>CM066031.1:1901162447-1902362447 GCA_033557465.1 Ichthyophis bannanicus
CTTGATGCACGCATTGCTGTGCTCTCTCACTCTCTCTCTCTCCCTCCCTCTGTCTCTCTTACATGATGCATGCAGTGCTGTGCTCTCTCCCTGTTCTCTCCAGAGGCAGTCTTTTGCATTCTTGCTTTCGTTCTGTCTTTAATTTTCTGTATCAGTTCTACAATATTCCCACCCGTGGATGTTTCTGGGCTATGATGCTGCCCTCACAGATTCCTAAAAGCTGCTTTTCTCTTTCAGATCCTTGCTGACTCTTGGAATCCTGACAGCAGCCGGCTCCGGATTAGGCGGTTACATAATGGGAATGGCAGTGATGAGTCCCTGTCCTCTGCTCTTGCACACACACATTGGGGTTATCCTCATTGTAAGTATGAGATGACTATATGTACAAACAGCCCCACCCCACATTCCTCCCCTCCCACACTCACTAGCTTATCTTCATCACAGGACTGAGATACATCTACACATAGCCACCTCCCCCCCCCCCCCACACACACACACACAACACATTTCTCTATCTCCCCACTCACCAGATTATCTATACACAGCTCTCCCTCAACACATTCCTCCCCCCACTTGCCGGGTTATCTTTATCATAGGATTGACATACATCTATACACTGATCGGGGACACACATCCCCTCCCCCCCTACTCCCCCTGCAATCTTCATGCAAGGCATTGATAGGGCAGGCAAAGAGAGAATTTGAAAAGAGCTTGCAATGGAAGCAAAAGTGCATAATAAAAGCTTTTCCTGTGCATTCATAGCAAAAACCCTTTGAGAGAGTCAATAGGACCATTGGATGAGAGAGGGTAAAAAGGTGCACTAAAGAAGAACAAGGCCATAGCAGAGAAGATAAATGAATATTTTGATGCAATCTTTACTGAAGATGATGTAGGGAAGTTACCCTTGCCTGAAATAGTATATAAAGGTGTTGTAGGGGAAGAATTGAAAGAAATATCGATAAACCAGGAGGATATAGTAGAACAGTTTGATAAACTGAAGAGTAGCAAATCACCTGAACCAGATGGTATACATCCAATGGTGTTGAAAGAATTGAAAGATGAGATTGCAGACCTAGTACTACTCATCTGTGAACTATCATTAAACTCCTCTGTAGTACCTCAGGATTGGAGAGTGGTCAATGTAACTCCAATTTCCTTAAAGGGTTACAGGGGTGTTCTGCGAAATTACAGACTGGTGAGGCTGACATCAATACTGGGAAAAATGGTAGAAACCATTATAAAGAATAAAATTACTGAACATGTAGATAGCCATGGTTTAATGGGAGAAAACCAACATGGATTTAGACAAGGAAAGTCTTGTTTTACTAATCTGTTATATTTTTTTGAAGGTGTGTATAAACAGGTAGACAAAGGTGAGTTGGTTGATATAGTGTATCTGATGAGGCTTGAATAACAGCACAGTTTCAGAGCTTCTCATAGTGTGGAGAAACTCATGCGCACATTCATAGCCAGGCTCAGACGAAGCTAGAATAACAGCACAGTTTCAGAGCTTCTTATAGCGTGGAGACACTCATGCGCACATTCATGGACAGACTCATACGAGGCTTGAATAACAGCACAGTTTCAGAGCTTCTCGTAGTGTGGAGAAACTCATGCGCACATTCATAGCCAGGCTCAGACGAAGCTAGAATAACAGCACAGTTTCAGAGCTTCTCATAGCGTGGAGACACTCATGCGCACATTCATGGACAGACTCATACGAGGCTTGAATAACAGCACAGTTTCAGAGCTTCTCATAGTGTGGAGAAACTCATGCGCACATTCATGGCCAGGCTCATACGAGGCTAGAAAAACAGCACAGTTTCAGAGCTTATCATAGCGTGGAGACACTCATGCGCACATTCATGGCCAGGCTCAGACGAGGCTAGAATAACAGCACAGTTGCAGAGCTTCTCATAGCGTGGAGACAATCATGCGCACATTCATGGCCAGGCTCATACGAGGCTAGAATAACAGCACAGTTTCAGAGCTTCTCATAGCGTGGGGCTAGAATAACAGCACAGTTGCAGAGCTTCTCATAGCGTGGAGACACTCATGCGCACATTCATGGACAGACTCATACGAGGCTTGACCAACAGCACAGTTTCAGAGCTTATCATAGCGTGGATACACTCATGTGCACATTCAAGGCCAGGCTCAGATGAGGCTTGAATAACAGCACAGTTTCAGAGCTTCTCATAGCATGGAGACACTCATGTGCACATTCACGACCAGGCTCATACGAGGCTTCAATAACAGCACAGTTTCAGAGCTTCTCATAGCATGGAGACACTCATGCGCACATTCATGGCCAGGCTCATACGAGGCTAGAATAACAGCACAGTTTCAGAGCTTCTCATAGCGTGGAGACACTCATGCGCACATTCATGGACAGACTCATACGAGGCTTGAATAACAGCACAGTTTCAGACCTTATCATAGCGTGGAGTCACTCATGTGCACATTCATGACCAGGCTCATACGAGGCTGGAATAACAGCACAGTTTTAGAGCTTCTCATAGCGTGGAAACACTCATGCACACATTCATGGCCAGGCTCAGATGAGGCTTGAATAACAGCACAGTTTCAGAGCTTCTCATAGCGTGGAGACACTCATGCGCACAATCATGGCCAGATTCAGACGAGGCTTGAATAACAGCACAGTTTCAGAGCTTCTCATAGCGTGGAAACACTCATGCACACATTCATGGCCAGGCTCAGACGAGACTTGAATAACAGCACAGTTTAAGAGCTTCTCATAGCCTGGAGACACTCATGCGCACATTCATGACCAGGCTCAGACGAGGCTAGAATAACAGCACAGTTTAAGAGCTTCTCATAGCCTGGAGACACTCATGCGCACATTCATGACCAGGCTAAGACGAGGCTTTAATAGCAGCACAGTTTCAGAGCTTCTCATAATGTGGAGACACTCATGCGCACATTCATGACCAGACTCAGATGAGGCTTTAATAGCAGCACAGTTTCAGAGCTTCTCATAGCGTGGAGACGCTCATGTGCACATTCATGGCCAGGCTCAGACGAGGCTTGAATAACAGCACAGTTTCAGAGCTTCTCATAGCGTGGGATATTCATGCGCACATTCATGGTCAGTGTCAGATGAGGCTTAAATAACAGCACAGTTTCAGAGCTTCTCATAGTGTAGAGACACTCATGCGCACATTCATGGCCAGGCTCAGATGAGGCTTGAATAACAGCACAGTTTCAGACCTTATCATAGCGTGGAGTCGCTCATGTGCACATTCATGACCAGGCTCATACGAGGCTGGAATAACAGCACAGTTTTAGAGCTTCTCATAGCGTGGAGACACTCATGCACACATTCATGGCCAGGCTCAGATGAGGCTTGAATAACAGCACAGTTTCAAAGCTTCTCATAGCGTGGAGACACTCATGCGCACAATCATGGCCAGATTCAGATGAGGCTTGAATAACAGCATAGTTTCAGAGCTTCTCATAGTCTGGAGACACTCATGTGCACATTCATGGCCAGGCTCAGACGAGACTTGAATAACAGCACAGTTTCAGAGCTTAGCATTGCATTGAGACACTCATGCACACATTCATGGGCAGGCTCAGACGAGGCTTGAATAACAGCACAGTTTCAGAGCTTCTCATAGCGTGGGACATTCATGCGCACATTCATGGTCAGTGTCAGATGAGGCATGAATAACAGCACAGTTTCAGAACTTCTCATAGCGTGGAGACACTCATGTGCACATTCATGACCAGACTCAGACGAGGCTTTAATAGCAGAACAGTTTCAGAGCTTCTCATAGTGTGGAGGCACTCATGCGCACATTCATGGCCAGGCTCAGACGAGGCTAGAATAACAGCACAGTTTCAGAGCTTCTCATAGCGTGGAGACACTCATGCGCATATTCATGGCCTGGCTCAGATGAGGCTAGAATAACAGCACAGTTTCAGAGCTTCTCATAGCATGGAGACACTCATTCGCACATTCATGGCCAGGCTCATACAAGGCTTCACCAACAGCACAGTTTCAGAGCTTATCATAGCGTGGATACACTCATGTGCACATTCACGACCAGGCTCATACAAGGCTTCAATAACAGCACAGTTTCAGAGCTTCTCATAGCGTGGAGACACTCATGCGCACATTCATGGCCAGGCTCATATGAGGCTTGAATAACAGCACAGAGCTTCTCATAGTGTGGAGACACTCATGCGCACATTCATGGCCAGCCTCAGACGAGGCTTGAATAACAGCACAGTTTCTGAGCTTCTCATAGCGTGGAGACACTCATTTGCACATTCATGGTCAGGCTCAGGCGAGGCTTGAATAACAGCACAGTTTCAGAGCTTCTCATAGTGTGGAGACACTCATGTGCACATTCATGACCAGGCTCATATGAGGCTGGAATAACAGCACAGTTTTAGAGCTTCTCATAGCGTGGAAACACTCATGCACACATTCATGGCCAGGCTCAGATGAGGCTTGAATAACAGCACAGTTTCAGAGCTTCTCATAGCGTGGAGACACTCATGCGCACAATCATAGCCAGATTCAGACTAGGCTTGAATAACAGCACAGTTTCAGAGCTTCTCATAGCGTGGAGACACTCATGCGCACAATCATGGCCAGATTCAGACGAGGCTTGAATAACAGCACAGTTTCAGAGCTTCTCATAGTGTGGAGACACTCATGCGCACATTCATGGCCAGATTCAGACGAGGCTAGAATAACAGCACAGTTTCAGAGCTTCTCATAGCGTGGGGCTAGAATAACAGCACAGTTGCAGGAAAACTTCATAGAAGTGGAGACACTCATGCGCACATTCATGGCCAGGCTCAGACGAGGCTTGAATAACAGCACAGTTACAGAGCTTCTCATAGCGTGGAGACACTCATGCGCACATTCATGACCAGGCTCAGATGAGGCTAGAATAACAGCACAGTTTCAGAGCTTCTCATAGCCTGGAGACACTCATGTGCACATTCATGACCAGGCTCAGACGAGGCTAGAATAACAGCACAGTTTCAGAGCTTCTCATAGTGTGGAGACACTCATGCGCACATTCATGACCAGACTCAGACGAGGCTTTAATAGCAGCACAGTTTCAGAGCTTCTAATAGCGTGGAGACATTCATGTGCACATTCATGCACAGGCTCAGACGAGGCTTGAATAACAGCACAGTTTCAGAGCTTCTCATAGCGTGGGACATTCATGCGCACATTCATGGTCAGTGTCAGATGAGGCTTAAATAACAGCACAGTTTCAGAGCTTCTCATAGCATAGAGACACTCATGTGCACATTCATGGCCAGGCTCAGATGAGGCTTGAATAACAGCACTGTTTCAGACCTTATCATAGCGTGGAGTCGCTCATGTGCACATTCATGACCAGGCTTATACGAGGCTGGAATAACAGCACAGTTTTAGAGCTTCTCATAGCGTGGAGACACTCATGCACACATTCATGGCCAGGCTCAGATGAGGCTTGAATAACAGCACAGTTTCAGAGCTTCTCATAGCATGGAGACACTCATGCGCACAATCATGGCCAGATTCAGACGAGGCTTGAATAACAGCACAGTTTCAGAGCTTCTCATAGTGTGGAGACACTCATGCGCACATTCATGGCCAGGCTCAGACGAGACTTGAATAACAGCACAGTTTCAGAGCTTAGCATAGCATTGAGATGCTCATGCGCACATTCATGGCTAGGCTCTGACGAGGCTTGAATAACAGCACAGTTTCAGACCGTATCATAGCATGGAGACACTCATGCGCACATTCATGGCCAGGCTCAGACAAGGCTTGAATAACAGCACAGTTTCAGAGCTTCTCATAGCGTGGAGACACTCATGCGCACATTCATTGCCAGGCTCAGACGAGGCTTGAATAACAGCACAGTTTAAGAGCTTCTCATAGCGTGGGACATTCATGCGCACATTCATGGTCAGTGTCAGACGAGGCATGAATAACAGCACAGTTTCAGAACTTCTCATAGCGTGGAGACACTCATGCGCACATTCATGACCAGACTCAGACGAGGCTTTAATAGCAGCACAGTTTCAGAGCTTCTCATAGGGTGGAGACACTCATGCACACATTCATGGCCAGGCTCAGACGAGGCTTGAATAACAGCACAGTTTCAGAGCTTCTCATAGTGTGGAGACACTCATGTGCACATTCATGGCCAGGCTCAGACAAGGCTAGAATAACAGCACAGTTTCAGAGCTTCTCATAGAGTGGAGACACTCATGCGCATATTCATGGCCAGGCTCAGATGAGGCTAGAATAACAGCACAGTTTCAGAGCTTCTCATAGCGTGGAGACATTCATGCACACATTCATGGCCAGGCTCATACGAGGCTTGACTAACAGCACAGTTTCAGAGCTTATCATAGCGTGGATACACTCATGTGCACATTCACGACCAGGCTCAAACGAGGCTTCAATAACAGCACAGTTTCAGAGCTTCTCATAGCGTGGAGACACTCATGCGCATATTCATGGCCAGGCTCATATGAGGCTTGAATAACAGCACAGTTTCAGAGCTTCTCATAGTGTGGAGACACTCATGCGCACATTCATGGCCAGCCTCAGACGAGGCTTGAATAACAGCACAGTTTCTGAGCTTCTCATAGCGTGGAGACACTCATGAGCACATTCATGGCCAGGCTTATATGAAGCTAGAATAACAGCACAGTTTTAGAGCTTCTCATAGCGTGGAGACACTCATTTGCACATTCATGGTCAGGCTCAGGCGAGGCTTCAATAACAGCACAGTTTCAGACCTTCTCATAGTGTGGAGACACTCATGTGAACATTCATGGCCAGGCTTATATGAGGCTTGAATAACAGCACAGTTTCAGAACTTCTCATAGTGTGGAGACACTCATGCGCACATTCATGGCCAGGCTCAGGCGAGGCTTGAATAACAGCACAGTTTCAGAGCTTCTCATAGTGTGGAGACACTCATGTGCACATTCATGGACTGGATCTGACGAGACTAGAATAACATCACAGTTTCAGAGCTTCTCATAGTGTTGAGACACTCATGTGCACAGTCATGGCTAGGCTCATATGAGGCTTGATTAACAGCACAGTTTCAGAGCTTTTCATAGCGTGGAGACACTCATGCGCACATTCATGGCCAGGCTCAGACGAGGCTTGGATACGAGCACAGTATCAGAGCTTCTCATAGCGTGGAGACACTCATGTGCACATTCATGGCCAGGCTCAGTCGAGGCTTGAATAACAGCACAGTTTCAGAGCTGCTCATAGCGTGGATACTCTCATGTGCATATTCATAGCCAGGCTCAGACGAGGCTTGAATAACAGCACAGTTTCAGAGCTTCTCATAGCATGGAGACACTTATGCGCACATTCATGGTCAAGCTCAGATGAGGCATGAATAACAGCACAGTGTCAGACCTTATCATAATGTGGAGACACTCATTTGCACATTCATGGCCAGGCTCAGACGAGGCTTGGATACGAGCACAGTATCAGAGCTTCTCATAGCGTGGAGACACTCATGCGCACATTCATGGCCAGGCTCAGTCGAGGCTTGAATAACAGCACAGTTTCAGAGCTTCTCATACGTGGAGGCTCTCATGTGCATATTCATAGCCAGGCTCAGACGAGGCTTGAATAACAGCACAGTTTCAGAGCTTCTCATAGCATGGAGACACTTATGCGCACATTCATGGTCAAGCTCAGATGAGGCATGAATAACAGCACAGTTTCAGCGCTTATCATAGTGTGGAAACACTCATGCGCACATTCATGGCCGGGCTCATTCGAGGCTTGAATAACAGCACAATTTCAGAGCTTCCCATAGCATGGAGACACTCATGTGCACATTCATGGCCAGGCTCGTACGAGGCTAGAATAACAGCACAGTTTCAGAGCTTCTCATAGCATGGAGACACTCATGCGCACATTCATGACCAGGCTCAGACGAGGCTAGAATAACAGCACAGTTTCAGAGCTTCTCATAGCGTGGAGACACTCATGTGCACATTCATGACCAGGCTCAGACGAGGCTAGAATAACAGCACAGTTTCAGAGCTTCTCATAGCGTGGAGACACTCATGCGCACATTCATGGACAGACTCATACGAGGCTTGAATAACAGCACAGTTTCAGACCTTATCATAGCATGGAGTCACTCATGTGCACATTCATGACCAGGCTCATACGAGGCTGGAATAACAGCACAGTTTTAGAGCTTCTCATAGCATGGAAACACTCATGCACACATTCATGGCAAGGCTCAGATGAGGCTTGAATAACAGCACAGTTTCAGAGCTTCTCATAGCGTGGAGACACTCATGCGCACCTTCATGGCCAGGCTTAGATGAGGCTTGAATAACAGCACAGTTTCAGACCTTATCATAGCATGGAGTCACTCATGTGCACATTCATGACCAGGCTCATACGAGGCTGGAATAACAGCACAGTTTTAGAGCTTCTCATAGCATGGAAACACTCATGCACACATTCATGGCAAGGCTCAGATGAGGCTTGAAAAACAGCACAGTTTCAGAGCTTCTCATAGCGTGGAGACACTCATGCGCACAATCATGGCCAGATTCAGACGAGGCTTGAATAACAGCAGAGTTTCAGAGCTTCTCATAGTGTGGAGACACTCATGCGCACATTCATGGCCAGGCTCAGACGAGGCTAGAATAACAGCACAGTTTCAGAGCTTCTCATAGCGTGGGGCTAGAATAACAGCACAGTTGCAGAACTTCTCATAGCGTGGAGACACTCATGCGCACATTCATGGCCAGGCTCAGACGAGGCTTGAATAGCAGCACAGTTTCAGAGCTTCTCATAGCGTGGAGACACTCATGCGCACATTCATGACCAGGCTCAGACGAGGCTAGAATAACAGCACAGTTTCAGAGCTTCTCATAGTGTGGAGACACTCATGCGCACATTCATGACCAGACTCAGACAAGGCTTTAATAGCAGCACAGTTTCAGAGCTTCTCATAGCATGGAGACACTCATGTGCACATTCATGGCCAGGCTCAGACGAGACTTGAATAACAGCACAGTTTCAGAGCTTCTCATAGCGTGGGACATTCTTGCACACATTCATGGTCAGTGTCAGACGAGGCTTTAATAACAGCACAGTTTCAGAGCTTCTCATAGCGTGGAGACACTCATGCGCACATTCATGGCCAGGCTCAGATGAGGCTTGAATAACAGCACAGTTTCAGACCTTATCATAGCGTGGAGTCGCTCATGTGCACATTCATGACCAGGCTCATACGAGGCTGGAATAACAGCACAGTTTTAGAGCTTCTCATAGCATGGAGACACTCATGCACACATTCATGGCCAGGCTCAGATGAGGCTTGAATAACAGCACAGTTTCAGAGCTTCTCATAGCGTGGAGACACTCATGCGCACAATCATGGCCAGATTCAGACGAGGCTTCAATAACAGCACAGTTTCAGAGCTTAGCATAGCATTGAGACGCTCATGCGCACATTCATGTCCAGGCTCTGATGAGGCTTGAATAACAGCACAGTTTCAGAGCTTCTCATAGCATGGAGACACTCATGTGCACATTCATGGCCAGGCTCATACAAGGCTAGAATAACAGCACAGTTTCAGAGCTTCTCATAGCATGGAGACACTCATGTGCACATTCATGGCCAGTCTCAGATGAGGCTTGAATAACAGCACAGTTTCAGAGCTTCTCATAGCGTGGAGACACTCATGTGCACATTCATGGCCAGGCTCATGCGAGGCTAGAATAACAGCACAGTTTCAGAGCTTCTCATAGCATGGAGACACTCCAGTGCACATTCATGGCCAGGCTCAGACAAGGCTTGAATAACAGCACAGTTTCAGAGCTTCTCATAGCATGGAGACACTCATGCACACATTCATGGCCAGGCTTATACGAGGCTTGACTAACAGCACAGTTTCAGAGCTTATCATAGCGTGGATACACTCATGTGCACATTCACGACCAGGCTAATACGAGGCTTCAATAACAGCACAGTTTCAGAGCTTTTCATAGCGTGGAGACACTCATGCGCACATTCCTGGCCAGGCTCATGCGAGGCTAGAATAACAGCACAGTTTCAGAGCTTTTCATAGCATGGAGACACTCCAGTGCACATTCATGGCCAGGCTCAGATGAGGCTTGAATAACAGCACAGTTTCAGAGCTTCTCATTGCGTGCAGATACTCATGCGCACGTTCATGGCCAGGCTCATACGAGGCTTGAATAACAGCACACTTTCAGACCTTATCATAGCGTGGAGACACTCATGCGCACATTCATGGCCAGGCTCATACGAGGCTTGAATAACAGCACAGTTTCGGAACTTCTCATAGCGTTGAGACACTCATGCACACATTCATGGCCAGGCTCAGACGAGGCTTGAATAACAGCACAGTTTCAGAGCTTCTTATAGCGTGGAGACACTCATGCACACATTCATGGCCAGGCTCATACGAGGCTTGGATAAGAGCACAGTTTCAGAGCTTATCATAGCGTGGAGACACTCATGCGCATATTCATGGCCAGGCTCATACGAGACTTGAATAACAGCAGAGTTTCAGAGCTTCTCATAGCGCGGAGACACTCATGCGCACATTCATGGCCAGACTCAGACAAGGCTTGAATAACAGCACAGTTTCAGAGCTTCTCGTAGCGTGGAGACACTCATGCGCACATTGATGGCCAGGCTCAGACGAGGCTTGAATAACAGCACAGTTTCAGAGCTTCTCATAGCGTGGAGAAACTCATGCGCACATTCATGGCCGGGCTCAGGCGAGGCTTGAATAACAGCACAGTATCAGAGCTTCTCATAGCGTGAAGACACTCATGTGCACATTCAAGGTCAGGCTCAGACGAGGCTTGAATAACAGCATAGTTTCAGAGCTTCTCATAGCCTAGAGACACTCATGCACACATTCATGGCCAGGCTCAGATGAGGCTTGAATAACAGCACAGTTTCAGAGCTTCTCATAGCGTGGAGACACTCATGCGCACATTCATGGCCAGGCTCAGATGAGGCTTGGATAAGAGCACAGTTTCTGAGCTTCTCATAGCGTGCAGACACTCATGCGCAAGTTCATGGCTAGGCTTATACGAGGCTTGAATAACAGCACACTTTCAGACCTTATCATAGCGTGGAGACACTCAAGTGCACATTCATGACCAGGCTCAGACGAGGCTAGAATAACAGCACAGTTTCAGAGCTTCTCATAGCGTGGAGACACTCATCCGCACATGCATGGCCAGGCTCAGACGAGGCTTGAATAACAGCACAGTTTCAGAGCTTCTCATAGCGTGGAGACACTCATGCGCACATTCATGGCCAGGCTCATACAAGACTTGAATAACAGCACAGTATCAGAGCTTCTCATAGCGTGGAGACACTCATGTGCACATTCCTGGTCTGGCTCAGACGAGGCTTGAATAACAGCACAGTTTCAGAGCTTCTCATAGCATAGAGACACTCATGCGCACATTCATGGCCAGGCTCAGACGAGGCTTGAATAACAGCACAGTTTCAGAGCTTCTCATAGCGTGGAGACACTCATGTGCACATTCATGGCCAGGCTCAGACGAGGCTTGGATAAGAGCACAGTTTCAGAGCTTCTCATAGCGTGGAGACACTCATCCGCACATGCATGGCCAGGCTCAGACGAGGCTTGAATAACAGCACAGTTTCAGAGCTTCTCATAGCGCGGAGACTCTCATTCGCACATGCATGGCCAGGCTCAGATGAGGCTTGAATAACAGCACAGTTTCAGAGCTTCTCATAGCGTGGAGACACTCATGCGCACCTTCATGGCCAGGTTTAGATGAGGCTTGAATAACAGCACAGTTTCAGACCTTATCATAGCATGGAGTCACTCATGTGCACATTCATGACCAGGCTCATACGAGGCTGGAATAACAGCACAGTTTTAGAGCTTCTCATAGCATGGAAACACTCATGCACACATTCATGGCAAGGCTCAGATGAGGCTTGAATAACAGCACAGTTTCAGAGCTTCTCATAGCGTGGAGACACTCATGCGCACAATCATGGCCAGATTCAGACGAGGCTTGAATAACAGCAGAGTTTCAGAGCTTCTCATAGTGTGGAGACACTCATGCGCACATTCATGGCCAGGCTCAGACGAGGCTAGAATAACAGCACAGTTTCAGAGCTTCTCATAGCGTGGGGCTAGAATAACAGCACAGTTGCAGAACTTCTCATAGCGTGGAGACACTCATGCGCACAATCATGGCCAGATTCAGACGAGGCTTGAATAACAGCAGAGTTTCAGAGCTTCTCATAGTGTGGAGACACTCATGCGCACATTCATGGCCAGGCTCAGACGAGGCTAGAATAACAGCACAGTTTCAGAGCTTCTCATAGCGTGGGGCTTGAATAACAGCACAGTTTCAGAGCTTCTCATAGCGTGGAGACACTCATGCGCACATTCATGACCAGGCTCAGACGAGGCTAGAATAACAGCACAGTTTCAGAGCTTCTCATAGTGTGGAGACACTCATGCGCACATTCATGACCAGACTCAGACAAGGCTTTAATAGCAGCACAGTTTCAGAGCTTCTCATAGCGTGGAGACACTCATGTGCACATTCATGGCCAGGCTCAGACGAGACTTGAATAACAGCACAGTTTCAGAGCTTCTCATAGCGTGGGACATTCTTGCACACATTCATGGTCAGTGTCAGACGAGGCTTAAATAACAGCACAGTTTCAGAGCTTCTCATAGCGTGGAGACACTCATGCGCACATTCATGGCCAGGCTCAGATGAGGCTTGAATAACAGCACAGTTTCAGACCTTATCATAGCGTGGAGTCGCTCATGTGCACATTCATGACCAGGCTCATACGAGGCTGGAATAACAGCACAGTTTTAGAGCTTCTCATAGCATGGAGACACTCATGCACACATTCATGGCCAGGCTCAGATGAGGCTTGAATAACAGCACAGTTTCAGAGCTTCTCATAGCGTGGAGACACTCATGCGCACAATCATGGCCAGATTCAGACGAGGCTTGAATAACAGCACAGTTTCAGAGCTTAGCATAGCATTGAGACGCTCATGCGCACATTCATGTCCAGGCTCTGATGAGGCTTGAATAACAGCACAGTTTCAGAGCTTCTCATAGCATGGAGACACTCATGTGCACATTCATGGCCAGGCTCATACGAGGCTAGAATAACAGCACAGTTTCAGAGCTTCTCATAGCATGGAGACACTCATGTGCACATTCATGGCCAGTCTCAGATGAGGCTTGAATAACAGCACAGTTTCAGAGCTTCTCATAGCGTGGAGACACTCATGTGCACATTCATGGCCAGGCTCATGCGAGGCTAGAATAACAGCACAGTTTCAGAGCTTCTCATAGCATGGAGACACTCCAGTGCACATTCATGGCCAGGCTCAGACAAGGCTTGAATAACAGCACAGTTTCAGAGCTTCTCATAGCATGGAGACACTCATGCACACATTCATGGCCAGGCTTATACGAGGCTTGACTAACAGCACAGTTTCAGAGCTTATCATAGCGTGGATACACTCATGTGCACATTCACGACCAGGCTGATACGAGGCTTCAATAACAGCACAGTTTCAGAGCTTCTCATAGCGTGGAGACACTCATGCGCACATTCCTGGCCAGGCTCATGCGAGGCTAGAATAACAGCACAGTTTCAGAGCTTTTCATAGCATGGAGACACTCCAGTGCACATTCATGGCCAGGCTCAGATGAGGCTTGAATAACAGCACAGTTTCAGAGCTTCTCATTGCGTGCAGATACTCATGCGCACGTTCATGGCCAGGCTCATACGAGGCTTGAATAACAGCACACTTTCAGACCTTATCATAGCGTGGAGACACTCATGCGCACATTCATGGCCAGGCTCATACGAGGCTTGAATAACAGCACAGTTTCAGAGCTTCTCATAGCGTGGAGACACTCATGTGCACATTCATGGCCAGGCTCATACGAGGCCAGAATAACAGCACAGTTTCGGAACTTCTCATAGCGTTGAGACACTCATGCACACATTCATGGCCAGGCTCAGACGAGGCTTGAATAACAGCACAGTTTCAGAGCTTCTTATAGCGTGGAGACACTCATGCACACATTCATGGCCAGGCTCATACGAGGCTTGGATAAGAGCACAGTTTCAGAGCTTATCATAGCGTGGAGACACTCATGCGCATATTCATGGCCAGGCTCATACGAGACTTGAATAACAGCAGAGTTTCAGAGCTTCTCATAGCGCGGAGACACTCATGCGCACATTCATGGCCAGACTCAGACAAGGCTTGAATAACAGCACAGTTTCAGAGCTTCTCGTAGCGTGGAGACACTCATGCGCACATTGATGGCCAGGCTCAGACGAGGCTTGAATAACAGCACAGTTTCAGAGCTTCTCATAGCGTGGAGAAACTCATGCGCACATTCATGGCCGGGCTCAGGCGAGGCTTGAATAACAGCACAGTATCAGAGCTTCTCATAGCGTGAAGACACTCATGTGCACATTCAAGGTCAGGCTCAGACGAGGCTTGAATAACAGCATAGTTTCAGAGCTTCTCATAGCCTAGAGACACTCATGCACACATTCATGGCCAGGCTCAGATGAGGCTTGAATAACAGCACAGTTTCAGAGCTTCTCATAGCGTGGAGACACTCATGCGCACATTCATGGCCAGGCTCAGATGAGGCTTGGATAAGAGCACAGTTTCTGAGCTTCTCATAGCGTGCAGACACTCATGCGCAAGTTCATGGCTAGGCTTATACGAGGCTTGAATAACAGCACACTTTCAGACCTTATCATAGCGTGGAGACACTCAAGTGCACATTCATGACCAGGCTCAGACGAGGCTAGAATAACAGCACAGTTTCAGAGCTTCTCATAGCGTGGAGACACTCATCCGCACATGCATGGCCAGGCTCAGACGAGGCTTGAATAACAGCACAGTTTCAGAGCTTCTCATAGCGTGGAGACACTCATGCGCACATTCATGGCCAGGCTCATACAAGACTTGAATAACAGCACAGTATCAGAGCTTCTCATAGCGTGGAGACACTCATGTGCACATTCCTGGTCTGGCTCAGACGAGGCTTGAATAACAGCACAGTTTCAGAGCTTCTCATAGCATAGAGACACTCATGCGCACATTCATGGCCAGGCTCAGACGAGGCTTGAATAACAGCACAGTTTCAGAGCTTCTCATAGCGTGGAGACACTCATGTGCACATTCATGGCCAGGCTCAGACGAGGCTTGGATAAGAGCACAGTTTCAGAGCTTCTCATAGCGTGGAGACACTCATCCGCACATGCATGGCCAGGCTCAGACGAGGCTTGAATAACAGCACAGTTTCAGAGCTTCTCATAGCGCGGAGACTCTCATTCGCACATGCATGGCCAGGCTCATATGAGGCTTGAATAACAGTACAGTTTCAGAGCGTCTCATAGCGTGGAGACACTCATGTGCACATTCATTGTCAGGCTCAGACGAGGCTTGAATAACAGCACAGTTTCAGAGCTTCTCATAGCGTGGAGACACTCATTCGCACATGCATGGCCAGGCTCATACGAGGCTTGAATAACAGTACAGTTTCAGAGCGTCTCATAGCGTGGAGACACTCATGTGCACATTCATTGTCAGGCTCATACAATGCTTGAATAACGGCACACTTTCAGAGCTTCTCATAGCGTGGAGACACTCGTGCGCACCTTTATGGCCAGGTTGAGATGAGGCTTGGATAACAGCACAGTTTCAGAGCTTCTCATAGCGTGGAGACACTCATGCACACATTCATGGCCAGGCTCAGACGAGGCTTGAATAACAGCACAGTTTCAGACCTTATCATAGCATGGAGACACTTATGCACACATTCATGGCCAGGCTGAGACGAGGCTTGGATAACAGCACAGTTTCAGAGCTTCTCGTAGCGTGGAGACACTCATGCGCACATTTATGACCAGATTTAGACGAGGCTTGAATAACAGCACAGTTTCAGAGCTTATCATAGCGTGGAGACACTCATGCGCACATTCATGGCCGGGCTCCGGCGAGGCTTGAATAACAGCACAGTTTCAGAGCTTCTCATAGCGTGGAGACACTCATGCGCACATTCATGGCCGGGCTCCGGCGAGGCTTGAATAACAGCACAGTTTCAGAGCTTCTCATAGCGTGGAGACACTCATGTGCACATTCATGGCCAGGCTCAGACGAGGCTTGAATAACAGCACAGTTTCAGACCTTATCATAGCATGGAGACACTCATGCACACATTCATGGCCAGGCTGAGACGAGGCTTGAATAACAGCACAGTTTCAGAGCTTCTCATAGCGTGGAGACACTCATGCGCACATTCATGGCCGGGCTCAGGCGAGGCTTGAATAACAGCACAGTATCAGAGCTTCTCATAGCGTGGAGACACTCATGCGCACATTCATGTCCAGGCTCAGACGAGGCTTCAATAGCAGGAAACAAGCCTTCATTCTAATAGTTCTAGATATAGCCTCCGCGTTTTACAGCATAAACCACATCTCATACTCATATGTTAGATCAGAGACACACTTGTAATGAAGAAGGCTTGGTATCACACTCATTGAGGCCCTTCTTTCAAGCATTAAAGCCTCAGTGCTGGTGCACTTGTGTTGACCTCTGCTTTCATGAGGGACAAGCCTGGGAGAAGAAAAAGCAAGTGTCCCAGCCAATAGGAAAGTCTGAGCTGGCCTTCCTATCTCCTCCCATCTGCTGCACTATCCTCTTTCCCTGTACCTAGAAGTACAGGTTCTGTGAAATCTGTGCATGTAATTTGTAGCCCCTGAGAGCAATTTTCAGCCCAGATAATTTACCTACATTGCCTCTACTATGTCTGTATCCTTTCAGAGGCTTCAAAGAAAAGCAAATATCATATTTTGCTGGGGGGCGGGGTCCCATTTGCAAGGCAGCAATACTGCATTTAAATCATCTTGGATGTACCATCTGAAAAAATCTCACTCTTTGGACTTCAGTCTTGCTCTCTGGGCTGGTAAATCTCACCTCTTCGCTGTTGCATTCAGATCCTGACTCCATCCTCATCTTACCCTAACCCCTGTCAACGTTTATGACCATTTTAGACCAAACTGTACCACACTGTACCTTGCGCAGAACTAACTAATGCTCTGTACTGTTATAACTAGATTGTAAGCTCCGATGAGCACGAAGCTGACGGGCAGGGACTGTGTCTTGTATGTTGGCAACCTCTTGTAGGTTAGCTGTGCAGCGCTGCATGCATGGTCCTCTATAAGTGCTGAATAGTAGTAGTAGTAATATCTATATTAAGACAGATTGGTTTACATGGTATGGTAATACAATGGTTCATTTCATACTCAAATAGTGAAAGCTCTTACATCATTCCGCATTATAATCCCATGCACCATTCACTCATAAGCAATGAGACCTCAGGAAAGCTCGATATCTCACACAAAGTGAAAATCTCACTTAAAGAGCAGCTGACGCTTACATCATCGGTCACCAAAGCCCATCACAAATTCATTCACAATACTATTTTCTGTATCATTTCATACTCAACCAACCGGACACAAAAAGCTATGTATAGGCTTGGACTCATGCACAATCTTCAAACAAGAACAAGCCATTCCACAAGGTTCCTCACTCTCCGCCCTTCTATTCAATTTATATATACAGCCAATTTGCAGCATCTTTAAAAAGCACAAGATGAATTATCACCTCTATGCAGACGATATAATGATACAAACCCTGTCTGCCCACAAGTACAGTCTTGCCTAAATGAATTTGATTTCCTACAAAACACAATTTAAAAATTAACTTTAAGAAAATGGAAGTGTTATGTTGTTGTTGTTAAGTGCCGTCGAGTCGGAGTCGACTCATGGCGACCCTCTGGATAGCTATCCTAAATTGTGTTCGGTCTTCAGTCAGGCGGCTCATTGTTGACAGACTGGTATCCGTAGCTGCTGTTATTGTATCGATCCATCTCATTGCTGGCCTTCCTCTTTTGCGTTGACCTTCTATCTTGCCAAGCATGATGTCTTTCTCTAATGATCTCTCTCTCCGCATGATGTGTCCAAAGTATGAAAGTCGAAGTCTTGTCATCTGAGCTTCTAAAGAAAGCTTAGGTTTGATCTCCTCTAGTAGACTGGTTTGTTCTTTGGGCAGTCCATGGTATACACAGTATTCACCGCCAGCACCATAATTCAAAGGCATCAATTTTCTTCCTGTCTATCTTTTTCACTGTCCAGCTTTCACATCCATATGATGTTATTGAAAATACCATGGCTTGAACAAGTCAAATTTTTGTATGGAGAGAGACATCTCTGCTTTTGAGAATCTTATCTAGGTCTTTCATAGCCATTCTGCCAAGAGCAATGCGTCGCCTGATTTCTTGACTGCTTGTTGCTTCTTTATTGATAGTTGATCCAAGTAGGTTAAAGTTATTCACAATTTCAATTTCTTCTCCTTCGACGATGAACCTGTTGATTATGCCAGTTGTCATGATCTTTGTCTTCTTTACATTAAGGTGCAGGCCCATTTTGAGACTATGTTCTTTGATTCTGAGAAGCAAATGTTTCAGATCATCTTCACTTTCTGCCAGTAATGTGGTATCATCAGCATAGTGAAGGTTGTTAATGAGTCTTCCACCAATCTTCACACCTCTGTTGTCTTCATACAATCCTGCTTCTCTGATGACTTGTTCTGCATATAAATTAAACAGGTAGGGGGAAAGTATGCAGCCTTGTCTTACACCTTTGCTTATTTTAAACCATTCTGTTTCTCCTTGTTCCGTTCAAACTGTTGCTTCTTGATCAATGTACAGATTGTGCAAGAGAACGATCAGGTGTTCTGGTATACCCATGCTTCTTAATGTGGCCCAGATTTTCTCGTGGTTTACACAGTCAAAAGCTTTGCTATAGTCGATAAAGCACAAATAGATATCCTTTTGGTATTCTTTAGTCTTTTCAAGGATCCATCTCACATCCGCAATGATGTCTCTCGTTCCTCGCCCTTTTCTGAACCCTGCTTGCACTTCAGGTAGTTCTTGTTCCAGGTATGATTGTAGTCTCTTTTGAATAATCTTCAGTAGAATCTTGCTGGCATGTGGGATCAGAGCGATTGTGCGATAATTTCCACAGTCAGTTGGATCACCTTTCTTTAGTATTGGTATAAACACAGATCTTTTCCAGTCAGTTGGCCATGATGCTGTCTTCCATATTTCTTGGCAGAGCCTTGTAAGTACAGTAAGAGCTGCATCAGATTGCTGTAATACTTCTATGGGAATGCTATCAATGCCTGGTGCTTTGTTCTTTGATAAGGCTTTCAATGCTGCTTCAACTTCTTCTTTCATCACCAATGGTTCCAGATCATAAGGTACAGGTTGAAACGGCTGTTGGTCCACTTGATCTATGTTATATAAAAACTCTGTATATTCCTTCCATCTTTTATTGATCTTCTTAGCATCATTCAACATAGAACCTTGAGCATCTTGTAACATTCCAATTCGAGGCTGGAACTTTTTCTTTAACTCTTTTTCTATACGTATTTCAAAACCAAAACTTCACTGCACCATCAACATTTCACATAAATGACTATGAACTGACAGTAAAAAATGACGTTAAATACCTGGGAATCATACTAGATACGTTTTTAAACATTGTTTCTCATATAAAAGCCATCATAAAAACCATATACTTCAAGCTACATATGGTGCAACACCTCAGACCCTTACTAGACAGTTCCGATTTCAGAACGGTCTTACAGGCTCTCATTATGCCCCACTTAGATTACCGCAATAGCATCTTACAAGGTCTGCCCAAAAAAAACATCAAACAGCTACAAGTAGCGCAAAATCTAGCAGCACATATAATTCATAAGGCACACTACTTCGACCATATCACACCTCTCCTCTACAACTGGCACTGGTTACCAATTACATCCAGAATAAAATATAAATTCATAATGATAGTTTTCAAATTACACCACAAAATACCTCCAACACACCTTAATTCCCTCAATAGCTTACCCAAAATTATAAGAACCAGACGAAACCATTCACAAAATATATACACTATACCTACCCACATTCAGAACAACAATCACATCACCAGCACTAGAGCCTTTACATACATTTATTTATTTATTTATTTATTTAACAAACACTTGTATACCGCATCCTCCCTAGGATCGGATTCCGTTTACAAAGAACCAGTGATGCAAGGCATGACAGATGTGCATGTCTAGTCTTAATACATGGAATATTTGGAAACTTTTTATAAGTAACGTTTTACATGTAACATTATAACTATGTACAGACAGTACAAATTACATTCCAGGTTGCTTGCGTGGAAACCAATCTGAACTGGTTAATTTACAAGGGAGTGGAGTCTCATCTATATACAGAGTGGGGTGTTTGTTAGTTACCGTGTTAGCTTGGACTTGCTTTTAGTTTCTTGTCCGTTATCCCTTGTCTATTTGTCTGTCAGTGTTAGTGTTAATCTGTGTGCCATAGTGTTTCTTGTGTAGATGTGTTTTTAATTTTTTTACGGTAGTCCCTAATGTCAGTAAGTTGTCTGATGTCCTCTGGAAGATCATTCCAGAGAGTGGGGACTGAGTGTGAACAAGCCCTATCGTTGGTGAGTTTCTTAGCTTTTGTAAATTCATTGCTCCAATACTCTGGAACGAGCTCCCAAAGAATTTAAGAGCAATAAAAGACTTACAATCATTACGTAAGGAACTCAAAACCCATCTATTCATTGAATATTATGGTACCTCCTCCGACAGTCAACAACACCATATAACATAAACAACTAATCCCGTATATCGATATGCAGACAAACACATCCCCATTCATCTCCCATCTCCCCAACTCCCCCCCTTCATCACCCAAATTGTACATAGTTAAGGTATTATTGTTATGTTGTTAATTTTGCTAGTTATGTAAGTTGATTATTATTCAATGTAAAGTTCATGGTTATGTTATATGTAAACCGCCACTGATCTCTGGAAGTGGCGGTATATAAAAACTTGTAAATAAAATAAATAAATAAATATATAGTATAAACCAGTTTCAATCATTATATACAAATAATGGCTATAACCTGATTTTTCCTGTAATTTAAATCACCAGTGAGCTCGCTTTAACCCTTGAGGGTATACAACTGTAATGAGTAGGCCCAGTAATATACATAAATTGATAAATACACTTATCCCCAGGTCCCCTGAAAACTGCTCCATTAATAATCAGACAAAATCTAACTGATGATGTGCACTAGGCGACCCCTTCTGACCCTGGGGTGTGGTGTGTTCTCCTCGTAGCACTATATAAATGATTAGTAGTAGTGATGAGACCTCACTCGTTATTCCACTTTCCAGCTCATTTATGAATATGTTAAAAAGCAGCGGATCCAGCACAGATCCCTGGGGTACTCCACTATTCACCTTTCTCCATTGGGAAAATTGGCCATTTAGCCCTACCCTCTGCTTTCTATCTTTTAATCAGTTCCTGACCCACAATAGTACATTGCCTCCTATCCCATGACTCTAGTTTTGCCAAAAGTCTCTGATGAGGGACCTTGTCAAAGGCTTTCTGAAAGTCCAGATACACTATATCAACCGACTCACCTTTGTCCACCTGTTTATTCACACCTTCAAAAAACATAACAGATTAGTAAGACAAGATCTTCCTTGCCTAAAGCCATGTTGGCAGTCTCCTATTAAGCCATGACTATCTACATTTTCAGTAATTTTGTTCTTTATAATGGTTTCTACCATTTTACCCGGTCAGACTCACCTTTCTGTAATTTCCCAGATTACCCCTGAATCACTTTTTAAAAATTGGCGTTACATTGGCCATCCTCCATTCTTCAGGTATTAGAGATGATTTTAATGATAGTTCACAAATTACTAATAGCAGGTCTGCAATCTCACATTTCAGTTCTTTCAACACTCTTGGATGTATACCAACTGGTCTAGTTGATTTGCTACTCTTCAGTTTATCAAATAGTTGTAATACATCATCCCAGTGTATCGATGTTTCTTTCAATTCTTCTGTGGCATCACTAACACTAGAAGCCCCAAAGAGCGTTAATTGACACAAATGCATCTTCGAAGTTGTATACCAGTGCCACTCAGTTATGTTCCATGACTTTGTTAGTGAGGTCAAGATGTTCAAATATGTGCATCAAACATTAATGACAGATGCACCACCTAGCGGGAAAATGACTGTATACCTAGAAGTCCCAAAGTACGGCAATTGACGTAACCACGAAAATTGAGTGGTTTTCACAAGTTTCATACAACGACTAACATAAGAACAGTGTTAACTAAATGTAAAAGTAACTGCAAATTCAAAAGTAACTGCAAAGTCTGTGTCAGTTAACGAACGAACAGGATAAGCATGTACTCCTGCACAACCTGTAACATGTAGGTCAACGTTTGAATCTGATTTTGCACAAGCACATCTAGGCACTGCTGTCTTCTTACGAGGTCTCGGCATTCTGTAAATAGAATCGTAAAAAAAAAAAGAATAAAATCTCAGGGAGCAAGCGATATGCTTGAGTGTCGACCTGTTCTAGGGCGTGTTCGAAAGTCACGATATTGTACATACCCGTGTAACAGAGTAAATTTTGGTTTTAAATCAATCACTGTTTACAGTTTTACTCCGATATTACAAAACAATAAACACACGATGATGTCATGTAATGACATCATATACTGCACGTATTTAACAAATAAGTAACTTCAAATTAACTCACATCTGCATTTCATGCTAAACGCAGTCATCATGATAATGTGTCAATTGATGCACTTTGGGATTTCTAGGTAAAATGCCTTTTGCGGCTTCTAGTGTTAAATACCATTTCAGTCATGGGCAACATTATCCTCAGTAAAGACCAAATCAAAAAATTCATTCAGTCTCTCCGCTATGGCCTTGTCCGCTCTTAGTGGTCCTTTTACCACTCTATCATCTAATGGTCCAACTGACTCTCTCACGGTTTTTTTGCTATGAATGTTCTTGAAAAAGTATTTATTACGCAGTTTTGCTTCCACAGCAAGCTTCTTCCAAATTCTCTCTTTGCCTCCTTGCATCTAACTTACCAGTGCTTATGTTGCCTTTATCCTTCATGTGAAGGCTGGGGAAACCATGCTGAAGCCACAAATCATAGAAGGAAGCAGACAGTCTCAGAAGCCACTGCACAAATAGGCAGAGTCATGAGTAGTATGTTTAAATGTGTTTATTGTCACTTCAAGTTATCAACAGGACAAAAGAGGCATACAGAGTTATCCACACAAGATCAACAATAACACCAACCATCATGGACACAATCTGCACCATTAGCCTAAGAACTTTGAGAACAGAGTGATGAGTAGTATAATGGGTACACTACTCATCAAACTGATTGACAGGTGAGATAAGGATGACAGGAGCCAATCAGCGTTCACCTCCGGTATATGTCCCACCTTAGACCACGCCCTCTCCCACAGAAGTGAATGGTGAGTTAGCCCCGCCCACTCCCACCCCCAAACTGTTGACAGGTACCAATCAGCATCCACTTCCGGTGTATGTCCTGCCTTAGGCCATGCCCCCTCCCATAGAAGTGAATGGTGAGTTAGCCCTGCCCACTCCCGCCCCCAGGCATGGCCACCGCCCCCAATTGACATGCCTCCACCCCGCCCAAGGATGACATCATCCAATCAGCGTCCAGTTCCAGGTTTGTGCCACACCCACGCCCCGCCCCACAATATGGCATTAGCCAATCAGCACCCACTTCTGGGTTGGTGCCACACCCACAGCCTCCCACCCTCAGCCACGCCCCAGCCTACATCATCAGAAATGACATCACCGGAAACAGGGTGTCATCAGAAATGGACTGTCCCTTTTTGCTGACATCACTGGAAACAGGGTGTCATCAGAAAAGGGCCGTATCCTTTTCCGATGACCTCAGCAGAAGTAGAGTGACTGACTCCGGAAATGTGTTTTGCTTCTGGTTAATGTTTACATCTGCAAAAAGCAGGAACCCTGGAAAACAAAAAAAAATGCTTTTCTCTCTCCCACTGCCCCAGTTCTTTTTTTCTCACAAAAGATTCTTAGCACAGCACAGGGCTTTTCACAGAGGCACAGACAGGGTAGAAGCTTTTCTTTACAAATGTTAAAGGTCAATTAACACATCTTTTGTTAGACAAACCAGTGCTGTCCATGTGATAGAATTTTGCTTTTAAGACCTCATGGTTAGAGACAAGTAGGACCTCAGAAAACACCCACAAATAAGAACAGAAGCGAGGGACATCTTGAACTATTTTCAGAAGACTGTGTTCGTGAGAAACTAGCTCAACTTAAAGTAGACAAAGCGATGGGACCGGATGGGATACACCCTAGAATACTGAGGGAACTTGGGGACGTTCTAGCAGCTCCACTGACTGACCTTTTCAATGCCTCGTTGGAGTCAGGAGTGGTGCCAAAGGACTGGAGAGAGGCTCATGTGGTGCCTTTACACAAAAGCGGAAGTAAGGATGTGGTTGAAAACTACAGGCCGGTTAGTTTAACTTCGGTGGTGAGTAAATTATTGGAAACGCTGCTGAAAGAGAAAATAGTGAGGTTTCTGGAGTCCAGCGGATTACAGGATCCGAGGCAGCATGGATTCACCAGAGGCAGGTCTTGTCAGACAAATCTGATTGATTTCTTTGACTGGGTGACCAGGGAGTTGGACCGAGGGAGAGCTCTAGATGTGGTGTATTTAGATTTCCGTAAAGCCTTTGACACTGTTCCTCACAGGCGACTGATAAACAAACTGAGCACCCTAGGGATGGACCCTAAAGTTACTGCTTGGGTTAGAAATTGGTTGGGTGGGAGGCGACAAAGAGTACAAGTAAATGGAGCTCACTCTGAGGAGAAGGATGTTACCAGTGGTGTGCCCCAGGGATCTGTCCTTGGTCCAATTCTTTTTAACATCTTTGTTAGTGATATAGCGGAAGGGCTGTCGGGTAAGGTTTGCCTCTTTGCGGATGATACCAAAATCTGCAATAGAGTAGACACCCAGGAAGGGGTAGATAACATGTGGAGGGATCTAGCTAAGCTTGAAGAATGGTCTAGAATTTGGCAGCTGGGATTTAATGTTAAAAAATGTAAGGTCATGCATTTGGGCTGCAGCAATCCAAGGGAGCAATACAGTATAGGAGGTGAAGTACTTTTGTCCACTAAAGAAGAGCGGGACCTAGGCGTGGTTGTGTCTGATGATCTTAAAGTAGCTAAACAGGTGGAAAAGGCGACAGCAAAAGCTAGAAGGATGCTTGGGTGCATACGGAGAGGAATGGCTAGCAGAAAAAAGGAGGTGATAATGCCTCTGTATAAGTCTTTGGTGCGACCTCATTTGGAGTATGGTGTGCAATTCTGGAGACCGCACCTTCAAAAGGTTGTGAACAGGATGGAGTCGGTGCAGAGGGTTGCTACCAAAATGATTAATGGGCTTCATTATAAAGCATATGAGGACAGACTTAAGGATCTTAATATGTACACCTTAGAGGAAAGGCGGGATAGAGGTGATATGATTGAGATGTTTAAATACCTCCGTGGCATAAATGTTCAGGGAGAGAGCCTCTTTCAATTGAAAGCAAGTTATGCTACGAGGGGACATGGGATGAGGGTGAAGGGAGATAGATTCAGGAGTGATATGCGGAAATATTTCTTTACGGAAAGAGTAGTGGATCCGTGGAATAGTCTCCCAGTGGAGGTGGTAGAGATGAGGACAGTAACTGAATTCAAGAAAGCATGGGACCAACACAGAGGATCTCTAAAGGCAAAAAGTGGACTGTTGTAGTTGTTATGGAAGGACAGACTAGATAGGCCATGTGGTCTTTTTCTGTCGTCATATTTCTATGTTTCTATGTTTCTAAGTATTCCGGCAAACACAGAAATACAGAGGGAGAGACCTGAGTTGAAATCCCCCTAATACAGCTATTTTTTGGAGAGAGAGAGCTGAGTTCAAACACAGCCACAGCTATTTTTTAGTGGCTTTGAAAAAGCCAATACAGACAAGTCTGAACATGCCTCTCTAGGGTGTGGTAACACGTCATTGGTTGAAACAAGAGGCCTGTTCTGAGCATGCTCCAGGTGTTCTGAGCATGCTCCTGGTGTAAGGCTGTGTGTCCTGTGTAAGGGGAACATTTTAACACAGAGATTCAAAAAGAAAAAATGGCTCTTTTTGGAACACCAAGCAAACTAGGATCAGCAGAGGTAAGAGAATGACTGACTCCGGAAATGTGTTTTGCTTCTGGTTAATGTTTACATCTGCAAAAAGCAGGAACCCTGAAAAACAAAAAAAATGCTTTTCTCTCTCCCACTGCCCCAGTTCATTTTTTCTCACAAAGGATTCTTAGCACAGCACAGGACTTTTCACAGAGGCACAGACAGGGTAGAAGTTTTCTTTACAAATGTTAAACCTCAATTAACATATCTTTTGTTAGAGAAACCAGTGCTGTCCACATGATAGAATTTTGCTTTTAAGACCTCATGGTTAGAGACAAGTATTCTGGCAAACACAGAAATACAGAGGAAGAGACCTGAGTTCAAATCCCCCTAATACAGCTATTTTTTGGAGAGAGCAAGCTGAGTTCAAACACAACCACAGCTATTTTTTAGTGGCTTTGAAAAAACCAATACAGAGAGACAAGTCTGAACATGCCTCTCTAGGGTGTGGTAACACGTGATTGGTTATTTATTTATTTATTTACATTCTCTTATATACCGCGCTATTCTGCATCAGTGCGGTTTACATTGAACAAACTGAAATTACATTGAACAGGGTATTATAACTTGGAGATAACTATTTTACAGGGAACATGGGCTATGGAGGGTTAAGTGGCTTGCCCAAGACCACAAGGAGCACCTGTGGGACTAGAAACCCCAGTCCTTCCAGCCCAAGGTTGAAACAAGAGGCCTGTTCTGAGCATGCTCCAGGTGTTCTGAGCATGCTCCTGGTGTAAGGCTGTGTGTCCTGTGTAAGGGGAACATTTTAACACAGAGATTCAAAAAGAAAAAAATGGCTCTTTTTGGAACACCAAGCAAACTAGGATCAGCAGAGGTAAGAGAAGATTTTTTTGTAGAAAAGTGTTGTAACGAATCTCCGCTCCTACAAGAGCTAGAGGACATACAGGCAACCAATCTACGCTGTTTGTGCTTTCTCTGTACATATCAAAGGGAAGCGCTTGATGTCATAGCCAGCCAAAAGGACTACACAAAACCTGATGAAATAAACACATTTAAATCTGCTATACAAGCAACGTTGGGCTGTATTATCAGGAAATGCTGGCAGGGCGTTATGCATAGAGACTGTGCAGCTTGTATAATACATGCTCCAGGGCAAAGACATCATGATTGTCTGACACAAGGAAATACAACAGAAAATCCAGAAAACTTGTAACAGGTTGTGTCTAGGACCTATTGTAAATGTGGTCATAAAATGAAAGCAACTGCCCTAGTTTATGAAAATTTGAATTTTTTGTTTGAACTCAGAGATTTTAATACCACTAGAAATCCAGGACAACTGTTCAATATTTTGCTTAGATCTGGGGAAAATGTGATATGTAGCTAGTAGAAGGTTTAATCTGTGACAGAGATTATAGATCGTTCTTTAAAAAACACCAAGTTCTGTAAAAATTTCCAGAATCTATTAGCCGAACATACTGTGACGCTCACGCCCCTACCAGGCGGCCGCCTAGTAGGGACGGGTGATCACCTCTTCTATTTCCTAGGGTTGTAGTTGTGTAAGGAATGATGAGGCCGAGTGGTTTATAAAGCGCACAGGAATTTATTCAGCTTCCTTGCAGGTAAGTGGATACAATTTCTCCCAAACACATGTACTCTCCAAACAAAAGAAAATAGTGGATACTTCTCCAGTAACAAATGTCCAAAACAAAACAACAGTGAATTCCAATATCAAGTGTTTCTGGCTCACACTAATTTACCTTAGTGCAGGCATCGCATTCCATCTCTGAGACATTTGAATTTACCTCAGCCTCCTTGGCTTCAATGTCCATACTCTCTGCTGAGCTGTAGCAGGGTTCTGCTAGGTACCGCTCAGGAACTTTCTGCTTTAGACTTTTTAACAGGTTAAACAACCTCTCCCACTTTCTTGCCTTCCCTGCTCTAGGCAGGTCTCCTATGGGTTGCTCTTGCTTAACCTTCCTGGTACAACATTTCTTTTTGTGCTGTGTTATCTGTGGCATAACAGTTTCATCAGAGTCAGAAGAATAAACATACTTAGAAGGCCCTGCTGCCTCCCTTCTCCTACCTTGGGCTTCTTTTGCAGTATTCTCCTGGTTAGAGCTTTGGCCAGTCAGGACTCCCTCTGCCTCAGCGTAGGGCAGAGACCTGTGGTAACACTTTCCCACTCTCTTGCTAGGGTAGGTGGTTCTCCCCCTGGAACCTTCCCTATATCCTCGGCGGCTACTGCGCTGAGTATGGTGGCTTCCTTTGTACCTTCTCTGGCTGTCTTTATAGCGGTTCCTTTTTCTGCTGCTCCTTTTGGCTACGGGGCTGTTCCCTCTGTACCTTCTGGAACCAGGACTGGAACCTGAGCTGCAACTCCCACTTAGGCCTGGACTGCAACTCCGACAACAACTGCCACTGCAACTGGAACTGTATCTCCAATCATGCTTCTCACCATGCTTCCAACCAGCACTTGAACCAACTCCTGAATCAGCTCTCCAACCATGCTTCCAACCGCACTCTGAACCACCTCTTGAACCAGCCCTCCAACCAACCCTCCAACCGACTCTATCTCTAGTGTTTGTTTGCTCCCTTTCAAACACTGAGCAGGGCAACTCCCTTCCTGGCTCCGCCCTTCTGTACCTCCCACTCCTGTCTGTGGCTGACCTGGAGTGTGGGCGTGACTTCCAGCTAGGTCTGCCCTCTAGGTTTCTCTCCAGGTTCCTGCCTTGGACTATGTGATCCTGTGTGCCCATCCCCCGCAAAGAGGAAAAATTCTT
Organism: Ichthyophis bannanicus; assembly: GCA_033557465.1. Lineage (NCBI taxonomy): Eukaryota > Metazoa > Chordata > Amphibia > Gymnophiona > Ichthyophiidae > Ichthyophis > Ichthyophis bannanicus. Next base: position 1,901,191,464 of record CM066031.1, read on the forward strand.
CCTTTTTTCACTTTTCCCTGGCTGGGCTGTACTCTCCTTATCACAATACAGATGAACAAAAATTATATGTATGCCTTTATATATATTTTTTTTAAACTTGTAATGCTCAAATGAATCATTTCACAAGATGAAAACATTTTATTTGAAATATAACATTTGAACCTACAGCTTTGTGTGTTTTAGGATTGCCTAGTTAATTAAACCTACAATGGGTTGTCTGTAAAAATGGGACCTTGTGATTTATCTATTGTAGAACTAAAATCCACTTAAGGTGTCTGGGGGTGGGGGAATGTGTATTAGGCACATTGGTCCACATATACAATATATAGCATCAATTACAATGTACTGTCTGCGAAAAAAAAGGCAGTGTGAATTAGCCAGGTCGTATGATAAGATTATGAGATCCAGAGATGTTTCAGTTAAAGAGTCTGGGGGGCTGTAAACCCCATCAAAGAATTTCATTTAAAAAGGCACAGTACATTTCAGCAGCTAGAAAAGACCACAGTCTCTATAGCTTGTATCATCTGCAACTCTTCTTCTTCAGACATGGTGAGTAGATATGAGTCTTACTTTTTTAAAAATATTGTTGGGCTATGTAATGTTTCTGTCTCTTATGATTGTCTTTAAAAAAATAGGAGCAGAAGCCGCGGGGTACAAATAAACTCTCTCTTACAAAAAGAAGACAGCAAAGAAAGTTAAAAGGTATGTCATGTGTTTTTTAATTTTCCAGCAGCTATGCTCTTTATAATGTGTCTCACAGTGTTTCAGAGGACAGCCTCAACCTTTAATCTTTTTTATTTTAGACCAAGAAGCTGCTACAAAACAAGATGACCAGCCTAATCAACAGACGGCACCTTACAGAAAGCCAAAAGACAAGCAGAATAGTGAGTATTCCAGTTTTATCCGGCACCTAGATTTTAAGGCCGCTGTAAAAGAAAAAAAGTATTAGCCCCTACGTTTTTCTTTTTCAGATCGAGAAAATGTTAGAAAACCAACGGCTATGGGAGCAAAGTCTAACAGGAAAAGATCATACAGCGAAAGTTTTTCTGCCGGTGAATGTACACACGCCGGTACAGAATACGGAGGGCGTGGTGAAAGCCGTGTCTTTGATCACAGTGTTTCAGAGGACAGAGCAAATAATCTTGCATTAGGCCCCGCTGAAGAATCAGAACCAGTTAGCTATGTTCAGTTTGTGAAAAGGTGGAATCGTAAATTGGACAAGTTTAATGGTGTAATTTATTTAGAGGAATTTTGGTTTATTAATTTAGACAGGGTAACATCATTATCTGAGGCTCAATTTGCCATTCGGCAAGGTATCCAGCATATTCTGGATGAGGTTAGCAGCAGGGTTTCACCCGGTGATTATGTACAGGTGCATATACACTCATCTCTTTTTCACAATTCCTTGTATTCTGGAAAGTTAAACCCAGAAGCATTAGACACTGACGATTTCTTAAATCAGATCGCTAAACTCCTTCAGAGTCACAGAGAAATCCAGGTTTGTGATATATTCCGTGTTGTTGTACTTGTCATAAGAAATTGGGGTGGGGGAGCTCGTAGGGTCTTAAAGACTATACCGTTTAGCCATATTATTCATAAGAAAAGGATGTATTTCATAGACTTGAATATTTGGTTCTGTATGCTCCTCCCGCTTTACGTACTGAACTCTGGGATTCCCTCCTTCTTACTCTCTCGGAGTCTGTTCTCATATCCCCTTATTTGGTCATCTTGGGTGATTTTAACGCTCATCTAAACCCTCCCGTAAGGGCTCGCGACAAAGCACTTGCCTCTTTATTTAGTGATCTGTCCCTCACTCAACAAGTGACATGTCCTATGCACACCTCTGGCCACACCCTTGACTTGATTCTCACGCTGGACTCCTTTCCATTCGCACCTGCCCATGTCACATCCTTATCCCTCCCATGGTCCGACCATTATTGCATTTTCTTCTCCCTTTCCCTTCCCTCTCCGTCAACGCCCTCCTCAAACTCTTCCTCTCTTTCGTGTTGTCTGTCTCGGCGCATCACCTCCTCAACATTACAACGTTTCCCCTCTGCTGACTCCCTCTTCCCTTCCGATTTTTCCTCTTTCTCTGTGGATCAACATGCTGGTCTTTGGACTTCCACTCTGTCCTCCACCCTTGATTCTGTTGTCTCTTCTCAGCCTGTTTCCACCCGTCCTCTTTCTCACCATCCTTGGTACCACCCGGGCCTCTATTTGCATCGTTCCCACCTTCGTCGTGCTGTCCGACTTTGGCGCAAGCACCCTTCTGATGCCTCCCTTTCCGCTTTTCACTATGTTCGTAGGGTCTATCACTCTATGATATCCTCAGCCAAACAATCTTACTATTCTCGCCTTATTACATCCTCTTCTAATTCTTCGCATCAATTATATCGTGTCTTGGACTCTCTCTCCTCAGATTCTACCGTACCCTCTCTTTCCCCCCCACCTTCTGCCCCCAGCCCCTCAACCCTTGCTACTTTTTTCTCCACAAAGATTCTGACCCCCCGCTCCGCCTTTGATTCCTGTCCCCCTCCTCTTTCTCCTCCCCCTATTTCCTCTACCCCAGCTGCCTCTTGTTCCCCAGTTCCCACTCCTGTACCCTCCCATACCTGGTATAGCTTCAGCCCTGTCACTGTTACTGAACTCTCTTAAGTCATCTCACTTTCACATAAAACTACCTGTCCGTTGGATCCACTACCCTCAACCTGGCTTCTTGACCCCGCTCTTGCTCTTCTTCCCTTTGCCCTCACTATCATTAACTCTAGTCTCACGTCTGGAAGTTTTCCCTCTACCTGGAAACATGCACTGGTTCGTCCACTTCTTAAGAAGGCCACCCTTGATCCAGCTGTCCCCTCTAACTGGCGCCCGGTTTCCAATTTGCCTTTCCTTTCCAAAATCCTTGAAAAACTTGTCTTTCACCAATTTTCTACACATCTCAGTTCTACTCTTTTTTTGCACCCTCGACAATCAGGTTTTAGAGCTGGTCATAGTACCGAAACTATTCTGGTAGCCCTTCTTAATGAACTACACCGATCTCACGATAGGGGTGATTTTTCAATTGTGGTTTCGTTGGATCTTTCTGCCGCTTTCGACGTCACTGACCATCGCACCCTTCTCACCCGGCTGTCGGACCTTGGTATCCAGGGCACTGTCCACCGATGGTTTCATTCTTACCTTTCCTCTCGGTCCTTCTTGGTGCGCCTAGGTTCTTCTTCCTCTACTTCTCTCCCTCTTCACTGTGGTGTACCGCAGGGTTCTATCCTTGCACCACTTCTTTTCCATGTTTTCCTCGCCCCACTTGCCCTCTTGATTCAACAATCTGGTTTATCCACCTACTTTTTTGCCACTTGCCCTCTTGATTCAACAATCTGGTTTATCTGCCTACTTTTTTGCCGACGACATCCTCCTGGTCCACCACACATCTTCACTTGCTCCTGATCTTTGTCTGAACACCTGCCTCGCCTCTGTTGCCGACTGGTTCAATAACAATTACCTTATCGTTAATCCCTCCAAATCTGCTGCTATTTGGTTTACCTTTGGTGCCCCCGCCCCCACTTTGGCGCCACTTATGTCGGATTCCCCCATTCCATTGTCACCTACTATCCGCTATCTTGGGGTTACCCTGGATTCCGCACTGTCCTTCCATCAACACATTTCTGGGGTGGTGCGTACTTCTCTTTTTCAGCTCCGCAGAATTAGGGCCGTCCGGTCCCTTCTCCCTCTTTCTTCTCTCACTACCCTGGTCCTTTCCCTGGTAATCACTCGCCTCGACTATTGTAATTCCCTGTTAGCCGGCGTACCTCAATATCAACTCCGTCGGTTACAATTGATTCAAAATACAGCTGCTCGCTTGCTTACCCGGTCATCTCCTCGGGATCATGTCACTCCTTGCCTTCTTTCCCTTCACTGGCTTCCTGTCAAAGTCCGCTATATATATAAACTTCTTATTATCACCCATAGGGCACTCTTCACTGGCACTCCTCAGTATCTAGCTGATCTTGTTTTCCTTCAACCCACACCCTGTCTGCTGCGTTCTGCACATGGAAATCGTCTGTTTCTGCCATCTCCCACCCAAGCTCACCTCAAGTCTACTCACCATGCTGCCTTCTTCTTTGCTAGTCCTGCTTTATGGAACTCTCTCCCTCACTGTATTCACACAGAACTATCATTTTCCCGCTTTAAGTCTCTCCTCAAAACATATCTTTTCTGTCAGGCCTTTGATCTACCCACTCCCTTGTCCGCTACTGCTCAACCGTCCCTTGCACTTCCTCCCAATTCCTCCCCATAGAATTATACAACCACATACACATACAGGTCTCCACCCCCTCCTTAGGACTCCTACCTCTCCCTATGTACCTACTTGTTATGTTGTCTGTCCTTAGTTTGTCATCTATCGTTTACCCCGCAGTTTACTGTCTCTAGTGTTGTTATTGCCTGCTGCCTTTTCTGCTGTCCTTTCTTTTCTTTCTGTTACTATCTGACTGCTTTCCTATCCACTTAATGGCATTCCTTTCTACCTTTCTTTTCTGCAGCCATAATATTTTGTATTGTACACCGCCCTAATACCTTGGTAAGGGGCGGTATATCAAATATGCCAAATAAAGAAAGAAAGAAAGATAAAGAACACTGATAATAACCTGTGTTTTGCAGGTAGCCTCACAGCCCTCAGGTCACAGGTAAAAATGAGAGATGTCGAATTGTTAGAAGGTGCTAAAAAACTACATAATGAATTGGGGTGGCCGGTACATAGAAAAGTCATGCTCGATGATGTAGCAATATTTGAACAGCATTTAAAGATAAACATACGCGTTGTGCTTTACACAAATTCACGGGGTTTGTTTTAAGACATCAGACAGACCTGTGTTCCCTAAGACTGTGTTCTTGTTGCTATACGATGACCATTTCTATGGTATAACCGATGTCAAAAAATTCTATGGGAGCACAACTTCTGTAGTTACAGTCAGAAACCGTACAGTCACGATCATAATTGCACATTGTGGTGCCGTCTTTGTTTGACACTAACGTGTGCGAATAATGTTGGTGTACAACAGAGATGCCCTAATTGCAAACTCTTTTGACGTTCTAAAGAGTGTTTAGATAGACACACGTATTTGGTTCTGAAAAAAGAAGTGACGTGTTTATCTAAGAGACTGTGCCAGAAATGTGAGTCTTATGTGGACAAGAAACATAAGTGCAAGGACCGGCATTGTAAACTATGTCGTGAACCCCTAACCGGGAATGACGTCCACTTATGTTTTATGACCCCTATTGGTAAAACTGAAACATCTGAAAAGTATATTTTTTATGATTGTGAATGTATGCAAGAAACAGGCTGGCATGTCCCTAATTACATATATGCGACGGACGTAAATGATGAAAGAAACTGGGAATTCAAGGGTCTGGAATGTATTTCTGCCTTTATACAGATTTTTTGTGACAAAAAAATTTAAAGGCTACACCTTCATAGCCCATAATTCCAAAGGTTATGACGGGTATTTTGTTCTTAAATAACTGCTTAAGGAAAAGATGAACACAGGGCTGCTGGTTCAAGGTGCTAAACTGTTACTAAACTGATTGCCCTTGCCCTAAACTGATTGCCCTTGTGTTTCTTGAGAAGAGCAGTGCTTTCCAGAGCTCATCCAAAAGGTGATTTTTGCTGAATTTGCTGCTAAATTGTGAGTTTTTTGTCTGTTTGTCTCCACATATTTATCTATCTATTTGCCCTTCTTGGTGGGTTCCCTTACCTACTCCCTTGCTGTGTGCCCACTGTTCAGGAACAGCCTACTGGCCAGAGACACTTAGGTTCCCGCCCACCCTGCCCCTCATCCCACCCACCCCAGGGGCTACATTGCCTATATAGTGGTCACATACGTGCCATCTGTCGTTCCTAACTTGGGTAACGCCCACATCTTCAACTTTTCTTATTATTCTTCCTCTTCTGGGACTGCTTAAGCAACATGTCGTGTATTCAGTGCAATAACTGTGGTACTTTCATTCAAAGAAGAATCATTTGGAGCCTAAGAGCTTGTCCTATATGCCTAAAGTCAGCTGCCATGCATGAAGAACTGACTATACTAAGGAAAGACCTAGCAGCCATGCATAAACAAGTTTCTCTACTGAGGGAGGAACTGGCTGCAATGAAGCGCACCTCTTCTAGGATACAAACTGAACAAAGTCCACCACCGCTCCCACAAAGAATCAAACACCCCAGGAACAAATGGATCACAGTGGGTTCCGGAAGATTGCGACCTGTAGTGCAGAGACATCCTACACATCAAGAGATATCCCTGCAAAATGCCTTCTCTGCCTTGGCTAATGAGGATGCCCAACCCAAGGAAACTGAAGGGCCCTTAAATGAGTCAGACAATGCCCAATCTCCTGCTAAAGCACCAAATATGAAGAAAACCTCACCAAACAGAAAACTATTACTACTTGGAGATTCCATCATCAGAGGCACCAACTTGGGAACACAGTTCAAAGGAGAGAAGATAGTCATGTGCCTACCAGGCTCTTCAGCCAGCAGGAATACAAACCAAGTTGTTGAAATACTTAGCGCAAAAAGTGAGCACTCCAAACCAGATGTTATTATCCACTTGGGCACAAATGACCTGGCTAGAAACAGTGCCTCTACAGCCCAAAAGGACTTCCAATCTCTGGGAGAGAAACTCAAGCCCATTGTTAACACTGTTGCATTCTCAGAAGTTCTACCTGTTCTTGGTAAGGGGACTAAAAGGCTGCATCGCATTAACAACTTTAATACATGGCTCCAGACCTGGTGCAAACAAGAAGGATTCAGATTTATTGGCAACTGGGACAATAGATGGACCAACAAGAGACTATACTGTGCTGATGGACTACATCTCTCTGTCGCAGGGAAAAGAAACCTAAGTGAAAAATTCAGGCAGTATGTGGATATGCATTTAAACTAGGAAAAGGGGGTGACGGATGTGGAAGGTCAACATCTGCATGCCACCCCCTGCAAAAGCAGAACAACATCAGAAACAGCCATACTCTTAAACCACACATCAAAAACAAGTGGGAAGAAATGGGCAGAATAAAATCAATGCAAAATACACACAAGCCAGGTAAATGCTGGAAAGCAATGAGCACAAATGCTCGAAGCTTAGCCAAAAAAATTCCAGACCTGGAAGCCCTAATGGTGGAAACGGATTTGGACATCGTGGCCGTTACGGAAACATGGTTTAATGAATCGCATGATTGGGATATAGCCATAGCTGGCTATAATCTATTCAGAAGAGACAGAGAAAATGGAAAAGGAGGAGGAGTAGCCTTGTATGTCAAAAGCAGTATTAAAGCTACTGAAATGCAGGGAACATGGGAAAAAGAAGAAGCGCTCTGGATTGCATTGGAAAGAGGAGATGGCACTGTCATCCATATTGCTGTAGTCTACAGACCTCCGACTCAAATTGAAGAGAGAGATAACGAATTGATTATAGATATTGCCAAGATAGCAGCAAAGGGGGAAGCGATCATATTAGGTGACTTTAATCTACCTGATGTGGATTGGATTACTCCTTCTGCACATCTGGAAAGAAGCAAAAAAATTGTGGATGCTCTCCAAGATGCATTACTTAGACAAATGGTGAAGGAACCAACCAGGGAAAGCTCAACGCTGGATGTAGTGCTTACCAACAGTGATAACGTGTCGAATGTCTGCGTGAGTGCCCCTGTGAGCAACAGCGACCATCACACGGTGTGGTTTGAGATAAAAGCCATGGTACAGGCCAATCATAGCAAGCTCAAAGTCCTAAACTTCAAAAACACTGACTTCAATAAAATGGCCGAGTACTTAAAGGAGGAGATGACGGGGTGGAAGAAGATAAGGGAAGTGGAATTGCAATGGACTAAACTAAAGGCGGCAATAAAAGGGGCAACAGATAAATATGTAAGAAAAATAAATAAAAACAAGAGGAGAAGGAAACCTATTTGGTTTTCCAAAGAGGTGGCTGCGCAAATAAAGGCAAAAAACACAGCTTTTTCAAAATTCAAAAGCTTGCAAACAGAAGAACACAGAAATGAATACAGGATCCAACTCAAAGAGTCTAAAAGAGTAATAAGGATAGCAAAATCAAAGGCAGAAGAAAAAATGGCTAAAGATGTTAAGGGTGGCAACAAAACTTTCTTCAGGTATATTCAGGAAAGGAAGAAGATCAGAGTTGGAATTGCAGGACTCAGAAGTGCTGGGAAAGGACTCGTGGAAAGTGACACTGAAAAAGCGAAATTGCTAAACAAATACTTCTGCTCTGTTTTTACTAAAGAAGATCCTGGAGATGGACCAGCTGTGACTCCCAAATATAAAAATAGGACTGAAGTAGATACCACACCATTCACAGAAGATGAGGTGTTAGAACAACTTGCTAAACTGAAAGTGGACAAAGCCATGGGACCAGATGGGATACATCCCAGGATACTGAAAGAGCTCAGAGAGGTTCTTGCAGGACCGTTAAAGGATGTCTTCAACAGATCCTTGGAAACAGGAGTGGTTCCTCAGGACTGGAGAATGGCTAATGTTGTACCTCTACACAAAAGTGGTGACAGGGAAGAAGTGTCAAATTACAGGCCCGTGAGCCTTACCTCGGTGGCAGGAAAAGTAATGGAGGCGCTCCTGAAAGAGCGAATAGTGAACTTTCTCAAAAACCAACAGGTTGCAAGATCCAAGGCAACATGGTTTTACCGAAGGACGGTCTTGCCAAACAAATCTGATTGAGTTCTTTGATTGGGTGACCAAGGAACTAGATCTGGGGCATGCAATGGATGTCATCTATCTGGATTTCAGCAAAGCCTTTGATACTGTTCCTCATAGGAGGCTTGTCAATAAACTCAGTAGCTTGGGGATGGGTCCCAAGATAGTAAACTGGATTAGAAATTGGTTGACTGACAGACAACAGAGGGTGATGGTACATGGAGCTCACTCGGATGAGAGGAAGCTGATTAGCGGGGTGCCTCAGGGTTCGGTCCTGGGCCCGGCACTGTTCAATATATTTGTGAGTGATATTGCTGAAGGACTGAATGGAAAAGTCTGTCTTTTTGCAGATGACACAAAAATTTGCAACAGAGTGGACTCCCCAGAGGGAGTGGATAACATGAGGAAAGATCTACAAAAGCTGGAAGACTGGTCTAATGCTTGGCAACTACGATTTAATGTGAAAAAGTGCAGTGTCATGCACTTGGGTAGCAGAAATCCAAGGGAAAAGTACACAATAGGGGGTGAGAGGTTGGTATGCACGGTTCAGGAGAAAGACCTTGGTGTGATTATCTCTGATGATCTCAAGGTGGCAAAACAGTGCGACAAGGCGGTGGCAAAAGCCAGGAGGATGTTGGGCTGCATTCAAAGAGGGATTACCAGCAGAAAGGAAGAGGTACTTATGCCACTGTACAAGTCACTGGTAAGGCCTCACTTGGAATACTGTGTTCAGTTTTGGAGGCCATATCTTGCAAAAGACGTAAAAAGACTGGAAACTGTTCAGAGAAAGGCGACCAAAATGATTTGGAGCCTGCATCAGAAACCTTATGAGAAGAGACTTGAAGACTTAAATATGTACACTTTGGAGGAGAGGAGGGACAGGGGAGATATGATTCAGACCTTTAAATACTTAAAGAGAAATGATGAACAAACAAACCTCTTCCAAAGACGGGGAAGCTGTTAAAACTAGAGGGCATAACATGAAGCTGCAAGGTGGTAAATTGAAAGGCAATGTCAGGAAATATTTCTTCACTGAAAGGGTGGTGGATGCTTGGAATGCCCTCCCGATGGAAGTGGTGAGGGCAAACACGGTGATGGAATTCAAAACGGCATGGGACAAACACAGTGGATCCCTTTACAGCAACAGGATAAAAGCAAAATAAACAGTACCATCTAACTTCTGAACTATCTAGCATCTGAACAAATAAGGGTGTCCTACATGGAGTGGTGGGTTCAAGAAACAAAAACATGGGGAGGGGTGGCCTGCACAGAGCGACAGGTGCACCTACTCTTGCCATCTTGCTGGGCAGACTAGATGGACCATGCTGGTCTTTATCTGCCGTCACTTACTATGTTACTATATGTTACTATGTTACAAATTACCGTTGAACCTTTGACTATCCGTTTTATAGACTCTCTAAATTTCCTGCCTATGAAACTTAGCAAACTTCCGCAAGCCATGGGTTTTACAGACAGCAAGGGGTACTTTCCGTACTTTTTTAATTCTCTGGAAAATCAAAATTATGTGGGCCCCATGCCGGGTGTTGAACATTACAGTGTGGGTAACATGTTGCCTGAAGAAAAAGAGGAATTTTTACAATGGTACAAGGACAATCAGCATAAAACTTTTAATTTGCAAAAAGAGCTGGCTTATTACTGCCAGCAGGATGTATCTGTTTTGCGGCAGGCCTGTGTTCTCTACTGAGCTGAAATCATGAAAATGACAGAGAAAGAAGTGTTTGTAGAGCAGGGTGACATCTCAGAAATTCTTACAAGGTGTTTAGACCCTTTCCATGAAATCTTGCATTTCGAGCAAAACTCTTATCATCTCATTTCCGAATACATCAAAATGCACCTCCGTCAAAAACAAGAGGCTTCTGGCTACCCTCGATGGTGCAATGATACTGAAAAACAAAATGTGTACATAGCTGATTTCTTTAGAAAAGAGATTATCCGATTTTTGCTCGAAATGCCAGATTTCATAGATTTCAACAACCACATACCCTTTTGCAATGGCTAAATTCATCTCCACCGTACACCAAGTCCCCACAAAAGCTCTCTCCTCATCCGTGTGGGCACACATTTCCTGTTGCCGTGTGTCAGCACATGTATGACACAGTGGAAACATAAGCTTGCCACCCAACCGTATGGGTAACACCGGGAAAAAGAGCTTTCGTGGTGGATATACTTTTGCTTTTATAAAACCAAAGTACTTTGTAGGGGGACCAAATTTGTCATAAATGATTTGTGGGTGGCCTATTGGATATTCCTTTGTTTTACTGACAAAAGGGTATAGGCTGGTAAAATCATAGTAGTGTATTTTTTCCCCAGGTCTTGTTTTGTGGTACAGACAAATGGCATTTGTTCTACCCCCAAAAAGGGCATCTTGTGGAATCAGAGCTTGCGGTAATGCGGAGTCAGCCAGGAAATCTGCACAGCCCCCGTCATTTTCTTTTACCATCCGCTTCCACTCGTGCTCCCATAGACTTATGACCTTGAACCCCCGGCTTTCCAGGAATGCAGCTTTTAGCTGTGTTTTGTAATAAAGAAAACCATAGGTCGTGGCTGTTACAGGATTCTGGTCTTTATCATTATAACAACTCGGACAGCCGTGATGAAAACAACCATTAAATTCAAAAGCTGTTTCTACCCCATCGATCACGGCATAGCCATCAAGAAAATAAGACCTCACCTTTTTTTCGCCACCTTTCAGAGCATGTGTGATCTGTATATTTTCTTTGGCCTCTACATACAACAACCATTGAATAGAGGGGAGATGAATATCTCTTTGTCTGCCGGTGATAGTTATCTGGTGGAATGAGTGCCACAGTCTTGGGTTCTAAAAACATTAATCTGAACATAGCCATACATACAGATGCTAGGGTTATAGATTGGAAAGGGTCTAAACACCTTTTTAGAATTTCTGAGATGTCACCATGCTCTACAAACACTTCTTTCTCTGTCATTTTCATGATTTCAGCTCGGTAGAGAACACAGGCCTGCCGCAAAATAGATACATCCTGCTGGCAGTAATAAGCCAGCTCTTTTTGCAAATTAAAAGTTTTATGCTGATTGTCCTTGTACCATTGTAAAAATTCCTCTTTTTCTTCAGGCAACATGTTACCCACACCGTAATGTTCAACACCCGGCATGGGGCCCACATAATTTTGATTTTCCAGAGTATTAAAAAAGTGCGGAAAGTACCCCTTGCTGTCTGTAAAACCCATGGCTTGCAGAAGTTTGCTAAGTTTCATAGGCAGGAAATTTAGAGAGTCTATAAAACGGATAGTCAAAGGTTGTCGCGAGCACTACCCTGGCGGCAAGTAGAGGTCAGGGCAGGTCGGACACAACTATATAGGGATGAGATTGGCCAGTAATCCAGAGGCCCAATTTACTTTTGGTCCTATTAGTTTCCTGGGTCCAAATCTTCAATGAAATCAACTGCACAAAGTGGTGGGAAAATAAAGGCTTTTATTTCCCTTTCTCGCGAGGGTTCAAATGATGGGGCAACAACAACAACGCAAAATGTCCTTACTTCAGGTAAGAAAAAGTAAAACAGAAGTTTAAAGCAAAAACTGTTACTTTCACAGTAGCGATGATATTCACACAAACAAGAATGTTCTAGGCAGCAATACATATAGCTTACAAGCCTGGCGAGGATTCTAGGCTTCCCGTAGTACAGTACGTACAGTCCATTTCTGTATCTGAAACCTCATCTGCCAGTTCCACTTGCATTGGCTCATAGCCCGAAGCCTCTGACTCTAAGGGGCTTGTTTACAAAGCCGCGGTAGCGGTTTGCGATCGTAATCGGAGCCGCGGCCCCATTGATTTCAATGGGGCCGCGGCTGCGATCGCGATCGCGAACCACTACCGCGGCTTTGTAAACAAGCCCCTAAGTCCCTGGTTTCAGGAAAGTTATAGTCAGGCTTCTTATATAGCTCCTCTAGCACTGCCCAATGTTCTGGGTGAAGCGTAGGGCGTCGGCTCTGTGCTGTTTTATATTGAGAAGATTCCTCTCTACTTAGAGGTTTTATAGCAGCTTTGTAAAAACACTTCTTATTCAAAACTCTCTTATCAGGTGAACTTTTTCTATACCTTGTATCATAAGAAGCTTTACCTTGTGAATTTGGCTTCTCTGTTTCAAGTGAAGGTTGAGGCCTGCACCAGTTTCTCTTCTGGCTTGCCCGTACAGCACGTCTTAGGTCTTCAGGCTGTCTCTCATTTGGTTTTAGACAACAGTTGCAGCAATGCTTTTGCCTCTCTGGGCAAACAGCTCTTACTCCTCTTTGAGCTGAGACCTTCCCAGGTTCTTCATTAGCTCCCAGGCAATCACCTTTCACTCTGGGTGATTTGCTAGCAGTGGAATAATCAGGTTTCCATTCTAACCTCCTTTCCTCTGTTTTGCCTTCTTTCCTGCTGCACGCTTTCCGGCTGCATTCACTCCTGCTGCCTCCTTTCCAGCGGCCTCTCCAGCTGCCTTTCCCGCCGCCCTTCCAGCTGCCTCTCCAGCTGCCCTCTTTCCAGTCTTCCACACCCTCTTTAAGAAGTCCTCCTGTGCTCGAGGATTGGAAGCTGGCTGGCATTACCTCATGACCAGTGGGGCGTGGTTCCTCAGTTACTCTGAAGTCCCTCTTGCTCCCTCTATCTGGCTCCTCCAGATATTGCAGCTTGTATGTATCTTTTTCTCTGTTTAAAGCATTTTCTTTTCTCTCAACCGGGTCTGCTGGATGACAAGGTTCAACGGTAATTTGTAACAGTTTAGCACCTTGAACCAGCAGCCCTGTGTTCATCTTTTCCTTAAGCAGTTGTTTAGGAACAAAATACTGTAAACGGGGGTGCTTGTTGTGAAAGTTCCACAATCTTGGCAAAGACAGGAATTTATATGACTTGCAAAGGATTGTGGGTGTTGTAGTTCATTCACACAAAATCAGCCGTTCAACAAAAATAATGAAATGTAGTTGCTCGAGTGTAAGCAAAAAAACAGATTTTATTTATGGGGAGTTATTCCCTCGCACAGATATGCTTGGTAACATCAACAGGATACTTTCTTCAGGAAATATATTCAGGAAAACGAAACAACTGAATAAGGCAACTGAAATACTTAGGCAACAACTTATTAAAGACCTTGATGGAACAGAAAATATCTTTCTTCTAGCCCCTGCTAATAACTTTCTTAGCAGTGCTTAAATGAAAAATAAACTCAAAAGGAAAAATGCTCTTTATCAAAAAAACAACTTTCTTCTGTTCACACAGTGAAGAAGTTTTCTTTCCAGAGCTCACGTGCACTTGTGCTTGGCTTAATCACAGATGCTTAACCAGCTGCAAACCATTGCTGGTCCACTCTCCACTTGGCTCCAACTTACCCTAAAGCTTTCTCTTAAAGAAACTTTTCTGGGCAGTTAAAGAAACACAATACAGTTCCTTTTGGTGATTGTTGCTTTACTGAGGATTACTTTAAAACAGCAGCTTAGACAGAGAGCAATCCATGCATTCTACTTGCTCATTTGATATTTCCCCTTGCTCCTGAAATATCATGGAATCATTTTCATATACTGGCTCAGAGGAATTCTCTAACTGATCACTATCAGGATAGCATTTGTTTCCCTGCTGTCTTCCTTGTGAAAAGCTAGGGAACAGATACCTGAGATCACGTTGCTATTAGGTTTCCTCTCTGGGTATTTTTAGCCAGTAGGTAGCAAAGCTTCTGTGCCCAGCTCTCCAGTCAGAATCTCTGGACTTTAGGTCTCTTTTCCCATACCTCCTTAAATAGGTATTAGAGCTCCTTCTTTCTGTAGATGCAGTCGTCTCCTTTACAGGTGCTCTCTGGGGGTTCCTGGCTCTATATCTCCAAGCCTCTGGTTTCTTCCAGTCCAATGAAGAATGCTTGCCCCAGGAATCTCTCCCAGCATACGTACTGCTTTGGGCTCCTTTCTTAGACCTCCGGGACGTCTTGCTGTTCCTCCTTCTGTGTTCCCTCTGCTGTTCTCTTTCCTCTTGCCGTTGCCAGCCTTGCTTCTTCTGCCCGCCTTGCTCCTGCTGTAGCTCTCCTTTCTGTCTGTGTGAAGAATTTCTCCTAGTTTTAAAGTGCCTAAATGGACACTCCACCCTAGCACAGTCCAGGTGTTCTGAATCAAGCCCTGCCCTAGGAGATGGGTGTTTAGGGATTACCTCATAGCTTCCTTGATTAGGCACACGTTTCCCCACTTCAGCTCTCCTAGAGGCTTTCTGTATACCAGTGCATTCTGGGTCTGGTAGTCTTTTAGATAAACACTCTGTTTTAGTGCTTTTACCAGCCAGCACAGGTTGCTTATTCAGAGCCAATTCACCTCTTGTATTATTTCTTCCTGAACTATGATAAGCTTCCTTATCACAATACCCGTCATAACCTTTGGAATTATGGGCTATGAAGGTGTAGCCTTTAAATTGTTTTGTCACAAAAAATCTGTATAAAGGCAGAAATACATTCCAGACCCTTGAATTCCCAGTTTCTTTCATCATTTACGTCCGTCGCATATATGTAATTAGGGACATGCCAGCCTGTTTCTTGCATACATTCACAATCATAAAAAATATACTTTTCAGATGTTTCAGTTTTACCAATAGGGGTCATAAAACATAAGTGGACGCTATCCCCGGTTAGGGGTTCACGACATAGCTTACAATGCCGGCACTTGCACTTATGTTTCTTGTCCACATAAGACTCACATTTCTGGCACAGTATCTTAGATAAACATGCCACTTCTTTTTTCAGAACCAGATACGTGTTGTCATGAAGAAGACTCTTCTGAGCCTATGGAGGTAGGGCAAGATGAGGATTTGCTTTCAGAAACTGACAGGCAGTCTGAGCACATGGCTCAGTGTTTGCAAAGAAGAAGTAAACAAAGAGAGTCACGAGCTAGAAAGATATGCCCCTGCTGTGACGTATTCCCTAGCTCAGGAGGTAATGAGTTTCACCTGTTTCAGGGCAGGGCAAAGTTAAGCCCTGAGAGTTACAATGATAAAAAGTGGTCATTAGCTTGGACCAGGCAGAAGGAGAGCAGGAAGCAGAACAGGGAGCAGAACGAGAACGGGAACCAGGAAGGAAGCCAGCAAAGGAGCCCGCTGACTAGAAGGAGTCAAAGAGGAGTGAGAACCAAGGGAGCCATATTCCTGAGGCCAGAAGGAAGCAACCCAGGACAGGTGTTACATAGAAACATAGAAACATGATGACAGAAAAAGACCACAAGGCCCATCTAGTCTGTCCTTCCATAACAACAACTACAACAGTCCACAGTGTTGTCTGGTAAAGGCAGGAGAGAAAGGAATCTTCCTGAGAGGCAGGCTTGACAAAGCTCACACGCTCCAAGGAGAGAGACAGGCTAGCTGGAGAATACCTGTACATCTGAGGGGGAAGTTAATAGGCTGAGAGGCAAGCAAACACAAACCGTGTTTGAGAACCAGTCTGACCCTGCAGAGTGGAGAGTTCCTTCCCTTTCAAAGCCAAAAGGTAGGCTTAACAATTCATATAAGTTTGAACCCAGCTATAAAGCAGTTCCATATAGTTACCAGAAAGTAGCAAACTCCCTGGACAAAAACTACAGCATATATGGTAGTTTACAACCCCGCTCAGGAGAGTGTTACAGAGAGAAACCATGTGAGGTTAGAGAAACCATTTGTTTCAAAGATCAGGATAGCAGCTTACTGCCACACCCTGCTATACCTGAGGCTGAAGAAATGCAGATAGACTCTGTCCATAATGAAATAGTGGATGATCGGATGGACTGTACATTATCTTTGGCTGACCATGTGAATTCCTTATGCTGAACAGTGTCTGAGAGAGACGGTAAAAGCAGCAGAAGGGGACATTTTCTTTGCTAATTGAAGCTTTTGTGTTTTTGTTTTGTATCAAGCATTGCACGTTTAAAGCCTGATGCTGACAAGGCTAATTTACCTGAGTTCATATATAATTTCCTCAAGCCAAATTTATGGCATGTTTTGTCCTGAGTTATTCACTTGCATTTAATCCGTTGGGAAGGGGAAAATAAATTCTTGTCATTGCCTGAAACACTCGACTGCAACTCGTCTGTACTCAAAGGGTAAAGGGACTCACATTCCCAGAAGGCCTTGCAGAGTTAAAGCAAGCCCACGCTCTCTAAGGCAGGAACACCACAGGCAGACCAAGTCTCAGCGCCCTAGGCATTGGGCTGGCCACCGTGAGGGTGACAGTGTGTCTATCTAAACACTCTTTAGAATGTCAAAAGAGTTTGCAATTAGGGCATCTCTGTTGTACACCAACATTATTCGCACACGTTAGTGTCAAACAAAGACGGCACCACAATGTGCAATTATTTATTTATTATTTATTAACATTTCTTATATACCGCACTATTTGCCATCAGCGTGGTTTACATGGAACAGAAACATCCGACAACTTACATATGTCTGGTCATTACATTTAACAGGAAATGGAACTTGGAGAACAGGGTAAACTATATACATAGGAAGTGTAATGAGAAAGGATACTGTTTGGTGTTTTACATTGTAGGGGACGCCTGTTGTGAGGGCTTGCCTGTTTGACTACTACTATTGTTGAGGTGCTCGCTATTCGAGTGGGACAGAGGTTTGGAGGTGTCAGTGAGATATTTGATGAAGAGGAAGTGTTTAAGGGCCTTTCTGAACTGGCTCAAGTTGGGGATTGCTCTGATATGTGCAGGTAAGGTATTCCATAGACTTGGGGCACAGATTTGGAAGGCTCTGTTAGCTGTAGTTTTGGTGCATCTTGTTGTTTCTTTTGGTATTGCTAGCATGTTTGATCGTGACTGTACGGTTTCTGACAGTAACTACAGAAGTTGCACTCCCCATAGAATTTTTTGACATCGGTTAGACCATAGAAATGGTCATCATGTAGCAACAAGAACACAGTCTTAGGGAACACAGGTCTGTCTGATGTCCTAAAACAAACCCCGTGAATTTGTGTAAAGCACAACGCATATGTTTATCTTTAAATGCTGTTCAAATATTGCTACATCATCGAGCATGACTTTTCTATGTACCAGCCACCCCAATTCATTATGTAGTTTTTTAGCACCTTCTAACAATTCGACATCTGTCATTTTTACCTGTGACATGAGGGCTGTGAGGCTACCTGCAAAACACAGGTTATTATCAGTGTTATTCAAGTCTATCAAATACATCCTTTTCTTATGAATAATATGGCTAAATGGTATAGTCTTTAAGACCCTACGAGCTCCCCACCCCGATTTCTTATGACAACTACAACAACACGGAATATATCACAAAACCTGGATTTCTCTGTGACTCTGAAGGAGTTTAGTGATCTGATTTAAGAAATCGTCAGCGTCTAATACTTCTGGGTTTAACTTTCCAGAATACAAGGAATTGTGAATGCACCTGTACATAATCACCGGGTGAAACCCTGCTGCTAACCTCATACAGAATATGCTGGATACCTTGCCGAATGGCGAATTGAGCCTCAGATAATGATGTTACCCTGTCTAAATTAATAAACCGAAATTCCTCTGAATAAATTACACCATTAAACTTGTCCAATTTACGATCCCACCTTTTCACAAACTGAACATAGCTAACTGGTTCTGATTCTTCAGCGGGGCCTAATGCAAGATTATTTGCTCTGTCCTCTGAAACACTGTGATCAAAGACACGGCTTTCACCACGCACTCCGTATTCTGTACCGGCATGTGTAGATTCACCGGCAGAAAAACGTTTGCTGTGTGATCTTTTCCTGTTAGACTTCGCTCCCATAGCTGTTGGTTTTCTAACATTTTCTCGATCTGAAAAAGAAAAACGTAGGGGCTAATACTTTTTTTCTTTTACAGCGGCCTTAAAATCTAGGTGCCGGATAAAACTGGAATACTCACTATTCTGCTTGTCTTTTGGCTTTCTGTAAGGTGCCGTCTGTTGATTAGGCTGGTCATTATGTTTTGTAGCAGCTTCTTGGTCTAAAATAAAAAAGATTAAAGGTTGAGGCTGTCCTCTGAAACACTGTGAGACACATTATAAAGAGCATAGCTGCTGGAAAATTAAAAAACACATGACATACCTTTTAACTTTCTTTGCTGTCTTCTTCTTGTAAGAGAGAGTTTATTTGTATCCCGCGGCTTCTGCTCCTATTTTTTTAAAGACAATCATAAGAGACAGAAACATTACATAGCCCAACAATATTTTTAAAAAAGTAAGACTCATATCTACTCACCATGTCTGAAGAAGAAGAGTTGCAGATGATACAAGCTATAGAGACTGTGGTCTTTTCTAGCTGCTGAAATGTACTGCGCCTTTTTAAATGAAATTCTTTGATGGGGTTTACAGCCCCCCAGACTCTTTAACTGAAACATCTCTGGATCTCATAATCTTATCATACGACCTGGCTAATTCACACTGCCTTTTTTTTCGCAGATAGTACATTGTAATAGATGCTATATATTGTATATGTCGACCAATGTGGCTAATACACATTCCCCCACCCCCAGACGCCTTAAGTGGATTTTAGTTCTACAATAGATAAATCACAAGGTCCCATTTTTACAGACAACCCATTGTAGGTTTAATTAACTAGGCAATCCTAAAACACACAAAGCTGTAGGTTCAAATGTTTTATTTCAAATAAAATGTTTTCATCTTGTGAAATGATTCATTTGAGCATTACAAGTTTTAAAAAAAAATATAAAGGCATACATATCATTTTTGTTCATCTGTATGTTCGGCTAATAGATTCTGGAAATACATTTTCATAAAAAGTCAATTTTTACAGAACTTGGTGTTTTTTAAAGAACGATCTATAATCTCTGTCAAAGATTAAACCTTCTACTAGCTACATATCACATTTTCCCCAGATCTAAGCAAAATATTGAACAGTTGTCCTGGATTTCTAGTGGTATTAAAATCTCTGAGTTCAAACAAAAAATTCAAATTTTCATAAACTAGGGCAGTTGCTTTCATTTTATGACCAACAATCATGGCAACATTTACAATAGGTCCTAGACACAACCTGTTACAAGTTTTTTGGATTTTCTGTTGTATTTCCTTGTGTCAGACAATCATGATGTCTTTGCCCTGGAGCATGTATTACACAAGCTGCACAGTCTCTATGCATAACGCCCTGCCACATTTCCTGATAATACAGCCCAACGTTGCTTGTATAGCACATTTAAATGTGTTTATTTCATCAGGTTTTGTGTAGTCCTTTTGGCTGGCTATGACATCAAGCGCTTCCCTTTGATATGTACAGAGAAAGCACAAACAGCGTAGATTGGTTGCCTGTATGTCCTCTAGCTCTTGTAGGAGCGGAGATTCGTTACAACACTTTTCTACAAAAAATCTTCTCTTACCTCTGCTGATCCTAGTTTGCTTGGTGTTCCAAAAAGAGCCATTTTATCTTTTTGAATCTCTGTGTTAAAATGTTCCCCTTACACAGGACACACAGCCTTACACCAGGAGCATGCTCAGAACACCTGGAGCATGCTCAGAACAGGCCTCTTGTTTCAACCAATCACGTGTTACCACACCCTAGAGAGGCATGTTTAGACTTGTCTCTCTGTATTGGTTTTTTCAAAGCCACTAAAAAATAGCTGTGGCTGTGTTTGGACTTAGCTCGCTCTCTCCAAAAAATAGCTGTATTAGGGGAATTTGAACTCAGATCTCTCTCTCTCTCTCTCTGTATTTCTGTGTTTGCCAGAATACTTGTCTCTAAAAGGTCTTAAAAGCAAAATTCTATCACATGGACAGCACTGGTTTCTCTAACAAAAGATGTGTTAATTGAGGTTTAACATTTGTAAAGAAAAGCTTCTACCCTGTCTGTGCCTCTGTGAAAAGCCCTGTGCTGTGCTAAGAATCTTTTGTGAGAAAAAAAGAACTGGGGCAGTGGGAGAGAGAAAAGCATTTTTTTTTGTTTTCCAGGGTTCCTGCTTTTTGCAGATGTAAACATTAACCAGAAGCAAAACACATTTCCGGAGTCAGTCACTCTGCTTCTGCTGAGGTCATCGCAAAAGGACACGGCCCTTTTCTGATGACACCCTGTTTCCGGTGATGTCAGCAAAAAGGGACAGTCCATTTCTGATGACACCCTGTTTCCGGTGATGTCATTTCTGATGATGTAGGCAGGGGCGTGGTTGAGGGTGGGAGGCTGTGGGTGGGGTACAAACCCAGAAGTGGGTGCTGATTGGCTAATGCCATATAGTGGGGCGGGGCGTGGGTGTGGCACAAACCCGGAAGTGGATGCTGATTGGATGATGTCATCCTTGGGGCGGGGTGGAGGCATGTCAAGTGGGGGCAGTGGCCACGCCTGGGGGCAGGAGTGGGTGGGGCTAACTCACCATTCACTTCTATGGGAGGGGGCATGGCCTAAGGCAGGACATACACTGGAAGTGGACGCTGATTGGCACCTGTCAACAGTTTGGGGGTGGGAGTGGGAGGGGCTAACTCACCATTCACTTCTATGGGAGGGGCGTGGCCTAAGGCGGGACATACACCGGAAGCGAACGCTGATTGGCTCCTGTCATCCTTATCTCACCTGTCAATCAATTTGACGAGTAGTGTACCCATTATACTACTGTCATTCAATACTTCTCAGGAGTCACTGCATGGACAGGATACAGCAGGACCAAAAAAACTAAAAGGAGCAGCTGCAAAGGTTAAAGATTTTCATCAAGCATGAGTTTTGTTTAAAAGTACTATCTTGGAAGCCCAGACCAGGTGTATTCCATGCTCCTTTCTCTTTCTCTCTCTCTCGTTCTCTCTCCCAGCCAGGGCAGATTTGAAAGTAAATGCTTGTCTTTTCCAGCTTCTCTTTAGCCAAATCTCCCTCTGCTCTCCAGCTGACTCTTAATGTAGCACCCAATGAAATGACAGGCTTAGGCAGCTATTCTGGTTAGGGCTGCAGATGAATGGATGTCACACTTCCACAGAGTCCTGGCTGTATCTCAATGATAGCTATGAAGGAATCAGAGAGCATGAGATGAGAGGGTGCTACTTCTGGGAGAGATCAATGTTTATGTTTATTTAAAACTTTATATACCGCCCATAAACAATAGCATCTGGGCGGTTTACAAACAAAATTAAAATTAAGGTTGCGAAAAAAGGAAAAGAAAGGAACACTATAAAATCAGTAAAAAGGGACAGAAAATAGCATAAGATTAGTGGAGAAAAAAGACAAAGAGTACAAATAATAATAAAAGGGGTAGTAGACAGATGGACAAACAATGTACGTTGACGAGGGAAGGTAAACAAGAGAGGGTAAAGAGGGAGGGGGCAGGAGAGTGGGGAAACTGTGTCTTAGCGAGGAGGAGCAGGCGGGTAGGGGAACTGTATCTTAGCAAGGAGGAGGGGAAAGGGGTAGGGAAGGGAGAGGGAGAGGGAGGTCAAAGGCTGAGCAGAAAAGAAGAGATGGGATCCAGGCAGCATGCGGGACTTGATTGTCCATTGGTCTGATCCAGAATAGCAGTTCTTAAGCAGTTCTTTCTATTGCTCTTTCTGCATAGTCAAAACTACACTTGCACACAGAGAAGATTGTATTCCCAAAAATGTTTCAGATAGGCTCTGATCTGCCCTCTCTCTCTTAATCTATCCTCCTCGAATGTATTTTGTTCCTCCTCAGCCTCTAGCCCTTCTTCCTGTCTGTCTTGCTTCTTTTATCTGTCTATCTTTTATTATATTTCTAGTCCACCTTCTTGATGAAGCAACACTCACAGAGGTTTGCAGCAAAAAAAAAGAAAAATGATAACAATAAAATCAATTGGGACCTTCCCAGCGCTTCCTTCTGTCTGTCTCTCCCTCTCCCCTGCAGGTGCTGTGCTGGGTACTCTTCGTGGGTCTCCTGTCCTATGTGAAGGTGATGATCGGGCTGATTCTGAGAGGCGAGGGGCACAGCGCAATGGTATGGTGTGGTGCCACAGTGCAGCTGGGCTCTATGCTCGGGGCTCTTACAATGTTCCCCTTAGTCAGCGTTTACAGATTCTTCAAGTCCGGAGACCTGTGTAATACCAGCTGCTCACTGGGAACCTAAGCAAGTGAAAACCTAACATGGGGTCACACCCCCGCCTACTATGCTCACCTCTTCTGATTAACTTTGCTTCAAGAGGAAGCCCCTCGATAGCAAACGCCACAAAAGACCATCTTCTGCCTCTCCCCACCTTAATGTGTAGCAAAACTGTCATCAGGGTTCATCCTCACTGCAGATATGTGGAGAACGACAAGAAATATTCAAAGCAGCTGGAAATGTTTCATGTTCTTTCTGATGGAAAATTTTGTTCTAAAAAAGAGACATAAGAAATGCCATCCTGGGTCACATCAAGGTCTGTCAAGCTCAGTCCAACAATCACCAATCCAGGTCAAAAGTACCTGGGAGCTTCCCAAAATGGAGACAGATTCCACAAAGCTTGTCCCAGGGATAAGTAGTGAATTTCCCCAACCACTTTAATAATGATTTATGGACTTTTTCTCCAGGAACTTGCCCAAACCTCTTTTAAACCCAGCTACACAAACAGCTTTTACTACATCTTCTGGTAACAAATTTCAGACATTGAAGGTAGATAAAGGACCATAAGGAGAATCTAGTCTGCCCAGTATAACACCACAGACCCCAGATAATCCTTGGTTTTATCCCCAACTCCCCACAACAAAAGATCCTCTGTGCTTATCCAGGCTTTACCCCTCACTCCCCCCACAGCTAAGGATCCTTTGTGCTTATCCCAGGCTTTACCCCTTACTCCCCCCACAGCTAAGGATCCTTTGTGCTTATCCCAGGCTTTACCCCTCACTCCCCTCACAGCTAAGGATCCTCTGTGCTTATCACAAGCTTTACCCCTCACTCCCCCACAGCTAAGGATCCTCTGTGCTTATCCCAGACTTTACCCCTCACTCCCCCCACAGCTAAGGATCCTCTGTGTTTATCCCAGGCTTTACCCCTCACTCCCCCACAGCTAAGGATCCTCTGTGCTTATCCCAGACTTTACCCCTCACTCCCCCACAGCTAAGGATCCTCTGTGTTTATCCCAGGCTTTACCCCTCATTCCCCCCCACAGCTAAGGATCCTCTGTGTTTATCCCAGGCTTTACCTCTCACTCCCCCCACAGCTAAGGATCCTCTGTGCTTAATTCAGGCTTCACCCCTCACTCCTCTACAGCTAAGGAACCTCTGTGCTGATCCCAAACTTTACCTCTCACTCCCCCCACAGCTAAGGATCCTCTGTGCTTATCCCAGGCTTTACCCCTCACTCCCCCACAGCTAAGGATCCTCTGTGCTTATCCCAGGCTTTACCCCTCACTCCCCCACAGCTAAGGATCCTCTGTGCTTATCCCAGGCTTTACCCCTCACTCCCCCACAGCTAAAGATCCTCTGAGCTTATCCCAGGCTTTACCCCTCACTCCCCCACAGCTAAAGATCCTCTGTGCTAATCCCAGGCTTTACCCCTCACTCCCCCACAGCTAAGGATCCTCTGTGCTTATCCCAGACTTTACCCCTCACTCCCCCACAGCTAAGGATCTTCTGTGCTTATCCCAGGCTTTACCCCTCACTTCCCCACAGCTAAGGATCCTCTGTGTTTATCCCAGGCTTTACCCCTCACTCCTCCACAGCTAAGGAACCTTTGTGCAGGCAGGGCCGGTCCGTCCATTGAGCAAGAATGTTTTTTGCACAGGGCCCCACGTTTCAGGGGGCCCCGCACAAAAAACATCTTGCATCAGCCCAACTAGGTTAAAAAAAACACAAACCGGCTGCTGCTGCCGCTGTGGCAGCGGCAGAATTGAGCATCTCGCGGGGCCCCCCCTGCCCTTCAGAGTCTTCCATGCGGCCTCAGCGTCGGCTGTCAGAGCCGCGCGAAGAGAGAGCTTCTCCTCTCGCGGCTCTGTTAATCCCGCCGCGGGGCTCATGGGATTTCCCATCAGCCCCGCTGCGGGAATTAACAGAGCCGCGAGAAAGGGAAACTCTCCCTTCACGCAGCTCTGAAAAGCCCGCACTGAGGCCACATGGAAGACTCTGAAGGGCAGGGGGGGGCCCCGCGGGATGCTCGATTCTGCTGCTGCCACAGCGGCAGCAGCAGCAGCCGGTTTTTGTTTTTTTTTTAACCTAGCTGGGCTGATTGGGGGGGGGGAGGGGGTTAGGACTGGTAATGGTCTATGAGGGGGTTAGGACAGGTAATAGGCTATGGGGGGCTAATACTGGAAATGGGCTGATGGGGGGGTTAGGACTGGAAATGGGCTATGGGGGGGCTAAGACTGGAAGTGGGCTGATGGGGGGTTACGACAGGCAATGGGCTGTGGGGGGCTAGGACTGGAAATGGGATGATGGGGGGGTTAGGACTGGCAATGGGCTAAGGGAGGGCTAAGACTGGACGTGGGCTGATGGGGGGTTATGACAGGTAATGGGCTGTGGGGGGGGGCTAAGACTAAAAGTGGGCTGATGGGGGGCTTAGGACTGGTAATGGGCTATGGGGGGGCTAGGACTGGAAATGGGCTGATGGGGGGGTTAGGACTGGAAGAGGGCTGATGGGGGGGGTTAGGACTGGTAATGAGCTATGGGGCGGGGGACTGACTGGAAATGGGCTGATGGGTGCTTAGGACTGGTAATGGACTGTGGGGCGGTAAGACTGAAAATGGGGTGATGGGGTAAGGACTGGTAAGACTGAAAATGGGCTGATGGGGGGTTAGGACTGGTAATGGACTATGGGGGGCTAGGACTGGTAATGGGATGGGGGGTTGCTAGGACTGGAAATGGGCTGAGTGGAAGGGGAGCTTGAACTGCAAATAGCTGATGGGGACAGGGGCTTGGAATGGAAATGGGCTGAGTGGAAGGGGGGCTTGAACTGCAAATAGCTGATGGGGAGGGGGGCTTGGAATGGAAATGGGCTGTGAGGGGAGGGAGCTAGGACTGGAAATGGGCTGGGGGGGCTAGGACAGGAAATGGGCTGAGGCAGGGGCTAGGATAGGACTGGAAATAGGCTGTTGGGGGTGCTAAGGTTGGAAATGGGCTGTGGTGGGGGCTTGAATTGAAATGGACTCATGGAGGGGCTAGAACTGGAAGTAGGCTCATGGGTTTGGATTGGAAATGGGCTGAGTGGAGGGGAGCTAGGATTTGACATGGGCTGATGGTGGGGCTAGGAAAGGACTAGAAATGAGCTGATGGAGGGGCTCAGATAGGACTGGAAATGGGGGAGCTAGGACTGGAAATGGGCTGATGGTGGGGCTAGGATAGGATTGGAAATGGGCTGATGGGGGGCTAAGACTGGAAATGGGCTGATGCAGGGACTAGAAGGGAGCAGATGCTGGGTTGGGCTGGAACTAGAAGGGAGCTGATGTTGGGGGAGGATTAAAATGGGATGGAGCTGGGAGAGTGAAATGGAGAGGGAAAATATTTTGTGTGGGAGGGAAGACAAATCTACAATTGGCCGGATATTGGGAGAGTAAGTGGGGATTGAGGATGGAGGGGTAAAATTTGAGTGGATGAAATAGGAATGAGGAAAGAGCAAAAGGAGAAAGATTAGTATGTTAAAGCAGATGTAGAGAGAGAATGGAAAAAAAAACTAGAAGAGAGAAGAAAGGACAAAGGACAGCAGATGGAGAGTTAGCAGAAGAAACGAAAAAACTAGAAGAAAGTGGCTGGAACAATTGTAACTGAAAAAAATGCACAAAAGGTAGAAAAATATCTCTTTATTTTGAATTTATTAACTGGAATATGTCAGCTCTGGGAAATGTGCGTCATTAACGTCTGCGCTTTGCTTAGTACAAGAGGAAATTAATTTATAGTTTTATTTCTACAGTGTTGTACATTCCAAGTTTGGCTTTTGGGGTTCCCAGTTTAATTATTGTCTTCCTGTTTCTAAATTGTGATTCCTTGTTTGGTGATGGTCTATGTTCTGCATGTGTAACTGAGCTGAGGTATTCTGTTTATGTAATTCCTATTTGACATTGCCACTTGTTCTCTTTCCCCAGTAGGTCATGTATTGTTATTCTCTGAAATGTATTGGTTTAATATTTGCAGTGTTGCCTTTTGATAGGTAGGTTATGGTGCTTTGTGTGTCCTGGTAGTGCTGTTAGGATACGGCGGGTTTGCTATGGGTTCTAAATGGACAGTGTTTGTAGTAGTTCCTAATGTGCCTGGCGGTTGGTATTGGATTATAATAATGTAGAAATCTTTTAGTCTTTCTTTATCCATACACTCATTAAGAGGCATGTTTACTAAGAACATAAGAACATAAGATATGCCATACTGGGTCAGACCAAGGTCCATCAAGCCCAGTATCCTGTTTCCAACAGTGGCCAATCTAGGTCATATGTACCTAGCAGTTTCCCCAAAAGACACAGGTTACACAATGCTTGTACTGGGTCAAGCATTGATATCCTGGGTCCCTTCTTAATAATGGTTTATGGACCTTTCCTCCAGGAACTTGTCCAAACCTTTTTTAAACTCAGCTACACTAACAGCCTTTACTACATCCTCCGGTAACAAATTCAAGAGTTTGATTACACGTTGAGTGAAAAAATATTTTCTTTTATTAGTCTTAAATAGTTTACCCCGTAGCTTCATTGTATGTCCCCTAGTCTTTCTATATTCTGATAACGTAAACAATCGATCTACGTTTACCCGTTCCACTCCATTCATTAATTTATAGATTTCTATCATATCTCCCCTCAGCCGTCTCTTTTCCAGGTTAAAAAGCCCTAACCTTTTTAGCCTTTCTTCATAGGAGTATCCTTCCAGCCCCTTTACCATTTTGGTGGCTCTTCTCTGAACCTTTTCTAATAACGCTATATCCTTTTTAAAATATGGCGACCAGAATTGCACACAATATTCAAGATGCGGTCTCACCATGGAACGATATAGAGGCATTATAATATCTTTTGTTTTATTTTCCATTACTTTCCTTATGATATCTAGCATTCTATTTGCTCTCTTGGCCACCGCTGCACACTGGGCCGAGGGTTTTAACATGTTATCCACAACGACGCCTAAATCTTTTTCCTGGGTGGTGGTTCCTAATGTGGAACCTTGCATTGTGTAACCATAGTTTGGGTTGTTCTTCCCTAGGTGTATAACTTTGCACTTGTCCACATTAAATTTCATCTGCCATTTTGATGCCCAGTCTTCCAATTTATCAAGATCCTCTTGCAATTTTCCACAATCCTCTTGGGTTTTAACAACTTTAAATAGTTTTGTGTCATCTGCAAATTTGATAACCTCACTCGTTATTCCACTTTCCAGGTCATTTATGAATATGTCAAAAAGCAGCGGACCCAGCACAGATCCCTGGGGTACACCACTATTCACCTTTCTCCATTGGGAAAACTGGGCATTTAGCCCAACCCTCTGCTTTCTATCTTTTAACCAGTTCCTGATCCACAATAGTACACTGCCTCCTATCCCATGACTCTTTAGTTTTGCCAGAAGTCTCTGATGAGGGACCTTGTCAAAGGCTTTCTGAAAGTCTAGATACACTATATCAACCGACTCACCACCTTTGTCTACCTGTTTATTGACACCTTCAAAAAACATATCAGATTAGTAAGACAAGATCTTCCTTGTCTAAAGCCATGTTGGCTGTCTCCCATTAGGCCATGACTATCTACATGCTGAGTAATTTTAATCTTTATGATGGTTTCTACCATTTTTCCCGGTACTGACGTCAGGTTCACTGGTCTGTAGTTTCCCGGATTACCCCTGGAACCCTTTTTAAAAATTGGCGTTACATTGGCGACCCTCCAATCTTCAGGTATTACAGATGATTTTAATGAAAGTTCACAGATTACTAATAGCAGATCTGCAATCTCATATTTCAGTTCTTTCAACACTCTTGGATGTATACCATCCGGTCCAGGTGATTTGCTGCTATTCAGTTTATCAAATAGTTGTAATACATCTTCCCGGTGTAGCGATATTTCTCTCAATTCCTCTGCAGTATCACCTTTAAATACCACTTCAGTCTTGGGTAACATCCCTACATCTTCCTCAGTAAAGACCAAAGCAAAGAATTCATTCAGTCTCTCCGCTATAGCCTTGTCTCCTTTTACTGCCCCTTTTACCCCTCTGTCATCTAATGGTCCAATTGACTCTCTCACAAGCCTTTTGCTATGAATGTACTTGAAAAAGTCTTTATTTTGTGTTTTTACTTACGTAGCAAGTTCCTTCTCAAATTCTCGCTTTGCCTGCCTTATCAATGCTTTGCATTTAACTTGCCAGTGCTTGTGCTGTTTCCAGTTTTCGTCGTTTGGCTCTTTTTTTCCAGTTCCTGAAAGATGCTTTTTTGGCAGCAACAGCCTCTCTGACCTCACCTTTAAACCATGCTGGCAGTTTTTTGGACTTTCTTCCACTTTTCTTAATGCGTGGAATACAGCTGGTCTGGGCTTCCAGGATAGTATTTTTCAACAACACCCAAGCTTGATGTAAGTCTTTAACCTTTGCAACCGCTCCTTTTAGTTTTTTCTTAACTATATTCCTTATTTTAACATAGTCTCCCTTTCGAAAGTTAAAAGGTAGTACAGTGGATTTCTTTACTATCCCTCCTCCACTAATTAAATCAAACCCGATCATGCTATGATCACTATTGCCAAGTGGTCCCAACACCCTTATTTCTTGCACCAGATCTGGTGTTCCACTAAGGACTAGGTCCAGTATGGCTTCCCCTCTGGTCAGTTCATGAACCAGCTGCTCCAAGAAGCAGTCATTTATGTCATCTAGGAACTTTATCTCCCTAGCATGTCTTGACGTGACACTGAACCAGTCGATACCGGGGTAATTGAAATCACCCATTATTACTACTCTGCTGTGACGTTTGTTAGCTTCCTTTATTTCTTTGAGCATTTCATCATCCATTTGTTCATTCTGGCCAGGCGGTCGATAGTACACCCCCACTGCCATCGCCTTCCCCTTTTTACATGGAATTTCAATCCATAGAGATTCTACAGCAAATTTTGTTTCCTGCAAAACTTTAATCCTTTCTGACTCAATGCCCTCTCTAACATAGAGAGCAACCCCTCCACCAATTTGATCAGCTCTATCATTATGATATAGTTTGTACCCAGGTATCACAGTGTCCCACTGGTTGTCCTCCTTCCACCATGTCTCTGATATTCCAGTCATATCTAACCTCTCATTTAGTGCTATGTATTCTAACTCTCCCATCTTATTGTTTAGACTTCTAGCATTTGCATACAAACATTTTAGAGACTGTATTTTATTCATATTAATTTGGCTATTGGTAGAAATGGGTAATTTGGAATCTTTAAGCTCTGTTTGCTCCATACTTGAGGGCATTTGGGCTACTTTACTCTTTTTTTTGGAACCTCACTGCTTTTGGTAGTATGCTTCCAGGATACCTTCTTCCGAACCATGCGCTCTTGGGCGACTGTCGGCTTTCCCCTATTTTCTAGTTTAAAAGCTTCTCTATCTCCTTTTTAAAGGTTAATGCCAGCAGTCTGGTTCCATCCTGGTTAAGGTGAAGCCCATCCCTTCGGAAGAGCCCCTCCTTTCCCCAGAATGTTCCCCAGTTCCTAACAAATCCAAAAATCTCATCCTTGCACCATCGTCTCATCCACGCATTGAGACTCCGGAGCTCTGCCTGCCTTTTGGGTCATGCACGTGGAACAGGAAGCATTTCGGAGAACGCTACCTTGGAAGTTCTGGATTTCAACTTCCTACCTAAAAGCTTAAATTTAGCCTCAAGAATTTCCCTACCACATTTTCCTATGTCATTGGCACCGACATGTACGAAGACAGCAGACTCCTCCCAGGCACTATCTAAGATCCTATCTAGGCGGTGCGTGAGGTCCGGTACCTTCGCACCAGGCAGGCATGTTACCAGGCAATCCTCATGTCCACCAGCCACCCAGCTATCTACATGCCTAATGATTGAATCACCAACTATAACAGCTGTCCTAACCCTTCCCTTATGGGCACATGGCCCTGGAGAAACGTCCTCAGTGCGAGAGGGTTTTACATCACCTGGAGGACAGGTCCTAGTTACAGGATCACGTCCTGCCACACCAGGGTGATGCTCTCCTGTCACGTGACCTCTCTCCTCCATGGCAACAGGGATGCTGCCAGACTGGAGGTGGGACTTCAGGACTATATCCCTGTAGGTCTTGTCCATGTACTTCTCTGTCTTTCTTATGTCTTCCAGGTCTGCTACTCTAGCCTCTAGAGAACGGACTTGTTCCCTGAGGGCAAAGAGCTCCTTGCACCTAGTGCACACGTAAGACCTCTCACCAACTGGGAGAAAATCATACATGTGACACTCAATGCAAAAGACTGGAAAGCCCCCATCTCGCTGCTGGTCTGTTGTCTGCATCTTAGTTTAAAGCTTGTGTTTAGGTCTTTAAATTCTGTATTTACTAAGGGTTAGTGCAGATGCTTATACTAATAAAAGTGTATCTAATACCTATAATATACCTTGTTCACCTGAAGCTTAATTAATCTCAGGTCCTCAATGTATGACTGATTTGGATAAAGAGCTGCAACTGAGAGCAGCCCCTTTCCTCTAAGACGTGTAAGTACCTATAAAGATACAATTACCCCAGGGGCAGGTGGGTGTTGGGGAGGGAGGGAGGGAGGGAAATAAGACCTATTAAAAGAGGGCTGTTACAAGGTACCCTGTCCTGTACCTTCAGCAGTGGGGGAGGGGGTTAGTCCCTCAGGTATATATCTGTTTGTAGAGCACCGCGTATGTCTTGTAGCACTTTATAAGAGTAGTAGTAGTAGAAAAGTACTTGTGAGGGGCGGAAGCAAATCTCTGGACAGTTAAACAGGAAAACAGGAAGCGGCTTGTGCCCCTCAATATACAGGAAGTGACATCAGTAGAGCAGGAAGCTCCCACCCTCCACAGAGAAGGAAGAATGATGTCGCCGTCCATATAAGGAAGGGCTGAGACATGACTGATGGGCAAGGGAGCTTGGAGTCAGGGCCGTACCAAGGAGCGCAAGAACATGGGGAGGGGGAGGGCGGAGTTCAGCACTGGGCTTTCAGGAAGCCTGACCAGAGTTCACGCGTTGCACAGGGCATGGCCTTGCTTAGAGTCTTCCTTAGGAAAGTACCGGACAGCTAATCCTCCAGCACAAAAGATGAAAGACATGCATGGAGGGAGGGGAGATGCTTGTGCCCGAGAAAACCAAACCGTAGCTTCCTCTTGCCTGGCCAGACCCACCGTTAGCCTCCCCCTCCCACCACAGAACACACTCATGGACTCCTACCCCACCTCTCCACATGTTCCGCATTGCTTATTTGTTAAGATTATTCCATTCACTGTAAGTTAAACTGTTAACTGTGGCTATGTTAAGTTAAATCCAGTTAGTTTACCCTCTCTGTTCTATGTACCTTAAGTTAAACTGTTATCCATGAACTGCCTTGACAATTTGATAAGGCGGTCTAGAAAACCAGTTAATAAATAAATAACGCTGCCAGGAATGGGGAGGAAATGGGGAGAAGTTCAGTGAAGAAGGGAAAATCCAGCTCTTGGACCAGAGAATGAGCCTGGCCTACAGCGGAGGGGGGTGGAGACAGTATGCATCTACCAGCAGAGGTTAGGCACAGCCTGGGCGCTGGCCTACAATGTGAATGCCAAAGAAGACACGCGGCGGCCACATTACATGGGCAGCACCACACAGTCTGCCCAGAACCTGATCTAATGCAACTCCATTACCTTAAAGTGAGGACGGGATCCACAGGTGATACAAGATCAAAAGCCAAAGGCTGTAGCACAGCTGGGCAGGACTTGCAGAGGCAGACTGGGACACACAGTTATCTGCACTGGGCGCGGCACTGATGTTAGAAAACACAGCAATTGAAGTTGTGACTGTTGATGTTTCACTGCAAAAGAATTTGCATGTTCTCATATTGGTGTTATCATATCCATGTTCACTGAAAACGTCATATTGCATTCCTCATCGTTGCTTTTGCATATTAACCAACTTGTTTTTCTTTATCTAATCAGAAATCCTCTTGCCTTTTCCTTTCAATGTATTTTTACATTCCAATAAATTTGGTTAACATTCCCCATTCCTGCCAGCGTCACCTTGTGTTCTTTACTCTTAAGCAGCTGCTTTTCCTTTGAGTGCCAGTCCCTCCCTCCGGGGTGCCTATTGTAACCTCACCGAGGGAGGTGTCATTGCTGTACCTCACCAGACAGGAAGGTTCAGGAGCCAAAGAGGTTCCGCCACCCAGAGCAGAGGACAGGGGAGCCCGGACCACCTTGGTGAGGGTAACAAAAGGTTGTAGGTTCCCTAATTACTGCTCCACAACTCATGCACATATAACAAACTAATCATATCCAGAACACCTGTTTCCCCTCCACCCAAAAATCTGAAAGACAGGGACTGACGGAGCTCATTTTATCTTTTTTGATGAAGTAAAACATATTTTTTAGAGACATTTCACCACCTACGAGGAATTATAAAACAGAAATTAAAAGTTGCAAGTCCTATTAAGGTAAAGGCTCTGAGAGAAGTTTCTGAAGGCAGTAAATGATATAGAATAACAGGACAGATGACTTCAGTTTCTCACGTGACCAGCGTTGAACTTGGCCCATGAAGAATGCAGTGGGGCTTGTTGGCTTTCTCCCAGTGCCTCTCAGAAAGTTTCCCAGCGCTGCCCTGTACCCTCCTCATGAAGGGCATCCAAAGGACTCACTTCCTGCCAGTCCGAACACAGCCACACCTCACTCAGTGTCATGACTCCCACCTCACCTCACCTCACCCCACCCAGCCTCGCTTCCCCTTTTCTTCCATTGACCTTAATACTGATACCAATTTGAAAAAGAAGAAAGCAGCGTGAGGCTTTGGCGCCCATGTGCGTGCTGAATGTCTGATGTGTCCCCGCCCTTTCCGATGCAACTTCCTGTTACTGAGAGGCGGAACTCGGGCATGCTGCATGTGTGTGTTGAATGTCTGATGTGTCCCCGCCCTTTCCGATGCACCTTCCTGTTACTGAGAGGCGGGGACTCGGGCATGCTGCATGTGCGTGCTGAATGTCTGATGTGTCCCCGCCCTTTCCGATGCAACTTCCTGTTACTGAGAGGCGGGACTCGGGCATGCTGTATGTGCGTGTTGAATGTCTGATGTGTCCCCGCCCTTTCCGATGCACCTTCCTGTTACTGAGAGGCGGGGACTCGGGCATGCTGCATGTGCGTGCTGAATGTCTGATGTGTCCCCGCCCTTTCCGATGCACCTTCCTGTTACTGAGAGGCGGGGACTCGGGCATGCTGTATGTGCGTGTTGAATGTCTGATGTGTCCCCGCCCTTTCCGATGCACCTTCCTGTTACTGAGAGGCGGGGACTCGGGCATGCTGCATGTGCGTGCTGAATGTCTGATGTGTCCCCGCCCTTTCCGATGCACCTTCCTGTTACTGAGAGGCGGGCATGCTGCATGTGCGTGCTGAATGTCTGATGTGTCCCCGCTGGATGGATAGGCTGCTTTTTTTCTGCCTGCCCACAGCTGTGCTTAGCCGGCACACTGTACCAATTGTGCCACCCTCCTGTGACTACTTTCCTGTGTGAGTGCATGGTT
The DNA here is from genome assembly GCA_033557465.1 of Ichthyophis bannanicus. Classification (NCBI taxonomy): domain Eukaryota; kingdom Metazoa; phylum Chordata; class Amphibia; order Gymnophiona; family Ichthyophiidae; genus Ichthyophis; species Ichthyophis bannanicus. Next base: position 1,901,225,671 of record CM066031.1, read on the forward strand.
TGCACAGTGGGTCACGTCGGCCCTATTGAGAGTAACATGGTGGTAAGCATAGTAGAATGAAATTGCATCTGATGATCTTAAGGTGGCTAAACAGGTAGAAAAGACGACGGCGAAAGCCAGAAGGATGCTTGGGTGCATAGGGAGAGCACCAGCAGAATGGCCAGCAGAAAAATCATAGTTACTCACCTGGGGGTGAGTAACCCCAGGGGGGGGGGGTTCTCTGGGGACAGCAGGAATCAGTCCACACATATGCTATACATATGTTTTGCAAATTAATAAATAAATAACTTCCAGAATGCACACAAGTCCGTCTGTAATATATGTTTATTGTCTATTGTTCTTTGTAATAATTGATTACTGTTCATTGTAAATAGTTATTAGACACAGCTGCATGCAATGCTACCTGTACATAGTTACAAATTACTGTTCCATGTAAAAGTATATAAAAACTGTTAAACTGTTCTCTGTAAACCACCTTTGATCTCTGGAAGGGGCAGTATAGAAGAAAAGAATAAATAAATAAAATAAATAAAATATGGGTGATATTGGCGCTGATGCAGCCCATGTGGGAACATCTCCGCAGCTTTCAAAGAAGGCTAATATGGTAAAGAAGCAACTCCAAGGAGAGGAGGGAGAGTTGTGAGGATTGATTCCTGCTGTCCCCGGAGAACATCTGTTACAGGTGAGTAACTACGCTTTCTCTGGGAACAAGCAAGAAGTCACTCCTCCCCAGCTACAGGCTACCATAGACCTGTACAAAATGCCACGGGTGACCAGAGAAGACAAGCTGTGAGCTGCAGCAGTTGATTTTTAACTAGGAGACCCTCACAAGACCCAAGTGTCTAGCAGGGAACCAGCACTCCAGTAGCCTGAACAAAGAAGGGTTGGAGGGTAGGAGTTGCCTACACCTCGAAGAGATCACGGAGCATGGCCTGGCCGACAGTGGTGTCCCGTTGGGACTCCCTCTCCAGGCAGTAGTGAGCTGCAAAAGTATGAACTGAAGGCCAGGTGGTGGCCCGGCAGATTTCCATCACAAGTACGGAATGCAGATTTGCCATGGAGGTAGCCATGGCCCTGATGTGCTGCGCCATAACCCAGTGGTCCACTGAGATCCCAGCCTGCTTATAGGTGAGAGCAATGCATTCCGCCACCCAAGTGGACAGGGTTTGCTTGGTCACTGGAAGCCCCAGTTGACTGGGGTCATAGGAAACAAAAAGCAGAGGGGCTTTGCAGTGGCCCTGAGTCTGATGTAGATAGAAGAACTGGGCCGTCTTACAATCCAGAGTATGGAGGACAGTCTCTGCCTTGCTGGTGTGAGGCCTTGGGAAGAAGGTGGGGAGATTCATGTCCTAATTGAGGTGGAAGGGGGCACCACCTTTTGCAGAAACTCGGGGTGTCTGCAGAGCACCATTCTCCAGGACCAAGCAGGAAGTCAGTCCTCACTTATGGGTGACGTCGGCGCCGATGGAGCCCTCGCGGAGCAATTTTCCCCAGCTTTCAAAGAAAGCCTTTGGGAATTGCAGCGCGCATGCGCGGTCCTCTTCCCGCCCAAGGGTGCCATCTTAGCCAGTCTTCTTTTTTCCGCGGAGCCCTACAGACGTCCCCGTCTTGTCCCCGCGAAAAAGTCGATATTTCTTCGTTATTTTATTCTTTTCCTTCGGTTCGACGCCGGTCTTTTTCCCGCCCGGACTCGCGACGCCGGTCACGAGTCCTCTTCCTTTTTTTCGGTTTTTCTGACTTAGTCAGCTTTCGTTTTCGTTTTTTCCCTGGCAGCCCGGTCCTTTGACCTCGCAGGGGCCCTTTTTCCCCCGATGGCTGCCAGTGGTTTTAAGCGGTGTGGTCAGTGTGACCGAAATATGTCACTAACTGACACACACGACTTTTGCCTCCGCTGCCTGGGCCCAGATCATGAGGAACTGATCTGTGGGCCCTGCGGCAAAATGTCCTCCAAAGCGTTGAGAAGTCGGCGGCATCAGCGTGATAGGATCTTCGCTGACCCCAGCCGTACCCGGACCTCGTCGGAGGCCTCCGCGTCCAAAGGCTCCAGCTCGGACCGTCGCCGGAGTTCCTCCGACAGGGGTTCTCCCTCCGGGGACCATCGTCGGAGGGTGAAACCCGCGAGGGCGGCGTCGGTGGACGCTCCTGGTTCCGCGAGGGCCAGGTCGCATAGCCCCGACAGCCGCCCCGGGTCCTTGGAGAAGGAGCACCTCACGAAGCGACCTCGCCTGGAGTCGGAGATGCCTGCTCGGGTAAGTCCTGTGGTCCTTCTGGACTCGCCTCCGTGACAGCCGACGTCGGGCCCGACGCCGTCTGGGCCCGCGCCGTGGCTGCTGGGTCACCTGAGCTCGGACTCAGGTTGACGGCCTTGGAGAGCAGACTGTCTGCCTTCATGGACCAGCAGCGGGCACTGCTCGCTGGCCTCGCTGGCGCCGCTGCCCCGACCGCCGGGACGTCGACGTCCAAGTCGACCCCGGAGACCGAGCCGATCCTCGAGTCTATGCGAACTCGAGTTGATCCTCGGTCGAGGTCACCCTCGGCCTCCCGTTCGGGACCGAGGTCGCCGACGCCGACTCCCTCGGCGTCGGGGCGGCAGGCGCCGCGCCCTGCCCGGGCCGACCCCACCGAGTCCTCGTCGGAGTCGGTCTGGGAGTCTGAAGAGGAAGAGTCGCCTGATTCTTTCCGGACTCGGTGTGTCCCCTCGGACTCACCGGAGTCCGAGCCTCGGAAGCAGTCCCCCCCGGAGGATGCCCGGTTCTCGGACTTCGTCAGGGATATGGCCAAGGCTTTGGCCTTCCCTGCGGACCCCGAGGAGGAGCCTCGAGCCGAAGAGCTCGACGCCCTCCAGTATGACTCTCCCGCAAGGGAACACTTTACTGTGCCGGTTCCTCCTATGCTGGAACGACTACTCTTCCGCATGTGGGAGAGTCCGGCCTCCTCGCCGGTCCTGAGCAAGCGGGTCGATTCTATCTATCGAGTCCGCAAGAGCCCTGGCTTTCAAAAGGCACAGCTACCACACCATTCCATGGTAGTGGAATCGGCCATGCATCGTCTTAAGAGCCAGAAGATGCACTCCTCGGTGCCTCCTGGCAGGGAGGCCCGTAACCTGGATGGCCTTGGTAAGAAGTGTTTCCAGGGCTCTATGCTCGCATGTCGTGTCCAGACTTACCAGCTATACATGGGCATGTATCTCCGAGATCTGGCTAAAGAGCTAGCCAGATTCTCCGCTGGTTTGTCCGAGGAACCCTTGCGGAGGTTCCTGGCCTTGTCCACTGGCATTCGGGAATGCTCTAAGTTCATGTCCCGAGCAGCCTATGATGGCTTTGAAGCATCGGCTCGAGTAGCCGCAGCCGGCATCGGTGCCCGCCGACAGGCTTGGCTTCAGTCGTCAGACCTTGAGCCCTGGGTGCAGGACAAGTTGGTCGATGTCCCCTGCCGAGGTGAAAACCTCTTTGGCAAGCCCATGGCGGAAAAGGCTGCACAAATTGAGACTGAGACTCTCACCAGGACCAGGCTTTCTAGGAAGACCTCCGCCCCTTCCCAGAAAAAGAAGGGCTCGGGGAAAAAGTCCTTTTACCCGAGAAAGGCGGCTGCCTACAAACAATACCCCCATTATCAGGCCCCTGCAGCTCCCCAACAGGGCCAGCAGGCCAAGGGACGGGGTAACGGGTCCCGTAGGCAGCAAGCCCCCAAGCCTGCACCACCAGCCCCTGCTCCGCAGGGTGGGGGGTTTTGACTCACTAAGCATAGCCTCCCCCCCCCCCCCCGCTGGTTCCTCCCAGCACCGGAGGCCGGCTGGTTCACTTCGCCCACAGGTGGTCCAGCATCACCGCAGATGCCTGGGTGCTTCAAGTCGTGCGAGAAGGCTATCTTCTCCACTTCCACCAGGTCCCTCCCTCCTATTTTCCAGGAGAACCTCCGCGACCCCCTCTGCACAGGGACTTACTCCTTCAGGAGTTAGCAGGTCTTCTGCAGGAACAGGCGGTGGAACCGGTGCCACACCACCTGAGAGGTCAAGGCTTTTATTCCAGGTATTTTCTAATACCAAAGAGAACAGGGGGCCTCAGACCCATCCTGGACTTGCGCAACCTCAACAAGTTCCTTGTGCGGGAGAAGTTCAAAATGCTTACCCTTGGAATCCTTCTGCCCTACCTCCAGCAGGGAGATTGGCTATGCTCCTTGGATCTAAAGGATGCCTACACGCACATCCTCATCCACCCAAGCCACCGCCAATACCTAAGGTTTGTGGTGGCAGGAAATCATTACCAGTACAGAGTACTGCCCTTTGGCCTGTCCTCCGCACCGCGAGTCTTCACAAAATGTCTCGCGGTGGTGGCGGCCCATCTCCGGCTTCACGGCCTCTATGTCTTTCCATACCTCGACGACTGGTTCATCAGAGCGGCGTCCGCTCCGGAGGTCACCAGCGCCACGCACCGCACGGTGACTCTTCTGCAGTACTTGGGCTTTGTTATAAATTTCGCAAAGTCCACTTTGCTCCCCTCACAGGATCTCGAGTTCATCGGCGCAAGGCTACACACTCCTCAGGCACGAGCGTACCTACCGCTAGACAGGGCTCAACGGCTCATGGACCTAGCCGGCCGTTTTCGCAGCCAGCCTCTGGTCTCCGCCAGGCGCTTCCTGAGACTACTCGGTCATATGGCTTCCACCGTCCATGTGACCCCCAATGCCCGCCTGAATATGCGGCCTGCTCAATGGTGTCTCCGCCAGCAGTGGCGACAAGCCACAGGCGGCCTAGCAGACCTAGTGCGCGTCTCCGAGCCGCTGATCTCGTCTCTCCGGTGGTGGCTTCGGCAGCCGAACCTGATATTCGGTATGCCTTTCCAGTCACCTCAGCCGACCCGGGTGCTGACCACGGATGCATCCCTCCTGGGCTGGGGAGCACATTGCCAAGGGGCACGTACTCAGGGCCTCTGGACCACGTGGGAGTCTGCTCAGCGGATCAACTTCCTGGAGCTCAGGGCAATCCGCCTGGCTCTCAAGGCCTTCTCCTACCTGACTTCCCACCAGTCCGTCCTTGTCCAGACGGACAATCAAGTTGCCATGTTCTACGTGAACAAGCAGGGGGGCACGGGCTTCTTCCTCCTCTGCCGGGAGGCACAGAAGCTCTGCTCTTGGGCCGTCAGTCACGGCATTCTCCTCAAGGCAGTTTATCTCCCGGGCCAAGAAAATTGCCTGGCGGACAAACTCAGCAGGATCCTCCAGCCGCACGAGTGGCGTCTGGATCCCTTGGTAGTTCAGAAGCTCTTCCTAAAGTGGGGCCTCCCCACGGTGGATCTCTTTGCCAGTCCTCACAAACGGCAGCTTCCTCGCTTCTGCTCTCGTCAGCCACACCCCCTTCGGGTTGCGGCGGACGCTTTTCTGATTTCATGGTCGGGGAGCCTTCTGTACGCTTTCCCTCCCATCCCGCTAGTCTCTCGGACTCTTTTCAAGGTTCTCCGAGACAAAGCCTTCATGATCCTGGTGGCCCCTCGCTGGCCCAGACAGCCGTGGTTTCCGCTCCTACTGCAATTAGCGGTGGAGGATCCATTCCCTCTGGGGGTACAACCGGATCTCCTCACTCAGGATCAGGGGTCTCTACTACACCCCAACCTCAGGTCTCTCAACCTCATGGCCTGGCTGCTGAGAGGGTAGTCCTTGCTCCCCTTCTCCTGCCGGCAGAGGTGGAGGAGGTCGTCTTGGCTTTGCGACGGCCTTCTACCCGCAAATGCTACGCCCTTAAATGGCGTCGCTTTGCCGTCTGGTGTACCCAACAGTCTCAGGATCCCTTCTCCTGCCCGGTGTCGGTGATCTTGCAGTACTTGCTACACCTCTCTAATCTGGGACTTAAGTCCAACTCCGTCAAAGTTCACCTCAGTGCTCTTTCGGCACATCATGTACCGGTGGACGGTAGACCTCTCTCCAGCGACCCTCTTGTAGCGAGGTTTCTCCGAGGTCTCCTTCTACTTAAACCACCTCTGCGCCCGCCAGCGCCTGACTGGGACCTGAATGTGGTTTTGCAGCGGATCACCTGTCCGCCTTTTGAACCTATGGCTACCTGTTCTCTCCGTTTTCTGTCTTGGAAAACACTGTTCTTGATAGCCCTCACTTCCGCTAGACGCGTAAGTGAATTGCAGGCCCTCGTGTCTGATCCCCCTTACACTCGCTTCTACAAAAATAGGGTAGTCCTACGGACTCACCCGAAGTTTCTTCCAAAAGTGGTCTCCCCTTTTCACATCAATCAGGAGGTGGTACTTCCAACCTTCTTTCCCAGACCACACTCCAGCCGAGCTGAAACGGTCCTCCATACCCTGGACTGTAGAAGGGCTTTGAACTTCTACCTTGACCGTACGCGGGAGCACCGTAAAGCTGCTCAGCTTTTTGTGTCTTTTGACCCCAATAAATTGGGGCTCCCGGTCTCCAAGCGTACTCTGTCCATCTGGGTTGCGGACTGTATCTCTTGGGCTTATGGGGCAGCCGGACTCTCCTTAGAAAGTCGAGTCACGGCTCATTGCGTTCGGGCAAAGGCTACGTCAGTGGCTTACCTCCGCTCTGTTCCGCTGGCAGACATCTGCCGGGCCGCTACTTGGTCTTCGAGCCAGACTTTTGCGGTCCATTACTGTCTCGAGAGGGAGTCCCGCAGGGACAGTGCTTTCGGACAGGCAGTCCTCCGTAATCTCTTTGAGGTCTAAGCAACTCCTACCCTCCATCCCGGATGTGGGCTACCGGTGGGTGATAATTCAGCGAAGATTCTTTCCTTCTGTGCTGCTGAGCTAGAGGGAGCTCATTTTTGTGCTTAGGGTCTCCGGTAGCCTTGAGCTTGGGAGTCCCATAAGTGAGGACTGACTTCCTGCTTGGTCCTGGAGAAAGCGTAGTTACTCACCTGTAACAGGTGTTCTCCAGGAGCAGCAGGAATCAGTCCTCACAACCCTCCCTCCTCCCCTTGGAGTTGCAATCGTCTGCTTATGTTCTTTTTGCAAATTTTTATGCTGTCTTTTTTAGCTATGTCATCTGACTGGCTAAGATGGCACCCTTGGGCGGGAAGAGGACCGCGCATGCGCGCTGCAATTCCCAAAGGCTTTCTTTGAAAGCTGGGGAAAATTGCTCCGCGAGGGCTCCGTCGGCGCCGACGTCACCCATAAGTGAGGACTGATTCCTGCTGCTCCTGGAGAACACCTGTTACAGGTGAGTAACTACGCTCTCTGTTCTTGTAGAACCTCGTGTAGGGAGGCTCTGCCATCAGAGCCTGGAGCTCGCTGACCCTACAAGTCGACGTAAGTGCCACGAGAAAGGCGACCTTCCAGGAGAGGTACTGCAAGTGGCAAGTAGCCAGGGGCTCAAACAGTGGCTTAGTAAGCCACAAAAGCACCACATTGAGATCCCACTTCCTGCAGGAAATGAGAAACAGGGAGCTAAGCCGAGAAAGGCTTGCCTTCAACCGAGTGGTGGTGCGCCATGATAGCGCTCAGGTGCATCCTGACTGAGTTGGACTTCTGTCCTACCTGGGACAGGTGGAGTAGATACTGGAGTACCAGCTGCACCAAGCAGGAGAACTGGTTCACCCATCTCTCAGCGCACCACACCTAAAATCGACGTCACTTGAAGGCATATGCCCTTCTCGTGGAGGCCTTGCGGGAGGCCAGAAGGACCTCCTCCACGTCTCGTGGGAGATTGAAGGGAGCTAGAACTACCCTTTCAGCAGCAAAACTGTGAGCGACAGGGACCCCAAGTTGGGGTGCAGGAGAGAGCCCTCCTCCTGTGACAGCAGGCCTGGGGTGTGGCCCGGGGGATCAGAGATGCTGCCGCCAGGTAGAGAAGCAGTGGGAACCAGGGCTGCTTGGGCCACCAGGGGGCTATCAGTATCAGTGATGCCCTGTCATGCTGGACCTTGAAAAGGGTCTTGGTGACCAGTGGTGTCGGCAGGAAGGCGTAAAGAAGGCCTTTCGACCTTGGAATGAGGAATGTGTCTGCCACCACCTAGAATGGATGCAGCTGGTGGGAGCAGAAGCAGGGCAACTGCATGTTGTCTGGGCTGGCGAACAGGTCCACTAGGAGAACACCCCAGAGTCAGGAGGCCACTCTGGGGTCCAGGCACCACTCTGCAGCTGGAGGACTCTACTCAGCCTGTCTGCCAGGGCATTATCTTGGCCTGTGAGGTAGACCACCCATAGGAGCTCCTGTTGCGGGTAGCATATGAGCAGAGGGCTTCTGCCTCCTGGCAGAGGAGTACAACCCTGTGCACCCTTGCTTATTGACATAGAACATTTGCGACTTGGTTGTCAATCTGGACCAGCACCAAGTGGTGTCGCAACCGATGGTGGAAGGTGTGGAGGGACAAATATATTGCCTGAAGCTCCAAAAGGATGACCTGTAACTGGCATTCCATCTGGGACCAACTGCCTTGCGTGAAGAGGTCCTCACAATGAGCTCCTCATCTCAGCAGGGAGGTGACCATGGTAAGGACCCTGCCTGAAGGTGGCGGGGAATCTGCCACCAGTGGAGGGAGTCCACCAGCTGGTGGGTCACTCTTATCCTGAATCGAAACCTGCCCTTGGCTTGTGTCCACTGGGAGCGGAGGCACCACTGATCCACCCTCATGTACAGGTGGGCGTATGGATTCACGTGGACCGTGGAGGCCATGTGGCACAGCAGGCAGAGGAGAAAGCGAGTGGGCACCGACTGGTGGTACTGCACTTATATGACTAGTGCCCTGAGACGTTATGTTCTTTCCGTAGGGAGGAAGGCCTTGGCCTGGACGGTGTCTAGCTGAGCCCCTATGAACTCCAGGCACTGAGTTGGAGAGAGGTGAGATTTGGGGTAGTTGATGATGAACCCCAGATGCTGCAGGATGAGAATGGTGCACTCAGTGGCATGATGCACCTATGCAGCAGTGCCTCCCCTTATTAGCCAGTCATCCAGGAAGGGAAAGTTGAAGGCCCTTTGGAGACAAAGCTGGGCTGCATCCACCGCTATGCACTTGGTGAAGACCCTTGGCGATGAGGCCAGCCCAAAAGGTAGCACCCTGTATTTGTAGTGACCTCCTCCCACCACGAACCAGAGGTATATTTGGTGTCTGGGATGGATCAGGATGTGTGTATAAGCATCCTACAAGTCTAAGAAGCATAGTCAGTCTCCCTGCTTGAGGTATGGCAGCAGTGTTCTAAGGGAGAGTATCTTGAACCTCTCCTGCACCAAAAATCTGTTCAAGTCCTGCAGGTCCAGGATGGGCCTGAGGCCCCCTATTCATTTGGGAATGAGGAAATATCTGGAGTAGAAGCCTTTGCCCCAGAGAGGTTTGGGCACTGGCTCTACTGCCTTCTCCTCGAGGAGGCCTGCAAACTCAGTGAGGGTGGCGTCCATTGCAGATGGATGAGGTAACCCTCCCTGACTAATTGCAGTACCCAGGAATCAGTGGTGATGGAGGACCACCTGTGGGCAAACAGGGCCAGATGCCCCCCAGTGAGCTGCTGAGTGCCTCCTGGGGGAGAGGAGACCATGCCCAAGGAGTCAAACATTCCCTCCAGGCTGGACCGGGGCCGGTGCCTGGGTCTTAGGGGTCTTCTGCTTGCAAGGGCCATGCCCTTGCCCCTTGGACTGTTGACTCTGCTGTGGGGCATTATGAAGCATTACAAAAAAACCCTATTTTCTCAGGAAGAAAGGCTTTTTCCCTAGGGCTTTCTTACGGGGATGCACTGAGGTCTTAGAGAGTCTGGTCCTCATCAGGAACTCAGTCTCTATCTCTGCAGTTTTGTCTGCCATGGGTTTTCTGAAGAGGATATCTCTGGTGCAAGGAACATCAATATGTTTGTCCTGGACCCATTGCATGAGGTCAGACAACTGCAGCTGCCTGGCATTGGGCCCCAATGCCCACGGTGGCTACTCTGGCTGAGGACTCAAAGCCATCATATGCTGCTTGAGACAGAAACTGAACATTCCTTGACTGCCAAGGCCAATGACTTGAACTGCTGGAGAGATTCTCCATCGAGGACTGCAGAGAAACTGGCGAGCTCCCTCACCAGTTCCTTGAGGTCTATGTACAATTGGTAGGATTGGACTCGGCAAGCTAGTAACGAGCCCTGGAAGCATTTTCAGCTGAGGGTGTCCAGGGTCCAGTCCTCCCTACCAGGGGGTACTAAAGAAATAGCCTTTTGGTTCTTGAGTCACCACATGGCCGATTCGATGACCATAGAGTTGTGAGGGAGCTGGAATTTTTCGAACCCCAGGCTTCGGCAGACTCAGTACATGGAGTCGAGCCATCTGCTTACTATGGTCACCGATGCCAGTTTTCCCACATGCGGAGGAGGAGGCGCTCAAAGATCAGAGGGACGGGCACTGTGAGGGCCTCCTTCAGGGGGGTCTTGTACTGGAGGATCTCAAGTTCCTCTGTGCGGGGGTCCTCCTCTGCCTCGGTCTCAAATGCGAGCGCCTTTGCCATGTCCTGCACAAAGTCGAGGAAGGCAACATCCTCAGGCAGGGAACAACACTGGAACGCTGTTAGAGACTTGTCAGAGGGCACCTCTCAGTGTAACTTTGTGTCCAGGGACTCCTCATCCTCGGTCTTCCAGTCAGATTCTAAGTCAGAGGAAGAATCTGAGGCTCCGCAACTCCCACGGATGAGGTCTGAGCCCAAAGGCCCACAACCCTCGGAAGACCTGTTGTCCGAGCCACATATGTTTGCTGAAGAGCACTGGTGTCCTAAGGAATGGGACCGGGACATCGTCCAATGCTGATGGCTCTCTCGAGGATTGACTCGACATCCGGGAAGCCCTTGATGTCAAGGATCCAGTCGCGGGGCGGATGAACTCGAGGAACTGGATATCAATGTCCGCTGCTGGGCTAGGAGGGCAGAGATACTGTGCTACAAAGCCGCCATCCTGGTCTCCATGCCAGTTGGCTCCGCAGCCTTTGACGCGGGCACCAATCTCTTCATACCCGGTGTCGGTTCCATTGAGGGGGAGTCCTTGACCAGGGTGGCCTCGGGGTCCGAGGCCGATCGACAGATGCTGATGACTCCTTCTGGAGCAGTTTGTAAGGCTGCTCCCACTTCACCCCCTCAGACTAACGCCAGGGACTGTGGAGCCTGGTGTGGGATTTACCCGCTTTTCCAGACCTATCCTCCGAGGTGGCCTTCGAGCTCTTTTTGCATGCTACCTACGGGGATTTCCTCTCAGAGAACCCATGGCCACGGGGCTGGACGCTAAGGCCATGATGGCCTGAAAGATGCGTGATAACTGCATTCATTGCAAGGCATGTTACAAGCACTAAGATAGGCAGGCGCTTTGAAGCCACTTAGATAGAATGCACGCAAGGACCGTGCGACCACCAGGTGTACAATATTAAAAACACTACTAGTGCATGCAGAAAATGGCAGGAAACCCCCACACATTGTCAATGATCGCCAACAGTCCAACACGAATTGCGTCCCACACAAACGGAATCGGGAGTCCCCAACAAGGACAATGACAAGTGCAAGCCCTAGTACTCTCCCCCTGAGAGCCCCAGGCAGAGGATCCATGCCAGCCTCAGCTCTGCTCGCCTGAAACTATTTCTCTGGCTTGGTAGCACTGTTCTTAAGGTGACTGGCAGGCAGATTCCTCTGAGAGTCTTCTGCAATTTTCAGGAGACAGCAGGGTAACAGAGGAGGAAGGAGGGAGTGTTGAGATTGTGTGAGGCTGCTGAACTCTTCCAGATCATTCCATTCTGGCTGCTGAACAGGCTCTTACTGTATCATGATAAGAGTGTGGAGCTAAACCAATTTTCCCTCCTCCTATGGCTATCGAAAAGACTGCAGTCTAGTGGAGCCTCCCATGTTGTGCTCAAGTGAGAGAGTCACCTTCAAAGTGGTCTGTCATGAGCGTTTTATCAATCTTTTCCTCTCAATTCTTCAGATTTTCTTCAGAGAGAAGAAAACCCATCCACCATCAGCTGGAGACAAAGAAATACTGAAGGGACCTCTGGTGAGTGAAGAGTGATGTCATTGAAACCTGGGCTTTTCATTGGTCCATTGTCCCTATCAATCTGCTAGTAGGAGAACACAACCCACCTGTCTGGACTGGTTTAACAGGATGATATGGAACTCCTTTTTAAAGATTAATGCAAGCAGCCTGGTTCCAACCTGGTTAAGGTGGAGCCCATCCTTTTGGAAAAGCACCCCCCCCCCCCCACACACACACACACACCTTCCCCAGAACGTTGCCCTAACAAATCCAAAAGCCTCTTCCTTGCACCATCATCTCATTCACACATTGAGACTCCGGAGCTCTCCCTGCCTCTTAGGTCCTATGCGTAGAACAGAAAACATGTCTGACTGCTACACTGGAAGTTCTGAATTTCAACTTTCTATCTAACAGCCTAAATTTAGCTTCCAGAACCTCCCTTGCCATTGGAACCAACATGTACCAAGACAATGGGACTGTGTGTTTGTGTGTGTATTGTTGTGCTTCTCCACCCACCCTGACTCCCACACACTCCAGGCATAATCTTAGCTTTATAGGCTCTTAAACCAATTAAAGGGGGAAGGGGTAAAAATCACTTTCAGGTTCAGCTCGTTATTGTCACCAGGTATAGATGAAGGCCCTGAAGTTTATAAATGTTGAGGTGAACAAAGTTCCTTAAAGGTAATTGATATAGTTGTATCAGTACAATTATCCCTAGCAACTTTAAGTAAACCCCACCTAATTCCGGACTTCATTTTCATATCCACCCAAGTTAGCCTACTCCCAACACTGTACTTATGATCGCAAATAACTATTATAGTCTCTTGCTAACCATGTAAATAATCTACTTTTTGGTTCCTTGTAACATAGTTTTATGTTTCCTTTTATGTTAATAACCCACACATTGTTTTCCATGTAACCTAGTTCTTATGTAATCTAGTTTATGTTCACTTAATGTTTAATGTAATGCAATATTGCACTGTTTTGCTATATTGTTGTTTAAGTTCCTTGTAAACCGCCCCTGATCTCTGGAAGGGGCGATATAGAAAAGCACACAAATAAATAAAAATAAAAAAAACAACATAAATAGCTAAACAAAACTAAAACTAAGATGCAGACAGCAGTCCAGCAGTGAGATGGGGGTTATCCAGTCTTTTGTGTTGAGTGTCACATGTATGATTTTCTCTTAGTTCGTGAGGTGTCTTATGTGTGCACTAGGTGCAAGGAGCTCTTTGCCCTCAGGGCATGAGTCCAATCTCTGGAGGCTAGAGTAGCAGACTTGGATAAGGAAGACAGAAAGGTACATAGACAAGACCTACAGAGATGTAGTACTGAAGTCCCACCTTCAATCTGGAAGCCTCTCAATAGTCATAGAGGAGAGAGGTCACATGAAAGGACAGCATCACCCTGGTGTGGCAGGAGGTGATCCTGTAGCTAGGACCTGTCCTCCAGGTAATGTAAAACCTTCTCGCACTGAGGAGGATTCCTCAGGACCATGTGCCCATGAGGGAAGGGTTAGGACAGCTGCTATAGTTGACTATTCGATTATTAGACATGTAGATAGCTGGGTGACTGGTGGATGTGAGGACTGCCTGGTAGCAGACCTCACACACTGCCTAGACAAGGTTTTAGATAGTACTGGGAAGGAGTCTGCTATCTTGGTATATGTTGGAACCAATGACATAGGAAAGCATGGGAGGGGGGGGGGAGTTTCTGGAGGCCAAATTTAGGCTTTTAGGTAGGAAGTTGAAATACAAAACTTCCAAGATAGCATTCTCTGAAATATTTCCCTTTCTATGTGCAGGACCCAAAAGGTAGGCAGAGCTCCAGAGTCTCAATATGTGGATGAGACAATGGTGCAAAGAAGAGGTTTTTTGATTTATTAGGAAATGGGCAACTGTCTGTGGAAGGGAGAGGCTCTTCCAAAGGGATGGGCTCCACCTTAACCGGGATGGAACCAGGCTGCAGCCATTAGCCTTTAAAAAGGAGATAGAGCAGCTTTTAAACTAGATAATAGGTGAAAGTCGACAGTCACCCAGGAGCACATGGTTCAGAAGGATGTATCCTTGAAGGATACTAGCAAAACAGGGAAGTTAGGGTTTCTCGACAGAGAAGTTCCAATAAAGATAAAAGTAACCCAAATGTCTTTCAATACAGAGCAGATAGAATCCAAATTACACCTATGAACATAACCAGACTAATATGAATAAAATACAACCTCTAAAATGCCTGAATGCAAATGATAGATGTCTAAAAAATAAGATGGGAGAGTTAGAATATATAGCACTAAATGAAAGGTTAGATATGATTAGCATCTCAGAGACCTGGTGGAAGGACAACCAATGGGACACTGTGATACCTGGGTACAAACTATATCGCAAAGATAGAGTAGATCAAATTGGAAGAGGGGTTGTGCTCTATATTAGAGAGGGCATTGAGTCACATAGGAGTGACGTTTTGTAGGAAACAAAATACACTGTAGAACCTCTATGGATAGAAGTTCTATGTAAAAGGTAGAAGGCGACGGTGGTGAGGGTTTACTACCGAACGCCTGGCTAGAATGAATGATGGATGGATGGATGGATGATGAAATGCTAAAAAAAAAAAAATCAGAGAGGCTAACAAAAGTTATAACACAGTAATAATGGATGACTCTCACTTGGTTTGCAGCTTGTCGTGCTGTGAGGGCTTGCGTGCATCAGTGATGCTGAGAGCTAAACTATCGGTAGTTTAACTACTGGCAGGGTCTCCCAAGATGGACAGGTCTCAGCTGAGGTGCCAGACCAAGACAAACCACCCATCTGGGCAGAAGCAGAATGGGATAGTGTTGACAGCGGAGGATCACATTTTTGTGACAACGGCAACAACACCAAACTTAAACTGCGCGGAAGAAAGGCCCGGCAATCAACTTCTGTATCTTGCCATGAAAACCCAATGGATAGTTACAACAAAACAAATTGTGCTATGGTGCCGGAAAATGAGACCCCCAGGTCAGAAGGCACTCAACTAGCTACTGGGGAAGAGCTGAAGACTTTTCACAGTAAAGCCAGCATTTATGATGTGGTTGGATCAAAGCCCTCGGGAAGTCTGACTGCTGATGTAGCTGCGCATGAAATGAGAGTCAGAAGCTGTAAAGATGTCTTATGCATTGGAACATGGAACGTACAAAGCATGAACCAAGGGAAGTTGGAGGTGGTCAAGAATGAAATGGAACGTGTACAACTTGATCTGTTGGGTGTCAGCGAACTGAAATGGACTGGCATCGGGCACTTTGCATCAGATGATCACATGGTCTACTATGCTGGAAATGAAAGACAAAGAAGAAATGGTGTTGCACTTATAATAAAGAAGAAACTTGCAAGAACTGTAATGAAATACAATGGAGTCAGCGAACGTTTAATCTCTATTCGTCTACGAGGATTGCCTATCAACACAACTATAATTCAAGTATATGCCCCAACAACAGCTGCAGAAGAGAATGAAATTGAAGAGTTCTATGAACAAGTACAAGCTGAAATTGACAGAACATGCAAACAGGATATCCTGATAGTCATGGGTGACTGGAACGCAAAAGTTGGCAAAAAAGAAGGCGGCAAAGTAGTTGGAAAATATGGACTTGGCAACAGAAATGAAGCTGGAGAAAGACTGATAGAATTCTGCAAGATCAACAATCTATTCATCTCAAACACCTTCTTCCAGCAACACAAGCACCAACTGTCAGAAAAAGACCACATGGCCTATCTAGTCTGCCCATCCATATCAATTACTGTAATCCCTTTTTTCCTTTAGAGATCTTCTGTTTGTCCCACTTTCTTGAATTCAGATACTGACTTCCCTCTACGAGCTCCACGTGGAAACTAAAAATATCCAGAGTATAGAGAAGAAAATACTCTGTCATCTCCAGTACTTTTCAAATCCAGGTTGAAAAATTCACCTCTTGGAGGCTGCTTTTGGACCTTGATCTGCTTAGTCTCCTATGTTTCCTTACCATTCCCCTAGAGGCCTAGATGTTGAGCTGCCTGTCTTAACTAGATTGTGAACTCCGATGAGCAGGAACAGTCTCTTACATGTATGTACCTGTACAGAATTGCGTACGCTTTGTTACGCTATACAAACGATTAGTAGTAGTAGCAAAAATGCAAGTAGTAGCAGTTCTCAACACAATTTCAACTACAGCAGTAGCAGGATTTGAACCCTGGCTGTCCTCTTCCTACCACGCTACTTTAGCCATTATGCTCAATTTGGATATTGAATATGTTTTTTTTCTAACCAACATGTAATTCAGATAGAAAACTGACACGTACGTGCACGTCTGAGATTACAAAAGCAGTCTTAACCCCATCAGCCCACCTCAAGTCCTAACCCCTCCCCATCAGCCCATTTCCTGTCCTAGCCCCCCATAGCCCATTATCAGTCCTACCCCCCCCATAGCCCATTACCAGTCCTAACCCCCCCCAACAGCCCACAGCCCATTACCAGTCCTAACCCCATCAGCCCACCTCCAGTCTTAATCCCCCCAGCCCATTTCCAGTCCTAGCAACCCCCCCAACCCATTACCAGTCCTAGCCCCCCATAGCCCACTCCCAGTCCTAATCCCACCAGCCCATTACCAGTCCTAACCCCATCAGCCCACCTCCAGTGGTAACCCCTCCATCAGCCCATTTCCGGTCCTAGCCCCCCCATAGCCCATTACCAGTCCTAACCCCCCCAACAGCCCACAGCCCATTACCAGTCCTAACCCCATCAGCCCACCTCCAGTCTTAATCCCCCAGCCCATTTCCACTCCTAGCAACCCCCCAACCCATTACCAGTCCTAGCCCCCATCAGCCCACTCCCAGTCCTAATCCCACCAGCCCATTTCCAGTCCTAATCTCCCATCACCCAATTTTTAGTTTAAGCCCCCCATAGCCCATTACCAGTCCTAACCTCCCCATCAACCCACTTTCAGTCCTAATCCCATCAGCCCATATACAGACTTAGCTCCCCCATAGCCCATCACCACTCCTAACCCCCCCCCAGCCCCCCATAGCCCATCACCACTCCTAGCCCCCCCAGCCCCCCCATAGCCCATCACCACTCCTAGCCCCCCCCATCCCCCCCATAGCCCATCACCACTCCTAGCCCCCCATAGCCCATCACCACTCCTAGCCCCCCAGCCCCCCCATAGCCCATCACCACTCCTAACCCCCCCAGCCCATCACCACTCCTAATCCCCCCCAGCACAGCCCAGCCTAGCCCAGGGAAAATTTTTTTAAAAAAAGAAGCTGTCTTCTCCGGCTGCCGGGGCCGCCGCGGCAGACTCGAGTGTGCCGCGGGGCCCCCCCCTGCCCAGCCGAGCCTGCCCTCCCCGTTATCACCTCTGTCTTCGCAGCTTCAGTCACCCGCACCGGCTTTCTGCGCGCGAATGGCCGAGTGTCCCTTGCGCGGCTCTGTTAAGCCCGCGGGGGCGGAGGGGACCTTCCCATCAGCCCCCGCGGGCTTAACAGAGCAGCGAGGGAGAAACTCTCCTCTCGCGCTCTGAAAGCCGGCGCGTTTGACTGAAGCTGCGAAGACAGAGGTGATAAAGGGGAGGGCAGGCTCTGCTGGGCAGGGGGGGGCCTCGCGGCACACTCGATTCTGCCGTGGCAGCCCCGGCAGCCGGAGAAGACAACTTTTTTTTTCTTTTTAAAATTTTACTTTAGGATCAGAATGTTTTTTGCGCGGGGCCCCCTGAAATGCTGGGCCCTGCGCACAAAACATTCTCGCTCAATGGACGGGCCGGCCCTGCTGCCACCACCAACACCTTGCAACTCCCAAAGGCATTCACCAAATGTGCCAAGGCCACAGGAAACCATGCTTTCGCACTTTATGCCCCCTCCTGCTGGAACACTCTACCGGTAAACATTCGTACAATAAACAACCTCTCCCAGTTTAGGAAAGCGCTGAAACATCACCTTTTTCTTCAGTACTTCCCCAACTCAGATGACATCACATAACCAACTTCAGGCCACACTGCCCCCTCTCCCCCCGTTAATCCCCTCCCTGCTGACTCAGGCTATTGTTGAGCTGTCTCCCAGCCTGTAACATGCAAATGTGTACACTAGCTATTTCTCATGCCGTGTTCGCTATGAATAAAGCTTAGTTGATGTTGTCCCTCTGTTATCAACCTGTATATAGTTCTCACCCTGTATATAGTTTACCTGTTCACCATGTTCAACTCCCTGTTTAATGTTAAGTTCAATGTGGTTCTTCCCCATTGTACAATTTTTGTTACCTGTGAACTGCGCTGATGGCAAATAGTGCGGTATAGAAAAAACTATAAATAAATAAATAAATAAAATTGTTGGAAAGTACTCGGACTGCTTGACCCTAGAAGTGGAACTGAAAGAAGAGTAGCCAGACAAACAGCCTGGGATTCTAGGCAATTCATGGTCCAAGAGGCTTCTTGAATAGAACAAGATCCCTGCGCTGCCTGTCCCTGGCAGTGTGCTTCCAACCTGCAAGGCTGGTGTCCATGGTGACCACCACTCAATGCGGAGAGAGTACTGAAGTGGACGCATGTGAGCATGGGCTCAGGGGACTATGTTGAAAACAGAAGCAATGATGCTGAGTTGTAGGTAATCCCAGGCAGTGGGAGCTGCCAGGCGCCAGAAAGCATGGGCCTGAACGCAGAGCTTCTTGCATCTGTCGTAAGAGAGGAAGACACGACCCACTCTCATGTCGAAGCGGGCGCCGACAAATTCCAGAGACTGAACTAGGTACAGATTGTTTTTGGCATAATTGACCACCCAGTCGAGATGGTCCAGAAAGGAGAGGACCTAAGAGACCGCAGAAGTAGCCTCTTCAAAACTCATTGCTCTGATCAGCCAGTCGTCTAGATAAGGATGAACCCAAATACCTTGGTGCCACAGGGAAGCTGCTCCTACTACTATCACCTTGGTGAAAGTGCGAGGAGCTGTGCCAAGACAAAAGGGCAGGGCACAAAACTAATAATATTGACTGAGGACCACGAAACGTAAATATTGCTGCTGATCTTGGCGGATTGGAATGTGAAAATATGCTTCAGCCAGGTCCAGGGATGTGAGAAATTCACCTGGCTGAACAGCTTGAATGACTGTCCTGAGGATTTACAATCCAGACCTGAAGACAGCGATTGACTCCCTTGAGGTCCAGGATAGGACGGAAGGAGCCGTCCTTCTTGGGAATGACAAAGTAAATGGAATAGTGACCAGAACCTCTTTCTGAGGGAGGAACTGGGCATACCGCATTGAGCTGAAGGCGATGGGGGAGATTCAGCAAACAGTTGCTGTCTTGGCTGTGGAACCACATGGAGAGATGAGGAAGATATTCGACATGAGCTCAGTGAAACTGAGAGCATAACCCTGTGTTACTACCTCAAGTACCCACCGGTCCGATGTTATCTGGGTCCATTCGCAGGAAAAATACCATAAGCATCCACCCACAGGAGGCACCCTGGAATGGACCCAGAAACGGAGTGGAGGAGTGGCCTAGTGGTTGGGGCAAGGTACTTCAGGCTGGAAGGTCGGGGGTTCAAATCCCACTAGAGGACAGCAACCTTGGGCCGGAAGGACTGGGGTTTCTAGTCCCACAGGTGCTCCTTGTAGTCTTGGGCAAGCCACTTAACCCTCCATAGCCCATGTTCCCTGTAAAATAGTTATCTCCAAGTTATAATGCCCTGTTCAATGTAATTTCAGTTTGTTCAATGTAAACCGCACTGATGCAGAATAGCACAGTATATAAGAGAATGTAAATAAATAAATAAATGTAAATAAATCAACGGGAAGATTTGGCAGAACTGGAAAACTTGTTGGATGAGGAGAAATTGTCCCGGTTGTGATAGATACCCCAAAAGGACTGAGGCTTAGAACCAGCCCTATTCGAAGAAGAACTGGATTTGCCAAACCAGTAGCAACAAATGTCTCTGAGGTGGACTTTATAAGATGTGGACGATGACGTGGCAGGATGACAAAAACTGGATTTGGGCTTATCCTCCGGCAAACGTTGAGGCGTGACTAACCACAAACCCTTCACAAGTTTTTCCAAATCCTCACCAAAAAGAAGAAAACTCTTGAAAGGAAGCTTGGAGAGACAGGACTTTGGAAGCAGCATCTGCATTCCAATGACAGAGCCACAGCCAACACTGGGCCACGGTAGCAGCAGCCACAGACCAAGAAAATAGGTGCAGCAGACTGACTCTAAACAAGGCAAAGCCAGATCATATGGAAGTGACTGAAGCCATCAGAGCAGAGTGTGTGCAGCGAGACCTCTTCAAACAGAGGCCTGAAATTCCAAAGTTGATGATGAGAAAGTGGTTTTTAAGAGGCCCTCCACCTTGCGATCCATCTGATCATGGATCGCAGTGCCACCCTCCACAGGAATGGTTGTGCCTGCAGTGGTTTAGGGCGTCTACTGGTTTAGTGACTGCAGTGACCAGGGCGTCTACTTTAGAGAAACGCAACCACTTGTTAAGATTATCTGAAGACCAAATGTAAACACGCCCCAAGCAACGAGCGGAGCATAGAGACACATCAGGAGAATCCCACTCTAAGACCATCTGTTGTAGTTCCAGGGGAAAAGCCTTAGGTTTCCTGATGCCCATGATGATGGGGTCTGCCTGAGGTTTAGAGGTATCCGAAGGCTGTTGCACTTAAAAGTCTGAGAGGTGCATAGCCTCTGTAATTTGAGCAATGAGAGCAGGAAGCTCTCCTTTATGTAATAAATCAGATATTCTGACTGTCTTCTCGAGACTCGTAGTCATCTTCCAATGGCGAGAGCTCTCCTTCTTCCCAGCAGGACTCAGAAGTGATAGAATGTTCATCTGAAGGACCATCACCATCTTCCCTTGCAGGGCACCAGTCCCCAAGAGGAGAGGAGGTATCCTTGGCCAGATCTAAAAAAGCTCCAGCTAAACTTTGGCGGGCATGCTTCTAGATGGTGGATCAGCCAAAATCCTCGAGCACCACATATCCCACGCCTGACGGAATAGCTGCACAAACTGGAGATCAGAGCTGTCAGCTGAAGTCTGCATAGGCTGAATAGAGAGTTGTAGAGGGTGAGCAGGCTGCGCAGGCAATAAAACCAGATGAAGGGCATCTTGAGATCTAGCATCACCCTGAGGTAACCCAGAAGGAGTTAAAGCATGAGACCTGGAAGAGCTACCGGAACCAGGAGCTGCAGATGCAGAAGGACCCCCTTGATCAGAATGACAGGAGGAACTCAAACTGCCTGTCAGTCTTACATTTCTTCCCACAGCCCAAGCAGCGCTGTAGGGAAGAAGCATTTTCACAACAGGATAAAAGAAACAGTCACAGGAAGAGTCAGGGAGCTAAAAATCAACAGACTGAAGAAAGAATGGCAGCTGCGGCACAAAAATGATGTCAGGAAACTGCAAAACAGAGCTGGGAAACAGCCACGAACTGACCACGTGACGAGAAGCAGGAAAAAGGCAACTGCAGAAAAAAGAAGGGAGGTGCACGTGGTCAGAAGAACAAGATACCGCCGAAAAACAGATCAGGACCCTGCTTTAAAAGAGAACCGCGAAAGAAATAAAACACTCACTGCTCTCGTCGGAGGAAAAAACAGATGAAGGAGGAAGGGTCTGGAGAAGAAACAACTCCCAATTTCCTCAGCAACTTTGAGTAAGGTTTTTTTTTTTTGTTAAACTGAGTTAGAAAATACCAAAAGGTGGCTGCTAACTTAGCTGGTAGACGTCTTGCTTGCAGAACAGTCAGAACGGAAGGATAAAACTGCTCCTCATGAGCAAGAGCACTTCCCTTCAGAGGTGCTCTACTGGTCCTCTTGACTAGGAGCAGCTCTGGAAAGTGAAGAAAGGAAAACTATCAGCAAAGAAGGGGCACCACAGTGTGCACAACTGCCAGAGACAGCTACACTGACACCAAATCTCTTCTTAGAGAACGCCAGGAGCTAGGAGAATTCCACCATCTGCTGAGACAGAGAAAATGCTGAAGCTTCCCTTGGGGGATGGGTTTTTATATCAAGGGTGATGTCACAAAGCTTCAGGAATTTCTCTCTGTCTCACCATCTGCTGGCAGGAGGACACAACCCACTAGTCTGGACTGGTCAAGCAGGATGTATTTGGATTGGTTGTTTACACCATCAGAAAGTAGAAAGACTAGAGGACACACAATGAAGCTGCAGTGTAACCCATTTAAGACTAATAAGTGAAAATATTTTTTCACTCAACATGTAACCAAACTCTGGAATTCGTTACCAAAGAATATAGTGAAGGCAGTTAGTGTAGCTGGGTTTAAAAAAGGTTTGTACAGGTTCCTGGAGGAAAGGTCCATAAACCATTATTGCAGAGGACCTGGGAAATGCACTGCTTGCCCAGGGACACAATCATTGTGGAACCTATGTACCTCTTTGGGAACCTGCCAGGTACTTGTGGCCTGGATTGGCCACTGTTGGAAACAGGATACTGGGCTTGATGGACCTTGGTCTGACCCAGTATGGCATATCTTATGTTTTTACATATAGCAACCAGTATCAAACTGCAGGGTTCAGTCACTAGGTGTCACCATACATAGGAATCATTACGAAAGCTGTACAGTACAGTGTCTGTAACCTGGAGAGAAGTGGAGAGTAGCAATTCTCTAACTCCTCTGTTTCACTGAATCATTCATTTTATGTTGTAGATTTTAGAACTGCTTCTCCCATAGAAATGTATTGGACTATTTTTGGTGGGGGGAGGAGGTAATTTCTCTGGTACCCTCGTTCAGTCTGACTCCTTTTTGAATTTGATATGTTTCACCAGTTTCTCCTAAGTCAAATTTGGTCTCATTCCAATAAAATTTCAGCGCGTTATGGGGCTGATGCAGAAACCCTGATCTACAACACAGTGCTAAAGCTTAACCCCGAGTTTCCTAATGCAAATTTAACACAGACGGTTTGCTCACTGATGTTGCAAATAAGCTGTGAACAAGCAAGCCAGGGACATGCACACAGGGGTCTGCGTCTCCAGCACCTATATACCAAATCCACAGGAATTGTATGTGATAGGGGGCAAGAGGTTGGTGTGCACGGACCAGGAGATGAACCTCGGAGTAATTGTTTCTAAAACCTCAAGGTTGTGAAATCATGTGACAAGGTGGTAGCCAAAGGATACTGGGCTGCACACAGAGAGGACTCACCAGTAGAAAGGAGGAAGCATTAATGCTTGTATAAGTCGCTGGTGAGGTCTCACTTGGAATATTGTGTTCAGTTTTGGAGACCATATCTCACAAAGGATATAAAAAGACTGGAAACGATTCAGAGGAAGGCGACCAAGATGATTTAGAGCCTGCGTCAGAAGACGTATGAGAAGAGACTTGAAGACCTAACTATGTACACTAGAGGAGAGGAGGGACAGGGGAGATATGATACAAACCTTTAAATACTTAAAGGGTATTAATGAACAAACAAACCTTTTTCAAAGATGAGAAAGCTGTAAAACTAGAAGGCATAACATGAAGCTGCAAGGGGATAAACTTAAAAGCAACATCAGGAAATACTTTTTCACTGAAAGGGTGGTAGATGCTTGAAATGCCCTCCCGATGGAGGCGGTGGGGGCAAATAGTGACAGAATCCAAAGTGTCATGGGACAGACACAGTGGATTCCTTTATAGCAAGAGGATAAAATAAACATAAACGTAACTATTTCTTTTACCTCAACAAAGTTGAATCCCAGTTGAATGTGCCTTTTACATGTAAACTCACAATAGCCTGTTGCATGCTATGAGTACTCCTGTTCAATGTAAACCGCGCTGATGAAAAAGAGTGCCGTATAAAAGAACTATAAATAAATAAATAACTTGTAACCTTCAACCTCTCAATAAACCACAACAAATCCAAAGCTCTCCATGTGACACGAGACACCACTTTCATCCCTCCAACAAAATTGGACATGGATCATGGACAGAAATCTGGATTTCAAAACTGAGGTGAAATACTTGGGCATCACAACAGACCAAAACCTGAACATGCTCTCCCACATTAACCCCCCCTCCCCCCGCCCACCAACACTGCATACCACAAGCTAAGAACCCTACAGAACTTGCGCCTACTACTGGGCCCAAATGACTTCAGAATTGTATGCAAAACCATAATTATGTCACACCTAGACTATTGCAATATCCTGTATAAAGGCCTCCCCAGACAAACTCTTTACCGTCTACAGATGGTCCAGAATATTGCCACCAGGATCATTTCCGATTCATCTAGATTCATACAAACATAGAAATATGACGACAGAAAAAGACCACATGGCCTATCTAGTCTGTCCTTCCATATCAACAACTACAACAGTCCCCTTTTTACCTTCAGAGAGCTTCTGCGTTTGTCCCATGCTTTTTTGAATTCAGATACTGTCCTCATCTCTACCACCTCCACTGGGAGACTATTCCACGGATCCACCACTCTTTCCGTAAAGAAATATTTCCGCATATCACTCCTGAATCTATCTCCTTCACCCTCATCCCATGTCCCCTCGTAGCAGAACTTGCTTTCAATTGAAAGAGGCTCTCTCCCTGAACATTTATGCCATGGAGGTATTTAAACATCTCAATCATATCACCTCTATCCCGCCTTTCCTCTAAGGTGTACATATTAAGATCCTTCAGTCTGTCCTCATATGCTTAATAATGAAGACCACTAATCATTTTAGTAGCCACCCTCTGCACCGACTCCATCCTGTTCACATCCTTTTGAAGGTGCGGTCTCCAGAATTGCACACTATATACTCTAAATGAGGTTGCACCAAAGACTTATACAGAGGCATTATCACCTCCTTTTTTCTGCTAGCCATTCCTCTCCGTATGCACCCAAGCTTCCTTTTAGCTTTTGCCGTCGCCTTTTCTACCTGCTTAGCTACTTTAAGATCATCAGACACAACCACGCCTAGGTCCCGCTCTTTTTTAGTGGACAAAAGTACTTCACCCCCTATACTATATTGCTCCCCTATACTATATTGCTCCAACGCAAAAGAAGCCACATTACATTCAGCAGCGGAACTACCTCAACCACTGAACCAAAGAACAACCACAACAACGTCGCAGTGAACAAGACCTCACCCACCATGAACCCAGGTACTCCCACACACCATGCCACCCTTCCTAACCCCCATCTATCTCCTAACCCCCCTCCTGACCCTCTACCCCCACTCAGTCATATCCAATAACCCCCTCCGCTCAAGCACCACAACAGCTCAACTCACCAGCATCCACAACCACACACTCAACCATACACACACCTACTCACTCACACAAAACACGCCAGCCTGTACCACCGACCCCACAAACCACCACCACCTTTCCATCTCACTCATAAACGCTCGCTCAGTCAGGAACAAATACCACATGCTCCAAAACCTGATCACAACTGAGAGGATTGACATCCTCTGTGTAACAGAAACCTGGCTAACAGACCACGACACAGTAATAATGAACCAGGTAACACCAAACGGATACAGCCTTCAACACTGCTCCCGGACACATGCAAAAGGCGGAGGCATAGCCATCATTGCCAAAGACAACCTCCACCTGCGGACCCACACCTTGGAAACCTCCAACGAAGCAGACATCCTTACCCTTACCAACAAACACCTCTCGATATGCCTGATCTACCGTGCACCCACCACAACCACCGACCTACCACAGATACTACACCTCATCTCCGAAAGCACCAGCCCTTCGAAGGAACAAATTATCCTAGGAGACTTCAACCTCCCATCACTCCAGCAAAAGCAAGCAGAAACCTTCCTCAACGCCATGACAGCAATGGACCTGACACAGATCATACAAGAACCAACACATGAAAAAGGAAACACACTTGACCTCATATTTCTAAACTCCCAAACCGCCTCCTCATACAGAAGACCAACAATCTCACCAATACCGTGGTCAGACCACTACATCATCAACATATCCCACACCTATCAACTCAAAAATAACAAAGAAAACGAACATCACACAAGGAGATTCAAAGCATTTCACAAAGAAGACTTCCTAACACAAACCCTGCCTAATCTACACACAAACTCCAACAACCTTGATGACCTGCTCCACAACTGGAATACCACAATCTCCGCAGCTGCCATCACAACTAGAAACAAGACTAATACCAGACCCATATCCTCAAAAGCCCGATGGTTCACCCCTACACTCCGAAAACTGAAAACTAAACTTAGAAGAACCGAAAGGAAATGGAGAAAAACCAAAAGCGACAAAGACAAAGCAAAATACCTCCACGAACTCAATGTGTACCACTCAGAAACGGACAACGCCAAAAGAACCTACCACACCAAAATCATCACAACAGCCATAAACAAACCTCGAGAACTCTTCCAAATTGTCAAAAAACTGACAAGGGCACCCAGTAACTCTGACCAGCTGCCAGATATCCCCCCTGATCTTCTAGCCAGACAATACAAACAGCTTCAGCAACCACAAAGCTTACATCACTATGCTGAAACAACCAGCACAAATCCATACCCCACCCTGAACAGCGACTGGAATACATTTGACAAAACCTCGAAAGAAGAAATATCTTCCACCATCTCCTGCTTGAACACCACCACCTCCCCGTTGGACCCCTGTCCTGCCGACTGGATAAAGAAAACCAAAGAAGATCTGAGCACACCATTAACCCATATCGTAAACGAATCCTTTACCCAAGGACACATGCCAGACGCCCTTAAGACCACAGTCATTCGACCAACCCTAAAAAAGCACAACCTGGACCCCCTAGACCCTGCCTCTTACAGACCAGTAGCGAGCCTCCCACTCACCGCAAAGATAATCGAGAAGATAGTCCAACGTCAGCTTCAAGAACACTTGGACGTCAACAATATACTGGACCCGCAGCAACACGGATTCCGACCATTACATGGGGTTGAGACACTCATGACCACACTGATGAACACCCTCATCATAGGAACCCAAGAGAAACGCTCTGGATTCATCCTAATTTTCCTGGATATATCAGCAGCCTTTGACACCATCTCCCATAACATCCTTCTCCACAGACTCCAAGCAATTGGGATCAAAGATACTGTACTCCGATGGTTCAAGTCCTACCTAACCAACCGACAGCAACTGATCCGCACCAAAACCTCAACCTCACCCCCATTCCAGCAACATCAAGGTGTACCTCAAGGATCCACATTATCAGCCATGCTCTTCAACATCTACCTCCGTCCACTCTGTTCAGTCATACGCACACACAACATCAACTTCCACATATACGCCGACGACATAATGCTCTACGCCCCAATTACAACCACTGACCCAAAAAACGACCAGCTATCAGCCTGCTTCACCGACGTATCCAACTGGCTACAAGAGAACAACTTATCCATTAACATAAAGAAGACCGAAGCTCTTATAGTGACCAAAGACCCAGACTTCAAACCACCCACTCACCTCACCATGGGAACCACGCAAATTCAAATACAACCACACATAAGATATCTCGGAATTATCATTGACCAAGCCCTAACCCTTAAACAGCAAATCAACAAGACCACCGGAACTGTATTCCACAAGGCAAAAACGGTACAACGTCTCCGACCTCTCCTCGAACCACAGGACTTCAGGACAGTAATGCAGGCTCTGACACTCCCTCATCTGGACTATTGCAACATAATTTACCATGGCCTACCTGCCACACAAACCAATCCCCTCTGAACTGCCTTAAACACCACGGCAAGAATAATCCACAACGCAAAGAAACGGGACCACATCACCCCAATTCTAAGAGACCTTCATATTCTCCCCATCGAAGCAAGAATCAAGTACAAAGCTCTTCTACTCACCCACAAAACCATCCACCAAACACAAAGCACCCCACTCCACACCCTACTACCTCGCCCAACCCACAACAGAACAACCAGAAATCCTCCAACAGCTCCATTGCCATCCTGCACAAAAGAACCAAAGCAACACAATGGACCTGCAACAGAGCCTTTGAACTCTATGCCCCATCCCTCTGGAACTCTCTACCAAACCACATCAAGAACAACGGAGATCTCCCTTCATTCAAAAAGCAGTTAAAACCATCCTATTCCAAGAACATCTCTGAATAGGAACCCCTATTCTCCTCAAGATCCTCAGACCATAAACTGTCTATCTTGTCAGTCTCTATGTCCATCCAAAATCATTAATGTAGACCCCCCGGTGATGGGCCCCCCCCTTTTTTTGATTCCCCACCCCCTGTTATATGTCCCACCGCTTTGACCCGGTGAAAAGCGGGATATAAATACAGATAAATAAATAAATAAATAAATAAACCAGTTTATGTACAACCAGTTTGCAATATATTCAAGAAGCATAATATACAATATGACATATGTGCAGATGATATTATGGTCTACACCCCAATTCAGTTTAACACTCCAGACTTCACCACAATGTCAACATGCCTCCATGAAATGATAACCTGGCTTACCAACAACAACCTCAACATCAACATCAAGAAGACCGAGGCAATCATCATCATAAGGAACACAGAGTTCACCCCCCCCCTGCTTCAATCAAACTTGCTAATTCCCAAATTACAATAAAGGATGACGTCCGCTACCTTGGTGTCATCATTGACAAGTATCTCAAACTACAAGTTCTCATCAATAAGACCTCCAAGTCTGCTTTCCACAAACTTGCAACAATAAGAAGACTAAAGCCTCTCCTTAGTCAAGAACATTTCCGCACAGTATCTCAGTCCATCATAACACCAACACTGGAATACTGTAATGCCCTCCTCCGAGGTTTGCCCAAACAAACTACCTGACCCCTGCAATTAGTCCAAAACACTGCCGCCCGAACCATCATTAGTTCATCTCAACATGATCATATAACTCCCCTCCTGTACCAATTACACTGGTTGCCAATTACTTCACGAGCTAAGTATAAATCAGCCCTTACCATCTTCAAAATAAAAAACAACATAACAGCCAGAATTTTGCAAGACCTTATCTGTACCAAACCCAAAAACAGGCCTGAGAAAAGCAGTAACATTAACACCATACCTACACCCAACCTGTTCGCAAAGGCTAAAAAGTCCACTGCAAAGAGAGCCCTCTCGCTTGCCACCCCCTCCATCTGGAACTCTCTTCTGGAAAAACTAAGAATAACCTCAGACTTAAAGGACTTTCGGAAACATCTCAAGACCCTCCTCTTCATCAAGCATTGCAATGAACACCCCTAACTCCACAGCATTACTTGGATCCCGTGCCCACTCCACACGACCAACTGCATATACGTTACCTTGTACATAAGTTATGTTTTAGCACTCCCAGTTTACATCCCCCCCCTTTGCATATACGTTACCTTGTACATAAGTTATGTTTTAGCACTCCCAGTTTACATCCCCCCCCTCCTTTGCATGCTATGAACGTTGTTCAGTAATGGTTTAAATTGTTAACTGTATTTCTCGCAAGTTCTCTGTAAAAATTGAAGTTACAATGTAAAACCACCTTGATTATAAGATAAGGCGGTATAAAAAAAATTGTTAAATAAATAAATATGAGATAGTTATATTTATTTTGATTGTATCCTGTTGCTATAAAGGGATCCACTGTGTCTGTCCCATGCCACTTTGAATTCTGTCACTGTATTTGACCCCACCACTTCCATCGGGAGGGTATTCCAAGCATCCACCACCCTTTCAGTGAAAAAGTATTCAAGTCTCTTCTCATAAGGCTTCTGATGCAAGCTCCAAACCATTTTGGTCGCCTTCCTCTGAACCGTTTCCAGTCTTTTCACATCCTTTGCAAGATATGATCTCCAAAACTGAACACAGTATTCCAAGTGAGGTCTCACCAGTGACTTATAAAGTGGCATTAGCACCTCATCAGTATTACCGCACCTCTGTGAGCTGACCCTTCATATCTTCTCAGTCCTCGTGTTAAAATCCCCGAATTGAGCTCAGCCTTCTGGGTCTCACACTTCCCTGCAGCTGCTTCATTACCATCCAATTAAATGGATCTGAATGTGCTGTGTGCTGCTGACTACTGACACCTTTGCACACAGTTAGCTTGTGCGGAAAGCTTGTTCTTCCATAGGTAGTGTCCAAAGCCAAGATAACCTGTACCCAAAGCCTAGTGCACTTTTCTGCATTGGTCTGTATGTGCAACCTCTCTGCAACATTGTGCTGGGTTAGAATTATAACCCTCACTTGGTTTGCAGCTTGTCGTGCTGTGAGGGCTTGTGTGCATCAGTGATGCTGAGAGCTAAGCTATCGGTAGCTTAGCTATTGGCAGAGTCTCCCAAGATAGACAGGTCTCAGCTGAAATGCCAGACTTAAGACAAACCACCCATCTGGGCAGCAGCAGAATGGGAAGGTGTAAGTGGAGGATCATATTTCTGTGACAAATGCAACAACACTGGAATTAACTGAGCGGAAGAAAGGCTTGGCAAATCTACTTCTCTATCTAGCCTCGAAAACCCAATGGATAGTCACAAAACAAATTGCATTATAGTGCTGGAAGATGAGACCCCCAGGTTGGAAGGCACTTAAATGGCTACTGGGGATGAACTGAAGACTTCTCAGAGTAAAGCCAGTATTTATGATGTGGTTGGATCTACTGATTTAGCTGTGCATGAAAAGAGAGTCAAAAGTTGCAAAGGTATCTTATATTTTGGGACATGGAAAGTACGAAGCATGAACCAAGGGAAGTTGGAGATGGTTAAGAATGAAATGGAACGTGTACAACTTGATGTGTTGGGTGTCAGTGAACTGAAACTGACTGGCTTTCGGCACTTTGCATCTGATGATCATATGGTTTACTATGCTGGAAATGAAAGACAAAGAAGAAATGGTGTTGCATTTATAGTTAAGAAGAAACTTGCAAGAACTGAAATGAAATACAATGCAGTCAGTGAACGCTTAATTTCTATTCGTCTGCGAGGACAGCCCATCAACACAACTATAATTCAGGTATATGCCCCAACAACAGCTGCAGAAAAGGAAGACGTTAATGAGTTCTATGAACAAGTACAAGCTAAAATTGACAGAACATGCAACAAAGAAGAAGGCAAAGAAGAAGGCAAAGTGGTTGGAAAGTATGGACTTGGCAACAGAAACGAAGATGGATAAAGACTGATAGAATTCTGCAAGATCAACAATCTATTCATCTCAAACACCTTCTTCCAGCAACACAAGCACCAACTGTACATGTGGACTTCACCCAATGGATTGTACAAAAATCAAATTGACTACATCTGTGGAAGACAACGATGGAAAAGCTCAATAACATCGACAAAGACAAAATCTGGAGCTGACTGTGGTACAGATCACCAACTACTAGTATGCAAACTCAAACTAAAGTTGAAAAAGAGCAAGCCATTCATGAATGTAGCAAAATATGTCCTTGAGAATATACCACTGGAATTTAAAGACTGCCTGAGAAATCGATTTGCTGCTTTAGATACAAATGACAGAGTTCCAGAAGAGTTAAGGGATGACATCAAGAAGGTTGTATTGGAAAAAGCGATAGGTCTCTACATAAGGTGAAAAAGCAAAAACGGCCAAAGTGGATGACTGAAGAAACTGAAAATTGTCCAGAAACGCAAAGAAGCTAAAGCCAGAGAAAGAGAGGCAATCACAGAACTCAACAGAGATTTCTAACATGCAGCAAGACAAGACAAGGAGAAGTACTACAATGATGCATACAAGGAAATAAACTCAGAAGCAATTAAAGAAAGAAAAAGATTGACTTTTCTAAAGCTATGAGAGTTAAAGAAAAAATTCCAGCCTCGAACTAGAATGCTACAAGATGCTCAAGGATCGATGCTGAATGATGCTGAGAAGATTAAGAAAAGGTGGAAAGAATATACAGACATTATACCATAAAGATTAAGTGGACTAACCTCTACCTTATGATCTGGAAACACTGGTGATGAAAGAAGAAGTCGAAGCAGCATTGAAAGCCTTAGCAAAGAACAAAGCATAGGGCGTTGACGTTCCCATTGAGTTATTACAGCAATCAGATGAAGTTGTTACCATACTAACAAGGCTCTGCCAGGAAATTTGAAAGACAAATTCATGGCCAACTGACTGGAAATTATCTGTGTTTATACCAATACTGAAGAAAGGTGACCCAACTGACTGTGGAAATTATCGCACAATCGCTCTGATCCCACATGGCAACAAGATTCTACTCAAGATCATTCAGCAGAGACTACA
Source organism: Ichthyophis bannanicus (assembly GCA_033557465.1). NCBI lineage: Eukaryota > Metazoa > Chordata > Amphibia > Gymnophiona > Ichthyophiidae > Ichthyophis > Ichthyophis bannanicus. The sequence continues at coordinate 1,901,257,776 of CM066031.1, forward strand.
GCCATACTTGGAACGAGAACTGCCTGAAGTGCAAGCAGGGTTCAGGAAAGGGAGAGTAACGAAAGACATTATCATGGATGTGAGATGGATCCTTGAAAAGACAAAAGAATACCAAAAGGATATCTATATGTGTTTTATTGACTACAGCAAGGCTTTTGACTGTGTAAACCATGAGAAACTCTGGGCCACATTAAGAAGCATGAGTATACCAGAACACCTGATCGTTCTCTTGCACAACCTTTACACTGATCAAGAAGCAACAGTTTGAATGGAAATAGGAGAAACAGAATGGTTTAAAATCAGCAAAGGTGTACGACAAGGCTTCATACTTTCCCCCTACCTCTTTAATTTATATGCAGAACAAATCATCAGAGAAGAAGGACTGTATGAAGACAACAGAGGTGTGAAAATTGGTGGAAGACTCATCAACAACCTTCGCTATGCTGATGATACCACATTACTGGCTGAAAGTGAAGATGATCTGAAACATTTGCTTCTCAAGATCAAGGAATATAGTCTCAAAATGGGCCTGCACCTTAATGTAAACATAAGAACATAAGATATGCCATACTGGGTCAGACCAAGGTCCATCAAGCCCAGTATTCTGTTTCCAATAGTGGCCAATCTAGGTCATATGTACCTAGCAGTTTCCCCAAGAGACACAAGTTCCACAATGCTTGTACTGGGTCAAGCATTGATATCTTCGGTCACTTCTTAATAATGGCTTATGGACCTTTCCACCAGGAACTTGTCCAACCCTTTTTTAAACCCAGCTACACTAACAGCCTTTACTACATCCTCCGGTAACAAATTCCAGAGTTTGATTACACGTTGAGTGAAAAAATATTTTCTTTTATTAGTCTTAAATAGTTTACCCTGTAGCTTCATTGCATGTCCCCTAGTCTTTCTATATTCTGATAACGTAAACAATCGATCTACGTTTACCTGTTCCACTCCGTTCATTAATTTATAGACTTCTATCATATCTCCCCTCAGCTGTCTCTTTTCCAGGTTAAAGAGCCCTAACCTTTTTAGCCTTTCTTCATAGGAGTATCCTTCCATCCCCTTTACCATTTTGGTGGCTCTTCTCTGAACCTTTTCTAAAATCGCTATATCCTTTTTAAGATACGGCGACCAGAATTGCACACAATATTCAAGGTGCGGTCTCACCATGGAACGATATAGAGGCATTATAATATCTTTTGTTTTATTTTCCATTCCTTTCCTTATCATACCTAGCATTCTATTTGCTCTCTTGGCCGCCGCTGCACACTGGGCCGAGGGTTTTAACATGGTATCCACAATGACGCCTATATCTTTTTCTGGGTGGTAGTTCCTAATGTGGAACCTTGCATCGTGTAACCATAGTTTGGGTTGTTCTTCCCTAGGTGCATAACCTTGCACTTGTCCACATTAAATTTCATCTGCCATTTTGATGCCCAGTCTTCCAATTTATCAAGATCCTCTTGCAATTTTTCACAATCCTCTTGGGTTTTAACAACTTTAAATTGTTTTGTGTCATCTGCAAATTTGATCACCTCACTCGTTATTCCACTTTCCAGGTCATTTATGAATATGTCAAAAAGCAGCGGACCCAGCACAGATCCCTGGGGTACATCACTATTCACCTTTCTCCATTGGGAAAATTGGCCATTTAGCCCTACCCTCTGCTTTCTATCTTTTAACCAGTTCCTGATCCACAATAGTACACTGCCTCCTATCCCATGACTCTTTAGTTTTGCCAAAAGTCTCTGATGAGGGACCTTGTAAAAGGCTTTCTGAAAGTCCAGATACACAATATCAACCGACTCACCTTTGTCCACCTGTTTATTCACTCCTTCAAAAAAACATAACAGATTAGTAAGACAAGATCTTCCTTGTCTAAAGCCATGTTGGCTGTCTCCCATTAGGTTGTGACTATCTATATGCTGAGTAATTTTATTCTTTATGATAGTTTCTACCATTTTTCCTGGTACTGACGTCAGGCTCACCGGTCTGTAGTTTCCCGGATCACCCCTGGAACCCTTTTTAAAAATTGGTGTTACATTGGCGATCCTCCAATCTTCAGGTATTAGAGATGATTTTAATGATAGTTCACAGATTACTGATAGCAGGTCTGCAATCTCATATTTCAGTTCTTTCAACGCCCTTGGATGTATACCATCCGGCCCAGGTGATTTGCTACTCTTCAGTTTATCTAATAGTTGTAAGACATCTTCCCGATGTATCGATATTTCCTTCAATGCTTCCGCACCTTTAAATACCACTTCAGTCATGGGTAACATCCCTACATCTTCCTCAGTAAAGACCGAAGCAAAGAATTCATTCAGTCTCTCCGCTATCGCCTTGTCGCCTCTTAGTGCTCCTTTAACCCCTTTATCATCTAATGGACCAACTGACTCTCTCACAGGTTTTTTGCTACGAATGTACTTGAAAAGGTCTTTATTTCGCGTTTTTGCTTCCGCAGCAAGCTTCTTCTCAAATTCTCTCTTTGCCTGCCTTATCAATGCCTTGCATTTGACTTGCCAGTGCTTGTGCTGTTTCCAGGTTTCGTCGTTTGGCTCTTTTTTCCATTTCCTGAAAGATGCTTTTTTGGCAACAACAGCCTCTCTGACCTCACCTTTAAACCATGCTGGCAGTTTTTGGACTTCCTTCCACTTTTCTTAAAGCGTGGAATACAGCTGATCTGGGCTTCCAAGATAGTATTTTTCAACAACACCCAAGCTTGATGTATGTCTTTAACCTTTGCAACTGCTCCTTTTAGTTTTTTCTTAACTGTTTTCCTCATTTTATCATAGTCTCCCTTTCTAAAGTTAAAAGGTAGTACTGTGGATTTCCTTACTATCCCTCCTCCACTAATTAAATCAAAGGCGATCATGCTATGATCACTATTGCCAAGTGGCCCCAACACCCTTATCTCTTGCACTAGATCTGGTGTTCCACTAAGGACTAGGTCTAATATGGCTTCCCCTCTGATTGGTTCATGAACCAGCTGCTCCAAGAAGCAGTCATTTATTTCATCTAGGAACTTTATCTCCCTAGCATGTCCTGACATGACACAGTCGATACCGGGGTAATTGAAATCACCCATTATTATTACTGCGCTGTAACTTTTGTTAGCTTCATTGATTTCTTTGAGCATTTCATCATCCATTTGGTCATTCTGGCCAGGTGCTCGATAGTACACCCCCACTGCCATTGCCTTCCCCCTTTTATATGGAATTTCAATCCATATAGATTCTACAGCAGATTTTGTTTCCTGCAAAACTTTAATCCTTTCTGAGTTAATGCCCTCTCTAACATAGAGCGCAACCCCTCCACCAATTTGATCAGCTCTATCATTACGATATAGTTTGTACCCAGGTATCACAGTGTCCCACTGGTTGTCCTCCTTCCACCATGTTTCTGATATTCCAATCATATCTAACCTTTCATAAAGAAGACAAAGATCATGACAACTGGCATAATCAACAGGTTCATCATTGAAGGAGAAGAAATTGAAATTGTGAACAACTTTAACCTACTTGGATCAACTATCAATAAAGAAGCAACAAGCAGTCAAGAAATCAAACGACGCATTGCTCTTGGCAAAATGGCTGTGAAAGACCTAGATAAGATTCTCAAGAGCAAAGATGTCTCTCTCCATACAAAGATTCGACTTGTTCAAGCCATGGTATTTTCAATAACATCATATGGATGTGAAAGCTGGACAGTGAAAAAGACAGACAGGAAGAAAATTGATGCCTTTGAATTATGGTGCTGGCGGCGAATACTGTGTATACCATGGACTGCCCGAAGAACAAACCAGTCGGTACTAGAGGAGATCAAACCTAGGCTTTCTTTAGAAGCTCAGATGACAAGACTTCGACGTTCATACTTTGGACACATCATGCGAAGAGAGAGATCATTAGAGAAAGACATCATGCTTGGCAACATAGAAGGTCAACGCAAAAGAGGAAGGCCAGCAATGAGATGGACTGATACAATAACAGCAGCTACGGGTACCAGTCTGTCAACAATGAGCCGCCTGACTGAAGACCGAACACAATTTAGGATAGCTATCCAGAGGGTCGCCATGAGTCGACTCCGACTCGACGGCACTTAACAACAACAACATGGATATGAAAGTTGGACAGTGAAAAAGATAGACAGGAAGAAAATTGATGCCTTTGAATTATGATGCTGTGTATACCATGGACAGCCCGAAGAACAAACCAGTCAGTACTAGAGGAGATCAAACCTAAGCTTTCTTTAGAAGCTCACATGAAAAGACTTTGGGGTATGTTTATTAAAGCACGGTAATGTTACCAGCGTTAAGTGCAGCATTAACATGAGCAATGCCATATACGGAAGTGGGCGTACTGGCGTTAAGGTAGCAATGGCCGTTTAATGTGCATTAAAGGGCGCCTTGGCCAGTTAGTGCACGTTAACGGGACATTGCACATGAAAGCTGACAAAGAAAGCACATTACAAGGCTGACAAGGTGCTTCATAAGATGCCCTATGGGACGCCTTATAGGGCGCCCTATCCTAAGGCGTGATGCTGCCAATGGGGCATAGGGGGCTGCAGGCTGGACATGCAGTGTGGCAGCTGGGGCACAGGGTGGACTAGGCAGATGCCTAGGTGGCACATAGGAATGCAGAAACTGGAAATCAGCAAGACAGCAACTGACCAAGCTCAAACATGCCCATGAATCCGTGTCCCATCCAGGGAACATTACCCAGCAGGTACCCCAAAGGGCACATAACATTGGCAGACGGTGCCGGGGGGAAGCGTGGATGTCTGTGTAGGCACCCCTACCCCAGAACCCCCACCCTAGGCAGCTGCCTACCTACCCACTGGATGGCCTGGGACTGCGCACCACCAGCATATGGGCATGTCAGCATGGTGGGGGAGGGGTGCTGGAGGGGGCAGTGGCATCTTCCCACAGCAGACCAAGTCCAAGCCCTGTTCAGGTGGGTGGTGTGCAGTGCAACAGACAAGGTCTGTCTGATGAACAGTCATGGTATCCCCAGGGAATGACTTGCCTCTGTGGCAACAGTATGGTGCAGTACACACAGCCAGTGTGTCCTGGGGCAGAAGGTCACAGGTTCAAGTCCCATCTGTGGCTCCTTCAGACCATGTCCCTACATTTTACCCTACATAGCACATACAACATAAACATGTGCACTCCCTGCAGGGGCTTTCAACCCAGTCCTCGTGGAACCCTAGGCCAGTCAGGTTTTCAGGATTCCCAGAATGAATATGCATGAGAAAGATTTGCATGTTCTGCCTTCATTGTATGCAAATCTATCTTATGCATATTCATGTGGGAATCCTGAAAACCTGACTGGCCTAGGGTTCCCCGAGGACTGGGTTGAAAACCTATGCCCTAGAGCATCGGCCAACAGGGGCACAACACCCACACACACAGGCTCCACTAACCAAAGCCTCATGGAGAGTCAGGCTGTTGGGCCCAGCACGGAGCAGCACCTACCACCAAAGCACTACTACTAGCACCTGCATACCTTAGCAATGCCTGCACTGTGCTCAGGACTAGTGTGGCGGGCAGGGCTGCCAACTACCCCTATTTTTGTACAATGCTGAAATAGGAGTGGGAGTGTGTGTATGTCTATCCTTTGTTTTGTGGCTGCCTACTCCTCACTGGGCCCACAATGCTTACACTGTTTCCAGCGTTAGCCTACCAATGTGCATAATGAAAAGCAAGTTATTCTGGGTATGGTCCAGACAGGGCAGACTGGGCAGGATGCATCTGCACAGGGTGTGGGGCAATAGCTGGGACATTGTAGTGCCCGACCACCACCTGCATGGACAGGGTGGCCACAGCATGTCATGCTGGGAGGTCACTCTCACCCTGACTGAGCAGTGGCCATGGCATGTCTAGGTTCCCACATAGTGCTATACAGTGTTTCTCTCAAGTGATATCTGTGTGGTTCCTGTTCTGATCCTGTCCTCCACCTTGACCCAGAGAGGGGGGTTTGATAGGTGGTGCTACATAATCCGCATGTGAGTCCAGACACCCCCCTGCTCTTATAACAAGTGACCATGGCAACCACACTGGATATGCACTATTCTGGGTGCGTCATGGTCCACAAGGGCTAGACATGATGGGGGAACACAGATGGACACAGAAGTATCCTAGGTGTGTCTGCAAGGAATACCTGTCACACACTGGCACTGATGGGGACCTGCAGAAAAGCCTATCTCAACCAACCCGGGTACTGCAGACCTGGTGCTGGGCACCCCACCTCATCCTCAGGGTGAGCACAGAACCCGCACAATGTCACAGTTTGTAGTTACTCTGTGCCAGTAACACACACCGTTAGTTCACCCTACCAAGCTGAGGTGCTGTAGAGGTGCATACCCCATCTTGTGATCAGATGTAGACTGCTGTTCTGCGAGTGCCTTGCATCATGGGTACTGGTGGGTTTACCCTATCCTGGTAACCACAGCAGACATTTTGTTTGGTGACCTGCAGTCTTTCTGTAGCCAGCCATTGCTGTGATAAAAGCCATAGAAGTGTAGCCCACTGGTTAATACAATGACTACCAAGGCAGAGATCATTGGTTCAAACCCTCACTGGTCTCATTTTATTAAGGCTGTCTGAGACAAGTCCCTTTCATGCCTGTAACAGTCAGACACATCTCTACAATCTGTGCTGCCAGCCAAAAACACCCTCACCTCAGTGCCCTAACCTAAGGTGCCTTATAAAGTGCCTTAGATTTGGGTTTACCCTATCCTGTAACCACAGCAGACATTTTGTGTGGTGACCTGCAGTCTTTCTGTAGCCAGCCGTTGCTATAATAAAAGCCATAGAGATGTAGCCCACTGGTTAATACAATGACTGCCGAGGCAGAGGTCATGGGTTCAATCCCTCAGTGGTCTCATAATATTAAGGCTGTCCGAGGCAAGTCCTTTTCATGTCTGTAACAGACACATCTCTGCAATTTGTGCTGCCAGCCAAAAACACCCTCACCTCAGTCCCATACCCTAAGGTGCCTCAGAGCCTGCCGTGGCGTGCATAACCACGCCTCACTGCGCATATGCGATGTAACTGTGTCATCAAGCCCCGCACATCAAACATGGCGTCAATGTCCAGGAAGCCACCCTTCAGCCACAAGGACCTGCACCAGCTTGCATAGCTGATATGCACCCGGCAGAGGCGCCTATTTCCTGGTTCAGGAAGGCACCAGGACCTCACCAGGGTGAGGAGGGCATGGGCGCACCTCACCAGGCGCTTCAACAGAGTACCTGACTACCCATGTGAAGTAAGTGCATGGAGACAGGTCACACAATGCAAGGAGTGCAACACAATAGCCAGCAATCAACACATATCATACAAGCACAACATGGTAGAAGGACCAGTCTGGGGTCAACCTGTGATCAATGTAGGTGCGCATGCTGTTGTGCGCAAGTCTGCCCTATCCCCAGGAGGCCTCAGGCCTATTTACAGAGGTCTGTGTTCAATCCTGGTGCTATGGTAGGTGCGCAGGTTGCTGTGCGCTGGTCTGCTCTAACTCCAGGAGGCCTCAGGCCTATTTACAGAGGTCTGTTATTCATCCTAGTGCTATGGTAGGTGCTCCTGTTGATGTGCGCAAGTCTGCCCTACACCCAGGAGGCCTCAGGCCTGGTTACAGAGGTTTGTTATTCATCCTGGTGCTATGGTAGGTGCGCAGGTTACTGTGTGCTGGTCTGCTCTAACCCCAGGAGGCCTCAGGCCTATTTACATAGGTCTGTTATTCATCCTGGTGCTATGGTAGGTGCGCCTGTTGTTGTGCGCAAGTCTGCCCTATCCCCAGGAGGCCTCAGGCCTGGTTACAGAGGTCTGTCATTCATCCTGGTGCTATGGTAGGTGTGCAGGTTGATGTGTGCAAGTCTGCCCTACACCCAGGTGTGCCCTGGACTACACATAGAGTATGGAGTCACATCCCCTGGACATCAACATGCCAATGGCACACATGCCATGGTGCTGCCATGTCATGCAAGGATAGGCAAGTGGCCCGGTATGGGGCGTCCGGGAGACAGCACACAGGACATGTAGGTGGCAACATACAAATGCCCAGCCTCACACGCACACATGCAGGCGGTGGTGGCAACAGCTAGCATCGGACCGACAGGGCACAGCAGGAGCAGCCCCCTGCTGCTCACAGCCATGTGTGATATGCAGTAGCCGATGGCCAGGGATGTCTGTTCTCTAATGGTCCCATACATTGTTGTACCCCCAGGTGGAGGACCTATGCAAGAAAGGGCGGGAGATGCGCTAGCACTGCCCGCGTTTCCTGATCCATCTACAGCAGGAGGCGATGGCTCAAGGCGACGGTGAGTGTTACAGCCTTTGCGTCACGCAACGGCATGTCCCAGTGGCCCAGGCATGGGCCACATACTGTATTTCCATAATGTTGCAAACGCATGATAGCGGTGGTAATATCTGGTTTCCCCCCACAGAGGATGCAGATGCTGTCAAGGGGCCATTATCCCCAAGGCCACAGCCGCCCATCCCCCCTGCGCTGGTGGACACGCTGGAGGTGGAGGACGATCAAGGAGGGCTGGAAGAAGCCACAGAGGGGGCGTCGGATTGGGAGGGGAGGGGATGGTGAGGCAGGGATGGAGGAGAGGGGGAGGGGTATGGTGAGGAGGTGGGTGAGGACAGCGAAGAGGGTGGGGGGGCCTGTGGGTGGGAGGGGTCACAGGACTGCAGAGGGCACTGGGGGCCCTTGCCACCTGCCCCATGTGTCTGGCCATGTTGTCTGCTTGGGTGCGACAACAGCATACATTGCCACAGACAGGGGGTCTGCAGATGCCACCACGCAGACACCAGGCACATGGTGTGCGTGTGGTGGAATTTGTGTGGGCCACCTGGCTGTGGCAATGGATGTTGTGCTATGGGCCCAGCGGGATCAGGACCACACCATGGGCAGGCACCATATTGCATATGGCTGAGGAGCTGCGCATGCAGCATGAGGCCGGCATAGGCAGCGCAGCTCCCCAGCCATCCAATCATGGCGGCCCCCAGGGTGTGTGAGCACCACAGTGCCACATGTCCTGTGACACAGGACCGCCACATGGGGGCATCTGTTTTTTTAAAACTATGTTAAAATAAAGAAGTTATAGTTTTGCTACACATCGCAATGGTCATGTGTCTCCTTTCCACACATGCGTGTGAGCATGTCCCAGTGTGTATGTGTGGTAGACCAATCTCCCATACATGGATTGGGCCCCACATCAGGTATGGGGTATGGGCATGTGCGCAGGCGTATGTATCCCCTGGAGCCACCAGATTGTACCCATGTGCTGCCCTGGGCAGCAGACACGGACACATGCATGGTGGCTTGGACATGCCAGCAGTGCACACATGCGCGGCATCTATTTGAAGAAATCCAGTTGAGATAGCATGCGAGAATGGTGGTATACGATGTGGGCAGCATTTCTCCGTTTTGAGAATAACCCCTGAAGAAACATTGGGTGAAACGCAGAAGCAGTACTACTTGGAGGCGTTGGGATTTTATAGATCATCTGTGGTGGATTTTTGAGTACAATGAGTGCAAGTAGTGTTATGAATATTCATGTCGATTAAAAGAAAATATCAGCATATTAGCACTACTGAAGGTCGTTGATACAACATAAGCAGGAGTGCTAGAATTTTTCTAGTTTACTGCTGTAGAGTCTGAGACCTTCTAGTGATATATAAGAAGTCACTACATGAAAAACAGAATGGCGGGTGTATACCCTTTGGTTCAGTTTGAGTGAACATAATCATCAAAGAAGCAGCAGTGCACACATGGCACAGTGCACAGCACAGGTGGCATGTCAGAATCTATCTGGGCCGAATGGCAGCAGTGCAGACCCCCCCCCCCCTGGGATATGGGATGGGGACCGAGGACAGCATGCCAATGGGTCAACGTGCCATGGCAAGGCATATGTGACCAGGGTGACCACATGGGGGACAGGGTAACCATGGGAATGCAGACACAAAACTGGACACGTGCACACAGGTACCAACAGGTGAAGATGCCTTTATTGCGGTGGACATGGTGACCCACTTCCCCACACTCACAATTTGCGTGCCTGCCCACGGCCACCCCAACCATGGCCCCTCCCACCCTTTGGCACTGGTGCTGCTGCTGGCTGCTGCCCATGACTGGCCATGGCCTCGAGTGCATCTGCCACCTGACCGATCCTGGACACCATTGCCTCGGCTGTCCCATGAAGCTGGCCGATGTTGTCACGTAGACCCTGCACATCCTGGCGTAGCCCGAGCATCACCTGTATGTGGGCCTGCCTCTCCTCCCATAGTCCACGTAGCTCCTCCCGTTGGCCACATAGCTCCCCACATATGGCCATCAGCACCTGGCGAGTGCCTGTGGGTGGGACATAGTCTGACCTGTGAGACATCTGTTACACCCCCCACCGTGACGCATGCAACAGGTGTCCTGGCGGACTACATAGGGGGCCGCTACATATGGCAGTAAATCCACATATGTTGGTAGCACACTATGCTGGCCCATCCATTGGCAATGAATGTTGTTTGCACAGGGCTCCGTGTCTCAGGGGGCCCCACCCAACAACATACTGCCCAACAGCCCTGGGAACACTTATGATAAACAAACAAACCAGCTGCTGCCGCTGCTGCTGTGACTGCGGCAGAATCAGTGTCCCGTGGGGCCCCCCCTTGCCTGCCCGGCAGAGACCCCTGAGTCACTCAACTCGGTGCGGGCATTCAGGCCCATGAGGAGAGTGTTTCACTCTTGCGGCTCTGTTAAGCCCACCAGCGCTGATGGGAAACGGGCATTTTCTGAGAGAACTACCCCCTTTGTGGCTGTGATGGACCACGCCGGGGGAGTGGATCAGGGGGCTCTACTGGGCAGGCGGTGGGGGCTCCATGGGACACATGAGTCTGCCGCTGCCACGGCGGCAGCAGCCGGTATGTTTGTTTCCATTATACTGTCCCCTGGGCTGATGGGAGAGGGGGGTTAGGACTGCAAATGGGGTGCTGGGGGGTGGGACCATGGGTGGGCTGATGGTGCGCTTAGGACTGGCAATGGGCTGAGTGGGAGGGGGCATGAAATGCATATAGCTGATGGGGAGGGGTGCTTGGAATGGAAATGGGCTGTGAGGGGAGGGAGCTATGAGTGGACATGGCCTGTGGGGGGGGGGAGATGGGACAGGAGATGGGCTTATGGAGGGGCTAGGATAGGACTGGACATGGGATGATGGGGGCTAGCACTGGACATGGGCTGATGCGTGGACTAGACGGGGGTGGATGCTGGATGTGGCTGGAACTAGAAGGGAGCCGATGCTGGGGGTGGCTTGGAATGGGATGGGGCTGGGAGAGTGAGATGGAGAGGGGACAAATACATTGTGTGGGAGGGATGTGAAATCTGCAATTGCCCGGGTATTGGGAGGGTAGGTGGGGATTGCGGTTGGTGGGGTAAGATCTGAGTGGCTGAAGTAGGAATGAGGGGAGAGCAATAGGAGACGGATTAGTACATTAATGCAGATGTCGGGACAGAATGGGAACAAACTAGGGGAGAGACAAAAGGACACATGGACAGCAGATGATGGAGAGCTAGCAGAAGACACAAGGAATGCAGATGACGGTGGCTGGAGCAGTTGCAACTGAAACAAACATGCACAAAAGGTACGACACTATCACTTTACCTTACTTCTATTAACTGGAATATGTCACCCATCTGGGCAGTCACCCACCTTCAGCATCGGCACATGACGAGGCAGTATGGACCCGCAGCTCCTACAGTACCTCACCCATGGTGGTGGGTGCTGTGCCCGCTGGCCTCGGTGCTGACAGTGTGGTCTCCAGCCCCTCCCCGGCCACTGTGCTGCTGCTGCTGCTCCCCGATAGGGGGTGGATGTCTGCAGCCCCTCCACCTCCTGCACCACATCATTCCCTGGGGCCTCCACATAGGCACTGGCAGCAACATCGGCGTCTGCCACTTCAGCCATGTCTCCTGCCCCTGGCTCTGCACCATCCTCCGTCTCCATGGCCTGGGTGTCACCTGGGGATGGGAACAAGATACACAGTATATATGTGGTTGCCCAGAACACATATGTATAGCTCTGTTTCATCCTCACTTACAGCAATGTATGTACTGCCTGTAACTGATGTCAATGTGGTTACAATGCAGTCAACACATGACTGTCCAATGGGTTGCTTTCCCAGATGTCACAGGTTACACACTGCCTATATTGGGATGGACATTGCTATACTATGTCCCTTACTATGAATAGTTAGGGACCCACCCCCAGGTACCTGTCCAGATGTTTTGGCATTACCATTAGGCAGCCTTTGCTGCATCCGTGGCCTCCTGTGGCTATGTTGGCCCACACTTGATCTTAGGACATGGCCCCACACCCCACTGAGGCTGGCCCTGCATGTGCTGTGTCGTTAGCAGTATGTGGAATGCATATCTCAGACCTACCTGCCAGTGGATGAGCCGTGTCCAGCGCTGGGGACAATCTGTGCAGGTATACTGGACCGAGATGTTCTGCCAGCTGCTGCTTCAGGGGTGTCAGGCCAGGCCCGATGGGTCCACCCCCACCAGTGCCCATAGTATGCTGTCTCTATGTTGGAGGGTGAGCTGGAGCTGCGGTTGCCTGAAGAGGGAGATGGTGTCCCTGGGGCTGTGGCACAGGGCATGGGTGTAGTCCCGCTGCAACACAGACCTGCAGCTGTGGAGGCTTTGCATGCCGGGGCAGTGCCGGCACAGCACAGGAGGCAGGCCGAGGTGTGCCCTCGCCAGCCTCGCCTCTACAGGCCCAGGGCACAGCTCCAGGACATGCGTGAGGACCAGGTCATCTCCCTCTACCTTCTGAGCACAGGGGCTATTAGGGAGCTCTATGAGGATCTAAGACCTGACCTCAAGCCCCTGACTGGCCGGTCACATGCCATACCAGGTTTGGTCAAGCTCCTGGCTTCCCTACATTTCTTTGCCTCTGGCTGTTTCCAGTCATCTGTGGCCACAGTTGGTGGGATGAGCCGGCCCACCTTCTCACGCTGTCTCCACCAGGTACTGTGGGCTTTGCTCAGCCGGGTGAGAAATTACATTGCAATTCCTGACAATAGTCAACAGTGGGGGACCCTGAACCAGGCCTTTGAACAGGTTGCAGGGATACCACATGTGATGGGAGTTACTGATTGCACACATGTTGCCCTGGTCCCACCCAGAGAGAGGGAGGCAGTGTTCCGCAACCGCAACCATTCCCTGAATGTGCAGGTTGTATGTGATTCAAATATGCATATTCTGAATGTGGTTCTTAGGTTTGCAGGGTCCACCCATGACTCCTATATCCTGCATCACTCGGCATTATTCCAACAATTTGAGGGTGGACGATATGAGAACTGTGTCCTTCTGGGTGGGTATTTGTGGGTACATGCACATGGTGTTCGTCTGAGTAACCGTATACGCACATGTCTGTCTTTGCAGTGTGTCCCTAGTTGTGTGTGTGTGTGTGTGCTAATGGGGGGGGGGGGGGGAAGGGTGTTGGATTTGTTGCCAGATCTTTTTTCCTGCGGTGCTGTGTGTTGTGAGCAAGTTCACCTTTAACCATTTTGGCCATTTAACATTGTCTTATTTGTGTTGAAACGTTACAACACACATTTATTTATTTACATTCTCTTATATACCGCGCTATTCTGCATCAGTGCGGTTTACATTGAACAGGGCATTATAACTTGGAGATAACTATTTTACAGGGAACATGGGCTATGGAGGGTTAAGTGGCTTGCCTAAGACCACAAGGAGCACCTGTGGGACTAGAAACCCCAGTCCTTCTGGCCCAAGGTTGCTGTCCTCTAGTGGGATTTGAACCCCTGACCTTCCGGCCTGAAGTACCTTGCCCCAACCACTAGGCCACTCCTCCACTCCACATGTATGCTTCATGTCTTTCAACAGTGTATTGTTGTCTGTGCCACCCTGTCTGGCCTCCTCCGGTCTATGTTTCTGTAACACCTGCTGTGTGTGGACAGTATCATGGCCGTCACAGGCTTGCACAAGTGGGCATCTCTGCCTTTGTCCAGGGTGCATTGGCAGGTGTCTGCCTGATGTGTTCACAACTGTCGCTACGACCTTTCGGATACAGGTGTTTGGTCATGTGTTTGGTGTGGTTACAGATGATGTGTATTGCCCTCCTTCTCCTTCCCCGGTGTTCTGTGTCTCACACCTCCAGACGCTGGCGCATTGCTGTTGTGTGCCATCATGTTATCTGTTGTTGGTTTGCACATACATGCTTGTGTGCATGTGTGTGGACAACAGCTCCTGATTGACCTTTCCACATTTCTTTCTGCAGGTGATGCGGGATATGGGTGTCGTACCTGGTTGCTGACCCCTGTGCTTCTACCACGGACACAGACAGGCCATATGCTACTGGTGGCATGCTCACCTTGTCATACTGTGTGTGTGTTTTTGGCGTGTCTGTGCAATGATACACTGTGCAGCCATTTTGCATTATCATGTGCTTCGATGTGTCTGTACACCTGTGGAGTGGTGGTGACTGTGCTATCTCTACCTTACTGCTGTTGACCTTGTGAACATTGTGCGCATGTGTTCTGTGTTGTGGACTGACCTATCTCTTGTGTGCTGACAGACCACTGCGCATAAGCATTTCTGTTTTACAGATGTCGCCATACTTTGGACATGTGGCAACGATGGCTGGACATGGTGATTCAACACATTTCAATGACATCTTCTGCCTTTACTATGACGTCTTGTGGCCGTCAGACAGTCCCTAGCAGACACTTGCTGCACACACACAGTAGGTTGCACCTTGGATCTTTTGTGACTAACATCAACCTTTACATGTTTGTGTTTTGCTGTTTGTTTCATTGAGTTTTTCTGTGGGGTCTCTGTGCACCAACGCTCTAAGCCACCTTTGTGACATGGGCATGGACATGACCATGTCCATATGACAACCTCATCTGCGGTGCCATTTCCAAATGTCCCCAACATGCACTGTGTTCTGTATTGTGATCATGTAATGTTTGCATGTCTGACATTTCATTACGTACATATTGATGTTTGACTCCTTGCAATGTGCCCTGATGTTGTGTGCAGCATACCATGACAGTGTTTCTCCTTCTTTTAACACAGGACACACACAGCACATCTACTACACTGCATCTGCAGTCACCATCACCTACCTGTTGGAGGACACAGCAACATCATGCAACGATCCCTGAGAGATGGTGCCATAGGATGCTTGACTTATGCGAGTGGAACACATGCCTATGATGGACATTATTGTTGGACTGCTACTTTGAACATAACAGGGATGACCAGCACACCGTTGCTGCTGTGCTCTGGCTGGGTGTCGTGTTCATTGCAGGAGACCCACATCACCTTTGCAATACTGTGGCACATTGAGATGTCACACTTGACTATGCATGCCCAGGGATTCACGGGCAGTCTTAACAGGCCATGTAGTGTTGCAGATGTGTGCAGCAGGGACTCACATACTCGCTGTATGTTGTACATCCATCTGACAGTGTTTGTGTGTTGTCACCAGCAGTGGCTGAACTGTGGCGTAGGCAGCCAGTCACACTGCTGGGCCTGACCTATCTGTATGAAAAGTAGTAGTTGCGAGTCCGAGTAGTCAGGTTTTCAACAAGGATTTTTATTCCCCTCCCGGGGTTGGATTTTCAAAAGTAGTACAAAACACAAGAACTTAAAATACAGCCATGCCTCTGGCAAACTGAAGAAGAAAACAAAATACAGCTTCTTGCTTTAACCAAAAATCATGAATTACATTAAACAGAATCATCTGATATGCTGGCAGTCTCTTCTATGCTTTCCAGATCTCTACAAGGCACTCTTGTCTTTAGCTAACGCAGAGAAGAACTGATATCAGCCATCAATAAAGAGCAATCCATTTCTTCAACACATGGAGTTAAACTACTTGGTTCTGTAATCATCGGTTCATCAAACACAGTATTTTCTCTAGGACAGAAAGTCTGAAACTTCCTCAATTCAGTATCTCTCTCTGAGCTCTCAGGACAGCCCTCTTCACAATAAGGTAGATACTTATCACACAGCTTGTAAAAGTAGGACGGAGAAACAGCTCTGTCTAAACAAGCTTTTTCCTTGTAACTTTTAAACCTCCTGCCTCTTGTACTTGACGGCAGCTCATAGCACTGTCCTGTTCTGGTAATGGAAGACTTTTCTTTTGGAAGTCTCCTGTAGGGTTTTAGGAGCATACATTCATCCTCATCAAGCATACAGATATCCTCAACAGGATTACTTTCCCTCTCACAGGGTTGTAAGTATTTTAAACAGCTCTGCTTCTCAAATATATATGGCCTGTTACCAACTGCCTCACGTTCCTTCCACTGAGCTCGGTGCCTGGGAAAATCACACTGCTTCAGAGGGGAGTGTTTCCTGTAACTAACCTCTCTTGGTGAAGGTGACTTTGTTTCCTTTTGATAATTCCTCCCTGGCTTTCTGCTCCAAGGTTCAGGCAGTTCAGAGTCAGTATAAGAGTATTCTGAGCCTCCATCTGAGACCTGCAAGTGTCCTCCAACTTGCCAAGCTCCTGCAGCTTCCTGGTCTCTGTCCTGATCTCGGTCTTGCTCTAACTCTGTCTGGTTTGGACATTTTTTATACAGCTTTAGGGGCGTTTTCTTGCCCATGTGAAAACTGTTTTCCTGATCAACTGGGGAGTGTTTGCTAACTGGGCGTGACTGCAGACCTCGTGTCTCAGCTTGTTTGGGTTGCCTATGGTAACGAGGAAGCTTCTGATCTACCTGCCTGTCAGAATCTGAGCTATACACAGCAGATTTCTGTGTTTTTAAGGCACAGGGCAGATCTTCCGTGTCACAGTGTGTGGCCCATGTGTGTGACCTGCACCGCAGGATATCCTCATCTGTTTGGATCAACAGGAGCATACAGCCATGCCTGTGGCACAGGGCATTGTGTAAGTCCTCTTCTATTTGTCTGGCTACCCTGCACTTGGACATGACATGCTGTTTGCCACCACACCACTTTGATGCGCGCCAACATCTTGGATTGCTGTTTGCCCTCACCAGGGGTGTTACAGTGCATCTGGGGCAGCACTGTGTCATGGTTCAACGTACACGGTGCATGTGACTGAATGTTGGTACACCAGTGCATGTGGCAGTGTGAATTATGTGTGGGTTACTACCCCATGTTTGACCTTTCTTTCTACCTCTATGTACATGTTATTGTGTTTGGTTACTCTCCAGACGTGCTGCTCCACATTGATTTACAACAAATCATTGCATGTCTGTACATTCCTATTTATTCGCTGACATTCCGCCGCTCACATTGCACCGGTACCTTTGCAGTGTGGCAGTGTGAGTGTCCGTTTTGTTCATTTGTGCATTCCATGTACCGTGACATATGTGTGTGGATCCTGTATCCACAGCACCCATTGCAGCAGACCTTCTGCATAGTGCTATCTCTGCATGTCTGTGAGGTTCTGCTTTGCTTATTCTCTGGAAACATGTGCCTCTTGTACCTGTTACCATGTCCTCATTTTGCATTTTGGCAATGTTTTTGGTCCCATTTGTGCCGCTTTGATTGGTATAATAAAGCAGTATCTGACAGCTGTTATATATACAGGGTGGCCCAAAAAAAGTGAGAACATCTCGTAAATTAAAAGCATAGTTTACTTATTTACCTTTTTTACCTATATAACATCTTTATTTCAACAATTTCCAGTCACCATCTTTGTTTTTTTACTTTGTCAATCATTTACATCTGTCTTTTTGAATTTTTAAATAATTTATGTGCTATGACATGTTCTCACTTTTTTTGGGTCACCCTGTATATATCTGTCTGTACACTTGCTGACATTTTGCTATGTATGCTTTCTCAGGTTTGTGCTTCCTGTATTGGGCAGATATGTATTTAGGGACAATTCATGACTGATGTGTGTTGGGTCCTCATCATGCACCGCCTACTGTCTACATGCATGCATATGTGACTACGTCATATGGAGCGTGAAGGTGCATGGGTGGGGGGCTACTGCACAGTACACAGCATGCAGCTCCTGCACATTATATGTCCTGCTCATCATCTGTAGACGGCCCAGTGACCTTTGTGTGACATGTGGGTTACTGCCCTGTTTAATGTAATTTCAGTTTGTTCAAGGTAAGCCGCATTGATATCATGAAAGGCGGTATATACAAAATGTTTTTTTTTTATAACTTTTAATTAAGCGTTTCTTTCCTGAATACAAAGCAAACAAAGGTAAACTTTTACAGGAATACAATAGAACGTTCAAGAAAAGAAAATTGTCACAAAAAATAGAATCACATCAAGGAGAGACAATCAATAATTCCTCTTGAAACATGATAATAAATCTAGCAATAAAGAGTGACTTAACACTCCACATAAGGGAGCACAAAACAAAAAACCCCAACCCACTTCTCAACCATTTCTTTAACTAGCAGAAATTTCTGCAACTGTGTCACATCAGTATAAGCATAACTTTGCCCCTGGTAAGTTACCATAACTACAAAACCCAACCACTCAGTATTCCTAATAATCCACAACCCTTGAGTGTCTTAATAGTAACTGAAAACCCTATATCTAATAAAGACAATAGTATAATGTTTTTGTTTTTTTTATGTATTTTTTGTCGGAAGTTTTTGCCGTGAGTGATTTCTCCCTCTCGAGGCGTAACTTCCCTTTTAATTAAAATTATAGTAGAACGGGGAGCGTCTTTCATCTGCCGTCCGGTTTCCAGTGGAGGAGAGGAGGCTGGTTCTGCTGCTGGCGGCTTGCGGGCACTCGGCTGACGTCACCTACAGGCCCTGTTAAAAGCCCTTGCCTTGCCGCGTTCCTTGGGAGCGTCTTTCATCTGCCGTCCGGTTTCCAGTGGAGGAGAGGAGGCTGGTTCTGCTGCTGGCGGCTTGCGGGCACTCGGCTGACGTCACCTACAGGCCCTGTTAAAAGCCCTTGCCTTGCCGCGTTCCTTGGGAGCGTCTTTCATCTGCCGTCCTGTTTCCAGTGGAGGAGAGGAGGCTGGTTCTGCTGCTGGCGGCTTGCGGGCACTCGGCTGACGTCACCTACAGGCCCTGTTAAAAGCCCTTGCCTTGCCGCGTTCCTTGGGAGCGTCTTTCATCTGCCGTCCGGTTTCCAGTGGAGGAGAGGAGGCTGGTTCTGCTGCTGGCGGCTTGCGGGCACTCGGCTGACGTCATCTACAGGTCCCCTTATATCTCGCTTTAACGGCGCTAGCCGTTGGCGCGTTATCTAAGGGGCGCGTTTTCAAAGGGGGCTGCATTGGCCCCTTGTGAGCCCCTTTGGAGCCGGTTTGGAGGTTTTGGTGTCAGCTGAGGGGGTATCATGCCTGGCGGCAAGCGCAAGAAAAAGCTTTCGACCGAGAATCCTCAAGTTGGGGCTATTGAGAAGCATCTGGTCTCTACGCCGCGACCCGCCACCACAGGTACTGTGCCTCTTATTTCCTCCGCAGATGGTGCGAGTATAAGTTTTATTGAGCGTACCCCCCCACTCCCTCCTGGTTTCCTCGAGCTGTCCGGGGTCGCTTCTCCTAGTGCAACTCCGCATTGTGATGTGCTTAAGGAGGTGTCCTGGAGTCGCCCTCCCCCTTCAGCTACTTTGCCACCCGCGTCCACTGTTTCCTTATCAGATGTATGGACGGTTGTTTCCCGTACAGAACACATGTTGTCAGAGACTGTTCCTAAACTGTGCCAGTTTACAAGGGATTCAATTCAAAAATTTCAATCTCTAGATTCCCAGATAGGAGCATGCAGCTCAACTCTGGCGAAACTAGAGCCTCAAATTATCAGGTTCACAGATTTTACGGCAGCTCATGTCAAGGATAGCTTTTTCCTACATCAAAAGCTTGAAAATCTGGAAAACCTTGCTCGTAAAATGAACTTGCGTTTGTTGAATTTTCCTCAGTGTTCTATGTTGTCTCCTACGGTACTCTTTCGAAAATATCTGAAAGATATTCTTCTATTTCCTCAGGCTGATTTATGTATAGTGACTAAATGTTATTACCTGTCTTATAATATTGCCTCCAGTCCTGAGGATAAAGAAGAGATACCTATTTCAGAGAAAGGTGATTTCAATTTAACGGCTTTCCTTGAGGATACTCAAGACGTGATCACTACTAGGGCCACTCTACTGGTTACCCTATCCTCCGAAGAGGATAAGATTTCCATTTTGAAGTCTTATTTTAGGAGGAAGGATTTCCAGTTTTGTGGTGATAAGGTAATGTTATTTCCCGATGTTTCCCGAGCTACGCAACTTCGTAGAAAATCTTTTCTTTTGTTAAAACCTAGGGTACTAGCTTTGGAGGCCACTTTTTTTTTTAAAATACCCTTGTAAATGCTGTATTTCATTGCATTATGACAAATTTATCTTTTTTGCCTCATCTGATTTAGAGAAATGGCTTGTTGAGCGGGAAAAGGCACGTGTTACATCATGACCAGTATAGGTAGGCGGTGTGGATACTCGCCCGGTAATAGTTGGCTATGGCTTCTGCCTCGCCTTGTTTTCATAGTATTATTTTTCCTTGTTTTCTATTAGGATACTCCCCGAGACGTGGTCTGTTTTTTGTTTGGTATATTGCTATTTCATGTTTTCTTGCTTTGATGTATTGCTGTATTATGGGTTGTAATTGTAATATTATAACTATGTAAAAGGTATCTTTATAAATAAAAGTTATAAAAAAAAAATTATAGTAGAACAGCCATTTTTAGTAAATCCATAGTGTGAAATAATTGCACCAACTTTAGTGCTATAGCACACCTACTCACGATTTGATATACCGATTAACGGCTTAACTTCAAACATGCAGATTAACCACGAACACAGTACTGCGTTTAGAGCCACCAATTCACTTCTGGCCCTGTTTCAACGCTTTCATCACTGCAAACAAGGAAAATTCTTTCTTCCTCTATAGTCCTCCCTTCAGTGGAATAGAAATCAAGTCCTCCAGCAACACATTATGGGGAGACTATTCCGTCGAGATAATCCAGAAACTCAGTCCAACTTACTGATCATTGAGGAAATAAAAACGGAACTTAAATCCAAGATCTAACCAATCAAAGGCTGTTGCATCACAATAAACTCGACCAATCCAGTTCTAAATTCAAACCGCGAGGTTCTAGTGATGCTGTGCGAAAGATCCAAGCTTGTTTCAAACACTGCAAGCGTTGCTCACGGTCTCTCCCTCTCGGGTTATCCGGGACATGATCCAGAATTCTCCACTTGAGATCCGTGAACTGATGATTAAAATTTATGCAATGTCGAACTAAAGGAGCCGATTGGATTGCATGTCGAATTCTAGAGGCATGTTCTTGTAGCCGTGTTCTAATCTTTCGTGTTGTTCGGCCAATGTAAATCTTGTCACATGGACACACTAATATATAAACTACATAAATTGAGGAACATGTAGTCATCCAATGTGCTCTTTGTCGTATAGATGTACTAGGGATATCCCACTCAACCCCCTCAATAGTTTGTTGACAAAGGTCACATCTCAAACAAGAATAGTGTCCCACCTGACTCACTGCCTGATCTTGTGAAGAATAGTTATTAGTTTTAGCTAATAAATTAGCGATATTAGGGCCCCTCATAAAAGCTATTCTGAGTGGTTTTTGAAAACAGGAATGTAATGTTAATAAATGCCAATGTTTACGAAGAATATGTACCACCTCAAAAACTTTAGACGTATAGGGCAAAATACCCGTGATATAGTTATCATCTTTGGCTTGTGTCGCCGTGGTGGAGGCGTCATCCTGTAACCACTCTCTATGAGTAAATCTTGCCCGAATCCAGGCTTGTTTAATTAAGACCGAGGGATAGCCCCGATGTAATAATCTCTGCTGCATGATAATCAAACTCCCGAATAGAACTACATATTCGACGTAGTCTTAAAAATTGGCCATAGGGTAATCCTTTCTTAAGCGCCACTGGATGGAAGCTTGAGAAATCCAACAGAGTATTCCTCTGTACCGATTTTCGATACAGGGTAGAATGTAATCTGGCACCCTCTTTATATATTCGCACATCTAAGAATTCCAACTCATAAAAATGATAATGTAAGGTAAATTGTAAAGTTTCCTTTTGTGAATTCAACCAAACAATAAAGGCTTTTAAGGACTGTTCAGATCCCTTCCAAAGAAAAAAAGATGTCATCCAAAAACCGAACCCAGAGTAAAACATTAGTATACCAATCAGATGGAAAAAATAACAGTAGATTCAAAATGTGCCAAATACAAAGTGGCAATGGATGGAGCTACCGTTGCTCCCATCGCTACCCCGTGAATTTGATGAAAAAACCTTTCCTCAAACTTGAAAAAATTTTTGTAAGCACTAAAGATAAAAGCTGGTGGAAAAAATCTTTTGGAATCCTAGAAGGTAAAGGTATGTCTAATTGTTCAACTACCGCCAAAGCTTCAAGCTGTGATATATTCGTGTATAGAGCAGTTACATCGAGGGATACTAGCCATAAATCCTGAACTGATGTGGATAAAGAAGCAAGTTTTTCCAAAAAGTGTGCTGTATCACGAATATAAGAGGATACTAATTGTACACATGGTCTCAAAAATATATCACAAAATTGAGAAAGGGGCTCCAACACAGAGCACCTACAGGAAACGATCGGGCGGCCAGGGGGATTCAAAGATTTGTGAATCTTAGGCACCAAATAAAAATGTGGTGTTAATGGATGCTTTGGTGTTAAAAACTTAAATTCTTTTCTTGTCAACCAACCCCGGTCCAATCCATGTTGTGATAAATCCATTATCAATTGTTTTATTTCCTGAGGCGGATCATGAGATAGTTGCAGATAAAATTTGGTATCTAACAACTGTTCATCAGCCGATCTTCGATATTGCTCAATGGATTGAATGACCGTTGCTCCCCCTTTATCTGCTCTCTTGATAATTATATTAGGTGAGTTCCGAAGTATTGCATCCCATTGTTTCTTAGATAAATTGTGATGATTAAACTGAATTTTCTTCTTACATTCTAACTGCTGTAATTCTTTCAAAACTAGCTGTTGATAAGTTAGAATGAATGGATCTATATCGCCTGCCGGAATCCATTTAGACGGCAATTTTACTACCGAAGGATCCTCCATCAAAGAATGTGTGGCACAAAATTGTATAACTCGTAATTTCCTAAAAAATCTCTGCAATGCTATTCTCACTTGAAATGGACGGTAGCTAACTTGTGGCACAAACGAAAGTCCTTTATTCAATACCTCCCCCTGTATCGGGGATAAAGGGACACCCGAAATATTTATAACTGTTGTCTCGCCCGCGTTCTGGTAATCGGGCCTTGTGCCTGATCTATCAATGGAAGCGGAAATTCCTCCGTGGGTGGATATCCCCGCCGGCGGCCTCTGCCTAGGATTTATGGCTAGTATCCCTCGATGTAACTGCTCTATACACGAATATATCACAGCTTGAAGCTTTGGCGGTAGTTGAACAATTAGACATACCTTTACCTTCTAGGATTCCAAAAGATTTTTTCCACCAGCTTTTATCTTTAGTGCTTACAAAAATTTTTTTCAAGTTTGAGGAAAGGTTTTTTTCATCAAATTCACGGGGTAGCGATGGGAGCAACGGTAGCTCCATCCATTGCCACTTTGTATTTGGCACATTTTGAATCTACTGTTATTTATCCATCTGATTGGTATACTAATGTTTTACTCTGGGTTCGGTTTTTGGATGACATCTTTTTTCTTTGGAAGGGATCTGAACAGTCCTTAAAAGCCTTTATTGTTTGGTTGAATTCACAAAAGGAAACTTTACAATTTACGTTACATTATCATTTTTATGAGTTTGAATTCTTAGATGTGCGAATATATAAAGAGGGTGCCAGATTACATTCTACCCTGTATCGAAAATCGGTACAGAGGAATACTGTTGGATTTCTCAAGCTTCCATCCAGTGGCGCTTAAGAAAGGATTACCCTATGGCCAATTTTTAAGACTACGTCGAATATGTAGTTCTATTCGGGAGTTTGATTATCATGCAGCAGAGATTATTACATCGGGGCTATCCCTCGGTCTTAATTAAACAAGCCTTAATTAAACAAGCCATAGAGAGTGGTTACAGGATGACGCCTCCACCACGGCGACACAAGCCAAAGATGATAACTATATCACGGGTATTTTGCCCTATACGTCTAAAGTTTTTGAGGTGGTACATATTCTTCGTAAACATTGGCATTTATTAACATTACATTCCTGTTTTCAAAAACCACTCAGAATAGCTTTTATGAGGGGCCCTAATATCGCTAATTTATTAGCTAAAACTAATAACTATTCTTCACAAGATCAGGCAGTGAGTCAGGTGGGACACTATTCTTGTTTGAGATGTGACCTTTGTCAACAAACTATTGAGGGGGTTGAGTGGGATATCCCTAGTACATCTATACGACAAAGAGCACATTGGATGACTACATGTTCCTCAATTTATGTAGTTTATATATTAGTGTGTCCATGTGACAAGATTTACATTGGCCGAACAACACGAAAGATTAGAACACGGCTACAAGAACATGCCTCTAGAATTTGACATGCAATCCAATCGGCTCCTTTAGTTCAACATTGCATAAATTTTAATCATCAGTTCACGGATCTCAAGTGGAGAATTATGGATCATGTCCCGGATAACCCAAGAGGGGGAGACCGTGAGCAATGCTTGCAGTGGTTGGAACAAGCTTGGATCTTTCGCACAGCATCACTAGAACCTCACGGTTTGAATTTAGAACTGGATTGGTCGAGTTTACTGTGATGCAACAGCCTTTGATTGGTTAGATCTTGGATTTAAGTTCCGTTTTTATTTCCTCAATGGTCAGTAAGTTGGACGGAGTTTCTGGATTATCTCGACGGAATAGTCTCCCCATAATGTGTTGCTGGAGGACTTGATTTCTATTCCACTGAAGGGAGGACTATAGAGGAAGAAAGAATTTTCCTTGTTTGCATTGATGAAAGTGTTGAAACAGGGCCAGAAGTGAATTGGTGGCTCTAAACGCAGTACTGTGTTCGTGGTTAATCTGCATGTTTGAAGTTAAGCCGTTAATCGGTATATCAAATCGTGAGTAGGTGTGCTATAGCACTAAAGTTGGTGCAATTATTTCACACTACGGATTTACTAAAAATGGCTGTTCTACTATAATTGTAATTAAAAGGGAAGTTACGCCTCGAGAGGGAGAAATCACTCACGGCAAAAACTTCCGACAAAAAATACATAAAAAAACAAAAACATTATAATATTGTCTTTATTAGATATAGGGTTTTCAGTTACTAGTAAGACACTCAAGGATTGTGGATTACCTGGTAAGTTACCAGGCAGCGACAGGGAAATTTTTAAGTAAAAAGATGCTCCCAGAGCGACAACTCTAGTTCTTAACTCCAGAAACTGTTTGCGTCTGAACTGAGTAGCACGTCCAACGTCTGGAAAAACTTGGAGCCTATACCCACAAAATAAAGCATCCCTGTGCTTAAAGTAAGCCCTAAGCACAGACAATTTAGCAGACTCAGAACCAAACGTTGCAACAACAGTGCAGCGCTTGGGTATGAGATCTAATGTATCCTCCAAGAAAGCAGTAAGATTCTGAGCAACAGACTCAACAGGGGGAACATCAGCCCCCGTCTCAGGAGACGTTGCGCAACGAGGGGAAAACGAATACAGTTGGACAACTTCTAAAGTATCTTTCATCTGTAAGATCTCAGAAAAATATTTTTGTAACAAAATTTCTGAAGACAATAAGTGGGTTGAGGGAAAATTAAGAAAACGAAGGTTTTTTGCCCTATGCTGATTTTCTAAGCTCTCCAAACGACAAGAAACGGCAGAAACATCTCTAATTAAGGCAACATTACTATTCAAACTTCTTTGGAGCTGAGAATCAGCATGGGCGGAAACCCAAGCCAAAGAACCTGTTTATCAACATCTTTAAATTTATCTACAACATCGTGCGTGAAAGTACATAAGGCAGAAACAGTTGAAGTTAAACGCTTATCAATTCTTTGGATCGCAGTCCATATGTCCACGAGCGTTACCTCTCCTGTAGGGAGAGGAAAGACCTGATCATTGACAACTGGACTAACAGATCTCAGGGGAAGAGCTGCAGCTTCCGGAAGAACATCAAGGAAAGTGGAAGAAGACAATGGCTGAGGAAAAGGAGGCGGCAACCGAAATTCGGGACTTAAAGAGACCTCATCCGGCGATTTTGCAGGCAGTAGTGACGTCACATGTTTGTCCATGGGACCGACCAGCTTACCTCCTTGTGCTCCATCACCAATCCCGGACTTAGCAACCGATTTCACCTTCCGCTTTCCCATGAACACTACAATGTGACGAACAGCATCCAGAGAAAACTTCTCAGGAGCGCAAAAGGAGTGTGTCCTGCCCCTTGTGACACGCCCCTTAGGACGCGACCACGCAGGCCGCAACTCGCAGCCACGAGTACACCAACAGCGTTTTATGTGGGTCGAAGGGGGGCCCTCGAAGGCAGGAACGTCCACTCAGTGCCTGCAGCTCTGCACCACATCTCGAACTCCCTCCTACTGCACTGCTCCGCGTAGCTGAACAAAACGCGGCAGCTCCCAGGTAAAGATGATTACTCCCACAGGTGTACAACACCCACCGCGCTTTATGGGGGTTGAAGGGGGGGTCCTCGAAAGCAGGAACGTCCACTCAGTGCCTGCAGCTCTGCACCTCGTCTCAAACTCCCTCCTACTGCACTGCTCCGCGTAGCTGAACAAAACGCGGCAGCTCCCAGGTAAAGATGATTACTCCCCGTATATACGAAATGTTAAGTAAATAACCTAACTACAAATAAATGTTGGATGCACATTTGTCTCTGCTGCTGCTTGACCACACTGACAAACGTATTTAGTGATTTACTGCTGATGTACATGGCCCACCTGTGCTCACATCCTTGTACGGTGGCAGCTATGTGCCAGCCATCTGCCACCTCAAAGGGTGCTACGGGTTTCCATACACACATTCCCTTTGAAGGAACATATTTGCATTGTGCTTGCTGTGGCTGTTTGGGATAGTGGTTACGGATGTGTGTTAGAATACCATAGGCTGCAGTTTTGAGTCCCACATGTTCCTTTCCCTTTTTTTTTTCTTGTGTTCTGCTAACCTGACCATGAAATGGCTACAGCTTTGTCACCTCTCCACACACCCTTCCATCTCTTCACTGTGCATCACAGTGTGCCCTCTATGCAGCCTATCTGTCGCATATTAGCTGTTACATATAGCTCTTTCTTTGTACTGTCCATATGAGCAGTTGGCTTGGGGGATTGATATTGCTGTTATTGAGCTGGTCTGGGCCACATCAGTGTGCAGGTTCAGTTCTCACATGCTCCTTTTCCGTTCTGTTCCCCATTTTGGCCTGATCCACAGACCATCCACACGACTGTCCCCTCAGATGGCCCCTGACACCCTTTCTGTTTAGGTTCTTTGCTCTTTTGCATGCTGTTTCCATGGCATAACATTTCATGGTGTGTGTGCATGTGTTTATATGTGGCTCTCGTCCCAATTACAGACTGTGATATGAGCTGTTGACGGCTGTTCTGCATGTGTGTTGCATCATGGATACTGTTGGGGTTGCCCTATCCTGGCACGCAGCAGGCGTTTTGTGTGGTGCCCTGCAGTGTTCATGTATGCAGCCATTGCTGTGGAACTCACCATGGCGGTGTAGCCTACTGGTTTGTGCACTGACTTTCTGACCAGTGGTCATGGATTAAATTCCTCTTTGTTCCCCTTTTTTATGCCTGTCCTACACAACTACTTGTCATTCCTGTAACAGTCATATCTCTGCGGATCTGTGCTGCCCCAGCACATAATACCCTCATCACAGTTGCCAACCATTCTTCTGTCCGTCTATCTGTGTCTGTCAGCTGTGTAGCGTCCTGTCTTCATGTGCAGGCTGCTACCCCATGTCCTTCACTGGTACCCTTTTCTGCATTGCGGCTCTTCATGCGTGCCTCTCCTGTGTCTGCTCTGCATGGCACTACTACTCCTCTGTCCTCCTATCATTGCACTTATCTTGCCACCTCTACCTCAACTGGTGGACACATATTCCCATCCTCTGCCACCCACTGTCATTGTAGCACTTTGCATTACCAACACCCTGTGCATCGGTGCAGCTGGCTCCAATATGTTTGTCCACTTTACCGGCTGCCACATAGGCTGCACGCAGATTTGGCAGATCCATCAGCTCCCACCTCTACATCCTTCCATCACTTGTTCATTGCTTTTCCTTGGTGCTCTGTACAGTGTTAGGGTTACATCTGTTTTTTGGCCCTACATTTCATGCTTGTCAACTTGGGGCACCTTACTGCCCTTGGGCATCATATCTTGGGTCACCTTAACATCCTTAGGGCACCTTTTACGTAACCTTATTTTATTTATTTAGTGTCTCTTCTATACCGTGCTCTTTAAAATCAGTGCGGTTTACATACAACAGTAACTTATACAGTGCGGTTGAGGCTACACTGTATTTACAATGAAACAGGTGCCGTAACTTAGACATAACTAGGGTAACTATATATAAGTTGGTAAACCAAGTCACAGGTCCAAAGTGAGGACTGCATTTGGTTAGAGGCTATTTACAATAATAAAGGATACTGTACATACTAATATTTTCATGGTGTCTGGTTGCGCCAGTGGGTGTGGCTATATCATTGCGTGCTGGGTGTGCTTGTGAGGCATTCCTGGTGGGGGGTAGCTGTTTGTGAGCTGTCATCGGAGTAGTGCATGAGGAAAAGGTGATGCTTCAGCGACTTCCTGAACTGGGCGAGGTCGGTGATTGCCCGAAAGGTGGTAGGAAGGGCGTTCCAACATCTGGGTGCGTAGAACGTAAATGCCCTGTTTATCGTTGCTTAAGTGCATTTCGTTATTGCCTTTGGGATTACCAGTGTGTTTACGGCTGCTGATCTTCTGGATCTGTTAGGGGGCGTGGGGTGGATTAGCTCGGTGAGGGAGGTGGAGGAGCACTTGTTGATGGCCTTGAAGGTCATTAATAGAATCTTGAAAGAGAGTCTGCAGTGGATTGGCAGCCAGTGGAGGTGTTTCAGGATTGGTGTTACATGATCCTTCCTTGAGGCTCCGTGTAGTATTCTGGCGGCGGCATTCATTGCGAGTTGGGAGTGGATTCAGCGTGGTTTGCGGGAGTCCATGCAGAATGGTATTAACGTAATCAAAATGGGGGATTACCAGCACTTGATAGATTGTCTGGAAGTCCTCTGGATCTAGCAGGGGTCTATAAGGTGCCTTTATAGGGTGCCTTAACCTAAGGCGCCCTATAAGGCGTCCCATAGGGCACCTTATGAAGCACCTTGTCAGCCTTGTAATGTGCTTTCTTTGTCAGCTTTCATGTGCAATGTCCCGTTAATGTGCCCTAACTGCCCTACTCGAAGGTATTTTGGAATAGAATTCTACAAAAGTAGAGTTAATGATTAAACATATATATATATATATATATAAAAAAAACAGAGTTCTGTGTGCTTTCAATGTGAGCTTGTGATGGAGATGGTATTTGCAGGAGCCTGCTGTCCTGCAATCACAATAACCAGCCCAGGCAATGAGGAACTAGTCACGCATAGGTTTTCAACCCAGTCCTCGGGGAACTCTAGGCCTTTAACGCACATTAAACGGCCATTGCTACCTTAACGCCCACTTCCGTATATGGCATCACCATGGTGGCCTTTCATACTTGGGCACTATGCTGTTGCTGCACATGTAGCACTACTATCACTTGTTTTGGGCTCCCTGCCTATGCTGAACATTGCTGACACGTAAATGGTTTCTCTCTCCTGCAAATGTGCATCTAACGACAGGTTTTCACTCGCGGTAATGTTCAGCCCTTTAGTTCCCCGCGTTAGTGTAGCAGGAGCCTCTCCCTGCCCATTGACCCCTTCTCTCCGCCCTCTCTCCACCCTCTGCGGGACTTACAGCGGCTGGAGACGTTAGCGCACGTTAATGTTACTTATCGCGCAATAACGTAGCCGCTACTACGTTATCACGCTTTAGTAAACATATCCCTTTGACTTTCATACTTTGGACACATCATGTGAAGAGAGAAATCATTAGAGAAAGACATCATGCTTGGCAAGGTAGAAGATCAATGCAAAAGAGGAAGGCCAGCCATGAGATGGATCGATACAATAACAGCCGCTACGGGTACCAGTCTGTCAACAAGACTCCTGACTGAAGACCAAACACAATTTAGGATAGCTATCCAGAGGGTCGCCATGAGTCGACACCAACTCGATGGCACTTAACAACATAGAATTATAAAGGTGATTTTATTTTTTTAAAAATAATCAACTAGCAATTGCAGGGGAAGCCTTTTTATTGGATGAACTTAACGTATCTTTGACACACTTATGGTCGTCTTTAGGCCAATGAAGCAGCAGTACAGAAACTTGTCAAAGATACCTCTTTATTAGACAACTTAATGTATCACTGTACAACTCGCTTGTTGACCCTTATTTTCACATATACATTTCTTTAAAAAAAACAACTTTGTGTGACGAGTTGTTTATAGGTATTGCTTAGTCTAAGCTTGCTATACTGCCCCTACATCAGGATATCAGCACAGTTTACAATTCTTAACTTAAAATGCAAAGAGGAGGCAAAAAACACATTGCAGCACAATGATAGATTTATTTATTTAGCTGGATTTATAAACCACTTTTCACTAGGTCAAAGCAGTTTACACGAAACAAGCATATTTACAGTTACAGCGGAACAGTAAATTATGTACAGCATGCGTTTATTAAATATACATTTGATCAACTATATACTGTCACGCCCTCACCACTCGCCTCCAGCTTAGAGGGGCGTGGTTGCATGAGGAACTTTCCCCTTTCAGCCTTAACTGACTAAATTCCCCGCAATGCTTTCTGGGAAATGTAGTTTAATTGCACTATATATGGGCTTCAGGTAGAAAGCTGTAACGGGCTCCTTGGGGTAAGGCAATGACAGAAATTTATTGAGCACAAATAAGGTTCATAAATACCACATTCAGACATACCTCTCCAGGCTTCTTCAAAGTACAACAGGTTATAAGCAAAACAAAAACCCAAAACCAAAGTGGCAGCTTAAAGTAGTCTTCAGCTCAGAAAAAACATAGCCTTTAAACAGCAAGGCTACCAGCTTCCTTTAGCCTTGCTGGTTAAAGCACATAACAGGTTTTCTTCTGTGGCAGTTTGCCTTCTTTTCCAGTCTCAAACCTTTCCAGGCTGTTTTCCAATTTACAAGCAAAAACAAAAACTCCCAAACAGGAACAAACTTTCAACGTGCAAGCAATGTTCTATTCAGGTTTCTCAGGAAAAATTCAATAGTAAAAAGAAAGCTTTTTCCTCACAGTTAATTTGGCTTCTTGCCGTCTCACTTCACAGGTAGCAGGTGGTTAACAAGCAGAATTCACAACTCCAGCTTGTTCTTACGTTTTAGTAAAACTTCCCCTCTTTACCACGTGGGAATTTACAATCCATCTAGCTGCTTCTTATGGTTACTTTTCTCTAGAGGGCTTTCTCTTAGGGCTGGCTTTCCTTCAACCCTTCTGTGGCTAAGGCTTGGCACAGAGAGCAATCCATGAGGGTGTCTTCCTCATTCAGCTCATCATCAGGCTCTCCTAGCTGCATAGACTCTGACTCTCCTTCTGGCTCACCGGGCTTGGCTGACAGCCTATCGTTAGAGCTGAGAGTGTCTCCTGCTCCTCTGCACGGCCCAGCATTAGTCAGGCTTCTCCTGCTCTGCTCAGCATTAATCAGGCTTCTTAGGCTCGTACCTGTGCCTTGGCTTGTATCAGCTTCTCTCCCTCTTTCTCCTCTTCTTGCCCTTGCTTCTGGCGTTCGTTCCACCCTCTCTCCTTCTCCTTTACTATAATCTAGCATAGGCTTATATCTCCAGGGTTCTAGCCCCACCTCCTCTCTTCCCAGGTGATGGAGATCACTCTGCCTACTGGCACCTGAGTAATCAGGGAGCTTACTGACGTAAGGGTCTTGGACCTTAGGTCTGTATTCACTCTCCCTTATTTCACTAGGGGAAACATGAAACCTGTTCCAGCTGGGGGTTTTCTGGTTCCTAGGTGAGGTTGTGGTTTTGTTACCCTGACCTTGCAAAAGGGGCCCTTTTACTAGGGTGAACTCTTTGCCTTTTTCCCTTTCCCCTAACTCAGGATAGGCTTCCTTACCACAATACATTGTATACAAGCTCAGGGGGGTGAGGGTTATATACAGAGAGTGGGGGGTAATATACATCAGTCAGGTACATCAGGGTAACCTATTTAAGACTAATAAGAGAAAATATTTTTTCACTCAACGTGTAATCAAAGTCTGGAATTTGTTACCAGAGGATGTAGTAAAAACTGTTAGTGTAGCTGGGTTTAAAAAGGGTTTGGACAAGCTCCTGGAGGAAAGGTCCATAAACCATTATTAAAAGGGACCCAGGATATCAATGCTTGACCCAGTACAAGCATTGTGTGAACCTGTGTCTTTTGGGGAAACTGCTAGGTACGTATGACCTAGATTGGCCACTGTTGGAAACAGGATACTGGGCTTGATGGACCTTGGTCTGACCCAGTATGGTATATCTTATGTCATGACCCTTTCTACAATTCCCTCTAGCACTCCTTGTGGCCTTGGGCAAGTCACTTAACCCTCTATTTATTTTATTTATTTATTTATTTATGTATGTATGTATTTTTCTTATATACCGTGCTATTATAATCAGTGCGGTTGACATTTGAAACAGAACATACAAGAATGTAACAAGTTACATCAAGTTTTTACATTGAACAGGGAATATAAACATGGAGAAAAAAACGAGGAAAAAAAACTATGTACATATTATATACAAATTATAATGCTCTTACAAAATTATAATGCTCTTACAGATAAATAAAGATATGACATTTGCCCAGAGGCTTGGGTGGAGGGTCAAGGAGATCAGTAAGGAGAGATAATGATTAGCCTGGATCCATTTTATCTACAGGAAGATGATCTGAGGGACGGGCTAGGTGGGGAGGTGAGGTGGGGGCAGTGTAAATGTCGGGAATGCTGTCAGGGTAATATTGTAAGAATAGGTGATGTTTGAGGGCTTTTCGGAATAGTGCCAGATTTGAGATGGCCCGGATTTCTGCTGGGAGGGCATTCCATGCCATAGGTGCAAAAATGGAGAAGGCTCTACTTGCTGTTGTTTTCTTACATTTTATCAACAGTTTTGATAGACAATATTTTGGTGGTGGTGAGAAGCGAGGAGGAATGTGACAAATTCTATCTAACCTTTTTGATGTCTTAGACATCTGCAACTTGCCCACTCACAATCTTAAATGACAGAGGTGTAAGGCAGGGGTCTCCAAATCCAGCCCTGGAGGGCCACAAACCAGTCAGGTTGGCAGGCTCTCTCTAATGCATATATATCTCATGCATATTCATTAGGGATATCCCAAAAACCTGCAGGGTTGTGGACCTCCAGGACCGGATTTGAGTAGCTCTGCCCTACTCGAAGGTATTTTGGAATAGAATTCTACAAAAGTAGAGTTAATGATTAAACATATATATATATATATATAAAAAAAACAGAGTTCTGTGTGCTTTCAATGTGAGCTTGTGATGGAGATGGTATTTGCAGGAGCCTGCTGTCCTGCAATCACAATAACCAGCCCAGGCAATGAGGAACTAGTCACGCATAGGTTTTCAACCCAGTCCTCGGGGAACTCTAGGCCAGTCAGGTTTTCAGGATTCCCACAATGAATATGCATTAGATAGATTTGCATGTTCTGCTTTCATTGTATGCAAATCTCTCTCATGCATATTCATTCCGGGAATCCTGAAAACCTGACTGGCCTAGAGTTCCCCGAGGACTGGGTTGAAAACCCTCACTTGTTCAAGAATTTTATGGACGTCATTTGATTGAAGAACTTGAACTTTATGCTATATTAAGATGAGGAATGCAAAGGCGGTCACATGGCCTGTGGTCTTGTCACTTAACCCTTCATCACACACGTTAAATTACCGATGACTTTACACACCTGGGGTCAAATTGACCCCATCAGTAAATGACCAGAAACCGTGAACAATTTCATCCACATAGGATTGGTATTTTAATGCATTTATTAAAAACAGTTCTCAGTTATTGCCGTTTACAAATGTTCAGTGTTTATGATATAAAAGCAATCTAACTATTAACTTCAGTTTATCACTTAATTGTAATTAAGTCTTTGACACCCCTATGTATAATCATCTATCTAGGCGTCTTTTAGTCAGCACATTCATTGCATAACAGCTGGCAATGTTCTGGGCATATGGCTATATCACATCGCTTGCAGTATTTTGATGTTTTTTTATTTGATGATCTGGTGGAAAGCTGGCAGCGCGATCGTGCCCCTCTGGATTCACAGCCTGTAGGACCAGGTAAGTTGAATCCAAGTAGTTGCATGCAGATCCGCACCCCTTTCTGAAGTGTTCTTGGGTTCTGCAATTGCAATGTCTGCTGTGGCAGAACTAACTCCTTTGCCAGTTCTGTTAGGAACAGTTGCTGTTTGTGGGACACCTCTGTTTGCCATTCAGGTTTTTGCTGCACCCAAATTATGTAAGCTGCCACACCAGCGACATCAAACATGTTCATCAGCAGGCAGAACGGCCATCTTCTAGTGCCTTGTTTGCATGTATATTTACGCACAAGCTTGTCCAGATTGTCTACTCCAGACTTAGTAGCATTATAGTGCAGAATCATCTCAGGCTTCTTTTCATTCTTGTCGTCTATCGCCTTGTCGTGATGCATACTGCTCAAAATGCCACAAAGGCAGCCGCCATCGGCGGGCCCATCAGACCAGCCACATCCAGCTTCTGCTCCCCCGATCGGGGTCGAGCACCCTGAGCAGGCCTGCCAGCCTTCCCGCTCAGGGATCTCCAGCCCAATCGGGGCTGTGGGAGACGGAGGAGGAGCCAACAGACGCCACAAAGGCAGCTGCCGTCAGGCGGTCCCGCGTCTGGCGGCCTCGCCAGAGGGCCCTTTGGCGTGGCCCTTAGGTGGGGCACGACATGCAAAACAAATTGGAGTCCATAGATAACCCACCATCAGGCCGTTAATCTTAATGCATGCCTTATTCTCAAGCAAGCCATCTCGCTAGAAGATAATTCAAGAGACAGCCATTAACCTGGTAACATTGTACACTATTTCTAGATACTTTGTCTCCTAATGCTAGGCAATGTGTTGCAATAGCTTATACTGAATTGATATTATTCTAGTCCTGCCCTAGCCATTCCGATTAACTGATTACTTATTTTACCTTTTGTTTAGCTACATATTCCGAACATATTTTACTGTGCACTGATACCATCTAGTACCATTACGCTGGTCCTCTATCTACATTTTCACCATGTTACCACATTGGGCAACCTCATACCCCTTTACCCTCTCCCTCTGTTATATGTTAATAGCTCTAACTTATGACACCCTAGCCTTTACCTCGCCCCACAACTCTATTCCAATCCTTCATAGACCATGGAGAAGATTCTCAGACTTCCCCAACCATCAAACTGAAACGCCACGGCGCCCGCCTGGTCCACATGTTATCTATGTTGCCCTACAGCAGCACAGCCTTTCTCGGCGTACACAGCTTCACCATCCCTCTAACCTTAAATGTGCACTAATAAATGCATGATCAATACGGAAAAAATGGCCAGCCTTAAGAGATATTCTCTCAGCCCATAACCTCGATATCCTATGTGTCACTGAGACCTGGCTATCTGCCTCTGACTCTGTGCTCCTTCACCAGATTGTTCCTCCCAATTTCACAGTTCACTCATGTCACAGAACTGACCGCCGTGGTGGAGGGGTACTCATCTTATCTAAAACTGACCTTAAATTCCAGCTTGTAGCCTCAAGCAGCACTTCGACCCTTGACTCTGTTACCATCGCAAATAAGCAGACCACTATCAATTTGCTCTATAGAACACCCTCCTCATCACCAGATGATTTAGCCACAATAATTGATCTTGCCTGCAACTCTACGAGCCCGCACACCTTAAACTGGGTGTTAGGCGACCTTAACCTCCCAGCCATTCAAGACAGTCATACCAATGCCTTTATCGATGCTCTCAGTGAACTAGGCTATGCTCAGTTGGTCGACACCCCTACCCATACAAAAGGTAACATACTTGATCTTATCTTTGCACCACAAACAGCCCTTACCCATTGGCACAATTCCTATCTAAATTCAATCTCTGTACCTTGGTCTGATCATCTCCTGATACTATTCCAGATGCCAATATGCTCCAGCTCTTCTAAGACATTACCAGTAGATGAATCCACCCCAGAACACCTGAAGCGCTTTCATCCTTTTAACAGAGAGGACATCCTAAAGAGGACACAGAATCTACTTGGCCCTCCTGAACAAAGCCTCGAAGACATGGTCGCTTCTTGGAACTCTTGCCTAGATGTTGTGATCCACTCTCCTACCACAATCAATGTACCTCATAAGAAAAAGAATGCACCATGGTACTCCCAAGAGCTACGTAAATCAGTCCTCCTCCTCAGACAGCTAGAAAGACGCTGGCGACGATCAAGAACAGCTGAAAACCATGGTGCATTCATAGCAGTTAGGAAGACATTGCTTATCTGTATCTTCCAGTATGAAACAATATTAGAAACACAGAAACATAGAAATATGACGACAGAAAAAGACCACATGGCCTATCTAGTCTGTCCTGCCATAACAACTACAGTAGTCCCCTTTTTACCTTTAGAGATCCTCTGTGTTTGTCCCATGCTTTTTTGAATTCAGTTACTGTCCTCATCTTTACCACCTCCACTGGGAGACTATTCCACGGATCCACTACTCTTTCCGTAAAGAAATATTTCCGCATATCACTCCTGAATCTATCTCCCTTCACCCTCATCCCATGTCCCCTCGTAGCAGAACTTGCTTTCAATTGAAAGAGGCTCTCTCCCTGAACATTTATGCCACGGAGGTATTTAAACATCTCAAGTAGACTACAGCGCTCCCTGAACAAACCTCACGAGCTCTTCCACATTGTGAAAACCTTAGCAAAGGAACCTTCTCAGGGTAACTTGCCCCTCCTAGACCCTCAGGAATATGCCAACTACTGTCATGGCGCAAGGCAAATAGTGCCTATGGAAATAGATGAAAATGTGCAGGGCAGTTTTAAAACAGGCAGTTCAAAGCACATGGCTAGGGGATGCTATGGACAACCAACCAAAACACGAGCACCGGGTGTACGTAAACGCCCCGGATATGCATTACCTCAAAGCTCATTAGAGGAGCAGGAACAGCTGCAGGGACTTGAGCTGATGAGGGGCTCAAAGAATGACGCATTTAAAATAGAGTCAGTCTTGAGCAGAAACAGAACACGAGGAAGGAGAACACGAGAGGCAGAAACAGGAACACGAAAGAGCAGAACATATGAGAACCAGGATACATACCTGAGAGCTTCTGACGGAGATTCCAGCAGCACCTCAGAGGAGTTTGCCCAGGAGGGATTACCCGAGGCTAGTGCTAGAGAGTTGGGCTGCACTGAACCAGAGTCCGGTTGGGGACCCAGAGGGATTCCAGGGAGCAAACGACGAGGAGCTGTGAGAGGGAACTCCCACGAGAGCAGGTACCTGGGGAATAGAAGCTCTTATCCAAAAGAGATTTCCCGGCTGAAAGAAAGACGTCCTGTGAGGGGAAGTGAAAGGGAGAAATGTTTCCAGCTTCCCGGCTGCAAACGTTCAGGCAGAGCTAAGCCTGAAGAAAGGCCAATTCCCTGGAATAGAGGGGCACTGGATTTTACCTGCACTAGTCCTGAGGTGTATGGCCCTCTAGAGGGAAAATCCACATTGCATGGTAACCTGCCTTTCCACGTTAATAGAGGGAAGAGAAGCCCTTGCCAGGAAGAGGAGGGATTGCTAAACACTGATACAAGTTACAGCCATACAAGAGATAATAGCAGGGAAGCTCAGGAGGCCATGGACTGTGATTTCTGTGGAGAAAACTCAGAGGATTTCCAGATGGA
Organism: Ichthyophis bannanicus; assembly: GCA_033557465.1. Classification (NCBI taxonomy): domain Eukaryota; kingdom Metazoa; phylum Chordata; class Amphibia; order Gymnophiona; family Ichthyophiidae; genus Ichthyophis; species Ichthyophis bannanicus. The sequence goes on from CM066031.1 coordinate 1,901,295,777, forward strand.
CTGTACACTGGTGTTTTCAGATAGTGTGACCTCTTTCTGTTGAAGCATAAAAGAAGCCTGAAAAAAGAGAAATCTGTGTAAGGGCACAGATTTCACTCTACAGCTGTTGTAATATAGAAAGCCTGTTTTTCACTTTTGTTTTCCTTAAAGCTGAAAAGAAGCATTTCCTTTGTCATTTGTAGTACCCTTTTTGTGTTGTGCCAGAAGCATGGTTTACTTTCCTTTATGACTCCTGTTTGCAAAAGTTCTCCCGGGAAGGGAAATAAATACCTCTATCAGCATAGCTACTCGCCCACGACTACACTCTTATTGAATAGCTATTGGGACTTCAACTCCCAGGGGGCACCACTAGTCCCTGCAACATAGGAGGAGCCTCACTGAAGCCCCAGGCCTTTCGCCTCCGGGGTAAGTAGGTGGGTGACAATTGGCGACGTTTTTGGATTTTTGCACAAGGATTCAAAAGGACAGCACAAAGGACTACAGTCTGCTGGAAAACGGAAATTGTTGTCCAGAAGGAGAGAACCGTCTGGAAGATTCCTGCTGCCAGGTGCTGGACCCGGAAAAACCTTCTCACAAGCTGATCCCTACGTGAAGGCTCAGGTACACGTACCTAGTCATACGTGGGGAGGATAAAAATGAGAGAGAGGGCGCTGGTGGGCAGAGGAAGAGGCGGTGGAAAGAAAAATTTTTTTTGCGGTATCGCACTTGGGTTTTTGTTTTCTCTCTCTCTACAGGTACATCGAGGCTGAGGATGGAGCCACAAGATGTAGCCCATTGGATGAAGACACAGTGGGATAAGCAGGTGGAGCTTATTCACTACCTCCAGGAGCAGACTACGCAGACCATACAGGAGCAACAGAGGCCCTTGATGGAGACCATGGACGCGCTTTTAAAGAAGCCGCTAGATGCCACAGCAGACGTCCCCATGGCATTCCAAGGAGCAGGACTGAGGTCGTATGGTGCCTTTTCTTTGGGACAATTACAACCGCAGGACAATTTAGATGACTATCTTGACGCTTTTGAGCGAATAGCTACCACCCTGAAATGGCCAGAGGAGCAGTGGGCCACCAGGTCTGCCCTTTCGCTTACAGGCGAGGCCCTTTCAGCGTATAAAGCTATGCCAGCTGAGTTAGCCTCTAATTATATAGAGGTTAAGAAAGCAGTGAAGGGGGGAGGAAGTGACGTCATCTTGGAGATGGCTGCCTGATTCTTGAGCTCCCGTAGGGACGCGGTATTAGTGGTGGAAAATTAGCAGCCAGCCTTTCCCCCTAAACGGTTACTTGGAGGCACGGAGGTGCGAAGGTGGTGGGATGTCGGTGTCCAAAAAACTGGCCCGCTTTCAATCATCCTACGCCGCTAAAAGTGAGCAAATGGCCCGGGAGGCTGGAGAGCACGTGGACTCAGCAGAGGAAATGGAGGACGAGTTGGAGCGCGCTGGGGATACCTGTACCCGAGGCGATCTCTGGGGATGGATGCGCTCGTTCAAACGCGATCTTGGGGCGATGAGGAGCGAGTTAAAGGAGACCCTGGGCGCCCTTAAGGACAACATTCGAGACTTAGGCGGTCGAGTCGAGGCCTTGGAGGACCAGTCGGAGCGCCGGGAGGGCAGAGATAGTGAGATGGCGGACCGCATGCAACAGTGCCTTTTGGAGCAAGGGCTGCTGCGCGACAAAATTGAAGACCTGGAGAATCGCTCCAGGAGGAACAATTTACGAGTGAGGGGCCTGCCGGAGACGGAGGTATTTAGCGATGCCACGGCGGTGGTGAAGAGACTTTGCAATTTTTTGTTGGAGCAGGGAGCGGAAGCGGAGGCTGATACGGTGGCTGTTGAAAGGGCACATCGGGCCTTGGGTCCGGCACGTCGGGGGCTGCCCCGGGACATTGTAGCCTGCTTGGGATCTTTTGCTGTTAAGGAGCGTGTGATGCGTGTGGCGGCGGCCCGCAGGACTTTTCAATGGGAAGGACAGAAAGTGGAAGTGTTCCATAACCTCTCGGCTGCTACGCTGCAACGGCGGCGCGAGCTGAAGCCGGTAACTTCATATTTGCAGGCTGAAAAGAAGCGCTATAGGTGGCTCTTCCCGTTTGCGCTCTTGTTTGAGGTCAACGGCCGGAGTTTTCGGGCCCGGACTGTGGAGGAGGCCTGGACTATTCTGCATCGAGAGGGGGCTCCCGGGCTCGACTACGATCAAGGAGGCTGGTGTCAGTAAGGAGAGGCGATCGGTGTGGGAGCGGGTGCCAGTGAGGGGCCAACGCTTGCGGCGGAGATCAGGAGAGATGGAGGTGGAGGAGCCCCCACTTGCTCAATCGGGAGGTCCATCCAAAGGTCCTGGGTGACAGCTTCCAAAGGGCTTTGGACTAGTGCTTCTTTTGTGCCTGGTGGGCCCGGGACACTGTGAGGACTGCACTGCTACCTGGGCAAAGGTGGACTGGGGGTGGGGGGAGGGGGTAGGGGGGATTTTTGAGTATGTTATGGTTCATGTTGGGGTAGTGTTGTCTGTAATTACTAGGAGGGCTTAAGTAGAGGTTTGGGGGAATGTCTGGGGGAATGTGTGGGAGGGGGCAGGGCTGGGGGGGAGGTAGCGTCCTGGGGTGAGCCACTTCCTCGAGGGAAGACAGACGTGGGTTCTGGCTCTAAGGGGGGGTAGGGAGGGGGGGAGGGGGGAGGTGAGGGGGAGGAGGGGGGAGGGGGGAGATGGGAAGGTGGGGGGGGTGGGTCAGTATGCATTGGGGGTCTCTTGTGGGCTTGGAGGGGGCGGGGAACATGCATTATGGCAGGGGGGTTGATTGTTGGGAGCCTCAACGTGCGGGGCCTGAACTCTCCACAGAAGCGTAAGTTGCTGTGGAAAGAGCTTAGGTCGAGGCGTTGGGAGATTGCATTCCTTCAGGAAACGCATTTACGGGCAGCGGATGAGAAGCTGCTGCGGTCGGGGCAATACCAGGGTTATTTTGCGGCGGAAGAGGGGGGCCGGAAGAAAGGGGGGGTAGCTATTTTGGTGGGGCAAGGGGTTCCCCTTACAGTGGAACAAGTATATGCGAAAGCGGATGGGAGAGCGGTGATGGTGGTGGGGGATTTGGGGGGGGACCAGGTGTCTTTGGTCTCAGTTTATGGCCCCAACTCTGGGAAGGGGGCTTTCTGGAGGGATTTGGGATCTTGGTTGGGGGGGAGAGTTCAAGGGAGGGTGTTGGTGGGGGGGGATTGTAATGTGGCGTTGGATGAGTTGAAGGGGGGCCCTGGGGGGGAGGAAAAGGGGGGGCGGGCGCTGGGTCAGTGGATGAAGGACTTGGGGGTGGCTGACCTTTGGAAGTTGGCAAACCCGTCGACCAGAGACTATACCTTTTACTCGCATGTGCATGGCTCATACAGCCGTATTGATTATGTGCTGGGGGATAGTTATTGGGGCGACCGGCTGGAACGGGCTAGTATCGGACCGGTGACTTGGTCGGACCACGCCCCCGTGCAGATAGAGCTGGGGGGATCGGGAGATAGCGGGAAACGGACCTTTTGGAGGCTCAATGACTATTTGTTGCGGGAGGGGGCACCGAAATTAAGGGAAGTGATTTTAGATTATATGGCCCTAAACGACACCGGAGATGTTTCGACTGGGATACTTTGGGATGGGCTTAAGGCGGTGGTGCGGGGCCATTTAATTCAGCTGGGGGCACGGCGGAAAAGGGAAAGAGTAGAGGCCGAGAGGCTTCTACAGGAGAGGTTGATAGTGTTGGAAAGGGAACATAAACAGAAGGGGGGAGGGCTTCTACTAGGTCAATTGGAGGAGGTTCGCAAACAATTGAATGCCCTACAATTGGAAAAGATCTCCGGTCAAATGGACAGGGTAGGCCAAAGATACTACGAATTTGATAATAAAGCTGGGCGGCTTTTGGCTAATAAACTTAGGGTCCGGGGACAGAAGCGTATGGTTGCCAAAATTAAAGGGCCTCGCGATAAATTGCTATATAAATCAGAAGAGATTCGCGAGTGCTTTAAATCTTATTATCAGCAGCTTTACGCCGCGGATCCTCCGGTGGGGGGGGAGGAGATAGCCAGCTATCTGGAAAATGATGGGAAGGGTAGCGCTCGCTTCGGTGAGGGGGAGGGCGAGGCGTTGGAAGCTGATATTACTTTGGCGGAGGTGCAGAACGTTATTGGAGCCTTGGTCCCGGGGAAGGCGCCGGGCTTGGACGGGTTCACGGGTCCCTTCTATAAAGTAATGGGCGAGACGGTAGCTCCCCTGCTGGTGCAGGTGTTCAATGCTGTTTTAAGAGGGGAGGCCTTGCCACCTACTATGGCTCAAGCTGGAGTGGTGGTGCTGCCTAAACCTGGGCGCGACCCGGCGGTCTGTGGGTCTTATCGCCCGATCTCTCTTTTGAATATAGATGCCAAGATTTTAGCTAAAGTGTTGGCCCTGCGCTTAGCTCCCTGTATGCCGGACTTGATCCATCCGGACCAGTCGGGTTTCATCATGGGGAGACAGCCGGCTGATGGAATTCGGAGGGTGATCCAGCTTGGGTGGCTGGCGCGGCAGGTCCAACATCCGGCCATGTTTCTTTCGATCGACGCCGAAAAGGCATTTGATCGGGTCAGCTTCTCCTTCTTACAGGGGGTACTGGAGCATGTGGGGTTGGGTCCCAGGTTTCGAGCATGGATTCAAGCCCTTTATGCAGCTCCGGTGGCGGCGGCGGTGAATGTTAATGGTGGATTCTCGGAGTTCTTTTCTTTGGGAAGGGGGACCGCCAGGGTTGCCCGCTCTCTCCGCTGCTCTTCGCGCTGGTTATGGAGCCCCTGGCGGCGCATATATCCGTTCTAATGGGGATATCTCGGGAATACCAGTCGGTTCGGAACAGCATAAAATGGCATTATTCGCAGATGACGTTCTTTTTGCACTAACCCGCCCCATTGTATCTCTCCCTCTGCTGATGGGTGAGCTGCAGAATTATGGGCGCCTTTCGGGGTTCAAGGTTAATTGGGAGAAAACAGAGGCCTTGTCTCTTTCTTTGGGGGCAAAGGAGGTGGATAGTTTAAAAAGTACTTTTCCCTTTCGGTGGGCGAAGGGATCGATAAAATATTTGGGCGTGCAGATTACAGCTCACCCTCTCAGATTATACACGGCCAACTACCCGGGTTTATTTCAGGAGCTGCAGAAGGACATGGTTAGGTGGCGGAATGTGGAAATTTCCTGGTTGGGCAGGGTGGCCGTTGTTAAGATGAATATTTTGCCGCGGTTGCTCTATCTCTTCCAGACACTTCCGGTGGGAATCCCGGCGGGGACCCTTCGGTCCTGGCAGCGCCAGCTTTTTGCGTTCATCTGGGGGAAGTCCCGGCCGCGAGTGAGTCGACGGGTTTTTGTAGGCCTCCTGGTAGTAAGGGGGCTTGGGGGTTCCGGATCTGGCCCGGTACTACCACGCTGCTCCGCTGCGTCCGGTATTTGCGTGGCGCGCTGGGGGGGGAGTGGAAAAGCGCTTTCGCGAAATTGAGCGCTGCTGGGCAGGAGAGACCCCGCTACAGCATCTGCCTTGGATCTTTGGTAGGTTGCCCTCTGGGAGATGGCGAGTCAACCCTTTTATGTGGCATCTCACTATGCAATGGCGGAAGGCGCGTCGTAGGTGGGCGGCTCCCGGCGGGGGGTTTTCGGTGTTGTCTCCAGTGCGGGTGACGAGCGAATTTGGACCTGGGAGGGAAGGGGTGTTTCGTAGGTGGGCCACACAGGGGCTAGACACCTTCGGGAAGTTTATCGCTGAGGGTAGGCTGATATCCTTCCCAGATCTTCGGGTACGCTATCAGTTGCGGGGGAGTGATTTCTTTCCCTATTTCCAGGTGCGCCACTTTCTACTCCAGACCCGGGTAAGGGAGGGGTGGGAGGGGGCTCTAGGCACCGGGGAGTCGTTGTGGCAGACGTGGGAGGGGTCCCGGGGCTTGATATCTCGGTTGTATAGAGACTTGGGGGAGGAGCCCTCGGGGAAGTTTCCCCACCAGGAGAAATGGGAGGTGGACTTGGGTAGGGAGATGGAGGCGCAGGAGTGGCGGAAAATACATGTCGCCATTGGCCGCCAGGCGCTTTCCGTTGTGATCCGGGAAACGTCCTATAAGATCTTGTACAGATGGTATTATACCCCGGAGAGGCTAAGTCAGATGTATCCTGGGTCTTCCGACCGCTGCTGGAAGGGGTGCGGGGAGAGGGGAACTTTTGTGCATGTTTGGTGGTCCTGTCCTAGTGTGCGGGCCTATTGGGGTTTGGTAGAGGGGCAGATGGAGGTCATCATCTTGGGGAGGAGGGTGGAGGTGGATATGGCGCTGGGGTTGTTGGGGATATGGGAGGGAAGTTGGCCCCGGGGGTTTGCCCGACCGGTACAGGCTTGCCTTCAAGCCGCTCGTAGTGAGATTGCTCGGGCTTGGAAACAGACTCGTATGCCTGGACTAGTTGCTTGGCGAACCAGGCTTAGGCGGATTGTATTGATGGAACAGTTGACAGCAATCCGGCGCCATCAGGGGGCGAAATTTCAGGATAATTGGAACCTGTTGCTTGCATATTTGAAGGGGGGGGTGACCTACAATGAGTCCCTAGGGAATGGTGGAATAGGGGGGGGAGGTAGGGAGGGGGGCGGGGGGGGGTAGTGGGAGGAGGGTGGGGGGGGGGTAGCTCCTCCCGGAGGGGTGGAAGGGGGGAAGGTTCTGGGGGGGAGGGGGGATTTGGATGTCTACGGGTAAGGGGGGGGGAGAGCGAAGAGGGGTATAGCATTAAGGCTGCTCGGTGGGGGGGGGGGGGGGACTGTACTGTTTTTCTTATAAACAAAAAACAAAAAATGGAATCTTGCATGTTTATCGTGTATTGCACTCCGTTGGTTGCTGTTTGATTGTTGTTTCTGGTATACTTATGCGAATTGTTTAATAAATATAAATATTCAAAAAAAAAGAAAGCAGTGAAGGATAGGTTGGGGCTCACACCTCTACATTATCAAAGAATGTTCAGGGAGGCAGTAATTAAGCCTCAAGAGACCCCTAAGGCCCTAGCACAGCGTTTAAAAAATGTAGCCAGAAAATGGTTGCTGGCAGAGGGAGGTACACTGGAAACAGTCCTTGATAAAATTGTGCTGGAACAATTTATGCAGGCTGTTCCCAGCGGTGTTAAAACTTTTCTGACACTCCAGCACTGCCAAACCTCGGAGGAGACAGCCACTCTTGCGGAGCGGTATTTCGCTGCAGAGAGGACTGACACCTCAGGGCAAGGTATCTGGTCGGCAGCTGGTAGGAGAGATAGTGGCAGAAAAGGAAAATATATGTATGATAAGCTGTACAAGCCTGAATTGTCTAATGTTAATGTCTCTGAGGATAATAATGTCTTATCTGTACCTAAAGGAAAATGTTTCAGGTGTGGGAAGAAAGGACATTTTCAGAGATCCTGCACAGAAAGAACAGTCCTGGTGACAGGGACAGAAGAGACAGATCAGGACGAATTCCTTATCCAAGCTCAAGTGGAAGGTATTCACACACTGGCTCTACTTGACTCGGGGGCTGACCAGAGCATGATTTCAAAGAGGCTCTGGGAAGCCATTGAGGGGCACCGCCAGTCGCCCCCGAGTCAAGCAGAAGGACAAGTTCGTGTCAGGTGCGTGCACGGCGCAGCCTCACACTATCCCCTACACAATGTAAGGGTAAATGCATTAGGAACCCAGCAAAACATGTTAGTGGCTATAGTTCCGAAGCTACCAAGGGAGGTTGTCCTGGGGCGGGACTGGCCACCATTTTTTCAGAAAATGGATGGGAAGCTTAACAAACCTGGCCTAAAGTCCAACCAACACCAGGTAGGGACACAGGAAGTAGAGATAGAAGCTTTGGCCGCTAAACTCCCGAGTCCCCTGTTTGGCAAGTCACAGAAGACTAGGGCACAGCCACAGGTTCACAAGAAGGGGGCGCCCTTAGGGAAATCTAAATTTATGCTGCAGTTCTGTAAGGTGACAAACCTAGCCAAAAGCCCCCAGAGAGCCACCCCAGGAGCAGTGGGCTACAACTTATTTAGTGCTGAGGAAGCCATAGTTGAAAAAGGGGGGAAGGCCTTAGTCGATACAGGCATTCAAGTGAAAATCCCAGAGGGCTGTTATGGCCGTATCGCTCCAAGGTCAGGCCTAGCAGCTAAGTTCTTTTTGGATATAGGGGCAGGGGTAATAGATCCCGATTATAGAGGATGCATCAAAGTCTTGATCTTCAACTTCGGGAAGACCGACTTTAAGATTCAAGTGGGCGATCGCATCGCGCAATTAATAAGCGAGCGAGTGGGTTTTCCCATAATAGAGGAGGTGGCCTCGTTACCATCTACCACTAGGGGAGAAAAGGGGTTCGGGTCCACGGGCCAAAGTGAAGTAAAAATCATGAAGGCCCTAGCTGAGCAACCTAAAGAAGAAGATCTTGGTCCTCAAATTACGGATTTGAAGGACAAGCCAAAACCTAGGTTAGGTGAAGGGCTTTCTCCACAACAGCAAGAATTGGCCCAAGTCCTGGACAGGTTCTCGGACGTCTTAACTACGAAACCCAGGGAAACTCACGTAGTGGCCCATGAAATTATTACCGCACCAGGGCGAGTAATTCGGCAGCGTCCCTACCGCATGCCCGAGGCCAAAAAGAAAAATAGTAGAACAGGTAAGGGAGATGGTTAAACTAGGCGTCATAGAGGAATCACGCAGCCCCTGGTCTAGCCCAGTGGTGCTGGTGCCCAAACCGGACGGGTCTATCAGATTCTGTATAGATTTTCGCCGGGTGAATGAAATTTCACAATTCGATGCCTACCCGATGCCCCGGATTGACGATTTGTTAGATCGCTTGGGGCAGGCGAGATATTTAACCACCCTTGACCTCACAAAAGCGTATTGGCAAGTACCCCTAACGAAAGAGTCCAAGCCTAAAACAGCGTTTAGTACGCCTATAGGGCTCTTTCAATTCCGGCGCATGCCATTCGGCTTACATGGCGCCACGACCACCTGCCAGCACTTGGTGGATCAGGTCCTGAGACCCCACCACGATTACACGCTGGCTTATATGGATGACGTTATTATTTACAGTACCACATGGACCCAACACCTCGCGAGAATAGAGGCCGTACTAAGGGCACTTCGCAAGGCTGGCTTAACGTTAAATCCGGCCAAGTGTTTATTCGCCACAGAAGAAGCTAAGTATTTGGGCCATATGGTCGGGAGGGGGGTAGTAAGGCCCCTAGCCTGTAAAATTGAAAGCGTCAGAAACTTTCCATGTCCGGGTACTGTGATAAGGAAGCTTATCATAGCTCAGGAAGGAGCTATAGAAAAGGTGAAGTGACTCTGAACAAGCAACCTGTCAGTTCTGGTAGAAATAAGAAAACAGAATTTTCCCATAAAAGACTACCAGTCCCAGAATGCACCAGGTTTCCAACAGCCATTAGAGGAGCTGAAGTGGGGAAACGTGCGTTCAATCAGGAGGGCTATGAGGTAATCCCTAAGCACTCATCTCAAAGGGCAGGGCCTGATTCAGCACAGCTGCGCTGTGTTAGGGAGGAGCACTCATCTAAGCAGAATAAAGGTAGAGTTTATTCTACAGAGAAGCAGCTTGAGCTTGATCATCTTCATCATCTGAAGGATTATCAGAAGCAGAAGCCAAACCGGACGGACAGAGAGGGAAAGAAACCCTTTGGAAGAAAGAGGAGAAAAGCCTTTGAGAGGTCTAGAAGAGTCCAGAGCAGTACGTATACTGGGAGGCATTCCAAGGGCCAGCATACACCATTGGACTGGGGAAAGCCAGAGGAATGCTGCTGCAGAGCTAGGAATCTCCAGACGGTACCTGTGAGGGAGACGGCTGCACATGGAAGGGACCCTAAGACCTGTGCCAGAAGGTATGTGAAGAGAGATCCAGTGTCCAGGGATCTGGATTGGAAGGCTGGACATAAGAACTGGACTACATACTGGCCAGGCTATATAGAGAGGAACTCTAACAGCAATGGAAGCTCAGGTATGAACAATGATCTATGCCCTAGCTATAACCTTGAAAGACAGCAGGGAAACGAGTATTCTCCTGAAAGTGCTCCATTGGGAGATTCATCTGTGCCAATCCATGATATTGAACCCATGCTTGTTGAAGAAGAGGGAATGATAGCAGATGAAGAATCTGTTTACATGGACTGCTCTGTCTAAACTCCTTTGGTGATTTTCTGTTATAAAGTACAGCAACCATCACAAAGAAATACAAACTTGTTCTTTAATCTACTCAGAAAAATCCTGAGTAGGATTTTTAGCCACGCAGTAGAAAGCAAGCCAGCTAAGGGGTTTCAGCTGGATAACTGCTAGCAATTGAGCCTTACCTAATTGCTTGTGAGCTAGGAGAGAATCACTTCTGAATCTATGTGGGAAGATATAAGAAGTTAACCTGAAAAGAACAGTTTTTTTCTTTCTTTGTAGCTTTTGGTTTGTTGTTTGATACATGCTAAGAAAATATTAGCTAAGCCTACAGAAAAGACCAGTTTGTTATCAACCAGGTCTTATTTCTTTTGCTTTGATTGCCTGACAAGTTCAAATGTTGTTTTCCTCATTTTATTTTTTCAAGTTTAACACTGAAAGCAAGTAACCTGATTTATGTGCTACCAAGCATATCTGTGTTGGGAGAAATAACCCCATAAATAAATATCTTATTGGCTTTACCCAAAAGCACAACTAATTATTGTGAGCAGCTGTGTCTGGTGTGAATGAACTGCATTGCCCACAATCCCTTGCAAATCATATAGATATATGCACTTGCCAAGACTGTGAAGATTCTCACCCAGGCAGCCGTCTGACAGTACAAAAAAGCAGGTGCGCAGTTTTCTTGGATTGATAGGATACTATCGCAGGTTTATACCTCGCTTTGCCGAGGAAAGTATCCTATTTACCAAAATGCTGCGGAAAAACGCACCTAATACGATAAAGTGGTCCCCGGAGGCTGAAGAAGCCTTTACTGTCCTGAAGGAGAAACTCTGCATGGCACCAGTGCTAAGGGGGATAGATTTTAACCTACCCTTTATAGTCCAGACGGACGCGTCCGAAACAGGGTTAGGGGCAGTAATGGCTCAAAACTTAGAGGGGGTAGAACACCCCGTAACATATTTAAGCCGAAAGCTCACCAAAGCGGAACGAAATTACTCCACGATAGAGAAGGAGTGCCTGGCGATTAAATGGGCAGTGGAGGCATTGCGCTTCTATTTAACCGGCAGACAGTTCCTTTTGGTCACAGACCACACCCCTTTGACATGGCTGAATCAGATGAGAAATAGTAATCCTCGTTTGACCCGGTGGCACCTAGCGCTCCAACCTTTTAACTATCTAGTGAAGCACAGAGCTGGGCGGCCGCATGGAAATGCGGATGCGCTGTCACGAATTCCGGGCTGTCAGGAAAAATCTGCAGCCCGTAATATTTTAAGGGGGGGGGGGGTCTGTCATGGCGCAAGGCAAATAGTGCCTATGGAAATAGATGAAAATGTGCAGGGCAGTTTTAAAACAGGCAGCTCAAAGCACATGGCTAGGGGTTGCTATGGACAACCAACCAAAACACGAGCACCGGGTGTAGGTAAACGCCCCGGAGATGCATTACCTCATAGCTCATTAGAGGAGCAGGAACAGCTGCAGGGACTTGAGCTGATGAGGGGCTCAAAGAATGATGCATTTAAAATAGAGTCAGTCGAGCAGAAACAGAACACGAGGAAGGAGAACACGAGAGGCAGAAACAGGAACACGGAAGAGCAGAACATATGAGAACCAGGATACATACCTGAGAGCTTCTGACGGAAATTCCAGCAGCACCTCAGAGGAGTTTGCCCAGGAGGGATTACCCGAGGTTAGTGCTAGAGAGTTGGGCTGCACTGAACCAGAGTCCGGTTGGGGACCCAGAGGGATTCCAGGGAGCAAACGACGAGGAGCTGTGAGAGGGAACTCCCACGAGAGCAGGTACCTGGAGAATAGAAGCTCTTATCCAAAAGAGATTTCCCGGCTGAAAGAAAGACGTCCTGTGAGGGGAAGTGAAAGGGAGAAATGTTTCCAGCTTCTCGGCTGCAAACGTTCAGGCAGAGCTAAGCCTGAAGAAAGGCCAATTCCCTGGAATAGAGGGGCACTGGATTTTACCTGCACTAGTCCTGAGGTGTATGGCCCTCTAGAGGGAAAATCCACATTGCATGGTAACCTGCCTTTCCACGTTAATAGAGGGGAGAGGAGGGATTGCTAAACACTGATACAAGTTACAGCCATACAAGAGATAATAGCAGGGAAGCTCAGGAGGCCATGGACTGTGATTTCTTTGGAGAAAACTCAGAGGATTTCCAGATGGACTGTACACTGGTGTTTTCAGATAGTGTGACCTCTTTCTGTTGAAGCATAAAAGAAGCCTGAAAAAAGAGAAATCTGTGTAAGGGCACAGATTTCACTCTACAGCCGTTGTAATATAGAAAGCCTGTTTTTCACTTTTGTTTTCCTTAAAGCTGAAAAGAAGCATTTCCTTTGTCATTTGTAGTACCCTTTTTGTGTTGTGCCAGAAGCATGTTTACTTTCCTTTATAACTCCTGTTTGCAAACGTTCTCCCGGGAAGGGAAATAAATACCTCTTTATCAGCATAGCTACTCGTCCACGACTACACTCTTATTGAATAGCTATTGGGACTTCAACTCCCAGGGGGCACCACTAGTCCCTGCTACATAGGAGGAGCCTGTCAGATGGCTGCCTGGGTGAGAATCTTCACAGTCTTGGCAAGTGCATATATCTATATGATTTGCAAGGGATTGTGGGCAATGTAGTTCATTCACACCAGACACAGCTGCTGACAATAATTTAGTTGTGCTCAAGTGTTAAAGCCAATAAGATATTTATTTATGGGGTCATTTCTCCCAACACAGATATGCTTGGTAGCACATAAATCAGGTTACTTGCTTCCAGTGTTTAACTTGGAAAAACAAAATCAAAATCAGGAAAACAACATTCAAACTTGTCAGGCATTAGCTAATGTTTTCTTAGCATATATCAAACAACAAACGAAAAGCCACAAAGAAAGAAAAAAACTGTTCTTTTCAGGTTAACTTCTGATAACTTCCCACATAGATTCAGAAGTGATTCTCTCCTAGCTCACAAGCAATTAGGTAAGGCTCCATTGCTAGTAGTTATCCAGCTGAAACCCCTTAGCTGGCTTGCTTTCTACAGCGTGGCCAGAAATCCTACACAGGAGCTTTTCTGAGTAGATTAAAGAACAAGTTTGTATTTCTTTGTGATGGTTGCTGTACTTTATAACAGAAAATCACCAAAGGAGTTTGGACAGAGAGCAGTCCATATAAACACATTCTTCATCTGCAATCATTCCCCCTTCTTCAACAAGCATGGGTTCAATATCATGGATTGGCACAGATGAATCTCTCAATGGAGCACTTTCAGGAGAATACTTGTTTCCCTGCTGTCTTTCAAGGTTATAGCTAGGGCATAGATCAGTGTTCATACCTGAGCTTCCATTGCTGTTAGAGTTCCTCTCTATATAGCCTGGCTAGTATGTAGTCCAGTTCTTATGTCCAGCCTTCCAATCCAGATCCCTGGACACTGGATCTCTCTTCACATACCTTCTGGCACGGGTCTTAGGGTCCCTTCCACGTGTAGCCGTCTCTCTCACAGGTAGCGTCTGGAGATTCCTAGCTCTGCAGCACCATTCCTCTGGCTTTCCCCAGTCCAAGGGTGTATGCTGGCCCTTGGAATGCCTCCCAGTATACGTACTGTTCTGGACTCTTCTAGACCTCTCAAAGGCTTTTCTCCTCTTTCTTCCAAAGGGTTTCTTTCCCTCTCTGTCCATCCGGTTTGGCTTCTGCTTCTGATGATCCTCCTGATGATGAAGATGATCAAGCTCAAGCTGATACTCAGGATAATGAGGATAATTCTCTGTAGAATAAACTCTACCTTTATTCTGCCTAGATGAGTGCTCCTCCCTAACACAGCGCAGCTGTGCTGAATCAGGCCCTGCCCTTTGAGATGAGTGCTTAGGGATTACCTCATAGCCCTCCTGATTGAACACACGTTTCCCCACTTCAGCTCCTCTAATGGCTGTTGGAAACCTGGTGCATTCTGGGACTGGTAGTCTTTTATGGGAAAATTCTGTTTTCTTATTTCTACCAGAACTGACAGGTTGCTTGTTCAGAGACACTTCACCTTTTCTATAGCTCCTTCCTGAGCTATGATAAGCTTCCTTATCACAAGCCTCACTGAAGCCCCCAGGCCTTTCGCCTCCGGGGTAAGTAGGTGGGTGACACTACTTACGAAGCAAAAGTAACCAGCTCGCTCTATCTTCTAAGCCCCTCATTCCAGCTAACATACCCTACACCGTCCCTCTAGCCTCATCTGGCCAACTCTCAAGTGAGACCCAACACACTATGACATCCTTTTCCATCCCAACTGACAGAGTCATTCAAGACACTATCTTAAAAATAAACACCACAACAGCACCTTCTGACCCTTGTCCAGCTACCTGGATAAAGTCACTGCGTGCAGATCTCAGCCCATTTCTAGCTAAATTGATAGGTGTATCGTTCTCTACTGGAACATTCCCTCAAACCCTGAAGCAGACTTCCGTCAGACCTCTCTTAAAAAACAGCAAGTTGGACCCCTCCATGATGGAATCCTACAGACCCATCTCCAGCATTCCTCTCCTATCGAAAATCATCGAAAAGATTTCCCAACGCCAACTACAAGATCATATAGATACCAATGCACCCCTACATCCCTGCCAGCATGGATTTCGTGAATCACATGGTGTTGAAACACTACTGACATCCCTGTTTAACACTCTAACCATAGGCCTGGACAACATCAGACAAGGTTTTGTATTAATATTCATGGACATTACCGCTGCCTTCGACACAGTCGATCATGAAGTACTCCTGTCACACCTCAGAGAGAAGGGAGTTCACGGATCAGCTCTATCATGGTGCGCGTCATACCTCAGAGACCGTTGGCAACATGTCCGTTCTGGATCTTCCACCTCTGACCCCTTCCCTCAAACAAAAGGTGTGCCACAAGGCTCCTCCCTTTCCGCCTTGCTGTTCAACATCTATATGCAGCCTATCTGTGACCTTATCCACTCTTTTAACATCAACTGCCTGGTCTATGCTGACGACGTCTTGATGTACATGCCAATCTCAACAGAACACCTGGACCTCTCCCCACTAATCAAGTGCTTTGACGCAGTCACAGACTGGCTAAATGCACAAATGCTTAAGATAAACTTCAAAAAGACAGAAGTCCTCTTCGTCACCAGGAACACAGCATTCACCCCACCAATGTCCATTAAGGTGCGTGACGCAGAACTCCTCTGCAAGACCACAGTGAGATACCTTGGAGTCACGCTCGACCAACAGCTCAATATGAAGGTTCATATCGGCAAGGTAGCAAAATCTGTCTATCACAAAATCCGTACCCTTCGTCATCTATGTCAGCTGCTAGAGCCCGATGACTTCCGATCAGTCTTTCAGGCCCTAATAATGCCTGACCTTGACTATACTGACAAAATACTCATACTCACTCACAAAGCATTGCACACTGGTTCTCCGCAGTACCTAGCCGACTCTATCCGTTTACAACCTTCCCCTCACCTCCTCCGTTCAGCACATGGCTACCGTCTCTATCTCCCTTCCCCATCCTCAGCCCATTTGGAAACGACACGACACTCCACATTTTACTTCCTGGCTCCAGCACTCTGGAATTCACTCCCATCTGCCCTCCATACCGAGCTTTCCTTCCCTCGATTTAAGTCCCTACTCAAGACCTGTAAACGGGGGTGCTGGTCGTGAAAGGCCACAGTCTTAGCAAAGGCAAAATATTATTATGACTTGCAAAGGATTGTGGGGGATGTAGTTCATTCATACCAGAATCAGCCGTTCACAAAATAATGAGTTGTGATGCTCGAGTGTAAGCAAAGAAAAACAGATTTTATTCATGGGGTTTATTATCCCACACAGATTTACTTGGTAACACAAAAGGACACTTGCTTCAAGTATTGTACTCAGGAAAAACAAAACATGATATAAGGTAACTGAACTTCTTAAGCAATAAATCAATAAAGACCTTGATGGGAAACAGAAAAGGTCTTTTTGATGGCTCCTGCTAATGACCTTCTTAGCAGTGCTCCAAAAGGCAAAAACAAACCCAAAAGTAGAAAAACTGTTCTTTATCAAGGATAACTTTCTTCTATTCACACATACAAAGAAGAAGTTTCCTTCTAGAGCTCACGTGCACTTGTGCCTGGCTCAATTACAAATAATTATCCAGCTGCAAACCCCTTCGCTGGTTCACTCTCTCTACGTGGCTCAATCCTACCCTAAAGCTTTCTTGCAGAGACTTTTCTGGGTAGATAAAAGAACAAGTTACAGTTCCTTTTGGTGGTTGTTGTATTAGTGAGAAACTACTTTAAAACAGCAGCCTAGACAGAGAGCAGTCCATGTATTCCAACTGATCATTTGATATATCTCCTCCTTCCTCAAATATCATGGTCTGGCTCAGAGGAATTCCTTAATTGATCACTCTCAGGATAATATTTGTTTCCCTGCTGTCTTCCAGATGAAGAGCTAGGGCATAGATCAAAGTTCATAGCTGAACTACCCTTGCTGTTAGGTTTCCTCTCCTGGTATCCCGGCCAGTAAGTAGTCCAGCTTTTATGTCCAGCCTTCCAATCAAGATCCCTGGACACTGGGTCTCTCTTCACATACCTTCTTGCACCGGTCTTAGGGCCCCTTCCAATTGCAGCCGTCTCCCTCAAAGGTGCCGTTTGGGAGTTCCTGGCTCTATAACCCCAATCCTCTGGCTTCCTCCAGTCCAAAGGAGTATGCTTGCCTCTGGAATCACACCCAACACACGTACTGCTGTGGCCTCCTTCTTTAGACCTCCAAGATGTCTGTCTGGTCTTCCTTCTGCGTTGCTTCTGCTGTTGTAGTCCTCTCTCTTCTTTCTGTCTGCTCTCCTGGTTCTCACCGTTCTGCCTGTTCTGTCTCTGTGTAGAATATATTTTACTTTTAAAGTGCTTAGAGGGACACTCCTCCCTAGCACAGCCCAGGTGTGCTGAATCAAGCCCTGCCCTTGGAGATGAGTGATTGGGGATTACCTCATAGCCTCTAGAAGAGCTGAAGTGGGGAAATGTGTGTTCAATCAGGAGAGCTGTTTGAAACCGGGTGCATTCTGGGACTGGTAGTCTTTTATGAAAACATTCTGTTTTAGTATTTCTACCAGCAAAGACAGGTTGCTTGTTCAAAGCCAATTCACCTCTTTTATAGCTCCCTCCTGAACTATGATAAGCTTCCTTATCACAGACCCACCTCTTTCAACAGGCTTTTGATCTACCAGACCCTTAGGAGTGACTGGCCTTCCCGCACGTACCTCCCCTAACCTGTCTCTCTCCCACTTTTGCTTTTCTGTCTCTCGCTGTCCTATCTGAGTAATGGCGTTCTTTTCCCTTTTCCTGATTTTACTGTTTAATTATATTGTACACCGCCCTGACGCACCTGCCTGGGCGGTATATCAAGCGACGAATAAAGATAAAGAAAGATATGCTAATGCGATACTACATGGCCTACCAAAGAGCACGATTAACCCCTTACAACTTGCAATGAATTCAGCTGCAAGAATCCTTCACGGAGCTTCAAGGAGAACCCACATCACTCCTATACTGAAACAGTTACATTGGCTGCCTATACAATCTAGGATCTCTTTCAAGATCCTATGACACATAAAGCGATCAATAAATACTCTGCGACTACTATCACTGACCTTATATCAATTACACCCCCTAATCGAGCAAGGAGATCGACTGCCTCCAATTCTCTCGTATTACCGAAGGCAATCACAAAGTGCTCTCAAGTCACTAGATCCAGAGCCTTTTCCTACTTTGCACCATCATGCTGGAATGCTCTACCATCAGGCATCAGAGACCTCTCCCAGTTCAGGAAGGCACTGAAGCATCACCTATTTCTGCAGCACTATGATGTTTCGGATACCCCCTCATACCATCCCACCACCAGACCCCAGGCTAACACCTTAAACCCATGCACTCCACATTCTTAATCTGTAGATCCGTAATCCCACTTCGCACCTCCTCTCACCATGAGAAATGCACCTAGTTTCACATAACCCTATATATAGCTGCATTTTGTAGCATTGTACATAGTTATCATGTTTCCCTGTTCAAGAAACCTGTTTAATGTTTATCCAAGTTTATTTTACCTGTTTATTGTAAGCACAGATCAATTAATTGAGACGTGTGGTTTATATGTTCACTGTGAACCGCGCTGATGTCGAATGTCCCACTACCGCTCTCAGGTGCATTCAGCCAAAAGAAACTACTTCTCTACTGCCATCTCAAATGCTCCTAATCAGACCCGACACCTCTATAATACACTTTACTCCCTCACCTCCCTTCTTCCCTCTGCCTCTGCCGCTCACCTATCTCCCCCTCCTTCACTTCTTGCCACATTCTTTAGCGATAAGATCTCCAATCTTAGGTCCTCCCTTCCCTCCTGCCCCTCACCCATTCTCCCTCCCGTAGTGTCTCCTCCTCCGTCCCCTGGCCATTCCCATACTTGGTCTTCTTTCTCCCTAATAACCTCTGCTGAACTTCACCAACTTATCTCCTCTTCTAATAAGACCTTCTGCTCCCTCGATCCCATCCCTTCCTCTTGGCTGTTAAACCCATCATTGGCACTTCTCCCCCCTCTCCTCTCTATGCTTAACTCTAGCCTCTCCTCCAGTATTTTTCCCCACTCCTGGAAGCACGCTCTCATTCGCCCCATTCTCAATAAGCCCTCCCTTGACCCCATGGTTCCCTCCCACCATCGCCCAGTATCCAACCTCCCCTTCATTTCCAAACTTCTAGAAAAATTTGTATTTGCCCAACTCTCTCACCACTTAGACGATGTCAACTTTCTTCATCCACGGCAAACTGGGTTCCGTCAGGGTCACAGTGTAGAAACTGTCCTTCTCGCTTTCACCAATGCCCTACAAGTTGCTCACGATCGTGGTGATATTTCGGTGGCGGTAGCCCTTGACCTGTCCGCCGCCTTTGACCTTGTTGATCACTCCCTCCTTCTCACCCTTCTCCGAGAGGCGGGTCTTCGCAGCACGGTGCTTCATTGGTTTCACTCTTTTCTGTCCTCGCGGTCCTGCTCAGTCCTTTCTTCCTCCCCTTCCACTCCTGCCTCGGACCCCTTTCCTCTGATATGTGGTTTCCCCCAGGGCTCTGTTCTTTCACCTCTTCTTTTTAACCTTTTTCTAGCCCCCCTCACTCTTCAGATTCAGCAAACTGGGATCAGCGCCTTTTATTACACTGACGATATCGTTCTCCTACACCACACCTCCCCCTCTCACCCTGATCTCTCCCCACTTAATTCCTGTCTTTCCACTGTCGCTGATTGGTTATCACAAAACTGTCTTCACCTTAACCTCACAAAGACTATCGCTATTTGGTTTTCCCGCGGCGGTCCCTCTCCTTCTCTAGCCCCATCTTTCTCAGGTTCCCCCATTCCATTGGTCTCTTCTTTCCGTTACCTTGGCGTTTTCTTTGACTCAAACTTATCTTTTCACGATCACATCTCCCACGTCACTAAGACTTCTTTCTTCTTCTTGCGCCAAATTCGTGCTATTCGCCCTTTCCTCACCCCCCCAGCACTCGCTACATTACTCCTATCTCTGGTCATGTCCCGTGTTGACTTTGCTAACTCTCTTTTTCTTGGTCTTCCGAAAACTCAGCTTCATCGACTTCAACGTATCCAGTACACTGCTGCCCGCATTGCTACCCATTCCTCTGCCCGCGATCACATCTCACCCCTCCTTTCCCGTCTCCATTGGTTGCCTCTACCTTTCCGTTCCCAATATAAATTGCTTACGCTGGTACATCGGGCCTTTCACACTAACACTCCGCAATATCTGGCAGACCTTCTCACTTATCACACCCCCAGGCACACACCTCGCTCATTTCACCTTAACCGTCTCACTCTCCCTTCCCCCTCTCTTGCACACCTTCAGTCCACCCGCTCCTCAGCTTTCTTCTTCGCAGCTCCCGCTCTTTGGAACTCTCTTCCCCCCTCCCTCCGCCTCGAGCCCCACTATCTCACTTTTAAATGTAATCTGAAAATCCACCTCTTCTCCCTCGCCTTTGACCTTCCCTCCCCCTGTTGTGTAAGTTCTTTCTACTGTGATTTGTGTTGTGCTCTTTCCTCTTCCATCTCGAGATTGTAACTTCCTTTTCCTTTCTTCTGGCTTAATGTTTTTATAATTGTTTTTATGATTGTTTTACGATTGTTTTTACATTGTAAACCGCTCTGGTCCCCCTGAAAGGCGGTATATCAAGATTAATAAACATAAACATAGTGCGGTATAAAAGAAACTGTAAATAAATAAATAAAATAAAACAATGACCATTTTGTTTTTCTTTGGAACATAACTCAGTAGGTGTGATCGCTTTGCAAAAAACAAAACAGTGATGAAAACAGTTCCTTGTTCCGCGAAATCAGCAGTTCACCTAGTATGGAGAAATTTCACTTACCGTTAATTTCCTTTCCTGGAATACTGCTAGACCAGACCAGACAAACGGGTTATGCACCCCTGCCAGCAGATCTTGGAGACAGAGAATTCTACCAGAGCTCTGATAGGCTGGAGCCTGGTGATCTAATCCTACCCCTAGGGGTCTCCCTCAGTTACGTCCACAAGCTAACGCAACATGAAGTGTAACATCACCCCAGAGGGTCTCAAGTGAACTATATACTAGGGAGCCCAAGAACTCCCTAGAGCTGAACAGTATCCACCTACGAACCCATGGACTGCCCATGGTGAGGCATACCGGGCAAAGAGAAGAACCGCGGTCGGCGGCTGCACCGCACCAACGGCACTCCAACAAACAGCAGGGCGGGTCCTGGACTGGTCTAGCAGTATTCCAGGAAAGGAAATTAACGGTAAGTGAAATTTCTCCTTCCAGTTCATACTGCTAGACCAGTCCAGACAAACGGGCAGTACCCAAGCTACCTGCTTTCAAGGGGGGGCAAGGCCGCCGACAGCTCAGCAACTCCAAAACGGACCTCCTGACGGGCATGAACGTCCAACCGATAATGACCGACAAAGGTGGACAGTGACGACCAAGTCGCCGCCCGGCGAATATCGAGAGGAACTACATGAGACCTCCCGGCCCACAAAGCTGCTTGCGCCCGAGAGGAGTGAGCATGGAGTCCCGGTGGAGCTGGCTCTCCCAGAAGAAGGTACGCCGCCTCAATGGCCTCCATAACCCATCTAGAAATGGTAGATTTGGAGGCCGCGGATCCCCGACGAGAACCCGCGAACAAGACAAAAGAGGAACAGTCATATGGAAGGGTCTCGCGACCGCCAGATACCAAAAAAGAACCTTCTTAAGGTCCACCGCCCGCAACGGAGACCGACCACTGTCACACTGCGCCTTTGGAAAAGACGGAAAGAAAAGAGGCTGGTCAACAGTGAACGGCGTCAGCACTTTGGGCAAAAAAGGAAGGGATAGTTCGCAGAAAAACGCCTTCGGAGGAAAACGAGAGATAGGGATCTCGACACGAGAGAGCCTGGAGCTCAGAAATACGGTGTGCCGAAGTTATGGCCACCAAGAAGACTGCCTTCAGAGTCAAATCTAGAAGAGAACAGGCCCTCAGAGTCTCAAAGGGAGGAGCAACGAGGGCACAGAGGACAAGCAGGAGAGCCCACGCCGGTACAGGCGAACGCAGAGGAGGCCGGAAGGCTCTAACTCCGCGGAGGAACCGAGACACGTCCGAATGCGAAGCTATCGATCGCCCCGCTATAGGACCCCAAAAACAAGTTAAAGCGACCACTTGTACTCGCAAGGAATCGAGCGCTAATCCCTTATCCACTCCGGCCTGTAAAAAGGACAGGATGTCCGGAACACCGCAACGCCAGGGTGAGAGGTTATTTCACGAACACCAACCATCAAGAGAAGCCAAACCCGAGCGCAAGTCAGCGTCGTGGTAGACCGTCGCGCTGTGAGAAGCGTCACGACCACACAAGGCGAATAGCCGTAGCGAGCAAACCGGCGGCGTTTAATAGCTAGGCCGTAAGCGAGTAAGGAGCCGGGTCTTCCTTCTCCACCGGTCCCTGAATCAGAAGGCCGAGAAACGCCTCGAGGCGGAGCAGCGACGCCCCAGACAGACGGAAGAGATCCGCATACCATGGTCCGCGAGCCCAAGGCGGAGCCAGCAGGAGCACAGGGCCGCGACGGTCTCAGAGCCGCTGGAGAACCATGCATATCATGGATCAGGGAGGGAAAACACACAGGAGAAGATGAGTCGGCCACGGTTGAGAGAGAGCATCTATGCCGTGCGCTCCCTCGTCCCTCCAATGGCCGAAGTACAGCGAAGCCTTGGTAGTCTGCGCCGTAGCCATTAGATCCATGGTCGGTAGTCCCCACAGGTGAACAATGGACCGGAACGCATCCGGCTGCAGAGCCCAGCCCCCGGGCTCCAGCGACTGCCGGCTGAGAAAATCGGCTTACACGTTGTTCATGCCTGCGATGTGCTGCGCCGATAGCCTGAAGATGTTCCTCCGCCCACAGGAGGAGCAAACGCCTCTCCTGTGAGACATCCGGACATTGCGTGCTGCCTAGGCAGCTTAGGTAAGCAACCGTCGTGGCGTCGGACAGGATCCGAACCGCACACCGCCGCAGAAGAGGCTGAAACTGAAGAAGGGCGAAGCGCACTTTCCGCGTCTCGAGACGATTGATAGACCCTCGGGCTTCGCAAGGTGACCAACTCCCCTGCGCCGAGGCCAAGCCGCAAGGCGCTCCCCAACCGGAGAGGTCAGCGACTGGCGTCACCAAGATCCAGCGCAGAGACTCCAGAGGGACCCCCCGTAGAAGATCATGTGCCTGAAGCCACCAGCGGAGGCTGCGGCGCACCGGCAGAAGCAAAGGCAACCGGATTCGATAACTCTCCGAAACCGGCGACCAACGAGATAGAAGCGCCGTCGGCAAGCAGCACATGTGCGCTCTGGCCCACGGAACGGGGGCTATCGTTGCTGCCATGGACCCCAAGAGTTGAAGGTAGCCCCAAGGCCGAGGCGCCGCTTGATCCAAGCAGCGGCGGAGCAGAAGAGAGATCTTCTGAAAACGCTCCTGAGGTAGAAACACTCGTCCCCGACGAGTGTCGCACCCAGCCCCTAGAAAATCCAGGACCTGAAGCATCCCAAAATAGACAGAGTAACGGCCCAGTCCTCCTTCTAACGGTGGACCGGGACGAATGGCATCTAAACGCTGGAGCCTTTAAATGAAGCAACATCAGAAGAGGAGAGGAGTGGCCTAGTGGTTGGGGCAAGGTACCACAGGCCGGAAGGTCGGTGGTTCAAATCCCACTAGAGGACAGCAACCTTGGGCCGGAAGGACTGGGGTTTCTAGTCCCACAGGTGCTCCTTGTGGTCTTGGGCAAGCCACTTAACCCTCCATTGCCCATGTTCCCTGTAAGTATTAGTGTATGTGTCTCAAATCCTCTCATGTTAAATGTATCCCCCAACCGCTTTGACCCGGTGAAAAGCGGGATATAAATGCAGCTAAATAAACATCCGCTGCCCATTGACGCAGGCTGAGCCATCTCCGAGCTACCGACACCAGTGCTAGGAAGCGAGCTGACAGCCTCAAGAGATCACAGAATGCCTCTGCCAGGAATGCAGCGATGGATTCGAAATGAACCAACTCGGGAACACCTGGAAGCTGCTGAATCCATCGAAGGGAGGCCCGAGCTGCTAGACCTCCGCACACCCCTGCAAGAAGGAAATAGCGGGCGAAGGAAAACCCGTCTTTAGCAGCCCCCCAACTGTTTAGGTCTTGCTGGTCGCGGAGCGCCTCTCCGCCCTCAACCGGAAGTGTGGTATGCCTGATGACCCTGGTCAGAATGCATCAACTGTCGGGTATGTCAGCCAATGGTCCAAGTGAAAGGGAGACCAAGGGTATAACTGACCAATACCGCGTGCTGTACGAATGTCCTGGAAAATGGGATCCGGCTGCATCCGGAGGATCAGGTGTGTCGGCTAGGGGGAGCGACTCCATCACCTGTGTGATTAGAGCCGGCAACTCCTCTTTCCGAAAAAGGCTGAGAACCGCCAGCGAAGAAAACAGACGGAGAATATTCCCCATCTTCGTACTCCAACGAGTCAGGGCTGACCTCCGAAGATTTAAAGTCTTCTTGAATATCCATAGTACCCCGCAAGGCACATGCAACGCCCCAAGGAGGACGTACTGCTCTAAGGTCTGAGGACTTATGGGACCACTTGCGAGACCACGCCATATGCTTGCCTGTTACTGGGCAGGTGTAGGAGATACTCCAAAAGTCACAGGCGTCATGCCAGATGGAAGAGTGTGAGGAAGGCACTGCCAGTCAAGGCTGCTGTGGCCTCCAGCGGCTGTGGAAGCAACATGGGAGCTGACGGAATCCTTTCCTGCAGGAAGATCCTGCAGCAGAGGCTCTGAGGAGGGAGGAGATAAGGTGCTGATGAACCCATCTAGCAGCGCAGTGGGAATGGGGAAAGAGTCTCCGGGATGCAGCGTGCAGGTGGAACACAAGCAATCTATTAATTCCCCCTTCGGCTGATTACATATCACATAAAATACAGCCAGAGAAACAAGCATTGTAGAGACTTAAACCACCTTTCCTCTTCTTTTTTTTTTTTAGCATATAAAACAAAAATCAAGGTAGGCTCAGGGAAACCGAAGACTCTTCAAAGAAAAGGATTTTGAAACTCCCCGTGCCTCCACAGCATGTTTAAATGTGTGGAAACTGCTGTCTAGAGCTGTTCCCTCCAAAAAGAAACACTGAAGAGAAAAACAAAATGGCCGCTGGCACAGAAAAACTGTCAGGTATTCACTGAGCTGAGAAGGGAACTGTCAGTCATTCACTGTGCTGGTACAGAGAAACTTTCAAAGTCAGGGTAAGGCAATTACAGTGACTGAAAGTAGGGAAATTAGAGTTTGATCCCTCCCCAGCCACTCAGACCTCCATGGTAGGGGCTGAAAGGTGTTTCTGGGGAGGGATGTAGAAGCTCAAACCCAGCTGTATGGAAGATTACAGTGAGTATGCTTAAATAGGCCGAGCCCAAAACAGTCAGGATCCAAAACACTGACTTAAAATTCCAATCAAATGGTATATTGAATAAGACAGGTACAATATTCCAGTAAGACGTACAAAGTAACCCGGCTGCAGTTTGTGGATTAAGAATTTAAAGTAGGAACTTCAAAACTCAGAGGCAGCCGGTCCGGATGCAGTTGAAATCAACCCAGGGCAGCTGAGGCAAGTAAGAAAAAAACAGGCTACTCACAGTTTTCTTTCAGAAAATGATACCTGAACTTCCTGGGGATGTCCAAACCCTCGTGGCAAAGACTCAGCGAAGCGTAAAGCCAATGGAGAGCTCCACTGAAGCCAGGCTCAGGAGTTTCCAAGTTTATCTGGGGAATCAAGACGCTGGGGGAAGAGCACAGCTGATTCTTGAGGTCCCTGTGTTTCTTCTGACAGCCTATGCAGCGTAGACCTGAATAAGGCATAGTGAGAACTAAAAAAAAAAATAACTCTGCCCCGCAGGAACAGGCATTTAACAATATTCCCCATAATAGGTAATGCCTCAGCCAGCCTTCTTTGTTGGGCACAGTGGGGGATGGAACCCATGAGCCCTGCAGCATTGGTCAGTGTCTTAGCATTGTACTGTGGCTCTGAATTGCATCCTGTTCGCTATTCATGCCTTCCGTACTTTTTATTCATTATGTTAATACATAGGCAGAGAAAAAAAGAACCCCTCCACAACTCACAGCTAGCAAGTGTTGTGGAAAAAACTTAAACAGCAATAGAGGTGCTAGAAGCCAGCAAGTAGAGAAGGAATCTGGCTTCCCGCCAAAAACCGGGGCTCATTAGCTATTCAAAATGGCCGCCGGCAAAAATAAACCTCAAAAAGAGTGAATTAAAACCCCCAACTCTCACTTGGTTTGCAGCTTGTCGTGCTGTGAGGGCTTGTGTGCATCAGTGATGCTGAGAGCTAAACTATCGGTAGTTTAACTACTGGCAGGGTCTCCCAAGATGGACAGGTCTCAGCTGAGGTGCCAGACGAAGACAAACCACCCATCTGGGCAGCAGCAGAATGGGATAGTGTTGACGGCGGAGGATCACATTTCTGTGACAACGGCAACAACACCAAACTTAAACTGCGCGGAAGGAAGGCCCGGCAATCTACTTCTGTATCTTGCCATGAAAACCCAATGGATAGTTACAACAAAACAAATTGTGCTATGGTGCTGGAAGATGAGACTCCCAGGTCGGAAGGCACTCAACTAGCTACTGGGAAGAGCTGAAGACTTTTCAGAGTAAAGCCAGCATTTATGATGTGGTTGGATCAAAGCCTTCGGGAAGTCTGACTGCTGATGTAGCTGCGCATGAAATGAGAGTCAGAAGCTGTAAAGATGTCTTACACATTGGAACATGGAACGTACGAAGCATGAACCAAGGGAAGTTGGAAGTGGTCAAGAATGAAATGGAACGTGTACAACTTGATCTGTTGGGTGTCAGCGAACTGAAATGGACTGGCATCGGGCACTTTGCATCAGATGATCACATGGTCTACTATGCTGGAAATGAAAGACAAAGAAGAAATGGTGTTGCATTTATAATAAAGAAGAAACTTGCAAGAACTGTAATGAAATACAATGCAGTCAGCGAACGCTTAATCTCTATTCGTCTACGAGGATTGCCTATCAACACAACTATAATTCAAGTATATGCCCCAACAACAGCTGCAGAAGAGAATGAAATTGAAGAGTTCTATGAACAAGTACAAGCTGAAATTGACAGAACATGCAAACAGGATATCCTGATAGTCTTGGGTGACTGGAACGCAAAAGTTGGCAACAAAGAAGAAGGCAAAGTAGTTGGAAAATATGGACTTGGCAACAGAAATGAAGCTGGAGAAAGATTGATAGAATTCTGCAAGACCAATGATCTATTCATCTCAAACACCTTCTTTCAGCAACACAAGCGACGACTGTACACATGGACTTCACCCAATGGATTGTATAAAAATCAAATTGACTACATCTGTGGAAGTCAACGATGGAAAAGCTCTGTAACATCAACAAAGACAAAACCTGGAGCTGACTGTGGTACAGATCATCAACTACTAGTATGCAAACTCAAGCTAAAGTTGAAAAAGAGCAAACCACTCATGAATGCACCAAAATATGACCTTGAGAATATACCACTGGAATTTAAAGACTGCCTGCAAAATCGATTTGCTGCCTTAGATACAAATGACAGAGCTCCGGAAGAGTTATGGAATGACATCAAGAAGGTTGTGCTGGAAGAAAGCGAGAAGTCTCTACAAAAGGTGAAAAAGCAAAAACGGCCAAAATGGATGACGGAAGAAACTCTGAAAATTGCCCAGAAACGCAGAGAAGCTAAAGCCAAAGGAGAAAGAAAGACAATCGCAGAACTAAACAGAGATTTCCAACGTGCAGCAAGACAGGACAGGGAAAAGTACTACAATGACACTTGCAAGGAAATAGAAGCAGAAACTATTAGAGGAAGAACAAGATCGGCTTTCCTAAAGCTGCGAGAGTTAAAGAAAAAGTTCCAGCCTCGAATTGGAATGTTACAAGATGCTCAAGGTTCTATGTTGAATGATGCTGAGAAGATCAAGAAAAGGTGGAAGGAATATACAGAGTTTTTATATGATAAAGATCAAGTGGACCAACAGCCGTTTCAACCTATACCTTATGATCAGGAACCATTGGTGATGAAAGAAGAAGTTGAAGCAGCATTGAAAGCCTTATCAAAGAACAAAGCACCAGGCATTGATAGCATTCCCATAGAAGTATTGCAGCAATCTGATGCAGCTGTTACCGTACTTACAAGGCTCTGCCAAGAAATATGGAAGACAGCATCATGGCCAACTGACTGGAAAAGATCTGTGTTTATACCAATACTAAAGAAAGGTGATCCAACTGACTGTGGAAATTATCGCACAATCGCTCTGATCCCACATGCCAGCAAGATTCTACTGAAGATTATTCAAAAGAGACTACAGCCATACCTAGAACAAGAACTACCTGAAGTGCAAGCAGGGTTCAGGAAAGGGCGAGGAACGAGAGACATCATTGCGGATGTGAGATGGATCCTTGAAAAGACTAAAGAATACCAAAAGGATATCTATTTGTGCTTTATCGACTATAGCAAGGCTTTTGACTGTGTAAACCATGAGAAACTCTGGGCCACATTAAGAAGCATGGGTATACCAGAACACCTGATCGTTCTCTTGCGTAATCTGTACATTGATCAAGAAGCAACAGTTCGAACGGAACAAGGAGAAACAGAATGGTTTAAAATAAGCAAAGGTGTAAGACAAGGCTGCATACTTTCCCCCTACCTGTTTAATTTATATGCAGAACAAATCATTAGAGAAGCAGGACTGTATGAAGACAACAGAGGTGTGAAGATTGGTGGAAGACTCATCAACAACCTTCGCTATGCTGATGATACCACATTACTGGCTGAAAGTGAAGATGATCTGAAACATTTGCTTCTCACAATCAAAGAACATAGTCTCAAAATGGGCCTGCACCTTAATGTAAAGAAGACAAAGATCATGACAACTGGCATAATCAACAGGTTCATCGTTGAAGGAGAAGAAATTGAAATCGTGAACAACTTTAACCTACTTGGATCAACTATCAATAAAGAAGCAACAAGCAGTCAAGAAATCAGACGACGCATTGCTCTTGGCAGAATGGCTATGAAAGACCTAGATAAGATTCTCAAGAGCAGAGATGTCTCTCTCCATACAAAGATTCGACTTGTTCAAGCCATGGTATTTTCAATAACATCATATGGATGTGAAAGCTGGACAGTGAAAAAGACAGACAGGAAGAAAATTGATGCCTTTGAATTATGGTGCTGGCGGCGAATACTGTGTATACCATGGACTGCCCGAAGAACAAACCAGTCGGTACTAGAAGAGATCAAACCTAAGCTTTCTTTAGAAGCTCAGATGACAAGACTTCGACTTTCATACTTCGGACACATCATGCGAAGAGAGAGAGATCATTAGAGAAAGACATCATGCTTGGCAAGATAGAAGGTCAACGCAAAAGAGGAAGGCCAGCAATGAGATGGATTGCTACAATAACAGCAGCTACGGGTACCAGTCTGTCAACAATGAGCCGCCTGACTGAAGACCGAACACAATTTAGGATAGCTATCCAGAGGGTCGCCATGAGTCGACTCCGACTCGACGGCACTTAACAACAACAAAAACCCCCAAAAGCTAAGGAATTAACTTAAAAAGTCAAAGGACAAGGTGGCAGGGTTGCAGGCATGAGAGAAATGCCTAAAATCGCTGAAAAATCAAGAAAAATAAAATCTAGTCACCCCAGAGCTGCAGACATCAGTGGGAGAAAGACAGGCTTTGTACTCACAGTACCGAAAGTGCAGAGAAGCCACGGACCGCTGCTCAGCCCACTGCCAGCTGCCTCACCACTAAAATCAGCCCCAGGGACTGGATTTTAGGAGGCTTACCATCCAGCTAAATAGCTCTTGACTAGTGCTGGGAAGTCTGCACATCAGCGATCTCTACTGTGACAGGACACAGGAGCTCAGTTGGAAACATCCTGGTGCTCAGATAAGTACACTGGCAACTACAGGGTATAATCTCTCCAAACGAAATCACAAAGAAATAAATCATTTTAAATGTTTTTGAAGGAGCAAAAAAACAAAGCATCCAGATCTGCTGGAGACAGAGAAAAACTGAGGGAGACCCCTAGAGGTAGGATTAGATCACCAGGCTCCAGCCTATCAGAGCTCTGGTAGAATTCTCTGTCTCCAAGATCTGCTGGCAGGGGTGCATAACCCGTTTGTCTGGACTGGTCTAGCAGTATGAACTGGAAGTCCCTTTTGTTTTTTCTCATGGTGCCAACAACTGTAGTGTGTTGAATCTTCAGCCAGTCCTACATCAGTAAAGAAATTATCATATGTAACATTGCAGCCAGTTTTCCACCAATGTCTAGTCAATCTTTTCACTACTTCAACTCCTTTCTTCAGTTCGACTGCTGCTCCTGGTTGCTTCCCCAGATAAACTTCTCCTTTCAGTGGATAGCTGGTCTCTGCATCGCAGTTCCAGAATATCTTTATTCCATACTTTCCTGGCTTTGTGGGAATGTATTGTCGAAAGCCGCACTTGCTTCGGAAGCTGACCGGTTGCTCATCAACTGTCATATCCATTCCATAAGTACATCATTGATAAGCGTGCATTTAACATGTCCCATATATCACGGATGGGTGCCAATCTGTCGGTGGCTACGCGTTCTGGACGAGTGCACAAGTTAGCAACCAAGACACAAAACGTGAGCAGAATACAAACTTTATTGGTCCTTATATAATTAAAAAAAAAGGGGGGGGGGCCAAACCCAACAAAAGCCGTGTTTCGTGAGTACTTCGTCAGGGGTGAGGCACACCACAAACTACAAAACAAAAGAATGATAATAAATATAATAAGAACAAATAAAAAAATAATGTGACATATCAGTAATCATAATTACACCATCAAATACCAATTATAAAACAATAAATAAGAGTAAACATGAATGAACTAATCATAAATGAAATGCATTATAAAATAATGTATTACACCACATAAAAAGTCATATTGTATACTGAATATATAAACAATTAATAAAACATATAATAAAACATAAAGAAAATCAATCTTCATAAACAATCATAATGCCATTATATGTAAATAAATAAACAATATCATAGAGAGCAAGCAGAAACCATAGATACCCAGTGTGAACATAAAAACAATAAAAACATCAAGAGAACATATACATATTAAAACAAGGATATCATGAGGACCTATAAATGGAGAAAACCAAAGGGGATGTAAACCATGTCTAACTCAATTATGGAGGACAAATTGCATGCAGGGAAGCAGGAGCAAAATCCAAAGAAGATTATTTAGTAAACCACAGCAGATCAATTGTCTTGTGCTGTGGTTCCTTCTGGCCCAAGGTAATTTACCTTTTCATCAGATTCTTCTTTGGATTCTTCTGCTCCTGCTTCCCTGCATGCAATTTGTCCTCCATAATTGAGTTAGACATGGTTTACATCCCCTTTGGTTTTCTCCATTTATAGGTCCTCATGATATCCTTGTTTTAATATGTATATGTTCTCTTGATGTTTTTATTGTTTTTATGTTCACACTGGGTATCTATGGTTTCTGCTTGCTCTCTATGATATTGTTTATTTATTTACATATAATGGCATTATGATTGTTTATGAAGATTGATTTTCTTTATGTTTTATTATATGTTTTATTAATTGTTTATATATTCAGTATACAATATGACTTTTTATGTGGTGTAATACATTATTTTATAATGCATTTCATTTATGATTAGTTCATTCATGTTTACTCTTATTTATTGTTTTATAATTGGTATTTGATGGTGTAATTATGATTACTGATATGTCGCATTATTTTTTTATTTGTTATTATTATATTTATTATCATTCTTTTGTTTTGTAGTTTGTGGTGTGCCTCACCCCTGACGAAGTACTCACGAAACACGGCCTGTGTTGGGTTTGGCCCCCCTTTTTTTAATTATATAAGGACCAATAACGTTTGTATTCTGCTCATGTTTTGTGTCTTGGTTGCTACGGTTAACTACGTGGCAGTTGCTGCTTATCTTCCGAGTGCACAAGTTAATCATTCTCACAAACCGTAAGATATCCTGGAAACGATTTATGTTCATTACGGAGCGATAAAAAGGTTTTGAGTCAGGTGAAAACAATGATGTAATTGCTTCTTTTGATGATCTGTCTTTACCGGCATTAGCAATATTCCAATGGTTGCCTTAGTTCAACAATGTCAATATCTGTCCAGTCTTCTAGGTTTCCATCAATTTGTTCAGCTTGTGTGTGGTAGTAGTTCTTGGCATAACGATTAGTCTAAGAATGATGTGCAACATTTCATTGGTAACGAACAAAGAGAATGCCTTGCCTATTGACTGAACTTTGCCTGCCCTTGTAACGCCAGGCATCTGACGAAGCAGACTAGCTGCCGTTGTACGCAAGGCAGAATTAGGCTCGTCTACAGACCATATGTGTCCACTCTTTGCCTTGTACATTTTATCTAATTTTTTCTGTTTGTAAAATCCTGAGTTAATTTTTCTTTTCTTGCTTGGTTGTGGATCATCATCATCAGATGATGGACTGTCTTCATTCTCCGCAGTATCACCTGCCAGGTACTGTGCTTCCTGTCCCTCAATTTGATTGTCATAATCACTAGTTTGTTCAACATTGTCTGGCTCACCATCAGAGTCGTCACCTTCTATTACTGTTTCAACTTCTGATGATTCATTTTCAAGTTCAGCTAATACTGCCTGAAGTACAGCCTGGCTTGTTAGACGACGAGGACGACTACTACTCATTTCACTCAGAATTCTTGGAACAATCAAATAACTGAAATCATAATAAATAACTTATTACCAATCAAATATATCTCAGAAAAAAGAAACAATGCTGGCGGCAAAGTGCCATTACTTCTATAACAGCAATGAATAGGTCTATACGAACACATACCTGGTATTGAGGTAGAAATCCAGGTAGGGCTGAGAGCGGGAAGGGTTAAGTAAAAATGATACACCCCTCTTGGTGAAGTCATACCCTGCTACATGCTTGTCCCTCCCCTATTCCTTTGTCCTGCTGCTCTCTCTGCTTTCTAGAGATAACTACTCTTCCTCAGCTTTGCTAGAGATAAGAGTACAGTAGACTTTCTCCAATCAGGACTATACTGTAATAAAGTGACCAATCATGAAGAAATGCTGTACCACCTGATAAGAAGTCTATATAATCTCTCTGAGCCCTCTGGTGGAGGCCCAGAATTTGGAAAAACTATTTTCTCTGGGTCTATGCACATTAAACCATTGTTTCCTTCCAAGACTCCTTGGGTGTTTCTTTCTTCACTCGTTTAGGGTTTTAAGTCCACCTAACCAACTGAACCATTCCGCAAACCACCCAGCACCAATAGAAGGGGCAGTGATATGATTAGCTAGGTCACGTAGGTCTTGAATAAAGCGTTCAATCGAAACACTCTCATCAGTGAGATTAAACCAACACATACCCTCAAACTCCTCACAGCTATGATTTAAGCGTAGGAGCAGAAAATCAATGGTCATCCTATTCTGCAGAATCGCCGTCCGCAGACCGGATATCTCGTGATTCATAGAGGCTAAGATGGTTGAGGTAAGATTAATGGATTTGGCCAAGGAACAAGCAATACGGCTTACTTCCATTGCATTGTGTAAAGCTAACCCAGGTGCTCCTACAATGGATACTGCCAGTCCCAGCGCTGTCTGATCACTATAAGGTTCCACATTGGAGTTACAAGTAGGGGGCATAGGTTTTGATCGAGGATAGTACGAGTGGGAACTAACCTTACTGGGGGTATGAGAGAAAGCAGCAGTAGTTAAGTCTGCCAAAAATGCAAGGACCTCCAGTAGCGTTTATGGGAACATAAGTGTAAGCAGTTTTACCACATAACAAAAACCATCCTAAGGGAAGATACATTTCTGAGTAAACATAAGATACCTTCGCAATAGACTTGCATGATAATACAGTGTTAGACACATTAAAAAACTTTTTCAGTTGCATTTACAAAAATAAAGCAATCTGCAGCTTTAAGCGTGGAGACAACCTGCAAGAAGAAAGGGGCCTTGTTAAAATAGGCTGAGGTAGGATGAGTAACACCAATAAAGAAGAAAAATGTAGAAAAAAGGTTAGCTTTGGCTGTTTGCAGTTCAGATTACGCATTACAGTAAATGCGTAATCTGAACTGCAAATTGGAGGAGTGGAGGAGTAGCCTAGTGGTTGGGGCAAGGTACTTCAGGCCGGAAGGTCGGGGGTTCAAATCCCACTAGAGGACAGCAACCTTGGGCCGGAAGGACTGGGGTTTCTAGTCCCACAGGTGCTCCTTGTGGTCTTGGGCAAGCCACTTAACCCTCCATAGCCCATGTTCCCTGTAAAATAGTTATCTCCAAGTTATAATGCCCTGTTCAATGTAATTTCAGTTTGTTCAATGTAAACCGCACTGATGCAGAATAGCGCGGTATATAAGAGAATGTAAATAAATAAAATAAATAAATGTTTGCATTTCACACAAAGTAGTGGGTACAGCAATAAGGCATGTTGATCAAAAACTTCAGGCTGCGATGAGCTGCGTACACAAAAGTCCGAAGTATTCAAAGCAGTCCCGGCAAGTAGTGTTACTACATTTATAGTTCCTGAGGCCAACAAGGGAAGGTCCCACATGAATGCCAGAACAAAAGTCAGCATAAGCAGGTGCATACCGATCATGGAGCTTATGCCCCACTAACAGTGTCTGAAGATGACTCCTCAAGCTTCTGCCGTGCGTAGACTAGCCAGCTTCCAGTATGCGGCTAGCGCAGGGCTCCGTCATCTGCCGATTCCCTGGTTCTCTGCAGTGTGAGGCGTAAGGGATCCTGAGAATGTTCGTACACTGTCCACTTATCATCCAAGTCAGGAACAGATTTCTTAAGACGAGTATGATGAATCCATGGGGTAACCTCTGCGACCTTGACTGCAGTCGGTGTGGCTAGGAGAACTGGTAGGGAACAGGTAGGGCACAGTTGTTCACGTTTCCATTCCTTAATCCAAACACGATCTCCTGGCTGATGGGGATGGAGCAGCTTTGACAAAGAGATAGGCAGTCGCTCTTGTATCCACCTGTTCAAAGACTGAAAAACAAATCCCAATGCCAGTAGGTGTTGTCTCGTAAGTTTTCATTACCTATCTGCTCTAGGTCTCCCTTAAGGCCCTGAACAATGGGTGGTGGTCGACAATACAGTACTTCATAAGGGGATATTCCCAAGGTCCGAGTTGGAGAGGACTGGACCCGGAGAAGGGCTATTGGCAAAGTATGATCCCACTTAAGATGAGCTTCCCGACAGAGTTTAGACAACTGGAGCTTCAGAGTTCGATTCATCCTTTCCACTCTTCCCGAACTCTGTGGGCGGTAAGTAGTGTGAAGTTTCCAGGTGATCTGGAGGGCCTTAGAAAGGTCCTGAAGGCACTTAGCAACAAATGCAAAGCCATTATCTGTCCCTATAGTAAGGGGAAGGCCAAACCTAGGAATGATCTCTTTCAACAGGACCCTTGTAACTTCTCGGGCTATCTCTGTTCTACAGGGGTAGGCCTCAACCCTTCCTGAAAATGTACACACTATCACCAGCAGATATCGATAATCCCTTATTCGGGGTAACTCAGTGAAATCAACTACAATATTCTCCATAGGGGCAGCACCAACTGCATGTATAGAAAAGGGAGGTAGAAGCCCTTGGCGAGGGTTATTCTTGGCACATTGGAGACAGCGATGTGTGGCAGCTGCCGTCAAGGCAGTCAGATGTGGGACATAGAAGCAAGACTGTAGAATGGTTTGCATGGAGGTCTTGCTTAAGTGGGTGGTCTCATGAAATCGGCAGACAAAAAGCAGCCACTAGACTCTCAGGGATAACATATCGGTAACCGCAACCAACCAGCAGTAGTGAGAGTAGCCCCTTCCTGAGTGAAGAAATCCATCTCTTTCCTGGTATAATGTGGGTCCCACCCTGACATAGGAATTGGAAACAGGGGGGCTTGAACACTTACTGGGACTGTTCCTTGCTGGGCTGCTAACTTGGCCTCCCTATCTGCCCTGCGGTTACCCTGGATGACCAGAGTGTCTCCTCATTGGTGTGCCTTGCAGTGAACAGCCGCCACCGCTTCTGGTGCCCACACAGCCTCTAGTAACTCCAAAATCTCCCTCCCATACTTTATAGATTTCCTGCTTGAATTTATGAGCCCCTTCTCTCTATAGAGGGCCCCATGGGCATGGAGTGTAGCGAATGCATACTTAGAATCAGTGAAAATGTTCGTCTTCAGACCTGCAGCTAACTGGAGGGCTCGAGTAAGGGCAATGAGTTCAGCTTTCTGGGCAGACGTTCCCAGGGGTAAGGGCTCAGCCTCCCCAACAACCCCCGGAGTGACCACAGCATATTCAGCCTTCCGCTGTCCATCTTCCACGAGACTGCTGCCATCGGTAAAGTACTGAACATCAGAAGTCAGCGGTACATCCTTCAGATCTGGGCGGCTGGAATACACTTCATCCATAACCTGGATACAATCATGTTCAGGTAGCCCAGGTGCTACAGGGAGTAGAGTAGCAGGATTGAGTGTTTTTCACTATCTCCAAGTGAACCTGAGGATTTGCACACAGCATGCTCTGATACTTTGTCATCTACTCGTTGGTAAACCAATAATCGCCTTTGTACTCCATCAGTGTCAGTACTGCATGCGGCACTTTAACATACAGTTCTTGCCTAAGGGACAATTTATCAGACTTTGTTGCCAAGAGAGCCGTTGCTGCTACTGCACAGAGACAAGAAGGCCACCCTCTTACTACTGGATCCAGCTGTTTGGACAGATAAGCCACCGGTCGTTGCCAGGAACCTAGGCTCTGAGTGAGGACACCAACTGCCATCCCCCTTTCTTCATGGACGTACAGATAGAATAGTTTTTCCACGTCGGGCAGTCCTAGACTGGGGGCTGATAGCAAAGCCTTCTTCATATTCTGAAAGGCCTCCTTATGGTCTGGGCCCTAGTCGAAAGGATCTCGTTCTCCCCCCGTTGTAGCTGCATACAGGGGCTTGGCCAATACTGCATAGTTGGGTATCCATATTCGACAAAAAACGGCTGCCCCTAAGAAGCCTCTTAGTTGCCTGCGATTTTGTGGCTCAGGAATAGAACAAACTGCCTCCCTCCGCTCAGAGCCCAATCTTCGAAGGCCTTGGGCAACATGGAATCCCAAGTATCTGACTTCAGTCTGGCACAATTGGGCCTTACTTCGGGACACCCGATAGCCAGACATCCAAAGTAGGTCTAGAAGTTCTGAAGTAGCGGTTAGACATTCTTCCCGGGAAACAGCAGTAATGAATAAATCATCCACGTATTGCAGCAACATGCGTTGAGAAGGGCAAGACTGGAACTGACGCAAATCTTGACTAAGTGCATCCCCGAACAGCGTGGGGGAGTTTTTGAATCCTTGGGGTAACTGTGTCCATGTCAACTGACCCTTACTGCCAGTAATAGGGTCTTCTCATTCAAATGCAAACAGTGGCTGGCTAGGAGTGGCCAATCTCAAGCAGAAAAAGGCGTCCTTTAAGTCCAGAACAGTGTAAGCAGGTTGCTTGTGCAGGAATCAAACTCAGTAAATTGTAGGGGTTTGGCACAACAGGGTGAATGGTAAGAACAGCTTCATTGACCTTTCGTAGGTCTTGCACAGGTCGGTAATCATCAGTACCTAGTTTCTGAACTGGCAGCAAAGGGGTATTCCAGGGTGATTGGCATGGTTTCAGGAGTCCAAATTCGAGTAATCGCTGGAGATGTTTATGAATGCCCTCAACATCTCTTCGGGGCAGGGAATATTGCCTGACACAATTGGGACATTCGTTTTTTCTTCTCTTTTTTCAGTGGCCCATTTCTCTGCAATAGGCACATTGATCTCGTTCCAATAGTCATAAGAACATAAGATATGCCATACTGGGTCAGACCTAGGTCCATCAAGCCCAGTATTCTGTTTCCAACAGTGGCCAAACTAGGTCATATGTACCTAGCAGTTTCCCCAAGAGACACAAGTTCCACAATGCTTGTACTGGGTCAAGCATTGATATCTTCGGTCACTTCTTAATAATGGTTTATGGACCTTTCCTCCAGGAACTTGTCCAAACCTTTTTTAAACCCAGCTACACTAACAGCCTTTACTACATCCTCCGGTAACAAATTCCAGAGTTTGATTACACGTTGAGTGAAAAAATATTTTCTTTTATTGGTCTTAAATAGTTTACCCTGTAGCTTCATTGCATGTCCCCTAGTCTTTCTATATTCTGATAACGTAAACAATCAATCTACGTTTACCCGTTCCACTCCGTTCATTAATTTATAGACTTCTATCATATCTCCCCTCAGCCGTCTCTTTTCCAGGTTGAAGAGTCCAAACCTTTTTAGCCTCTCTTCATAGGAGTATCCTTCCATCCCCTTTACCATTTTGGTGGCTCTTCTCTGAACCTTTTCTAAAATCGCTATATCCTTTTTAAGATACGGCGACCAGAATTGCACACAGTATTCAAGGTGCGGTCTCACCATGGAACGATATAGAGGCATTATAATATCCTTTGTTTTATTTTCCATTCCTTTCCTTATGATACCTAGCATTCTATTTGCTCTCTTGGCCACTGCTGCACACTGGGCCGAGGGTTTTAACATGGTATCCACAATGACGCCTAAATCTTTTTCCTGGGTGGTGGTTCCAATGATCCTCACCGGGTTCCTCTACCCCGGCCTCTCGGTTCCCCAATTCGACTTTCCTTGTCCTTTCTAGACTAGCGCCGCTGCTAACATATCAGCTTTCTTTTTCATCTTTCGTTCACACTCACGCTTCATCTCCTGATCTCTGTTCACAAATACTTTCATAGAAACTTCCATCCACTGGGTTATATTCATTCCAGCAAAGCCCTCAAGCTTCTGAGGTTTCTTTCGAATGTAGAGTCTTTCATAAAACTGGCCAGGGCTCTCATCAGGGGTTTGCAGTACCTCAGATATTTTCCCTACATTCATCGCTTTCTGGCCCCCCTTTTAAAGCCTTCAAGGAGAGCCCGATAACAATTCAGAGCAAGGGGGCCTACATCACTGTTTGCCGCCCAGTGGGGTTTTTAGGTCAGGAAAGTCTCTCAGCGCTTTTCGCTGGGGCCCCCAAATGAGGTCGCAGTGCTCTAGTATGGGGGGGGGGGGGGAGGGTATACGAACGTGAAACTGACATTCTTCAGAT
The DNA here is from genome assembly GCA_033557465.1 of Ichthyophis bannanicus. Taxonomy (NCBI): domain Eukaryota; kingdom Metazoa; phylum Chordata; class Amphibia; order Gymnophiona; family Ichthyophiidae; genus Ichthyophis; species Ichthyophis bannanicus. The sequence goes on from CM066031.1 coordinate 1,901,334,693, forward strand.
CTGGGACTCAGGGACTTTCTGAAGTGCTGGGCAGGTCTGTATCTGAAAATGGCATTTGTATGCTTCCCTCACTGCTCTTCTGACTGTCAGAGAATGTAGTATCTGTTGAGAGGGGCGGGGGAGAACTAGCCAAATTCCCTGCTGAGACTGCCGACCTCGCTGAAGTCACAGGACTCTGCCTGAGAATACAGGGAGGAGGGAAAGGGGGGAATTCTTCTGTCTCTGGCTTCTGTACTAAAACGGGCAATTGTGATTTTAATTTAGGCTGCATTTCCTGTGGGCTATGAGACAAAAGCGGCAGTTTTCCTCATGACATCTCCTGAGCCATTTAGGTCTCTGCAGACAAACATCCAGCCAGGAATCAATATAAGGGAATTGATCAGGATGTTTAGCTACCACAACTTGGTGCACTCGTTTAACCAAGTCATAATCAAAGGTTCCTTCTCGGGGCCAATCAGTATTAAAGCTAGCCACTCATGCTCACAATATTTCTTTAACAAGGATGGAGTCATACGAACTCCATAATCTGCAGAGAATCCTTTCCTGAAATGCTTTACCATACACTCTAAGGCAGGGGTCACCAACCTCCAGAGGGCCGCGAGCCGCACAGCCGACTACCGGCAGACCCGCGGGCCGCACCCCCCCCCCCCGCCGCGCGAAACCCCCCCCCAAAAAAACCCTGCTCATACCTATATTTTATGTCAGCTCCCTCCCTTCTTCTGCAGCCGCGGCTCCCTGCCTCTTAGGGAACCGCGGCTGTGCTTGTAAAATCATCACGGCTCCGTGCAGCATTGTCCCGCCTCTAAAGGAAGTGGTAAACAACTTCCTTTAGAGGCGGGACAATGCTGCACGGAGCCGCGATGATTTTACAAGCACAGCCGCGGTTCCCTAAGAGGCAGGGAGCCGCGGCTGCAGAAGAAGGGAGAGAGCTGACATGAAGGAATCCGTGAGTTTGCCTTGGCGGGCCGCACCGGGGTAGAGTCTCGCGGGCCGCACGGAAGGCCCTCGCGGGCCGCAGGTTGGTGACCCCTGCTCTAAGGGGCTGCATTTCGTCTGATCCCCCCATATCTTTCTTCCAGGCTTTGAAAACACAGAGGGAAAGGAATGCAGACAGCCAGGAATCCGGCTGCTCTAGTCTCAAGAAGGGTAACTAACAAGATGGCGCTTTCACCACACCCTAACAAAATGGCGTTCACCATTTTTCCCCGACCTGGGTGCAGTCACCTGGCCAGTAACTGCACTAATCAGGAGTCTATGCTCACTGCACAAGCCTCTTGCTTGTGCCAAACACATAAATCAAGCACAGACCAACAATGCCGTAGAAAACAGTCTAACTATTAGGAATGTGGTTTCCCCCAGCTCAGCGTACTAGGGCGATTCCCTCGAGAGGTGATCAAGCTCTCCTTCTCCCCGTAGGAAGGACTGATTTTTCTGAACTGCAGACAGAGACAGACCCCCGTTATCACTTACCCCACTCAGATGTCCTCCGGAGTTGAATGGGTTGTTTCCTAGACCGCAGAGCGGGTTTTTAGGTGTCTGTCGGAGAAAGCCAGCGGCAGAGGCGAATCAGGAAGCAATACTTTCCAGAACTGGTCTGGTGGCGCCTTGTATTCCCCCCTGCGTTCCCCACAGCCCGGCTCAAACCAATTGAACCTAGAGGTAGCAAGATAACCTTTTCTTTATCTCGCTGTGTCAGCGGGGTCAGGGAACCAAAAATGTACCAGATAAATGAGTGAAGAAAGAAACACCCAAGGAGTCTTAGAAGGTAACAACGGTTTAATGTGCACAGACCCAGAGAAAATTGTTTTTCCAAATTCTGGGCCTCCACCAGAGGGCTCAGAGAGATTATATAGAGCTCGCTAGTCATACCCAGCGAATCCACAAATTGGTCACAATCAACGATCAACAGGGCATTTAATTCTTTTGCTCCTAGATGTTGGAATAAACTCCCCCCAGATATTAGAGCAATACAAGATATTAAACAATTCAGAAAGGCTATCAAGCACTATTTATTCACGGAATACTTTCAGCCACCGTAACATAGATCACCTGCAACATGTACCTCCAGTGCTTAACAAAAACCCAAATGTACTAGAATTAAGCAATGCAGTTGTATATACACTTAGAAATACATATGTTTTTGTTGATCTTATGTAAATAGTTAATGGAATGGTTCTACAAATAGAGTATCCCAGTTATCCAAGTTCTTAAACTGTTATCTGTAAACTCATACTTGTTTAAAATGTACAGAGATGTTTTTGTTCTATGTAAACCGCGCTGATGCCGAATAGTGCGGTATAGAAGAAACTTTAAATAAATAAAATAAATATCAGATTATTACAGCTTTTCTTCATGATTGGTCACTTTATTACAGTATAGTCCCGATTGGAGAAAGTCTACTGTACTCTTATCTCTAGCAAGCAGAGAGAGCAGCAGGACAAAGGAATAGGGGAGGGACAAGCATGTAGCAGGGTATGACTTCACCAAGAGGGGTGTGTCCTTTTCACTTAACCCTTCCAGCTCGCAGCCCTGCCTGGATTTCTACCTCATAGCAATGCCCAGGGCCGGATTTACCTATACGCCACCTACGCCGTGGCGTAGGGCCCACAGCTGACAAGGGCCCACAAAAATAGCCTTTTTAAAATTAAATTTAAAAAAAAAACCGCTGGCTGCCGCCACGGCAGCATGGATTGTCCCGCGGGGCTCCCTATGCTCGGCTGAATCCCCTCCCTGCGCCCGGCTGAATCCCCTCCCTGCCAGCGCAGTGTGTACTGATAGCACCGGGTTCGCTCTCTGTCAGCAACGGGAGAGCTGAACTGGGGGAGGAGGAAAAGTACAGCCAGGCGCACGGCAGAGGAATTGCCTGCGAGAGCGTCTCTGGCTGGCCGCGGAGGTCCCCAGCATGGACCTCCACGTGGAGCACCAGACGTGGCCCGACTTCATCTCCGGAGAGAAGACAGCGGAGGCCCGCTCATTCCGGGTTGTAGACTCGGCAGAGGTAAGAGGGCAGGCGGGCGAACGTCGGACAGGCAGCGCGAGCAGCGCACGCTGCACTCTGCAGAGCAGGCCCGGCCACGTGGCGTCAGGGCGGGAAGCTCAGGCAAGCGGCGGGCTTCCCGGCTGGGCAAAGCAGCGGTTTTCAGGGCGCTAGAGCGCAAGCCTGTGGGATAATTTTCTTTTTGTCTGTTTAGAGCTCAGCTGAAGTTGTGAGGTGCGTGTTTGAAAAGAAAAAAAAAAAGCGAAGGAAGGATTTTAGAGTGCAAGCGTGTAGGTGAGCAGGTGGACAGGACGGGGCCTTCTCCAGGGGGTTATGCCATCAAGACCTCAGTGTTTCATTTGTGGGGCCAAGAAAAGTTCTGTTTCAGTTTCAGACGTCTGTAAGGCCTGTGCTAAAGGGGGGTTAGAACTGGTAATGGGCTATGGGGGGGGGGCTAGGACAGGAAATGGGCTGATGGGGAGGGGTTAGGACTTGAGGTGGGCTGATGGGGTTAGGACTGGTAATGGGCTGTGGGCTGATGGGGGGGGGGTTAGGACTGGCAATGGGCTATGGGGGGCTGACTGGAAATGGGTTGATAGGACTGGAAGTTGGCTGATGGGGGGTTAGGACTGGTAATGGGTTATAGGGGGGCTTAAACTGAAAATGGGGTGATGGGGGGTTAGGACTGGTAATGGGTTGATGGGGGGGCTAGGACTGGTATTGGGTTGGGGGGTTGCTAGGACTGGAAATGGGCTAATGGGTGGCTAGGACTGGAAATGGGCTGATGCAGGAACTAGAAGGGAATGGATGCTGGGTGAGGCTGGAACTAGAAGGGAGCTGATGTTGGGGGAGGATTAGAATGGGATGGGGCTGGAAGAGTAAAATGGAGAAGGGAAAAATATTTTGTGTGGGAGGGATAAAAAATCTACAATTGGCCGGGTATTGGGAGAGTAAGTGGGGATTGAGGATGGAGGGGTAAAATTTGAGTGGATGAAATAGGAATGAGGAAAGAGCAAAAGGAGAAAGATTAGTATGTTAAAGCAGATGTAGAGAGAGAATGGAAAAAAACTAGAAGAGAGGACAAATGGACAGCAGACGATGGAGAGTTAGCAGAAGACACGAAGAAACCAGAAGAAAGTGGCTGGAGCAATTGCAGCTGAAAAAAATGCACAAAAGGTAGAAAAATATCTCTTTATTTTGAATTTATTAATTGGAATATGTCAGCTCTGGTAAATGTGCATCATTAACGTCTGCGCTTTGTTTAGTACAAGAGCAAATTAATGTATAGTTTTATTTCTACAGTGTTGTACATTCCAAGTTTGGCTTTTGGGATTCCCAGTTTAATTATTGTCTTCCTGTTTCTAAATTGTGATTCCTTGTTTGGTGACGGTCTATGTTGTGCATGTGTAACTGAGCTGAGGTGTTCTGTTTATATAATTCCTATTTGACAGTGCCACTTGTTCTGTTTCCCCAGTAGGTCATGTATTGTTGTTCTCTGAAATGTATTGGTTTAATATTTGCAGTGTTGCCTTTTGATTGGTAGAGTATGGTGCTTTGTGAGTCCTGGTAGTGCTGTTAGGATACGGCGGGTTTGCTATGGGCTCTAAATGGGCAGTGTTTGTAGTAGTTCCTAATGTGCCTGGCGGTTGGTACTGGATTATAGTAATGTAGAAATCTTTTAGTCTTTCTTTATCCATACACTCATTAAGAGGCATGTTTACTAAAAGTTAGTATATGGTAACATTATGCAAATATTTATGCAAATGAGGCCCCTTATGCAAATGAGGCCCCGCACCCCCCTTGGGCCGCCCCTGCTGGGGGCCCACAATTTTTGTTGGCATAGGGCATCACTCAAGGTAAATCTGGCCCTGGCAATGCCAAATTAATAATTACTACAACATGAACCTGAAACAGGAATTCTGATAACACTGGTTTCGCTAAGCTGGGGGTCAATTTGACTCCAGGTGTGTATAATAGGTATATACACCATAAACATGTTAATCTAAAATTACTGTTCCTATTAAATGCTAACACTCTACGGGAAATTCGATGGCTGTCAATATTGAGAAGCTACCGGAAGTTTTAAGTCATGGCTGAAATAAATAAGTAATTTGACATTACAAAAGGCTTGGGGTCAAAATGACCCCACGTGTGTGGTGAAGAGTTAATCATGTACAGTGGAAGCTCACTGTATAAAGCAATGAGTAGTGCAATTTGGAAGATATCAGTGCTGCGCCAGAATGAGCACAACCTTCTTTTCCGAATAAGTGCAAAGGGCTCTAAGGCGCTTTAGTTAGAGACGGAGAATGTAAGTGCTTTTGCCCGGGAGATTCTCAGAGGAGCGTGCACGAGACTCTTGCCCGTGCAGGGCGGCAGCAGCTGCGGTGCTCTTATTGCAGGGGCACAGTGGGAATCGAGGGTCGTCCAGCAAGCCGCATCGCTTCGCATTTCTACCTGCAAGCAAACGGTCACTCACGACACTGCACGTACGGCAAAGTATAAACGGGAGAGATCGATGCAGAAGCGCATTGTCCGGCGAGCCACGTGCAACATCCCGGAAACACAGCCCCGAAGGACCTTGCAGCCGAAACAACTACGCGCGTATTATACGAGCAAGACAGAAGCAACTTCTGGGTACAAGCAGCAGATGCAAGATATCGCTAACGCTGGTCCCTGCGTTTCAAACCTCGCTCTAGATCCGGAAGCGACTCTTCCAAGCCTCGTTTTGGTCATTGTGTTCCAGCCCTCCCCCTCGGCTTCTTCGTGCCAAGCCTCGCTCCGGCCTTATTTCTGCGTTTCAAACTGGCTGCAGACTTCGTTACTGCGTTTTAAGCCCCGTTCTGCTTTCTGAGTTCCAAACCTCAGTATGACGTTGGTGTTTGAATTCCAAGCCTCGCTCTGGCATTGTTCTCTGTGTTCCAGACCTCATTGTGAGGCGGCAGCTCTTTGCATTGCACGCCTCGGCTTATTTCGCCTTTGAAGCTGCTTTGTGAGACTGCGCTGCGGGAGGGGCCGGTGACGGCACGCGGGACAGAGGGGGAGGGGTGAGATCGGACAGCAACAGCGATGGGTGGATCTAGACAGAGAGAGAGAGACTGAAGGAGTGTGGCGGGAGAGACGGTGCAGAGCAGAGAGTGACAGAGAGAGAGACTGAAGGAGTGTGGCGGGAGAGACGGTGCAGAGCAGAGAGTGACAGAGAGACTGGGGAGAGACGGTGCAGAGCAGAGAGTGACAGAGACTGGGGAGAGAGAGTGACAGAGAGACTGGGGAGAGAGAGAGAGAGTGACAGAGAGACTGGGGAGAGAGAGAGTGACAGAGAGACTGGGGAGAGACAGAGAGACTGGGGAGAGACGGTGCAGAGCAGAGAGTGACAGAGACTGGGGAGAGAGAGAGTGAGAGACTGGGGAGAGAGAGAGAGTGACAGAGACTGGGGAGAGACAGAGAGAGAGAGAGAGAGAGTGACAGAGACTGGGGAGAGACAGAGAGAGAGAGAGTGACAGACTGGGGAGAGATGGTGCAGAGCAGAGAGTGACAGAGACTGGGGGGAGAGAGAGAGAGAGAGTGACAGAGAGACTGGGGAGAGACAGAGAGAGAGAGAGTGACAGAGAGACTGGGGAGAGACAGACAGTGCAGAGCCGAGCCAGAGAGTGACAGAGAGACTGGGGAGAGACGGTGCAGAGCAGAGCAGAGAGTAGAGAGTGACAGAGACTGGGGAGAGAGAGTGACAGAGAGGGGAGAGAGAGAGAGAGTGACAGAGAGACTGGGGAGAGAGAGAGTGACAGAGAGACTGGGGAGAGACAGAGAGACGGTGCAGAGCAGAGAGTGACAGAGACTGGGGAGAGAGAGAGTGAGAGACTGTGGTGAGAGAGAGAGTGACAGAGACTGTGTATAGACATAGATAGAGAGAGAGAGAGTGACAGATACTGGGGAGAGACAGAGAGAGAGAGAGTGACAGACTGGGGAGAGATGGTGCAGAGCAGAGAGTGACAGAGACTGGGGGGAGAGAGAGAGAGAGAGTGACAGAGAGACTGGGGAGAGACAGAGAGAGAGAGAGTGACAGAGAGACTGGGGAGAGACAGACAGTGCAGAGCCGAGCCAGAGAGTGACAGAGAGACTGGGGAGAGACGGTGCAGAGCAGAGCAGAGAGTGACGGAGAGAGAGAGAGACTGAAGGAGTGCGGCGGGAGAGACGGTGCAGAGCAGAGAGTGACAGAGAGACTGGGGAGAGACAGAGAGACTGAAGGAGTGTGGCGGGAGAGATGGTGCAGAGCAGAGAGTGACGGAGAGACAGAGAGAGAGAGACTGGGGAGAGACAGTGACAGAGACTGGGGAGAGACAGTGCAGAGCCAAGCCAGAGAGTGACAGAGAGACAGAGAGAGAGTGACAGAGAGACAGACAGTGTGTGTGAGAAAGAGAGAGAGAGTGACAGAGAGACTGGGGAGAGAGAGAGAGAGTGCAGAGCAGAGAGTGACAGAGAGACTGGGGAGAGACAGAGAGAGAGTGCAGAGCAGAGAGTGACAGAGAGACTGGGGAGAGAGAGAGAGTGACAGAGAGACAGACAGTGCAGAGCCAAGCCAGAGAGACTGGGGAGAGACAGAGAGAGAGAGAGAGTGCAGAGCAGAGAGTGACAGAGAGACAGACAGTGTGTGAGAGAGAGAGAGAGTGCAGAGCAGAGAGTGACAGAGAGACTGAAAGAGTGTGGGGTGAGAGTGCAGAGACAGACAGTGTAAGAGAGAGGGCACAGCAGAGACATAGTGTGTGGTGAGAGTGCAGAGACAGACAGTGTGAAAGAGAGGCAGAGCAGAGAGTGACAGAGAGACTGTGGGGTGAGAGAGAGCAGAGACATAGTGGGGGGACAACGACAGTGCAGAGACAGACAGTGTGAGAGAGTGCAGAGCAGAGACTGGGGAGAGACAGACAGTGTGTGAGAGAGAGAGTGACAGACTGAAAGAGTGTGGGGTGAGAGTGCAGAGACAGAGAGAGAGAGAGACAGTGTGGGGTGAGACAGTGAGAGAGAGTGACAGAGAGACAGTGTGGGGTGAAACAGTGCAGAGACAGTGTGTGAGAGAGTGCAGAGCAGAGACTGATAGTGTGAGGGAGAGACAGTGCACAACAGAGTGACTGTGTGAGAGAGTGCAGAGCAGAGAGTGACAGAGAGACTGGCAGTGTTGGGTGAGACAGTGCAGAGACAGACAGTGTGAGAGAGAGAGAGCAGAGACACAGAGAGACTGACAGTGTGGGGGAGAGACAAAGAGAGTGCAGAGCAGACAGTGAGAAAGAGACAGTGCAGAGCAGAGAGACCTGAGTGTGGGGGAGAGACAGTGCAGAGCAGAGGCAGACAGAGTGGGGGAGAGACTGAGAGACAGTACAGAGACACTGAAAGAGTGTGGGGTGAGAGTGCAGAGAGTTGTGAATCTGACAGAGAGAGAGAGACACTGAGTGGGTGGGTGGGTGGGGGGGGGGAGAAGACAGAGGGATTTCTGAATCTGACAGACGCTAAGAGAGTGTGGATTCGAGGCAGAGGGATTTCTGAATCTGACAGACGCTGAGAGAGTGTGGATTCGAGGCAGAGGGATTTCTGAATCTGACAGACACAGAGAGTGTGGACTCACTGAGAGAGACAGTGGGTGAGAAGAGGGTGTGGACACCTAGAGTGGACCCAAGAAAAGAAACAGACAGACGAGGACTGTTTGGAACTTCGAGGTTATGGAGCTGTGGCGTGCTGTGAGTAACCAAAGTGTTCTTGACTGTCATCTCCCTCTACCCCAAAATTGCTGTGTCAGAAGCTTCTGTCTCCCCCCCCCCCCCCCCCCAACAATATCCTAGCATGCGCTAGAGACTTGTATCCTCCATCCCTGATCCAAGTATGTATCAGTGAACTCTACCTCTTCCCCTTCCCTAGGTCCCTGTATGCATCAGAACCTGCCCCCCCCTCCCTTTTCCGTGTGCATCAGTGACTTGTATTTCTCCATCCCCCTTGCACGGATTAGAAATCCATATTGGTCCCCAGAGAGCTAGGCGCTAGCATGCTGTTATCTGCAGTTGAATGGCAGCTCGTTACTCCATGTGCCATCCTGCTCAGCTGCCTTCATGGAGGTCCTTGACCTGCTGCCTCTGTTCCTTCTATGTTTGGCTAGACAGTTCAAGGCATTGACCTTTCTCATGAGTTACCAGCAGAGCATATAGCAATGTTTCCACTGTTTGAATTCATACAGGCTCTCACAGAGCAGAAGATGCTGTCCTCCGCTGGATCTGATGCAGGATCTCATAACAGAGGAGGCACTCTCCTCCACGGTATCTAATACAGTTATTGGGGGTTCCTGCAGGATCTTACAGCACAGAAGACGCTGTCTCCAGTGCAGGTGTCCTCCACCTATCACAGAACTCCTGCAGGATTGCACAGTACAAGAGACAGTATTTTCAGGTTTTTGTGAGGACCTTCTGGCTCCATGTAATTGTATTCTATATGTTACAGATTCCTGTCTGCCGTTACCATTACCTCTTACTATGCAGAATGCAGAGACCATGGCAGCTCCCAGTGAGTCTGGTAAAGAGGAGTCACAGTTCGCAGGTCCACAGGTATATCCAGCATGCTTTTACTATAACTCAGGCCACACCTGCTAATAACAGAGGGGACCGTCATAGTCCTCCACCACTTGCTCTTAATAGCCAGGCTCCTCATACCTGTTTCTCCATCTGCAGTTAGCAGACAGGATCCTTGCCATATCCCTTCATCGGGTGGTGACAAAAGGAGACCCATGGCACTCCTCTCTTCACCTTCTGGTCAGGGATGGGTCCTATGGCATCCTTCTCTTCACCTGCAGACCTCTCTCTTCATCTTCAGGTAAGAGATAGGTCTCTTGGCATCCTTCTCTTCACCTGCAGACCTCTCTCTTCGTCATTTGGTAAGGGGCAGATCCCCAGAACCACTATTCCTCTAGTACGGGATGAGATCCGAGGTACCCCTCTCTTCATCTTCAGGTAAGAGATAGGTCTCTTGGCATCCTTCTCTTTACCTGCAGACCTCTCCACCAGTTGGTAAGGGGCAGGTCCATGGAACCTCTCTCCTCATCTTTTTAGTAAGGGATGGTCTCTTCACCTTTAGGTAAGTGATGGGCCCTGTGGAGGAAACATAGAAATATGACGACAGAAAAAGACCACATGGCCTATCTAGTCTGTCCTTCCATAACAACTACAACAGTCCCCTTTTTACCTTTAGAGATCCTCTGTGTTTGTCCTATGCTTTTTTGAATTCAGGAGGAGCCTAATGGTTCAAGTAATCAGTTAAGAACCAGGGAAGCTTGGTTTGAATCCCACTGCTGCTCCTTGTGACTTTGGGAAAGTCACTTAACCCTCCATTGCCTCACATACAAACTTACAGGTCGATGCAGAAAGCCAGCACTGAAGTCACGTGCTATAAACCTTTTATGTCTATTTGCAGTGCACCGATAACGCATGACTTTAGTTAGCATTTGCATGCAGAAAGGGGCTGATAGGCAGATTAGCCATGCATTAAACTGCACAAATAGCAGTATTAAACTGGGAGAGCAGGCCAAAAACATGTGCACAGAAGTTGGTGCAAGTTTGGCATGCTGTCCCAGAGAAACAGGGGCACTGCGTGGCTAATTTCCATTTTCAGGTCATCCTGCTAGGCCAGTCCAGACATGTGGGCAGTGTCCCCCTGCCAGCAGATGTTAAAGACAGAGAAAGTACTAGAAGATTGACTGACTCAGCCCTGGTACCTATAGTCTTACCCCCAGGGGTCGCCTTTAGTATTCCTCTGTCTTCGGCAGATAATGGTTGCATGTTCCAGCTTCTCCCTGAGTTGTTAGGTTTTTGGAAGATTACTGCAGCACATAGCTCCAGGATGCTCACGAGGTGTCCCTCTGGACTGGAGCTACCAACTATTCCTAGTGGTTGAAGCTCCTGGTCCTGTAAGGGGGATTAGCTCCTGGTCTCTTCGACCAGTTGAGCCTGGTAAAGGGGAGCAGCAAGCAGTCCGGTCCTTTTACAAGTTAAAAATAATAATAATAAATAATTCAAACGGCATTTAGAAATTTTCTAACCTGCTGGCGCACTGTAAGGTTGAGTTGTTTCTCTCATCTGGCTCTCCCCCGAGGACTTCAGAAATTCAGTTTTCATAGTGTGTCTGCTCTCCCCCTCCCCTCACCAGTACTCCACTTATGGCGTTAAGCCCCCGTGGTATGGTTGGGTGATTCCATCTGCCTCTTTGGGTCCCGACTGCCACTCTTCATCCTGGAGGCCTTCATGTTTCTGTTCTCACCTTTTTCCTGCACTTCGGGTTTACTCGAGTGCCTTGCAGTGCTTGCGGTGGCCATTTTGCAGACAGGGCCTTTTGCAATTTTTCGTGCCCTAGTCACCGCCTCCAGTTTCATTCTACAGTCGGGTCCCCTTTGGAGTTACACAATGTCTGACACCCTGCAGCGGTGCATAGAATGTGCTTGTAAATGCAGGTTTCTGATTGAATGCTTGTGTTCCCTCTGTTAATTGCATCTGGGGAAATCGTCTTCAGGCCCGCACAGCGTTTTGCCTCTGGCAGCTCACATTGCTGCTTCTTCTCCAGATTTTGCTCCAACTATGGAGCAAAGCCCAAATCTAATCAATTTTAGAAGGGCATTGAAACACCACCTTTTCTGCGAATGTTACCCAAATGAAGATGCACCATCCCGACCTTCCCAAAAAGGAGCCCTGCGTCCAATATAATGCTATGTTCTCTCATATTATGTATATTATGTAAATAATACTATGTTTAAATATGTGTAAATAGTTAATTTAATTTTGACCATCCAAGTTGAGTTACCTGTTTATCTGTAGTTTTACTGTTAACCCACCGTAAAACATAATTGTTCCATGTAAACCGCACTGATATTGAAGAGCGCGGTATATAAGAGAAATAAATAAATAAAATAAATAAATAAATAAAGCGCCTCTGCAGATGTTCCCATACTGCCTCTTCTTTTGCCCCAGCAGACTGAGTCACCTACAGTACCACAGGCAGATCCTGAGCCGGATTCAGGACAGTATCTGGCCCTTTTTAAACAAGCCTGGGTACTGTGGAGATCTGATCAAGTTCCATCTTGCTCTCCACCGGTTGAGGCAACTGACAAACATCCCTTGGCATGTAAGTGCCCATGGGAGGATCCCGCAGCTCGAGAGAAGGGGTATGCCCCCAAAGACAGCATTTGGGCCTCGGGGAATTGGAATGCCATCCCACGAGAGGTGAGGGATCTCCCTTCGGCCGACGATAGCCCAGGAGAGTCAGACCGATCAGTGGGTGCTCAACATTGTTCAGTTCTGTTACGTCCTCAAGTGCCAAAAGCCCATCAAGGACGCTTTCATGCTTTCTCCGTGTGGACCCTGGCACAGGCAGGCCGCCTGCTCGCCTCCTACATTTGCGGGCCATCTGCCCAGTACCTGCCTTTGGAGCGGTGTTCCGGGCACTACTTCATCTATTTCATTGTTCCCAAGAAGGACGGATCCTTCAGGACCATCCTGGATCTCAAGGAAGTCAACTGATCCATGCAAGTGCCGCATTTCTGCATGGAAACCCTTCGGTTGGTCATTCAAGCAGTGCGAAAAGGGGAATTCTTAGCCTCCCTTGACCTGGCAGAGGCCTTCTGCCATATTCCTATCCACGAGCATCACCAGCATTTCCTCCGCTTTGCGGTCCTCAGTCATCACTTTCAGTTTTGTACTCTGCCTTTTGGCTTCGCGACGGCCCATGGACCTTCTCCAAAATCATGGTGGTAGCTGCTGCCGCCTTACGAAAGCAGGGCATTTGGGTACACCCCTACCTTGACCACTGACTTATCCAGGCAGCATTGAATGAGGAGGCCCAGCAGCCAGTCTCCTGAGTGGTGGTGACCTTTCTGGAAAGCCTTGGCTGGGTGGTCAACCATGCCAAGAGCTGTCTGCAGCCCTCCCAGTTGCTGAATTTTCTGGGGGCTTGCTTCAGCACCCGGGAGGGGAAGTGGTTCCTGACACCGGAATGGACCAGCAAGTTGTTTTCCCAACTGCACCGATTCCTAATGCAGCTAAGACCCACCATATGGGACTATCTCCAGATCCTAGGAACAGTGGCGTCAACTATGAAGTGGTTCCCCTGGGCTCGGGCCCACATGTGACCGTTACAGCGGTCCCTGCTATCCTGCTGGTCCTCAGTGTCACAGCAGTACGTTATTCGCCTCCCGCTTCCTCATACACTTCGCAGCAGCTTACGCTGATGGCCAGCCCCAGAGCACATTCTCCGGGGAGTTTCGCTAGAGACTCCACACTGGATCACAATGGTCGCCATTCTGTCGGGCTGGGGTGCCCATTGCCAGATTCAGATGGCACAGGGCTCTTGGAGCCCCCAGGAATCAGCATGAACGATCAACCATCTGGAAGCCTGGGCAGTCTGGCGCATGCTCCTAGCCTTTCTATCGCTCTTTTGCGATCAGGCAGTGAGGATCCTCTGTGACAACGCCACGTTTGTTGCCTACGTTAACCGGCAGGGGGGCATGAAATATCAGGGTGTGGCCAAAGAGATGGCCCTCCTATTTCCTTGGGCAGAGTGGCACCTGCAGGTCCTTTCAGCACAGCACATTGCGATAGTGGATAACATTCAAGCAGACTTCCTCAGTCGCCACGCCCTCGATACCAAGGAATGGGAGCTAGTGCCCTGGGGCCTTTTGCAAGATCGTCGCCACTTGGGTCTTGCACAGCTTCGATTTTATGGCAACGGCAGCGAATGCCAAGACTCAGGCCGCCTTCAGCCACAGAAGAGAACGAGAGTCACTCGGGCTGGACGTGTTGGGCCAAGTCTAGCCCCTCAACGGCTTGCTATACCTATTCCCATCGTGTCCGCTGATCGGATGTGCTCTCTGCCGCATCGAGACCCACCCCCCTGAGTTGGTGGTCGGTCCTGGTCGTGCCCGATTTGGCCTCGGCGCCCGTGGTATGCAGATCTGATACAGCTCCTACAAGCCAATCCCCTGGCGCTTGGGCCCCGGCGGGGGCTAATGTGGCAAGGCCCAATACTGATGCACGATCCAGATCCTTACTTGCTTATGACATGGCTTTTGAAAGACACCATCTAGTCCAAAAAGGCTCAAAGCATGCTGCTCCTCCACCTCTCTGGCATATGCCAGGGTTTGGTGCCTGTTTGAATCTTGGTGTGCCTGATGGCACCTTTCGCCTTGGCGAGCACAGATCCCAGAGATCTTGGCCTTTCTACAGGATGGTTTCGACAAGAGCCTCGTCCTGGGTTCCCTCCGTGTGCAGGTTTCTGCACTTATTTGCTTTCGAGAGCCCATAGTGGGCTGCTTGATTGCATCCCATATCAATGTCAGTCATTTCTTGCGGGGGTGCGGACTCTGCATCCGCTGATCTGACCTTTGGTACCTGCCTGGGATCTCTCCTTGGTACTCACCAGCCTCATGAGGCTGCCCTTTGAACCCTTGAAACAGGCAACCCTTCAGGATCTGTCGTTTAAGTTTGCCTTTCTTGTAGCCATCACCTCCGTATGGCGGGTGTCATGAGCCCTGTCATGAGCCCTGTCTCTCCTTTTCTCTAGAGGGAGTGTCTCTTTGGGCTGTTTCCTCATTGTGCACTGGATTTGGTGTATTATTGAATCCGCTTACATTCTCCATGGGAAACTGGTGCCCCCTCGGCTTCGGGCTCATTCCATATGGGCGCAGGCGACTTCTTGGGCAGAACAGTCATTGCTGTCCCCCCTAGACATCTGTAGGGCGGCCACCTGGTCCTCCCTGTCTACCTTTGCGCGCCATTATCGCCTCGATTTGCAGGTGCTTGATGCGGCGCTATTTGGAGCCACAGTAATAGAGGTGGTTGTCTCGTCCCACCCAAGGGTGGAATAACTATGGTACTGCCCATTTGTCTGGACAGGTCTAGCAGGATTACCTGGAAGGAGAAATTTCATTTACCATTAATTTCCTTTCCTGGAAGCCTGCTAGACCAGTCCAGAGCCCCCCTGCTCTCAGACAGCCTTCTGGGCAGAGCCTTATTCAGAATTCCAGCTTAACCTCTTGGCTCGCCTCCTGCTACTGTGGGGCAGGTTGTACATAATTACACAGTTGTGCTGCTGGCGCCTGTATATAGGTTGCTCTGTTGCATCGTTATGTTCTCTGGACAGGCTCTTCTGCTTGCAAACATATATTGAAGGCGACCCTTAGGAGTAAGGCTATAGGTACCAGGGCTGAGTCAGTCAATCTTCTGGTACTTTCTCTGTCTCCAACATCTGCTGGAAGGGGGACACTGCCCACTTATCTGGACTGGTCTAGTAGGCTTCCAGGAAAGGAAATTAACAGTAAGTGAAATTTCTTCATGAGCCCCGACTGTATTTTAATGGCATCAGGGACTTTCCCCAATGTCCTAGATCATCTCAGATGCCTGTATCAGGGGAAAGCTCCCAATGCCATCAAAATACTATCGAGGGGCTAGTGCCTCCATCACAAAGCAAATCCCTGGTGGCCCAGCAGCCCCGAACCCCCTACCTGCCCAGCCAAAAATAATCCTGGCGGCCCAGTGGCCCCGAACCTCCCACCTCCCTCTCGGTACATGCGGTGCATCCTGGGATGCGCTGGGCCTTATATGGCAGTCTGATCCCTCCTGGTGCATCCCAGGATGCACTGTGTGGGGCCAGGCGCTGCCATTTTTCAAGGTGGTGGCGCAGGAGCGGGGGCACGTGTGCAGCGCTGGGGGAGGGTTGGGGGCAGCTGGGCCACCAAGGATTTGCTTTCTGTTGGGGACGCCGGCCCCCGACAGTATTTTGATGGCATCGGGGCTTTCCTGGATGCCTGGATCCTCAGATGATCTGGGGAAAGCACCCAATGCCATCGAAATATTGCTGGGGACACATGCTAGATGTTTAAGCCACCTCGAGACCAGGCGTAGAGATACTTGTGCTAAGGCTGGTTGCAAAATCCTCCATGCATTTCTCTGCATTGGACGCAGGCAGTATTAGCCTACCATTTTATTATGGCCATCTCATTTGCCTCTAATTTAAATATTCTTGTCGTCAAGTATGTACTAGTTTTTCCTTTGCTGTTTATGCATGTGTCCATCTCCTTTCTGCATTTGGCTTGGCAGTAATTGTGCTTAAAAGTGGTGTTATTTGTACTTAAAGACCGTGCTATTTTTCTGCATTGGCCCGTTAGATTGTGAGTCCTCTGAGGACATAGAAATATCTATTGTACTTGAATGTAGCTCAACTTGAACTCTGAGAAAGATGTGAGCTAATTCCAGTCTAATTCCTGTGGATGTCCTTTGTTAGTAAATGTTGGGAAGGCTTAGAAAACATGTCCAAGCCAGGTCTGAATGTCTGCAGAGGCCTATGACTTGTGTTTGGGGTGGCAAAGATCCTGCTGTTACCTCTGTTGTGGATCACCAGTTCTGCCCCTAATCAGTAAGCCCTTTCCTCCTGCTGCAATCCCTTAGACTTCAGGGGTCGCTTTTCAGTGGTGGTCTCATCAGACTACAGCAGAGTGATTCTGATTTACACCCTGTGCTCAATGCAGCTTCAGGGAAAGGTTCAGAAGTCTCCAGGGTTGAGGACAGCATGGTAGCAGCACTTACGGTGCTAAGGGGCACCAGTAGACAAAATCTGTTATGGCTCTAAGCATGATAGACTGGTTTGGCTACACATGCCTCTATGTTTACTTTCAGGAGCCAGAGGGTAGTGCGAGCTGACAGACTGAGCCCTCTATCCACATCAGTGACTGAGTTTTTCCATGTCTTGCAGCTCTCTGTGGAATCGGGGGCTGCTGAAGATGCTGGCTCTGGGCATGGCATCCACTCTGCCCTTGGTAGCTGCTATTCGTTATTCTCTGGTAGAAGCACAGGAGAGGAGAATAATGAGAATCCAGATTGAAGGTGTTGGGAGATTCTGCCGGTGGGTATCTAAGATTATTTGTGTGTCCCTAGGACTTGTCCACGTGGGAGCAGGTGTGTCCTTGGACTGCCACTTGCCCTGAAATTAGAATGTGTGGCCCCCATCTCTTAGTGCTAGTGTGTGGCCCCCATCTCTTAGTGCTAGTGTGTGGGTACCATCTCTTAGTGCTAGTGTGTGGCCCCCATCTCTTAGTGCTAGTGTGTGGGTACCATCATATTTTATTTATTTATAGACTCTTATATACCGCACTATTAAGCATCAGCGCGGTTCACAAAAAACAGTGAGATACACAATTCAACATATTGTTCCTTATTGGGCAAAGGCAGTGCTGGCACAAGGGTATTAGGTGCCCTAAGTGAACCTTCAGTTCCTTATCGATCCTACAGTTCAGTCCTCCACCTCTGGGTAGTGCACCTCCTCCTGCAGCATGGAGACTGGACAAGTCAAACTTGTGACATCACCGGGTATATCTTGCTGATCTTCTCCCATCAACCCCCAGTGTGTCCAGTCTCCATGCAGCAGGAGGATGTAGTGAGCCTAGATGCTGTGCCCACTCGTATGACAGATAAGGAGCGCAGTTAGGCTAGATAGTGTTAGGGGTTTCAATTTTTTCTGGTTTATTTTTGATTCCCTATAACTTCTCTTAATTTGCTTCTGTCCCAGTTTAAAAGTATAGATAGTTTTGAAAGGACTCGGTCCTGCTTCTTTGCTATCCCCTCTCTTGTTCACCTCGGTCCGGTGTCCCATGCTGCTCTCCCCTCCTGGAACGTACGGAGGGGAGCTGGCTTCAGCTTCCCAGTTTCTCTCTGCTTCGTGAGGTCGGGCAGAGCAGTTCAGGCCGAAAACCCTCTCCATGATCGCTGCTCACATCACTGGCTGAGCAGCGACGCGGATCGCAGGGCTTCTATATGGGCAGGTGAAAGATAAAATCTTTGAAGGCTGTTTGGGGACACAGTGGAATGCGCTGAGGCGAGCTAGTATCAGCTCCTGGATGGCTCTCTGCCTCATGGTGTTTGGGCAGAGCAGTTCAGCGCAAATGGCCCTCTCCGCTACCGCTGCTTATGTCAGTGTCGCGGATCGCAGGGCTCTTATTCGGACTGGCGAATTGGGGGGGCACAGTGGAGAAGGTGAGTGCTCCGGTATGCCGCGGACAAGCGGGAAGGCCTAAGCGCTCCCCTCCCTTTCGCTTAAGCGGGCAATCCCGCGGTGCACGCCTCTGTGGATTCCCACGTTTTTTGCCTTTAGGGACGCGCGGCTAGGCCTCATGCCAGCTCCATCATGGCGGATTGCTCTGGCGCCACGGCAAGCACGCCCTTCAAGGACTGAAGATAACTTCTTAAATCTGTTTTATTTTGTTTTGTTTATTTTGACTTGTTTTGATTTCGGTCTTGACAGTTAACAATAATTTCTCTCACAGTTTATCAGAGCACCCCGGTTCCCCTGTGGGTACCCTGAAATATGCCCCTTCCGAAGATGTACTAGGCTCCAAGGGGTCGGTGTGCAAATTTAGTTGGAGATTGTGGTGTTCCTTGCAAACTGGCTAAATTTAGCCAGATATCCCTATAAAAGGCAAATATCAGGTCTTGTATAGCTATTGAGACAGCCTGATGTTACGCGGATCGTTCAGCTGGAGAGGGGTTATTGAAGAGCTGGGTTAAAGTGACCAGGAAAGCTTTGCTCTGGTATCTTACTGCTCTGAAGGGTTGTTTGAACAGCAGTCTCCCAGTTGACTTGTTTTTGGATATTTCTTTGGTAGCATGTTTGTGCAGCTTACCCGCCTCATTTGTGGGTGTACAAACATGTGTTGGATCTCGTTGTTTAAACGTAACTACATGCAGGCATTTTAAAGCTGCTGTACCTGTGGCACAGTCTACATGTAGTTGGTACCATGACTCGCAGTCCAGAGTATTTCAGTTGTTCTCCTCCTCGCCCGGCCTCTGTACTGTTTCATAGACACGTCTAGTATGGGCGGTGGAATTTTCTATACTGCAAACTAGAAGTCATTGCCGGTTACGCTACAAGGCAATCTGCGGTCAATTCCCGTTGCGGACTAGGCAGGCACGGGTGGACTCCAAGAGCAGAACCTAAACGACGTCCCATCCAGACACTGGGGACACCATGCCATGGGGGCTAAAGGTTATTCATTTAGCCAACCACTTTGCCTGGCTGCACTGCAGAATTCATTTTAGTACCGTCTTTATTCTTTATTCTTCTTTTACCCCATCACAGTCATTATTCCAGAGGGCAAACGACACCGCTGTGATACTTCGATATGCTTAATGTTTTTGCGTTCGATCTAAGCGGTTGAAATTTGATTTTAGAACAAGAGGCTTTCCCACTTTTGAGGTTCGCTATGCCCATAAACGAGCTCAGATTAATGAAGGCAATGGCTGCTTCATCCTAGATCTTGGACATGCCGATGTAAGTTCGGAGTTTGTTCATTTCATCACAAATTTTCCTCTTTAGGTTCTAACTTACAGCGGATTATACATCGACATTTTGAAGATGTGCAAGGGATTTTCGGTCTTTAAGAGGAGAAAGCTTGGTTGCGGTGGTTGAGGGGCTGCAAGTTTAAAGAAATTTGGGTCCTACATGCCTTAGGCCACTTGCTGTGTCCTCGGTAAACCACACTGGTCCCTATCCGTGTGGCCAGTGCTTGATCTGCACAATTCAAATCACAATTGGTTTAGAATGTACTTTTAATGTCAAGCGAAGGAAGGGGAAATTATAAATCAATTGACAACTGATGGAAATGTTTTCATTAAACTTGTTGTACAAGTAATTTCATTTTCTTTTTGTGTTACAGGTTAGTTCGAGTATAAAAGTTTGCCTTAAGAAAACTAGAGTTCACATGATGACTTCATTGCATTACGTGATTAGACTTTTCTGTCACGTGGTTGGTGTGCGCTCAGCTGGCTTGTTAAGAACTGAAGTTGACAATGCGAAGGTGCCAAGGTTGTTATATTGACCTCGGGTCATTTTTTGGTGTTGACAGCAATTTTCTATGATGAAGGTTTAAAAAGGGTTAATGTCAACATAGTAATCAACCTGATGCGCCCTGCCTTTTTAGAGCGGTATTGAAACACAATAGCTGTAAGGCCCCCAGAATCTTAGCTACTTCTGGTAGGTGCTTCCAAAAAAAAACAAACACCTCACACGCACACGCGAATGAAGACATTAGTTCTGCCTGCAAGGCACAAATTTTGTTATATGTAAACCGCACTGATCCTAAAGAGCACGGTATATAAGAGGCACTAAATAGCATAAATAAAATAATTAAATTAGTAGGGTTTAGGCAGGAGAAGGCAGTCCTTGGGCGATGGTACAGTGAGCGGCATACACGGTATATAATGGACAACGTTAAAAAAAAAAAAAAGATTATTTTCTAGGAAACAGTTACATTCTTCGGTAAACGACATCAATGTTTACGGGCTAAGCGATTAGTTTAATTTAAAAAATAAATAAATAAATAAAAATATAAAGGACACATGCCTGATCATCTAAGTTGTCTGGCATTCAGGAAAACCAAGACTGTAATCGCCAGGAAAAGATTCCCGAAAGCATTATTATAGCATTACAAATCTGCATTGCAGTGTTTCAAATTTTTACTACAATGTGCTTAATGATGTAAAAAAAGAAAAAAAAAGAAAAAGGGATAATGAATAATAATGATACGATATCTTTTTTGTTTAATGGTATATGTACTTAGGAGCCCATCACAGCGATCGTTGCCTCGGTGCCGCTCGCACCAGAATGATTGCTAAACAACCGGCCTTCCTGTCCGTCCCGAGGCAGGCGGATCCGGCAATGGGGGCTCTGTCCAGGAAAGTGACCAACGGGTCTGCCTCTAGAACAGCCGCAGTAGCTCCCGGGGTTGACAGGTGTGAGTCTAGCAGGCTTGGGGGATGCCTTATGGAAAACTGCTCGCTTAACAATCTTGGGGCGTCCAGGTTGTCCAGTAGTCTAGCAGCTGTCGGGAGCTGCGAGCAGTGGTGCTGGATCGGCTAGCGTGCGAGTCAATGGTGAACGCTCACGCAGTGCGGGTTCTTTCGGACAACGCGGTGATGGTGGCTTTGCTTAACGGTCAGGGTGGCACAGGTGGTGCAGCCGTGGAAGTGGAAGCAGAGGCTCTCCTCATTTAGGTGGAGCCGCGGCTGTTGGCAATCTCGGCGGCACACATTGCGGGGATGGACACTGGGTTGGCAGATTGTTTCAGTGGGGTTCGAGTGGCTGCCGGGGTCTGGGAGCTTCATCTGCGGGTGTTTGCTCAGATAGTCAGCGGGTAGGGGCCTCCAATTGGGGGTCTTCTGGCTACCTTCAGTAGGCCAAGTTGAGTAGTTTGGTGGCAGAAGACGAGAGACGTCTCAGTGAGGATCAATGCTCGGAGGCAACAGGGGCTTTCTTCCGGTCTTCTTTATGTCTTCCTCGGTGGGCGCTAATAGGATGTGTGGTTCAGCGCATTGAGGCACATTGGGGAAGAGTGGCGTTGATGCAACAGTTCCACATTGCTTCGGACCAGGACGAGGTCCACTTCGTTAGCGTACGTATGCATGTGGCGCATTTGGGGAGAATTGGTGCTCGCAGCTACAGGCTGCGTTCCCATCTTTTCGTTCCTATGGTGTTAAATTTTTTCTACAGAATGTTTTTTTGACAAAGGTCTGGTAGCCAGTTCTCTAGGGGCCCGGCTAACGGCGCCTTCGTGCTTTCCAGGAAAAGACCATGGATTTCTTTACCTTCTTACGTCGACGTGGCTCGTTCCTGACAGCGATTTCTGGGCTATGGCTTTGTCGCAAGATGTTGGTACCTCCGTAGGATCTCTCCCTATTCTGGGGGCATGGACTAGGGAGGCCTTTGGGCCTTTACGTTCCACTTCTGTCAAGGTTCTAACCTTACAGACAGTGTTCTTGGCGACCTTCGGTTTGGCGAGTCGAGTTTCGAAGTTACAGGTATAGTCCCGTAGAGAGCCGGTTGTGTCTGGCTCTAGAAATACGGTGGATTGCCGGCGAGGGCCGTTCTTCTTGGCCCACGGTATTTTCTCCTCTGTCATTGAATCAGGCGGTTTAGTTGCCAATTTTGAGACCTATGGAAGAACTCCCTGAGCGTAGCCTACATCCCTTGGACGTTAGGTGAAGTCTGCATCAGTATTTTGTAAGTCTCATCGTTTGTTCGTCCATTGTGGCGGATTACGTAGGGGAGAAGCGGCAGCTAAGGCTTGCTGCCCCGGTGAGGTCGAG
This sequence comes from Ichthyophis bannanicus, assembly GCA_033557465.1. Taxonomy (NCBI): domain Eukaryota; kingdom Metazoa; phylum Chordata; class Amphibia; order Gymnophiona; family Ichthyophiidae; genus Ichthyophis; species Ichthyophis bannanicus. The sequence goes on from CM066031.1 coordinate 1,901,356,815, forward strand.
AGGCAATGGGTTTCTAAAGCGGCTCTTTCCGGCTGGGCCCAGGGAGCCGTAACGTCAGGAGATCTGTTTCTAGGATGCCCATTGCCAGTGGGGTTGCGGGCTTGCTCTTCTGGTGTGCTTGCGTCGCTTGGTGCAGGGCACAGTGTAGTCTCGCCAGTGAAGAGGATCCGAGCAGACTCTCGGTTGTTTCTTTATCTTTTCAGTAACATCTATTGTCTAGAGGTGCAGGCCGTGAACGGTGCCTGTTCGGTTCGGTGCTGTGGCGAGCCGGTTGAAAAGTTCCCTCCCAATGCTTACTGCTCTGTTACATCCCAGAGGTGGAGGACTGAACTGTAGGACCGATAAGGAAATGGAAATTACACTTACCTGGTAATTGTTGTTCCTTGAGGGAGTACAGTTCAGTCCTCATTCCCGCCCGGGGATGAACAATTCAGACTCGAGGCATCGGTTTGGAGGGGGTTTCCGGTTCATAAGGCGGCAACAGGTTCTGATTGATCGGTAATCGCGAGAGCATCCTTTCTTCCTATGCTCTTCCTTAGTCTTCCTTCCTTCTTCCTGTCTGTCTTTCTTTGGGCGCAGGAGGAGAGGGGCAAGGAGAAGGGTGTTTCTTCTGCCCTTTATCTTAGGGCACTGTAGTTTAAAAGTTAAAGTTTAAGCATAGCATTGTGATTAATGTCTCACCTAGTCATTTGTTGCTCCTTTGAGTCTGCTTTGTCAGTAGGTCACTGGGGGTTGATGGGAGAAGATCAGCAAGATATACCCGGTGATGTCACAAGTTTGACTTGTCCAGTCTCCATGCTGCAGGAGGAGGTGCACTACCCAGAGGTGGAGGACTGAACAATACTCCTCAAGGAACAACAATTACCAGGTAAGTGTAATTTCCATATTTGCAGCCTCTTTGTTTAGGCTCCTAAAGGTTCCCCTAAGAATTGAATAATTAAGCTGAAGTCATGATCACTCCAACACCGCTCCTCTCCGAAAAATCCTGCAGAAATGCAGAAGTAAAGGGCTAACTGGTGTGGAAATATGCACACTGTCTTCTTGATGCGTGCAAGTGAGCAGAGCTTAGGCAGGGCAAGTACACGCATCGATTGTGAGACGTGTAAACTGCAGGCGCAGCCACAGGACTGGTGTCAGCGATCACATCTTAACTGAAGATGCTTTCTCTGTACTCGTATTTTATCAACTAGGCATAACTTAGGAGTGCTAAGAAGCATTTTAATAAGGCACCCTATTCTAAAATCACTCTGCACATATGTCATATGGTTTAAGGGGAAGTGTTATGTAAATCTTCTACTGTGTATTCTGCTGACCCTGCATCATGGGAAAATTAGAGCATACCTGCTAATTTACTTTCATGGAGTCCCTCCAGTCCAGTCCAGTCCAGTCCAGACAAACGGGTTGTGTCCGCCCACCAGCAGCTGGAGACTGATTATGCAAATCTTTTTGTGATGTCACCCCATAACATTTGAGGAACTTGCCTCCTACTTCCAGTATCCCACTAACAAAGCGGCTCTAAATAAGCCCAAAAAAACCCACATGCCCTCAGCAGAGCTCCGAAGAGCAGAAGAGACTGCCCAACCACTCGTCCAGCGAACGGCACAATAACCAACCAAACTTCTTTTATTTGCACATCGTCTGATATGCAGCTTAAATTCTGTAACATTCTAGTCAAACCCACGAGCCCCTCAACGGGTCCAAACGTTTACCTTGTGGCCGCAGGGCAACTCCTACCCCTGGAGCCAAGGACTCCTCCATCACAGCTTTACCACAGGTGGCTCGCAGTAACTATCAGACAGAATCTACCAGGGCAGGTTCTGGACTGGATTGGAGGGACTCCATGAAAGTAAATTAGCAGGTAAGCTCTAATTTTCCCTTCATCCACATCCCTCCAATCTAGTCCAGGTAAGCGGGATGTACCACAGCAGTACCTAATGATGGGAGGGACCCACAAGCCCCACCCAAAGCACCTGAGCACCAAAACACGCCTCCTGCTATGCCTGCACATCCAGACCGTAATGCTTCACAAACATATGCAAATAGGGCTACGTCACAGCCCAACAAATGTTCCCTGGAGGTACCAAGCGAACCTCCGCCCAAGAGATGGCCTGGGATTGAATGGAATGCACCTGCAATCCCTCTGGGACTAGTCTGCACTTGAGAAGATACACCGAGTTAATAGCCTCTTTAATCCAATGACAAACAAGACAAACAAGTGATCTGACTTTCGGAAGGACCGGGCATGCTTAAATAACAGCGCAATGCTCTCTGGACATCCAGCAAATGAAGGCGAGCGTCTCCCCCTTCCCCATCAGAGTCAGAAAACACCGGGAGGGTAACCGCCTAATTGACATGGAATGAAGAAACCGCCTTCGGTAAGAAAGAAAGGTACTGTTCTGAGAACCACCCACTCCTTAGTCATCAGAAGGAATGGTTCCCGACAGGACAACGCCTGCAACTCCAAAATACGTCCAGCTGAGCAGATGGCCACCAAAAAGACCACCTTCAAGGTCAGGTCTTGTAATGAAGCTTGGCGCAAGGGCTCAAAGGGCGAGGCGACTGACCCTAATAACACTAAATTTTAGTCCCAGGAAGGGACAACCACTCACAGTGGAGGTCTCACCTGCTTGACGGCCTGAAAGAACCGAGAAACATCCGGATGACATGCCAACAGGGATTCGTGACTCTATCCCTGATACAAGCTAGTGCTGCCACCTGCACTTTGAGAGAATTCAAAGCTAGCCCTTTATCTATGCCATCCTCATACTCACAAAAAACGACCTCAAGTTCCACCTATCCAACTGTACCAACACAACAACCTTGACATAGTAGTCATAGCAAATGATCAATGCTCCATCAGTCTACTATACAGAGCCCCGACATCATCCCCTGACGATCTAGCCACGATAATCGAGCTAGCCTGCAATCCCCCAAACCTGTGCACCCCAAACTGGATACTAGGAGATTTCAATCTCCCATCCCTACAAGACTCCCAAGCATCTGCACTTCATGATGCACTTAAGGATCTAGGTTATCTGCAGCTAATCGATGAACCAACTCACACTAAGGGAAACATGCTGGACTTGATCTTCGCCCCACTAACCGTCCATGATACCGCCCACTTCACACTACCAACTTACACTACAGTACCAAGGCTTTTGACTGTGTAAACCATGAGAAACTCTGGGCCACATTAAGAAGCATGGGTATACCAGAACACCTGATCGTTCTCTTGCGTAATCTGTACATTGATCAAGAAGCAACAGTTCGAACGGAACAAGGAGAAACAGAATGGTTTAAAATAAGCAAAGGTGTAAGACAAGGCTGCATACTTTCCCCCTACCTGTTTAATTTATATGCAGAACAAATCATCAGAGAAGCAGGACTGTATGAAGACAACAGAGGTGTGAAGATTGGTGGAAGACTCATCAACAACCTTCGCTATGCTGATGATACCACATTACTGGCTGAAAGTGAAGAGGATCTGAAACATTTGCTTCTCACAATCAAAGAACATAGTCTCAAAATGGGCCTGCACCTTAATGTAAAGAAGACAAAGATCATGACAACTGGCATAATCAACAGGTTCATCGTTGAAGGAGAAGAAATTGAAATCGTGAACAACTTTAACCTACTTGGATCAACTATCAATAAAGAAGCAACAAGCAGTCAAGAAATCAGACGACACATTGCTCTTGGAAGAATGGCTATGAAAGACCTAGATAAGATTCTCAAGAGCAGAGATGTCTCTCTCCATACAAAGATTCGACTTGTTCAAGCCATGGTATTTTCAATAACATCATATGGATGTGAAAGCTGGACAGTGAAAAAGACAGACAGGAAGAAAATTGATGCCTTTGAATTATGGTGCTGGCGGCGAATACTGTGTATACCATGGACTGCCCGAAGAACAAACCAGTCGGTACTAGAAGAGATCAAACCTAAGCTTTCTTTAGAAGCTCAGATGACAAGACTTCGACTTTCATACTTCGGACACATCATGCGAAGAGAGAGATCATTAGAGAAAGACATCATGCTTGGCAAGATAGAAGGTCAACGCAAAAGAGGAAGGCCAGCAATGAGATGGATTGCTACAATAACAGCAGCTACGGGTACCAGTCTGTCAACAATGAGCCGCCTGACTGAAGACCGAACACAATTTAGGATAGCTATCCAGAGGGTCGCCATGAGTCGACTCCGACTCGACGGCACTTAACAACAACAACCATGGTCCGATCATAAACTAATTATGTTTCAAATCCCCGTGGATAATCGGCTCAGGAAGCCCCCCGGAAACAAGACAAACCCCACGAGCCTACCCCCACGAAGGTTCCAACCTTTCAACAAGGAATCCATCTTGAACCACACACAACCACTCTTTAGCACGACAACAACCAGTCCTGATAAACTAGTCTCCAGTTGGAATGACAGCCTTAGTGCCATTGCACTATGCACAGTACACAACAAAGCACCAAGGAAAAAAAGCTCCCGCACCCTAGTACTCCAACGAACTGCAGACTTCTCTCCGCAAACCTAGAAAACTTGAAAGGCGATGGAGGCGATCACGATCCACAGAAAATCAGGAAGCCTATAACCTCCAGCTGGCAATGCACCGCAAGGCGATAACTGAGAAAATGAGGCAAGCACAGACAGACACACTTATGCGATCACTACGAAAATCACATGATCTATTCAACCCCGTCAGGAACCTAACGAAAGAACCAGGGCCGGAGCAAAAACCTGAGATCCACACACAAGACTACGCTGACTTCCTTCAATCAAAATTATGCCAAACCGACAAGACTGACCCACCCTCCTCCATCATAGAACCATCAAACACAACGACACTAGCAATATTCACCACCCCATCCAATAAGCAAATCACTGACACCATCTCTATAATCAACACCACTACCTCTCAGACCGACCCCTGTCCTGCCTTCTGGATAAAGGAACTACGGTCAGAATTTATCCCATTCATAGCTAGACTCATTGACTCATCTTTCACGTCAGGCTCATTCCCCCTAAATCTCAAACACACATCCATCAGACCCCTGCTAAAGAACCGTAAGCTGGACCCCCAGAAAGTGGAATCATATAGACCAATTGCCAGCATTCCACTACTGGCAAAGATAATCGAAAAAGAAGTCCTATGCCAGATACAACAACATATCAACAATACTTCACCGCTAGACCACTGTCAACACGGATTCAGAGAATCCCATGGTGTGGAGACGCTGCTTACCACCCTCTTCAACAATATACTCAACGCAATAGATAACATCCATTGTGGGGTTGCCCTTATATTCCTAGATATAGCTGCAGCATTCGACTCTGTATGCCATGAAACCCTCCTGAAACGACTCAGAGAAGGGCATCTGCGACCTAGCACTAACTTGGTGTGAGTCATACCTATCCGATAGATGGCAACACGTGCAAACAGAGTCCTCCACCTCCATACCGTTCCACCAGAAACAAGGCGTTCCACAAGTATCCTCCCTATCAGCCTTAATGTTCAACATCTATATGCAGCCTATTTGCGATCTCATACGCTCATTCAACGTCGAATGCATGATTTATGCTGATGACGTTCTACTTTACATGCCATTCAAGATCGACCAGATTGACCTCACATCTCTAACCAGCTGTTTTAGCACAGTGGAAAAATGGCTCCAAAACCAGAATCTCCGAATACAACACAAAAAGACTGAAGTGCTGTTCATTTCCAGAAACCCCAATTTCTCCCCACCAGCCTGCCTAAAAATCGGAGAGATAGAACTGCAAACTAAACCCTCAATCCGCTACCTGGGTGTCACACTGGACCAAAGACTGGATATGAAGACACACATTGGCAACATGGTAAAATCAACATACCATAAGATCAAGACACTCAAACATCTACGCCCCCTACTACAACCGGATGACTTCAGAACAATCTTTCAGGCACTAACTATTCCTCACCTCGACTACGCCAACTCGATCCTTCAAGGGCTTCCACAATCCACCCTAAACCCGCTCCAACTCGCCATGAACGCTGCAGCCAGAGTTCTAAGTGGGGCCTCAAGGCGAGACCATATAACACCCATCCTCAAAAGTCTCCACTGGCTCCCAATCCACGGTAGGATCGCCTTCAGGATCTGGCTACTAACATTCAAAACCATCAACGGGCTTGCCCCCTCATCACTCACTGGCCTCACGCACATTACCCCCCCAAATAGAGCCAGACGTCCTACTGCAATAAACACCTTAGTAATCCCCAAAACAAAGACCCATTGTACACAAATAACTCTAAACAGGGCTTTCAGCCTCTGTGCACCCAGATGCTGGAACACTCTACCACCCAGTATACGAACAGTCCCGGAGCTGACCAAATTCAGGAGGGCTTTGAAGCACTATCTCTTCCTCAAATGCTACCCGGAGGAAGGTACACCAACTCCCCCACTCACAACAAAGCTACACGACCATATATAACTACCCTCAAAGTGATGTATATATGTGTAAATACTTTTCTGTTAGCCATACAAATGTAAATAGTTAATACTGTTATCCAAGCTGAGCTACCTGTTATTTGTAATTACGGTGTAATCCCCCACCATAAAACACCCCGATGTTCCATGTAAACCGCACTGATATCGAAGAGCATGGTATATAAGAGAAAATAAATAAATAAATAAATCCTGAAGGAACGCCAATATATCTACCACTGAGGCGCCTAAGGCCCACAGCCTGCGTCATTTGCACCAATCCTCAAACACCCGCCACACTCGCACATATAAGGAGGTGGACTTCTTTCTTGCTTTTAACAGCATAGAAATCACCCTGGGCGGGTATCCTCACTTCAGTAACCACGCCCGCTCAAGAGCCAGGCCATCAGTGAGAATTGATCCACCTGTGGCATCCTGATCAGCCCCTGCATGAGCAGGTTGGGATGTTGTGGAAGGCGCCACAGCCGATCCAGCAACAGCCTGATCAGATCTGCGTACTAAGGACACCTTGGCCAATTGGGAGCTATCAGCATCACTCTCTTGCTGTATATGGCGATGCGCTGCAGCAAATGGCTGATCAGAGCCCATGGAGGGAAGACATAGGAGTCCCTCCCATGGCCAAAGCTGCGCCAGGGCATTCAGACCTTCTGACATACATCCCTCCATCATCTGAAGAAATGACTGGCCTTGGCATTGCCTGTGGTTGCCATGAGATCCACCAACGGCTCAGCCCAGCACCAAACAATCGCAGCAAAGGCTGAGTCTGCCAAAGTCTACTCCGCTGCATCTATGCGATGTCTGCACATTGTTTTTTCTGGCCACGTGTGCTGCTAACAGATGCTGCTCTGCCCATTGAAGGAGCGTAGATAGCTCCGCTGCCAGAATCGCAGTGCCCATGCCACGCTGTCTGTTGCTATATTCAGAAAGGACAGGGTAGGAAGAAGGGGAGGAGGAGTGGCACTATATGTAAAAACTACTATTAAAGCTTTGGAATTACAGAGCTTAAAAGGGAGAGAGGAGGCATTGTGGGTTAAACTAGAAAGAGGGAAAGAGAAATCTATTTGCATTGGTGTGATATACAGACCTCCCTCACAAGAGGAAGAGGTGGACAGAGAGTTAATTGAAGACATACGCAGCATTGCTAGGAAAGGGGAAGTGCTACTGATAGGAGATTTCAATATGCCAGATGTTGATTGGCACATTCCTGCTGCAGTATCATCTAGAAGTAAGGAGATCCTGGATTCTCTACAGGGAGAGCTATTTAGGCAATTGGTAACAGACCTCACACGTGAAGGGGCCATACTGGACTTGGTGCTTACCAATGGTGAAAGTGTTTCTGATGTTGTAGTGGGAGATCATTTTGCATCCAGTGATCACCAGATGGTGTGGTTCAGTATTAGGACTAGGGCTGTTAGAATCCATTCCAAGGTGAGGATCTTAGACTTTAGGAAGACTAACTTTGCGAAGATTGGCCAATACCTCAGGGAGTCGTTAGTGGGATGGGAACAGCTGGGGAATGTAGAAAAACAGTGGGCAAAACTGAAAGGGGATATTTTAAGGGCAACCAACCTTTTTGTTAAAATGGTAAATAAAGGCAAAAGGAAAAGGAGACTGCTATGGTTTTCTAAGGAAGTAGCTGAAAAAGTGAAGAAAAAGAGGGAGGCCTTCATGAAATACAAGAGATCACAGAGAGAGGAAGACAGGCATCTGTATTTGGAAAAACTTAGAGAAGCTAGCAAAGTAGTCAAGAAGGCAAAGATTCAAAAGGAGGAGGAAATAGCCAATGCAATAAAATGGGGGGATAAGACATTTTTCAGATATATTAGTGAGAAGAGGAAGGGCAAAAGTGGCATTGTCAGACTCAAGGGTGTAGGGGGGGGGGGGATATGTAGAAGCTGATAAGGATAAAGCGGAATTGCTTAACAAATATTTTTGTTCTGTGTTCACAGATGAAGAACCAGGAGCAGGACCTCAGAAAACACCCACAAATAGGAACAGAAGCGAGGACATCTTGAACAATTTTCAGAAGACTGTGTTTGTGACAAACTAGCTCAACTTAAAGTAGACAAAGCGATGGCACCGGATGGGATACACCCTAGAATACTGAGGGAACTTGGGGACGTTCTAGCAACTCCACTGACTGACCTTTTCAATGCCTCATTGGAGTCGGGAGTGGTGCCAAAGGACGGGAAAGAGGCTCATGTGGTGCCTTTACACAAAAGCGGAAGTAAGGATGTGGTTGAAAACTACAGGCCGGTTAGTTTAACTTCGGTGGTGAGTAAATTATTGGAAACGCTGCTGAAAGAGAAAATAGTGAGGTTTCTGGAGTCCAGCGGATTACAGGATCCGAGGCAGCATGGATTCACCAGAGGCAGGTCTTGTCAGACAAATCTGATTGATTTCTTTGACTGGGTGACCAGGGAGTTGGACCGAGGGAGAGCTCTAGATGTGGTGTATTTTAGATTTCAGTAAAGCCTTTGACACTGTTCCTCACAGGTGACTTATAAACAAACTGCGCACCCTAGGGATGGACCCTAAAGTTACTGCTTGGGTTAGAAATTGGTTGGGTGGGAGGCGACAAAGAGTACAAGTAAATGGAGCTCACTCTGAGGAGAAGGATGTTACCAGTGGTGTGCCCCAGGGATCTGTCCTTGTTCCGATTCTTTTTAACATCTTTGTTAGTGATATAGCGGAAGGGCTGTCGTGTAAGGTTTGCCTCTTTGCAGATGATACCAAAATCTGCAATACAGTAGACACCCAGGAAGGTGTAGATAATATGAGGAGGGATCTAGCTAAGCTTGAAGAATGGTCTAGAATTTGGCAGCTGGGATTTAATGTTAAAAGATGTAAGGTCATGCATTTGGGCTGCAGCAATCCAAGGGAGCAATACAGTATAGGAGTATAGCAATACCTTATCTGGAATAGAGGAGAAAAGCTGGGTATGGAGACACCAGTAAACGAGAATTCTGTGGTTATTGTTGTCATAGAGTGATCCTGAAATAATATTTTTGATAGAGAATTTTATGTTTTGATTCCCCATTTTAGCGTTGATATTCATCGAAAAGTATTGTGCGTCCATGTTATGAGACATATCATATGAAGAATCCCTGAAGAAACTGTGGGATAGTGAAACGCGGTAGCGCTAAGACTGGCGTCGGATGTTACTCATTACAGATGGATGGAAATTATTCCAGATAAGCACAACTACATAATACCTTAAGGCATGAAAATGTATGGTTGTAGCATTAGCCAACCAGGATAGAAGTCATTATCAATAAGCATAATTGCACGATACCTTAAGGCACGAGTATGTGTGGTTGCAGCACAAGTTAACTATTTGAACTCGAGGAAGTCAAACTAACAGTTATAATTTAATCATGCAACATTTAATGGTCCGTGATGCAAAACGGAGCATTTGGTCACTGAATGTTTAGACCGTAGCTCCATGTTAGTCTGAGACCAGTTGCGTGAGAAAAACGGAACGGGAGTGTATTTATTTGATTCTCTGGTTGTTATTGGAGCAATTCCAGTTTATTCTCAGCATTGCGCGAACTGCCTAACACTTGCTTAGAGCCGAGCAAGGGGATAACATGAAGCAGTTTGCCAATTGGTGCTGAAATTTGAGAGCATAGCTCTCGCAAATTTTCCAACACCCACTGATCTGAGGTTATTTGGGCCCAGGAGTGGTAGAAGCATTGAAAGTCTCCGCCATGCATTCCTCCAACTCCTAGGCCCCCTGCATTTCATTGTGGTTTTCTTGAGGCCCCCGAGGACCCTGCATAATATCCACAGGAGGGGCCTCTGCCTCGAAAGGACTGTCCCCTGAATGGAAAATGCCCTCTCCAGAAGGAGGGAAAATGCACCACCCAAAAGCGGCAGAAATCTCTCACTTCTCCCTGTGACAGACCAGACTGCCCCCAACCTCTTTGAGGTTTATCCTCTGGCTGCTTACCCCATTAGAATCTAAGATCCTTAACCAGCTCTTTCAGGGACTTCCCGAACAGCAACTTGCCCTTAAAGGGCAGCTTACTCAAAGGATCTTGGAAGAGACATCCAGCGACCAGTTACGTAGCCACAGAAAACGTCGAGCTGCGAAGACCAACGCCATGCTTTTGGAAGAGTTGCGGACCAGATCATTATAAAAATTGGACAAGTTAGGAATCTGCCCTGGCTCCCCACCTGAATCTTGAAGCAAACCCTGGAGGGCTTGAACCCAGTGCATCCATTCCCACACAACATAGGCACCGCAGATGGAGACCTGAAGGGACAAGGCATTCACTTCAAATGCCTGCTGTAAAAGTGCCTCAAAATGATGGTCCTGTGGATCCTTGAGGGCCGTACTGCCCTCCACCGGAATCGTAATCTTTTTGGTCACCGCTGTGACTGATATCCACCTTAAGGGTACTGAACAATTCCTTTTCCTCCAGTGGAACAGGGTAGAGCCGGGCCACTGCCCTACCACCCCATAGCCCTGCCTCAGGAACCCCCCACTCCATCTTGACCATCTGCATGATGGCCTGATGAACCAGAAACGAGTACTGCGGAGTGCACATCCCCTGCAGCAGGGGGTCCTGTAATGGAGTTTCCTCATGCATGGACCAGAAAGACAGGTTCAGTGGCACCAAGGACTGTGAAATTAAAGGCAACAGCTCTTCCTTGCAGGAAACCCGCACTATTGTGGGATCCTCTCCAGGGCCAGGGTCCCCCTCCTCCAGTCTCTAGCCTCTGGATCTTCTTCTGAGACCCAGGGTCCCTCCTCTGCATCCTCCACCTCTCCTGATGTGTCCTCATCTTCCCAGTCCTCAGCCGCTTGAATCACGCACGTCTGCTACCCCTGCAGAGGGAGAGAGTGCTTATTTCCCACACCCCTCCCCCCTGGTTCTTTTCCAATCTATAAACCCTATGGAGTAACAAAATAAACTGGGGAAAAGAACAAACTGCCCTCTTACCCAGATTTTGCTGAGCCCTGAGGACCCTGTTTTCTCTCCCACTGACTGCCCAGCCCCAGAAATGGCCATGAGAGTGCTGTTTCCTGCCGACAAAATGGCCACCGGTAGTTCAATTTGGGAATTTTCCTGCCTGCTCAAGGGAGAGGAAGAAGGCTCACCATCGCTTTCCCAATTTGATGCGGTAGTGGAGCCACATCACTGCGCTATTCAATCTCTCGGCTCTCCTTCTCGCATGTTCGGCAGCACCCGGCTTGAGACAGTGAGCTGTGGCGGGATCCACATGCGGCACACACCAATTTGGAGCCCGGCATTGTGATGCGCACTGCACCCAAGAGCTGAAGACCACCCAAAGACCGCATAAACAAACTGACCAGGAACGCAGCACATTCACCAAAGCAGGCTATAAAACTGAGGCAGGCTCTTTAAAAACAAAGGTTATGTGCTGCCTGTAGCGTCGGGATACCCCAATGTCAACTGAGCGACTGCAGCACTCTTGCAATGGTCCCGCTCCACAGAGAAGCTCTGACCTGACTTTTATTTTTTGTCTGCAGCTTTATTGTGCAGAAGACTTCCATTGGTGCCTGCAGTCTATTTTCCAAAAAAGTGTTTATTGAAAGCACGTAATACGGTACAAAACAGCAAAGAAAAAGTTGCTTCAGTTTTTCAATATACAGTCATAAAACAAATACCGACATACCCCGGGCAGGGCTGTATCTTGTCCTCCGCCCTAGGGTGTTACAACGGTACAAAACAAAATTTTTCCTTCTACCAGCCCCCTCCCTCCCGGGATCTGGGGGACCTATCGGGCCATCTCTCCTCAGTTGGTTATAAACCTCCGCAATGCCTATCCCAAACACAAAATTTCACTACGAATTTTGGGCCCCAGTATTTGAATATATGGTGTCCACACCATAAGAAAGGAGGCCCAGCTCCGGGGGTGTCTTTGTGCACTCCTCCTCTCCAGAAGCATAAACTGATGGAACCCATTGTGCCACTCCCAAAAGGAGGGGGCCGCGGGCTCCAGCCACCGCCGCAGCACAGGACTTTTCCCCACCAGACATGCCTTCCGTATCAACAGTTTCTGCCATCTACCCTTCGGGTGGAGTGGTCCCAATTGATCCAGTGCCACGAGCCGCCCTGTCCAGCAGACCTGCTGTTGCAGTAGGCCGCTTAAAAAATTTGCTATCTTTAACCAATAGCGGCGAATATGCGGGCAGCCCCACCACATATGACCCAAGTCTGCTAATGGACGAGCACATTTCGGGCATCCCCCATAGTCCGTGAGATGACTACGCAGTGCCCGCCTCGGAGAGAAATGGGCTCGTACAATACTCTTAAATTGGATTTCCCGCCATCTAGCTCCCTCCACCAGCCGGGCTACCCGGCACAACGCAGCACAAATAGAGCCCGGAGCCACCTCACAACTCAGTTCCCGCGCCCAGGAAGCCTCCTCTGCTGAGTAGTCTACCGGCGTCCCGTAGGGTTCCAATGCTTTTTTAAAGTATGTAATAGTAAGTGCGGTCCCCGCCTCAAGGGCAAAGAATTCTAAGATCCGCGCGGAATGGTCACTCTTCAGTTCTCGTCCCGCAACTGAACCCACATAGTGAAATAACTGCAGGTACGGAAACAAAGAAGCTTTAGGGCACAAATCATATTCCCGACACAACGCTGCCAAGGATTTACACCGCCCGTCCAAATCAACTACATGCCCCAGCAACCGTATCCCGACCTGCGCCCATTGACCGAAGGGGGCCGACTCCGATCCCGGTGGAAACTGGGCATTGCCTTGTAACGGCAACCAGCTCGAAATCTCCGGTGAACTCCCCCACAATTTATTAAGCCTCTGCTAGGTACGCCGCACCGCCTGTATCAGCACACTATTCACTACGCGACTCAGCAAAACCGCACGCGGTAGGTGTAAAACCGCCAGCAACGAGTGCGGTGCTACCAGGGCCTCCTCCAGCTCCCTCGGAGTATACACCTCAGTATTACCAAACCAGTCCCCCAGGTGTCTAACCTGGCAGGCCAAGGCATAGGCCCAGAGATCGGGCACACCAATTCCCCCGGATCTCCATCCCCCCCTCAAACGGCGCATCGGTATATGCGCTCTGGCTCCCTTCCAAAGAAACCCACGAAACTCCCGTTCGATACGCAGAAGGTCACAACGTAGCAGCCACACCGGTAAAGTTTGTAGCCAGTAAAGGATCCGTGGCAGTATCACCATCCCCAAAACTGCCGCCCTACCTAGTAAGGACAAGGGGAGAGGGGTCCAGGCCTGGAGCTGCGAGCGAACCCTGGACCAGATACGCTCAAAGTTCCGCTTATACAGCACCGACGTATCTTTAGTGAGCTCGATCCCCAAATAAATAAAGGAGGCACCGGCCCATCGCAATGGGAAGCTCCCTCCCCAATGCCCCTGGAGCCGACCCCCAACATCCAAGGCTTCCGATTTGTCTCGATTAATCCGCAGCCCCGCAAAGTCACCATAACGAGAAAATTCGGCAAGTAAACACGGCAATGAGCGTTGCGGGTCGCACAAATGGACTAGAATGTCATCCGCGAAAGCGGCCACTTTAAAACCACAGGGCCCAACACGGACACCTCGAATCTCATTAGAGTCCGCTATACTCCGCAACAACGGATCCAGTGTCAGCACAAACAATAACGGGGAGAGTGGGCAGCCCTGACGAGTGCCCCGTTCGAGGTTGAAGGATTCAGACAGCGCCCCATTACACAAAATGCTGGCTGTAGGGTTTGCATATAGTAACTCCACCATCCTAATAAAGGGGTCGCCCAGCCCATACCGGGGCAAGAGAAACTTCATGTAGTCCCAATTGACCCGGTCGAACGCCTTCTCCGCGTCGAAACTGATCAATAAGGACTGCACCTCTCGCGCACGCACCCATTCCATAGAGGCTAGGATCTTCCGCAAGTTCCGCACAGCATGCCGCCCTTGTACAAAACCCACCTGCGAATCATGTAACAAGCCCCCCAGGACGGCAGCCAAACGGTCAGCTAGGACCTTCGCTAGCACTTTCAAATCGAAATTCAATAAAGAGATGGGCCGATAGGAGGCAGCCAGCATAGGGTCCTTACCGGGCTTAGGTATCAAAGTGATAAATGCATGATTCATTCCCCAACCAAACCTCCCCTGCTCCACCCTCCGGCGGTACACCTCGGTCAGAACTGGGGCAACCCGGCTAACTAGCAACTTATAGAACTCCGCCCCAAAACCGTCCGGGCCTGGCGATTTGTAGCAGCTAGCCCCCAGGATTACTTTATGGACCTCCTCTTCAGTCACCGGCGCACCTAGTACCGAACGCTGCTCCGCGGTCAACTTAGGGAGTCGCAACCCCTGGAAGTAGCTTTCCATTGATGCCATAGACCCTGTGCTTCCCTGATATAACTTCCGAAAGAAAGTACGAAACACTTGGGCTATCGCCTGGCTATTTTTATGCAACTGGCCCTGATCGTCACGCAACGCCACTATGGAGCGGGTCCCTCTACTGCCTCGTAGGCAGCGCGCCAAAAGTTTCCCCGGTTTGTTCCCAAAACGGTGAAGCTGATACCTGTAATACAACAAAGATTTCTTCGCTCTCTGATGAAGTAACTCATTGATGGACGACTGCAGCTCCCAAAGCAATAGTTTGTTAACCACTGTAGGATTCCCCGCGTACCTTCGACGGGCCTTTATGACCTGTCTTTCCATTTGAACTATTCTTGACGCAATTAATTTCTGCTTCCGCGCCCCATAGGCAATAATATCGCCACGCAGGACCACCTTTGCTGTTTCCCACAGTAGCTCTGGCTCATCTCTATGCTGCATATGGTTGTCCATAAATTCCCCCCATCGCTGTTCCAGATAGTTATGAAATTCAGCATCAACGTACAGCCCCAGGGGGAACCGCCAAATTCTCTGCAAGGGAGCAGGGTCCCCCCACTGCAATTCTACCCATACTGGCGCATGGTCCGATATCACACTAGGGCCAATCTCCGCTTCCCCGACCTGTGCAAACAACCGTTCCGAAAGCAGGACATAATCAAGCCGCGCGCTTGAATCATGGGCTTGCGACTGATGTGTAAAATCCCATTCCAGGGGATGGAGTAAACGCCACGGATCCACCAACCCCAAACGGCACCGTAGGTCCTGGAGTGCCCTGGTAGTCGGGACCCGCCAACCCTCCCGCCCGCCTCCTGATGTGTCTAAGTCGATGTCCAAGACCCCATTGCAATCTCCTGCCAGAATCAGAGGGGCATCCGGTAGCTGTTCAACCTGTGAGGCCAAACAGGCATACAAAGATTTATCCAAGACGTTTGGGGCATACAGGTTACCCAGCACCACCCGCCTCCCCTCCAGTTTACCATATAACAAGATATATCTACCCTTGGGATCTACATATTGCTGCTCGAGTTCAAAGCGCACTCTTTTATGAATCAGCAGGACCACTCCACCTTTTTTCCCAAGCGCTGGGGCGCCCCAACTTTGCCCTACCCAAGCCCTCTGCAATTTCGCATGCTCATCAGCAGTCTGGTGAGTTTCCTGCAGGAAAGCAATATCGCACTGCAACCTGGTCAAAGCCTGCAACACCTTATATCGTTTAACAGGGTCGCCTACCCCACAGACATTCCAAGAAACAATCTTCAGCTTAAGGCGGAGTATGCCACCACAAGTAGGCCAATGTGCTAACCTTCTCTGAATGAACCCCCCCAGCCTGGGGTCCACCCCTAGTCACTCCCAAATTCTCAGTTTTCCCAACCCGTGAGGTCCCGTGATCCCATCTCACCCCCCGCTTCTCTCTCCCCCTGATCCCCCCCAGCTCCCCCTCCTTTCCCTGGCCTACGCCCACTTCCCTCATCAACCACCCCCCTCCCCCATGTCCCCCGTTCTACTCCTCTAATCCCTGGGCCCTCTCCACCTTCCCACTCTAGAGAAGCCCGACCGAGGCCCCTCTGAGTGCGCCTGGCCCCCCAGCGCCCACTAGACGGTAAATTATTGATCCCGCGATCAGACTCGACCGCCTCCCAGTTTACCGCTAACATGTACAGAATTCCCTAGCTACCCAGGCAACCCAACTCCCATAAGGCCCAGAGCCCCCCAGGACCCCCCCGTGGAGGGGCATAGAAACAGCCTGCAGCCAAGCCCCATATATTGCCAGGCCTGGAAAATAAAACATAGGCCTTAACAGGGGACGGGCCTCGCTGCAGTCTCTGAAATAACACAGTACAGGTAGCAATACACAAAGAACCAATCAACCTCTTAGCAACAGCAGAAAACAAAACAGAGAACATTAAGGCCATTAATGACAAGTGGATATGGCTCACCCAACAAACCTCCCGATGCAATAAAGCATATAAGATTGCCCTCTGGGTGTGCAGTCTGCTACGCTATCTTCTAGCAGCCATATTGCTCCGATCCCACCGAGAATAAAAAAGGAAGAGAAAAAAAGAAAGACCCAGACTACCAAGATCAGTCCCCAGGACCCCTCCCCCAAGGCGCGGGGCCCGGAGGTCCATGCCCCCTACAAGGCCCCTCACCTCGGCTCTCCCTGCACTGCACATAGAAAGCAAGGAGGGGGGGTAGCCCGCTCCCAGCTGCCCACCCAGAAGGCATCACGGCATAGCGGCATAACACCGCGCCCAGCGCGGCCATTTATTAGAACACCCAGCAAGGGACAAGCACTCCCCCCATCCGTAATCAACTGCAGGGTGTCTTAGGGCCAGCCTGCTCGCAAAACCGGCATTCCTAGGACAGAGTTAAAACTATATTAATAATAAAAAGGAAAGGAAAAAAGAAAAACTCCATGCCGCTGATGGCCTCCAACTTCTAAGCATAACTATACTTAATATAAGACTCGCCAAAGGAAAGGAAAGAGACAAGAGCAGGGCAAGATGTGAGACACAATCAATAAGATACATTTCTAAGTAGACCATCAGAATCTGAAACAATGTTGCAGGATCGCAATAAGGCAAGTTTGTAGCTGGAGGGGAAGTTCAAATTGCACAAAGTAACAAGGCCAGTGTTCACTTATATTGGCCTAGCGGGTACTGAGGCCTTCCTCACACCAAGCTGCCATATACTTCACTCCCGAAAGGGAGCCAGGCCACCGCCAAACAATCAGCACCCTAGAATGTCAATGTGGCGACGCCGAGGCTGCCTGCCCCCTGGCAATAAGTTGATTCACATAACCCTCTGCCTCTGCAGCCTCTGTAAAGACCTGATGGGATCCTTCATTCATCACATGCAATTTGGCAGGGTATTGTACAGAGAACCTGATCCCCGCACCAATAAGTTTTTCACAGAGGGGGGCATACTCTCGGCGTTTCCGACTCAGCACAGCTGAATAATCCTGTGCAACACGGATTTTAGAGTTGTTATATAGGACTTCCCCCTTCTGTCGGGCTGCTCTTAAGATCCTTTCTTTTTGCAGGAAATATAAAAACTTTACTAACACGATTCTAGGACGGGTGTCCCGTGTCTGTTTGTTGCCGACACGATGCGCTCACTCAATTCGGAGCTGGTCACCAAGCTCAACACCATCTAGGATCTGCATAAGGAGCGCTTCCAAATAGCCCCGTAAGTCCTTATCTGAGACGGCCTCTGGGATACCCATAAACCGTAAGTTGTTGCGCCGTGACCGGTTCTCCAGGTCATCCAGCTTAGCCTCGTGCAATCCGAGTTGGTTTCTTAGGCCAGTCACCTCCGTCTCCAACACCTCTATTTTGTCTTCCGCCTGCCCCAGACGGTCTTCAGCCTCACAAAGTTGATTCCCTAGGCTATCGACAGAGGCACGCAGCCCGTCCATCTTCTCGTGGAGCGCATCAAATTGCGGCGAGAGGGCCGCGGCTACAGCCGCCGACATCACATCCAGTGAGGTGGGGGATCTAGGCGAGCTGGGTGCCAGGGCTGGGTCCGCCATCTTGCTCGTGCCGGCCACCCGCTCCCAGTCTCTCCTGGTCGCTTTAGGTGCTGCCGCCATGCTGTCCGTCCGCAATAGCCGCACTATATGATTCTGCAGGCGCTCCAACACACTCTGGGCACCCTCTCTATTTGCCGCGGGGTTGCACGGTTCTATATCGCCGGCTTGGGCAAAGGGGTACGGAGCGCACTCAGGATGCGACCACTACCCTGCCCGCATCACGTGACCTCCCGCCTGCAGTCTATTTTAAAGTTGAACAGCTCTGCTGATCTTTTTTCTCAGAAACATCTAATCTCCGGGTGACACAATCAACCATACAGACCCGTAAGGGAAGTCCGCCCACCAGCTGCTGAAGATACTGGAAGTAGGAGGCAAGTTCCTCAACTGTTATGGGGTGACATCACAAAAATATTTGGATAATCAGTCTCCAGCTGCTGGTGGGTGGACACAACCCGCTTGTCTGGACTGGATTGGAGGGACATGGATGAAATAGTTATTACTATCATTCCAGATCTTGCTGCTAGACCAGTCCAGACTAGTGGGTTATCTCCCCCTGCTATCAGATGATGGAGACAGAAAGGAAAGCAAAACTATTCCGTGACATCACCACTGGCATAAAACCTAACACAGCTAGAGGGAGCCCTAAGTATTTTCTGTTTCCAGCAGATGGTGGTTCTTTTTCCTGCTCCTTAAGGCCTTCAGCTTCTGACCAGTTTGAGACTGGTCCCAGTGCAGCTTGGCCAGCCGAGACCCCAGAGTGTATAGGATATACCCCTCTGGTGGTTCTCTCTCTGCCTTCTGGGGCGAGCTCCTGGCTACAAGAGCCAGTGTAACACGGTGGTGGGTTAGGATAGCTCAGTCTATTCCATTTTTTTCTTTCTGCCTTGCTGTTTCACTATTTTTAGAAAGAGGAAAAAAAAGCAAAATATTACTGATAGAGTCCTTGTAGGTCTTGTTCCTTCACACACAGCTGACCTAGTCCTGCCTCTCCAGACTCCCACCACTGGACTTGGAGGCAAGGTTGCAAGCAACTGCAGAGGATCACCACCTCAACTTCGCCAGTGGCAAAAAGGGGCCACTGCACCTAACCGTGATTATTTGATGCAGTCCCGCCTGACATCCATGGCCTGTGTGGGCCGCGCACCATTTTTTTTCTTCCTTAAGGCCTATAACTCCTGGCCAGTTTGAGACTGGTCGGGATCCCAGGGAATATACGAGATACCCGTCTCCTGGCGCGAGCTCCTGGCTATGTGTAGCTCGGTGGTGGGTTAGGATCAATGCCAGCCTCATTGCCCAGATGCCTCAGGGCGAAGGCTCCTCATTGATCATCTCTGCGCAGCTGATCTGGGGGATATTTCTGCCACTTCAGCATCCTTGTTAGCGGTTCCGGCTCCCGATGCAGTTGAGGCTTTGTTGTCGCCTTCCATGTCGGGGATTATCAGCGTGTCTTTGTCCAGAGTGCCCCCTCCCCCTTCTCCAGGCGGACCTGCTCTTCCTGCGATGCCAAATTTCACTGCAAGACCAACTCCTGTGGCCGCCGAGGAGTCTGCTCTCCCCCTGTTGTTTCCATAGTCGCAGCGCTCCCAGTCACAGCAGCCACAAGTGTTTCAGCCACAGCAGCTGCTGGACCTCGTGGTGGCACAGTTTTCACTCATCTTCCAACATGCCTGAGGGTTATGGAAGGGGGATCATGGCCATGTTCCCTCTCGGCCGGACCCATCCACCACCACTCCTCCAGTAGCCCCTATGGGCGGTTCCCACAATGATCAAGAGGGCAGGACTCGGTCTGGGAGGGACTGCGACCCCCCCAGAGTTCCCTATTGGGCGAGGTGGAATCTGTCGGCAATGAGTACCCTGAGGACGTTTCCCACGATGACTCCGGTTCAGCTACCTCTGACGTGGAGGAGGGGGAACTCTTTTGGGGGAAGATGATAGCGACTCCCGCATGGTGCGTCTCTGTTGCTGAGAGGAGATTAACCCCCCCCCCCCCTTGATTGTCCAGACTACCATTGAACTACTCATTCGGATCGGCCCGATCTCCCTCCACTTTTGATCCTGGCATCAGGGGGCCTTCCAGAGCCTTTCCTTTTCCACCAGAGCTTCTCCTGATATGCCTCTTTAAGAAAGCTCAGCGATTAGGTTGCGTTTGTGCCTGGTCACCAGTAGTCTTAGAGAAGTAGTTGCAGTTTCCCAGGGTTGATGCTTTGATTGTGGCAGTCACCAAGCTTAGCACCATTCCCGTAGAAGGTGGAGCTGTTCTTTGGGTCCTGCAGGACCACAAGTTGGAAGGACTCTTCAGTCGTCTTTCTCTGCCTTCTTCCTAGCCCTTCAGGTGATGACGTGGGGTGGCCTCGGTGCATGTGCCCTCATCCACTGGGTTCAACTCCTTCCTGAGGATGAGAGTTCAGCTCACTTCAAATCTCTGGTGGCTTCTTGGCAGATGCCTTTTATGATCTCTTACACCTTTCTGTGCAGGGAGTTGCGGCGACGATGGCCATGGCTTGCTGTGGGCTATGGCTCAGAAATTGATGGGCGGATGTTGCATCTAAGGGGTTCTTAGCCAAGTTGCCATTTAGGGGCAAGCTCCTGTTTGGCACGGACTTGGGAAAGTTAGACAAGACCTCAGTGAGGTCAAGTCCCAGCGACTGCTGGATGATAAGCCCAAGGATTCCTCCATGTGCTCTTCTTCATCAGGGGCGTCATCTTCGTGCCAAAGTTCAGCGATTCTCATTGGTATCGACCAAATAAGCAGACCTCCTCCTCTTCTGTAACCGGAACCCAGTCCCAGTCCTTTCAAGGTGGTCGCCGGGCCTATTCGCAGACTTCCACAGTGGGAAAGCCCTCTTCCTCTCACCTCTTCCGTTGATCAGTCCTGGGCCCATTCCCAGCAAATGGGAGGCTGTCTGCAACTGTTTTATCGTGACTGGGCTCATCTGATGATAGATCGTTGGATATTGAACATTATTTATTTACATTCTCTTATATACCGCGCTATTCAGCATCAGTGCGGTTTACATTGAACAAACTGAAATTACATTGAACAGGGCATTATAACTTGGAGATAACTATTTTACAGGGAACATGGGCTATGGAGGGTTAAGTGGCTTGCCCAAGACCACAAGGAGCACCTGTGGGACTAGAAACCCCAGTCCTTCCGGCCCAAGGTTGCTGTCCTCTAGTGGGATTTGAACCCCCGACCTTCCGGCCTGAAGTACCTTGCCCCAACCACTAGGCAAGACACTTAGTTTTACCACCCACATTAAGAAAATAACCAAAACAATTTATTACAAGCTTCGTTCCATTCAACAACTGAGGCCTCTTCTAGATAATGATGATTTTAGAACTATAACCCAGGCTTTAATAACCCCCCACTTTGACTATTGTAATGGCATACTTCAAGGAGTAACAAAAAAGAACCTAAAAACTCTCCAAATGGCCCAAAACGTTACTGCAAGGATAATTTCTTAAGCCAAGCTAACTGACCGCATTACCCCGATTCTCTTCTCTCTACATTGGTTACCTATCTCCAGCAGGATTCAATATAAAATCTTATTGACCACCTTTAAATTAATTAATGAGATTGCTCCATCGTATCTATCCAAACTCATTCATAGCCCTCCTGAAAATAGAATAAGACGAAGAAGGAACCTAAATACAATCTTAGTACCTGACTGTATAAGAAAGACAAAACATACAACAAGTGTCAGTGCTTTCTCATTTGTAGCACCAACATTATGGAATAACCTCCCTGATCTACAAAAATTCCGAAAAGATCTAAAAACTTATCTTTTCACGCAATACTATTCCAATATAGATTGTGACCTGGATAAGTCCTCTCATCCTCCATAAATCAGTATGTTTACAACCTCTCAAATAGATTCTCCTCAAATTCGATAATTGAACATATGACGAATCATTAAATATGTAATATGTAAAAACTATGTAATTACTTGTAAATAGTTCTAGATACTGTTATACTACCTGTAAATAGTTGATCTCAGTTCTATGTATCAGTTTTATAGTACTTCATTGTTCCATGTATTTCGATATTGTTTGATGTAAACCGCCACTGATCTTAGGAATTGGCGGTTTATAAAAGTTTTGCAAATAAATAAAATAAATAAATACCCCTATGAAGAGAGGCCAAAAAGATTAGGGCTCTTCAACCTGGAAAAGAGACGGCCGAGGGGAGAGATGATAGAGGTTTATAAATTAATGAATGGAGTGGAACGGGTAACGTAGATTGTTTGTTTATGTCATCAGAATATAGACATATTAGGGGACATGCAATGAAGCTACAGGGTAACCTATTTAAGACTAATAAGAGAAAATATTTTTTCACTCAATGTGTAATCAAACTCTGGAATTCGGAGGATGTAGTAAAGGCTGTTAGTGTAGCTGGGTTTAAAAAAGGTTTGAACATGTTCCTAGAGGAAAGGTCCATAAACCATTATAAAAAGGTACCAGGGATATCACTGCTTGACCCAATACAAGCATTGTGGAACCTATGTCTTTTGGGGAAACTGCTAGGTACTTATGACCTAGATTGGCCACTGTTGGAAACAGGATACTGGGCTTGATGGACCTTGGTCTGACCCAGTATGGCATATATCTTATGATCTTATGATTTTTTGGAATTGAGGAGTATTCAGCTTGCGCTCGATACTGCAGTGTGAAGAGGTACATAGCTGTTTTTGGTAACCCTTGTAGGACGATATTGCAGTAATCCAAGTGTGGGAAAATGATTGATTAAAAGATAGAACGAAAATCATGGTTGTCTAAAAAATATTTAAGGTGTCAAATTGTTTTGATTTTATAATAGATGTTTTCTGTGAGGTTCCTTATATGTGTTTTGAAGGTGAGACCATGATCAGTTGTGACTTCAAGGAATCTTATGTTCTTCTTCACTTGGATGTGGATTTTGTTTGTAGTTAGAGAATTCGGTGGTTTAAAATTGTCACTGGTGATGAACATTGCTTTAGTTTCTTTGAAATTTATGGTCATACTATGTTTTCCATGCCATTCACCAAGTAGGGAGCAGCAACTTGTGCCTTAGACTGCAATCTTCTGTATATACTTGTTCCTTCGGACCATGTAGAGATTGTAAATAGTTATCCTTGCTGAGGGGCTCCTTGGGAGCCTTTGGGGACCTTCCATTGCTTGTTACGAAAATACTGAGGGTTTCCTCTAGCTGTGCTAGGTTTTATGCCAGTGTTGATGTTACCACATAGTTTTGCTTTCTTTTCTCTGTCTCCATTATCTGCTGGCAGGGGTAGATAACCCACCAGTCTGGACTGGTCTAGCAAGACTCCAGGAAAGGAAATTAACTGTAAATAAAATTTCTTCTTTCATGTGTTCTCTGAACGTTTCCTCCTTGCTGATCTTTGAGCATTGTAAATTGCTGCCTTAGATGAATTTCGTCAAAAAAATGGTAAATATATCTTAAGAAACAGATAATCCCACGTTACTGCCTTTGAAGTTGTTCATTTGTAATGACGAGCTTCAAGGAATTCCCTTTGCATTCTCTCCCGGGGCTCGGATTGTGGTTTTTGATGACAGTACAACTTTGTAAAGACCCATACTAAGGCCAGCTTTCTTTCTCAGTAATCGTATTGGCCACGTCTCTATTCAGGGGTTTGAATTCTTCTTCTTGATTAGCTGCTTGGCTGAGTACAGCTGCAATACATAAATCGAAGCATAGTCTTTAAAGTCTGAAAGGCTTCTTTGTAGTCAGGTTTGTCAGTGGTTTGACTGTTCTGCTATATTACAGCAGAAACCTTTAGCAATATTCTGGAAAGAAGCAAAAAAATTGTGGATGCCCTCCAAGATGCATTACTTAGACAAATGGTGATGGAACCAGCCAGGGAAAGCTCAACGCTGGATTTAGTGCTCACCAACGGTCATAGCATGTCGAATGTCTGTGTGAGTGCCCCTGTGAGCAACAGTGGTCATCACACAGTGTGGTTTGAGATAAAAGCCATGGTACAGGCCAATCATAGCAAGCTCAAAGTCCTAAACTTCAAAAACACTGACTTCAATAAAATGGCCAAGTACCTAAAGGAGGAGATGACAGGGTGGAAGGAGATAAGGGAAGAGGAATTGCAATGGGCTAAACTAAAGGTGGCAATAAAAGGGGCAACAGATAAATATGTAAGAAAAGTAAATAAAAACAAGAGGAGAAGGAAACCTATTTGGTTTTCCAAAGAAGTGGCTGCTCAAATAAAGGCAAAAAACACAGCTTTCGCATAATTCAAAAGCTTGCAAACGGAAGAACACAGAAATGAATACAGGATCAAACTCAAAGAGTCAAAAAGAGAAATAAGGAAAGCAAAATCAAAGGCAGAGGAAAAGATGGCTAAAGATGTTAAGGACAGCAGCAAAACTTTCTTCAGGTATATTCGGGAAAGGAAGAAGATCAGAGTTGGAATTACAGGACTCAGAAGTGCTGGGAAAGGACTCGTGGAAAGTGACATTGAAAAAGCGAAATTGCTAAACAAATACTTCTGCTCTGTTTTTATTAAAGAAAATCCTGGAGATGGACCAGCTGTAACTCCCAAATATAAAAATGGGAATGAAGTAGATATCACACCATTCACAGAAGATGAGGTGTTAGAAAAACTTGCTAAACTGAAAGTGTACAAAGCCATGGGACCGGATGGGATACATCCCAGGATACTGAAAAAGCTCAGAGAGGTTCTTGCAGGACCGTTAAAGGATGTCTTCAACAGATCCTTGGAAACAGGAGAGGTTCCTCAAGACTGGATAATGGCTGATGTCGTACCTCTACACAAAAGTGGTGACAGGGAAGTAGTGTCAAATTACAGGCCGATGAGCCTTACCTTGGTGGCGGGAAAAGTAATGGAGGCGCTTCTGAAAGAGCGAATAGCGAACTTTCTGAAAACCAACAGGTTGCAAAATCCGAGGCAACATGGCTTTACCGAAGGACGGTCTTGCCAAACAAATCTGATTGAGTTCTTTGACAGGGTGACCAAGGAACTAGATCAGGGGCATGCAATGGATGTCATCTACCTGGATTTCAGCAAAGCCTTGGATACTGTTCCTCATAGGAGGCTTGTCAATAAACTCAGTAGCTTGGGGATGGGTCCCAAGATGGTAAACTGGATTAGAAATTGGTTGACTGACAGATAACAGAAGGTGATGGTACATAGAGCTCACTCGGATGAAAGGAAGGTGATTAGCGGGGTGCCCCAGGGTTCGGTCCTGGGCCCGGCACTGTTCAATGTATTTGTGAGTGATATTGCTGAGGGACTGAATGGAAAAGTCTGTCTTTTTGCAGATGACACAAAACTTTGCAACAGAGTGGACTCCCCCGAGAGAGTGGTTAACATGAGGAAAGATCTACAAAAGTTGGAAGAATGGTCTAATGCTTGGCAACTACGATTTAATGCAGAAAAGTGCAGTGTTATGCACTTGGGTAGCAGAAATCCAAGGGAAATGTACGTGATAGGGGGCAAGAGGTTTTTGTGCACAGTTCAGGAGAAAGACCTTGGTGTGATTATCTCTGATGATTTCAAGGTGGCAAAACAGTGCGACAAGGCGGTGGCAAAAGCCAGGAGGATGTTGGGCTGCATACAAAGAGGGATTACCAGCAGAAAGGAAGAGGTACTTATGCCACTGTATAAGTCACTGGTGAGGCCTCAGTTTTGGAGACCATATCTTGCAAAAGATGTAAAATGACTGGAAACTGTTCAGAGGAAGGCAACCAAAATGATTTGGAGCCTACGTCAGAAGCCTTATGAGAAGAGACTTGAAGACCTAAATATCTACACTTTGGAGGAGAGGAGGGACAGAGGAGATATGAGTCAGACCTTTAAATACTTAACAAGAAATGATGAACAAACAAACCTCTTCCAAAGACGGGGAACCTGTAAAACTAGAGGGCATAACATGAAGCTGCAAGGTAGTAAATTGAAAGGCAATGTCAGGAAATATTTTTTCACTGAAAGGGTGGTAGATGCTTGGAATGCCCTCCTGATGGAAGTGGTGGGGGCAAATACGGTGACGGAATTCAAAACGGCATGGGACAAACACAGTGGATCCCTTTACAGCAACAGGATAAAAACAAAATAAACTGAAACATATAACTTCTAGACCATCTAATGTCTCAACAAATATGGGTGTCCTACATGGAGTGGTGGGTTCACCCCTAAACAAAGACCTGGGGAGGGGTGGCGTGCACCTACTCTTGCCATCTTGCTGGGCAGACTGGATGGACCATGCTGGTCTTTATCTGCTGTCTGCTATGTTACTCTGATGTCCCTAAGAAGGCTAAGACTTATTTCATAGTCTCCTAGCAGGGCAGCTGTTCATCATCTGCATCATCTGTTTTTAGCTGGTTTGATATCCACTTCCCACCCTGTCTCCTAAGTACTGGGCTTGTGGCATTTGCTGAGTTATTTATTTTTTTTAACATCATTTCTATACCGTCTTTCTACAAGTTAGCTAGTCAGGCTTACCTCTCTGTTTCAGTCTTGCCCTCGCTCAAACCCACAATGGTGTCATGTAACCATGCTTTAGGGAGTCCATCTAGCAGGCTGAGACACTGGATCAGTACTGGCTTGGGTGGATGAGTGCCCTAGCACAGTGCTTTATCTTTGCTTGGGATTACAGGTGGTTTCTGTTTTACCTAAACATCTCTGGGTTTATTTCCTGCAGGTCTCTGTATATCGGGATGAAGATTTCTTTAGACTACTGGTGGACTACGCATATTACATTATACGGGACAGAAGAGGTATGTGATTATAGGTGCATCCCATGTTGGGAAAAGGACAGGGCATGGTTAGTGACGGCCCATTACACACGTGGGAAAATGAATGGGGAGGGAGGTTTGTCTCAGAATGTAATCATTAAGCGCACAATAACATGTAGAGCAGGGACTGGTAAATTTTTCTTTTCACCCTGAGGAGAAAATCACAAAAGCTGTGGGCTCATTAGTTTACTCTTCAGCAAGAGGATAGGAAAATAAATCAGCCGCGAGGCTATACAGAGTGTCAGCAGGCCAAAGAGAAATAGCTGGAGAACTATAAAGTTACAGATCTGCTAGCCTTAATGATGGAGGTGGGCCTGTGTAGCGTTGCTGTCACAGACATGTGCCTCAATTAGACACATGGATGGGATACTGCTGTACTAAACTATAGTCTTTTTAAGAGCAATGGGGATGGCAGAAAACAGGGAGGGAGTATCTGTTTATGTAGAAAAGAAACAACTGAAATGCAGAGGAAGGGAGGAGGTGCTATTCATCATCTTTGAAAAAATGTAAATTAATGTCCTTTAGAATTAGGTAAGTTCTAACCAGTCAAAGAGCAGATTGCTTTAGAGGTTAATTAATTAATTTCTGTTAGATTAGGTGGGTCCTTATAGTCTTAAAAGAAAACAAAGAGGTAGTTAGTTTTTTTCCCCACCCACCCTAGGCACATCCCTTAATTTATAGTTATTTATTCCAGTTAAGAGAGAGAGAGGGAAATTTGACACCACAGTCTATTTTCATCAAGAAGTGATTACCCCTTAACCAATAATTACCAGTTCCTCCTGAAGAAAATAAACATAATAGCATAAAAGATACCAAATAATCCTACAGGCCTTTATATTAGTTTAGGTATCCCTACTCCTTTGACAATTCTAAACAGCTAAACTCACTAATACAAAGATGCAGACAGCGGTCCAGCAGCGAGATGGGGGCTATCTAGTCTTTTGCGCTGAGTGCCACATGTATGATTATCTCCCAGTTGGTGAGAGGCCATATGTGTGTTCTCGATGCAAAGAGCTCCTGGCTCGCAGAAAAGAAGCCCAGTTTCTGGAGGCTAGAGTAGCAGACTTGCAGTAGGTGAGCCAGACACACAAGTATATAGAGGAGACCTTCAGGGACACAGTAGAGACATCCTACCTCCATTCTGGCAGCTTCTCTGTTGCTATGGATGAGAGAGGTCACCTTAAAGAAGAGCATAGCTTTGGTGTGGCAGGAAGTGATGCTGTAGCCAGGACCTGCCCTCTATGTGATGCAATATCTTCTGACACCTAGGATGTGTCTCCAGGGGCTTCTGCCCAAGAGGGAAGGATTAGGATAGCCGTTTTAGTTAATGATTTGATCATTAGGCATAAGAACATAAGAAATGCTGTACTGGGTCAGATCAAAGTCCATTAAGTCCAGTATCTTGTTTCCAACAGTGGCCAATTCAGGCCACAAGTACCTGGCAGTTCCCAAAAAGGCACATAGGTTCCACAATGCTTGTCGCGGGGTAAGTAGTGGAAGAAACTCTGAAAATTGCCCAGAAACGCAGAGAAGCTAAAGCCAGAGGAGAAAGAAAGACAATCGCAGAACTCAACAGAGATTTCCAACGTGCAGCAAGACAGGACAAGGAAAAGTACTACAATGACACTTGCAAGGAAATAGAAGCAGAAACTATTAGAGGAAGAACAAGATCGGCTTTCCTAAAGCTACGAGAGTTAAAGAAAAAGTTCCAGCCTCGAATTGGAATATTACAAGATGCTCAAGGTTCTATGTTGAATGATGCTGAGAAGATCAAGAAAAGGTGGAAGGAATATACAGAGTTTTTATATGATAAAGATCAAGTGGACCAACAGCCGTTTCAACCTGTACCTTATGATCGGGAACCATTGGTGATGAAAGAAGAAGTTGAAGCAGCATTGAAAGCCTTATCAAAGAACAAAGCACCAGGCATTGATAGCATTCCCATAGAATGTGTTGCATATAACTCAGTGTTGCATATAACTCAGTGCAACTAAAATTTCATGTATATAATCCAACCCTGTTATTTAATTGACCCCTCATGTATATAGTTTAACCCCATTATCCAAGTTGATATTCCTGTTCTATGTAAAACCAAACAATTTGTGTTTAGGTTGTTTTTGTTATACTGTAAACCGCGCTGATACCGAATAGTGCGGTATATAAGCAACTGTAATAAATAAATAAATAAATAGAAGTATTGCAGTAATCTGATGCAGCTGTTACCGTACTCACAAGGCTCTGCCAAGAAATATGGAAGACAATATCATGGCCAACTGACTGGAAAAGATCTGTGTTTATACCAATACTAAAGAAAGGTGATCCAACTGACTGTGGAAATTATCGCACAATCGCTCTGATCCCACATGCCAGCAAGATTCTACTGAAGATTATTCAAAAGAGACTACAACCATACCTGGAACAAGAACTACCTGAAGTGCAAACAGGGTTCAGGAAAGGGCGAGGAACGAGAGACATCATTGCGCATGTGAGATGGATCCTTGAAAAGACTAAAGAATACCAAAAGGATATCTATTTGTGCTTTATCGACTATAGCAAGGCTTTTGACTGTGTAAACCATGAGAAACTCTGGGCCACATTAAGAAGCATGGGTATACCAGAACACCTGATCGTTCTCTTGCGCAATCTGTACATTGATCAAGAAGCAACAGTTCGAACGGAACAAGGAGAAACAGAATGGTTTAAAATAAGCAAAGGTGTAAGACAAGGCTGCATACTTTCCCCCTACCTGTTTAATTTATATGCAGAACAAGTCCTCAGAGAAGCAGGATTGTATGAAGACAACAGAGGTGTGAAGATTGGTGGAAGACTCATCAACAACCTTCGCTATGCTGATGATACCACATTACTGGCTGAAAGTGAAGATGATCTGAAACATTTGCTTCTCACAATCAAAGAACATAGTCTCAAAATGGGCCTGCACCTTAATGTAAAGAAGACAAAGATCATGACAACTGGCATAATCAACAGGTTCATCATTGAAGGAGAAGAAATTGAAATTGTGAACAACTTTAACCTACTTGGATCAACTATCAATAAAGAAGCAACAAGCAGTCAAGGAATCAGACGACGCATTGCTCTTGGCAGAATGGCTATTAAAGACCTAGATAAGATTCTCAAGAGCAGAGATGTCTCTCTCCATACAAAGATTCGACTTGTTCAAGCCATGGTATTTTCAATAACATCATATGGATGTGAAAGCTGGACAGTGAAAAAGATAGACAGGAAGAAAATTGATGCCTTTGAATTATGGTGCTGGCGGCAAATACTGTGTATACCATGGACTGCCCGAAGAACAAACCAGTCGGTACTAGAGGAGATCAAACCTAAGCTTTCTTTAGAAGCTCAGATGACAAGACTTCGACTTTCATACTTTGGACACATCATGCGAAGAGAGAGATCATTAGAGAAAGACATTATACTTGGCAAGATAGAAGGTCAACGCAAAAGAGGAAGGCCAGCAATGAGATGGATCGATACAATAACAGCAGCTACGGGTACCAGTCTGTCAACAATGAGCCGCCTGACTGAAGACCGAACACAATTTAGGATAGCTATCCAGAGGGTTGCCATGAGTCGACTCCGACTCGACGGCACTTAACAACAACAACAACAACAACAAGTAGTGGATTTGCCGGGTCCTCTTTAATAATGGTTTATGGAACTTTCCTCCGGGAATTTGTCCAAACCTTTTTTTAAACCTAGGTATACTAACAGCTTTTCTCCAGGAACAAGCAGGAAGTCAGTCCTCACATATGGGTGACGTCGGTGCCGACAGAGCCCTCGTGCGGAGCAATTCCCCAGCTTTCAAAGAAAGCCTTTGGGATTGCATCACGCATGCACAGTCTCCTTCCCTCCCAAGGGTGCCATCTTGCTCAGTCTCCCTTTATCCGCGGAGCCCAATGGACGTAGTCCAACTTCCCTCGCGGAAAAAGTGCGAAGATTCTCTTTTTTTTTCTTTTTCACTGGCAGCCCAGTCATTTGACCTCGCAGGGGCCCTTTTTCCCCCGATGGCTGCCAGCAGGTTTAAAAAGTGTGATCGGTGTAAAAGATTGATGTCTCTCACCGACACACACGACTGCTGTATCCGCTGCCTCGGACCCGACCATGAGCCGAAGGTCTATGGCCCGTGTGCAAGATGTCTTCCAAGGCACTTAGAAGTAGGCAGCAGCAGCATGAAAGAATTTTCTCCGAGTCCGCAACCACCCGGGTCCGGACCTCTTCAGAAGCCTTGACGTCTCCAGAGCTATCTGACTCCGAGCATCGTCGGGGGTCTTCTGAGCGGGGGTCTCCCTCACGGGAATACCAGAGGAAGAAGAAGAAACCTGTGAGGGCGTCGTCGTTGGATGTCTCTAATAGGCCTGGATCCTCACAGGCCAGGTCGCGGAGTCAGAGCGGCCTGCAAAGGTACCTCGCACGGAGCCGGAGATGCCGAAGAAGGTAACTGCTGTTGTCCTCGTTGACTCTCCTCCAGGAGAACCGGCGTCGGGCCCGATGGCGTCAGGACCCGATCAGACCCAGAGGCTGCTGAGCCTTCTGAGCTTGGTCTCAGGTTGGCGGCCCTGGAGTGCATCATGTCCGCCTTCATGGAGCAGCTGCGGGCGCTGATGGCCGGTCTCACTGGTCCATCCGCCCTGATCACCGGGACCTCGACGTCCAAGCCGACCCCAGAGGCCGAGCCGATCCTCGAGACTCTTCGGACTCCGGTCAATCCTCAGCCGAGGTCTCCCTCGACCTCCCTTTGGGACCGAGGTCGTCGACGCCGATGCCCTTGGTGTCGGGGCGGTCGAGACCAAAGCCCTCATGGCCGAAGCCCATCAATTCCTCCTCGGAGGACTCTGCATGGGAAATGGAAGATGAGGAGTCCCTGGACACCCACTGTACCCAATCAGCATTGAGAACAAACACATTGCAATCTGCCTAACCTACAGAGCACCCAGAGCCTCACCGGACGAACTAGCCTCAACGCTCGAAGCAGTCTGCGCTATCACCGCATCTAACAAACCCATGCTGCTGCTAGGAGACTTCAACCTCAAGTCCACCAACACCAAAGATGC
Organism: Ichthyophis bannanicus; assembly: GCA_033557465.1. Classification (NCBI taxonomy): domain Eukaryota; kingdom Metazoa; phylum Chordata; class Amphibia; order Gymnophiona; family Ichthyophiidae; genus Ichthyophis; species Ichthyophis bannanicus. Next base: position 1,901,389,011 of record CM066031.1, read on the forward strand.
AGAAGCTTTCCTTCAGGCAATGACTTCACTTCAGTTCACCCAAATAGTCGATGCCCCAACGCACAGACACGGATCATCCACAGACCTCATCTTTGCATCCAATTACCTAACCTCGAGAGGTCTAATATCAACACCCACCATCACCCCAGTCCCATGGTCAGACCACTACATAATTGAGATAAAGATACAACTACAAAAAGACAAGCTAAACGAACGCTCAGACAACACACCCACACAAAGACGATTCAAGAATTTCGACAGGGACACGTTCCTACAGGACACGATACAATATCTGATCATAGAAACAGACGACCTGGAGGCTCAAATCACCAACTGGAACAGCACTCTATCTAACGCCGCCAAAGCAACTGATGCTAGACCCAAGAAACACCGTCACAACAAGATACAGCACAAACCATGGCACTCAAAAACCATACGACAAGAGAAGAGGGAACTCAGAAAGATAGAACGGAGATGGAGAAAGACCAAGACATCGGAAAACCAGTAACTATACCTAACAAAGCAAAAACAATACAATGAACACATCAACCAATCAAAGAGAGAATACCATACAAACATCATAAATACCTCCATCAACAAACCCAGAGAGCTATTCGAAATCGTGAAAATCCTCACAAAAGAGCAAAGGACAGAAGATGAAGTACAAATAGACCCGCAAAGATTTGCTGACCACATCAAGGAAAGATTTCACTCAGCAGAGCGAACAAGACCCAGCGCACCCACCAGGTCTAACTCACACCCTAAGACCTGGGACACATTCTCCTCACCTTCAACGGAGCAGCTATCCCTCATCATCTCCACAATCAATACAAGCACCGCCCCTACAGACCCTTGCCCAGTGTCATGGGTCAAAGCCACCAAATCAAACTTCATCCACATCATACACAACATAGTGCACAACTCCCTCACTCATGCCGAATCAACTAAAGCTCGCCACAGTAAGACCGATCCCAAAGAAAACAACTCTCGACAAGAACAACCCAGCAGCATACCAACCAATATCCAGCATACCCTTTCTGGCAAAAATCATCAAAAAAACAGTACAACAACAACTACAAGAACACATCGACAACCATGCACCACTGGATGACAACCAACACGGCTTTCGCCCCAACCATGGAGTCGAAACATTACTGATTTACCTCTTCGACAGCATCCTATGAACCATAGACAACATCAAGAATGGAATCATAATGATCTTCATTGACATCTCTTCAGCATTTGACACAGTAGATCACAAAACTCTCCTGGAAAGACTTAAAAACATTGGGCTACATGGACCCACCTTAAAATGGTTCCACTCATACCTAACCGACAGGCGGTAAAGGTAGGCCACAACACCTCTCGACCCATAAAAGTCCTCCAAGGAGTACCACAAGGATCCGCACTCTCAGCACTACTGTTTAACATCTACATCCAGCCAATATGCGACATCCTGAAAAAGAACAGCATTCAATATACTATCTATGCAGATGACATCATGATATACACACCTATCTCAGTTTACGACCCGGACTACTCTAAAATAACAAACTGCCTCACACAAATGACAAGATGGTGTCAAAACAACAACCTCACAATCGACTACAGCAAGACTGAGGCTCTAATCATCACTCGTAACCCAGACTTCATCCACCCACCGGACATCAAGATACAAAATACAACCATACCAATAAAATCGGAAGTAAAATACCTCGGAGTGACTCTGGACAATGAACTGAACCTCAAGACACACGTAAGCAAAACAATCAAAAATGCATACTACAGAATGAGAATCATCAGAAGACTGAAACCCCTCCTCGCCACTGAGCACTTCCGTACCGTATGCCAAGCACTAATTAACCCCCTTACTGGACTTCTGCAACCCAATCTACCTTAGACTAGCAAAACAAACACTCAAACCACTACAACTAGCACAAAACACCGCAGCCCGCATAATATCTGGATCAACAAGACATGAACACATCACACCTATTCTGAAAGACTTACACTGGCTCCCAATCAGTTCATGCATCAAATACAAAACAATCATAAACGTATTTAAGATCAGACAACACATTTCAGCTAACAGCCTGCACACCCTCATACAACCAGACACCAGCACACGCCCAAGAAGAAAAGGAACCTCCAACCGAGTCAGCACCCCAAGAGACTTCAGAAACACAAGCAAGGACACCACAGAAAGAGCACTCTCCCTGGCTGCACTTACAATCTGGAACAACCTCCCAGACGATCTGAGATCAACGACGGACCTCAAAGACTTTTGCAAACAGCTGAAGACAACGCTGTTCATAGAACACTATGGACACGTCACATGATCTAACTACCAGGAACAACCAACATACCTCCCTCCGACCTACTGAAAAGAGAATGTATAACGGCACATGATGTTTCTTAACACTAAATGTATAAAAGAATGTACTATAAAACACGATGTATCATAGTGCACAATGTACATAGCTCAACATAATCAAACACACAACACAACATACACACAAGTCACGATATATCCTTCACTGCATGAAAAACACTATCACCCCTTTTGATTGTTTGTTGTGAAACCGCCTTGATTGTAAGAAAAAGCGGTATAGAAATAGTTAAATAAAAAAATAAATAAATCGAGCCCAGGTACTTGACCTGGACAAGACTCTCTAAGAAGACTTCTGCCCCTTCTAAAAAGAAGGGCTTGGGTAAAAAGCCCTTTTTCCCGAGGAAGGGTGCTGCTTACCGCAGCTACCCCACTCAGCAGGCCTCCCCAGCTCGCCCACAGGGGCAGCAGGCCAAGGGACAGGGGCACGGCCCGCGTAAGCAGAAGACCCCCAAGTCTCTGGCCCCGGCTCCAACCCATCCGGTAGGGTTTTTTTGACTGCCAAAGCATAGTCTCTCTCCAACCAGGGGTGAGGTCCTGCACAGGAGGGAGGCTGAGCCTGTACGCCCACATGTGGCCATCCATAACCACAGATACCTGGGTCCTTCAAATAGTCCAAATGGCTATTTGCTCCATTTCAGCCATTTGGACTATTTGAAGGACCCAGGTATCTGTGGTTATGGATGGCCACATGTGGGCGTACAGGCTCAGGAGAACCTCTCAAGAGAACCTCTCAGACCCCCTCTATACAGGGACCGGCTCTTGCAGGAGTCGGCCGGTCTTCTAGAGGGTCAGGCGGTGGAACCGGTACTCCACCACCTGCAGGGACAAGGCTTCTACTCCCATGTATTTTCTGATACCAAAGAGAACAGGGGGCCTCAGACCCATCCTCGACCTGCGAAACTTAAACAAGTTCCTGGTGAGGGAAAAGTTCAAGATGCTTTCCCTTGGAATATTGCTGCCTTACCTCCACCAGGGAGATTGGCTATGCTCCTTACACCTGAAGGATGCCTACATGCACATCCTCATACATCCAGACCACAGATAATATCTCAGATTTGTAGCGGGAGGAAACCATTTTCAGTAGAGAGTACTACCATTTGGCCTAGCCTTTGCTCCCAGAGTATTTACCAGATGCCTGGCGGTAGTGGCGGCCTTCCTCAAGAACCAAGGGATTTTTGTCTTCCCTTACCTGGATGACTGGTTCATCAGGGCCCAGTCGCCTCAGGAGGCCCAACAGGCCACAGCTCACGCTATCAACATGCTATAGCATTTGGGCTTTGTCATAAATCAAGCAAAGTCCACTTTGCTCCCCACTCAAAACTTAGAGTTCATAGGAGCAAGACTAGACACCCTTTGGGCAAGGGCTTACCTGCCAGAGGACAGGGCACAGAGGCTGCTGGCACTGGTGCACCAAGTCAGCCAAAGTCTCAGATCTCAGCGAGACACTTTCTATGCCTCCAGGGCCACATGGCCTCCACGGTACATGTGACCCCAAATGCCCGTCTCCACATGAGGACAGCTCAATGGTGCCTCAGAGATCAGTGGACACAAGCCACCGGATGACTCCGAGACAGTATCAGAGTGTCCAAACGACTGATGAAGTCGTTGGCGTGGTGGCTTCAGCAACTCAACCTGCTCGAGGGAGTGCTCTTTCAGCCTCCCTCACACAAAAGAGTGCTGACAACAGATGCCTCCCTGCTGGGCTGTGGAGCCCATTGCCAGGGATCATGCATTCAGGGGTTGTGGTCTCCTCAGGAGAGTGCACACCAGATCAACCTCTTAGAGTTTCGGGCAATTCGCCTAGCTCTTCAAACCTTCTCTCATGTTCTCTCACATCAGTCTGTCTTGGTGCAGAACAACAATCAGGTAGCGATGTTCTGTGTGAACAAGCAGGGAGGTACAGGGTCCCGTCTCCTATGTCAGGAAACACTCGACCTCTGCTCCTTTGCAATCTGGCAGGGTATGTCTCTCAAAGCAGTTTACCTGCCAGGTCAGGAGAACTTCTTAGCGGACAAGCTAAGTAGGATTCTTCAGCCTCACGAATGGCAACTGAATCCAGAAGTGGCCCAGCAGATCTTCCACTGCTGGGGACATCCATCCATAGATCTCTTTGCCAGTCCGCAAAATCACCAATTGCCAAGCTTTTGCTCCATCTAATACACAATTTTTATCGTTCTATTTACGCTCTTGAGAGATCGATCAACACTCTTATAGCTGACAGAGAAGGTTTCAGTAAAAAATAACACCTTTTACTGCCGGGTTCTCAGCCCAGAGCTTTAAAGTGGTGTTATTTAACATCAATAACCCTCTGTCAGTTTGGTGTGCAGTTAAAATCCTTATAAACAATTTATAGCTGTTTGAATGATAAACTTTCTATAAAAATGATCTGGAAAAAGTTCAATACTCAGCTTCTATGCTGAAACAGCTCAAATTCTTCACCAGTTTTCTGTGTCCCAACGTTCAATCCCGGTACCGACTGACGTTTCACATTTTTCGTCAGGGGACCTAAACATAACTATAAAAACCAACAATAAGACCCACATCTCACTCTCATCTTCCTTTCATTAGTTCAATTCACTCATACTCTTCTAGTCATAAAATTAGAAATTAGAATACCAGAAGTGCTGCCCGCGTTCTTTCCTTTACTGCGATTGTCATGAAAATTTCTGTTCGCTCGTAGAAAAACGCCGCGCATGCGTATCTGATATCCTAGCTGCCTTTTAAAGTTGGAATTAACCAATCAGGCACAGTCTTCTCTTCAAAACAAAAATTCATGTTATTGATAATGTCTGTCTAGAAAGTTGATCTTATTTACATGCCAGCCATTCTATCTGATTATTTAACCCCGCGGGGGTCAGAGTATTCAATTTAAAGATAAGTCGCTGTTCTTTCAGATGTAAAGTCTGAGCTAATGTAAATTGAATACTCTGACCCCCGCGGGGTTAAATAATCAGATAGAATGGCTGGCATGTAAATAAGATCAACTTTCTAGACAGACATTATCAATAACATGAATTTTTGTTTTGAAGAGAAGACTGTGCCTGATTGGTTAATTCCAACTTTAAAAGGCAGCTAGGATATCAGATACGCATGCGCGGCGTTTTTCTACGAGCGAACAGAAATTTTCATGACAATCGCAGTAAAGGAAAGAACGCGGGCAGCACTTCTGGTATTCTAATTTCTAATTTTATGACTAGAAGAGTATGAGTGAATTGAACTAATGAAAGGAAGATGAGAGTGAGATGTGGGTCTTATTGTTGGTTTTTATAGTTATGTTTAGGTCCCCTGACGAAAAATGTGAAACGTCAGTCGGTACCGGGATTGAACGTTGGGACACAGAAAACTGGTGAAGAATTTGAGCTGTTTCAGCATAGAAGCTGAGTATTGAACTTTTTCCAGATCATTTTTATAGAAAGTTTATCATTCAAACAGCTATAAATTGTTTATAAGGATTTTAACTGCACACCAAACTGACAGAGGGTTATTGATGTTAAATAACACCACTTTAAAGCTCTGGGCTGAGAACCCGGCAGTAAAAGGTGTTATTTTTTACTGAAACCTTCTCTGTCAGCTATAAGAGTGTTGATCGATCTCTCAAGAGCGTAAATAGAACGATAAAAATTGTGTATTAGATTTCGCAATTGTTCAGTGGCCAAGATAAGTTTTGTGCGAAGCTTTTGCTCCAGACAGCCACACCCTCGGAGGGTGGCTGCAGATGCTTTCCTGATCTTCTGGTCAGGGGGCCTCATGTATGCGTTTCCTCCCACGCCTCTGGTGGCCCGGACTCTGTTCAAAATCCTTCAGGACAAGGCCTCTGTCATTTTGGTAGCCCCCAGATGGCCAAGACAGCCTTGGTTTCCGCTTCTCCAGCTGGCAGTGGAGGCTCCACTCCCTCTGAGGATGCAGCCTGACGACCTGTCCCAGGAGCAGGGCTCACTCTTACATCCAACTTCAGGTCCCTCAACCTGGTGGCATGGCTGCTGAAAGGGTAGTCCTGGTGCCTCTCCGCCTACCTAAGAATGTTGAAGAAGTGTTTCTGGCCTCAAGGAGACAGTCCACTAGGAAAACCTATGCCTTCAAGTGGCGTAGGTTTGAGGTGTGGTGTACCCAGCACAACGAAAACCCTTTCGCTTGCCTTCTACCAGTGGTGCTGCAGTACCTGCTTCACCTCTCAGAATTAGGTCTTAAGTCTAACTCTGTCAGGGTCCACTTGAGAGCTTTGTCAACACACCATTCTCCAGTAGAAGGACAACCTCTTTCGGATCACCCCTTGGTATCCAGATTCCTTAGAGGTCTATTTCTACTAAAAACCCCCGGCAACCGAGTGGGATTTGAATGTGGTTTTGGAGCAGCTTACTCGCCCACCTTTTGAGCCAATGTCCACTTGCCATCTGTGCTTCCTCTCCTGGAAGGTGTTCTTTCTGGTGGCACTCACATCTGCCAGACGAGTGAGTGAGCTGCAAGCCCTTGTTTCGGATAGACCAAACACAAGGTTTTATAGGAACAGAGTGGTCCTTCGCACCCACCCCAAGTTCCTTCCGAAAGTGATCTCTTCTTTCCACCTCAACCAAGAGGTGGTTCTTCCAACCTTCTTTCCCAGACCGCATGCCAGCCGGGCAGAGGCGGTTCTGCATACCCTCGATTGTAAGAGGGCGTTAGCCTTCTACCTGGAGCGTACACGGGGACATCGAAGGGCTACTTAGATCTTTGTCTCTTATGACCCCAGTAGGCTGGGGCTACCTGTCTTCAAGCACACGTTGTCCACCTGGGTGGCAGACTGCATTGCCTGGGCGTACAGGGCGGCCGGCCTCCCTTTGCAGGGTCGAATCACGGTCCACTGTGTCAGGGCTAAGGCTGCATCAGTGGCTCACTTCCGCTCTGTTCTGCCGGGCCGCCACCTGGTCTTCGGGCCAGACTTTTGCAGCCCATTACTGCTTGGATAGGGAGTCCCGGCAAGACAGTGCTTTCGACCAGGCGGTACTCCGTAACTTTGAGGTATAGGTGACGCCTACCCTCTGGCCCTTTGGTGTCATGCTACCGGAGGTGTTGAGTTCTCTGCTGAATTCCTATCACAGCTGCTGCGGCTCTTCTAGAGGGAGCCATTTTTCAGCTATGGGTTCTTGGTATCCTATAGCTAGGGAGTCCCATATGTGAGGACTGACTTCCTGCTTGTTCCCAGAGAAAGCGTAGTTACTCACCTCTAACAGGTATTCTCCTAGGACAAGCAGGATGAGTCAGCCACACTTGGTGACGTCATCCGACGGCGCCGAGGACGGAAGTACTCTCCATAGCTCAGAAGGGCTTTTGCCCTTCTGAGCATGGGCCAACTGGCCCGCCCCTAGCTAGCCAGTTCGTCACTACGTCATCCTAAACAGAGCTACAGCACAATGATTAAGACACTGACCAATGGTGCAAGAACTCCTACAAGGACCCAATCCCCAGCGAGGCATACAAGCTCTTCTCAAGTTGCCTACCTTCTAACCCGAAGGCGGCTGGTTCAGTAGCGCCACATCACTCCGGCTAGGGCTCTCGAACGCCCCAAACAGAAATCACAGCAAGCAGATGCAAGCAGGGCACTCTTACCACCGGGTCCTGTGCTAACAGCAACAGTGCCCTCCAAGGACGGCGGACAGGGCCAAGGCAAAAGTGGGCTACCCTCTGCCATCAGACAACAACAAGTCAGTCCAAGCCTTCCTTGCTGACTACTCAGTATGGCGCCACCTCCTGGTACGAAAACAACTGCATTCATGAGTTGGGGTGGCTGCAGAAGCCATGTGTGGAAACCTCTGCCCCCTTCAGGGCTCGGGTCAATGACCTGCGCTGTTGTTCAATGGAAACAGACCCTGCCCACAGCCTGCCCTTTCTCCAAAAGAGGGCAGTGGCTTCCACCTTGCCGTGGGGGGTCCTGTACCCCCAGCGGCACTTGCTGATCACTTGCCTCGAAAAACAAGATATCTATAAGTGCAGACAAGGCAACAGTGTGGTGCACTACAGAGATCTTGGAACTGAGGGTCGCAGGTTCAAGTCCCAGCTGGTTCTTGCAGAACAGAATATGCGTAAATGATTGGCACATGGCCCCTTTTTCCCTCTCAGCCGAGGCTTCTGCATTGGGCAAGACACAAGTGGCAGTCTGGTTCGTTCACCACAGAATTGGTTCTCTGCAGGGACCGAGCCCAAGCCACATGCGCTGTTGGGATCTTCCCTTGCAAAGCTGGACAATCCATCCACCTCTGGAACAACAACTGCATCTAAGAATACGGAAGATGACACTTACATCTTCTAGGGCGCAGAGTACATGCTTATAGCCTATCCATCAATGCGTACACATACAGAGGAAAATGCTCATAGTCCTCGGGTTAGTACATGAGTTTCACGAGCTACGATATAAGATCCTCCCCTGCTCCTAATTTTCTTCCTCACGGCTTCGACCGTGAGGCTCGAGTCCGCCCTTCCCCCTACATCAGATGGCATACGAAACCAGCCTCTGCTCCTGGGGGTGAGGCTACTGACTTCGTCCAAGGAGAAGGTCACCAATCTGCAAATTGGGCGTTTCTGTTGGGCCAGCCACAATCTTATTGCACCCAACAGCACTCCTGACTCGGCAGCTTGCCCATACTGCCAAGGCCAACCGCCAAACAGAACCACAGCACAATGGTTAAGACACGACTGATGTGCAGAGTCATGGGTTCAATCCCCACTGTGCATAATGAGAAAGGCTGGCTGAGGCAGTACCTGCTCCTTCAGGTTGACCTGCATCTTGCGCCCTTATACTCCTCTGCCAGGACTACCTCACATCCTCGCTTACAGCTCAGGGAGAATCAGATGGTCCATGACGCATGCTTCACAGCGTGTGGTGGCAGCAGTCCCCTGTGCCAGATACTGGTCTCGCCATCTTGGTAATAAGCCAGCCCCTGCCTTGCCATCGCGAGGCCACTTCACAGCGTGTGGTGGCAGCAGTCCCCTGTGCCAGATACTGGTCTCGCCATCTTGGTAATAAGCCAGCCCCTGCCTTGCCATCGCGAGGCCACTTCAACGAACCATGCCTGCATGGTTGGAGTGAACATAAGCACCGACTGCACACTACGGCACCCAAGGCAATCCGCAGGGATGCATCATCATCATCATTATTCGGGAGGCCTCCCCGAACCCGATAGGACTACAGTGCAAGACACTACACACCCACTTGTCTCGAAGGGAGGTTCACAGATCCAGGTCTCTTGCGGACCTCGTAGAACATGTCTCGGCAATCCCCCGAATATCATGGCCTAGAAATGTCACAAAGGCCGCTGGCAGTACCATGATCCGCAGCTCCTGGGTGCCTCAGTGGCTACGCTCAGTCCTCCAGGGACAGGAACATTTGACTCCACCTGGTGCCCAGAAAGAGGAGCAAATCATGCTATAGGAGCAAAAGAAAACCATCATACTACCCTTACAGAGGGAATCCTGCACCACACAGCCCACCAGCGAGAGCTGTGGCACTGAACACAAGAGCCCTCTGGCACCAAACCCAGGTTGATGTGGCCCTTGTGCAAGGTGACAGTCATACGGCAATAAACGCAGGTCCTGGGGGCATGAGTGCAAGGTGCAGAAGTCGAGGCCATTAAGCAGATCAGCATTGTACAAAGGTCACAAGGGCAGACATTGTTACAAAGGTCGCATATTCATGGGGATGCGAGCGCACGTCTAGGGCCAGACAAGCACACAGCAAGGTGGCTGTAGTCCCGCACCTGCACAGAAGGGGAACAGGTTCCCGCTTCTCTACAAGAAGAACTCAAAACCATCCTTCCCATCCTTCCAGGCGGGCTATTCCCGACTCGACTGCCAGACTACCTGCAGGTAGCAACTCACAATCCTTGGCCATCAGCTTCCTTCTCCCATCAATGGGTCTGAACACAAAGCGACCTGCCCACCTCGTGGTGAGCAGGAAGGGCATCTGTGTAAAGACGGTCAGAGCCAGGTCATCAGATGACAACAGTGTGGTGCAGTACACACAGACAGTGTGTTCAAGAGCAGAAGATCACAGGTTCAAGTCCCTTAACCGGTGCAGTTTTTCCCTAAACGTATGGCCCTAGGACTCCTGGATTCTTCTTCCTCCCACCAAGTGCGGGTGGACAAGGAGTAACTCGGAGTAACTCGAGAGGCTTACATGTTTGGCAACTGCCAATTCAGAACTGACTTGTCTCCTAATCTGATATGAATGAAAGTCAATCCTGCAGGCCTACACAAGCATCTGGAACCAGGCAAGCCGGTTGCGACCCCCGGTGACTGCGCCCAGCAGCCTTGCGGTCACTTGCAGGCAAAACTGCCAGTCCAATGGCATATTGGTTAGCGATCCATGGCGTACCTACCACACACGTAATGCTATCACGGCCCCAGACGCACCGCACGCTCTAGGCATCATCACACCCCTACGCAGCTGCATGCCCAGGAACAGCAAGGGACCCAACTCTTCTTCGCATGTGACCCTTCATGCCTAGGACATACACGGGGCACCACATCAACAACAAGGAATCAAACCCTTCTTCGCATGTGACCTTAATAAACCTGGCCAACCGGTCCCAGCGGACTCCACCTCTAGAAATTCTTATGCGCCACCATCAACGGGAACGGTCAGGAGCACACGCAGAGGCATGCTCGGGACTAGCTGTGACAATTAATCCATCGACAGCCTGCCGAAGGATCATTGACAGGACACCTACAAAGACTACATACCACAGACGCATCGCCTAGCAGTCTTTGGGTCTAGGCTGAGACCTCCTGCCTGGCAGGTCCTGAACTTTGTCATGGCCCATACCCTCGCAACGTTACTGCTCTAATTGAATCACTCTTGTCGTACTGTCAATATGGCTGCTGGTCCTAGCCCGGCCTGCCGCGACCTCATCGCCATGGCGGCACTAAGGCTTCAATCTTGCACCACTCCGGTCACGCTTCCTGCATTGATACCGTGGCTATCCCTGCTCGCAGTGGATAACTCAGCTTTCGGCGTGACTCCCTCTGCTGCCGCATCTCTGCCTATTAGACCATTCTCGGCAGCTGCACATTGAGGCAGTATACTCGCACAACCACCGCTTCCGCTTCGGCGCGAAGTGAGTCTGCACGTCTACACGTTCTGTATTACTACACGCTCACCTCAAAATGAGCGCATACTCATTAGCACTACATTCTGCATATTGTACTGTGTGCGTGCACATTGCAGGTTGGCACATGGCGCGTTGACGCCGCCACCAGGTACCCAGGACACATCTAAACATCCAGCCCTGATAATGTGTCACCTGAACCTGACCTCAGCCTTCCCCCCTTCCACCGCAGCGCTTTACAGCTTGGGAGGCACCAAGTGTGGCTGACTCATCCTGCTTGTCCTAGGAGAAAACAGAGTTACTTACCTGTAACGGAGTTCTCCGTGGACAGCAGGATAAGTCAGCCACACATACCCGCCCTCCTCCCCTGGGAAGGGGCTCGGCCCCTGATCAGTGCCCGCCTCCTAGCGGCTAAGGCTCAGCTAGTGACGAACTGGCTAGCTAGGGGCGGGCCAGGGGGCAGGGCCAGTTGGCCCATGCTCAGAAGGGCAAAAGCCCTTCTGAGCTATGGAGAGTACTTCCGTCCTCGGTGCCGTCGGATGATGTCACCAAGTGTGGCTGACTTATCCTGCTGTCCACGGAGACCTCCGTTACAGGTAAGTAACTCTGTTTTCTCCAGGGACAGCAGGAATCGGTCCTCACGACCCTCCCTCCTCCCCTGGAGTTGCAGTCCTATTATTATTATTTTTGGTTCATTTTGCCGTCTCTTTAGCTATGTCATTTGACTGAGCAAGATGGCACCCTTGGGCGGGAAGGGGACCACGCATGCGTGATGTAATCCCAAAGGCTTTCTTTGAAAGCTGGGGAATTGCTCCGCATGAGGGCTCCGTCGGCGCCGATGTCACCCATATGTTAGGACTGATTCCTGCTGTCCCTGGAGAACACCTGTCATAGGTGAGTAACCGCTTTATTACATTCTCCGGTAATGAATTCCAGAGTTTGATTATGCGTTGAGTGAAAAAATATTTTCTTTTATTAGTCTTAAATGGGTTGCATTGTAGCTTCATTGTGTGTTCTCTAGTCTTTCTACTTTTTCTTGGTGTAAATGACCGATCTACGTTTACCTGTTCCACTCCATTCATTAATTTATAGACCTCTATCATCCCTCAGCCATCTCTTTTCCAGGTTGAAAAGCCCTAACCTTTTAAGCCTGTCCTCCATAGAGGTATCCTTCCCTTTTACCATTTTTCGTCTCTCTTCTCTGTACCTTTTTCTAATTCTGCTATATCCTTTTAAAGATCTATCAACCAGAATTGCACATACTATTCAAGGTATGGTCGCACTATGGAACGATACAGAGGCATTAGAATATCCTTTGTTTTATTCTCCAGAGACATGTAGATGGGTGGTTGGTGGGCGTGAAGATTGCCTGGTAACTTGCTTGACTGGTACGAAGGTGGCGTACATCATGCATAACCTAGATAGGATTCTAGGCAGTGCTTGGGAGGAGCCAGCTGTCTTGGTACACATGGGCACCAACAGCATAGGAAAGTGTGGGAGGGGAGGTTCTGAAAGTCAAATTTAGGTTTTTAGGAGGGGAGGCACTGTGGGTTAGTATAGAAAGAGAATGGGCAATCTGATTCCTTATCATCCCTCCAGTCCAGTCCAGTCCCGACCTGTGGGTTGTCACTCCTCATCAGCAGCTTGGAGACTGAGCCTGTCAAACTTGATGACAACTGCATATATAGGTAGCTGGGACTACCCACCAGCCCCAGTAGTCTCAGTCTCAAAGCAGCTGGAGATGCATGATACCATAGTTCTGGACTTGCTGAAGGAACAACTAAGAGGAAATTCTTTTTTGTTTTGCCTTCCCTCTAAGGGTTGAATTGGCTGGTGCTGCAGAGCCTAGCCTTTTTTGTTTTGCAGGCTGGTGCTGTGAAAAATAGGCTTCGTTAAGCCGCAGTGGCTCCCGATCCCTTTAGTGGGTGTGGAGCCGCTAGCAGTGTAGAGGCTGATCACGTAGACCTCTTCAAGTATCACTGATGCTGGCGAGTGCAGCTGAGCATGCAGGCGGGAAGTGAGGGTGGTGTGGTCGTTTGGGACGAGCTGTCTTGCTTGGCCTGCTGTAATGTGAAAGGTTTACCAGCTTTGTTGTTTTTACCAGGTAGCATCGGCGATCCTTAGCTATGTGGTGGGAGCAAGATCGTTCTGTGGAGTGTGGAAACCGGTGCCATTTTGCTTCCACTCGGCTTTTTGGTGGCAAGCAAACTTCTGGGGTGGTGTTTCAGACACTGGGGGTGCATCCTTCGCATTTTATTATCTTTTATTGAATTCTGATCTATTGGAAAACTCATTTTGAAAAAAAAAAAAAAGTTAAGAGAAATAAAGTACACGGGTGTCTTGCCTAGAAAGGAACAGGACATACTTTATTTTATTTTTATTTATGTTAGTGTTTTCTATACCGCCATATTGATAAATCATAGCGGTTTATATAAAACAACTGAGTTACATCGAACAAAGTGGAAGTTACATGTGTACAGAGAACTTTTAGATAATTACATGATCAGAGTAAGGTGACTACCTGCTTCCTGATTCACTATGCCCACAAAGACCATGTGCCTGGTGTGTGGATCACAACGCAACTCTGTCTCTGCAGTGGGTTTTTGTTGTAACTGCAAAAGGGAGGCCAGGTTGGCAGAAGAGAGCCTGCAGGAGGTAAGATCTGCGAGGCTGGAGCGAGCTGGGACCTTGGGGGGGGGGAGAAGACTCCCACCATGGGTGGTTCAGGTGCCTCACCTGTGGTGGGGGACGAGAGATGCCCTGCCCATCAGGAACTCTTGAAGAAGGAGGTCCGTTCTCCATGGCCGTCGATGGGTATTGCTGGGCGGCTTTTCCCCTGAGTTTGTCCTCCTTATGCACAAGGCGTTCTGAATGAGGCAGAGGGGGGTAAAGTCTCCCTCTAGATCTCCGGAGAGAGCTAGGAAGCAGGGTTTCCCAAGGCCTTGGTGAGTGCGTTTACAGTGGAGTAGCCTGGGCCTAGCCGCTGGTGCCTGGAAAGCGATTGTTGGGAGGACACTGGGTCCATCCACTCGGAAGAGGAGGAGGACCAGGAGGTAGGGGCAGACATGTCAGCAGAACCCACTGAGCTGGAGGAAGGCGAGATTTCACAAGGGGAGGAGTCTCTGGTAGATTGTGTGTTCCGCCGGGAGGAGTTGGTGGTTCTCATTTCCCATTTGTTAAGGACGCTAAATATGGTGGCAGTGGTGCTGCTGGAGGACGAGCCACTGGAGGATCAACTGTTCAAAGCCATCAGGAAGACTCATCTAGTCTTTCCCCTGCATCAGGTGATCAAGCAGATGATACAAGATAAGTGGGATGTAACGGAGGCAGACCTTAAGGGAACTCATGCCATAGCATGGCTTTGTCTGCTACCGGATGCGGAGAAGGAGATTTTGTGCTCTTCCAGGGTTGATGCAGCGGTTTCTGTGGTCACAAAGAGGACCACTGTTCCAGTAGAAGGCAGCACTGTGCTAAAGGATATGTAGGATAGAAAATTGGACTCCTTGCTGAAGCAGGCCTTTGATATTAATTTGATATTAATTCTCTGTCCTTGCCGGTGTCCATATGTGATGCATTCGTGGCCTGGATGTGTTTACGCTGGGTGCAGGGCATCTTGGAGAGTGCTGGATAAGTGCACCTTCTGCCTTCTGAGGCAGCTAAGCTGGAGTCGGGTGCAGCCTACTTTGCGGATACTTTCTATGACCTTATTAGGGCTGTCCAAGAGTATGGCATCGGTGATGGCCATGCACTGCTATTTGTGGCTGCAGAATTGGTTGGCGGATATTTCCTCCAAATCTCATCTGAGTAAGCTATGAAAGAGGAAGTACTATCTGTAGGAGATTTTGGTTTGTCAGATATTGACAAAGGAGCCTAACGACCAACACCGGAAGCAACATAAGAATTAGCAAGTTAGATGCAAGGCAGGCAAAGAGAATTTGAAAAAAAGCTTGCCGTGAAAGCAAAAACGCATAATAAAGACTTTTTTCAAATACATTTGTAGCAAAACTCCTCTTAGAGAGTCAGTTAGACCATTGGATGATAGAGGGGTAAAAGGGGCGCTAAGGGAGAACAAGGCCATAGTGGAGAGACTGAATGAATTCTTTGCTTCGGTCTTTACTAATGAAGATGTAGGGAAGTTACCCATGCCTGAAATGTTATATAAAGGTGATATAGTGGAAGAATTGAAAGAAATATCGATATATTGGGAAGATGTATTACAACTATTTGATAAATTGAAGCATAGCAAGTCACCTGGACCAGATGGCATACATCCAAGGGTGTTGAAAGCACTGAAATATGAGATTGCAGACCTACTATTAGTAATCTGTGAATTATCATTAAAATAATCTGCAGTACCTGAAGATTGGAGCGTGGCCAATGTAACTCCAATTTTTAAAAAGGGTTACAGGGATAATCTGGGAAACTACAGACCGGTGAGCCTGACGTCAGTACTGGGCAAAATGGTAGAAACCATTATAAAGAATAAAATGACTGAACATGTATATAGCCATGGTTTAATGGGAGAAAGCCAACATGAATTTAGCCAAGTAAAATCTTGCCTTACTAATCTGTTCTATTTTAACACTAGAAGCCCCAAAGTACGTCAATTGACGCAAATGCATCTTCAAAGTTGTATACCAGCGCCCCTGCTAGAACCATGTCAGTTATGTTCCATGACTTTGTTAGTGAGGTCAAGTTGTTCAAATATGTGCATCGAAAATTAATGACAGATACGTCACCTAGCAGGAAAATGAATTTATACCTAGAAGCCCTAAAGTACGTCTATTTATTTATTTTATTTTATTTTATTTATATCCCGCTTTTCACCGGGTCAAAGCGGTGGGACATATAACAAGGGGGGGAATCAGTGGTGGGGGGGGGGGCCCATCACCGGGGGTTCAACATTGATGATTGATGCAACCAAGAAAATTGAGTGGTTTTCACAAGTTTTCTTACAACGACTAGCATAATAGCAGTGTTAACTAAATTTAAAAGTAACTGCAAATTCAAAAGTAACTGCAAAGTCCATGTCAGTTATTAATGAACGAACAGGATAAGCGTGTATGCCGGCACAACCTGTAACATGTAGGTCAACGTTTGAATCTGATTCAGTTGAATCAGAGCCACTGTCAATTTCCAAAATATCTTGCAGCTTGGCAAGTGCTTGTGCTGCTGTCATGCGCTGCGGACGTGGTTCTCTCGTTTTCTGCATTGAAGCAGTAGCTGCAGCTGGCAACAGATCAACTGATTTTTGCACCAGCACATCTAGGCACTGCTGTCTTCTTACGAGGTCTTGGCATTCTGTAAATAGAATTGTAGAAAAAAAAATGAATACAATTTCGGGGAGGAAGCGATATGCTAAAAGTTCTGGAGTGTCGGCCTGTACTAGGGCGTGTTCGAAAGTCACGACATTGTACATACCTGTGTAACAGAGTAAATTTCGGTTTTAAATCCATCATTGTTTACAGTTTTACTCCGACATTACAAAACAATAAACACACGATGACGTCATGTAATGATATCACATACTGCACGTATTTAACAAATAAGTAACTTCAAATTAATTCACATATGCATTTCATGCTAAACGAAGTCGTCGTGATAATGTGTCAATTGACGCACTTTGGGGTTTCTAGGTAAAATACCTTTTGGGGCTTCTAGTGTTAAACAGATAGATGAAGGTGAGCGGAGACATCTGGATTTTCAGAAAGCATTTGACAAGGTCCCTCATGAGAGACTCTTGGGGAAATTAACAAGTGATGGGATTGGAGGCAGTGCGATATTGTGGATCAGGAACTGGTTAAAAGATAGAAGGCAGAGTGTAGGGCTAAATGGCCAATTTTCTCAATGGAGGAAAGTGAATAATGGAGTACCCCATGGATCTGTGCTGGGCCCACTGCTTTTTAACATAATCATAAGTGACTGGAAATTTGTTCAGTCTTCTCCTCAAAACCTCTGAAATCTTTTAGCTCACCATAATTTTCTTCCACTTTCTGAGCAGTCTTTCCCATATTCTGATTAATCTCCCAAAGTTGATTGGAAAAAGATTGCTCTAGTGAGAATTATTATTTTGTTTATTTATTTATTTATTTATTTATTCATTCATGATTTGGATTATTGTTTTGGTCTAGTGAGAATAAAGCATCCCATAATGTCTCAAAATTAAAAACTGTTGGTCTCGCCAAACCTGTTGGCTGCAAGGTAGAGGGTGATGTAGGCATTTCATGAGGAGCAAGCAAAGATACAGAAGGCAAAGCCTCACACTGTCCTTTTTGTGAGGGTGCTGAATGTCCCCGGTGAACTGGACACTCTGATGGAAACAGGGGAATTCATCCCAGTCCACGGCTGGCTGGGCCACTCAAGAACACCGATGTTTTCTTCCAAAGGTGTTTCTGACTTCAAAGCCAAGAACGTCTGGGCCGGCTGCTCCATGCTGAGAGCGACATCTGGGTCAAGGGCAGGCATGTGGTCTCCTTCCACCACCGTTACGCCCAGTAACTGCACTGGAGTCTCTCCACCTCCAGTGGGCCTCATGAATGTATCCACCCACGGAGTGCTGCTTCTGCCATGGCAGCCTGTAACTGCTTGGCTTTCCTCTTGTGAGTGGAATGCAGCATGAAGAAGAAAAAGTAGAGGAAAGAAAACGACAAACCAGCAGTGTTGTTGCTACTCACGGTAAGAAGCTGTTGCCATCATGCTTGCTGGGGTGGGGGAATGCATCAGGGAATCGTTAGCTAAATGGGAACATCTGGGGGATATAGAACAACATATGTTACTATGTTAACAATGGGCAAAACTGAAAGGAGATATTTTAAGGGCAACAAACCTTTTTGTTAGGAAAGTAATTCTTCCCGTTCCACACGTAGGACCCAAAAGGCAGGCAGAGCTCCGGAGTCTCAATGTGTGGATGAGATGATGGTGCAAGGAAGAGGGTTTTGAATTTATTAGGAACTGGACAATATTCAGGGGAAGGGAGGGGCTTTTCCAAAGAAGATGGTGTAGGGAAGTTACTTATGCTTGAAATGGTATTTTAAAGTGATGTATCAGAAGAATTGGAAGAAATATCGATAAACCGAGTAGATGTATTACAACTGTTTTGATAAACTGAAGAGCAGCAAATCACCGGGACTAGATGGTATACATCTGAGGGTATTGAAAAAACTGAAATATGAGATTGCAGACCTAATATTAGTAATCTGTGAACTATCATTAAAATCATCTGTTGTAGCTGAATATTGGAGAATGGCCAATGTAAAGCCACTTTTTAAAAAGGGTGATCCAGGAAACCACAGACCAGTGAGCCTGACTTCAGTACTAGGCAAAATGGTAGAAACCATTATAAAGAATAAAATTACTGAACATGTAGATAGGCAACATAGATTTAGCCAAGGAAATCTCTGTTATTTTTTAATATCTGTGTTATTTTTTTGAAGGTGTGAATAAACAGGTAGACAAAGGTGAGCCGGTCGATATAGTGTATCTGGATTTTCAGAAAGACTTTGATAAGCTCCCTCATGAGAGACACTTGGAGAAATTAAAAAATCATGGGATAGGAGGCAGTGAGTCGGGCTAAATGGCCATTTTTCTCAATGGAGAAAGGTGAATAATGGCGTTATCCCAGGGACCTGTGCTGTGCCTGCTGCTTTTTAGCATGTTCATAAATGACCTGGAAATGGGAATTCCTTATTGTCCCTCCAGTCCATTCCCATCTTGTGGATTGTCATGCCTCACCAGCAGCTTGAAGACTGAGCATGTCAAACTCATGACATCAGCAGATATAGACAACTGCCACCACCATCTGGCGAGGCGTGATCCCATAGGTGGGTCTCACTGGTAGGACAACTAGGTGTTTGAGCTTTCCCTAGCTATTAGCTTGAGATTGTTTTGGGAGCGGGTGGCGGTGGAGGGCATTTGCCCTTTGGTGGGGGACTCTACCCCTTTAAATTTTGGAGAAAAAGAGCTCAGTGTTTGCATAAAACAAAGAGAAAAAAAAAAGAAAAGAAAACTTCCCTTCTTGGTTGGGGAAGAGGGCTTCCCTTGTCTCGGTCCTTGCCTCGCTGCTGCCTTCAAACTCTTCCGGGGGTGAGGAGTCATGCGCTGATGAGAGGCCAGAGCATTCCCGCCGTTGCTGACGCCGCTGGAGGGATGAGCAGATGGAGAGTTCGTGCTGCAAGGTTCATGTCAGTTTTCTTTGGTTTGCTTGTTTTTCTGCCCTCTCAGCGGGCAGTGCTGGTCTTCATGCAGGAGGACTGCATGACAGGTGGAGAAGGCTCTACTGCGGCATGCGGGAATGGTGGCTATTTTTAACTCACTCTCATCATAGTGGGGGCTCAGTGAGGGGGGTTCCCTGGGCGGTGATCGGACACGGGGGGATTGCCTGTAACTTCATGTTTTGTTATTTTTGGCCCCGGGTGCTAAAAAACAAAAGGCAAAATGGCACATTTCTAGGCATTGCCTGCATGGAGGTTCAACTGTCAGCGGGCAGTGCCGTCAAAAGCCACCTGCATGGCATGCAGAGGGATTTGGTCTTTGCAGAGGGCTTCTGCCATGGATGTGAGACTGAGCCTTGCTCTGTGAAGGATGGCCCCAGGGAGGAGAGGTTGGCAAAGGAGCCCCCAGTGGGGTCTTTGGATTCAGAGGGGCTCCTTGGGATAACTGAGGAGCGCCCTTCGCCCTTGGGGGAGGTGGAGGTAGCTGCCTGTCTTGAGGGGGCAGAGGGCATGAGCCATGTCACCCCAGCAGCTGTGTGGCCATCCATGTCACAGGGGTCGAGGGCAGAGGATTTCCAGGTGGCTTTTTCCCCAGAATCCATCCTCAATATGTACAAGGCCTTCTGTCTACGACAACGGAGGGAAGACATTCCCAAAGGGGTCCACGAGAGGGCTCAGAAGCGAGACTTGTCCGAAGCGGGCTCAGCCTCGTGTGAGGGTGATGGACCTGCAGCCAGCTGCTGGCACTTGCACCAGGATCCTTGGGAGGAGACTGGGTCGGTCCAGAGGTGGAGGATGACCCACAGGGGCCGGCTTAGAAACAAAGTCGACAGAGCTCGAAGAAGGAGAGATCTCCCCAGGAAGAGGAATCACACATTGTGCAGATCTTCCATAGGGGAGGAGCTGTCGGCGTTGATTTCCCAGTCCTTACAGACTTTGAATATGCCCACTGTTCAGTTGGTGTAGGATGATCCGCTGGAAGACCCTTTGTTCCAGGCGGTTCAGAAGATGCAGTGTTTCTGCTACCTTGGGTGATCAAGCAAATGGTTCAGGATGAATAGGAGGTCCCCGAGGCTGCTTTGAAGAGGACGCAGACAATGGCTTGGCTTTACCCACTCTCGGACCAGAAGAGGGACCTCTTCCGCTCCCCTGAGGTGGACAAGGTGGTCTCGATGGTCACTAAGAAAACCACCAGTCTGGTAGAGGGTAGCACTGCGCTCAAAGATGTGTAGGATAGGAAGTTGGAGACCCTGCTGAAACAGGCCTGTGATATCAATGCACTGTCTCTGCAGACATCGATCTGTAATGCTTTTGTAGCCCGTGCATGCTTGCGCTAGGTCCAAGGCTCTTGGAGGTGCTGAAGATATTTATGTTTTGAGGTTTTTGATATACTGCTCTTTCGTGACGACAGGGTGGTGTACAATTCAAAAGTATGCAGATATGGCCAAGGCCGGAAAAAGAAAAGAACTACAATTCGAGACAGAAAAGAGAGAGAACTCAGTCAATCAGTCAGGACAAGAGAAACAGACAACATAAATAAGGTCAGACAATAAAGGAGGGAAGATCAAAAGCAGAGGAGAACAAATGGGTTTTTAGAAGGGACTTGAATTTAGAATAGGTCTGTTCCTATCAGAGGGAGGTGAGGATGGAGAGATGAGGCGTCCGCCTGAGGTGGCTAAGTTGGAGTCCGGGGCTGCTTATTTGACAAACGCTTTTTATGATCTTATCAGGGGTTAGGCCAAGAGTATGGCATCCGTGGTCTCTGCTAGATGCTACTTGTGGCTTTGCAATTGGTCGGCAGATGTGTCCTCAAAGCCCCGCCTGAGCAGACTCCCATTTAAGGGGAAGTTTTTGTTCGGAGAGACGTTGGAGAAATTGGTGAAGGATGTGGGGGAGTCTAAGAGTTGTCAGCTCCCCGAGGAGAAGCCAAAGACAGTGCAGTCAATGACGCAGGGCGAGGTCTGTCTCGGGACTTCCACAAGTTCCATGGAGTACGTTTTGCGCCTTACCAAAAGGGGCATTTCCCAGCACGGTGATCGGCCTTTCGGGGTTTCGCGAGGCTGGACGAGGAGTTTATTCTGCCTCCTCCACCACCTCGGATGCGAAGAAACCTCAGTGAGGTGAGGGATCCCCGGCGAGGGTAGTTCCCATAGGACTGAGGCTTCAGGAGTTTTATCCCATCTGGAACCAAATCATGTCTGACCAGTGGGTGCTGGAGGTCATCAGGGATGGTTATGCCCTCGAGTTCACTAATCCGCTTGCAGGTGCCTTCGTCATTTCCCTGTGCAGGGCGCCTCACAAGGCCGAGACAGAATGCTGCCGCTCGCCTCATTACCGGTTCCCCTGCCCGTTCCCATGTGTCCCCCTCCCTCCTTGCCCTGCACTGGCTCCCGGTTAGGTTCCGCTTCGTCTTCACGGTTCTCATCTTCACACACAAAGCCCTTCATTCCAGCACTCCCCAATACCTGTCAGACATCATTCATCTCCAACCCTCGCCTCGCCTTCTCCGTTCTTCTTTCGGCAACCGCCTTTTCCTCCCTTCCCCCGCTCAGGCCCGCTTAGAGCTCACCCGACATTCAGCTTTCTTCTTTTTAGGTCCAGCTCTATGGAATTCACTCCCCTCCTGTCTTCGTTTGGAACTTTCCTATTCCCGCTTTAAAACTCTCCTTAAAACACATCTCTTCTGTCAAGCCTTTGATCTTCCTTCTTCCAACGATGGTGCCTCGTCCTCTGGTTGTCCCCCCCCCCACCCCCCATGAACATCCCCTCCTTTGTCTGTTCCACTTCCATTTTCCTTTTCCTCTTTCCGCCTCCTGCCCGTTACCCTCCTGCCCCTCCTGGGCTCTTTTCCCCCTTTCAATCTTTTTCTCCACCCTTTCCTGTCCTGTTGATTTTGGCGTTCTTTTCTACCTTTATTTTCAGTAGCCTATTTTTGTATTGTACACCGCCCTGATGCTTCGGCCTGGGCGGTTTATCAAATTGTGCAAATAAAGATAAAGATAAAGATAAAGGGAGACTCTGGGGTGCCTTTGACGTCTCCATGCCATGGAGGAGGTGCCACAAGGCCAATGCGGATTGGGTCGATACTCCATTTATTTCGTCATGCCAAAAAAATGAGGGTTCCTTCCGACCCATCTTGGATCTCAAACATGTGAATCGTTGTCTACGAGTGCCTCGGTTTCACATGGAGATGCTCCGGTCAGTCGTCATGGCCATCAGAGAGGGCGAGTTCTTGAACTTGTTGGATCTCACGGAGGCCTATCTGCACATTCCCATTTGCCCAGATAACAGGCGGTTTCTACGTTTTGCGGTGCCCTTGGGGCATTTCCAGTTCCGGGTTCTGCCCTTCAGTCTTGTGACCACTCCTCACACCTTCACAAAAGTCATGGTGGTGGTGGTGGTTGCAGCCGCTTTGCGGCAGGAGGGCATTTTAGTGCACCCCTACTTAGACGACTGGCTCATACAGGCAAAGTCCCAGGCCGAGAGTGTTCAGACTATGGCTCGGGTAGTCAGGTTTCTCCAGAGCCTTGTTGGGTCATCAACTTGTCTAAGAGTCATTTCTGCCCTATGCAGGACCTGGTGTATTTGGGGGCCCGCTTCCAGATGAGCGAGGGCGGGTGTTCTTGCCTCTGGACTGCATGTTCAAGCTTCAGCAGCAAGTCCGGGATTTTCTCATGAGGAAGTCCCAATGGCGTGACATCATCTTCAGGTGTTAGGTTCGATGGTGGCTACAATCAACTTAGTCCCGTGGGCACGGGCTCACATGAGGCCCTTGCAGAGGGCTGTCCTGCGAAGATGGTTGGCTCAGCTTCATCCGATGGAGCGGCGCTTGCCCTGCCCAGAATTGGTCTGTCGGGCGCTCCGGTCGAAGAGGTCTGGGCTCTGGAGGAGGCCACATGGTCCATTAACCGTTGGAGATGCAAGCAGTGTTCCTGGTGCTGCCGACCTTCTATGGAGTTCTGAGAGGGAAGGCAGTGTGCGTGTTATCGGACAATGCCACCACAGTGGTGTACATCAGTCGGCAGGGGGGAATAAGCAGTGTCCTGCCGAAGAATGAGAGAGCCCCATTGCTGGAGTTGGCAGAGGTGAATCTACAGGCACTGTCAGCGGCTCATGTGTCTGATAGAGAGAATGTGGAGGCCAGTTATCTTAGCCACGTGCAGATGGATCCCAGAGAGTGGTCACTTAA
Source organism: Ichthyophis bannanicus (assembly GCA_033557465.1). NCBI lineage: Eukaryota > Metazoa > Chordata > Amphibia > Gymnophiona > Ichthyophiidae > Ichthyophis > Ichthyophis bannanicus. The sequence goes on from CM066031.1 coordinate 1,901,412,879, forward strand.
CACGTAGATATTTGTGTAGGTGGTCCGGCGCTAGGGGCCTCCAGTCATGGATCTCATGGTGACCTTTGAGATGGCCAAAGCGAGCCATCTCAAAGGTTGCCATATGGTTAGATATGATTGGAATATCAGAGACATGGTGGAAGGAGGACAACCAGTGGGACACTGATACCTGGGTACAAACTATATTGTAATGATAGAGCTGATCAAATTGGTGGAGGGGTTGCTCTCTATGTTAGAGAGGGCATTGAGTCAGAAAGGATTAAAGTTTTGCAGGAAATAAAATTTGCTGTAGAATCTCTATGGATTGAAATTCCATGTAAAAGGGGGAAGGCAATGGCAGTGGGGGTGTACTATCGAGCGCCTGGCCAGAATGAACAAATGGATGATGAAATGCTCAAAGAAATCAAGGAAGCTAACAAAAATTACAGCGCAGTAATAATAATGGGTGATTTCAATTACCCCAGTATCGACTGGGTAAGTGTCACGGCAGGACATGCTAGAGAGATAAAGTTCCTAGATGAAATAAATGACTGCTTCTTGGAGCAGCAGGTTCATGAACCGACCAGAGGGGAAGCCATATTAGACCTAGTCCTTAGTGGAACACCAGATCTAGTGCAAGAGATAAGGTTGTTGGGGCCACTGGGCAATAGTGATCATAGCATGATTGCCTTTGATTTAGTTAGTGGAGGAGGGATAGTAAGGAAATCCACAGTACTACCTTTTAACTTTCGAAAGGGAGACTATGATAAAATGAGGAAAATAGTTAAGAAAAAACTAAAAGGAGCAGTTGCAAAAGTTAAAGACGTACATCAAGCTTGGGTGTTGTTGAAAAATACTATCTTGGAAGCCCAGACCAGCTGTATTCCACGCTTTAAGAAAAGTGGAAGGAAGTCCAAAAAACTGCCAGCATGGTTTAAAGCTGAGGTCAGAGAGGCTGTTGTTGCCAAAAAAGCATCTTTCAGGAAATGGAAAAAAGAGCCAAACAACGAAACCTGGAAACAGCACAAGCACTGGCAAGTCAAATGCAAGGCATTGATAAGGCAGGCAAAGGGAGAATTTGAGAAGAAGCTTGCTGCGGAAGCAAAAACGCGAAATAAAGACTTTTTCAAGTACATTCGTAGCAAAAAAACCTGTGAGAGAGTCAGTTGGTCCATTAGATGATAGAGGGGTTAAAGGAGCACTAAGAGGCGACAAGGCGATAGCGGAGAGACTGAATGAATTCTTTGCTTCGGTCTTTACTGAGGAAGATGTAGGGATGTTACCCATGGCTGAAGTGGTATTTAAAGGTGCGGAATAATTGAAGGAAATATCGATACATCGGGAAGATGTATTGCAACTATTAGATAAACTGAAGAGTAGCAAATCACCAAGGGTTGGATGGTATACACCTGGGCCGGATGGTATACATCCAGTTCCAAAGAACTGAAATATGAGATTGCAGACCTGCTATTGTTTATCTGTGAACTATCATTAAAATCATCTCTAATACCTGAAGATTGGAGGATCGCCAATGTAACACCAATTTTTAAAAAGGGTTCCAGGGGTGATCCGGGAAACTACAGACCGGTGAGCCTGACATCTGTACCGGGAAATATTTTAGAAATCATCATAAAGAATAAAATTACTCTGCATTTAGATAGTCATAGCCTAATGGGAGACAGCCAACATGGCTTTAGACAAGGAAGATCTTGTCTTACTAATCTGTTATGTTTTTTTGAAGGTGTGAATAAACAGGTGGACAAAGGTGAGTCGGTTGATATTGTGTATCTGGACTTTCAGAAAGCCTTTGACAAGGTCCCTCATCAGAGACTTTTGGCAAAACTAAAGAGTCATGGGATAGGAGGCAGTGTACTATTGTGTATCAGGAACTGGTTAAAAGATAGAAAGCAGAGGGTAGGGCTAAATGGCCAATTTTCCCAATGGAGAAAGGTGAATAGTGGTGTACCCCAGGGATCTGTGCTGGGTCCGCTGCTTTTTGACATATTCATAAATGACCTGGAAAGTGGAATAACGAGTGAGGTTATCAAATTTGCAGATGACACAAAACTATTTAAAGTTGTTAAAACCCAAGAGGATTGTGGAAAATTGCAAGAGGATCTTGATAAATTGGAAGACTGGGCATCAAAATGGCAGATGAAATTTAATGTGGACAAGTGCAAGGTTATGCACCTAGGGAAGAACAACCCAAACTATGGTTACACAATGCAAGGTTCCACATTAGGAACCACCACTCAAGAAAAAGATTTAGGCGTCATTGTGGATACCATGTTAAAACCCTCGGCCCAGTGTGCAGCGGCGGCCAAGAGAGCAATTAGAATGCTAGGTATGTAAGGAAAGGAATGGAAAATAAAACATTGACACTCTTATCATAAAAATTGCTCATTTCAGAATCTGCTTATTATACAGACCTCCAGATCAGAAATCAGAAAATCTTGATGCCCTTATAGGATTCCTCAGTTCATCTACAGATACCTACCCTATAAATACTGTTAGGTGACTTTAATTTACCATCCCTACCCACCTCGTACTCTGTCCTTTTCCTCGAATCATTAGTTGACATGGGCTTCCTCCAAATCATTAATTCAAAGACCCATAATAAAGGCGGAACCCTTGACCTGGTCTTTCTACCAGAAGCATTCCAAAAATATTTTAACAAGACATTGCTTGAGTGCTCACCTATTCCTTGGTCAGACCACCACCTGATCAAATTTAACATCGCCTACACTGGAATAAACAAAAATAATAACCTACAAATAACCCCTCAACCTAGATTCACAAAATTTAACGCTGATAAATTCCTTGATCTAACTATTCCACATCTTACCCTTTTACCAACTGATTTAGATGAAGCCGTTGCAAACTGGCATAATACAATTAATAATACAGCTACATACAAACAGTCAACCAAGAGGAAAATCTGCCCTAGAGCTGGAGATGCCCCCTGGTTTAACAGCACCTTAAAATTAATGAAGAGAGAATTAAGGAATATTGAATCAAGATGGCGCAAAACTAAATCTACCTTTTATTTTGACACTTATCATAGCCACCTCAAAAAGTATAAAGAAGCATCGGACAGTGCAAAAAAAGATTACCACTCTACAATGCTAACCAAATCCATGAATAGGCCAAGAGAACTCTTCAACATCGTCCAAAACTTAACTAATAACACATATGGACCCTGCAATGAAATTACTGATATCTCTGCCCAGTCTTTAGCCAACCATTACATAAATAAATCAAAAACTCTTGCATTCACACCAAATACCCTACCCCTTTCACACCAACATCAATTAGAAAAATGGTCTGACTTTTACCCTATATCTAAAGATACACTTAAGAATACAATTTCAAACCTAAACACCACTACATCACAACTGGACCCCTGTCCGGTAAACTGGATTAAACATACTCTCCCTACACTTTCTCCCTTTCTCCTTCCTATAATCAATCTCTCGCTACTCCAAGGATACCTCCCTCCCTCCCTCAAACATGCACAAATCCGACCGATAATCAAAAATAACACCCTTGACAAAACACTACTTACCTCGTACAGACCTATTTCAAGCATTCCTTTTATGGCAAAGCTAATTGAAAAGGTGGTCCAAACCCAAACACAGGAACACATAGAAAATTCAGCCCCCTTGATGACCAACAATATGGTTTTCGTCCCTACCATGGAGTAGACACACTTCTAACAGTACTCCTCGATACCCTGACAAGGGGTATTGACAACCCGAAACAAGCATTCATCCTACTCTTTCTCGACATCTCTGCGGCGTTTGATAGTGTACACCATGCTGTACTGCTTAACAGATTAAAACAAATAGGAATACACTCAACTGTACATAATTGGTTCACATCATATCTAACTGATAGAACCGAAACCGTCCGAATTAGCACTCAAACTTCTACAAACAGGTAATCGGTCTCCCCCAAGGCTCCGCTCTATCTGCCCTCCTATTTAATATTTATATACAACCAGTCTGCAACATTTTCAAAAAATTTAAAGTCCACTATCACATATATGCAGACGATATGATGATGTACATCCCATTTACAATCCCAACACTTCCACTGCAACTATTAACAGAATGCTTCAATGAATTAACAAAATGGCTAGCAGATCACAATCTCCACATCAATCATGCTAAAACCGATATTTTAATAGTAACAAAAAATCAATCCTACATCCCTCCAACACACATCACACTCCAAAATCACAACATTAATATAAAAAATGAAGTAAAATACCTAGGTGTGACCCTTGACTCACACCTTAGTATGAACACTCATATCAGAAACATAACCAAAAAAATCTACTTTAAACTCTGTGATAAGGAAGCTTATCATAGCTCAGGAAGGAGCTATAGAAAAGGTGAAGTGACTCTGAACAAGCAACCTGTCAGTTCTGGTAGAAATAAGAAAACAGAATTTTCCCATAAAAGACTACCAGTCCCAGAATGCACCAGGTTTCCAACAGCCATTAGAGGAGCTGAAGTGGGGAAACGTGTGTTCAATCAGGAGGGCTATGAAGTAATCCCTAAGCACTCATCTCAAAGGGCAGGGCCTGATTCAGCACAGCTGCGCTGTGTTAAGGTGGAGCACTCATCAAAGCAGAATAAAGGTAGAGTTTATTCTACAGAGAATCATCCTCATCTTGATCCTCATCCTCAGGATCATCATCATCTTCATGATCAACTTGGATATCCTCAATTTCATCTGAAGGATTATAAGAAGCAGAAGCCAAACTGGACGGACAGAGAGGGAAAGAAACCCTTTGGAAGAAAGAGGAGAAAAGCCTTTGAGAGGTCTAGAAGAGTCCAGAGCAGTACGTATACTGGGAGGCATTCCAAGGGCCAGTATACACCATTGGACTGGGGAAAGCCCGAGGAATGGTGCTGCAGAGCTAGGAATCTCCAGACAGTACCTGTGAGGGAGACGGCTGCACGTGGAAGGGACCCTAAGACCCGTGCCAGAAGGTATGTGAAGAGAGATCCAGTGTCCAGGGATCTGGATTGGAAGGCTGGACATAAGAACTGGACTACATACTGGCCAGGCTATATAGAGAGGAACTCTAACAGCAATGGAAGCTCAGGTATGAACACTGATCTATGCCCTAGCTATAACCTTGAAAGACAGCAGGGAAACAAGTATTCTCCTGAAAGTGCTCCATTGGGAGATTCATCTGTGCCAATCCATGATATTGAACCCATGCTTGTTGAAGAAGAGGGGGTGATAGCAGATGAAGAATCTGTTTACATGGACTGCTCTCTGTCTAAACTCCTTTGGTGATTTTCTGTTACAAAGTACAGCAACCATCACAAAGAAATACAAACTTGTTCTTTAATCTACTCAGAAAAGCTCCTGAGTAGGATTTTTAGCTACGCTGTAGAAAGCAAGCCAGCTAAGGGGTTTCAGCTGGATAACTGCTAGCAATTGATCCTTACCTAATTGCTTGTGAGCTCTGAGAGAATCACTTCTGAATCTATGTGGGAAGATATAAGAAATTAACCTGAAAAGAACAGTTTTTCCTTTCTTTGTGGCTTCTGTTTGTTGTTTGATACATGGCTAAGAAAATATTAGCTAAAGCCTACAGAAAAGACCAGTTTGTTGCCAACCAGGTCTTATTTCTTTTGCTTTGATTGCCTGACAAGTTCAAATGTTGTTTCCTGATTTTGTTTTTCCAAGTTTAACACTGAAAGCAAGTAACCTGATTTATGTGCTACCAAGCATATCTGTATTGGGAGAAATAACCCCATAAATAAATATCTTATTGGCTTTACCCAAAAGCACAACTAATTATTGTGAGCAGCTGTGTCTGGTGTGAATGAACTGCATTGCCCACAATCCCTTGCAAATCATATAGATATATGCACTTGCCAAGACTGTGAAGATTCTCACCCAGGCAGCCGTCTGACAATTCAAAATTTTAAAACAATTACGTCCCCTTGTACACCTACACGACGTTTTGAGCATTATCCAGGCTATCATCACACCACACTTTGATTTCGCCAACCTCATTCTACTAGGAACAACAAAGCAAAACATTAAGAGACTCCAACTTACCCAAAATGCAGCAGCAAGAACTATAATGAAGGTTCCCCCATTTGAACACATAACACCTATACTTGCCAACTTACATTGGCTCCCAATACAATCTAGAATAAATTACAAATTGATAATTACTACATTCAAGGCGTTAAACAATATTGCCCCAGCCTCTTTAACAAAACCTATCACCATAGACACATCCCAAACTTCACTACGGAGTGGCCACAAAAATAAAATAAGGATTCCAAAAGAATTCACAAATACTAAAAAAACAACCAATAAAAAAGCATTTTCACATGCTGCTCCCATCCTATGGAACTCCCTCCCTGATGAAATAAGAGCATTAAATGAAATAAAGGAGCTTCGCAAGAAATTGAAAACATTTCTGTTCACCTCCCACTTCGGCACACTAGTAAATTCATTACCCCTAACAGGAAATGGATAATGACAATATTGGTTCATGCAGACTAATCACAATTAAAAGATTATTTAAAAACTATTTGTAAAACCGGTAAATAGAACTATGTAAATAGTTGCAAAAAGTTTATATAACGAATTATTACTGTATATAGTTCAATCATGTTTAATGCATTAGCAAAATTGTACATAGTTACTAATGTTCCATGTAATAGCAAAATTGTACGTAGTTACTAATGTTTCATGTAAAACAGATATGTTACTCTGTCATTTTTTTCACTGTAAACCGCACCTGATCTGTGGAAGGTAGCGGTATATAAGCGACTGTTACATAAATAAATAAATAAATAAAAGATATAATGCCTCTATATCGTTCCATGGTGAGACCGCACCTTGAATATTGTGTGCAATTCTGGTCGCCGTATCTTAAAAAGGATATAGCGATTTTAGAAAAGGTTCAGAGAAGAGCCACCAAAATGGTAAAGGGGATGGAAGGATACTCCTATGAAGAAAGGCTAAAAAGGTTAGGGCTCTTTAACCTGGAAAAGAGACGGCTGAGGGGAGATATGATAGAAGTCTATAAATTAATGAACGGAGTGGAACAGGTAAACGTAGATCGATTGTTTACCTTATCAGAATATAGAAAGACTAGGGGACATGCAATGAAGCTATAGGGTAAACTATTTAAGACTAATAAAAGAAAATATTTTTTCACTCAACGTGTAATCAAACTCTGGAATTTGTTACCGGAGGATGTAGTAAAGGCTGTTAGTGTAGCTGGGTTTAAAAAAGGTTTGGACAAGTTCCTGGAGGAAAGGTCCATAAACCATTATTAAGAAGGGACCCAGGATATCAATGCTTGACCCAGTACAAGCATTGTGGAACCTGTGTCTCTTGGGGAAACTGCTAGGTACATATGATTTAGATTGGCCACTGTTGGAAACAGGATACTGGGCTTGATGGACCTTGGTCTGACTCAGTATGGCATATCTTATGTTCTTATGATCCGGTTTTTCAGCCACAGAAGGGAGCAAATTTCTGAGGGTCTCGACGCGTTGCTCCAGTGATAGCCCACGGATAGGCTTCTGTATGTGTTTTCACCATGGGCGCTCATCGGACGTGTGGTGCAAAGGATCGAGGCGCATTGCTGTTTGGCCATCCCGATTGTCCCCAATTGGCCTCGCCACCCATGATATGCCGACCTAGTATGGCTGACCATGGATCTGTCTTGACATTTTCCGGTTCAGAACAATCTTCTGGTGCAGGGCCCTCTCTGGATGCCTCAGGTGGATCACTTTTTGCATATGGCCTGACTCTTGAGAGGGCTTGGTTGAGGAAATGCGGTTAGTCCACTCAGGTGATCACGACACTGCTGAAAGCTCACAAGTGCCCTACTACTCTTTCCTATGTCCAGATTTGGAGAGTCTTTGAGCCTGGTGTGAGGAGTGTGGCTCTTGTCTTTTGGCCTCCTCCGTGCCAGAGGTCCTTGCTTTTCTCCAGGTGGGAATGGAGAAGAGCCTGGCATATGGTTTGCTCAGCATGCAGGTAACGGCCTTGCGGCGCATCTGGATGTGATTTTTCTGCAGGCGATGAAACAGGTGCGACCACTGGTGCGCTCGGTGGTTCCTCCTTGGGACCTCAATTTGGTGTGTGTGTTGATGGAGGCACCCTTTGAGCCGTTGTCTTCGTGTGCTCTCAAGGATCTGATCTTGAAGGCGGTCTTTTTAGTGGCGATTTGTTCAGCGCAAAGAATTTCAGAACTGCAAGCCCTGCCGTGTCAAGAGCCTTTTCTCTTCATGTCTAAGGAGAAGGTGGTGCTGCATCCGGTATCGTCCTTCCTGCCCAAGGTGCTCTCAGCGTTTCATGTGAATCAGTTGGTTACTCTGCCGGTGTCCCCAGAGAGGGGCAGTTCGCCGGAGAACTCCCTCCTTCGTTGACTGGATGTGCGTCTGGTGTTGCGGTGCTACTTGTGAAGCTGGACTGACTCTTTATTCTTTTTGGAGACCCACGTAAGAGAGAGGCAATTGTGAAGGCCACCATTTCCTGGTGGGTGCGGGAGGCCATCTCCTCAGCTTATTTGTTGCGGCAGCACACAGTAGAAACATAGGCCATGTGGTCTTTTTCTGTCGTCATTTTTCTATCTAGTCTGTCCTTCCATATCAACAACTACAACAGTCCCCTTTTTTCCTTTAGAGATCCTCTGTGCTTGTCCCATGCTTTTTTGAATTCAGATACTGTCCTCATCGCTACCACCTCCACTGGGAGACTATTCCACGGATCCACCACTCTTTCCGTAAAGAAATATTTCAGTATATCACTCCTGAATGTATCCCCTTTCACCCTCATCCCATGTCCCCTTGTAGCAGAACTTACTTTCAATCAAAAGAGACTCTCCTCCTGTGCATTTATGCCATGGAAATATTTAAACGTCTCAATCATATCACCTCTATCCCGCCTTTCCTCTAAGGTGTACATATTAAGATCCTTAAGTCTGTCTTCATATGCTTTATAATGAAGACCACTAACCATTTTAGTAGCCACCCTCTGTACTGACTCCATCCTGTTTATATCCTTTTGAAGGTACGGTCTCCAGAATTACACACAATACTCCAATTGAGGTCGCACCAAAGACTTATACAGAGGCACTATCACCTCCTTTTTTCTGCTAGCCATTCCTTTCTGTATGCACCTAAGCATCCTTCTAGCTTTTACTGTCACCTTTTCTACCTGTTTAGCTATTTTAAGATCATCAAACACAACCACGCTTAGGTCCCGCTCTTTTTTAGTGGACAAAAGTACTTCACCCCCTATACTATATCGCTCCCTTGGATTGCTGCAGCCCAAATGCATGACCTTACATTTTTTAACATTAAATCCCAGCTGCCAAATTCTAGACCATTCTTCAAGCTTAGCTAGATCCCTCCTCATGTTATCTACACCTTCCTGGGTGTCTCTTCTATTACAGATTTTGGTATCATCCGCAAAAAGGCAAACCTTACCCGACAGCCCTTCCGCTATATCACTAACAAAGATGTTTAAAAGAATTGGACCAAGGACAGATCCCTGGGGCACACCACTGGTAACATCCTTCTCCTCAGAGTGAGCTCCATTTACCTGTACCCTTTGTCGCCTCCCACTCAACCAATTTCTAACCCAAGCAGTAACTATAGGGTCCATCCCTAGGGTGCTCAGTTTGTTTATAAGTCCCCTGTGAGGAACGGTGTCAAAGGTTTTACTGAAATCTAAATACACCACATCTAGAGCTCTCCCTCGTTCCAACTCCCTGGTCACCCAGTCAAAGAAATCAATCAGATTTGTCTGTGACCAGTACACATGGAGTTGTGAGCGCATTCAATGAGGGCCCAGGCTGCGTCATGGCTGGAGGCGAGTTTGATTCCGCCAGGAGATATCTGCAGAGTGACGACATAGTCATTCTTACATACCTTTGTGAAAAATTATTGATTGGATGTGCAAGAATTTGGGGATGCGAGGTTTGGTTCAGCAGTTTTACAAGCCGGGCTCATGAGTCCCTCCCGAGGTTAGTATTGCCGTGGTACATCCCACAAGTTGGGACTGGACTGGAGGACGATAAAGAAGGTGTAATTAGGCTTACCTGCTAATTGTCTTTCCTTGAGTACCTCCAGTCAAGTCCCAGACCCTCCCTGTACCTAGTGTTTGCGGTCTGGTGGCAATCCTGAGCCTGAGGTATTCTATCTTGTTGTGAAGGTCCGGGATGAGATACTGAAGCAGCGATACTTATGCAAGAATACAGCTATCCATTGGGTGAATCAAAGAAAAAAAGGAAGATAACTTCAAACCGAATGTAGGCAAAGGTCAGAGACACGGGTTCTTCTCTGGGGACATGGCTAGAGGAGGTGAGTGACCATGTCCATCTAAGGATCCTGAGCCTTAAGGTAAGCCTCTTTTCTTAGTTTGGGGAGGTGCTCTCTTTGCCTGAGTGGGGAGAGTTAATGTTTTCTCTTTTACTGTTCATTGGCAGTACTCTCCTTATTTCTTATTTCCATGAGTCTGCTTTGTCATTAGGATACTGAGGCTGGTACGTGGTGCCAGCTGCCTATATCTGTTGATGTCATGAGTTTGACATGATCAGTCTTCAAACTGCTGGTGAGGCATGACAACCCAAAAGTTGGGACTGGACTAGAGGTACTCAAGGAAAGACAATTAGCAGGTAAGCCTAATTACACCATTTTCCTATTTTCTATTAGTTCAACCCCCTTTATTTCTTTTATTTAACAGATTTTTTATACCACTTTATCATTTCAATCAAAACAGTTTATATTGTAACTTAAAATTGGTCATGTACATTAAACAGGGACATTGATAACTTGGGATTCTTCTGAGGCAATGGAGGGTTAAGTGACTTGCCCAAGGCCACAAGAAGTACTAGTGGGAATCAAACCCTGGTCTCTTGCTTCCCAAGCCAGTGCTGTAACCATTAGACTACTGCTCCACTGCTTTGGGAGGGACATAGACTCATTGATGTGATTGTTTTCTCGGTACAGGAGCTTTCAGGTGGTGCTGTCCTCTTAGATTTGGGGTTGAGTTAGTGCTATGGAAAGAGTTTGTGTCATTGCTCCAGAGTATATGGAAGCTTGATGCACTTTTATGTTTTCAATTAAAAAGTAGCAAATAGATCTGGGGTAATTAGATGAGGATCCTGCTTTTGCTTTTTGAAAGGAGCAAGTTTCTGGGCTAGGTTGCTTGCATATATTAAGGCTGAATATTTAATTATTTTAACAGGTTTTTTTTTATACCGCTTTATTATTTCACTCAAAGATATGGCGACCGCACCCTGAATATTGTGTGCAATTCTGGTCGCCGTATCTTAAAAAGGATATAGCGTTATTAGAAAAGGTTCAGAGAAGAGCCACCAAAATGGTAAAGGGGATGGAGGGATACTCCTATGAAGAAAGGCTAAAAAGGTTAGGGCTCTTTAACCTGGAAAAGAGACGGCTGAGGGGAGATATGATAGAAGTCTATAAATTAATGAACGGAGTAGAACAGGTAAACGTAGATTGATTGTTTACCTTATCAGAATATAGAAAGACTAGGGGACATGCAATGAAGCTACAGGGTAACCTATTTAAGACTAATTAGAGAAAATATTTTTTCCCTCAACGTGTAATCAAACTCTGGAATCTGTTACCGGAGGATGTAATAAAGGCTGTTAGTGTAGCTGGGTTTAAAAAAGGTTTGGACAAGTTCCTGGAGGAAAGGTCCATAAACCATTATTAAGAAGGGACCCAGGATATCATTTGCTTGACCCAGTACAAGTATTGTGGAACCTGTGTCTCTTGGGGAAACTGCTAGGTAGTACGTATGACCTAGATTGGCCACTGTTGGAAACAGGATACTGGGCTTGATGGACCTTGGTCTGACCCAGTATGGAATATCTTATGTTCTTATGTACATTAAACAGGGACATTGATAACTTGGATTTTTCTGAGCAAAGGAGGGTTAAGTGACTTGCCCATAAGGAGCGCTAGTGGGAATTTAGCCCTGGTCTCTTGGTCCCCACGCTAGTGCTCTAACCATTAGGCTACTTTTCTATTAGTTTTCCTGACTAGAGCCCCGTATTGTGACTGCAGATTTCTGCATTTCTCCAGGCAGGCAGTCTTAGCATTTGCATCTCTGCCAGTATCTTTCTGCCCACAGGCATTTTTCTTTGTGGACTTCTCAGAGACTTGTCTTGTTATAAACTCAAACCCACAATGAGTTGTCTGCTCGATCTTATGTGACTATCTAGTTTTAAACATATCTTTAGTTCATGTTTTTTTGTAATGTCTCCTAAATATATTTATTTGTGTTATTAGACCCTAGACCCTATATTTTATACTTCATTTTTTTCTCAAGTTGGAATCCTTTTTTTTTTTCTTTCAGTCATTTAGTTCACCTCTGAGGAGATGCATGCACATCAGATAGAGTGGACTCACTCTTGAAAGCTCAGACCAAAACTTTGCTGCTACAATCGCGGCTTCCCTTCTTTGGCTTGTGGGGATCCAATCTCCTGTGTGCAGAAGTAGGGGAAGGTAGGCAATCGCTGCTGCAGGGAGTTCGGCTGTCCCAGGGGCCTCTGCTCTAAGATGCCAACAGCCATAGGCGGCTCTATAATGAGGCCAAGTGAGGCGGTGGCTTTTTGGGCTTTTTGGGGGCCGCAAAATTGCCCCCAAAAAGACCGCCGTCACGCCTCACTCAGCCTTCAAAATAAAAGAAAAAAAACAAAACTCCGGCTCAAGAAGCAGTTGCTGCTGCTCCAGCGGCGGCAGCGGCAGAATGAGGAGCCCCGCGGTTTCCCATCAGTGCCGTGGGCTCAGCTTTAACAGAGCCGCGGTTAAGGAAAACACTGTCCCTTCGCCGCAGCTCTGCAAAGCGGAGCCGGGGAAACCAGCAGGCTCTCTGGGGGGGGGGGGTAGCCGCGGGGCTCCTCATTCTGCCGCTGCTGCCACTAGAGCAGCAGCAGCTGCTTCTTGCCCCGGAGTTTTTTTTTTTTTTTTTTTTTCAATTTACCGGGGGGGGGGGGGGGGGGGTTGGGCTGGAACTGGGCTGTTGGGGGGGGGGGGGGGTAGGACAAAAACTGATTGGGAGGTTTAGAACTGGAAATGGGCTGATCAGGAGGGGGCTAGGACTGGTACTTAATGGTATTTCGAAACAAAATATTAAAAAGATACAAATAACTCAGAACTTAGCTGCTAGAACGATTATGAATATAAGCCCACTTGAACATATTACACCAATTTTAGCTGAACTTCATTGGCTACCAATTTACTCCCGAATCAAATATAAAATTCTTGTCACTACATTTAAACTTATAAATAAACTTGCACCATCTGCACTAAATACACTGATTAACATTGACATTGATAAACGATCTCAAAGGAGCAGAAACATAAATACTTTAACAATACCAAAAGATTTTACAAAAGCCAGAAAACAAACCAATAAGAGAGCTTTCTCACACTCTGCTCCAATACTCTGGAACAATTTACCTGACAACATTCGCCTACTGTCTGACATAAAAGATTTTAAAAAAATTAAAAACTCACTTTTTTACATTACACTATAATACACTCCCTAAACAGACGTCTCAAAGGGTTAGCGGCTCACATTTATTTTTAATTTTTTTTACCCTATTTTCATAAATAAACGTCACTTATACACTAATTTAACCATACTACACACTCATTTACATGATGATTAATAATTTAACTAGCAATGTATATATGTTCTAATATGTTATACTTGTAATGTTACAATTTTCCTTGTAATTTATAATTATCTGTTCTATGTAAAATGTCCTGGTATATCTCATACCGATTAACCTACTGTTGCATGTAAACCGCACTTGAAACAAGGGAAAGAGCGGTATATAAATAACTGTTAAATAAATAAATAAATAAATAAATAAAGGGCTATCGTGGGGGTTACAATGGGCTGTTGGGGGGGTTTGACCTGGAAATGGGCTGATGGGGGGTTAGTACTGGAAATGGGCTGATTGGGAGGGGGGCTAGGACTGTTAATGGGCTATGGGGGGGTTAGGACTGGAAATGGGCTGATGGGGGGGTTAGGACTGGAAATTGACTGATGGGGGTTTAGAGCTGGAAATGGACTGATCAGGAGGGGGGATAGGACTGAGAATGGGCTATCGGGGGGGGGTAGAACTGGAAATGGGCTGATGGGGACAGGACTGGAAATGGGCTGATCGGAGGGGGCTAGGACTGATAATGGGCTATCGGGGGAGGGCTAGGACTGGAAATGGGCTGATGGGGGTTTAGAACTGGAAATGGGCTGAAGGGGGGTTAGGACTGGTAATGGGCTATGGGGGGAGACTAGGACAGGAAATGGGCTGATTGGGGTGCTAGGATTGAAAATGGACTTATTGGAGGGTTCCAACTGGTAATGGGCTGATTGGGGGGCTAGGAATGGGGTGGGCTGATAAAGGGGATAGGACTAGAAATGGGCTGGGATAGCAAATGGGCTAATAGGGGAGGGGAGGAGAGTGCTGCTGGCCCTGGAAGAAAACTAGGGGCTAGGGCTACAAATGGACTGATGCGGGGGGGGGGGGGATGGTAGAATAGGACTGGAAGGGAGCAAATACTGAGAGGGTCTGCCAGGGGAAGAATGGGGCAGGAAGGGAAGGAGGGGGTTGGAAAGGAGTTGACACCTGGAATGTACCAAAGGGGGACTGGAAGGGAGTTGACACTTGGGGATGGGAGTGGTAGGTAGCTGGGTAATAGGGAGGAGGCTGGTAGGGAGCTGACATGTGAATGGCACTGGAAGGGAGATGGACAGAGGGTAGGGTGGCCGGAAGGGAGCTGACTTGGGGGGGGCACTGAGAGTGAACCTGAGCTGATACCTGGGATGGTATTTGGACTGGAAGGGGCTAGACAGTGGGAAAGGAGGGGGACTGGAAGGGAATGGACACCAGTGGCAGTCGTGGGAATGCAAGGCGGTTGACATTGGAAGGTACTGGGAGGGGAGGACTGGAAAGGGGCTGATACTGGTGAAGGTTACTGTAACTGGAAATGGACTGATGGAAGGAAGTGAAGAAAACAAAAGAAGAGATAAGAAATGGCAGATGGACCATGGACCATAGACCACAGAAAGAGAGCTAAGAGAAGACAGGCAAGCAGAAGCCTCAGATCGGGACCAGCATGATCAGAGAATAAAATGGTCAGACAACAAAGGTAGAAAATAATTTTATTTAATTTTGGTGATTGGACTTTGTGCTATTTTTATATTTTACACAGTATTGGGGAACCGCGTCTCTTATTTATCTGATGTTGCACTGCATGTGGACTCTGGCTTCTTGGGGTTTCAGTTTAAATTTGTCTACGTATTTTTATTTTTACTTTAGATTGTGGTTACTTATTCTGTACTTGGTGAAGGTCGATGTTGTGAGTGTGTGACTGAGGTCAGGTGTTCTGTTAACATGGAGTTTGTACATAAAGATCTATACTATACTGTAGTAATTTGACTTGTTCAGCTTTTCAAATAGGTGTATGGATGTTCCAGGGCCCACTGTAGTATTTACAGTGACGCTTTTTTTGGATGGGCTCCTTATGTGACTTTTGGAAGTTTGTGCTAATATGGTATGGTAGGTTTGTTTTTTGTTGTAAGGTTTTTAATTAGTTCACAATATGCCTGGTACTGGAGAATAGTGGTTGTTCTTGTTGTTAGTGAGATGATCAGAATCAGATTCTTTTTTAATATTGAGTTCTGTGGGTGAATGTCCTGGTTCTGCTCTGCACCTACTGTGGATGCAAAATATTTGTTGAAAAAGAAAAAGGAAGATCCATAACGCAGTTTATAACAAAATAAAAATTGATTATAATTTAGTTTTATAAACTGTGCTATTGATTCTTGCTGTCTTTTAGTTCCTTGGTGTGCAAAGAGGACTGTACCTAGCCTTGTGAAAGTAGTGCAGTCGCACAGGGCGCAAAGGCTTGGGGGGCGCATTTCGGCTCTCTGCTGTTGCCCTGCTGCCGCTGGCAGGACAATAGCAGGCCGTTAAAATGCGCCCAAAACCTTTTCGCAGCACTTTAAGCAGGTCTGGTCCCTCCCTCCTCCGACACGATGTCAGAGCAGGGAAGGACAGATCTGCTTAGAGTGCCGGTGCCTTTCAGATTGGGTGCATGCCCCCCCTCCTCCTCCTCCCCATACCTCCGTACAGTGCTGCCTGCTCTTTCCCTGCTGCGGGCGCCGCCATGAAAAAAACAGGGCGGCAGCAGCAGGGAAAGAGCAGGCAGCGCTGGATGGAGGTATGGGGGGGAGAGGGGGGCGTGCGCCTGAGTTGCAAGTCACATAAGGCGCGATTGCAGTTCAATACGGCCCTGTGTGCAAACATCTTGCATTTCCTCCATATAATCAAATCGGCTTTTTGATTTGGTTCAGTCTCTGATTGGATTTCTGAAAAAGCCCCGCCCCCCTCTAAGGTGATGGGGGGGGGGGCGCCATCTCATTCTTCGCCTCAGGCAGCAGACTGCCTTGAGCTGCCCCTGCCAACAGCCTCCATCAGTTTTCGATACTTCAGTGCTAGTAGGGTGGATACGAGTCAGAGAATGTTTGCCTGGTGTGGGGTTTGTCAATTAACTTGATTGTCTGTCTGAGGATACAGCAGAAGAGGAAATGCATGGCTGAGAGAGCTCACTATCTCCTCTCTTGTTTCTTGTCAGAACAGCCTGGAGTACAAAGAGCAGATTTCTGAATGCCACCAGCGGGCAGCCAACAGCCTGGTAGAAGGTGCAATTCAGAATGGAGGCCTCTATGTCAAACTTGGCCAGGGCCTGTGTTCATTCAACCATTTGTTACCCCCGGAGTATGTGCAGACCCTGCGTATACTGGAGGACAAAGCCCTGAAGAGGCGATACAAGGAGGTGAGTGAGTGTTGGCCCTGGAATTTGTTCAAGTGTTGGAACCCTAGAGAAACCTTAACCCCTCCTGGCTATCAGAATCTCTTGTTTAGATTTGAATGCTCCTTGCTGCCACTGCCCTAGATGACTACCTAGTTTGCCTAATCAGGGGCGGCTGTATAATGAGGCCGAGTGAGGCGGTGGCCTCAGGCGGCAACTTTTTGGGGGCGGCAAAAATTGCCCCCAAACAGCCTGCCTCACTCAGCCTTCAAAAAACACCCCCAAAAAAAACCCGATTGGAAGAGCTGCGGCAGAAGGAAGTGCCCCGTGGCCGCCCCGGCAGAGCCCTCTTCCCTCCCTCAGTCCTACCACCTCATCAGCCCACTTCCAGTCCTAACCCCCTCCATATCCCATTACCAGTCCTAACCCTCCCATCAGCCCATTTCCAGTCCTAGCCCCCCCATAGCCCATTACCAGTTCTACCTCCCCCATAGCCCATTACCAGTCCTAGCCCCCCATCAGCCCATTTCCAGTCCCAGCTTCCCCCACCCCAGGGAAATTGAAATTAAAAGAAACTGGCTGCTGTAGCCGCTGCCGCCGTGGCAGAAGGAAGTGCCTGCGGCCACCCCGGCAAAGCCCTCTTCTCTCCCTCAGTGCCGCTGGCTTTACAGAGCTGCGAAGGGAGAGTTTCCCATCAGTGCCGGCGGGCTTAACAGAGCCGCGAGAAAGGGAAACTTTCCCTTCATGGCTCTGTAAAGCTGGCGGCGCTGAGGGAGAGAAGAGGGCTCTGCCGGGGTGGCCGCGTGGCACTTCCTTCTGCCGCGGCGGCAGCGGCTACAGCAGCCAGTTTCTTCTAATTTCAATTTCCCTGGGGTGGGGGAGGCTGGGACTGGAAATGGGCTGATAGGGGGGTTAGGACTGGTAATGGGCTATGGGGGGGTTAGGACTGGTAATTGGCTATGGGGGGGGGGTAGAACTGGTAATGGGCTATGGGGGGGGCTAGGACTGGAAATGGGCTGATGGGGGGGTTAGGACTGGAAGTGGGCTGATGGGGTGGTAGGACTGGTAATGGGCTATGGAGGGGATTAGGAGTGGTAGTGGGCTATGGGGAGGGTTAGGACTGGAAGTGGACTGATGGGGGGGGGGTATTTATTTTTATTTATTTAAAAGGATTTCTATACCGCTTTATCCTTAAACTAAAGCGGTTTACATTAAAACAAAGGTATTATATTGAACGAGGGGGGGCATTGCAATGAAGCTCTATGCATTGCATTATAACTAAATACAATATATACAATAGAGTTATATGCAAAGTAGACATATTTATTTATTCATTTATTTAGGCAGATTTAATATACCGCTTTATCATTAAATCAGCGGTTTCCACATCAAACAATCGAGGGGGGGGCTATAGTGTGTAACATGCAGTGGAAACATCTGAAAGAGTGTGTTCGAGGGGTGTGAGCGATTTGTTTGCTTTATATGCAATTGAACTACTATGTACAGGTATTAAGACAAGTGAGCTATATACAATTGAGCTATATACAGTCTATATACAGAGTGAAGGCTTTGGTTTGGTTGGGGCAGAGTCTAGTTCAGGTGAAGTCCTTATAGTGATCCATGAAATGCTTTGTTTTGAGCAGCTTTCTGAAATCTTTGAGGTCCGTGGCAGATCTCAGCTCGTCGGGGAGAGAGTTCCACAGGGTGGGCGTGGCCAGGGACAGTGCTCTTCTTGAGGTTTCCTATCTGGATTTGGTGAATTCTCTTGGGGTGGTGATGGTGTCAGTGGTTCTCTTTCTTCTGGGTCTGGTGCATACATCCGCTTTGAGAGGTTGCAGGCTGTCAGCTGAGATGTTCTGTCTTATTTTGAATATGTTTAGGATAACTTTGTATTGTATGCGGGAGCTGATTGGGAGCCAATGGAGGTGGTACAGGATGGGTGTGATGTGGTCATGTCCTGAGCAGCCTGTTATTATGTCAGCGGCAGTGTTCTGAGCCATCTGCAGTGGTCGGAGGGCCTGTTTTGACAGCCGTAGGTAGATGGGGTTGCAGTAGTCAAGTGTAGGGGTGATGAGCGTTTGACAGACTGTACGTAAGTGGTCCTTTGCAAGGATGGTTTTGAGGCGCCTGATGGTTCTCATTTTGAGGTAGGCGTTTTTTGTGGTTCTGGCATTGTGGGCTTGTAGGTTTAGGTCCTTGTCGAGAGTCACTCCGAGGTATCTCACTTTGGGCTTTACTTATATTGTGATGTCATTGAGAAGGTGGGGCTTTTTGATATGAATAGTGCTTCTGTTTTGTTGTGGTTTATGGATAGATTGTTTTCTAAGAGCCAGGTTGTCATTTGCTGGAGACAATTGGCTAGGTTGGAGTAGTCTAGGGCATCCAAGTTTATTGGGGTGAATATCATTATGTCGTCGGCGTAGATGGTGTATTGAATCTTGTGGTTCTTGATGATGGAGCAGATTGGTTGTAGGTATATATTGAATAGCAGTGCGGAGAGGGATGAGCCTTGTGGGATGCCCTGGGTGTCTTTCAGGGGCCGGGAGATGTCTGAGCCGCATTTGACTTGTAGCTGTCTGTCGGTTAGATGTGATGTGAACCAGTTCAAGGTGGTGCCGTGTAGTCCAATTTCTTGTAGACTCGCTAGCAAGGTTGTGTGGTTCACTGTGTCAAATGCTGCGGAGACGTCTATGAATATCAGGACTCCTCCCATTTTGATGTTATCGATAGTCCGGTTCAGCTTGTAGAGGAGTTGGATTAGTAACGTTTCTACCCCGTGGTTTGGTTGGAAGCCGTGTTGATTTGGGTCCAGGGGGGTGTGGATGTCTATGTGGCTCTGTAGTTGGTATTGGACTGCTTTTTCGATGATCTTGGCTAGGGGGAGGCTTGAGATGGGTCTGTAGGCAGCAGGGTCAGTTTTAGCTAGTGTGGATTTCTTGGGGATGGGGCGTATTGTAGCTAGTTTGAGTGCGCTTGGCATTATTCCTGTGGTGAGAGAGCTTGTGATTATTTTGCAGATGTCCTGGATCAGATCTTTTTTTGTAGCTTTGATCCATGTTATGGGGCATGGATCGTTGGGGGCGGTGCTGGTGTTGAGGGTGGAGATGATGTTTGATATCTGTTCCTTGGCTGGGATGCTGAATTTGTCCCATCTTTGGTTGGGATGAGGGGGCTTGTTGCTGCTGATCTCTCTGTTGTCCTTGGCGGGGGCTGTGAATTTGGTCTTAAGGTGGTCTGCGAAGGTATATATTGAATAGCAGTGGGGGTATATATTGAATACATATGGGTGTAATTGCAGTGTAATTATATACAAAACAAAAATCTGCTCTATATAGAGGGTGGTTGCTGAGGTAAACTAGAAGAAAAAACCGAGGTACTGGGTACAGCTAGTTAAATGGGGGGAGGGGGCGGGCGGTAGGGAAGATGGGAGGGAGATGAGAGGAATGGTGTGGAGTGGAAGAGAGGAAGCCAATGTGAAACAATTGAAAGTATCTTGCTGTCATGTTATATCATATGGTGTCTCCATAGTGCTCAATATAGATTGTGGTTAGGACTGGGGGGGAGGGGGGCTAGTACTGGAAATGGGCTGATGGGGGGTTAGGACGGGAAGTGGGATGATGGGGGGGGGTTAGGACTGGTAATGAGCCATGGAGGGGGTTAGAGGATGAAGTGGGCTGATGGGGGGGGTTAGGACTGGTAATGGGCTATGGGAGGGGCTGGGACTGGAAATGGGCTGATCGGGAGGGGGGGCTAGGGCTGGTAATGGGCTATCGCAGGTAGCTAGGCCTAGAAATGGGCTGATTAGGGAGGCTAGACAGGAAATGGACTTATGGGGGGGTTTAGGACTGGTAATGGGCTGATTGGGGGGATAGGACTAGAGTGGGCTGATAAGGGGGATAGGACTGGAAATGGGCTAATGGGGGAGGGGTGGAGAGTGCTGCTGGCCCTGGAAGAAAACTAGGGGCTAGGGCTACAAATGGGCTGATGCAGGAGGATGGTAGAATAGGACTGGAAGGGAGCGGATAATGAGAGGGTCTGCCAGGGGAAGGAGGGGGCAGGGAGGGAGCTGACACGGGGGTGGAGGGGGCTGGAAAGGAGCTGACACCTGGGATGTACTGAAGGGGACTGGAAGGGAGTTGACACTTGGGGATGGGAGTGGTAGGTGGCTGGGTAATGGGGAGGAGGCTGGAAGGGAGCTGACATACGAATGCACTGGAAGGGGGATGGACAGAGGGTAGGGTGACTGAAAGGGAGCTGACTGGGGGTTGGCACTGAGAGTGGACGTAAGCTGATATCTGGTATGGTATTTGGATTAGAAGGGGCTGGACAGTGGGGAAGGAGGGGGATTGGAAGGGTATGGACACCAGCGGCAGTCGTGGGAGTGCAGGGCGGTTGACATTGGAAGATACTGGGAAGGGAGGACTGGAAAGGGGGCTGATACTGGGGAGGGTTACTGGAACTGGAAATGGGCTGATGGAAGGAAGTGAACAAAAGAGATAAGAAATGGCATATGGAACAAAAGAAGAGATAAGAAAAGGCAGATGGACCATAGGCCACAGAAAGAGAGCTAAGAGAAGACAGGAAAGCAGAAGCCTCAGATCGGGACCAGCATGATCAGAGAATAAAATGGTCAGACAGCAAAGGTAGAAAAAATAATTTTATTTAATTTTAGTGATTGTAGTTTGTGCTATCCAGAGGGTCGCCATGAGTCGACGCCGACTCGACGGCACTTAACAACAACAACAACAACAACAACAACAGTTTGTGCTATTTTTATATTTTGCACAGTATTGGGGAACTGCATCTCTTATTTATCTGATGTTGCACTGCATGTGGACTCTGGCTTCTTAGGGTTTCAGTTTAAATTTTGTCTACATATTTTTATTTTTACTAGATTGTGGTTACTTCTTCTGTACTTGGTGAGGGTCGATTGCTGTGAGTGTGTGACTGAGGTCAGGTGTTCTGTTAACATGGAGTTTGTACATAAAGATCTATACTGTACTGTAGTAATTTGACTTGTTCAGATTTTCAAATAGGCGTATGGATGTTCCAGGGCCCACTGTAGTATTTACAGTGACGCTTTTTTTGGATGGGCTCCATATGTGAGTTTTGGAAGTTTGTGCTGTTATGGTATGGTTTGGTAGGTTTGCTCTTTGTTGTAGGGTTTTGTATTAGTTCACAATATGCCTGGTACTGGAGAATAGTGGTGGTTGTTGTTAGTGAGATGATCAGAATCAGATTTTTTTTTTAAATATTGAGTTCTGTGGGTGAATGTCCTGGTTCTGCTCTGCACCTAATGTGAATGCAAAATATATGTTGAAAAAGAAAAAGCAAGAACCATAACGCAATTTATAACAAAATAAAAATTAGTTATAATTTAGTTTTATAAACTGTGCTGTTGGTTCTTGCTGTCTTTTAGTGCCTTGGTGTGCAAACAGGACTGTAACTAGCCCTGTGCAAGCGGTGCAGCTGCACAGGGTGGAAAGGCTTGGGGGGCACATTTCGGCTGTCTGCTGTTGCCCTGCCGCCGCTGACAGGACAATAGCAGGCAGCCGAAATGCACTCCCCAAACCTTTTTGCAGCACTTTAAGCAGGTCTGGTCCCTCCTTCCTCCGACACGATGTCAGAGTAGGGAGGGACAGATCTCCAGGAACAAGCAGGAATGAGTCCTCACATATGGGTACGTCGGTACCGACGGAGCTTGCGCGGGAAAGCTCCCCAGCTTCCCAGAAAGAAAGCTTTTGGGAGCCTCCCACAGCGCCTGCGCACTGCCTTCCCGCCTTTCCTAACCAACTCTCCTCAGTTCTTCTTTTTCCGCGGAGCCAGCAGGTCGTGTTCCTGTCACCGCTGAAGAAGTTCTTTATTTTAATTTATTTCTTTGGTCGCGTGTCTGCCTTCCCCGACGCCGGACCGGTACCGCCGGTCTGGTCTTTTCTTTTCTTTAAAAAAAAAAAAAAAAAATTATACTTTTCCTCACTTGGTGTATTTTTCTTCTTAGGCCTACAGGCCCACAAGAAAATTTTCCCTCATGGAAAAACCAGCCTCCGGGTTCAAAAAATGCACTAAGTGTAGCGGTACAATTTCTGTTACAGATACCCATGAATGGTGTCTTAAATGTTTGGGTCCTGAACACTCCATTCCGGATTGCCAGTCCTGCTCCATAATGTCTAAAAGAGGGTTACAGAACCGAGCAGCCAAGCTCCATGTGCTGTTTCCCACAGATGCACCGGCGGTGGCATCGACATCTTCCAGGTCTTCCTCTCCTGATGGGTCTCAGGTAACCAAACATAAACCTAGCAGGTCCTTGAAGGGCAAATCTCCCTCTCAGCATCGAGATGCCTCTGGGCTTGCCCTCGAGGATCCTGCCCCAGCCAAACAACCCCGGCGGGAAGCTCCGGCTTCCAAAGCTCCTCCTATGGGGTTACAGGTTGACATCGATGGCACGGCCTCGACCGATCACCTGTTAGACTGCTCTGGGGTACTGGCACAATCTCCCGGTACCGACATCCAGGCAGTCGTGGCGTCCATGGATCACACTGTGCAATCCATGCAGCAGGCTATAATGGCTTTTATTCAAGCTGCGACGCCGTCGGTACCGCAACGAGTCCCGTTGTCGGTACCGACTGCATCGACATCGGTCAGGATACCGACTCAGGTTTCTTGTCCAGGGCTATCTCTCGGTACCGATCCGGTACCGGAGACGCCCGATGTCGGTACCGATCGATACGCGTATCGATCATTGGAAGGGGACAGACGATACTTCGATTCCTCCCGAAGTATCCATTACCCTTTCTGAGGAGCCTACTTCTCCAAAAAGGAGAATGTCTCCTCCAGAGGATTTGTCCTTTCAAGACTTCATAATAGAAGTGGCTAAAGGGCTCTCTATTTCAGTAACCTCTGAAGCAGAGCCTAGAGCAAAAAAAATTTGATATTTTAGGATACTCTAAGGCTCCCAGAGAGGCAGTCACCTTGCCAATTCATGAAATTCTTCATGAACATATGATTGACTTATGGGAGACTCCTCTCACTCTTTCTCCTCATTCTCGCAGATTGGACACTATGTACCGTGTCCCTCCTTGTCCTGGATTTCAGAAAACTCAGCTTCCTCACCATTGTGGTGCAGTCAGCTATGAAAAGGATAAAGAGTACCAAAAGACACTCTTCTGTTCCCCCAGGAAGAGAATGCAGGACCTTGGATGCTTTTGGTAGGAAAATCTTCCAAGCCAGTATGCTTATTGCCAGAATCAACTCATATAGCCTTTATATGGGTATGTTTCTAAAGGAAGTTGCACAAAAGTTGCACAACTTTCTCCCTTTTATTCCAGAGGATAGAAGGGATGAATTCCTCCTTTGGCTTAAGCATACACAAGATATTTCAAAGTTTTCCAACAGGGCAGCCTTTGATTCCTTTAAAGGTGCCAGCAGAGCCTCAGGCATTGCCATAGCTGCTCGCAGAATTGCTTGGCTCCAGGCTTCTGATCTAGAACCCTGGGTTCAGGATGGCTTAGGAAATCTGCCCTGTACGGGTGAAAATCTCTTTGGCAAAGAGTGGCAAATAAAAGCCACTCAAATGGATGCAGAGAATTCTGCTCTGGATAAACTTTCTAAGTCAACTTCCATTCCAGCCAAGAAAAAGTCTTTCAAAAAGCCTTTTTACAAAAGGAGCAGATTTCCTTCCACTTCTGGCCAACAATCTTCTACAGGTCGCTTTGCTACTAAGCGTCAGCAACCTAAACAGGCCAGGCCTAAACCTGCAGGGGCTGCTACAACTCAGCAGTCCCAACCCCCTCAGGGTTTTTGACTTGATACTAGAGAACTTAACCTTTCTGGCTCTACAACAGCCAGAACCTCTCACCATTCCAGGAAGGTTAGCTCATTTTGCTCCCAGATGGGAGCAAATCACATCAGAGCAGTGGACCCTCTCTATCATAAGAGAGGGCTACAAACTTCATTTCTCAGACCTTCCTCCCTACACCATGGTGAGACACTTCAATTCTCCCACATCTCTCCTCGACCTTCTGGATCAGGAGGTGACTACCCTTCTGGCCCAGGGGGCCATAGAAGAAGTTCTCTTCTTCAACAGGGGTCAGGGTTTTACTCCCCCTATTTTCTTATTCCAAAGAAAACAGGGGGATACAGACCCATTCTAGATCTCAGAGAATTGAACAAATTCCTATGCAAGGAGAAGTTCAAGATGCTTTCTCTAGGCACTCTCCTTCCATACCTACAGAGTCAGGATTGGCTTTGTTCTCTAGATCTCAAGGATGCATACACTCATGTCCTCATCCATCCATCTCACAGAAAATTCCTACGGTTTCTGTTCCAGGGAAAACATTACCAATACAGAGTGCTTCCTTTCGGTCTAGCCTCTGCTCCAAGAGTGTTCACCAAATGCATGGCAATAGTTGCTGCATTTCTACACACTCTGGGAATATTTGTCTTCCCATACCTGGACGACTGGCTCATCCGAGCTCCAACCCAGTCAGAGGCTCAGATCTCCCTGAACCGCACCAGGCGCATTCTGCAATACCTGGGACTTGTGGTAAACCTCCCAAAGTCCCAGCTCACCCCTACTCAGTCCCTGGAATTCATAGGGGCCTGGTTGGACACCACTTCTGCAAGGGCCTACCTTCCTCAGGCCCGTTGTCAACGTCTAGTGCAGTTAGCCTCCCAGATTCAGTCAAAGAGCCATTTAACTGCCAGGGAGATGCTACAGCTGCTAGGCCATATGGCTTCCACAGTACATGTGGTACCCTATGCTCGCCTACCCATGAGAGCAGCTCAATGGACTTTGTCCACCCAGTGGACTCAAGTTTCAGGAGCTCTCTCAGACCAAATTGCAACCTCCAAACGTCTCTTTTGGTCTCTCCAATGGTGGATGTCTACTCAAAATCTGTTGCTGGGGTCCCCCTTCCAACCTTTGTTGCCCCAGGCAACCCTCACAACAGATGCCTCCCAAACAGTTTGGGGAGCTCATCTACAAGACCTCTCCACCCAAGGCATTTGGTCCCTACAGGAGACCTCTCTTCATATCAACCACTTGGAACTTCGAGCAGTGTTCCTAGCTCTCAAGGTCTTTCATACCCTCCTCAGCTACAAGACAGTCTTCATTCACACGGACAATCAAGTAGCCCTGTTTTACATAAACAAGCAAGGAGGAACTGGCTCTCTGTCACTTTGCAACGAAGCTCTAAGATTATGGGCCTTCTCCAGAGAGCATCAAATCCATCTCCTGGCAGTATACCTCCCAGGAATCCAAAACTCTTGGGCAGACAGACTCAGTCGAGTTCTGCTTCCACACGAATGGTCCCTGCACATGGATCAGGTACTCAGAATCTTCCAGGAATGGGGAACCCCGGACATAGACCTCTTTGCAAGTCTGTGGAATGCCAAACTTCCCCGGTTCTGTTCCAGAATTCCGTGTCAGGGAGTTCAGGCCAAGGATGCCTTCCTCCTTCATTGGGGTCAGGGCTTCCTGTATGCCTTTCCACCCATTCCTTTGATTCCCAAGACTCTGTTCAAACTCCAGAGGGATCAAGGATCTATGATCCTCATAGCTCCACGCTGGCCACGCCAAGTGTGGTACCCTCTACTTCTGCATCTCTCCCAAGCCCCCTCCCTGGACTTGGGAGCTGCGCCAGACCTTCTGTCCCAGGAGGAAGGGACTATGTGGCATCCAAATCCCAAGTCCCTTCACCTCAGAGCTTGGTTACTGAAGGCCTAGACCTTCAAAACTTCAATCTTTCTCAGCAAGTGAAGGATATCCTCCATTCTTCCAGAAAACCTTCCACTAGGCGTTCCTATGCTTTTAAGTGGAAAAGATTTTCCATTTGGTGTGCTCAAAAGGGTCTTGACCCTTTGGCACTTCTTGTGAATTCTCTATTGGAATAT
The DNA here is from genome assembly GCA_033557465.1 of Ichthyophis bannanicus. Taxonomy (NCBI): domain Eukaryota; kingdom Metazoa; phylum Chordata; class Amphibia; order Gymnophiona; family Ichthyophiidae; genus Ichthyophis; species Ichthyophis bannanicus. Next base: position 1,901,439,608 of record CM066031.1, read on the forward strand.
CTCCTGCATCTCTCCAATGCAGGCCTTAAAACGAATTCAGTAAGGGTCCATTTGAGTGCTATTGCAGCATCCCTTAAGCCTCTCAATGGACAACCTATCTCCTCTCATCCTCTTATTGCAAGATTCATGAGAGGCCTAACTTTAACAAAACCTCCCATTCGACGACCTCCGGTAGCATGGGACTTAAACTTGGTTCTTGGTCAGCTTATGAAGCCACCTTTTGAACCCTTAGCCACTGCCTCCTTGAAATTTCTTTCCTGGAAGGTTATTTTCCTTATTGCAGTCACTTCTGCTCGCCGCATCAGTGAACTGCAGGCCCTAGTGGCTAATCCACCTTATACAAGGTTCCATCATGATAAGGTAGTCCTTAGGACAAATCCTCACTTTATGCCTAAAGTGGTCTCACCTTTTCATCTTGATCAAGAGGTATATTTACCTGTCTTTTTTCCAGCTCCTCATGCATCCAGTGCAGAGAGGAATCTTCATACTCTAGATTGTAAAAGAGCTCTTGCTTTTTACTTACACAGGACACAGCAACAAAGAAAGTCTTCCCAGCTTTTTGTTGCTTTTGATCCTTCTCATTTAGGACTTCCAGTCTCTAAGAGAACACTGTCCAATTGGATTGCTCAGTGTATTTCTTTTGCTTACCAGAGTAAGAACCTTTCTCTGGAGGGCCATGTCACAGCTCACAATGTGAGGGCCATGGCCGCCTCTATGGCTCATCTTCATTCTGTGTCCATCGACCAGATCTGTCGAGCAGCCACCTGGGCCTCGGTTCATACCTTCACAGCCCATTTCTGTTTTGACAAGGACTCCCGCCGGGATGCCTTGTTTGGTCAGGCTGTCCTCAGACACCTGTTCCATTCTTAAACAACTCCTGCCCTCCGTCCCTTAATGGATGCCTGAGATCCATAGGAAGACGAGGAACCTTTCAGGGTCTCATACCCTTGGGGATCTCCCGGGCATCTTAGCTAGGGAGTCCCCATATGTGAGGACTCATTCCTGCTTGTTCCTGGAGATAGCACAGTTACTTACCTGTAACAGGTGATCTCTGGGAACAGCAGGAATTAGTCCTCACAACCCTCCCACCTCCCCTAGGAGTTGTATCTCTCTCTCTATCTTTCCTTTCCTCTCTCAGCTTTAAACTTGAACTGAGGAGAGTTGGTTAGGAAAGGCGGGAAGGCAGCGCGCAGGCGATGTGGGAGGCTCCCAAAAGCTTTCTTTCTGGGAAGCTGGGGAGCTTTTCCGCGCAGGCTCCGTCGGTACCGACGTACCCATATGTGAGGACTAATTCCTGCTGTTCCCAGAGATCACCTGTTACAGGTAAGTAACTGTGCTATCTGCTTAAAGTGCCGGTGCCTTTCAGATTGGGTGCATGCCCCCCCTCCTCCTCCTCCTCCCCATACCTCCGTCCAGCGCTGCCTGCTCTTTCCCTGCTGCCGGTGCCGCCATAAAAAATACAGAGGGCGGCAGCGGCAGGGAAAGAGCAGGCAGCGCTGGACGGAGGTTTGGGGGGAGAGGAGGGGCGTGCGCCCGAGCTGCAAGTTGCGCAGGGTGCGATTGCAGTTCGATATGGCCTTGTGTGCAGACATCTTGCATTTCCTCCATATAATCTAATCGGCTTTTTGGTTTGGTTCAGTCTTTGATTGGATTTCTGAAAAAGCCCCGCCCCCTCTAAGGTGTGCGGAGGGGGGGGGGCGCGCCATTTTAGACTTCGACTCAGGCAGCAGATTGCCTAATGATTGGGCCGGCCTTGTCTCCTCCCATCTTACAGAAGTGAGTGTTCTAGGGGCACCGTTGTGGTTGTTTTCCCTCCCAATGCTCCTCCCCCAGTGAGCACTGCTATTCTGTCAGACACAGGAAGATGCTTCAGCCACACAAGTGGATGTGATGTTATGTGGTGGCCATAGATGGGGTAGCTCTTGTGTTGCTTTTCTTTTCTTTCCACTTTAATGACTGTACCCGAATGTAATTCTCTCCTCCAATGTCCATGAAGAAGCTGGGCTTCAGAAAATGCCTAACTGTGACAGAAAAATAGGACACTCTGATGGACACAAGAGGGTAATTGTGGACACTGCAGCAAGAATAGTGCATGTCTATTTTATAGTGTAAAGTACATGTATAGAGACAGAAGTGGCCAAAAATGCACCTAAATTTAAGGCATGAACACTTCCACCAGCTCTGTGCCTGATGTAAATACCTGCACCTAGATTGTTCAAGAACGCTTGTAAATTATATTATTTTATAATTTATGCATGTAACTTTGCTCCCGCCTAAACTCTGCACTTGCTCACACTCATAGTGTAAGTGGGTGTGATAAGCCTGACACACATACAGAATTGCGACTGTGTCATGGATTTGCATAAGTGACTACTTAGCATGCATCTTTACTCCACTACCTCTGCAGACTGCTGTCATTTATTGACCCCCTGATAAGTCCACCTCTACCTTTCTCACTGACTTTGACTTGTGGCTTTCCCTCTATCTCCAAGAACAAGCAGTAATGTAGTCATCACATATGGGTATCGTCGGTACCGACGGAGCTTGCGCGGGAACGCTCACCAGCATCCAATTAGAAAGCTTTCGGGAGCATCCCACAGCGCCTGCATGCTGCCTTCCCGCCTTTCCCAACTTCCTCTTTCCAGTTCTTCGTTTTCCGCGGACCCAGCTGGTCGTGTTCCTGTCACCGCAGAATATTTTCCTTCTTTTTTGTGGTCGCGTCTGCCTTCCTTGACGCTTTACCGGTACCGCCGTTTTTTCTTTCTTTTCTTTAAAAAAAAAAAAATAATAATTTTAGTACTTTTTCCATTTTTCCAGGTGCACGCGCCTTTTTGGGCCTTGGGCCCAAGATGTTTTTCCACAATGGAAAAACTCTCTTCGGGTTTTAAAAAGTGCACCAAGTGTGGCGGTACCATCTCCGTCACTGACACCCATGAGTGGTGTCTGAAATGTTTAGGTCCTGACCATTCCATCTCGGAATGTATGGCCTGTGCCATGATGTCCAAGAGAGGTCGACAGAACCGAGCTGCCAAACTCAGTACCCTGTTTCCCTCTGATGCAGCTTTGGTTGCATCAACGTCTTCTACGGCTTCGTCTTCCTCCCGTGGATCTCAGGTAACTAAACACAAGTCTAGCCGGTCCTCAAAGGGTAGATCTCCTTCTAAGCATCGAGATGCCTCTGGCATTGCCCTTGAGGATTCTGCACGGCAAAATTGCCCGGTGGGAGGCTTCGGCTTCCAAAGCATTATCGGGGCTCCAGGATGTTCTCGAGGCCTCAACCTCGGCAGAACTACTGTTGCCATGCTCTGGGGTTCCGGCGATCTTCTCCGGTACCGACATTCAGGCATCGGCAGCGTCGATAGACCAGAGAGTCCTGGCTATTGAGCGCAGTCTGGCGGCTCTCCTTGCGGCATCGACGCCCTTGGAACCACGTCTGACATTTCAACCGGTACTGGCACCGACTCCGGCACCGGTATCGGTACCAGTACCGATAGCATTGACATCGGTGTCCGCATTGCCGGCACCCAGTCATCCGATGCCTTACGGTACCAATACTCCGGTACCGATTACTCCCGATACCGACTTCGGTTGGTACGGGTATCGGGCTCTTCAAGAGCATCCGGACAGGCGGTACTTCGAGTCCTCAGAAGAATCTGAGGATTCTGATAGTTCTGTCGATGCAGGAATGCTTCTCCCAGAGGAGCCACCCTCCCCTAAGCGCAGGATGTCTCCTCCAGAGGACATTTCCTTTCAGGATTTCATTGGGGAGGTGGCTCGGGGTCTGTCCATTACTGTGGCCCCTGAAACAGAGCCCAGAGCAAAGAAGTTGGAAGTTTTTACAATATCCTAAAATTCCTAAGGAGGCAACTACCTTGCCCATCCATGAGATCTTGCATGATCTCATGTTAAGAATGTGGGAGACACCTTTTACCACCTCTCCTCATTCTCGTAGACTGGATACTCTGTATCGAGTCCCTCCTTGTCCTGGTTTCCAGAAAACTCAGCTTCCTCACCACTCTATTGTAGTGGAATCAGCTATGAGAAGGATCAAGAGTGCAAAGAGGCATGCCTCTAATCCAGGACGTCAGTGCAGAACTTTGGATGCTTTTGGACGCCGTGTCTTCCAAGCTTCCATGCTTTCTGCCAGGATCAGTTCCTATAGAAATGTAATTTCAGTTTGTTCAATGTAAACCGCACTGATGCAGAATAGCGCGGTATATAAGAGAATGTAAATAAAATAAAATAAATAAATAAATAAAATATAGCCTATATATGGGAATGTTCCTGAAGGAAGTCACAGGTGATTTAGAGGCTTTGAGTCCTCTTCTTCCTGAGGATAGAAGGCAGGATTTTCTCACATTGGTCAAACATGCCCAAGATGTTTCTAAATTTTGTCAACCATGCAGCTTTTGACTGTTTTGAGTGCATAAGCAGAACCTCTGCCATTGCCATAGGTGCACGTAGAATTGCTTAGCTCCAGGCATCTGATCTGGAGCTCTGAGTACAAGACAAATTGTGAAATATTCCTTGTACTGGTGAGAACCTGTTTGGTAAAGATTGGCAGGAAAAGGCCAATGAGTTGGATGCTGACAACTCCACCTTGGATAGATATCCAAGGCCACAGCTGATCCTGCAAGAAAGAAATCTTTCAAGAAACCATTCTTTTCTAAAAAGAAAAGCTATTATCCTGCTTATTCTCAGCAAGGACGTTCTGCAGGTCAGCTTGTCAGGAAAGGTCAGCAACCACCCAAACAAAGAAAAGCAAAGACTGCTAAGCCTCAGCCGTCCCAGCAGTCTCAGCCTCCACAAGGCCTTTGACTTTCAGCTAGAGAACGTAGCCTTCCTGGCTCTCGTCAGACCAGAGCCTTCCACCATTCCAGGAAGGTTGTGTCACTTTGCCCCCAGATGGGGGCAGGTAACAGCAGAGCATTGGACACTCTCCATCATAAAAGAGGGGTACAAGCTTCATTTTTCCAGCATGCCCCCTCCCACAATGATAAGGCAGTTCAATTCTCCGACCTCTCTCATCGACCTGTTAGGTCAGGAGGTCACTATGCTTCTTGCCCAAGGGGCAATAGAAGAAGTACCTATCCATCAGCAGGGTACAGGGTTTTACTCCCCCTATTTCCTTATCCCAAAGAAAACAGGGGGATACAGACCTATCTTGGACCTCAGAGAATTGAACAAATTCCTTGTCAAAGAGAAATTCAAGATGATTTCTCTCGGATCTCGGCTGCCATACCTTCAGAGTCAGGATTGGCTTTGTTCTCTAGATCTCAAGGATGCGTACACTCATGTCCTCATCCATCCAACCCACAGAATGTTCCTTCGGTTCCTTTTTCAGCAAAAGCACTACCAATACAGGGTGCTTCCTTTTGGCCTGGCCTCAGCACCAAGGGTGTTCACGAAATGCATGGCTGTGGTAGCAGCATTTCTCCGCACTCTAGGGATATTCGTCTTCCCCTACTTAGACGACTGGCTCCTTCGAGCCCCAACAGAGTCAGAGGCCAGGACTTCTCTATCCTGCACAATGCGTATCCTTCAGTATTTGGGTCTGGTAATAAACATCCCAAAATCCAGTCTAACTCCCACTCAGTCCCTAGAGTTCATAGGAGCTTTGCTGGATACTAGAAAGGCAAGGGCCTATCTCCCCCAGGCCCGTTGCCTTCGCATGGTGCAGTTAGCTTCTCAAACAGTGCTAAAGCCTCATCTCACTGCCCGAGAAATGCTACAACTGCTAGGCCACATGGCATCTACTGTGCATGTGTTTCCCTATGCTCGCCTCCATATGAGGGCAGCCCAGTGGACTTTATCCACTCAATGGACCCAGGCATCAGGATGCCTGTCGGACAAGATAGCAAACACAAGTCACCTTATTTTGTCCCTCCAGTGGTGGAAGTCCACTCAAAACCTGTTGCTGGGGTCCCCTTTTCAACAACCCTTACCCCAGGCAACTCTCACAACAGATGCTTCTCCGATGGGTTGGGGAGCTCATCTGCAAGACCTCTCCACCCAAGGCACCTGGTCTCCACAGGAGACTCATCTACATATCAATCTCTTGGAGCTCAGAGCAATCTTCCTTGCTCTTCGAGTGTTCCACACCCTGCTCTGCTACAAGACAGTCCTCATTCATACGGACAATCAAGTAGCCATGTTCTACGTGAACAAGCAGGGGGGAACAGGCTCTCTGTCGCTTTGCAATGAAGCTTTGCGACTATGGGCCCTCGCCAGAGAGCATCAGATTCATCTCCTGGCAGTGTATCTTCCAGGCATCCAAAACTCTTGGGCAGACAGACTCAGTCGAGTTCTGCTTCCACACGAGTGGTCTCTGCATGCAGACCAGGTGGCCAAGATTTTTCAAATTTGGGGTACCCGGGACATAGACCTCTTTGCAAGTCCGTGGAATGCCAAACCTCCCCGGTTCTGTTCTAGAATTCCGGCTCAGGGTTCTCAGGCCAGGGATGTTTCCTCCTTTACTGGGGTCAAGACTTCCTGTATGCCTTTCCACCCATTCCCCTAATTCCCAAAACCCTGTTCAAGCTTCAGAGAGACAGAGGCCGTATGATTCTCATAGCTCCACATTGGCCACGGCAAGTGTGGTACCCTCTACTTCTACATCTCTCTCAAGCTCCCTCCCTGGAGTTAGGGTCTGCTCCAGATCTCCTATCTCAGGAGGACGGAATGTTATGGCATCCCAATCCCCAGTCCCTACATCTGAGGGCTTGGTTGCTGAAGGCCTAGATCTCCATGATCTTAACCTCCCTCAGCAAATAAAGGATATCCTTTATGCTTCCAGGAAGCCTTCCACAAGACGCTCTTATGCTTTCAAGTGGAAAAGGTTTACCATATGGTGTTCGCAGAAGGGTCTTAACCCCATTGCCATACCTCTGGAATCAATATGTACAAACTTAAATGAATAATCATTCCATTCCTATGCATTGATACCCTACTTGTATATAGTTACAACTGTTTTAGAGACAGTACTTCTGTTTTAGAGACAGTACTTCTGTTTAAATTGTAATACAGTGTTAGTTGATTTACTGAATCATTCTGTTTAACCTTTAAACCCTTTGTTGCACAAGTTAAGATGTTCTATGTAAAAAGTTATAATTGTTCTATGTAAAACAAGCTCTGCATTGTTAATTGTTGTTAATTGTACACCGCAACTGATCGCTGGAAGATGCGGTATATAAATAAGTGTTAAATAAATAAATAAATTACTGGAGTATCTCCTTCATTTATCCAATGCAGGACTTAAGACTAGCTCAATGAGGGTCCATTTGAGTGCTATTGCAGCTTCCTTCAAGCCCCTAAATGGACAACCTATTTCCTCCCATCCTCTTATAGCAAGATTTATGAGAGGCATTCTGCTAACTAAGCCTCCCATTAAGCATCTCCTGTGGCATGGGACTTTATTTTGGTTCTTGGTCAGCTCATGAAGCCACCTTTCGAACCCTTAGCTACTACCTCCTTGAAATTCCTTTCTTGGAAGGTTATCTTTCTCATTGCAATCACATTGTCCACGTTGCATCAGTGAATTGCAAGTACTAGTAGCTGATCCACCTTATACAAGGTTCCAACATGACAAGTTAGACTTAGGACTCATCCACGCTTTATGCCAAAGGTGGTCTCGCCCTTTCATCTAAACCAAGCGGTCTACATACCTGTGTTCTTTCCAAGGCCTCATGCATCAAATGCAGAAAGGAACCTTCATACTTTGGACTGTAAAAGAGCTTTAGCCTTTTACTTACAAAGAACACAGCAACATAGAAAGTCCTCTCAACTCTTTGTTGCTTTTGATCCTTCTCATTTGGGACTTCCAGTCTCCAAGAGAACACTATCTAACTGGATTGCTCAGTGTATTTCCTTTGCCTATCAGAGTTAGAATCTTCCTCTGGAGGGCCATGTCACAGCTCACAATGTGAGAGCCATGCCAGCTTCAATGGCTCATCTGCACTCTGTGTCTATCGATGACATCTGTCGAGCAGCCACCTGGGCCTCGGTTTATACTGTATGTAGCTAGTACATGTAAATAGTTCCCCTATGTTATCCAAGTTTGTACACCTGTTCTCTGTAAAAACAGAACAGCTTGTTGTTCTGGTCTTTTTGTTTCATGTAAACCGCGCTGATGTTGAATAGTGCGGTATATAAGAGATTGTAATAAATAAATAAATAAATACCTTCACAGCCCATTACTGCTTGGACAAGGACTCCCACCGGGATGCCTTGTTTGGTCAGGCTGTTCTCCAACACTTGTTCCATACCTAATCAACTCCTCCCACCATCCCTGGTAGAATGCCAGAGATCCATGGGGGGAAGTGGAGCCCTTCTCAAGGACGCACAACCTCTGGGGTCTCTCCCTGGCATCTAAAGCTAGGGAGTCCCCATATGTGATGACTACATTCCTGCTTGTTCCTGGAGATAGCATAGTTACTCACCTGTAACAGGTGATCTCCGGGAACAGCAGGAATTTAGTCCTCACAACCCACCCACCTCCCCTAGGAGTTGTATCTCTCTATCTGTCTCTTTCCCTTTCCCTCTTTCTCTCTTTGTCTCAGCTTTAAAACTCAGCTGGAGAGAGGCAGTTGGGAAAGGTGGGAAGGCAGCACGCAGGCGCTGTGGGATGCTCCCAAAAGCTTTCTAATTGGACGCTGGGGAGAGTTCCCGCGCAGGCTCCGTTGGTACCGACGATACCCATATGTGAGGACTAAATTCCTGCTGTTCCCGGAGATCACCTGTTACAGGTGAGTAACTATGCTTTCTGGATGCATCTTCCCCCTCACTTATTCTTGGGGATTTTAACACTCACATTGATATCCCCTCTGACCCTCATGCCTTAAAGCTCCTTTCCTTTGCCCCTCATTCATTCTCTAGCTCTGCTCTACTGCCCCTATTCACCAGCTAGGCCACTACCTTGACCTTGTCGTCTTCTCTAACTGCTTGCCCTCAAATTTCTGTACCTCAGTTCTTCCCTCATCTGACCATCACCTGCTAAGTTTCACTCTTCATCGACTCCCACCTCACTCTCACCCAGTCTCCTCCAGCATCTTTAGGAATGTGCTATTGACCCAGCAGCTCTCTCCAGTGCTGCCTCACCACCTCTTCCTCCACTATGTCATCTAAGCCTGTTGATGAGGCTGCATCTTCCTATAACACTGTCCTCTGCTCTGCTCTGCTCTGGATGCTCTTGCTCCTCCCATCTTACATCCTGTGAGGCTTACTGTACCTCAGCCCTGACTGCAGTCGAGAACCCGCTACCCACATTCAGGTGCTCACTCAGCTGTGTAACCATAGTTTGGGTTGCTCTTCCCTAGGTGCATAACTTTGCACTTGTCCACATTAAATTTCATCTGCCATTTTGATGCCCAGTCTTCCAATTTATCAAGATCCTCTTGCAATTTTCCACAGTCCTCTTGGGTTTTAACAACTTTGAATAGTTTTGTGTCATCTGCAAATTTTGATAACCTCACTCGTTATTCCCTTTTCCAGGTCATTTATGACTATGTCAAAAAGCAGCGGACCCAGCACAGATCCCTGGAGTGCACCACTATTCACCTTTCTCCATTGGGAAAATTGGCCATTTAGCCCTACCCCTCTGCTTTCTATCTTTAACCAGTTTCTGATCCACAATAGTACACTGCCTCCTATTCCATGACTCTTTAGTTTTGCCAAAGGTCTCTGATAGGGGACGTTGTCAAAGGCTTTCTGAAAGTCCAGATACACTATATCAACTGACTCACCTTTGTCCACCTGTTTATTCACACCTTCAAAAAAACATAACAGATTAGTCAGACAAGATCTTCCTTGTCTAAAGCCATGTTGGCTGTCTCCCATTAGGCCATGACTATCTACATGCTGAGTAATTTTGTTCTTTCTTTCTTTAGACAGATTTGTATGCCACCTTATCCTTCAATCAAGGTGGTCACGTCACGTCACATCACAATTGGAGGGTTACATTTAACATTAGGGTACGTGTAAACATTTAGAGAAGTACAGTTACATAACAGCATTTAGACAGTACAATTAAAGGTAACATATAACATGAGGGCATTTAGTAATGTGGTATGATAAACTCGTGTGTGTGAATAGGATGGGTGCGTGCTTAGTTGGTAGCGTAAGTGGTATTTCAGTTTGGGTATGGAATGTTGCCTGGATGCTCATATGTTTCTATAAATAGAAATGTTTTGAGGTCTTTGCGGAAGTCCGTGAGGTCATCTAATGCTCTCAGGCTCGTTGGGAGGGAGTTCCATAGTGTGGATGCCAGTAGTGATGGTGCTCTTTTTGAAGTTGTTTGTTTGGTTTTGTGATAGCCTGCAGGTGTACTGATCATGTTGTTATTGGTTCTTCTTTGTCTATTGCTGATATCTCTTGTTATGATGTTTTGGAGTGTGTCTGCTGAGAGAAGGTGAATGACTTTGAAGATGATCATGATTGTTTTGTATTTAGCTCTTGCCACCATTGGGATCCAGTGCAGTTGCTGTAGGACGGGAGTGATGTGCTCGGTCCTTGGTGTGTCTGTAATGATGCGTGCTGTGGTATTTTGTACCATCTGTAGTGGGTGGAGTGTCTGCTGAGGTAGGCCTTGATATAGTGAGTTTCCGTAATCCAGCAGCAGTGTAATGAGTGCTTGGCACACTGTGCGGAAGTGGTCCTGACGGAGCATTGGTTTGATTTGTCTGACTATTTTCAATCGTTGATAGGCTTTGTTTGCGGTTTTGGTGATGTGAGATTTCATGTTTAGAGCTCTGTCTAGTGTGATGCCCAGATACTTAACTTCTTCTTTGACTACTATGTGCTTGTCTAGGATGCTGATAGTTTGTGGAGGCATGAAGGTGGGGTTCCTGGTGACGAACATTGCCTCAGTTTTATCGTAGTTGACCGTTAAGTTGTTGGCTGTGAGCCAGTCATTCATGTTTTCGAGGCATTTGGTTATTTTTGTGGTGTTTAGTGCTAGTAGGTTGATTGGAGCGAACACCATAATATCGTCAGCATAAATGTGATAGTGAAGTTTGTGGTGCTTGATGATGTTGCATATGGGCTGTATGTAGATGTTAAAGAGCATTGATGATAGGGCTGAGCCTTGAGGTATTCCCTGCATGATGGGGAATTGTAGTGATTTCTTTTGGTCGCATTTGACTTGTTGCGTTCGCCCTTCCAAGTATGATGTAAACCACTTCAGGGTATTCTTGCATAGTCCTATCTGTTGTAAGCGTTGCAATAGCTTGGTGTGGGACCTAGTGTCGAAGGCCGCCGCGATGTCTATGAACACTAGCAGGAAGCCGTTTTTATGTCGTCCATGCCTCTTAGGAGATTGTCAAAGAGGGTGGTTAGTAGTGTTTCCACGCCGTGTTGGGGCTTAAATCCATGCTGATGTATGTTCAGTGGGGCATTTATATCAACATGGTCCTGAAGTTGCCTTTGCACTGCCTTTTCGATGATTTTCGCAAGGAATGGAAGGCTGGAGATGGGACGGTATGATTTTGGTTTGGAGGGGCTCAGATTGCTACTTTTAAGTATTGGTTGTATCTTTACGTGCTTTTGGGGTTGCGGCATGTATCCTTGTTGGAGTGAATCTTTGACAATTTTTTGAACGTGATGAGAGAGTTGCCTTTTTGTAGCTTTGAGCCACGTCACTGTGCATGGGTCTGACGGTGAAGTTTTTGTGTTTAGTCCAGATATAATGTCTTCTACTTGCTGCTTTGTTGGTATGTAGAAGCTCTCCCATGTTTGATGATGTTTTTTTATCGTGTGATCGTTTGGTTGTGGTGTAGTATGGCAGGTTTAGTTGGTGTTTTTTGACTTCATGTAGTCTGCATATTTTTGTGGGTCAAGATGGTGGGCGCTTTGTTGCGTGTCATCCTTGGTGAGCTTTTGGACAATGCTAAAGAGTTCTCTTGGTCTATTATGAAGGTTTCTGCCATTTTTCCCGGTACCGACATCAGACTCACTGGTCTGTAGTTTCCCAGATCACCCCTGGAACCCTTTTTAAAAATTGGCGTTACATTGGCGATCCTCCAATCTTCAGGTATTACCGATTGATTTTAATGAAAGTTCACAGATTACTAATAGCAGGTCTGCAATCTCATATTTCAGTTCTTTCAGCACCCTGGGATGTATACCATCCGGCTCAGGTGATTTGCTACTCTTCAGTTTATCTAATAGTTGTAATACATCTTCCCAATGTATCGATATTTCCTTCAATTCTTCCGCACCTTTAAATACCACTTCAGTCATGGGTAGCATCCCTATATCTTCCTCAGTAAAGACCGAAGCAAAGAATTCATTCAGTCTCTCCACTATTGCCTTGTCGCCTCTTAGTGCCCCTTTAACCCCTCTATCATCTAATGGACCAACTGACTCTCTCACAGGTTTTTTGTTACGAATGTACTTGAAAAAGTCTTTATTTTGTGTTTTGCTTCCGCAGCAAGCTTCTTCTCAAATTCTCCCTTTGCCTGCCTTATCAATGCCTTGCATTTGACTTGCCAGTGCTTGTGCTGTTTCCAGGTTTCGTTGTTTGCCTCTTTTTTCCATTTCCTGAAAGATGCTTTTTTCTCAACAACAGTCTCTCTGACCCCTCACCTTTAAACCATGCTGGCAGTTTTTTGGACTTCCTTCCACTTTTCTTAAAGCGTGGAATACAGCTGGTCTGGGCCTCCAAGATAGTATTTTTAAACAACACCCAAGCTTGATGTAAGTCTTTAACCTTTGCAACTGCTCCTTTTAGTTTTTTCGTAACTATTTTCCTCATTTTATCATAGTCTCCCTTTCGAAAGTTAAAAGGTAGTACTGTGGTTATCTCCAGGAACAAGCAGGAATGAGTCTTCACATATGGGTACGTCGGTACCGACGGAGTCTGCGCGGGAACGCTCCGCAGCATCCAATTAGAACGCTTTTGGGAGCATCCCACCATGCCTTCCCGCCTTTCCCAACTGCCTCTCCTCAGTTTTTGTTTTTCCGCGGAGCCGGCAGGACGTACTCCTGTCACTGCAGAAAATTCTTCCTTTATTTTTGTTTTTTCTTGTGGTCGTGTCTGCCTTCCCTCGACGCACCAGTACCACCGGTGTGTTTTTCTTTCTTTCTCCTACAAATTTTTCCCTTTGTAGGGAACTTTTTCTCTGTTTATTGCCTGACGGTTTTTTCGGCCTGCTAGGCCTCTCCACTTTCCTTCATGGAAACGCCAGCCACTATCCCTAAAACATGTTTCAACTGTGGCGGTACTAAATTAGTTTTAGACACTGTCATGCAGCGAGGGCTGATGAGAGCCCAGTTGGGAGAAAAGAAGGTGTTTTTCACAGAGAAAAAGACTTGCAATATTCCCAGGAACCAGCTAAAGGGAGCAAGAGTGTCTTCAGGGAGACTGAAGAGCCACGCCCAGCTGGTCAACCAGCTTCCAATCCTAAAAAGCAGGAGGGCTTCATAAGGGGAGTGTGGAAGACTGGAAGGGAGGAAGGAGAAGAGGCAGAAGGAGTACCGGCAGCCTCAGAGATAGAAGCACCAGCAGAAGCAGCAGCCCAAGCAGAAGCAAGGGGAGAATCACTGGCAGCACCGAGAGAGAGAGGTGGAAGTGGAAACCTGACTACTCTAGTGCTAGAGAATTCCCAGGAGGGAGAGGTGATTTCTCAGGAGCTGAGGAAGGACCTAAGGAGGTGTCAGCTCAAGCCAAACCAAGAGCTGTTTGCCCTCAAGAGGCAAAAGCCCTGCTGTAACTGCAACCCTAAGCCAAACAAGAATCATCTGGAGAAGCCAAGCCACACTGAGTCAGAAAGCCAGAAGCTGGGCTTGTACAGAGGCAGGCCTTCACCAGGAGAAGGAAGTCAAAGGCTACAGGGTAAGCCTAACCATCATAGACAAGGATTTCATCAAGCTGCTGCCTGGGAAAGGCAGGCAGTGGAAGAAAGCCGGTTACTGCCATACAAGGTATGAGAAATGTATGCCTAATAAGAAAGTTGTGAATGGTAGAAGCTATGATAAAGCTGCTGTAAAGCCTCTAAGGAAAGAGGGTACTTTAAAGCCTAACACAGCAAGTGGCCGACGCCCCAGGCTAGGCCAAGAACATTGGGAGCTGCTACAGAAAATATACAAAACCCCTGAATGTGTTTTACAAGAAACCAGGGATATAGAATCAGAGCTTTCTGATACCGTGCCAATGCAAGTGGAACTGGCAAGAGATGGACTGTACACTTTGCATTTCTGAAAGTTTAGAGTCACTGCCAGACTTGTGATTGGGTGAATTGCCGGCAGAGCATTCTTTATTTGTTTGAGCACCTCCATTCCTCTGATGTATAACAGTTTTTGCTTTGAACCCTGAGTTTGTTTTCTACCTGCATTAAGGACATTTGCTTTAAAGTTGTAACCCACTATTTAGAACCACTGTGAATAAGGGAAATAAAAGCCTTATTAATTCCCACCACTCAGCTTGATTGTTTCATTGAAGATTGGAGCTAAAGCCACTACAAGGACCAAGAGCCATTTGGGCCTTTAGAAGTCTCTCCAATCTTAACATTATATTTTTGTGTCCCACCTGCCCTGGCGTCCACTGGCCACCAGGGAAGTGTTGCTGATAACACCCATAACTGGTGCCTACCATGTTTGGATCCTGACCACTATCCGCTGGAGTGTCCCCTCCTGCAGTAGTATTTCCAGAAGAAGTCTTCAGCATCGAGCTCAACTCGATACGCGGTTCCCATCAGTTCTGAGGGTACCAGCTACAACCTTTTCACAGGATCAGGTAACCAAACAGAAGTCTGTAAAGACTAGCCAGTCCTCGGGTGGTAGATCTCATGTTCAGCATCGAGATGCCTCTGGCCTTGCCCCCGAGGACAAATTGGCTTTAAAACCCCGGTGGGAGTCTTCGGCCTCCAAAGCATTAACGGGGTTTCAGGTTGTTCCCGGGGTTTTTACCTCTACGAACATACCTGAGCCATGCTCGGTGGTGGTATCTGCTTTGAGCGGTGCCGGTACCCCAGCATCGGCAATGGTGTTGGATGAAACATTCCACACCGATGATCGCAGTCTAGCGCTCTCGGTATCTTCGGTGCCGTCAGAGTCGCTACAGACCGATCTTCCAGCATCAGTATCGATCCCGGTACCGGTTCTGGTATCCATGTCGGTACCCTCCAGGTGTGCTTCGATAGACTCGCTGCTTTCGGTGCCGAGTCTGGAATTGATCTTTAGCCTGGATGATTGGGTACCGACTCGTCTCGGTACCGACCTCGGACGGTGCCGAAGACATTGTCCCGAGGATCAAAGTCTGGCGCTCTCGGTACCTTTGGTACTGTTAGAGTCACCTCAGACCGATCTTCCAGTATCGGTACCGGCTGCGATACCACTGCCGGTACCGGTTTCTACATTTGCATCGGTATCGGTGCCTTCCATGCTTACTTCCACAAGCTCGCTTCCTTCGGTACCGAGTTTGGAATCCATCCCTGGCATGGATAGTATTCTACCGATTTGTCGTGGCACCGGCCTCGAGCGGTACCGACGACTATCTTTTCAGGACAATCCGATGTGCAACCCTTTCGGGTCTTGTATTCCAATGGATCGGGATCAATCCATTAGTGCCAAGACTAGATCTTCAACAGATCTAACCTTTACTCCTCATGGTAGAGGATCCCCCTCTGGGGAAATTTCTTTTCAAGCATTCCTGCTTGATATGGCAAGGTTACTTGCCATTTCTATACCTGATCAAGATCCTGCACTAGGGGATTCAGAACTTCTGCATGTCCCTGAGAATCCAAATGAGGTCATCATGCTTCCTTTGCATCAAACCTTACAGGATCTCTTACTTAGAATGTGGGAAACTCCCTTAAAGGTATCCCCACCTTCAAGAGCCATTGACTCTCTGTACAAGTGCCCCCTTCTCCAGGTTTTCAAAAGACTCAACTTCCTCATCATTCTATTGTTGTGGAATCAGCAATGAGGCGTGCTAAGAGTGCTAAAAGGCACTCTTCTTATCCGCCAGGTCATGAGTCTAGAACTTTAGATGCCTTTGGACGTAAAAGCTTCCAGGCATCCATGTTTTCAACAAGAATTCTCTCATATATTTTCTATATGGGATTATCTCTTGAAGAGGTCACCAACAGTTTGCTGCTTTTGACCCCTTTTCTTCAAGATCTCAAAAGAGCAGACTACTCTTTACTGGTTAGTCATGTTCAAAATATCTCTAGGTTCCTTACTCGTGTTACCCTGGACTGTTTTGAGTCTGTTAACAAAACCTCCGCTATAGCCATAGGGGCACGACGCATAGCCCGGCTCCAAGCTTCGGACTTGGACAAATGGGTACAAGAAAGGCTGGGAAATACTCCTTGTACTGGACAGAATCTCTTTAACAAAGAGACTTTACGCCAAGCTGCTCAGTTAACCACTGACACTATTGCTTTCAAAGGATTGTCAACACCTTCCTCTATCCCAGGTGGTAGGAAATCTTCTAACAAACTTTATTCCCCCAAGGGGAAAAAGTTTTATTCATTCTCTACCCATCATGCAGCTGTTTCCAAACAAGGGAAACATCAAACCAGGCTAAAGAAACCACAACCTCAACCGCTTCAGCAAACCCAGCAGCCGCAGGGTTGCTGATAGATTCTTCACTGAATCCTTCTTTCCTGTTTTTTGAGGTTTAGAACCTGTAGTCTGCTTCTTCTCATTACAAGCATCTACACCGGTTCCATCCTAAATTTTACACATGTATCTCTTTAAAGAGAAATCCTTCCTTTTAGCTCATAGAGCTTCTTAGGATGATTATGCTTTACAGGTAGTAAAGTTACTCCTCTTCCTCCTAAGTAGAAAGAGGAGTAACAACTATCAATAAGGTTGCCTATGTCTTTACCTTTGACAGTTTCTCCTGTATCAGCATGTCTCATGTTACTTTTTCAGAGATTTACTCCATCGTAAGTCTTTTTTCAACTCTGTCCCTCTTACTAAGACATTTTGGTCTGTAAGAGTGATACCACTTAACTGGAGTGCTTATCCCTAAGCCCTGAGTTTTCTACCTATTCCAGTAAAGGGTTTTCATTTCAGAGTTGTCTCCCCCTTGCAATCTTGTTTTGTGGCTGCTTCTCAGACAATGAGGGAGTCTTACCTCTCCTACTTATGTCTGTAGGTCCTTTTTCCAATCTTTGGACCTAAAATTTATTCCGCTGCCCTAACAATAGCTAGAAGTGCAGGGGCTCCTAGTGGTTAGACCACTGACTTGCTGACCAAGCAACCAGGGTTTGATCTCCAATATCAATCCTTTCTGGCCTTAGTACTAAGTCCCAGACAGGTTAAGAACCTTTTCTGGCTTTATTGTTGCAGGCACATCAGCGTACCTTCTATCCTTAGCCTTCTCCAATCCTTGGGCTTTGGCGGAATAGTTCAGGTTACATACTGGTACTTAAACAGCCAGTTTTTTCTTCTAACCAACCTGCAACATGCTCTCTGCATTTCTACAGAGCAGCTCTGCACTATGGGCCCTTGCTAGAGAGCAAATAATTCCAGATGGTTAGGAAGGGCTTTACCTAGTCATGACTACTGGGTTCTTTCCTACCCTTACCATTTCCATCAAAGTCTCCTTCTAGAATAAAGGACACAGGCCTTTAATTACGTGAAGACCTAAAGAATTACTCAATTCCCTGGGTTGGTTCACATCTCCAGTGGACCCCTTCACCAGGGATGGTTTTCTTTTCGTAACAGCCAGTCCTTGTCTCATATTTTCCTTCCACCCTCAGTTCTTCATGGGGAAATTCATATTGAGCGTAAGAGTGCATGATACTCATTTTGCCCTCTTAGAAGGGAAAATATGGTATCTCATTTCATTGCGTCGTCTTCTCCAGCTGCCATACTGGAGTTATGGAAGGATCCAGACTTACTGCCTGCGAATTAAAAACATCCTCTGCACTTTTTTCACGTAAGCCTTGTGATAAGGAAGCTTATCATAGCTCAGGTAGGAGCTATAGAAAAGATGATGTGACTCTGAACAAGCAACCTGTCAGTTCTGGTAGAAGCAAGAAAACAGAGTTTTCACATAAAAGACTACCAGTCCCAGAATGCACCAGGTTTCCAGCAGCCATGAGAGGGGCTGAAGTGAGAAAATGTGTGTGCAATCAAGAGAGCTATGAGGTAATCCCTAAGCACTCATCTCAAAGGGCAGGGCCTGATTCAACACAGCTGCGCTGTGTTAGGGAGCAGCACACATTAGGAAAGAATAAGAATAGAGCTTATTCTTCAGATAACAGTTTCAAGAACAGCTTCAGCAAAAGCTACAGAAAGAGCTTGAGGGAGAGCTTCAGCAACGGCTACAAGCCCCAGTATCACCTGGAGAAGCAGAAGCCAAGCCAAGCGGATAGAGAGAGAAGGAAACTCTCTGGAAGGAAGAGAAGAAGGGCCATTGGAAGGTCTGGGAGATTCCAAGGCAGTACCCATACTGGGAGGTATTCCAAGTGCCAGCAGAGTCCATTGGACTGGATTCAGCCAGAGGAATGGATTGGCAGAGATAGGAATCACCAGTGGCTACCTGGAAGAGAGAAGACTGCACGTGGAAAGGACTTTCAGACCAAGGCCAGAAGGTATGTGAGAGGAGATCCAGTGTCCAGGGATCAAGATTGGAAGGCTGGACATCAGAATTGGATTACATACTGGCCAGGCTATACAGAGAGGAATAATGATGGCAGGAGAGGCTCAGATATGAACACTGATCCAGACCCTATCTATAATAGAGAATGGCAGCAAGGGAATAAGCATTCTCATGATAGTGCCTTAATGAAAGACTCGTCTGTGCCAATGTATGATAGTGACCCTATGCTGATTGATGAAGGGGGAGATACAGCAGATGAAAGTACAGTTTACATGGACTGTTCTCTATCTAAATGCTATTGCTAGCTTTCTGTGGGCAAACACATCAGCCATCACAAAGAAACCTAACTTTGTTCTTTATTTCCACTGCAAACAGCTCTTAAAGCAGGATTTGGGTTCACACAGTAGCAGCCAGCCAGCTAAAGGCTTACAGCTGGTCAATTGATAGTAATTAAAGCTGCACCTGATTGTGTGTGTGAGCAAGGGAGAATCACTGCTGGGATCTGCGTGGAAAATAAGCAGAAGTTAACCTAACAAACAAAGTTTATTCTTTTCTTTGTGCCTTTGTATTTGGTAATTATTTGCTAAGAAAACATTAGCTAATTGCCTGACAAGCTGAAGGTTGTTTTCTGATTTTGCTTTGTGACTTTTTGTTATCCATTTAAACACTGCAAGCAAGTAACCTCATTTATATTGCTATCAAGCATACATGTGCTGGGTGAATTAAACCCCATCAATAAAAGAAGTATTTTATTGGCCTTACCACTTGGTTTCACAACTCAATTATTGTCATCAGCTGTGTTTGGGAGTGAATGAACTACAATACCCACAATATCTTGCAAGAATCATATGAATATATGCATCGTCAAGATTGTGTAAGTTCTCACCCTAGGCAGCCGTCTGACAGCCTCCATTCCTGGTTATTCAAGGGCTAGAATTCTTAAAGAAATCTAGACTTCTCCTTGTCAGTGAGAGCACTCCCTTAGCTCTCCCACTCATAACCGGGGAGAACAGATTCTCTAATCATCTCCTCAAGCAGGTAATTCCCTTCTTGTTATTAGATGAATCTTTCTCTCTCCACATATCCCTATGTGGGGACATGGGTGTATATATATATATATATATATATATATATATATATATAGATAGATATAGATATATGTATATCTCTGCTGTGTGTATGTGTATATGTATATATGTGTGTATATGTATATGTGTATATGTATATATATGTGTGTATATGTATATATGTATATATGTATTTATTTATTTATTTATTTATTTAAACAAACAGTTGCTTATATACCGCAACCTTCCAAAGATCAGGTGCGGTTTACAATGAACAATTTAGGAAACCGTGAACAGAGCTGTTTTTACATGGAACTTCTGTGAACTATATACAATATACTGTTAATTACATTAAACATTTGGTTATAGTAAAAACATTATAAAACTATTTACAAAGGTATGGTTCATATAGGTAACTATATACAATGGAAATGGGTCCCGTAGGCAATTCTTAACTTGAGTTAGAGTGGGACAAGCAAGGTAGAAGAAACTGAATGGAGAAAGAGAAGAGAAGGAAGGTATTAGTGAGAGTGTAGGGTGAGTAATGTTATGGTTAGATTGAACCGAAGGATGAGCTATTCATTTTGAGCTTAGGTCAATGATGGGACAATGTGAAAAAATTGAGGTCTTGTAAGTATTGGGTCGATATAACTTATATCCATCTAACATCTGTTATCCATTTTCTGTCTGAGATATTTGGTTTATGTTTGGTCCATAGTGAAGGCTGAACAGATGGGTCTTTAAATTCTTGCGGAGCTTTTTAAGTTCAGTTAATGCTCTTATTGCTTCAGGGAGGGAGTTCCAGAGAATGGGAGCTGCGTGGGAGAAAGCTTTTTTGTTAGTTAGCTTTTTGGCCTTTATGAAATCTTTAGAAATCCTTATTTTATTTGAGTTGCCACTCCTTTGTATAGTTTTATTTGATTCTTTAGTGATAAGCTTGTTTAGAGAAGCAGGTGCCATATTATTTAGTGCCTTAAATGTGGTTATTATCATTTTATAGTTAATTCTGGATTGGATTGGAAGCCAGTGTAAGTTTGCTAATATGGGTGTTATATGCTCAAAAGGGTGCACCTTCATTATAGTTCTAGCTACTGCATTTTGAGCAAGTTGGAGTCTTTTTATGTTTTGTTTAGTTGCACCAATAAGAGTTAGGTTGGCAAAATCAAAGTGCAGAGTAATTATGGCCTGAATTATACTTATAAAGTCGTGTAAATGAACAAGTGGGCGTAATTGTTTTAGGATTTTGAGTTTAAAATAGACTTTTTTTGTTATGTTTCTAGTCTGGGTATTCATGCTGAGGTGTGTATCTAGGATCACGCCTAGGTATTTCACTTCATTCTTTATATGGATGTCATGATTTTGAAGTGTAATCTGTGTTGGGGGAATGAATGATTGGTTTTTTGTTACAATTAGTATGTCAGTTTTAGAGTGGTTAATATGAAGATTGTGATCTTTTAGCCATGTAGCTAGTTCATCGAAACAGTCAGTTAATAATTGGAGTGGGAGTATGGGGATTGTGAAAGGAATGTACATCATTATATCGTCTGCGTATATATGATAGAGTACATTGAATTTTTTAAAGATGTTGCAGATTGGTTGGATATAAATATTGTAGAGGAGGGCTGATAGGGCGGAGCCTTGCGGGAGGCCGAGTGTTTGATTGTATGTGTTCGAAGTTTGGGAGCCGATACGGACTGTTTGTGTTCTGTTGCTCAGATAGGATGTGAACCACTAGTGTACTGTTGAACTTACTCCTATTTGATTGAGCCTATTAAGCATTATAGAATGGTGGACGCTATCAAAGGCTGCACTGATATCCAGGAAGAGAAGGATGAACGCTTGTTTGGGGTTATCGATTCCTCTTACTAGTGAGTCTATAAGTATTGTTAATAACGTATCTACTCCATGGCAGGGACGGAAGCCGTATTGTTGGTCATCGAGGGGGGCAGATGTGTCCAAATATTCTTGTGTTTGAGATTGAACAACCTTTTCGATGAGTTTAGCCATAAATGGTATACTTGAAATGGGTCTATATGAGTTTGGTGAAGTTTTGTCAATATTTCCGTTTTTGAGTATGGGGCGGATTTGTGCGTGTTTTAGTGTGGGTGGTAGATACCCTTGGCATAGCGATAGATTGATAATAGGGAGTATGAAGGGGGATAGAGTTGTAAGAGTATTCTTTATCCAGATTACAGGACAAGGATCTAAGAGGGAGGTGGTAGTATTTAGATTTGATATAATGTTTTTGAGGGAGTCTTTGGTAACAGGGTGGAAGTCAGCCCAGTCGTCAGTTTGATGCTGGTTGGTATTGGTAAGTGGCATTGGTGAGAATGTATTAAGTTTTGTTTTGTTTATATAGTGATTAGCTAAGTACTGGGCCGTTATATCTGTGATGTCATTGCTAGGGTTATGTGTATTGTTAGTTAAGTTTTGGACTATTGAAAATAGTTCTCTTGGTCTTTTTATAGATATGGATATATCTCTGTCTACCTATATATATATATCGCAATATATAATAGTAGGTAAATATCTATATACTACTTCTATCTGTCTGCCTAGGTTCATATATACATATATTTCCTATAGGGCTCCGACAGATGGTCACTATCCCTATCAATGCTGCTCCAGCATGCTTAGGGGTCTACATAAACAACCACTTCTCTGTGGTAGTTAAAAGGTTTTTTCACCATAACCTTCAGGTTAGGTACATCTGAAGTCCTCCATGTACCATCTTTTTTCCTAAGTGACTTCAATTAGGAAGGACATTCTGAATCTTCTGAAAATAGGAGGCTACAATGCCTCATACTTATTTATTTATTTATTTATTTACAGTCTCTTATATACCGCACTATTCATCATCAGCGCGGTTCACATGGAACAAAATGCTCAGTACATATAACACGTATGAGTTTACAGGTAACAGGGTATAAATAACTTGGATAACCGGGGTAACTATTTACAAAACATTTACTATTTACTTCTGTCCTTCTTTGTCATCGGATATGGGGGTTTTCAATACCCCTCTTCTCCTATAAGAACTATGTCTCTTTAAGGTCAAAAGAGCTTCAGGCTTATCTAATAGGGACTTCCGCATTTCCTGCAAAAGTCCTGCCTCATTGAACTATCCCAGTTTCCGCTGGGACTTTTTCTCGCCCTAAAGGTTCTGACCTCAACCTTTCTTTTGCACTGTTTATTTACCTCTGCTCTACATTGAGGTACTCCTTGAGGATATTCTGCTGGTTCATATTATCAGATCCATATGAACCTCCATAAACGTTTTACAATACCATCAGGTGAGGTCCATATTGGTATATTGCAGTTCAATGTTTACTACTAGATATCATCTGCACAAGGACTCCTATCTAGGCGTCCTGTTTGGTCCAGCTGTTCCACAGCACATCTTTGTTTTTAGTTCAACTCCTACCCTCCATCCCCAGGATGCCTGAGGTTCTGTCGAATAGCATGGCCTTCTCAGATTCGCAACATGCTGGGACTCCTCCAGGCATCTTAGCTTGGGAGTCCCATATGTGAAGACTCATTCCTGCTTGTTCCTGGAGATAGCACAGTTACTTACCTGTAAAAGGTGATCTCTGGGAACAGCAGGAATAAGTCTTCACAACCCACCCACCTCCCCTAGGAGTTGTATCTCTCTATCTCTATCTTTCCTCTCTCTCTCTCTCTCTTTGTCTCAGCTTTAAAACTTAACTGAGGGGTGACTTCCGGTGACGTCAGCGGGGCTAATGGCGGCGTGATTTAGATTGTGCCGCCAAAGCCTGCGTTAAAGGGGGAATTAACACCCCTAAGCTGCGGAATTTGCGAGCCCCAAGCGAGGGCTGAGAAGGGGAAGAGCTCCGGGCAGACCTACTGGCGTGGTGTGGCCATCTGCCACGTTGAGGAGCCGGAACAAGCGGTGCGGGGAAACAGCCTTCGGGGCCTAGCCGACCACGTGGCGAGAAAGCCCGGCAGGAGCGGGAGCGGTGCGGCATCGGCCAGCCCGGAGGTCAGGCGAGCAGCGGCGGCCCTGAGAGTAGGCGATTTGCTGCTCCGGCACACTATAAAGCTGCATATCTTGAAACCAGAGGTGAGCGGAGCGCCGGGGAGCAGCTGAGAGCGGGGGTGAAGGCACTCTGCGACAGAGAGGAGGCGAGAGCTTGAGCAAGCAGCTGGAGGCCGCCGGGGGAAACTGCAGAGCTCGCGCCAGATCCCGGAGTGGTGGCAGGAGTTTAGTGCTGGCGGTAGTGCAAGGCACAGTGAGCAGGAGGCCAGCTGAGACCTGGAGGAAGTTGGAGAGCGTATTTCAGCCTTGAGAGAGGGGCCAGAGAGCAGCCTGGAGTGGAGTACCCGAAGGCGGTGTTGCAGACTGATACGGAGTATGGGGTACCAGCCCCCAGTGGAGAGCGACAATACTGAGGTGAGCGGCTCGGGGGTACAGTGGCTCCAGGAAGGAGAGGCTCCAGAGCAGCAGCATTAGCTCAGCACAGCTGACTGCAGGTGCATTATTTAGGGGCGAAGCCCAGTGGAGTCCTCCCCAGCAGGACCAGGACCCTAGGGAAGTTCAAGGTTCCCCACACACACAAGTATGGAGAAAAATAAGGGGGCTGTAGCGGCACGGAAGAAGCTGGCGGACTTTCATTCCCCCTACGCGACAGCTAAAGGTGGTAAGGAGGGGAGAAAGAGTGCCGACCGTTGGCGGGAGACCCCAAAGACCAGGGAGAGGAGATGGATCATGGAGCTGGATTGGGGGATTTGTCCCAATTAAAAGCCTGGCTCACCAACATGAAAGATGAGATCAAAACTGAAATCAGCGGAGTGAAGCGCGAACTTAAAGAGTCCATACAGTCATTACGGCAAGATATCGTGGACATTGGCAACAGAGTTGAAGAGATGGAGCTCCAGCTGGAACAGCATGGAGAGGAAATGGCAGACCTACAGCAGAGCTGGGAGGCACTCCAGCAGACCCAGGTGGATCAGCAAATGAAGCTGGAAGATCTGGAAGACAGGTCCCGGCGCTGTAATTTACGGATCCGGGGGATTCCTGAGGAGCCCCAATATCGCAACTGTGAAGAGGTTCTGCTGAGGGTGTTCAAATTCCTGTTGCTGGCCGCGGACTTACCGGGGGAGATACCGCTGGACCCATCCCCCATTGAACGAGCTCACCGTGGCTTGGGGCCGATACGTGACAACAGACCCCGAGACATAGTGGTATGTCTACGTACGTATAAGATAAAAGAAGGATTGCTGCAAGTGGCGCGGAAAGTACAACAGATCACGTGGGAGGAACACCCTCTGGAGCTTTTTCAAGACCTCTCAGCGGGAACGCTTCAACGCTGGCGCAGCCTGAAGGCGGTGACAGCGTACTTGCGAAAAGAAGACATTCGATATAAATGGCTGTTTCCCTTTGGGTTGCTTATCACCTGCCGGGGGAAGTCCAGGAGAGTACAAACCAGTGAGGAGGCTTGGACTGTTCTCCGAGAGTTTGGACTATCTAATATACCAGAAGAGGGGCGGCCCTCAGTGGGAGAGTTGACCATGACTGTGAAACCCCCAAGCTCGCAGAGGAACCCACAGAGATGGCATAGAGTCCCCAAGGTCGGGAAGAAGGCGGCGAGGCTGAATAGAGAGAGCCTGGGACTGTCAGCAGTTGAGCAGGCCACCAGCTGAAACTGTGGACTTTGAATGTGTACTGTTGATTTAGTGGGATTCTCATGTTCTGGTATCTTTGTGATGCTACAGTGGGGGATGGGGGGAAGGGTCTGAGTGTAGGGGAGGAGGGAGGAGGGGAGGCTTCTAGGGGGGGCCTGGGTAGATAGGGGGCGAAGAAGGCTGGGGGGGTAGCGATGAGATAGGGGGTAAGGTGGAGGTAGGCAGGCATGGCCCGCTTACAGGTCACCAGTATGGAAGATGACTCTCTCTTACTGAGAGGGGGTTGGGGTGGGGAGGGGGTAGACGGGGAGGGGGGGAGGGAGGCGGAAAGGGAAGGGGGGGAGTGGCAGAATGGGTGAGCTTAAAATAGTTACACTAAACGTTAAGGGGCTTAACTCACCTTTTAAGCGACAACAACTTTACTCTGAGCTATCTCGCCAGAAGGCGGACATAGTCATGCTCCAAGAAACACATTTGACAAGGGCCAATTTTAACTGCCTAATCGCCCGCTCAGTTAAAATTGGGGAAGGCCCCGGGGTTGGATGGGTTCTCCGCTCGGTTCTACAGGACCTTTGGAGGCCTGCTGATCGGGCCCTTGGTGAGACTTTTCAACCAACCTCGGGAGGGTGGGAAACTAGCGGATACCATGGGCTGGGCGGGCATTACGGTGATTCATAAGGAGGGGAAGGACCCGCGGGAGTGTGCCTCCTACAGGCCTATCTCTCTGCTCAATCTGGATGCTAAGCTTTTGGCCAAGATCCTTACTGCCCGGCTGAACAAAGTCATTGGGAAATTGATTCACCAAGACCAGGCAGGGTTTATTCCGGGGCGTCAGGTTGCTGACAACATTAGGAAGGTCCTTAATATCATTTGGGCTAGCGAGCGGAGAGGGGAGGAGGCGCTCTTGCTCTCGCTGGACGCGGAAAAGGCTTTTGATCAAGTGTCCTGCCCTTTCCTCTTCCAGGTGCTGGAGAAGGTGGGGCTGGGGGGGGAGTTCTTAGCGTGGGTACAGGCGCTTTATGCGCACCCCAAGGCGTGTGTACGGGTAAATGGGGCCCACTCGGAGTTTTTTGATCAAGGGCGGGGAACGCGGCAGGGCTGCCCCCTGTCTCCGCTACTGTTCGCTTTAGCTATGGAGCCTCTGGCGCAGCGAATACGGGATAGGGAGGACATCCTGGGCATAACCGTGGGAAGGAGTGCTTATAAAATATACCTGTTCGTGGATGATATAATTTTAAGCTTAGCGCGTCCTCGGACGAGCCTGCCTATAGTGAAGTGGGAGCTGGAAGAATATGGCACAATCTCGGGGTTTACGATCAATCAGACAGTCGGAAATCTTGAACCTGACGGTTCCTAGTGGGCTAGCCCGTACCCTGGCTACGAAGTATCCTTTCAAGTGGGCCCGAGGCTGTATCCGGTATCTAGGCATTTTGATAAGCAATAAAATAGATGAGTTGTATAAATTAAATTATGGGAGGGTGCTGGGGAAGATAGAGGGATGGTTGGATGGGTGGGGTCGCGGGTATCTATCCTGGTTTGGGCGCATAGCGACGGTTAAAATGATGTTAGTGCCCAGATTGTTGTTTCTTTTTCAGACGCTTCCAGTATGGGTCCCCCCACATAGTTTAAAGAGGATACAGCGGTTGATCAACCGGTTTATCTGGGTGCAGCGGCGGCCTAGGATAGCCCTGCAGGTTTTGCAACGGTCTAGAGGGGAGGGGGGGTTGGGGGTTCCTAATATACGTAAATATTATGAGGCAGCGCAACTCAAAACGGTGTATGAGTGGCAAAGGGAAACATCCAAATCCTGGGTCAAAATGGAGTATGAGTTGGTCGGGGGAATGGACCTGGAAAGGGCGATCTGGCGGGGGGTATAAGGGACTGGACCAACACGCTGTGAGCCCTATGGTAGCGAACAGCTTGAGAATTTGGAAACGTCACAAACCTCAACTGGTTCCGGATAAGGGTTATATTCAGAGGATGACTATAGAGGCGTGCTTCGAGTGGGGTCAGGGCCCCGGAGTGCATGTCCTACGTAGATGGGCTAGTACTGGGTTAACGCATGTCCAACAGGTCATTCACCCTCAGGGGGTTCATCCATTTGAAGGCCTTCGGGACCTCTATAGGCTGGAAGGGAGCGATCATTTCGCTTATATGCAAATGCGGAGCTTTCTGAGGCATCCTAAGGTATGGAAGGATCTATGGGAGAACCGGGGGTGGCTCGAGGCTATCTGTAATGGCCAGGGGGGGAAAAGGGGGTTTTGTCCAGAATTTACAAAGGCCTACTGGGGATCGGAGAGTGTAAGATTCGATACATGTTGCAATGGGAGGAGGATTTGGGGGTGTGTTGGAGTGTGGAGGGCTGGGAGAAGATCATACAGACGATCGCTACTGTGTCGATAGCGACTCAAATCAAAGAGAACGCATATAAAGTTTTATACCGATGGTATTGGATGCCAGTGCGTCGCTTTAAGGCTGGGAAAGGACGGGATGACTTATGCTGGCGGGGATGTGCGGTACGAGGAGATTGGCTGCATATGTGGTGGAAGTGTGATAGGTTACAGGTTTATTGGGGGCTGGTTTGGGAGGCGATCCACAGGATGACCGGGCAGAAACTCCATGGGCAGCCAGCTGCTTGCTTGTTGCATAAACTCGATGGAGGTCTCTCGAGACTGGAGGAGGGGGTTCTGCATCATTGTATAGCAGCTGCCCGATGTGAGATAGCCCAGCACTGGGAGGGGCAGAGTATCCCCCAGCTGGCAGATTTTGTGTGTAGAGTGACTGAGGTGAACCTGATGTATAAACTAACGGAGCTGAGGCGGGGGACAGGAGGGAAAAGTGGGGCATACTGGGAGAAGGTTTGGAGATGGCTGGAGGGGTGGAAGGGGAGGGGTTGAAGGGGGGGCTGGGAGCAGGATGTACCTAACAGGTGGTCTGGCTAAGCTGTAGGGTGAGTGTCGAGTGGAAGGGTAGGAGATCATGTAAGGGGGACGGGCAAAGCAAGGGGGTGGGGGGAGGGGAAGGGGGGGTGGGCTAGTTGGTCTGTTAGTCTCTAATTTAAGTAAGAGATGGGCGGGGGGGGGGGCTAGGGGGATGGGGCAGTTTTGGTTGGTTTGTATGCATCGTAGTATGGATACATTAGGATTGATGAAGAAGTTGATTGTTGTTGGTTTACATGGACCATAATGTATACTAATGGTCTCTCACTGGTTTGTATTGTATTTTTCTTATCAAACCTTAATAAAAACTCTAAATGGGAAAAAAAAAAAAACTTAACTGAGGAGAGGCAGTTGGGAAAGGCAGGAAGGCAGCACGAAGGCGTGGTGGGATGCTCCCAAAAGCGTTCTAATTGGACGCTGGGGAGCGTTCCCGTGCAGACTCCGTCGGTACCGACGTACCCATATGTGAAAACTTATTCCTGCTGTTCCCAGAGATCACCTGTTACAGGTAAGTAACTGTGCTTTCTTTACTATCTCTCCTCCACTAATTAAATCAAATGCGATCATGCTATGATCACTATTGCCAAGTGGCCCCAACACTCTTATCTCTTGCACTAGATCTGGTGTTCCACTAAGGACTAGGTCTAATATGGCTTCCCCTCTGGTCGGTTTATGAACCAGCTGCTCCAAGAAGCAGTCATTTATTTCATCTAGGAACTTGATCTCCCTAGCATGTCCTGCTGTGACACTGACCCAGTCGATACCGGGGTAACTGAAATCACCCATTATTATTACTGCACTGTAACTTTTGTTAGCTTCCTTGATTTCTTTGAGCATTTCATCATCCATTTGTTCATTCTGGCCAGGCGGTCGATAATACCCCTCCACTGCCATCGCCTTCCCCTTTTTACATGGAATTTCAATCCATAGAGATTCTACAGCAAATTTTGTTTCCTTGGGAATCAAGAGAACAAACAGCTTACCACTCAAGTCTGACCAGGTCCCCCACCCGAGAGATCCCTGACTTGACTATTGACACCAAGAGAGCAAGACAGACCATTTAGTTATTTATTTAACAGATTTTTTTATACCATTTTATCATTTCAGTCAAAGTAGTTTACATTGTAACTTAAACTTGGAAATATACATTAAACAGGGGCATTTTTTATTTATTTATTTATTGTGGGCTTTCTTAGCCCCCTCCTCACCAGCAACCTGCAGGGCTCTTGGAGCCACAGAAAACTACATTCAAAACAATGGGAAGGTGATCTAAAAGACAGCAATAAAATACCACACTCTTATGTATATATATATATATTATATATATATAATATATATATATACACCAAAGCTTTGTGGAGAGAAACAATAGAACCAAGTTCTCTTTGTTTACTCTAACTGCTAGCCATGGTTCACTTTATAAGGCTCTTTTGGATGATACAGCATAATTTCACTTTATTATGACACGTCAGATATTACGTATTTATCACATCATAGGTCAACTTCTAATCAGTGTAGGTCAGTATGAGGAGACATACATGTATTCCAAGACATAACTGTTTACTGCTGACTAGGTCAGTATGAGGATACATACACATATTCCAAGACATAACTGTTTACTGCTGACTGCTTGATATCTAATAACCCTGAGACAGAGAGGCTAGAGTACAGCCTGCCCTTTCTTTATTTACAGGACATGTACCTCTTCACCTACTTAGTAAGCAAATATATGAAGTTTATTTCTAAGCAAAGTTCTGAACAAAATTAACTCTCTCAGGTTTTCTTAGACAGTCTGGTTGTGTACACCACCCTGTACAAACAAACATACTTTCAGTCCCTCCTCTGATTCTGTAAAGAATCATTTCTAAAGTAAGGAAACTCAGACATTGCCACTAAAGTAGAATTAAAACTAGATTCTGGGTCAGTCTGTAACATCAACGTAGGGGTCAGTAATTCCACTGATTTCTTACAGCAAGCTGTGAAAGGTGGAGAGGTGGAAAAGAAACCAGTGCTGACATAGAGAAACAGCCCCAAGGTAAAACTGATAGTACATAGAGAATTAATACTCCTAGAATGAGAATTCTCAAAATACCAAGCAAAGAAGCTAATAAGCCATGCAAAGGCCTGGATAATGAAGAAACAGAATCAAATAGAGCTGAAAAAGAACTTACAGAATTCTCACTTGAAACAAAAGTACGGTTCTTAACTCTATCCAATAGGCCTTTTACTATTTTTCCATTATTATCAAGCAAACTACAACAACCAACTATTACTTCACACACACCATTTTCCTTTGCTAGGAGAAAATCTAAAGCCATTCGGTTCTGGGCTGCATAAGCTGACACTTTGTTTACTGGACCTTGCAATACACACTAATTGCCTCAGTAAGAAGCAGAGCAGCCACTATGACTTCATCCTGAGGGGATACATCCCTTTTTCTTCTTAAAGATTTGTTCAGGATTGATAACAAATTAATATAGTAAAGTTCAATGCACTATGGGGTATCCACCAGGGCTATATAGCAGGTACCGGACCAACCTCTGGGAAGCTCTGTATATACAAAAGTACCACACACACACAAAATCTCCTTCTAAAACCACTAAGCACTCTGCTCAGATTGTCAAATTCTGAGGACAAGATATATTCTGTAATCAATTATTCAAAACCCTCTGAGTCATGACCTTTTTATTAAATCATTTCACTTTAACTCTGGTTAGGTATGCCTAGGTCAGAACTAGAGGCATCCAAAAGGGTAGCCAGAACTACACACTTGGTTCCCTTTAACTGGCATCAATTATAAATTACTGAAATATAGGAACCTGTACATGGGATCTTCATACCTATATCTTTAATTATTCTAGGTTCTGTGTTTGTATAGCACAGTTACTTACCTGTAACAGGTGATCTCCGGAACAGCAGGAATTAGTCTTCACATATGGGAGACGTCGCCGACGGAGCCCGCACGGGAATGCTCCCCAGCATCCAATCAGAAAGCCTTTGGGAGCATCCCCCGCGCCTGCGCGGTGGCTTCCCGCCCTTCCTACTGCCTCTCCCCAGTTGAGTTTCATAGCTGAGCCAGAAGGAGAGGAGAGGAAGGAATAGAGAGATACAACTCCTAGGGGAGGTGGGCGGGTTGTGAAGACTAATTCCTGCTGTTCCGGAGATCACCTGTTACAGGTAAGTAACTGTGCTATCTCCAGGAACAAGCAGGAATGAGTCTTCACATATGGGGACTCCCTAGCTAAGGATGCCCGGGGAGATCCCATAAGCGCAGCCCAGGACAGGATGGAATTTTCCCAACCTGGATCCCCGGCATCCCCTGAGGGATGGAGGGTAGGAGTTGAGAAGAAAGGAACAGCAAAACCCAAAGACTACAAGGGGAGTAGTCTTTAGAACGCATGTGAAGTATCATTAAGTATGTAATGAATCAAGGACCTAGTACCACGTAGCGCTTACCTACTGGGTTGTAGGGAGTAGAACTGAGATGAAGGTACTGTAGGCACAGTAGCGAGGTCTTCAAGGGAACTTCACAGCAGCGAGGAGGAAGTTCCAAATCCGGACGGGCAGGAGACCCAGGTGTCAACTGGGGCAGGAGAAGGACGGCAGGTCTTCAAGGAAGCTCTGTGCGAAAAGCTGAGCACTCCCTCAGGAGTAGAGTCCATAACCCTGAGGACTAAGAGTAGAAGACTGACCGATCCGGATAGCCCAGTCCGGAGGAGAACGGGGGTGTACCCCGGACCGAAGGAGTACACAGTCTACCCTAGCTGAAGGGATAGGGAGACAAGGGTCTGAACCTCATGAAGGAGGGCATAACTAAAAGTAGAAGCTGTTGACTTCACAGCAGTAAGCGGAGTACATAAGTACCGGCCATTGGGGAAATAGTCGGTAGAACACAGGCACTGAGGACATCACCCAATATGCGCCTACCAAAACAGATAACATCTAATATTCCTCTATATATATATATACATACATTCATACTTTGGACACATCATGCGAAGAGAGAGATCATTAGAGAAAGACATTATGCTTGGCAAGATAGAAGGTCAACGCAAAAGAGGAAGGCCAGCAATGAGATGGATCGATACAATAACAGCAGCTATGGGTACCAGTCTGTCAACAACGAGCCGCCTGACTGGAGACCGAACACAATTTAGGATAGCTATCCAGAGGGTCGCCATGAGTCGACTCCGACTCGACGGCACTTAACAACAACAACATAATATATATTAAGGTAAGTTGGGCATGGAGAACGCCCACCCGGGTACTAACACAGGTATGCACAGGAACCTACCTACGTGAGCATAACACATAACACTGATAAGGCGGACCTGCCACTGATCCACAGAAAACGCCCACCTCAGGAGGTGGCGTCAAAGATCCATCCGGAGAAGGGATCTATTCCTGTGGGGCAGGGGCAGATCAGCGAAACTAACAGCACGGTAGCGTGAAGGACAGAGGATAATATCAGTCCGGTAAGGGCACATCAGAGGTACCTCAGGCCCTAGATGTGTACCCAGGGCATTCACGCAGAAAAAAACTCGCCCCCCGCCTTAACGGGAGACATGAAGGTATAGTCAACGAAAAGCCTTGGAGTGACTATAGCAGGGGGTTCTCCTGCCTGAACAGGGAGAACAGACAAGGGGACGGGGCTGATCTGGCCTTATCGAGGGATCGCTCAGGACATGCTGCGCAGGATAACAAACAAAGGACTACACTGGGAGAAGGATTTCGGTATGGTATCAATCAGCAGGGGGTCCCTGGAAGAGAAGGGTTCGGGGAACGTACCTAAGGGTAAGTCAGTCGAAGGGGAGTATGTCCATGGGCCATAACTATCATGGAATGGAGGTGATCTCCCTCTTCCGAAAGGAAGGAGAATACCTTAACCCCTGGACAGCATCCGAACCATTTGCCCCTCCGAACGAACCCCATTGTAGAGCTAAAAATTTAAACTTCTGGTAAGAGAAGTTAATTGTAAGCCGCCACATACAGGAGCCTAAAGCTGCTTGGTATGAGTATCCTGATGCGGGCCCAGGAACTTCAGACCGGATTGAGACGTCCCTTGCTTAGGCGCACCTGGCGGGTGGGCGGAGGGATGAAATTTTCTCTTCCTAGGGAAGGAAGATCTAGTAAGACATTTTCCACCCCCGGGGGGAAGAGAGGACTTTGGACGGTTTCTAACGCTAGGAGGGTTAGCGAAGCACTGAGCAACCTGACGCAAGGCTTCGCTGTTGAAGAGGTGGTCTCCAGCACACGGAGAATTGCCCAAATTATGTTGTGCCCGCCTACACAAGTCTGACGCCTGCAACCATGCTGTACGACGTGCTCTGATGGCAATAGCAGAGGATCTGCTGACCGACAGGAAGGAGAGAAGCACGAGAAAGGAACCCAGAGATATTCCTGCAATGATAAAGAAGCAAGGAATATTCAGAGGCCTTAGTTGCAGACAAAAAGGGAGACAAAAGAGATAATCTCTCGGTGACCTCCCGGAGTGTCAGGCTCATATAAAAAATATATGAAATAATTCTGGAAGCCAACATGGACGTTTGGAAGGTTTGACGCCCCAGGGTATCCAGCGTTTTAGAGGCACGACCTGGGGGGCGAGAAGAATGCTTCTTCTTGCTTCCAACCTTCCTCAGCGCTGATTCCACCACGATGGAATGATGTGGAAGCTGGTGCTGCTGAAAACCCGGGGAGGGGGGCACACGATACAGAGCATGCATGGCTGTAGACGGTGCCGGAACCCTCAAAGGCGAACCGCCCAAGCCCCCAGCAGAAGATCCTGCAGGGAAGGATGTAAAGGAAGCATTACGGCTGCCTGTTCCGCAGGGCCTGGACTTAGGGAAGGACCCGGAATAGGAATGGCAAGCAAGTCCGCCATGTCAAGGAGAAAATCCTGAAAAGACGGCTCTCCCAGAGGGGCTATGCCGGGGGAGGCGAAGGCGGGAGGGGCCGCAACCTGGGCACCAAAAGACCTATCGGACTGACGCCCGCTGGGCAGAGGGTGGTACCAGCAGTCCCGGATCGGGGCAGTCAGCACGGCGTCGACGGTTCCTGGAATTGATTCCAAGCTAGGCATCGAAGGGGTAGATGGCACCAATGGAACCGCAGGAATCGGCCTCGGCCCCGACCCCGGGGACGGCCCTGCCCCCGACGATTGAAGCGGTTCCGAGGCAACTGGAGAGCAGTGGTTAGAAATCTCTGCACTGCGTCGCAGAAAGGGACCGGGGCCGGTCCCGAAACGTGCCATAGCCAAGCCTTCAAGGCTGGATACCGATTCGAGGCTGGGCATCGAACCGAGCGAGGAGATCGACTCCCTCCTAGAGGGCCCTGGCGGCGGAGGCGGCGCCGGCGATGCCGATCCCGGGGAGTGAATCGGGACCGTGTCGATTGGTGCCGTAGGCACCGAGGGCCCCCGAGAACGAAGCTCGGTAGGGGGGGGGAACACCCGACACCGGCGTCGATGCCAAGCGGTAGGCACCGCCAGACGCCGGGACCCCTCTCGAGCCTGTCTTACCCAGAGGAGAATCCTTCTGGGGCATACGACCCGTCCCCGAGGGTACCCAGGTAACCCGACGACGAGCCCCTGCGGGGCGTGAAACACACAACCCCGGCGCCTCTTGACGCTGGAACCAACCCCCTGGCTGGCCAGGGTGACGGGAAACCAGATGGATCGAAGTGATCGAAGGCACCGGGGCCCCCCTTCTAGCGATGAGCGGAGCACTCGACGTCCGCGTCGATGCCGGGGGATCACCCGTCCGGGGCAGATCGATAGACCCCGAAGGTACCGGGGGAGCCAGACGGCGATCCCTGGTGACGAGTGGAGCACTCGACACCCATGCTGACGCCGGGAAAACGGTGCCGTTCAAATCCGGTACCGCCCCCGCGCAGGGCTGGGATGCAGGCAAGCCAGACTGGGTCGAAGCGATCGGCCCCGAAGGTACCGAGGACACCAGATGACGATCCCCGTCGGAGAGTGGGACACTCGACGCCGACGCCGAGGAATCGGTACCGCCCGAAGCGGGTACCACCTCCGCGCATGGCAGGGATGAAGGAACGCCAGACTGGGTCGAGTCGATCGGCCCCGGAGGTGCCGAGGACAGCAGCTGACGATCCCCGGTGAGGAGCGGAACGCTCGACACCGATGCCGATGCCGGGGGGTCGGTACCGTCCGAAGCGGATACCACCTCCGTGCATGGCTGGGATGTAGGGAAGCCAGACTGGGTAGAGTCGATCGGCCCCGGAGGTGCCGAGGACACCAGCTGACGATCCGTGGCGAAGGGTGGAACACCCGACACCGGCGCCGATGCCGGGGAATCGGCACCGCTCGAGGCGGATACCACCCTCGAGCATGGCTCGGGAATGTTCTGTGAGGAGCGAACCTCAGGAACAACCCGAAACCCCGTGAATGCTTTGGAGCCCGAAGACTCCCGCCGGGGTTTAATTGCCAAGGAGGGCTTGAGGGGTTGGCCGGAGCCGTCGTCATGCCGCGCATGAGACTCGCCCCTCAAGACTTGGCTAGTCTTAACAGACTGTTGTGTGGTTACCTGATCCTGGAGAGAAGAGAAAACCGATGACCGCACCTTAGGGGGAAAGACGTCATCGAGGGACACCCGAAAAAGGGAAGGTCTTCTCCCGATACTGAAGCCCGGAGAACCGGGGAGAAAAGGGTCAGGGCCCAAACAGGAGAGGCTCCAGGCATTGGAGTCTAAGTGAAAAACTGAGTCTCCACAGTGGGGGCACTTCTGAGGGGAAGAAGACTCCATGCTGTGCAGCCCGGTAGGCCTCAAAACGACCAGAGGGAAAAAAGGTTCCCTCGAGGTGACTAAAAGAATAAAAGAAAAGAAAGAAAAAAAAAGGGGCACCGGTGGTGCCGTTGTCGGCGGGAAAAGGCCGCGACCACAGGAAAACAAGAAAAGAAAGAAAAGTTTCTGCGGTGGCAGGAGGTACGTCCTGTCTGCTCTGCGGAAAAATGAAAACTGGGGAGAGGCAGTAGGAAGGGCGGGAAGCCACTGCGCAGGCGCGGGGGATGCTCCCAAAGGCTTTCTGATTGGATGCTGGGGAGCATTCCCGTGCGGGCTCCGTCGGCGACGTCTCCCATATGTGAAGACTCATTCCTGCTTGTTCCTGGAGATAAGACCATATGTCACAAAACTCTTCAAAGGTCTTAGGCCTAACTCTTGGTAGAAATCCATGCTGAGTAGCTGTCACTGTTGGAAGGCAAACAGCACATTCTTTGATAAATTGAAATGTTTTTTTGTCACCAAGTGACCTTCTCCCTCTCAGAAACTACATAACTCTCAGAAGAAACAAGGGGAGACGTCGGGAATGCACCTGGAACTCGTCCAGCTCCAATTACCATTACCATTGCAGCCACATCTGCATCATACTTTGGAGAACAGATGACTGGGAACTTCCCTGCCTGATCATTATCAATCTCTTTCTCCTGTGGTTCACCCGGTTTACCAGCATTCTTTAATACAAATAATTCATTTTTCATAACATGTGCCATTCGCTGCCACCAACTAAACACCAGCCCTTCACGGGCATCACATAATATATGTTTAGCCTGCAAAGCACATTTCAGATAACAAAGCTTATCTATAGAAAATGTTCCCTCCAAAGGAAACTGTAAAGGCACATTATCATTAGTCACTGCATACCAGTGCACAATATAATTAGTAGCCATATCCCCATACTTCCCACGCATACAATAAGAAGGGCTACCTTTCTGAACAGCTAAAACCTTAGCTTCGTCATGCCATTCACACAATTGAGACAACTCTCGGTTACCTAACAGATTGCTCATTGCTGGCACCATCTGATACTCACAAACACCTTCCGCCCTTGCCAGGAATGTTGAAATCTGTAGAACGGCACGGCACCAACTACATCACCTTTATATACCATTTCAGGCACAGGTAACTTCCCTACATCTTTATTTATTTATTTATTTACATTCTCTTATATACCGCGCTATTCTGCATCAGTGCGGTTTACATTGAACAAACTGAACTTACATTGAACAGGGCATTATAATTTTGAAATAACTATTTACAGGGAACATGGGCTATGGAGGGTTAAGTGACTTGCCCAAGACCACAAGGAGCACCTGTGGGACTAGAAACCCCAGTCCTTCCGGCCCAAGGTTGCTGTCCTCTAGTGGGATTTGAACCCCCGACCTTCCGGCCTGAAGTACCTTGCCCCAACCACTAGGCCACTCCTCCACTCAATTGATACTTGGATTTTTCTGAGGCAATGGAGGGTTAAATGACTTGCTCAATGCCTCAAAGGAGTGCTAGTGGGAACGAACCTGGTCTCTTGATTCCCAAGTCAGTGCTGTAACCATTAGGCTACTCTTCTGTTCCTCCAAACCATGGTCTTAGCCCAACTCTATTAACCTGTGATAGCTTTATTAAGAACCAGGCTCGCTCCCACCTGAAGACTGAAAAAGGGTCAGGAACTGGACTGGAGGGACTCGAGGAAAGTAAATTAGCAGGGAAGGTATGCAACACACT
Organism: Ichthyophis bannanicus; assembly: GCA_033557465.1. Classification (NCBI taxonomy): domain Eukaryota; kingdom Metazoa; phylum Chordata; class Amphibia; order Gymnophiona; family Ichthyophiidae; genus Ichthyophis; species Ichthyophis bannanicus. The sequence goes on from CM066031.1 coordinate 1,901,477,325, forward strand.
GGCCCCAAAACAGGCATCACTCCTGGCCTGCACATCTAAGCTGTAGTACCGCACAAACGTATGGAGCAACGATCAAGTTGCCGCCTTGCAGATATCTAGAGGAGGAACCAGATTGGACTCTGCCTAAGAGACCGCCTGTACCCTTGTCAAGTTTGCATGCAGCCTCTTCGGGCGGGGGGGGGGGGGGCTGGGGCTGGGGGCCTGCACTGCACTGCACTTCACTTCATCAAGTACTCCAAAGCAATCGCCTCTTTCAACCATCACACAACCGAAGCCTTAGAAGCTGCTTTCCCTTTGCGTGGACCACCAAACAACACAAAGAGACGATCTGACTTATGAAAAGACTTAGTCCGCTTCAGATATTATTGCAGAATCCTTTGAAGATCCAACAGATGCAACTGATGCTCCTCCAAGGAAACCCCCAGAGAGAAAAAAACCAGAAGGGGGACTGATTGATTCAGATGGAAAACCAAGAGCACTTTAAGTAGGAAGGAGAGTATGGGGATGCAGTACAACCTTCTTGATGATCATCAAGAAAGGCTCCCGGCACGACAAGGCTTTAAACTCTGAAATCCTCCATACTGAACAAATAGCTATGAAAAACACAGTCTTCAAAGTCAGATCGTTCAACGTAGCCTCCCCTAGAGGCTCTAAGGGCTGACAGGACCAGGTTAAGATCCCATGCAAGCACCAATGGCCTCGCTGGCAGACAGACCTGCTTGACCGTCCAGAGGAACTGGACGACATCCAGATGGGAGACTAGGGAGACCCCCTGCACCTTCCCACGATAACATGTGAGGACCGCCACCTGGACCAGTAACTAATTCAACGCTAGTCCCCTTTCTAGTCCTGCTTCTAGGAATGCCAGCATGTCTTGGATTGAAGATGACAGTGCTCGACTCCCCTGACTGGAATACCAGTCCTTGAAAATTCTCTAGACACGAATAAGATGGAGACATGGACTGCTTTTGCGCCCGTAACAAGGTGGAAATAACCTGGGCTGAATATCCTTTCTTCCTTAACTGAGCCCTCTCAAGAGGCAGGCCGTAAACGAGAATTGATCCATCTGGGGCATGAGGACCAGACCTTGTGAGAACAAGTTGGTTTTTGCCAGAAGGTGCCACAGCTGGAGCCCTCTGTATCTTCTGTGTACTTCCATCTGCTGGAGAATGTGTCCTATCAGATCCCAGGGAGGGAACACATACAAGAGACCCTCCGTCAGCTATGACTGCACCAGAGCATCCAGCCCTTTGGATATCCACTCTCTTCGCTGGCTAAAATAACGATTCACCTTTTGCGTTGCTGATTGGCGCCCCCCAGCACTGTACTATGCTGCGGAACACTACCAAGTCCAAGATAGTCTCTGGATCCAAGTGATGACGGCTGAGGAACTCGGTCTGTATGTTCTCTTCTCAGGCCACATGTGTCGCAGAGAGTGCCAGGAGATTCGCCTTCACCCAGATCAGGAGAGGGCCGATTTCATTGGCCAGAGCCACACTCCCTGTCCCCCCCCTTGATGGTTGATGTAAGCTATGGTCATAGCATTGTCCGAGAAGACCCTTACATCCGTGTGAATGAGGGGCCGAAAAAATCACAGAGCCAAAAACACCGCCCGCAGCTCTAGGCGATTGATGAACCAAGTGCACAACTCCTGAGACCACTGATCTTGGGCTACCTGCGACTCACAATGCACTTGTCATCCAGAGAGACTGGCATCTGTGGTCACCACCATCCAAACAGGAGGCTCCAGTGGCATTCGCTTTGACCCAGTGAAAAGCGGATATAAATGCAGCTAAATAAATAAATCCCCACTAGTAAGTTCTAGGACATCTACCACCATAAGGACAACTTCGTTTCCACTGGGCAGAGCAACTGCCGTGACAGCAGATGCCTCTGCTGTGACCAATGAGACAGTAGGGCCATCTGCAATGGCCCGCATGTGAGCCCTGGCCCAAGGGAGCAGCTCCAGCATCACTGCCATAGACCTGAGCAACTGAAGATAATGCCAGGCCAAGAGTATCGCCATCCAAAGAAAGAGATGGACTTGGTCCTGCAACTTCTGAGTCTGATCCAGACACCAGACCCTTGCCAGTCTTGAACCATGCTTCCAGATGTAGCAGTCTCAAGATCCGCTATAAGTTGCTGTTTGTGAAATTGACCACCCAGCCAAACTACTACTACTACTACTGAACATTTGTATAGCACTACAAGATGTATGCAGCGCTGTACAGATGCATGTAAAAGATGGTCTCTGCTCATCAAAGCTTACAGTCTAGTCAAGACAGACAATACAGTAGACATGGGATACATTTAGGGGGAATGGTAAGGAAACACAAAGGAGATCAGGTGTGTCATGATCCGAGGCTCCAGCAGACAACTTGGGATCCTCCGGGCATGCAAGCGGCCATCTTACCCTCCTCCTCTGCCTCCGGCTCTGCCCCCTGTGGCACCATTGGACTGCACCACGGCAACGACACCTCCCCCATCTCCGCCCACTGTGGCCCCATTGGCCAGCGCCATGGCAACGTGCCCACATCACCATGCTGCTCCCGACGCTCCCCCTCCCATTGGCAAGCCTCTCCGTCCACACGGAGGCACCACTCCAGCCCGCACCGACGTAGCAGAGGCTTTGGGAGGCATCGCAAGCACCGGAGAAGACACTCAAGCACAGGCAGCAGCAGCTACAGCAGCAGACCACCTCCCAAGAGGCACCACAGATACCAGAGCAAAAACAAGCACATATCCCAACGCAGACACAGGAGATCACCCTCCAGCAGCTCCTCTAGCCCTGGGCTTTCAAGCAGCTAGTGCTCCCTCCCTACTCTTGACTCTGAACTAGGACTGCAATCTCCGGAGGAGCACGATCTTCAATCTTCTATGGCTCCCCCAAAAGCTAATCAGGAGACCACCACTGTGACACCCCCCGCCCCCCCCCGCCAACAAGGAGTCCCAGACAGAGCGCAATATCCGAACATGGCACAATTTTCAACCCTGCTCTCCAGCCTTTTCAACCTATTGGTACAGACTCACGCAGCCACCCCGACTTCCTCTTTGGATCCAAGTGTCCCTGTCTCACCAGCTGCAGCCATAGGGCCGGCTCCTCCGCCCTCCTGCGATGCCGCCAATCCTGATGACGGGTAAGTACCCACCGTGCCTGAGTCCCCTGTGACTGCCGAAACCTTGGAACATGATGTCGTGCCTGCGGCAACGGACCCTGCTCCAAGCATTCCAGAGGACCTCACTTACCCCAGATTCCTCTGCAAACTGGCATCATAGAAACATAGAAACATGATGACAGAAAAAGACCACATGGCCTATCTAGTCTGTCCTTCCATATCAACAACTACAACAGTCCACTTTTTACCTTTAGAGATCCTCTGTGTTGGTCCCATGCTTTTTTGAATTCAGTTACTGTCCTCATCTCTACCACCTCCACTGGGAGACTATTCCATGGATCCACTACTCTTTCCATAAAGAAATATTTCCGCATATCACTCCTGAATCTATCTCCCTTCACCCTCATCCCATGTCCCCTCGTAGCAGAACTTGCTTTCAATTGAAAGAGGCTCTCTCCCTGAACATTTATGCCACGGAGGTATTTAAACATCTCAATCATATCACCTCTATCCCGCCTTTCCTCTAAGGTGTACATATTAAGATCCTTAAGTCTGTCCTCATATGCTTTATAATGAAGCCCATTAATCATTTTAGTAGCCACCCTCTGCACCGACTCCATCCTGTTCACATCCTTTTGAAGGTGCGGTCTCCAGAATTGCACACTATACTCCAAATGAGGTCGCACCAAAGACTTATAGAGGCATTATCACCTCCTTTTTTCTGCTAGCCATTCCTCTCCATACGCACCCAAGCATCCTTCTAGCTTTTGCCGTCGCCTTTTCTACCTGTTTAGCTACTTTAAGATCATCAGACACAACCACGCCTAGGTCCCGCTCTTCTTTAGTGGACAAAAGTACTTCACCCCCTATACTGTATTGCTCCCTTGGATTGCTGCAGCCCAAATGCATGACTTTACATTTTTTAACATTAAATCCCAGCTGCCAAATTCTAGACCATTCTTCAAGCTTAGCTAGATCCCTCCTCATGTTATCTACACCTTCCTGGGTGTCTACTCTATTGCAGATTTTTGTATCATCCGCAAAGAGGCAAACCTTACCCGACAGCCCTTCCGCTATATCACTAACAAAGATATTAAAAAGAATCGGACCAAGAACAGATCCCTGGGGCACACCACTGGTAACATCCTTCTCCTCAGAGTGAGCTTCATTTACTTGTACTCTTTGTCGCCTCCCACCCAACCAATTTCTAACCCAAGCAGTAGCTTTAGGGTCCATCCCTAGGGTGCTCAGTTTGTTTATAAGTCGCCTGTGATGAACAGTGTCAAAGGCTTTACTGAAATCTAAATACACCACATCTAGAGCTCTCCCTCGGTCCAACTCCCTGGTCACCCAGTCAAAGAAATCAATCAGATTTCTCTGACAAGACCTGCCTCTGGTGAATCCATGCTGCCTCGGATCCTGTAATCCGCTAGACTCCAGAAACCTCACTATTTTCTCTTTCAGCAGCGTTTTCAATAATTTACTCACCACCGAAGTTAAACTAACCGGCCTGTAGTTTTCAACCACATCCTTACTTTCGCTTTTGTGTAAAGGCACCACATGAGCCTCTCTCCAGTCCTTTGGCACCACTCCCGACTCCAACGAGGCATTGAAAAGTTCAGTCAGTGGAGTTGCTAGAACGTCCCCAAGTTCCCTCAGTATTCTCGGGTGTATCCCATCCGGTCCCATCGCTTTGTCTACTTTAAGTTGAGCTAGTTTCTCACGAACACAGTCTTCTGAAAATTGTTCAAGATGTCCCTCGCTTCTGTTCCTATTTGTGGGTGTTTTCTGAGGTCCTGCTCCTGGTTCTTCATCTGTGAACACAGAACAAAAATTTTTGTTAAGCAATTCCGCGTTATCCTTATCAGCTTCTACATATTCCTCCCCTGCACCCTTGAGTCTGACAATACCACTTTTGCCATTCCTCTTCTCACTAATATATCTGAAAAATGTCTTATCCCCCCATTTTTTTGCATTGGCTATTTCCTCCTCCTTTTGAATCTTTGCCTTCTTGACTACTTTGCTAGCTTCTCTAAGTTTTTCCAAATACAGATGCCTGTCTTTCTCTCTCTGTGATCTCTTGTATTTCATGAAGGCCTCCCTCTTTTTCTTCACTTTTTCAGCTACTTCCTTAGAAAACCATAGCTGTCTCCTTTTCCTTTTGCCTTTATTTACCATTTTTACAAAAAGGTTGGTTGCCCTTAAAATATCCCCTTTCAGTTTTGCCCACTGTTTTTCTACATCCCCCAGCTGTTCCCATCCCACTAACGACTCCCTGAGATATTGGCCCATCTTCGCAAAGTTAGTCTTCCTAAAGTCTAAGATCCTCACCTTGGAATGGATTCTAACAGCCCTAGTCCTAATACTGAACCACACCATCTGGTGATCACTGGATGCAAAATGATCTCCCACTACAACATCAGAAACACTTTCACCATTGGTAAGTACCATGTCCAGTATGGCCCCTTCACGTGTGGGGTCTGTTACCAATTGCCTAAATAGCTCTCCCTGTAGAGAATCCAGGATCTCCTTACTTCTAGATAATACTGCAGCAGGAATGTACCAATCAACATCTGGCATATTGAAATCTCCTATCAGTAGCACTTCCCCTTTCCTAGCAATGCTGTGTATGTTTTCAATTAACTCTCTGTCCACCTCGTTTTTTTTCTATACAACAAAGGGGAACTTTTTTGTGTACTTGTAGGGTTGTCAGTTCATTCACAGCTAACTCATTTTGAAACCACTGACCTCATCAGGAGTTAGGTCCCTCCCTACCCACCTCAACACCCCCCCCCCCTCATGTGAGCTTTTTTGCTTTATAGGGCAACTCCCCATTTAGCTATACACAGGGACGTAGACAAGCACTGTTAGAACATACTTAAAAGAGGTTATCTGCTTTTTTTCTCTAAAGGACAGCTGAGGAACTGGTAGGGACTTTTTAGGTCTCTCTTTTACTTCAACAGGTACCAAAGCTCCACCAAATAAGCAATGGCTGGGAAAAATCGTATTGCTAAAGCTGTTGCCCCCGTTACAGCTTCTCTACGTCTGTCTAGATAGAGATCCTAATGCCATTTGAGTAATCGGTTCCATGTGCAGGATGTCTGCATGCTCTCAGGAAACAAGTGGAGGAGCTCAGGGAAGAGGTGGTGAGACTGAGAAGCATGTGAGACGGTGAGAAGTACATTGATGAGGTGCTACAGAAGTCACCAGAGTCTGCAGTATCGGCACTCCCAACTCCTCCAGCCCTTGAATTGAAGAACCATTATGCAGCCCTGGAAGTGGAGGAGGTGGAAGCATCTCAGGAAAAGGAAGAACCATTATTCAAGCAGCTCAAAGTTAAAGAGTTAGTCACCACAACAAAGCTAAGGGTAATGATGATTGGTGACTCTCTCCTGAGTGGTACTGAGGTGTCCATCTGCCGACCAGATTTGATGTCCGGAGAGGTGTGCTGTCTGCCAGGTGCCAAAATCCGAGATGTTACAGCGAGTTTGCCGATATTCATCAAGCCTACTGACTAGTATCCTATCTTGCTCATTCATGTTGGCACAAATGATACTGCTAGATATCCCTCCGAGCATATCAAACGTGACTTCATGGCTCTGGGACAGAGGGTGAAACAGATAGGTGCGCAGGTGGTGTTCTCTTCAATCCACCCTTTTGAAGGTAAAGGCCGAGGCAGAGAAGCTCACATCCTGGAGATTAATGCATGGCTGCATGGATGGTGTCATTGAGAGCGTTTTGGTTTCCTAGACCATGGGATGATGTTCCAAGAGATGGGGTCCATCTGTCCAAGAAGGGTCGAAGCATTTTCAGCAGCAGACTGGCTAACCTACTGAAGAAGGCTTTAAACTAGATTCGATGGGATGGGTGAAGAGAGCACCCAAGTAAGTGGTGGAAGCCCTCTGGTAAGTGAAATGTTAATTGTCCAGGAACAAGCAGGAAGTCAATCCTCACATATGGGTGATGTTGGCACCAATGGAACCCACGTGGAACATTTCCCTAGATTTCAAAGAAAGCCTTTGGGAATGCCACCACGCATGCTTGGTCCACTTCCCATCCAAGGGTGCCATCTTGCTCAGTATCCTTTTTCTGCGGAGCCCTTCAGACGTGTCTCACATCCCCGGAAAAAGTTTTTCCTCTTTCCAATACAATTTTGTCTTTTCTAGCTAGCACTGGTTCCCTTCCTGCCATCTTGAGCACCACTGTCTCGGCTGTCGGTCTCGGGATCTGTTTTTCCCATGCCTTTACCTTTTGTGCTTTCATGTATATAGTTTACCTTGTTCTCCAAGTTACTTTTTCCTGTTCAATGTAATGACTTGACTTTTACTTATTGTCGGATACTGTTTTGTTTTATGTAAACCGCGCTGATCGCAAATAGTGCGGTATATAAGAAATGCAAATAAATAAATAATGCCCTTTTTAACCACTGGCCACATCGAGGGTCTTTGACCTTGCAGGGGTCCTTTTTGCCCCGATGGCCTCTGGTTTCAAAAAATGCGATCGATGTTCTAAGAACATGTCTCTCACAGACACTCATGATTGTTGTCTCCAGTGACTGGGGGCTGACCACTATCCGGAGCAATGCTACCTCTACAAAGAGATGTCTTCTAAGGCCATCTAGAGTCACCAGCAGAAGCTAGATGATATCTTTCATAAGGCAGACTCCACCCCGGTATCCTCACGCTCCATGGCCTTGCAACCCTTAGACACCCCCAAGGCCCGCCCGCAGGCACTCCGACCAAGGGTTGCCTGAGTGTGAGCAAAAGAAGGAGGCCGCGAGGATGCAGTCCGGGGGGGCCAGACAAGTGTGAGAAGTCAGGCGCATGGTCTCTCAACATCCCCACGGCTGTCCGAAGAGTCGGAGAGGGAGCGGCCGAGAGAGCTACTTTTAATCTATATGGAGGCCTCCAGCGATGGCGCCTGGTCTCCCGAGTGTCGTCCTGGCGAGGCTCCCCTCTCCTCCTCGACACCCAACCTGATAACCCTTGCTTCAGTGTCGCAGGACCCCACTCCCGAGTGGGAGACCCGAATGCTGGCCTTGGAATGCAGCGTTTCTGCGTTCCTCGTTGCCTAGCAGGCACTGATGCCTGGCCCTGCCGGCATGTGCCTTGAGACTGCAGGGACCTCGAGGATTCCCTGGGCCACTGCAGTGTCCCCCGAGAGCCAGATGCCTCATGAGGATCCTCGGCAAAGGGTCTCCATCTCTGTCCCATTCCTCAGTTGCAAGATCATCTCGAGCGAGCACCTCCAGCTCCAGACAGGCTCTGGCCTTGGGAGCCTGCCACAGGTCACCGATCCCTCTGGAACCCCCTGACCCTGAGTCCTCCATAGACTATTCGGACTGGGAGTCTGATGGGGAAACCTCATCAGTTTAAAGGAGAGAAGATAGTCGGGTGCCTCCCAGGCTCTTCAGCCAGCAAGAACACAAACCACATTGTTGAAGTATTTAGCACAGAAAGTGAACACTCCAAACTTGATGATGTTATCCACTTGGGCACAAATGACCTGGCTAGAAACAGTGCCTCTACAGGCCAAAGGGACTTCCAATCTCTGGGAGAGAAACTCAAGCCCATTGTTAACACTGTTGTATTCTCAGAGGTTCTACCTGTGCTTGGTAAGGGGACAAAAAGGCTGCATCGCATTAACAGCTTTAATACATGGCTCCAGACCTGGTGCAAACAAGAAGGATTCAGATTTATTGGCGACTGAGGTAACAGATGGAACAACAAGAGACTGTACTGTGCTGATGGACTACATCTTTCTGTCACAGGGAAAAGAATCCTAAGTGAAAAATTCAAGCAATATGTGGCTATGCATTTAAACTAGAAAAAAGGGGTGACGGATGTAGAAGGTCAAGCTCTGGACGTCACCCCCTGCAAAAGCAGATTAAAATCAGAAACAGCCACACTTTTAAACCACACATCAAAAATAAGTGGGAAGATGTAGGCAGAACAAAATGAATGCTAAATACTGTGGTAAGGAGAGTGCAGCTCAGCATGGAAATAAAAGAGAAAGAAGAACTTTTTCTTCTTTTCGGGGGATGGGTGCACTAGAACACATACACCACAGCAAAATCGTTGAGAGAAACCAAGAGGGTAGAGCTAGGTTTAAGCCACTCCCAGACTCCATGACAACCCCAGGTAAGAGTAGGAGGTACAAGTGGGTGGAGTCAGAAAGGGAGGTGCCCTGCTCAACGTTTAAGTTTGAGAAAACAAACAAAGTGGAGAGAAGCAGTCAAGAGAGAAGCAGTCAAGAGAGAAGCAGCCACAAAGAGAGCAGCAGCAGAGACAAGAGCAGCCAGCACTGCAGCCAAGGAAGCTACAGAGAAGGTTCCAGGCAGAGGACCAAACAGACTGGCAAGAGGGAGAGAGAGAAAAGGTTGGCTTTGAGAAGGCTAAGGCAAGAGTGCTTAGACTCCTCTGATGAAGGGTCTGTCTGCAGGCAGCAGAAGCCCCAGGAAGGGAAGTGGAGGTCTTGCCCTGATTCCCTGTCTAGCTCAGAGGCAGAGAGAGTCACAAGCCACAGAAGCCTAAGTCAGGAAGGTGCTGCAACAAGACTCCAAGGTAGGAGAAAGAAAGCAGTAAAGCCAAAACCCTGTGTTTCTTGCTCTGACTCTGAAGAGAGGTTTAGGCCTGAGAAAACCCGGATTAGGAAGAAGGGGTTTTCAGGAGAAACTGAACAGGAGAAGCCCGTTGAAGTCCTACCTAGAGGAGAAGGGGCCATTCAGTGGAATAGGCTGTTTAACCTGTTAAAGAACATTAAGCATAAAGTGCCCGAGCGTTTTCAAACTTTGCCAAGATACAGCTCAGCAGAAAGCATGGAGGTAGAAGGTAAAGAAAGTGACCTGACTTCAGCTTGTTCTGAGATGGACTGTGATATGTGCATTGTGGCTAAGTAATGAAAGCCTGATAGCAGTGAGAAGTTAGGAATTGTAAATGCATGTGCTTTATGATTACGGAATTGAGAAGCATCCTAAAGGGAAAAGAAAAGAAAGCCTGTGTAAATAATTCTACTACAACACTGGTTGTAAGCTTTGCTTTAATAGGAGAAGATTATCCTTTATTTTCTTTGACTTGAGTGTACAACTGGTTTAAAGATTTGTTACCCGCTTGCCACGGAAGCTAATAAAATTCCTGTGTGCTTTGAAACAACCACTTGGTTCATTTATCTCTATACACAACTACAATCCTTGGTAAAGAGGAATTCAAGATGGCTTCCCGTCCCTACTAGGCGACCGCCTGGTAGGGGCGCGACCGCCACAATACACACAAGCCGGGTAAATGCTGGAAAGCAATGAGCACAAATGCTCGAAGCTTAGTCAGCAAAGTTCCGGACCTGGAAGCCCTAATGGTGGAAATGGATTTGGACATTGTGGCCATTACAGAAACATGGCTAAACGAATTGCATGATTGGGATATAGCCATACCTGGCTATAATCTATTCAGAAGAGACAGAGAAAATGGAAGAGGAGGAGGAGTAGCCTTGTATGTCAAAAGCAATATTAAAGCTACTGAAATGCAGGGGGCATGGGGAAAAGAAGAAGCGCTCTGGATTGTTTTGGAAAGAGGAGATGGCCCTGTCATCCATACTGCTGTAGTCTACAGACCTCCAACACAAATTGAAGAGATAGATAACAAATTGATTATAGATATTGCCAAGATAGCCACAAAAGGGGAAGCAATCATATTGGGAGACTTTAATCTACCTGATGTGGATTGGATTACTCCTTCTGCAAATCTGGAAAGAAGCAAAAAAAATCGTGGATGCTCTCCAAGATGCGTTACTTAGACAAATGGTGATGGAACCAACCAGGGAAAGCTCAACGCTGGATTTATTGCTCACCAATGGTGATAGCATGTCGAATGTCTGCGTGAGTGCCCCTGTGAGCAGCAGTGGTCATCACACGGTGTGGTTTGAGATAAAAGCCATGGTACAAGCCAATCATAGCAAGCTCAAAGTCCTTAACTTCAAAAGCACCGACTTTAATAAAATGGCTGAGTAACTAAAGGAGGAGCTGACAGGGTGGAAGTGGAATTGCTATGGGTTAAACTAAAGGTGGCAATAAAAGGGGCAACGAATAAATATGTAACAAAAGTAAACAAAAACAAGAGGGGAAGAAAACCCATTTAGTTTTCCAAAGAAGTGGCTGCTCAAATAAAGGCAAAAAAACACAGCTTTCGCAAGATTCAAAAGCTCGCAAATAGAGGAACACAGAAATTAATACAGGATCAAACTCAAAGAGACAAAGAGAGAAATAAGGATAGCAAAATCAAAGGCAGAGGAAAAGATGGATAAAGATGTTAAGTGTGGCGAAAAAACCTTCTTCAGGTATATTCGGGAAAGGAAGAAGATCAGAGGTGGAATTGCAGGACTCAGAAGTGCTGTGAATGGACTGTTGGAAAGTGACATTGAAAAAACGAAATTGCTAAAGGAATACTTCTGCTCTGTTTTTACTAAACAAAGTCCTGGAGAAGGACCACTTGTGACTCCCAAATATTATAAAAATGGGAATGAAGTAGATACCACACCATTCACAGAAGATGATGTGTTGGAACAACTTGCAAAACTGAAAGTGGACAAGGCCAATGGACCGGATAGGATACATCCCAGGATTCTGAACGAACTCAGAGGTTCTTGCAGGGCCGTTAAAGGATGTTTTCAACAGATCCTTGGAAACAGGAGAGGTTCCTCAGGACTGGAGAACGGCTGATGTCATACCTCTACACAAAAGTGGTGACAGGGAAGAAGTGTCAAACTACAGGCCCGTGAGCCTTACCTCGGTAGTGGGAAAAGTAATGGAGGCGCTCCTGAAAGAGCGAATAGTGAACTTTCTCAAAACCAACAGGTTGCAAGACCCGAGGCAACATGGTTTTACCGAAGGACGATCTTGCCAAACAAATCTGATTTGAGTTCTTTGACCGGGTGACCAGGGAGCTAGATCAGGGACATGCGATGGATTTCATCTACCTGGATTTCAGCAAAGCCTTTGATACTGTTCCTCATAGGAGGCTTATCAATAAACTCATTAGCTTGGGGATGGATCCTAAGATGGTAAATTGGATCAGAAATTGGTTGACTGACAGACAACAGAGGGTGATGGTAAATGGAGCTCACTCGGATGAAGGGAAGGTGATTAGCGGTGTGCCCCAGGGGTCGGTCCTGGGCCCGGCACTGTTCAATGTATTTGTGAGTGATATTGCTGAAGGACTGAATGGAAAAGTATTTCTTTTTGCAGATGACACGTAAATTTGCAACAGAGTTGACTCCCCCAAGGGAGTGGTTAACATGAGGAAAGATCTACAAAAGCTGGAAGAATGGTCTAATGCTTGGCAATTAAGATTTAATGCAAAGAAGTGCAGAGTCATGCACTTGGGTAGCAGAAATCCAAGGGAAATGTACCTGATAGGGGGCGAGAGGTTAGTATGTACGGATCAGGAGAAAGACCTTGGTGTGATTATTTCTGAAGATCTCAAGGTGGCAAAACAGTGCGACAAGGCAGTGGCAAAAGCCAGGAGGATGTTGGACTGCATACAAAGAAGAATCACCAGCAGAAAGGAAGAGGTACTTATGCCACTGTACAAGTCACTGGTGAGGCCTCACTTGGAATACTGTGTTCAGTTTTGGAGACCGTATCTTGCAAAGGATGTAAAAAAGACTGGAAACTGTTCAGAGGAAGGCGACCAAAATGATTTGGAGCCTGCGTCAGAAGCCTTATGAGAAGAGACTTGAAGACCTAAGCATGTACACTTTGGAGGAGAGGAGGGCCAGGGGAGATATTTATTTATTATTTATTTATTTATTTTACAGTTTTTATATACCGCGCTCTTTGGTATCAGCGCGGTTTACAGATAACAAATTTCGCATTAGAACAGTCCTTTGCTTACATTATAACAGACTTTTAAATACGTAAAGGGAAATAATGAACAAACAAACCTCTTCCAAAGACGGGGAAGCTGCAAAACTAGAGGGCATAACATGAAGCTGCGAGGTGGTAAATTGAAAGGCAATGTCAGGAAATATTTTTTCACAGAAAGGGTGGTGGATGCTTGGAATGCCCTCCCGATGGAAGTGGTGAGGGCAAACACAGTGACGGAATTCAAAATGGCATGGGACAGACACAGTGGATCCCTTTACAGCAACAGGATAAAATCAAAATAAACTGAACCATCTAATTTCTCAACAAATAGGGGTGTCCTACATGAAGTGGTGGGTTCACCCCTAAACAGGGACGTGGGGAGGGGTGGCCTGCACAGAGCGGCAGGTGCACCTACTCTTGCCATTGTGCTGGGCAGTCTAGATGGACCATGCTGGCCTTTATCTGCCGTCATTTACTATGTTACTATGTTACTTTCTCACCGAGACCTTCCCTTGGATCCATCTCCGCCGACCCAGAGGTGGCGGTCTCCTCCCGAGGACACCTCCTTCTTTTTTTTTTTTCTTCTTTTTTTTTGAGTTTGTCTGGGATATTGTGTGGGCCCTTGCTTTCACCACCGAATCGGAAGAGGAGCCCTGAGTGGAAGAACTCAATATCTTCCAATATGAGGCACCACTGAAAGAAACCCTTACGGTTCCAGTTCCCTCCATCCTTGGCCAGCTCCTTCTCCATATGTGGGGAAAACCTGGCTTCTGTCCCCATCGTTAGCAAACTCCTGGACTCTATGTATAGGGTACAGCGGGAACCGGGGTTCTCGAAGGCATAGCTCCCCCACAGTTCTATGGTTGTCAAATCGGCCATACATAAACAGAAGAGCCCGAAGACCCACTCTTCGATCTCCATGGGCAGAGAGTCCCATGCTGTCAATGCCCTCGGGCAGAAAGCGTACCAAGGCTCCATGTTAGTATGCCGCATCCAGGTCTACCAATTGTATATTGATATGTTCCTCCGGGACCTCACTAAGGAGCTTGGAGGATTCGTGGTGGGCCTCGATGGGGACCACCTCCGGCACTTTCAAGCGCTTTCGAAGTCCGTCAGGGAGTGCTCTAAGTACCTCTCATGAGCGGCTTACAATGGCTTTGAGTCCTCCGTCCAAGTAGCATCGGCCAGCCTTGATGCCAGCCAGCAAGCTTGGCTCCAATCTTCTGACCTGGAGCAGTGGGTCCAGGAGAAGCTTCTCGATGTCCCTTGCCTCAGGGAGCAGCTCATTGGTAAACCAATGGAGGATAAAGCGGCCGAGATTGAGACCGAGTATGTCACCTGTACTCGACTCTCTCGGAAGATCTCTTCCCTCTCCAGGAAGAAACCACAGGACAAGAAACCCTTCACCAGAAAGGGGCACCCGTATTGGGACTACCCTCCCTATCTGTCTACACCAACCCTGACCTAGGGCAGTCAGGGTAAGAGCACGGCCCATGGGCCCCCCCCCCGTAAGCCGAAAGGACAAAAGACCCAACCGTTGGCCCCAGTGCAGCTAGGTTTTGACGCCACCGGTATAGCCTCTCGACCGCTGGAAGACCAGCTACTGGTAAGGGGAAGATTGATCCACTTTGCCCTCAGGTGGGAATCCATCACCACCGACACGTGGGTCCTCCAGGTTGTCCGGGAGGGTTATCTCCTCCATCTGGACCAGTTGCTGCCTCCTTACTTCCCCAGGGAGCCCCGGCGGCTTCCCCTGCACCAGACCCTACCAACTCATAGGCCTCCTCGAAGACGGGGTGATGGAAGCAGTCCCACCACACCTCAGAGAAAGGGGATTTACTCCTGATACTTCCTCGTACCGAAGAGAACAGGAGGTCTCCATCCCTTCCTTGATCTGAGGAACCTGAACAGATTCCTGGTGTGGGAGAAGTTCAAAATGCTCTCCCTTGTAACACTGTTGCCTTACCTCCCAAAGGGCGATTGGCTATGCTTCTTGGACTTAAAGGATACCTATACCCACATCTTTGTCCACCCCATGCACAGACAATACCTGCGCTTTGTAGTAAACTGGAACCACTACCAGTACAGGGTGCTTCCCTTCGAACTCGCCTCCGTCCCACGGTTCTTCACCTAGTGTCTTGCGGTGGTGGCGGCTCACCTCTACAAGGCACCTTCATCTAGCCCTGTCTAGACGACTGGCTTATAAAAGGGGACACAGCCTCTGAGGCCCTGCAGGCCACAGGCTGCACAATTCGGCTTCTGCAGCAATTGGGATTCGAGTCACGGCACACAATGTCCAGGCGATGGTGACTTCGGTCACTAGCTTACGTTTGGTGCCCCTGGTGGACATCTGCCCGGCTGCCACCTGGTCTTCCACTCATGCCTTTGCGGCTCATTACTGCCTGGGGAGGGAGTCCCGGCAGGACTTGGCCTTTGATCAGGCGGTTCTTGGTTCGGGGTTTAAGCAATTCCTGCCCTCCAACCCTTCTTGTTCAGGTTACCGGAAATGTGGCCGTCCATGGACTTGGGGTCCTCAGGCTTGCCTTCAGATTCACTGGTGACTGCTCATAGCTCTGCCATGATTTTTCCTACAGGTCCTCGGTAGCCTGTAGCTAGGGAGTCCCATATGTGAAGATTGACTTCCTGCTTGTTCCTGGAGAAAGCGTAGTTACTCACCTGTAACAGGTGTTCTCCAGGGACAGCAAGAATCAGTCCTCACAACCCTCCCTCCTCCTCTTGGAGTTGCTGTCCATTTTTGCCATCTTCTTGGTAGGACTCTAGCTATGGCACCTGACTGAGCAAGATGGCACCCCTGGGCAGGAAGGGGACCACGCATGCATTGTGGCATTCCCAAAGGCTTTCTTTAAAAGCTGGCAAAATGCACCGCATGGGCTCCATCGGTGCCATTGTCACCCATATGCGAGGAGTGATTCCTGCTGTCCCTGGAGAACACCCGTTATAGGTGAGTAACTATGCTGTCCCTGCCTGCCTTTCTGACATTGCTGCTTGGATGTCTCACCGTCGCTTGAAATTGAACTTTGGCCAAAACTGAGCTTCTTATGTTTCCCCTTAAAACCTCTTCTCCTCTTCCTCCTTTCTCAGTCTCTGTGGATAACTCTCTACTCCTCCCAGTTTTCTCTGCTTGCAATCTTGGGGTCATCTTTGACTCCTCTCTCTCCTCCACACACATCCATCTGATAGCTAAGATCTGCCGTTTTCTTTCTCTATAACATCAATAAAATCCGCCCATTCCTTTCTGAACACAATAGTAAGACACTTCTCCACTCCTTAATCATCTCCCAACTTGACTTTTGTAACTTACTCCATGCTGGTCTCCCGTTGAATCATCTCTCTCCCCTCAATCTGTTCAACACTGCTGCATGGCTAATTTTCCACCAGCCTCGTCATGCTCATATTACCCCTCTTCTCAAGTTCCTTCATTGGCTTCCTATCCGTTTCCGCATCCAGTTTAAACTTCTCCTGATGACCTATAAGTGCATTCACTCTGTAGCTCCTCACTACCTTTCCTCTCTTATCTCTCCCTACACCCCTATTCTGGAACTCCTCTCTTCTAGCAATTCGCTTCTATCTGTGCCCTTCTCTTCTACTGCTAACTCCAGACTTCGCTCCTTTCATCTTGCAGCACCTTACGCCTGGAACAAACTACCTTAGTCTGTACATCAGGCGCTTCTCTGACCCTTTTCAAATCCAGGTTGAAAACTCACCTCTTCGCTGCTGCTTTCAGATCTTGACTCACCCTTTCGCCTTGTGTTTCCTTATCATTGCCCCTAGATGTATCCCTGTCTACACCTGCTGTGTTGTCTGTTCTGTCTTGACTATATTGTAAACTCTGATGAGCAGGAACTGTCTCTTACATGTCTGTGCAGTGCTGTATATGTCTTGTGGCTCTATACAAATGCTCAGTAGTAGTAATAGTAAATACCTCTGTAGAAATGGGTAATAGGAGCAACATCTGGAAAGCAGTGTGTATAAATGCCCGAAGCATGGGAAACAAGATCCCAGACTTTGAGGCTTTAATGAAAGAGGTTGACTTGGATTTAGTGTCTGTTACGGAGACATGGTCCACAGAAAACCATGACTGGGATATAATTATACTTGGCTATACTTCATTCAGGAAGGACAAGGTACGAAGAAGGGGAGGTGTGTGGCACTATATACTAAAAATAATATTAAAGTTATAGAATGGCAGGGCTTAAAAGGAAGAGAGGAGGCACCGTGGGTTAAACTAGAAAGAGGGAAAGGGAAATCCATTTGCATTGGAGTTAAATACAGATCCCCATCACAGTGGGTAGAAGTGGTTTAAGATTTAATAGTAGATATATGCAGTACTGCCATGAAAGGAGAAGTTCTACTGATAGGTGATTTCAATATGCTGGATGTGGATTGGCACATCCCTACTGCGGTGTCATTTAGAAGTAAGGAGATCCTGGAATCTCTACAGGGAGAGCTGGTAACAGAACCCACACGTGATGGGGTCATACTGGACTTAGTGCTTAACCAATGGGGAAAGTGTTTCTAATGTTACAGTGTGAGATCAGTTTGCATCCAGTGATCACCAGATGATATGATTCAGTATTAGTACTAGGGATGATAAAATCCATTGGAAAGTGAGGATCTTAGACTTTAGGAAAACTAACTTTGCAAAGATGGGACAATATCTCAGAGAGTCGGCGGGATGGGAACAGCTGAGGTATGTAGAAAAATAGTGAGCAAAACTGAAAGGGAATATTTTAAAGGCAACAGACCTTTTTGTTAGAAACATGTCTGCCTGGTAACATGCCATTTTGTTAGAAACATGCCTGCCTGGTAACATGCCTGCCTGGTGCGAAGGTAGCGGATGTCACGCGCCACCTAGATAAGGTCTTAGATAGTGCTGGAGAGGAGTCTGCTGTCTTGGTACATGTCGTTACCAATGACATAGGAAAATGTGGTGGGGAGCTTCTGGAGGCTAAATTTAGGCTTTTAGGTAGGAAGTTGAAATCCAGAACTTCCAGGGTAGCGTTCTCCGAAATGCTTCCCGTTCCACGTGCAGGGCCCAAAAGGCAGGCAGAGCTCCGGAGTCTCAATGCGTGGATGAGACAGTGGTGCAGAGATGAGGGTTTTGGATTTGTTAGGAACTGGGGAACATTCTGGGGAAAGGAGGGGCTGTTCCGAAGGGATGGGCTTCCCCTTAACCGGGATGGAACCAGGCTGCTGGAATTAACCTTTAAAAAGGAGATAGAGCAGCTTTTAAACTAGATAATAGGGGAAAGCCGACAGTCACCCAAGAGCGGATGGTTCGGAAGAATGTATCCTTGAAGGATAATACCAAAAGCAGAGAGGTTCCAAAAAAGAGTAAAGTAGCCCAAATGCCCTTGAGTATGGAGCAGACAGAGCTTAAAGATCCCAAATTACCCATGTCTACCAATAGCCAAATTAATATGAATAAAATGCAGTCTCTAAAATGCTTGTATGCAAATGCTAGAAGTCTAAAAAATAAGATAGGGAAGTTAGAATATATAGCATGTCAGACGGCTGCCTGGGTGAGAATGTTCACAGTCTTGGCAAAGGCATATATCAATATGATTTGCAAGGGATTGTGGGAAATGCAGTCCATTCACACCAGACACAGCTGCTCACAATAATTAGTTGTGCTTGAGTAAAAAGCCAATAAGATATTTATTTATGGGGTTATTTCTCCCAACACAGATATGCTTGGTAGCACATAAAACAGGATACTTGCTTTCAGTGTTAAACTTGGAAAAACAAAATCAGGAAAACAACAGTTGAACTTGTCAGTCAATCAAAGCAAAAGAATAAAGACCTGGTTGGTAACAAACTGGTCTTTTCTGTAGGCTTTAGCTAATATTTTCTTAGCAGTGTTTCAAACAACAAGCAAAACCCACAAAGAAGGGAAAAACTGTTCTTTTCAGGTTAACTTCTTATATCTTCACACATAGATTCAGAAGTGATTCCCTCAGAGCTCACAAGCAATTAGGTAAGGCTCAATTGCTAGCAGTTACCCAGCTGAAACCCCTTAGCTGGCTTTCTTTCTACTGCGTGGCTCAAATCCTACTGCAGGAGCTTTTCTGAGTAGATTAAAGAACAAGTTTGTATTTCTTTGTGATGGTTGCTGTACTTTGTAACAGAAAATTACCAAAGGAGTTTAGACAGAGAGCAATCCATATATTCACAGCCTGTATCTAAGACCGCTCCCCCTTCTTCAACAATCATGGGTTCAATATCATGGATTGGCACAGAGGAATTTCTCAATGTAGCACTCTCAGGAAAATACTTGTTTCCCTGCTGTCTTTCAAGGTTATAGCTAGGGCATAGATCAGTGTTCATACCTGAGCTTCCATTGCTGTTAGAGTTCCTCTCTAAATAGCCTGGCCAGTATGTAGTCCAGTTCTTATGGTCCAGCCTTCCAATCCAGATCCCTGGACACTGGATCTCTCTTCACATACCTTCTGGCACGGGTCTTAGGGTCCCTTCCACGTGCAGCCGTCTCCCTCACAGGTACCGTCTGGAGATTCTTATCTCTGCAGCACCATTCCTCTGGCTTTCCCCAGTCCAATGGTGTATGCTGGCCTTTTGAATGTCTCCCAGTATACGTACTGCTCTGGACTCCTTTAGGCCTCCCAAATGCTTTCCTCTTCTTTCTTCCAAAGGGTTTCTTGCCCTCTCTGTCCGTCCACACTGGCTTATGCTTCTGATGATCCTCCAGATGATGAAGCTGTCCTAGATGAGGATATCCAAGCTGAATCTGAGGATCTCTCAGATGAAACTGATGAGGATAATTCTCTGTAGAATAAACTCTAGCTTTATTCTGCTTAGATGAGTGCTCCACCCTAGCACAGCACAGCTGTGCTGAATCAGGCCCTGCCCTTTGAGATGAGTGCTTGGGGATTACCTCATAGCCCTCCTGATTGAACACACGTTTCCTCACTTCAGCTCCTCCAATGGCTGTTGGAAACCTGGTGCATTCTGGGACTGGTAGTCTTTTATGGGAAAATTCTGTTTTCTTATTTCTACCAGAACTGACAGGTTGCTTGTTCAGAGTCACTTCACCTTTTCTATAGCTCCTTACTGAGCTATGATAAGCTTCCTTATCACAAGCACTAAATGAGAGGTTAGATATGATAGAAATATCAGAGACATGGTGGAAGGAGGACAACCAGTGGGACACAGTGATACCTGGGTACAAACTATATCGTAATGATAGAGCTGATCAAATTGGTGGAGGGGTTGCGCTCTATGTTAGAGAGGGCATTGAGTCAGAAAGGATTAAAGTTTTGCAGGAAACAAAATTTGCTGTAGAATCTCTATGGATTGAAATTCCATGTAAAAAGGGGAAGGCGATGGCAGTGGGGGTGTACTATCGACTGCCTGGCCAGAATGAACAAATGTATGATGAAATGCTCAAAGAAATCAAGGAAGCTAACAAAATTACAGCGCAGTAATAATAATGGGTGATTTCAATTACCCCGGTATCGACTGGGTCAGTGTCACGGCAGGACATGCTAGGGAGATAAAGTTCCTACATAACATAAATGACTGCTTCTTGGAGCAGCTGGTTCATGAACCGACCAGAGGGGAAGCCATATTAGACCTAGTCCTTAGTGGAACACCAGATCTAGTGCAAGAGATAAGGGTGTTGGGTCCACTTGGCAATAGTGATCATAGCATGATCGCCTTTGATTTAATTAGTGGAGGAGGGATAGTAAGGAAATCCACAGTACTACCTTTTAACTTTCGAAAGGGAGACTATGATAAAATGAGGAAAATAGTTAAGAAAAAACTAAAAGGAGCAGTTGCAAAGGTTAAAGACTTACATCAAGCTTGGGTGTTGTTGAAAACTACGATCTTGGAAGCCCACACCAGCTGTATCCCACACTTTAAGAAAAGTGGAAGAAAGTCCAAAAAACTTCCTGCATGGTTTAAAGGTGAGGTCAGAGAGGCTGTTCTTGCCAAAAAAGCATCTTTCAGGAAATGGAAAAAAGAGGCAAATGACAAAACCTGGAAACAGCACAAGCACTGGCAAGTCAAATGCAAGACATTGATAAGGCAGACAAAGGGAGAATTTGAGAAGAAGCTTGCTGCGGAAGCAAAAACGCGAAATAAATATTTTTTTATGTACATTCGTAGCAAACAACCTGTGAGAGAGTCAGTTGGTCCATTAGATGATAGAGGAGTTAAAGGGGCACTAAGAGGCGACAAGGCAATAGCGGAGAGACTGAATTCTTTGCTTCGGTCTTTACTGAGGAAGATGTAGGAATGTTACCCATGACTGAAGTGGTATTTAAAGTGCGGAAGAAGTGAAGGAAATATCGATACATCGGGAAGATGTATTACAACTATTAGATAAACTGAAGAGTAGCAAATCACCTGGGCCGGATGGTATACATGCAAGGGTGTTGAAAGAACTGAAATATGAGATTGCAGACCTGCTATTAGTAATCTGTGAACTATCATTAAAATCATCTCTAATACCTGAAGATTGGAGGATCTCCAATGTAACACCACTTTTTAAAAAGGGTTCCAGGGGTGATCCGGGAAACTACAGACCGGTGAGCCTCACGTCAGTACCGGGAAAAATGGTAGAAACCATCATAAAGAATAAAATTACTCAGCATGTAGATAGTCATGGCCTAATGGGAGACAGCCAACATGGCTTTAGACAAGGAAGATCTTGTCTTACTAATCTGTTATGTTTTTTTGAAGGTGTGAATAAACAGGTGGACAAACGTGAGTTGGTTGATATAGTGTATCTGGACTTTCAGAAAGCCTTTGACAAGGTCCCTCATCAGAGACTTTTGGCAGTGTACTACTGTGGATCAGGAACTGGTTAAAAGATAGAAAGCAGAGGGTTGGGCTAAATGGCCAATTTTCCCAATGGAGAAAGGTGAATAGTGGTGTACCCCAGGGATCTGTGCTGGGTCCGCTGCTTTTTGACATATTCATAAATGACCTGGAAAGTGGAATAACGAGTGAGATTATCAAATTTGCAGATGACAAAAAATTATTTAAAGTTGTTAAAACCCAAGAGGATAGTGGAAACTTGCAAGAGGATCTTGATAAATTGGAAGACTGGGCATCAAAATGGCAGATGAAATTTAATGTGGACAAGTGCAGAGTTATGCACCTAGGGAAGAACAACACAAACTATGGTTACACAATGCAAGGTTCCACATTAGGAACCACCACCCAGGGAAAAGATTTAGGCGTCATTGTGGATAGCATGTTAAAACCCTCGGCCCAGTGTGCAGCGGCAGCCAAGAGAGAAAATAGAATGCTAGGTATGATAAGGAAAGGAATGGAAAATAAAACAAAAGATATTATAATGCCTCTATATCGTTCCATGGTGAGACCGCACCTTGAATATTGTGTGCAATTCTGGTCACTGTATCTTAAAAAGGATATAGCGTTATTAGAAAAGGTTCAGAGAAGAGCCACCAAAATGGTAAAGGGGATGGAAGGATACTCCTATGAAGAAAGGCTAAAAAGGTTAGTGCTCTTTAACCTGGAAAAGAGACGGCTGAGGGGAGATATGATAGAAGTCTGTAAATTAATGAACGGAGTGGAACGGGTAAACGTAGATCGATTGTTTACGTTATCAGAATATAGAAAGACTAGGGGACATGCAATGAAGCTACAGGATAAACTTTTTAAGATTAATAAAAGAAAATATTTCTTCACTCAACGTGTAATCAAACTCTGGAATTTGTTACCGGAGGTTGTAGTAAAGGCTGTTAGTATAGCTGGGTTTAAAAAGGTTTGGACAAGTTCCTGGAGGCAACGTCCATAAACCATTATTAAGAAGGGACCCAGGATATCAATGCTTGACCCAGTACAAGCATTGTGGAACCTGTGTCTTTTGGGGAAACTGCTAGGTACGTATGACCTAGATTGGCCACTGTTGGAAACAGGATACTGGACTTGATGGACCTTGGTCTGACCCAGTATGGCATATCTTATGTTTTTATGTTAAATGTAAAAGGAAAAGGAGGCTGCTATACTTTTCAAAAAAAGTAGTTGAGAAGGTGAAGAAAAAGAGGGATGCCTTCATGAAATACAAGAGATTATAGAGAGAGGAAGACAGGCATCTATATCTGGAGAAACGTGGAGAAACTAGCAAAGTGGTCAGGAAAGCAAAGGTACAAACAGAAGAAGAAATAGCCAATGCAATAAAATGTGGGAATAAGACATTTTTCAGATACGTTAGTGAGAAGAGGAAGGGCAAAAGTGGTATTGTCAGATTTAGGGATGCAGGGGAGGAATATGCAGAAACTGATGAGGTTAAAGCAGAATTGCTTAACAAATATTTCTGTTGTGTGTTCACAGATGAAGGACCTGGAGCAGGACCTCAGAAAACACCCACAAATAGCAACAGAAGCGATGGGCATCTCAATTTTTTTTCAAAAGACTGTGTTCGAGAGGAACTAACTAAACTAAAAGTAGACAAAGCCATGGGTCCAGATGAGATACATCCAAGAATACTGAGGGAACGTGGGGACATTTTAGCAGCTGCACTACCTGACCTTTTCAAGTGCCTCATTGGAGTCTGGAGTGGTGCCAGAGGACTGGAAAGAGGCACATGTGGTTCTTTTACACAAAAGCAGATGTAAGGATGACATTGAAAAACTACAGGCCAGTTAGTCTAACCTCTGTGGTTAGTAAATTATTGAAAAGGCTACTAAAGGAGAGAATGATGAGGTGTCTGGAGTCCAATGGATTCAGAGGCAGGTCTTGTCAGACAAATCTGATTTCTTTGACTGGATGTTGGACCGAGAGATTTTTATTTTATTTTATTTTTATTTATTTAACTGCATTTATATACCGCTTTTCACCGGATGAAAGTCGTTTAACAAAAGGGGGGGGGAGGGTGGACCGTAATCATTATACAGAGGGGGGGGGAGCCGTCACCGAGGGGGCCAACATTGATGATCCGAACAGATAGTAATGACTTAGACAATTGACATGAGTCTCTTAGAGGGTATTTTGGGGATTTGACAGAAGGACTGTGGGTTGTCAGTGAAGGTTGTCTGTTTCTGGTCCAAGGTATTCATGAAAGAGGATGTTTTTTAGTTGTTTCCGGAACGTGGCTAGATCACCATTGTTTCTGATTTGTCTCGGTAGTGAGTTCCAGAGGGAGGGTGCGTATAGTTCGAAAGCTCTGTTGCAGATTCCTTCATTATATTTTGTTCGTTCATAGGGGATGGTAAGGATGTTGTTGGCGGTCTGTCGGGTTGGCCTGTTGTGGGTGGGCTGGGGTAGTAGGGAGTGGAGGTGGGAAGTCTGTGTTTGATAGAGGGCTTAGTGGATAAGCAGGGCAGATTTGTATTTGTTCCTTGCTTCAAGTGGTAGTATGTGTAATTCCCGCAGGACTGGAATGATGTGATCGTGTTTTTTTGCTCTCCGGATGATTCTTGCGGTGGTGTTGAGGGCAGTCCGTAGTGGGTTAGTGTGGGTAGCAGGAAGTCCGTGATAGATTATATTGCAGGTGGGGGAGCGTCCAGGTGGGGGAGCGTCATAGCCTGCATGACAGTTCTGAAGTCCTGTGGAGTGGAGGAGTGGCCTAGTGGTTGGGGCAAGGTACCTCAGGCCGGAAGGTCGGGGGTTCAAATCCCACTAGAGGACAGCAACCTTGGGCCGGAAGGACTGTGGTTTCTAGTCCCACAGGTGCTCCTTGTGGTCTTGGGCAAGCCACTTAACCCTCCATAGCCCATGTTCCCTGTAAAATAGTTATCTCCAAGTTATAATGCCCTGTTCAATGTAATTTCAGTTTGTTCAATGTAAACCGCCTTGATATCATGAAAGGCGGTATATAAGAAATGTTAAATAAAAATTAAAAAAAAAAATCAATGAGTGGTCTGAGCCGTTGTATCATTTTTGCTTTGTGGAATATTGTTCTGGTAGTCTTTTTAATCTGTGGAGTGAATGTGAGTGCCTAGTCTATAGTGATTCCCAGATATTTTATGTGGGGTTGGATCTTTATTTGGGTGGTTCCTAATATGAGGTATGGTGGTGGGGTGAAGTTTGGGTCCTTGGTTACTATGAGGGCTTCAATTTTTTTTGATGTTGATGGATAGATTGTTCCTTTGTAACCAGTCGGAGACCTCAATGAAGCAGTCTGACAGGTGGTCGTTTGTTGGATTGGTGGTTGTGATTGGTCCATAGAGCATTATGTCGTCTGTGTATATATGGTAGTTGATGTTATGCTCTTGTATGATCGAGCAGAGTGGTTGCAGATAGATATTGAAGAACATGGCGGATAGTGTTGAACCCTGTGGTACTCCTTGATGTTGTTGAAAGGGGGGGGAGATTGCTGTGTTTGTGCAGATCAGTTGTTGTCTGTTGTCAGGTAGGAGTGGAACCATTGTAGTACAATGTTCTTAATGCCTATTTCCTGGAGTCTGTGTAGGAGAATGCTGTGGGAGATGGTGTCAAAGGTTGCGGATATGTCTAGGAAGAGCATGGCGTATCCAGAGTGTTTGGTCTGTGTGCCTTTGATAAGGGTGTTCAGTAGCGTCGTCATGAGGGTCTCGACTCCATGATATGGGCGGAATCCGTGTTGCGGGTCCAGTATGTTGTTGGTATCTAGGTGGTCTTGGAGTTGTCGTTGAATTATCTTCTCCATAATTTTGGTGGTGAATGGGAGACTTGCTATTGGTCTAAAAGAGGCTGGGTCGAGTGGGTCTAGGTTGTTTTTTTTTAGGGTCGGACGGATGATAGAGGTCTAGAGGATGTCTGGGATAGACCTAGATGTGGTCTATTTAGATTTTAGTAAAGCCTTTGACACCGTTCCGCACAGGTGACTTCTAAATAAACTGAGCTCCCTAGGGATAGACGCTAAAGTTACTGATTGGGTTAGAAATTGGTTGAGTGGGAAGCGACAAAGGGTACAGGTAAATGGAGCTCACTGAGGAGAAGGAGGTTACCAGTGGTGTGCCGCAAAGATCTGTCCTTAGTCCGATTCTGTTTTAACATCTTTTTTAGTGATATTGCAGAAGGACTGTCGGGTAAGATTTGCTTGTTTGCAGACAATACCAAAATCTGCAATAGAGTAGACATATAGGAAGAAGTCGACAACATGAGGAGGGATCTAGCTAAACTTCAACAATGGTCTAGAATATGGCAGCTGAAATTTAATATGCATTTGGTCATGCATTTGGGCTGCAAAAATTCAAAGGAGCTGTACAGCGTAGGGAGTGAGGTACTTCTGTCCACAATATAAAACAACTGTAAACAGGAACAAATACATGATCATACTCACCAAATATCGGCACCATATTAATTCAACTAAAAAGTACTTTTCATACAAAACTCTGTAAAGGGTCTGCTTCTTGTTGGTCACTCCAGGCCAGGGAAGTCCCGAACCCTCATCTGCGGTGTGCTGCTCCGGCTGGCTGGAATCCAGGGGAATAAAACTCACAGACCACACAGAAGGAAAAGTATGCAAGTTTATTCCATAGGGTGGAGGGATTGTCCGTATTTTATACATTATCAGAAACATATTTATACGTCATCCACCCATCTTCTGGGGCCCACTATAGCTTATCAGTAACTATGCAATTCTCCAGGACCAAGGAGGAAGTCAGTCCTCACATATGGGTGACGTCGGCGCCGACAGAGCCCTCGCGGAGCAATTTTCCCCAGCTTTCAAAGAAAGCCTTTGGGAATTGCAGCGCGCATGCGCAGTCCTCTTCCCGCCCAAGGATGCCATCTTGCTCAGTCTTCTTTTTTCCGCGGAGCCCTACAGACGTTGCCTGTGAATCCCCCGCAGAAAAGTTGATTTTTCTCTATTTTCTTTATTTTTCTTCGGTTCGACGCCGGTTCTTTTCCCGCCCGGACTCGCGACGCCGGTTACGAGTCCGTCCGTTATTTTTCGGTTTTTTGTCCTTCGTGACAGACTTCGAGTTTTTTTTCTTTTCCCTGGCTGCCCGGTCATTCGACCTCGCAGGGGCCCTTTTTCCCCCGATGGCGGCCAGTGGCTTCAAAAAGTGTGACCTCTGTAAGAAACTTATGTCTCTTACAGACACTCACGACTTCTGCCTCCGCTGCCTAGGCCCGGATCATAACTCCATGATCTGCGGGCCATGCGGCAAGATGTCCTCAAAAGCATTGAGGAGTCGGCAGCACCAGCGGGAGCGTATCTTCTCTGACTCCGGCCGGGCTCGGACCTCTTCAGAGGCTTCGATGTCTCGGGACTCTGGTTCTGAGCTTCGTCGAAGTTCCTCTGAAAGGGGGTCTCCTACACGGGAACATCATCGGAAGAAGAAACCCGCGAGGGCGGGATCGGTGGACGCTCCTGGTCCCTCGAGGGCCAGGTCGCATAGCCCCGATTCCCGTCCCGGGTCCTTGGAGTTGGAGAGGCCGTCGAAACATCCTCGACTCGAGGAGGACTTGCCCGCTCACGTGAGTACTGTTGTCCTCGTGGACTCACCTCCGAAGGACCCGACATCGGGCCCGATGCCGTCGGGGCCCGAGTCGGGGGCTGCTGGGTCTCCTGAGCTCGGACTCAGGTTGACGGCCTTGGAGGTCAGTTTGGCTGCCTTCATGGAACAGCAGCGGGCATTGATCGCTGGCCTCGCTGGTGCTTCAGCCCTGACCGCCGGGACGTCGACCTCCAAGTCGACCCCGGAGACCGAGCCCATCCTCAAGTCCATGAGGGCTCGAGTCGATCCTCGGTCGAGGTCTCCTTCGGTCTCCCGTTTGGGACCGAGGTCGTCGACGCCGACTCCCCCGGCGTCGGGGCGGATGGCTTCAGTGCCCGCCCGACCGGAGCCGGTCGACTCCTCCTCCGAGGAGTCGGCCTGGGAATCTGAGGACGAAGAGTCACCTGGTTCCTTTCGGACTCGGTGTGTCCCATCGGACTCCCCCGAGTCCGAACCTCGGAGACGGTCCCCCCCGGAGGATACCTGGTTCTCGTACTTCGTGAGGGATATGGCCAAAGCCTTGGCCTTCCCTGCGGATCCCGAGGAGGAGCCTCGAGTCGAAGAACTCGATGCCCTCCAATATGACTCTCCCCCGAAGGAGGCCTTTATTGTACCGGTTCCTCCCATGCTGGAACGGCTTCTCTTCCGCATGTGGGAGAGCCCGGCGTCGTCGCCGGTATTGAGCAAGCGGGTCGATTCCATTTATCGAGTCTGCAAGAGCCCCGGGTTCCAAAAGGCACAACTACCGCACCATTCCATGGTGGTGGAATCGGCCATGCATAGACTGAAGAGTCAAAAAATGCACTCCTCGGTGCCCCCTGGTAGGGAAGCCCGAAGCCTGGATGCCCTCGGTAGGAAGTGTTTCCAGGGCTCTATGCTTGCTTGTCGAGTCCAGACATACCAGCTCTACATGGGCATGTATCTCCGAGACCTGGCTAAGGAAATAGCCGGGTTCTCTGCTGGTCACTCCGATGAACCTTTGCAGAGGTTCCAATCCTTGTCTACTGGTATTCGAGAGTGCTCCAAGTTTATTTCTCGAGCAGCCTATGATGGTTTTGAGGCTTCGGCTCGAGTAGCCGCGGCTGGCATCGGTGGACGCCGCCAGGCTTGGCTCCAGACGTCCGACCTCGAGCCCTGGGTGCAGGACAAGTTGGTCGATGTCCCCTGCCGAGGTGACAACCTCTTTGGCAAGCCCATGGATGAGAAGGCTGCACAAATCGAGACGGAGACTCTCACCAGAACTCGTCTCTCAAGGAAAACCTCTGCCCCTTCTCAAAAGAAGAAGGCCTCGGGGGAAAAAGCCCTTTTACCCGAGGAAAGGTGCTGCCTATAAATACTACCCTCAGTATCAGGCCTCCCCAGCTCCCCCACAGGGAAAGCAGGCCAAGGGACGGGGTAATGGATCCCGTAGGCAGCAAGCCCCCAAGCCTGCACCACCAGCCCCTGCTCAGCAGGGTGGGGGTTTTTGACTTTCTCAGCATAGCCTCTCCCCCTCAGCTGATTCCTCTCAGCACAGGAGGTCGGCTGGTCCACTTTGCACACAGGTGGGCCAACATCACCACAGATACCTGGGTACTTCGCATAGTTCAAAAGGGCTATCTTCTTCACTTTCACCAGGTACCTCCCTCCTACTTTCCAGGGGAGCCTCCCAGACTCCCTTTGCACAGGGACTTACTCCTTCAGGAGTTGGCAAGTCTCATTCAGGAACAAGCCGTGGAACCGGTGCCCCACCACCTGAAGGGTCAAGGGTTTTACTCCAGGTACTTCCTGATTCCAAAAAGGACAGGAGGCCTCAGACCCATCCTAGACTTGCGAAACCTAAACAGGTTCCTTGCAAAGGAAAAGTTCAAGATGCTTACCCTTGGAATCCTGCTGCCCTACCTCCAGCAGGGAGACTGGCTATGCTCCTTGGATCTAAAGGATGCGTATACTCATATCCTTATTCATCCAGACCACAGACAATATCTCAGGTTTGTTGTGGGTGGAAATCATTACCAGTACAGAGTACTGCCCTTTGGCCTATCCTCCGCCCCCAGAGTGTTCACCAAATGCCTGGCAGTGGTGGCGGCCTATCTAAGGCTTCAGGGCCTTTTTGTGTTTCCCTACCTGGACGACTGGCTCATCAGAGCCCAGTCTGCCCAAGAAGCCACTCAAGCCACTCATCGCACTGTAGCTCTGCTTCAGCACTTGGGTTTTGTCATAAACTTCGCAAAGTCCACTTTGCTCCCCTCTCAAAATCTCGAGTTCATAGGCGCCAGGTTGGCCACTCTTCAGGCGAGGGCCTTCCTCCCTCTGGACAGGGCCAAGCGGCTCATGGATCTCGCCAGCCACTTTCACAGCAATTCCCTGGTCCCCGCCAGGCAATTTCTGAGACTGCTCGGCCATATGGCTTCCACGGTCCATGTAACCCCCAATGCCCGCCTGAATATGCGTCCTGCTCAGTGGTGCCTTCGCACTCAATGGCTTCAGGCCACGGGGAGCCTAGCGGACTCTGTGCAGATCTCCGACCAGCTGGTCTCATCTCTACGATGGTGGCTTCATCTGCCCAACCTAGTGCTAGGGGTGTCTTTTCAGCCCCCTCCGCATTCTCACGTCCTGACGACCGATGCTTCTCCCCAGGGTTGGGGGTATATCTCTGGGCTAGATGACTTTCAAAATTGGAGTCCGCTCAGCAGATAAACTTCCTAGAGCTCAGAGCCATCCGCCTAGCGCTCAAAGCCTTCTCTCACCTGATTTCTCACCAGTCGGTGCTAGTCCAGACAGACAATCAGGTGGCGATGTTCTACGTGAACAAACAAGGCGGGACCGGCTCCTTCCTTTGTCAGGAAGCACGGAATCTCTGCTCTTGGGCCGTCCGTCACAACATCATACTCAGAGCTGTCTATCTCCCAGGTCAGGAAAACTACCTGGCAGACAAATTGAGCAGAATCCTCCAACCGCACGAGTGGAGATTGGATCCGCTTGTGGTTCAGCGGATCTTTCTCCGGTGGGGCCTCCCCACCATGGACCTCTTTGCAAGTCCTCTGAACCGGCAACTTCCCAGGTTCTGCTCTCGACAGCCGCATCCTCTCAGGGTAGTGGCGGATGCTTTTCTGATTCCGTGGTCCGCAGGCCTCTTGTATGCCTTTCCACCCATGCCACTGGTGTCTCGAACGCTCTTCAAAGTTCTCAGAGACAAAGCATCGATGATCCTAGTGGCTCCCCGGTGGCCGAGACAACCTTGGTTCCCGCTTCTGATGCAGCTGGCGGTGAACACCCCTCTTCCTCTGGGGTTTCAGCCCGACCTCCTCTCGCAGGATCAGGGGACGCTACTGCACCACAACCTCCGGTCCCTTCATCTGATGGCCTGGCTGCTGAAAGGGTAGTTCTTGCTCCTCTCCAGCTACCTCCAGATGTCGAAGAGGTCGTCTTGGCCTCCAGAAGGCCTTCCACCCGGAAATCCTACGCTCTTAAGTGGCGTCGGTTCTCCGTCTGGTGTAATCAGCAGTCTCAAGACCCCTTCTCCTGTTCGGCATCACTGGTCTTGCAGTACTTGCTTTCTCTCTCCAATCTTGGACTTAAGTCCAACTCGGTCAAGGTCCACCTCAGTGCTCTTTTTGCGCATCACGTACCGGTGGAAGGTAGACCTCTCTCCAGCCACCCTCTGGTGGCTCGGTTTCTCAGAGGCCTCCTTCTCCTTAAACCACCTTTGCGCCCCCCAGCCCCGAACTGGGATCTCAATGTGGTTTTACAGCGGCTTACCTGTCTGCCTTTTGAGCCTATGGCTACCTGTCCTCTTCGTTTTCTTTCCTGGAAGACCTTGTTCTTGGTGGCCCTCAGTTCTGCTAGACGCGTTAGTGAGCTGCAGGCCCTGGTATCTGATCCTCCTTACACTAGGTTCTACAAGAACCGGGTAGTCCTACGGACTCACCCTAAGTTTCTTCCTAAAGTGGTTTCCCCTTTTCACATCAACCAGGAGGTGGTACTTCCGACCTACTTTCCCAGGCCACACTCCAGCCGAGCTGAAATGGTCCTGCATACCCTGGACTGTAGAAGGGCGCTGAACTTCTACCTTGACCGTACGCGGGAGCACCGAAGGGCGGTTCAGCTCTTCGTGTCTTATGACCCCAACAAATTGGGGATCCCTGTCTCCAAGCGTACTCTGTCCATCTGGATTGCAGACTGCATAGCTTGGGCTTACGAGGCTGCGGGCCTTGTGCTGGAAGGTAGGGTCACCGCTCATCGTGTTCGGGCGAAGGCTATGTCAGTGGCTTACCTCCGCTCTGTTCCGTTGGCAGACATCTGCCGGGCCGCTACTTGGTCTTCAAGCCAGACTTTTGCAGCCCATTACTGCCTGGAGAGGGAGTCCCGCAGGGACAGTGCTTTCGGACAGGCAGTCCTCCGTAACCTCTTCGAGGTATAGGCAACTCCTACCCTCCATCCCGGATGTTGGGCTACCGGTTGGAGACATATTCAGAGAAGATTCCTTCCTTCTGTGCTAATGAACTTGAGGGAGCTCATTTTTGTGCTTAGGGTCTCCGGTAGCCTTAAGCTTGGGAGTCCCATATGTGAGGACTGACTTCCTGCTTGGTCCTGGAGAAAGCGTAGTTACTCACCTGTAACAGGTGTTCTCCAGGAGCAGCAGGAATCAGTCCTCACAACCCTCCCTCCTCCCCTTGGAGTTGCAGTTATATGCTTTCGTTTTTGCTAATTTTTGCTGTCTTTTAGCTAGGTTATCTGACTGAGCAAGATGGCACCCTTGGGCGGAAAGAGGACCGCGCATGCGCGCTGCAATTCCCAAAGGCTTTCTTTGAAAGCTGGGGAAAATTGCTCCGCCTGGGCTCCGTCGGCGCCGACGTCACCCATATGTGAGGACTGATTCCTGCTGCTCCTGGAGAACACCTGTTACAGGTGAGTAACTACGCTGTACGAGTCATCCCTGAGTAGAACAATCAATTTAGCTTAGCACAGCACATTCCTTTTCCATACCCACACCAAAATGTACAAAGGGCACATATATAGGATTCTGATTTCCCTTGTGCAGGCCTCCTGTATATGCACTTAAACTAAACATTATTATTTCCTAACAATCCCCCCTTTGGGCCTGCATAGGCCCACTATAAGAACAGCCTAACAATCTACTAGGCCGTTAAGCAGACATTAACGGGATGTCAGTGGAGGCATGCACAGGTACATCAGCCACCATGGAAACAGGTGTATAAAAGTACATAAAAGGGGTAGAGCTTTGTAGGGCCTTTCAACAATCAGCCAAGAACAAATGAAAATATACAACAAAAAAGAACAAGAATTATAAAACCGTTCAATAGGGCAATAAGCAGCCCTTTGAGACCACCCCAAAGAAAGATACATTAAAACTAGAGACAGTTTACAATGAGCAAGGGACCTAGTCATATCCCAAAGAGGGGCGAGTATACAAGAAAGTAGAAAAAGAAACATGGGGCTGGGTGCAGTTTAAATTATCAAGTACAGTAAACCTCTGCATTTCACACAGATTAGAAGATACAGTAATGAGACATGTTGAGAGAAAAGCTCCAGTTTGTAGCGAGCTGCGCACACAAAAGGTAAGGCAGTCTGGACAAGTAGTATTGCCGTATTAACAGTTCCCGAGATGGGCTGAAGGAGGCACTATATGAGTGATAGGAGGAGTCAACACAGTCTTGTGCGTGATGGTCAGGAGGCTGGAACCGAAGATGTCAGTGGAGACGATACACGCTTGATTCTTGACGCATGGATCGACGAAGGGGAGGAGTCACACAGGATGGCTGTCCATGTGATGGCGATCACTGTAGTTTGGAGGTCCGTAGAGCGGGTCTAAGGTACCGTGCTTGTGAGGTGCTCTGACCTGTCACCAACCTTGAAGGGATATGTTGGTTCGGTACCTCTAGGCCGAAAGCTGCTTTTCTTCAGGAGTCTTCTCCTCTCCTCTCCAGTTGCTAGGACCTTGGCTGCCCCAGCGTCAGCTACTTCTCATCCTTGTCCTGAAGCCTGATCTGTATATGGAGAATGTTTCCAGCAAGGGCAATAGCTTCAGGATCTTTTAGCCGCCACCTTCACTGCAATTGGTGTTATCAGAAGAACTTGGAACGGTCCCATACTGGAAAAGGGGCTTGTACCATGTGCTGGTGGTATGTCTTTACCAAAATCCAGTCTCCGGATTGAAAGAAAAGAGGAGTCATCCAGCAGAAAGGACTGGACCTGCTTAGCATACCTGTGGAGGGAAGAGAGTTGCCTCTGCTGCTAGGAAATACAAGAGATCAAATGTGAGGCTCAGGAGTATAAAAAAAATAAGCAGTCTTCCATATAACAGTTCAGAGGGAGAAAAAGTTCAGTCTACTCCCTTAGGGCAATTTTTTTTTTTTTTTGAACAGAGTCAAAGGCAAGACAGTTTAATTTCTCAATTTAGCTAATACATTTTGACAAGATGCCCACACTTCCTCAAATTTTTCACAATTTTAGAATTATACCAATTTGTAAAAATTTGTGTAAGTAACTTTACTCCTTTAGCTTCATGTGTCGGGCCAGGACACATAGAGGCAAAAAGGGATAAAAGCATCTGAAAAGCACCACATGGCCAGTGTGGGTCTCCCCAAAGCTCATTAGGATGAAAAGTGCACTCAGCCTATCTCCAAGTGTCTATTCCCAATTATTGGGTATATCTCTGGGCTAGATGACTTTCAAAATTGGAGTTAATGGGGATGGCATAATCAAATATTGTAGAGTATTCATTGTCAGTTTTCTTTCTAGATGGATACATCGGATACATCATTTCACATTTCAATTCACCCTCACCATTTTATAATGTTAATCTGAGTTCTCCTTTCCAAAATGAATATTCCATCACGCTCCTCTCAACACCACCTTTTTTTCCACTTACATCATTCCATCAAACTACATGCATAGGTCCTTCTGTCTTTTTTATACCATACTAGTGTATCCTTATTTGGCAAGGCTGCTAAGAACATCAAACAATTGTTAGAAACTTAGTATTTTTGTAAACAAAAGGTATATATAAAATATAAATGTAGATCCTTTTCAATAAGCATAACAATATGAGTAAACAGTGCTCATTCTAATTAGCAAGTCCTTACAATATAGACTAGTGCTTCACGGCATTTTATAACATCAAATCCAATAGGAAGGAGTATGGCTTCTAACAGAACAGCCACATAATCTCTCAGGTGTGACTAAAGTCTATCTTATACCTGGTTCTCAGTGAGAGTGCTATGGAAACTTAAAAATATTTGAGGACTGATCTTATAATTGCAGTGCCCACAAGGATCTGTGCAAGTTACTCACTAATCATGGTGTTTAAGAGATCCTTTTGAGATGAGAGGCCTAAGAAGGTTCAAGGCATTTGTGGTTGGGCCTCATGGCGATACGTCTTCAGGTTCTTCTTGGCCTGCAAGGCATTTGTGGCTGGGCCTCATGACGATCCTCGGGTTCTTCTCGGCCTATTCCCCCCTGCCTATTCATGTCTCTTCAGAGGCATAAATATGCAAGGTTCCTGTTCTTCAGGCCTTGTGGGTCCTCGAGGAGTCTTAGAGCAGTCAGAATTATGGTAGCCCAGATCATCACATTCGAAGCAGTACGTTTATTGCCTTTTCCTAGGCTGTAGCCTCACCTTCTGCCTCTCTCTCTCTCTTTTATTATTATTATTATTTATTTATTTATTTTTAAACCTCTCC
Source organism: Ichthyophis bannanicus (assembly GCA_033557465.1). NCBI lineage: Eukaryota > Metazoa > Chordata > Amphibia > Gymnophiona > Ichthyophiidae > Ichthyophis > Ichthyophis bannanicus. Next base: position 1,901,512,420 of record CM066031.1, read on the forward strand.
TAGATCGTTGCTAACAAGTGAAATTTAGTTTATCCAATCATCTCAAGTTAATATTATTGTTTTATTTGTCTACTAACTTTACAAATATTCTCATATTTCCTGGTAACTAAGCTCCATCTTTCCACTAAATGTGATCTATGTGCTTGGGAACAAAGCAATTGCAGATCAGCCTCTTTCCAAAATTCTATAATTTTTGTATGTACTGAACCTCTACATAATGTACTGCTACAACAAGTATTTTGGTAACATAAAGTGCAAGTGTGTAAACTAAAGAAAATTTATATGTCATAGTGCTACAATATACTGTATTCCTAAAACTGAAATGTTAAAAACTTTCAAAACAAAGTACAATTTTTTTCTCTCTGGACCCCAACACATAAAATTCAAATACAGGAAAACAGATGAATTTATCCTAAAATCCAATATTGTAATAAGTCAAATCAGAAAGATCAATATAGCCAGCACCCATGGTGCTACTGTCCTGTTCGTCAGCCATCCACACCGAGCTTAACAATGCAAAGTAATTAACTTAAAATCTTACAGTTCAGGAAACAGACATTCAAATAACATAAAACTGCAAAAAGGTGAATTCAGAATCATACTTTGTCACATTTAAATTAAAACCTTATACATGATACTTGAGACTGGTATCAAACTGATCTGAAACAATGAAATTATGTTAAAGCAATTTGCTTAGAGTAACAGTTCAACCTTGATGTTATCTCAAACACAAATAGCAAAGTAAACAGCAGGTCTGTCTTGAATCCAGATTCCTTCAGGCAAATGCAGATAGCTGAACAAGAGAGAGAAGAGTCCTAAATACTAAGAGTTTAAAAAGAAAAAATTGCTTGAGAATTGTCACTAGTTGTGATTGCTATTAAATTCCTATAGTTACAACTCTATGTGTTTTGTAATATATGAACAATAATTATGACCTCTGAGGTGCTTGCCACAAAATATAAAATTCATTTTTTTTGTTTCACTTTCCTTCACTGATAATGTGGCAGTCACCTCAAGATGAAAGGAATTCAGCCCCTGGCTAGTAAATATGGCCATGCAACAAAATGCATTGACAAACGGCCAGAGAAGGGCTGTGCTGTAATCCAAGGCCATTTGTGCCTTCTGTAGCCCACAGGAGGGGCTGCCCCCTTTCCCTCTCTCTTCTTTGTTCTCTTTGTTAAGTTTCTGGTTTCATTTTTAAGTTTCTGGTTTCGATTCTGATGCTGTAGGGGAAAGAGATAGCCCCAACCTAATTTTTTCCTCCAGGACATCCTGAATCCTTTCATTCCCAAGAAATGCAGCAGATTGTGAATGGCTTCTATCGCAACTGGTTTCTCCTGCCCCAAACTTTGGAGATTATCTACATAGTGCCTAGGGAGCAGGCTCAAACATATACCTCAAATCTACAATACTGAACCATTTGTGTTCATGCAAAATTTAACTCAACTTTATATATGAGGGTTTGGGACCACAGGATGCTGAATCTAGACACGCTTAGTCAAATTCCTTAAATGCTGCCTCAGCCACTAAAACATATGACAAAGGTTTTTAATTGAAACAGAAGACAAGTCAAAGCTTACAAGTGCTGTCTTAAGAAATTGCACCCTGCATAATGAACTAGACCCTCGGGGTATTTGGAGCCCACCCCTCTCCCCGGATTTCTCCACTATTTACATTATACATCTCACTCACACACAATCAGTCTCAGTTCCCAATAGAATGTACAAACCACCAAGGTAGATACCAAAGTCCCACTTTTCCTTACCTCGGTCTGTGCACAGAATTTACTTGGTTGCTGCAGTGCCTGCTTTTAATTCACTGTCTGTCACACTCTGATTCACAACACCTCTAATCACCTAGGACCATTACCAGCTAGTAAAGAGACCTCTCCGCAGAGAAGGAGGTGAGACTGTTGAAATCAACAGGACGCGTCTTCGCACCTCCACTCAGCAGGAGTCACTCCACTGTGGGAAAATCCCGGCGAGCCCCAGCTGTTATTTACACCTTTACCTGTGGCCAATTCACCTTTGGCCAACCTGGCCAATGAGATTCGGAAAGGAATATTGTGAATTAGATTAAGAGCTCTTTTAGTATTTGTATTATTCAGTACATTGCTATAGCAATGGGTGTCTAAATACAGACACACCCTATTACATATTTCAGTGACAGTTATACCGTTGTTGAGTACAAGAGTAATTAATTTTTTCTATTTAGCTTGTCTTCTTACAATATGGCAATAAATAGACACTCTGCAAATAAATAATAATTTACGTTGTAACTTTAGGTTTCTGTTGTCCGCCTGTCCGTAGCCTTTGAACAACAAAGAACAGGAAGGGAGGGGGAGGGAAGAGCGGAGCATGTGTTGCTCAAGCTCTACTATCGCCAGATGCAGCAAGTTACAGCACACATCGAAAAGCATTGGAAGAATAAACAAACACCACTTGTCACTTGCATACCAGGGACTCTGAGTCATCAGTTTTACCTTCGCTAGAGAGGGGGGGGGGGGTGTCGTATAGGCACAGAGATAAACTAGGAACAGCAAACATGCTAACAGACTTCTTCAGCAGAATTAGCAAATGTCCTGTAACCCACACTGACAATTTATGTAGGATGGCTTTTTTTTAGCTGCAGTTTTAAACCTTATCACAACATTTAGCTGAACATGCACTCACGCGGATTCTGGAGCGGTCCCCTCACCTTGGGACCCCCCCATCCTCTAATTAATTCACAACAAACGCACGTCTGGCCACTGGCTTTCTGCACAGTATCTATCACAAGCGCTATATCGCTTCAAAATACGGCAGGGGCGTCTAGCCAGACTCACACAGACACAAGCACACAGCCCTCACAGCAACCGCAGGTGAGAAAAAAAGAAATTTAGCTTTTCCAATTACCACTAAACCATGCTACCAAAGCAATAGGGACACTCCCTACCAAAGGGAGAATGCCAGTTCTAAATTAAACCGTGCTGCCAAAGCACAGGGATCCCTGGCCAACGGGAGTATCCGACACTTCTGACACCAAATGTAAAAGGTCTGCTTCTTGTTGGTCACTCCAGGCCAGGGAAGTCCCGAACCCTCATCTGCGGTGTGCTGCTCCGGCTGGCTGGAATCCAGGGGAATAAAACTCACAGACCACACAGAAGGAAAAGTATGCAAGTTTATTCCATAGGGTGGAGGGATTGTCCGTATTTTATACATTATCAGAAACATATTCATACGTCATCCACCCATCTTCTGGGGCCCACTATAGCTTATCAGTAACTATGCAAATACGAGTCATCCCTGAGTAGAACAATCAATTTAGCTTAGCACAGCACATTCCTTTTCCATACCCACACCAAAATGTACAAAGGGCACATATATAGGATTCTGATTTCCCTTGTGCAGGCCTCCTGTATATGCACTTAAACTAAACATTATTATTTCCTAACAAACTCCTCATGAGATCAATTAATAAACCAAAAGACCTATTTGCTATATTAAGTCCCTTACAGTTCACCCTAACCATTCATCTTCATCTACAGACATAGCACCTCAAACACTTGCTGATTTTTACATGTCCAAATGAAACTCCCTAATACACACTACTAGTACAACTGTCCACAGCTCATCACAGCCTACAGAACCATGGAAAAAGTTCCATCCAATTTACCCTGAATCCCTTAAGAGGATAATTGCATCTATGAACACAACATCTAAAGCAGATCCATGCCCAGTTAAATGGATCAAGGATTCTATTGCAGAAATTGCCCCTATTTATAAAAGCAATTGTAAATAAATCACTATCCCAAGGCTATATGCCTCTAGATCTTAAAAAAGCTAATATTCGGCCAATCTTAAAAAACAAAGCCCTGGACAAATCATGCCCAGCTTCCTACCGACCTATCTCCAGTCTGCTTTTCCTCGCTAAAATAATAGAAAAATATGTTTGCATGCAATTGCAAGACTAATTGATCTCTGCTCACCCCTAGACGACAAACAATTTGGGTTTAGACCATACCACAGTGTGGAGACATTGATGCTACCCATATACAACAAAATCATTAAGGCAATAAATAACAATAACCAAGCCTATATGTTAATCTTTTTCGATATAGCTGCCACATTCGACTCTGTCATCCACTCCCTTTTAATTCAATGGCTAATGCAAATAAGTATATGTGATACCATGCTTAAATGGTTCACATCCTATCTCTCTGAAAGATTTCAACAAGTAACCATTGTACACACATCCTCTACCTCCTACCCTCAAACTACTGGCCTTCCTCAAGGATCTGCACTATCAGCACTTCTATTTAATATTTATATTCAACCAGTCTCTCAAATAATTAAACAATTTAAAATTGATTATGCCATCTCTGCAGATGACATAATGCTGTTCAAGCCCTTTAACATAAATTCACCCAACTTTGACCCTATAACATCTTGCTTCAAGAAAATTGCAATATTGCTCAAAAACATAGGCCTAAATATCAATTACAAAAAAGCTGAAGTCTTAATAATTACTAGGAACCAAACCTATATCTCACCACAGTCCATACCAATTGATGATGTTTTACATGAAGTTAAAGATGAGGTCAAATACTGTATTTAGGGGTTACTTTAGATACACTTATCTTTCCATACCCACATCAAGAATACTACTAGAGCAATACTCAACAAAATCCATCTACTGTCACATATAAAACCCTTAATACAGCCATCAGACTTCAGAACGATAATGCAGGCGATGATAATCCCACACATAGACTATCGTAATAGTCTACTGCATGGTCTACCAAAGATATCCCTGCATCCACTTATGATGGCATAACACACTGCTGCTCGAATCATTCACAATATACGTCGAATTGACCATATTACACTGATCTTGTATGACCTACACTGGTTACCCATCCATAGCCGTATAAAATAAAAGTTACTTATGATCACTTTCAAAGTCATTAGAAAACTATCGCCCCTATCCCTCTTGCAATTAGTCAAAGTCGTACCTAACAACCGACAAAGATGAGAGCAATTGAATAACACCCTGGTTGCTCATTCTGAATTCCATAAAACTAAAAAATGCACAAGCAACAAAGCTTTTGAATATATCTCCCCTATGTTCTGGAATGCTTTACTAGCTAGCCTTCGAAACATCACAGACCTCGCCACCTTTCATTCCCACCTCAAAACTCACCACTTTACTGAACATTTTGGTCAAAACTCACCACAATTCAACATGGATCCTACATAAATAACTACTCTCCCCCTACTATTCAAACTATACAAAGCCATAATGTAACAATCTCCCCTGCCAGTACCCCTGAACTTACCCTTTTGCATCATAACATTTCTTGTATATTAATTGTAAATAAGTTATTTTCTCCTGAATCATGTAAATTGACTGCAGCATCAGTTATTCTGTTAACATGTTCTATGTACTCCTTGTTCAATTGTAAACTGCTATGATATAGCATTATAGAAAACACTCAGATAAATAAATAAATAAAAGAAGAGCGGGACTTAGGCGTAATTGTGTCTGCTGATCTTGAGGTAGCTAAACAGGTAGAAAAGGTGACAGCAAAAGCTAGAACGATGCCTGGGTGCATAGGGAGAGGAATGGCCATCAGAAGAAAGGAGGTGATAATGCCTCTGTTTAAGTCTCTGGTGCGACCTCGGAGTATTGTGTGCAGTTCTGGAGACTGCACCTTCAGATGGATATAGGCAGGTTAGAGTCGGTGCAGAGGGTGGCCACTAAAATGGTTAGTGGTCTTCATTATGAAGCATATGAGGACAGACTTAAAGATCTTAATATGTATATTTAGAGGAAAGGTGGGATAGGGGCGATATAATAGAGAATGTTAAATATCTCCATGGCATAAATGCACAGGAGGGTATCTTTCAATTGAAGACAAGCTCTGCTATGATGGGACATAGGATGAGGGTGAAAGGAGTTAGACTTTGGATTAATGTGTGGAAATATTTCTTTATGGAAAGAGTAGTAGATGCATGGAATAATCTCCCAGTGGAGGTGGTGGACACGAGGACAGTATCTGAATTCAAAAAAGCATGGGACAAACACAGGGAATCTCTAAAGGTAAAAATGGGACTATGTAGTTGATATGGAAGAACAGATTAAATAGACAATGTGGTCTTTTTTCTGCCGTCATGTTTCTGTTCATTTGCTGGAATCAGACACAGCCGAGCCATCAACCAACCTCTCCGCAAGCTGGCCTCCGGTACCTCCCCTTCTACTGAGGAAGATGTAGGGATTTTACCCATGAGTGAAATGGTATTTAAAGGCGATGCCCCAGAAGAATTGAAAGAAATATCGATACACCGGGAAGAGGTATTACAGCTATTTGATAAACTGAAGAGTAGCAAATCACCTGAACCGGATGGTATACATCCAAGGGTGTTGAAAGAACTGAAATATGAGATTGCAGACCTACTATTAGTAATCTGTGAACTATCATTAAAATAATCTGTAATACCTGAAGATTGGAGGATGGCCAATGTAACGCCAATTTTTAAAAAGGGTTCCAGGGGTGATCTGGGAAACTACAGACTGGTGAGCCTGATGCCAGTACTGGGCAAAATGGTAGAAACCATAACGAAGAATAAAAATTACTGATCATGTATATAGTCACTGTTGAGGGGGAGATATGATAGAGATCTATAAATTAATGAATGGAGTGGAACAGGTAAATATAGATTGATTGTTTATGCTATCAAAATATAGAAAGACTAGGGGACATGCAATGAAGCTACAGGGTAATCTATTTAAGACTAATAAGAGAAAATATTTTTTCACTCAATGTGTAATCAAACTTTAAAATTCATTACCAGAGGATAAAGGCTGTTACTAGTAAAGGCTGATAGGGTTTAAAAACGTTTTGGACAAGTTCCTGGAGGAAATCTGTAAACCATTATTAAAGGAGACCTGGGATATCCACTGCTTGCCCCAGTATAAGCATTGTGGAACCTTTGTCTTTTAGGGAAATTGCTAGGTACTTGTGACCTAAATTGGCCACTGTTGGAAACAGGATACTGGGCTTGATGGACCTTTGTCTGATCTAGTATGGCTTATCTTATGTTCTTCTGTTCTCTTTTTGCACCAGGCTTTCTGCATGAAGCAGGGACTGGGGCGTTTTTGGGTCCAGGAGTGCTCCTCCTAAGTTGAGGAAAGAGCCCTCAGCTGAGATTTTGTATTTGGGAGCTCTGGTCATCAAGAAGAGCCATTTACAGGAGGAAGTTGGGGAAGACTGGGCCTCAGTGTTTTCCACAGCCTCAGAAGATCTCCTGGTGGGTCCTTCTGGTCTCAGCAGGGGAGTCCCGCCCATGGATCTCGAGGAGGGGTAAATCCCTCCAGGGGAAGATCCTAATATCATCAGTATGTTTTGCCGTGAGGAGCTAGCAGCGTTGATTGTGCACTCACTGGCAGCTCTCAGTATTTAACAAGTTCCCCAGGAACAGGTAGTTCCCTTGAGGATCCATTGTTACAGGGCATCAGAACCTTGGAGACAGCCTTCCCAGTCCACCGGACCATTAAGTAGATGATTGAAGTAGAGTGGGAGGTACCCATGGATGACTTGTGGGGAGATGGATCTATGGCACGCTTGTATACCATTCCGTCTAATGAAAAGTACCTTGAGAAGCCTAAGGTTGATGCTTTCGTCTCTGCGGTGACCAAGAAGATCACCAACTGTATGCTGCTTTTGATCAGCACCAGCATGGATTCAGACCAGAAATTTTACTCATATCACTCCTTGACAAGATTTTATTGTAAAACCAAAACAGGCCTTCGTCATTTTCCTGTACTTAGCTGCTGCATTTGATCCCATAAATCATGACTAATAACTCGCCTTCACAAAACAGGAATTAAAGGAATAGCTCTAGCATGGATTGCATCATATTTCTCCAAAAGAGCTCAACAAGTTAAAGTAGGCCATGACACATCAAAACATACAAGCAAAAATAAGGCATGCCGCAAGGCTCAGCCCTATTAGCTCTTTTATTTAACATATATCTTCAACAAATCTCTAACATATTTCAGAAGTATAATGTAAATATATAATATCATCATCTGCATAAATATGATAATTACCCTTACCACACCTCGAATCCTGATTTAGACCACATAATATGTTGTCTTGGGGAAGCATCTGAATGGTTCACCGTCCGAGCCACAAAATCTAAAAAAACCCCGAAGTTATGTTTATTTCCAAAGATAAAAACTTCACTCCACCACCTCTAATAAAATTCAAAAAAGCATTGTTGGAAGTTAAGAAAGAAGTCCGATATTTAGGAATAACATTGGACCAAGAATCAAACTTCAACTCACATGTAAGCAAAATGATCCATGCCATATACAATAAGTTAAAAATGCTACAACCATTACGACGTCTCCTGGAACCAAAAGACTTCCATACTGTTTTCCAAGCAATAATCTGTCCCCACATTGACTTCTGCAATGGCAATCTTCAAGGGCTATCTTTGAATACCTCAATACGCTGAGTTTGGATACTGTTGAAAGCTTCCAGGGATTCCCACATAACTCCAATCCTATAGTAGCTGCATTGGCTACCAATTGAAAGTCATATAAAATACAAATCCATTATGACTACCTTCAGAATATTACATAACCTCTCCTCCACCTACCTATCATGACTAATACTCAACACACCCAACAATAGAGAGCGGAGAACCAATGCACAGAACACTCTAGCTGTCCCAATGGATTTCAGGAGAACAAGCAGAGCAACTAGTAACAGGACATTCACATATTATGCACCATTCTTATGGAACTCGCTTCCAAATACATTGTGAATGATGACTGCCATCTCTAATTTCAGAAAAATGCTTAAGACATATCTATTTGCTGAATATTTTGGAACAAGCAACTCCCCACAAACATGGATTCCACATAAGATACATCATCAGGTCCGCAACATATGATGTTTTCACAAGCTGCATCAGAACTATCAATCTTAATACAATTCATGTTTATGCCATATATTGCAATGCGTTAATAACCATGTATAGTAAGTAATACACCCTTCCAATCAGTATGTTTAATACTATTGTTATTTTACCTCCTCATCATCTATTGGAAATTGTTCATTATAAAATGATTCATGTCTGCTTCCCCCTCCCCAGTTCAATAGAAACATATACAGTGTAAAATTGTTTTGTTAAATGTAAACTATTTAAAGTTGTTAAAACCCACGAGGATTGTGGAAAACTGCAAGAGGATCTTGATAAATTCGAAAACTGGGCATCCAAATGGCAGATGAAATATAATGTGGACTAGTGCAAAGTTATGCACCTAGGAAAGAAAAACCCAAACTATGGTTCCACGATGCAAAGTTCCACATTAGGAACCACCACCCCGGAAAAAGATTTGGTCGTCATCGTGGATAACATGTTAAAACCCTCTGCCCAGTGTGCAGCGGCGGCCAAGAGAGCAAATAGAATGCTGGGTATCATAAGGAGAGGAATGGAAAATAAAACAAAGGCTATTATAATGCCTCTGTATCGTTCCATGGTGCGAACGCACCTTGAGTACCTTGTACAATTCTGGTCGCTGTATCTTAAAAAGGATATAGCGTTATTAGAAAAGGTACAGAGAAGAGCCACCAAAATGGTAAAGGGGATGGTAGGATACCCCTGTGAATAGAGGCTAAAAAGCTTAGGGCTCTTCATCCTGGAAAAGAGACGGATGAGGGGAGATATGATAGAGGTCTATAAATTAATGAATGGAGTGGAACGGGTAAACGTAGATCGATTGTTTACATCATCAGAATATAGAAAGACACGGGTACATGCAATGAAGCTACAGGGTAAACTATTTAAGACTAATAAGAGAAAATATTTTTTCATTCAACGTGTAATCAAACTCTGGAATTTGTTACCGGAGAATGTAGTAAAGGCTGTTAGTGTAGCTGGTTTTAAAAAATGGTTGGACAAGTTCCTAGAGGAAAGGTCCATAAGCCATTATTAAAAGTGACCCAGGATATCACTGCTTGACCCAATACAAGAACTGAGGAACCTGTGTCTTTTGGGGAAACTGTTAGGTACTTATGACCTAGATTGGCCACTGTTGGAAACAGGATACTGGGCTTGATGGACCTTGGTCTGACCCAGTATGGCATATCTTATGTAAACCACCTTGATTCCAAGATAAAGCGGTGTACAAATAAAATTAATAAATTCTCGTAGAGGATGGTGCGGCACTTAAGGCTGTGCAGGATAAGAAGTTGGAAACTCTCTTGAAGTAAGCTTTTGCGATGAACACTTTGGCTTTGCAAACCTCCATGTGTGAGGCTTATGTGACAAGGGCCTGTTTACAATGGTCAGAAGGCCTGCCAGACTCAGACTCTGGAGGTCAACAGCCCCTGTTGTAGGCAGCTAGGTTGGAATCAGTCTCCGCATATTTGGCGGACGCGATCTAGGATCTTATTAGATCTTCCACTAAGAGCATGGCCGCAGTGTTGGTGGCTATGTAGTTCCTTTGGCTGTGCAATTGGTCTGCGGACGTGTCTTTGAAGGCTTGTCTAAGCAAGCTCTCCTTTAAGAGCAAATTTCTCTTTGGCGAGACATTGGAGAAGTTGGCTAAGAGCTTCAGAGGGTCCAAGCTGGCCAAACTCCAAGAGGACAAGCCTAAGAGTAAATATAGAAACATGATGACAGAAAAAGACCACATGGCCTATCTAGTCTGTCCTTCCATATCAACCACTACAACAGTCCCCTTTTTTCCTTTAGAGATTCTCTGTGTTTGTCCCATGCTTTTTTGAATTCAGATACTGTCCTCATTTCTACCACCTCCACTGGGAGACTATTCCACGGATCCACCACTCTTTCCATAAAGAAATATTTCTGCATATCACTCTCATCCCATGTCCCCTCGTAGCAGAGCTTGCTTTCAATCGAAAGAGGCTCTCTTTCTGTGCATTTATGCTATGAAGGTATTTAAATGTCTCAATCATATCACCTCTATCCTGCCTTTCCTCTAAGGTGTACATATTAAGATCCTTAAGTCTGTTCTCATATGCTTTATAATGAAGACCACTAACCATTTTAGTAGCCACCCTCTGTACCTACTCCAGCCTTTTTATATCCTTTTGAAGGTGCGTTCTCCAGAATTGCACACAATACTCCAAATGAGGTCATACCAAAGACTTATACATAGGCACTGTCACCTCCTTTCTTCTGCTGGCCATTCCTCTCCCAGTGCACCCAAGCATCCTTGTAGCTTTTGCCATCGCCTTTTCTACCTGCTTAGCTATTTTAAGATCATCAGACACAATCACGCCTAGGTCCCACTCTTCTTTAGTGGACAAAAATACTTCACCCCCTATACTATATTGCTCCCTTGGATTGCTGCAGCCCAAATGCATGACTTTACATTTTTTAACATTAAATCTCAACTGCCAAATTCTAGACCTTCTTCAAGCTTAGTTAGCTCCCTCTTCATGTTATCAACTCCTTCCTGGATGTCTTCTCTATTGCAGATTTTGGTATCATCCGCAAAGAGGCAAATCTTACCCAACAGTCCTTCCGCTATATCATTAACAAAGATGTTAAAAAAGAATCGGACTAAGGACAGATCTCTGGGTTACCCCACTGGTAACCACCTACTGCTCAGAGTGAGCTCCGTTTACCTGTACCCTTTGTCGCCTCTCACTCAACCAATTTCTAACCCAAGCAGTAACTTTTGGATCCATCCCTAGGGTTCTCAGTTGTTTATAATCATATAAGTTGTTATAGGGAGGAGTGGCCTAGTGGTTGGGGCAAGGTACCACAGGCCGGAAGGTCAGTGGTTCAAATCCCACTAGAGGACAGCAACCTTGGGCCAGAAGGACTGGGGTTTCTAGTCCCACAGGTGCTCCTTCTCTTTCAGCAGTGTTTCCAATAATTTACTCACCCCCAAAGTTAAACTAACCGGCCTGTAGTTTTCAACTTCATCCTTACTTCCGCTTTTGTGTAAAGGGACCACTTGTGCCTCTCTCCAGTCCTTTGGCAGTAAGTAGTAAGACGAGCCGGCAGCAAGGGGGACAGTTTAGAGATTTCCGTAGGTTCTGCGCCATCCATTTTGCCCCCTTATCAGTGAACATGCTATCTTTCTGAGATCAATCCTTTTGAGGCAGCAGAGGAGAAAGAAGAGACTATTTCGCTGGAGCTGGTGCTGGTTCCAAGAAATCACAATGAAATGAGGAAGGCTCGTATACGCCAGTTTTTCTCCATCTGGGTCCAAATCACTTCTGATCAGTGGGTGTTGGAAGTCACCCGCGAAGGATATGCTTTGGAATTTGCACGACCTCTCTGACATCTTTCTGTTGTCGCTTTGCAAGGCTCCCTCCAGGGTACAAACATGGACATCCTCCAGAGGCTTATTCAGCTGGAGGCTGTGGTATCAGTTCCTGCAGACCAGTTAGGTAAAGGTCGATACTCCATTTATTTTGTGGTCCCCAAAAAGGAGGGGTCTTTTCGTCTGATTCTCAGTTCCAAGTATGTCAACAGAGCCTTGCTGGTGCCTCATTTTCGATTGGAGACATCCAGAGCATTAATTCCTGCAGTTCGTGGTTCTAATGGGCCATTTTCAGTTTCAAGTCCTGCTGTACAGTCCTGCTATGGCCCCTCAGACCTTTATAAAGATCATGGTGGTGAGGTCACGTGATGCGGTGAGGGCGAGTAGACGTACTCTGCTTGCGCTCCGGTTGCCCTTAACCCAAACCGGAACTTTAGAGCTGTTTTTAGTGAAGCAAAAACTCACTAAAACCTACCTCTACCTTAATCGGAGGAGCTACTGCAGTTACTGGGGCTGGTTGAGTGCATTCTGCGATTATGGCGGCGACCACAAAGATGGGTTGGAAGGAGAAAGACCGCATAGCAGCCACGAGTAAGATGGCGGAGGGCACACCCGCGCCAAACTCGCCTACCTCCCCCGCTTTTTTGGAGGAAGTTTCGGCAGCGGTGGCAGAGGCCTTGTCTGCACAGTGTACTGCCCTGCATGAGAAGATCGATACCTTGCACAACTCGGTGGGAGCTTTGGGGAATTGACTGCAGGAAGCAGAGAATCATGTCGGGTGAGCAGAAGACAGCCTTGAGGTGCTGACTCAGGAAATGGAGGGACTGAGAACCCAATTGCACTCGCACGAGGCAAAATTAGATGATCTGGAGAACCGATCGCACCGCAATAACTTGAAGCTGATGGGCATCCCAGATACTGTGGCAGATAAGGACTTAAAACATTATCTGAAAACTTTGCTCCCTCAATTGTTTGATGGAATAGAAGAAGGTGGTAAATTGCTTATCGAGCGAGTGCATCATGTGGGAAGCAAGCAGGCCCGAGACCAGAGGCCGAGAGTGGTGCTTGCCAAGTTTTTACAATTCCCTCGGGGGAGTCCACTCTGTTGCAAATTTTTGTGTCATCTGCAAAAAGACAGACTTTTCCATTCAGTCCTTCAGCAATATCACTCACAAATATATTGAACAGTGCCGGGCCCAGGACCGAACCCTGAGGCACCCCGCTAATCACCTTCCTCTCATCCGAGTGAGCTCCATGTACCATCACCCTCTGTTGTCTGTCAGTCAACCAATTTCTAATCCTGTTTACTATCTTGTGACCCATCCCCAAGCTACTGAGTTTATTGACAAGCCTCCTATGAGGAACAGTATCAAAGGATTTGCTGAAATCCAGATAGATGACATCCATTGCATGCCCCAGATCTAGTTCCTTGGTCACCCAATCAAAAACTCAATCAGATTTGTTTGGCAAGACCGTCCTTCGGTAAAACCATGTTGCCTTGGATCTTGCAACCTGTTGGTTTTGAGAAAGTTCACTATTCGCTCTTTCAGGAGCGCCTCCATTACTTTTCCTGCCACCGAGGTAAGGCTCACGGGCCTGTAATTTGACACTTCTTCCCTGTCACCACTTTTTGTGTAGAGGTACAACATTAGCCATTCTCCAGTCCTGAGGAACCACTCCTGTTTCCAATCGGGAGGTTTGTGTTGTTGCAAGGGATCTTAGAGGGGAAGTCTGTAATTCTGGGGAATCTTTATAGCCCCAATGTGTTGGATCAAGATTTTTATAGTCGCCTTGCCTCCAAAGTGGAACAACTACCTGAGCTCCCACTGCTATTAGGTGGTGACTTCAATGGGGTCTTGGATGTGGATTTAGACACGTCCAGAGGGGAGGGGGGCACGGGAGAGAGCCCAGACGGCTCAGGTATTGCAGTGCTTTCGAGCAAGGCTGGGATTGGTGGATCCGTGGAGGTTGCTGCACCCTTCAGAGAAAGATTTTACACACCAGTGTCGCTCACATGGTTCTAGTGCGCGCATTGACTACCTTTTGATTTCCGGGGGCTTGTTTGCTCATATTGGTGATGTGCAAATAGGTCCCACGGAAATCTCAGACCATGCAATGACCTGGATAGAGTTGCAATGGGGAGGGGACACTACAAGGACGCGTGTTTGGTGCTTCCCACTGGAGCTTTATAAGGACTTCCGGTTCCACCAGTTTATTAGACGGCGATGGCAGGAGTTTGAGGCTGATCATCAGTGTCATCAGGGGGATCCCGAGTTGGTCTGAGAGACAGCCAAGGTAGTCTTACGGGGGGATATTATTGGGCTTGCAGCAAGGAAGCGCCGGCTGATGGCAGAGCAGATTATCCGACTTGAGCAACAAGTCACTAAGCTGCGGCGTTTGTATGCACAATTCCCGAATTCATTGAACAAGAAGAGACTCTGGGAAGTCCAGGTAGGCTTGAATGAGCTTTTGCATCAGAGAGCCAAGAGGTCTATCCTATATTACCGTTATCAATTACATTGTCATGGGGACAAGCCTGGGAAACTGTTGGCCCGCTGTTTGAGAGGTCAGAGAGGTACGAATACAGTGGCAGCGATTCGGGATAATGGGGGGGGGGGGGGTTTGCACAGGGAGAGCAAGGCTATTGCCCGAGTGTTCCAATCTTTTTTTCAAAAGTTATACAAAGCAGAGGCTGGCTCTCCCATGAGGATGCAAGAGTATCTGAGGGAGTTGGATTTACCTAAACTCAGTGAGGAGCAAAGTGCCCAACTGGGTCAACCGATAACTTTACAGGAGGTATGAACTGTAATTTCAAGAGCAAGCTGTTATAAAACACCAGGACCCGATGGTTTAGGAGCTGAATTCTATAAGATACTGAGTGATGTTGTCACTCCAACTTTGGTAACAGTTCATAGCCGGCGAGCTGAACAGGGCACCTTTCGCTGGGGTAGTAACCACACCCACGTTATACTTATACCAAAACTGGGAAAGGATCCGGTCCAGGCGGCATCCTATCGGCCCATTTTGCTGCTAAACTTTGACTTGAAGTTGATGGCAAAAATCTTGGCAGATCGGCTGGCTGGGCTTTTAGGTCATTTGGTGCACGACTCACAAGTTGGATTTGTGAAAGGGCGATTCGCGGTGCATAACCTGCGTAAAATCATGACATCGCTGGAGTGTGTGCAAGACCGACGATTGCAGTCTTTGCTTGTCAGCTTTGATGCAGAGAAAGCCTTCGACCGGGTCGACTGGCAGTATTTGCGATACTTGCTGCCATGTTATGGGCTGGGGGCCTCTTTTTGTAAAATGGTTGGGAGCCTTTATGCGGAGCCGACCGCTGGAGTGCTTTGTAATGGGGTGTTGTCGGAGGCTTTTTCTTTGGAACGCGGTAGAAGACAGGGGTGTCCCCTCCCCTCTTGTTTGTCTTGTCATTGGATCTGGTTACAAGCAAACAACCTATCCATCAACATAAAGAAAACTGAAGCCCTCATAGTGACAAAAGACCCTGACTTCACACCACCTACACACCTCAACATAGGAACCACAAGCATTCAAATACAACCACAAATAAGATATCTGGGCATCATTATTGACCAAGCCCTCACCCTAAAACAACAAATCACTAAAACCTCCGGAACTATATTCCATAAGGCAAGGACAGTGCAATGTCTCAGACCCCTTCTTGAACATCAAGACTTCCGAACAGTGATGCAAGCCACGACCCTCCCACATCTGGACTACTGCAACATAATCTACCATGGCCTTCCAGCCGCACAGACCAACCCCCTCCGAACAGCACTGAACACCACAGCAAGAATCATCCAGAGAGCAAAGAAAACCGACCACATCACCCCAATACTCAAAGACCTTCACATACTTCCCCTGGAAGCGAGGACTAAATACAAAGCCATCCATCAAACACAGAACACCCAGCTTCGCACCCTACTGTCTCGTCCAGCCCACGGCAGAACTACCAGACAAGCCTCCAGCAATTCCCTCACAGTCCCCCACAAAAGAACTAAATGCTCGCAACGGACCTGCAACCGAGCCTTTGAACTTTATGCTCCATCCTTATGGAATTCCCTACCAAGCTGTCTCAGAAACAATGCCGACCTACTATCCTTCAGAAAACAGCTAAAAACCTTCCTTTTCCAGGAATACTTCATCACGACTCCCACCGAAAAGTGCACTAACCACTGATCTCGCCCACCATGAACCTCTGAATCAAAGCTACACTATCTTGTCAATGTACAAAGTTTGTCCCATGTCCAAAGTCGGTCTTATGTCAAAATCATCAATGTTGCCTCCTCGGTGATGGCCCCGCCCTATACTTAATTTCCCCATCCCTCTATGTAACGCCGCTTTGACCTGGTGAAAAGCGGGATATAAATACAGCTAAATACAGCTAAATAAATTGGATCCTCTGATTCGGAAAATAGAGACATCCCGAGAGATACGAGGGGTGCGTATTGGTTTTCAAGAATTCAAGCTGTCAGCTTTTGCGGATGACCTCTTGGTACACCTGCTCTCCCCTAGGCAGTCCTTGCCCCGATTGTTGGAGGAATTTGTGGGTTTTGGCCTCTTTGGCTACGCATAAATAAGGATAAATCTGAGGAATTGGATGTATTGGGTCAGCTACAGGAGCAATGGGAGGGTGTGTTCCTCCTTAAATGGGCGGAGAACAATTTTATATATTTGGGTATTGTATTGATTAGACAGCCATGTGAGCTATATGAGCGCAATTTGGATCACGTCCTATCTCGACTGCAGACCCAGCTGAAGGCGTGGGGCCCCCTCCCGCTCTCCCTTTTGGGGAGAGTGGCAGCGGTTAAGATGGTAGTGTTGCTGCGGATATTATACTGGATGCAGACCCTACCGGTCTGGTTGTTGCGGTGAGACTTACAGCGTTTAGAAAAAGTAATACGGGGGTCCTTGTGGAAGGGGGCTAGAGCATGCATCCCGCTGAACTGCTTAGTGGGGAAATGGAGGGGGGGGGATGGGGTTCTCCGATTTGTGGGTCTACGCTTTAGCCTGTCAGGCCCAATATATCGGGGATTGGTTAGGTGGGACAGAAGTATATACACCCAGGGCCTTCGAGGAGGCCTTTGTGGCCCCCCAGACACTACTTACAGTATTGCATATGGAGAGCCAGGGGCTAACAAGCAGAATAGCAGAGAGTGTGTTGCTTGGTTCAGCTAGGCAAACTTAATGTGTATTGGCATAGACCTTGAAGGGTATCGAGCTGGTTGCCAATACAAGGGAACATTGATTTTACCTCAGGATCGGAAACAGCGACGTTCTGAGACTGGGTGGGCTGCGGCATTCGGAATATAGGACATATGGTGGAACCCTCAGGGAAATGTAAATCGTTTACGTCCTTGTGCTGTGAATATGATCTGAGCCCTAGCCATTTTTTTGCGTTTATGCAGATCTCTCACTATGTGTCCTCGTTGCCAGGCACGGCGCTTAATATTGAAAGGTCGGCGCAGATTTTAGAATTTTTTGATCTGGGTGAGGACAGTCTGCCGTCGATAGCGGTGCAGAAAGTTCGGTTGGACCATTTTAGGATTGTCCCAGATTATCAGGAAGTGGAGAGGGCCTGGGCGGTAGAGCTGGGGCAGGGGGTGCCTCCCCGCATGGTTATTAGTGCCTTACGACGGATCGTTGAACTTGCAGAGGGAGCTCGTTGGAGGGAAGTGCAATTTAAGTGTATAACCAGAGCTTATTTTTCGCCCCAACGGGCGTTATGTAGCCACATAACTTCTGATGGTAGTTGTCCTTGGTGTCTGGAGCCTTTGGCAAACCTGATACATATGTGGTGGAGTTGTAAATCTCTTCGCTCTTATTGGGCAAGGATATGCACCTTTTTAAGTGGGCTGCTCCATCAGAGATTACGATGGACTGGCTCTCTTGTTGTTTTGGATCAGCTTGGCCCTCCCCAATCTAAAGGGAAAGGGGAGCGTTTATTGGTACACAGGGCATGTCTGGTGGGTAAAGGCCCAATACTTCGCAGATGGAGAGAGTCAGCCCCGCCTACCTATTGGGAATGGCGTAACTGCTTTCACCAGTTGATGCTTATTGAAAGATGGCGAGCGCGGGGCAGTGTCCGGTGCTGGTCAGCCTTCCTACTCATCTGGGAACCCTATATTCAAACTTTGGGACTTCGTAGTCGCAACGAAATATTACACGTGGGTAGCTAACTAGTGCAAAGTAGAGGGTCACAGGAGAGGGCTGGAGAGGAACAAGGAGGAAGACCTGGCTGAGAGGCTGGTAACATAAAGGGGGGGTGTGATCGGGTGGGAGGGATGGGGGAGGTGGGGAGGAAGGTATAAAATGTTATAACACACCTGTAACTGCAGATTGCCTCCGGGGTGGGGATCAGAGTCCACCCTACTCGGAGACTGAATTGTACAGTGCTTATTGATGTATGTTGGTTGTTAATAAATAAAGTTATAAAAAAAAAATCATGGTGGTTGTAGCAGCCGCTCTGCAGCATGAGGGAGTGTTGGTGCACCCCTATCTGAACAACTGACTGATCAGAACCACGTCGTTGAGATGCCAATTATATCTAACCTTTCATTTAGTGCTATACTGTATATTCTAGCTCTCCCATCTTATTTTTTAGACTTCTAGCATTTGCATACAGGCATTTCAGAGGTTGGTTTGTGCTCATTTTAACAGTCTGGCTATTTGATGACGGGTTAATTTGGAATCTTTTCATCTCGGCATCCAACACAGGGAGCAGAAAGGAGACCCCTCCCGCTCCCTGCACCGAAGACCAATCAGGGCTGCAACAAAAGACTTTAAATTTGGCGCGTTCCTTAGGCGAGGACATTAGGCGTCGGAGGCATTCATCTCCCAGTAACCTCAAGCTATACAATACCCTATTCTCGACCAGCCCTGCTCCTGGAACACACACTAATCTACTGAAGACTCCAGATACAACTCTAGTTTAGTGCCATCTTGTCACCCCATCCTAGCTCAACAACGACAACCAACGAGACAAACCATCTTTGTGATTCTTGACCCTCAAGATTTTATTTATTTATTTATTTAAAAGGATTTATATACTGCTTTGTTCTGAAATCAAAGCGGTTTACACTTCAAACAATCAGATGCTGTGCCTCTCCTCCCTCTGCCAACTTACGCAGGCAAGTACAGAACACATCACCAAAACATCAACGCCAGCTACCAATCCTGTATTCTGAATGATATAAACACCAACCATTGTTTCTCAGAAGGCTCACTGATTAGAAAATGCTCTGGTACAGACACTACATCGATCTCGCTGGCGGTCGGACTGCACTACCAATTTTGTAGTGTATTTGATCATCTGTCCTTGCTCCCTCTACTACATTGGTCGCACATCGCGCTCTTTCAAAACACGTTTGGCGGAACACGCTTCGCGGTTGCGAACAAGGACTCTCACGGCCCCTATGATTGAGCATTGTTTACAGATGGCTCATAATTTTTTTGATCTACACTGGCGAATTTTGGATTTCATTCCTGTTCACCCGCGGGGCAGAGATCGCCTCCAGGCACTTCAAAATCTTGAACAACGTTGGATTTTCTGACTGGACTCTGTTACCCCAAAGGGTCTCAATTTACAGGTTGACTGGCACACAGTGTATTGATTAGTCAATTTCTTTCATTTCTTTCATTTTTCCAATTGCTGCTTTAGGGGGACGAGCTGTTGGCTGTGAACCCTCCCTATCTAATAGCGATTGGTCCCTTTTTTGGCATCAGCTGACTTCCTATGATTTGGCGAGTTAGCGGAAGTCGTCAAGATTGGTCCCTTTAAATGAATGCTGGTTGCTGCCTTTGCGGTTTTACAGGGCTGATGTTACTTTCTACGGCGGTTTTGACCTGAAGCAGGGGAAATAAGATTTTTGATTCCCCGAAACGTGTCACGTCGTCCTTTGCTGCCTTAATGCACAGCCTTTTCATCAATTCAGCTAAGTATTGCATTTTATTGCTTCATTTTTCTAACACGAGTTTAGTGTTTTAATTAAGTAAAATGGACGGGCCACAACGGCACAAGGTGTGCTTCCTTCTGCTTGGTTGGCCTCTCCGACAAAAATAGTAGATTTTCGCTATAAATTTATTCAGCAACACGGGCTTTTTGGATCCCTATTTTTTGTGGTGTGATATTCTGGTACAGACACTAACATCATTGAAACTCCAAAAAACTATAAAACATCAAAGCAATCTACTTGCACCAGAGGCTTCTCTCTGTATGCCCCCCAACTTTAGAATCAGCGACCTTCCCCATTACGAGCAATCAAAGACCTACTTGATTTCAGAAAAGCCATCAAGACCCATCTACTTAATAAAACTAATGCCACAGTCAGACCTTTCAGACATTACAATGGACAACTGATTAACTATATCACATCAATTGCAACAATGTTTCTGTACATAGTTAGCCATTATTGTTAAATGTATCTAATACCCCATATACTCCTCCAAGTTTCTACTCCCTGTTCTATGTAAAAGCTTATTGCTATGTATGTTCCATTTTTTCTGTGTAAACTGCCTTGAATTTGACGATAAGGCGGTATATAAAACCTGTTAAATAAATAAATAAAATTAGGGGCACTAAGAGGTGACAAGGCGATAGTGGAGAGACTGAATGAATTCTTTGCTTCGGTCTTTACTGAGGAGGATGTAGGGATGTTACCCATGACTGAAGTGGTCTTTAAAGGTGCTGAAGAATTGAAGAAAATATCGATACATTGGGAAGATGTATTACAACTATTAGATAAACTGAAGAGTAGCAAATCACCTGGGCCAGATGATATACATCCAAGGGTGTTGAAAGAACTGAAATATGAGATTGCAGACCTGCTATTAGTAATCTGTGTACTATCATTAAAATCATCTATAATACCTGAAGATTGGAGGATGGCGAACGTAACGCCTATTTTTAAAAAAGGGTTCTAGGGGTGATCCGGGAAACTACAGACCGGTCAGCCTGACGTCAGTACCGGGAAAAATGGTAGAAACCATCATAAAGAACGAAATTGCTGAACATGTAGATAGTCATGGCTTAATGGGAGACAGCCAACATGGCTTTAGACAAGGAAGATCTTGTCTTACTAATCCGTTATGTTTTTTTGAAGGTGTGAATAAACAGGTAGACAAAGGTGAGTTGGTTAATATAGTGTATTTGGACTTTCAGAAAACCTTTGACAAGGTCCCTCATCAGAGACTTTTGGCAAAACCAAAGAGTCATGGGATAGGAGGCAGTGTACTATTGTGGATCAGGAACTGGTTATTTTATTTATCTATTTAGACAGATTTGTATGCCACCTTTTCCTTCAATCAAGGTGGTCACGTCACGTCACAATTGGAGGGTTACATTTAACATTAGGGTACGTGTAAACATTTAGACAGTACAGTTACTTAACGGTATTTAGACAGTACAAGTGAGGTAACATTTAACATAAATGTATTTAATAATGTGGTATGATAGATTTGTGTGTGTGGATAGGATGGATGTGTGTTTAGTTGGCGGAGGTAGTAGTGTTACTGTTTGGGTAGGGGATGTTGCCTGAATGCTCATAGGTTTCTATAAATAACAATGTTTTGAGGTCTTTGCGGAAGTCTGTGAGGTCATCTAAAGCTCTTAGGCTCATTGGTAGGGAGTTCCATAGTGAGGATGCCAGTAGTGATGGTGCTCTTTTTGAAGTTGTTTGGTTTTGTGATAGCCTGCAGGTGTGCCGATCATGTTGTTGTTGTTAGTTCTTCTTGGTCTACTGCTGATGTCCCTTGTTATAACGTTTTGGAGTACGTCTGCTGAGAGATGGTGAATGACTTTGAAGATGATCATGATTGTTTTGTATTTAGCTCTTGCCACCATTGGGAACCAGTGCAGTTGTTGTAGGACGGGAGTGATGTGCTCAGTCCTTGGAGTGTCTATAATGATGCGTGCTGTGGTGTTTTGTACCATCTGTAGTGGGTGGAGTGTCTGCTGAGGAAGGCCTTGATATAGTGAGTTTCCATAATCAAGCAGTGGTTTAATGAGTGCTTGACACACTGTGCGGAAGTGGTCTTGACGGAGCATTGGTTTGATTTGTGATTGTTTTCAATTGATGATATGCCTTGTTTGCAGTTTTGGTGATGTGGGATTTTAGGTTTAGAGCTCTGTCTAGTGTTATGCCCAGATACTTAACTTCTTCTTTGACTACTATGTGTTTGTCTAGGATGCTGATAGTTTGCGGAGGTATGAAGGGTGGGGTTCCTGGTAACGAACATTGCCTCAGTTTTGTCGTAGTTGACTGTTATGTTGTTGGCTATGAGCCAGTCATTCATGTCTTCGAGGCATTTTGTTATTGTTGTAGTGTTTAGTGCTAGTAAGTTGATTGGAGCGTAAACCATGATGTCGTCAGCATAAATGTGGTACTGTAGTTTGTGGTGCTTGATGATGTTGCATATGGGCTGTATGTAGATGTTGAAGAGCATTGAAGATAGGGCTGAGCCTTGAGGTATTCCCTGCGTGACGGGGAATTGTAGTGATTTCTTTTGGTTGCATTTGACTTGTTGCGTTCGTCCTTCCAGGTATGATGTAAACCACTTCAGGGTATTCTTGCATAGTCCTATCTGTTGTAAGCGTTGTAATAGCTTAGCGTGTGACACAGCGTCGAAGGCCGCCGAGATGTCCATGAACACTAGCAGGAATCCGTTTTTTATGTTGTCTATGCCTCTTAGGAGATTGTCAAAGAGGGAGGTGAGTAGTGTTTCCACGCCGTGTTGGGGCTTGAGTCCATGCTGATGTATGTCCAGTGGGGCATTGATATCTACATAGGTGGCCTCAGGCAGCAGCTTTTTGGGGGCGGATTTTCTGTTTCATATCAGTGCCGTGGGCTTAGTTTTAACAGAGCTGCGGTTAAGGGAAACACTGTCCCTTCGCCGCGGCTCTGCAAAGTGGAGCCGGCGAAATCAGGGGAAATCAGCAGGCTCTCCGGGGTGGCGGGCGGGCGGGCGGCCGCGGGGCTCCTAACATAGTAACATAGTAAATGGCAGATAAAGACCAGCATGGTCCATCTAGTCTACCCAGCACGATGGCAAGAGTAGGTGCACCTGCCGCTCTGTCAGGCTACCCCTCCCCATGTCCCTGTTTAGGGGTGAACCCACCACTCCATGCAGGACACCCCTATTTGTTGAGACATTAGATGGTTCAGTTTATTTTGATTTTATCCTGTTGCTGTAAAGGGATACACTGTGTTTGTCCCATGCCATTTTGAATTCCGTCACTGTGTTTGCCCCCACCACTTCCATCGGGAGGGCATTCCAAGCATCCACCACCCTTTCCGTGAAAAAGTATTTCTTGACATTGCCTTTCAATTTACCACCTTGCAGCTTCCTGTTGTGCCCTCTAGTTTTACAACTTCCCCATCTTTGGAAGAGGTTTGTTTGTTCATTATTTCCCTTTAAGTATTTAAAGGTCTGAATCATATCTACTCTGTCCCTCCTCTCCTCCAAACTGTACATGTTTAGGTCTTCAAGCCTCTTCCTACATCACTTCTCACAAGGCACTGGCTCCCCACCCCCTCCCCCTCCAACACAAATGAACGATCATGGTTAGTCAAGTATGTTCCTGAAACTTCATTACCCGCCCCAGATCAAATCCTCGTAGACCCCCTTCTTTAGAGCTCAAAACATTTGAGAATTTATTGTAAATAGTTGTGAATTCTGTTATTTATTTTAACCCCAGTTATCCATGTTTCATTCCCTGTTACCTGTAAACTTGACATATGTTTTATGCTTAAGTACAAAGTTGTTAAAATGTAAACCGCGCTGATGATGAATAGTGCGGTATATAAAAGCTGTTAAATAAATAAATAAATAAATAAATAAGGCTTCTGACGCAGGCTCCAAAGCATTTTGGTCGCCTTCCTCTGAACAGCTTCCAGTCTTTTTACATCCTTTGCAAGATACGGTCTCCAAAACTGAACACAGTATTCCAAGTGAGGCCTCACCAGTGGCATAAGTACCTCTTCCTTTCTGCTGGTGATTCCTCTTTGTATGCAGCCCAACATCCTCCTGGCTTTTGCCACTGCCTTGTCGCAGTGTTTTGCCACCTTAAGATCTTCAGAAATAATCACACCAAGGTCTTTCTCCTGATCCGTACATACTAACCTCTCGCCCCCTATCAGGTACATTTCCCTTGGATTTCTGCTACCCAAGTGCATGACTCTGCACTTCTTTGCATTAAATCTTAATTGCCAAGCATTAGACCATTCTTCCAGCTTTTGTAGATCTTTCCTCATGTTAACCACTCCCTTGGGGGAGTCAACTCTGTTGCAAATTTTCGTGTCATCTGCAAAAAGAAATACTTTTCCATTCAGTCCTTCAGCAATATCACTCACAAATACATTGAACTGTGCCGGGCCCAGGACCGACCCCTGGGGCACACCGCTAATCACCTTCCCTTCATCCGAGTGAGCTCCATTTACCATCACCCTCTGTCGTCTGTCAGTTAACCAATTTCTGATCCAGTTTACCATCTTAGGATCCATCCCCAAGCTAATGAGTTTATTGATAAACCTCCTATGAGGAACAGTATCAAAGGCTTTGCTGAAATCCAGGTAGATGAAATCCATCGCATGTCCCTGATCTAGCTCCCTGGTCACCCGGTCAAAGAACTCAATCAGATTTGTTTGGCAAGATCGTCCTTCGGTAAAACCATGTTGCCTCGGGTCTTGCAACCTGTTGGTTCTGAGAAAGTTCACTATTCGCTCTTTCAGGAGCACCTCCATGACTTTTCCCGCCACCGAGTTAAGGCTCACAGGCCTGTAGTTTGCCACTTCTTCCCTGTCACCACTTTTGTGTAGAGGTACGACATCAGCCATTCTCCAGTCCTGAGGAACCTCTCCTGTTTCCAAGGATCTGTTGAAAACATCCTTTAACGGCCCTGCAAGAACCTCCCTGAGCTCTTCAAGTATCCTGGGATGTATCCCATCTGGTCCCATGGCCTTGTCCACTTTCAGTTTTGCAAGTTCTAACACCTCATCTTCTGTGAATGGGCGGAGGGGGGGGGGTTAGGATAGGAAATGGGCTGATTGGGGTGCTAGGACTGAAAATGGACTTATTGAAGGGTTCCGACTGGTAATGGGCTGATTGGGGGGCTAGGACTGGGGTGGGCTGATAAAGGGGATAGGACTAGAAATGGGCTGGGATAGCAAATGGGCTAATAGGGGAGGGGAGGAGAGTGCTGCTGGTCCTGGAAGAAAACTAGGGGCTAGGGCTACAAATGGGCTGATGCGGGGGGATGGTAGAATAGGACTGGAAGGGAGCGGATACTGAGAGGGTCTGCCAGTGGGAAAATGGGGCAGGAAGGGAAGGAGAGGACTGGATAGGAGCTGACACCTGGAATGTACCGAAGGGGGAATGGAAGGGAGCTGATACTTGGGGATGGGAGTGGTAGGTGGCTGGGTAATAGGGAGGAGGCTCGAAGGGAGCTGACGTGTGAATGGCACTGGAAGAGAGATGGACAGAGGGTAGGGTCGCTGGAAGGGAGCTGACTAGGGGGTGGCACAGAAAGTGAACCTGAGCTGATACCCGGGATGGTATTTGGACTAGAAGGGGCTGGACAGTGGGAAAGGAGGGTGATTGGAAGAGAATGGACATAAGTGGCAGTCATGGGAATGCAAGGCGGTTGACATTGGAAGGTACTGGGAGGGGAGGACTGGAAAGGGGACTAATACTGGGGAGGGTTACTGGAACTCGAAATGGGCTGATGGAAGGAAGTGAAGAAAACAAAAGAAGAGATAAGAAATGGCAGATGGACCATGGACCATAGACCACAGAAAGAAAGCTAAGAGAAGACAGGAAAGCAGAAGCCTCAGATCGGGACCAGCATGATCAGAGAATAAAATGGTCAGACAACAAAGGTGAAAAAAATAATTGTATTAAATTTTGTTGATTGGACTTTGTGCTATTTTTATATTTTACACAGTATTGGGGAACTGCATCTCTTATTTATCTGATGTTTCACTGCATGTGGACTCTGGCTTCTTGGGGTTTCAGTTTAAATTTTGTCTACATATTTTTATTTTTACTTTAGATTGTGGTTACTTATTCTGTACTTGGTGAGGGTCTATGTTGTGTGTGTGTGACTGAGGTCAGGTGATCTCCAGGAACAAGCAGGAATGAGTCTTCACACGTGGGAGACGTCGCCGACGGAGTCCGCACGGGAATGCTCCCCAGCATCCAATCAGAAAGCCTTTGGGAGCATCCCCCGCGCCTGCGCGGTGGCTTCCCGCCCTTCCTACTGCCTCTCCCCAGTTTTTCGTTTTCCGCGGAGCAGGCAGGACGTCCCTCCTGCCACCGCAGAAATTTTTCCTTTTTTCTGTAGTCGCGGCTTTCCTGCCGACGGTGGCACCTCCGTGCCCCCCCTTTTCTTCAATAGCGAAGCCTTACGTCAGGTCGCACAGTGCTTCGCTAACCTTCCCAGAGTTAGCAGCCAGCCTAGGGCCCGGCTTCCCCCCGGTGGTGGTAAACGCCCCTCCAGACCCCCCTTCCGTAGGAAGAGGAAATGTCAGCCCTCCGCCCACCCTCCAGGCGCGCCCAAGCAAGGGACCTCTCACCCCGGGTTGATGTCCCCGGGCCCGCGCCAGGATTCTCATACTAAGCATTTTTAGGCTCAAGTGGGCGGCTGCCTGCACTTAACCTCCTTACCAGAAGTTTAGACTAGAGCTCTACTCTGGGGCTCGTCCAGTTGGAAAATGGTTCGGGGACTTATCTAGGGGTTCAGGTCTTCTCCTCCGTGGGAAAGGGAGACCACCTTACGCCGTGATTGCTATGGCCCACGGTCACCCTACTTACTCTTCGGTATGTCCCCGAACCCCTCTCAGCCAGTATCCTCTTGCTGATTGCTTCCGTACTGGAATTCCTCTCCAGCCGCTATAGTCCCCCTATACTCACCAGGGACTATACCCTCATGTCCCCCGATTGTGCGGGGGACAATTTCTATGCGCAGGTCCTGGGGACACATTAGGGCCTCCAACTCCTGCGGCATTCTACCGGACTGATGCTATCCTCCGTCCCCCGTGCTACCGCGCTCTTAGCTCGCCGATCTGCCCTTGCCCTCCGGGAAAGATCCCTCCCCTGATGGATCTTGCGGCCACCTCTCCAGGTGGACGTTCTGGTGATCGATGGCAGATCTGCCTTACCTGAGTGCTGCTCATGGAGGCAGGCCCCCCGGCGTGCCTGCGTTAGTACTGGAGGGGGCGTCCCCATGTCCACCGGCTTAGATATACTAGATATCACCTGCTGGCAGGCGCCTTGGGGGATCCCCACAGTACCTGTGTTTACCGCCTTTTTCCCCCTATGGCCGGTACTCACCCCCCCTCCCCCCCGGGGGTCCGGCCAGTCTGCCTGCCTGCCTATTCCCTGATCGGCCCGCGGACTGGTGGTACCCTACTGCTGTGAAGTCAACAGTCCCCTTTTTCAGTTAGGTCCTCCTCCCGGAGGTCTGGACCCTTGTCTCCCTATCTCTCGCTAGGGCAGACTGTGTACCCCTTCTGCTCCGGGGTACACCTCTACTCTTCTCCGGGATAGGCTCTCTAGTTCGGCCTGTCTTCCACTGTTGGTCCTCTGAGTTATGGACTCTACTCCTAAGGGAGTGCTGAGCTTGCCGTGAGCCCCTGGAAGACCTGCCGTCCTTCTCCTGACCCAGCTGACGCCTGGATCCCATGGCCTTCCGGATTTGGAACTTCCTTCTCGCTGCGGTGAAGTTTCCTTGATGACCTCGCTACTGCGTCTACAGTGCCTTCATCACAGGACTACTTCCGACAACCCGGTGGGTAAGCAGTACAGGGTTCTAAACCATTAATTCATTAAAACTTAATGGCCGGTAAGCTCTGTATGGTACTAGGTCATTTACTCATTACATGCTTAATGATTCTCTTCATGCACCCCTCTGACTACTCCCGTAGCCTGGGTTTTTTTTTGCTGTATCCTAATGGTACCTGTTCTGCACTCTAAAGACTTGCCTCCGTAGTCTTTGGATTCGCTGTTCCTCTATTCAACTCCTGCCCTCCATCCCTCAGGGGATGCCGGAGATTCAGGCTGGGCAAATGCCATCCCGTCTGGGCTGCGCTTATGGGATCTCCCCGGGCATCCTAAGCTAGGGAGTCGCCACGTGTGAAGACTCATTCCTGCTTGTTCCTGGAGATAGCACAGTTACTTACCTGTAACAGGTGATCTCCGGAACAGCAGGAATTAGTCTTCACAACCCGCCCACATCCCCTGGGAGTTGTATCTCTCTTTTCTCTATTCCTTCCTCTCCTCTCCTTCCGGCTCAGCTATGAAACTCAACTGGGGAGAGGCAGTAGGAAGGGTGGGAAGCCACCGCGCAGGCGCAGGGGATGCTCCCAAAGGCTTTCTGATTGGATGCTGGGGAGCATTCCCGTGCGGGCTCCGTCGGCGACGTCTCCCACGTGTGAAGACTAATTCCTGCTGTTCCGGAGATCACCTGTTACAGGAAAGTAACTGTGCTTTCTGTTAACATAAGAACATAAGATATGCCATACTGGGTCAGACCAAGGTCCATCAAGCCCAGTATTCTGTTTCCAACAGTGGCCAATCTAGGTCATATGTACCTAGCAGTTTCCCCAAGGGACACAGGTTCCACAATGCTTGTATTGGTTCAAGCATTGATATCCTCGGTCCCTTCTTAATAATGGCTTATGGACCTTTCCTCCAGGAACTTGTCCAAACCTTTTTTAAACCCAGCTACACTAACAGCCTTTACTACATCCTCCGGTAACAAATTCCAGAGTTTGATTACACGTTGAGTGAAAAAATATTTTCTTTTATTAGTCTTAAATAGTTTACCCTGTAGCTTCATTGCATGTCCCCTAGTCTTTCTATATTCTGATAAGGTAAACAATCGATCTATATGCAGTTTGTATATAAAGATCTATACTATACTGTAGTAATTTGACTTGTTCAGCTTTTCAAATAGGTGTATGGATGTTCCAGGGCCCACTGTAGTATTTACAGAGATGCTTTTTTTGAATGGGCTCCTTATGTGACTTTTGGAAGTTTGTGCTGATATGGTATGGTATGGTATGGTAGGTTTGCTTTTTGTTGTAGGGTTTTTTATTAGTCCACAATATGCCTGGTACTGGAGAATAGTGGTGGTGGTTGTTAGTGAGATGATCAGAATCAGATTTGTTTTTTTAAGTATTGAGTTCTGTGGGTGAATGTCCTGGTTCTGCTGTGCACCTATCCTGGATGCAAAATATATGTTGAAAAAGAAAAAGGGAGAACCATAACGCAGTTTATAACAAAATAAAAATGGGTTATAATTTAGTTTTATAAACTGTACTATTGATTCTTGCTGTCTTTTAGTTCCTTGGTGTGGAAACAGGACCGTACCTATCCTTGTGCAAGCAGTGCAGCCGCACAGGGCGCAAAGGCTTGGAGGGGCGCATTTCGGCTCTCTGCTGTTGCCCTGCTGCCGCTGGCAGGACAATAGCAGGCAGTTAAAATGCCCCCAAAGCCTTTTCGCAGCACTTTAAGCAGGTCTGGTCCCTCCTTCCTCCGACACGATGTCAGAGCAGGGAGGGAGAGATCTGCTTAGAGTGCCGGTGCCTTTCAGATTGTTTGCATGCCACCCCTCCTCCTCCCCGTACCTCCGTCCAGCGCCGCCTGCTCTTTCCCTGCTGCCGGCGCCGCCGTGAAAAAAAAACAGAGGGCGGCAGCAGCAAGGAAAGAGCAGGCAGCGCTGGATGGATGTATGGGGGGGGGGAGGGGGGCGCGCACCCGAGTTGGAAGTCGCACAAGGCGCGATTGCAGTTCGATACGGCTCTGTGTGCAAATATCTTGCATTTCCTCCATATAATCTAATTGGCTTTTTGATTTGGTTCAGTCTCTGATGGGATTTCTGAAAAAGCCCCGCCCCCCCCTCTAAGGTGGTGGTGGGGGGGGGGGCGCCATCTCCTCCTTCGCCTCAGGCAGCAGACTGCCTTGAGCCGCCCCTGGATATCTATATGGTCTTGAAGTTGCCTTTGGACTGCTTTTTCCATGATATTAGCAAGGAATGGCAGGCTGGAGATGGGACGGTATGATTTTGGTTCGGATGGGCTCAGATTACTACTTTTAAGTATTGGTCGTATCATTGCGTGCTTTAGGGGTTGCAGCATGTATCCTTGTTGGAGCGAATCTTTGATGATTTTTTGAATGTGATGAGAGAGCTGGCTTTTTGTGGTTTTGATCCAAGAAACTGGGCTTGGGTCTGATGGTGAAGTTGTGTTTAGTCCAGATATAATGTCTTCTGCTTGCTGTTTTGTTGGTATGCTGAAGCTCTCCCATGCTTGATGTTGCTTTTTTATCATGTGATCGTATGTTTGTGGTGAAGCAGAGTATGTTTGGTTGGTGTTTTTTGACTTCATGTAGTGTGCATATTTTTGTGGGTCATGATGGTGGGTGCTTTGTTGCGTGTCGTCCTTGGTGAGCTTTTGGACAATGCTAAAAATTTCTCTTGGTCTATTAGTAGATTTCATGATTAGGTTGGTATGGTGTTGCTGTTTACGCTCATTTATTAGATTGTTATATTCCAGTTGTTTGTTTCTGTATTGCGTTAGGAGGTTATGTGATTTATCCCGTCTCCATTTTCTTTCCAGTCTTCTGAGTGTGCGCTTTGCAACTCTGATTTCGTGTGAATACCATGGGGCGTTGGATCTCTTGTGTGTTTGTGGTTCTTTGATGGCTGGGGCAGATGCTGCGTTAGATATTATTGTATGCCATTCTTCTATGTTAAGATCCAGGGTGTCATGTTACTGTTGAAGTTGTGGGATGATTTCGTTTATGAATGAGTCTCTGTTAAATGTTTTGAACCGTCTAGTTATTCTTTCATCATCTTTGCGTAGGTGGGGTTATTCAGGGTCATGGTGAATTCAATTACATGGTGGTCTGACCAAGGGATTGGGGTGGTTGTTGGTTTTGTGGTTTTGTTCTGTTCCACTAGTTGTATTGGCATGAAGACCATGTCTGGAGTTGTACCATGTTGGGGCGTTAATTGTCTGGCAGTATTTTAGTGACTCTATGGCTTTTAAGAACGTTGTGGTTTCTCTGGTGGGCGCGGATGTTAGGTTGTAGTCTCCTAGTGCAACCAGGGGTTTGTGTCTTCTGTTATGTGCGCATATCGTTTCAATTACTGTGGATAGGTGTTCAGTTGTGGATCCGGGTAGTCTGTATGTGAGGGAGATGGTTAGGTACTTGTTGGCTATAGTGAGTGTGTTGGATTTGATTGTGTTAGTAGTGGCAATTGTTTTGAATCTGTATTCCTTTCTGGTAATTATTAGTACTTCCACCTCCTCTCTTTTGTGCTCTGATGCAGTTAAATGCTGAGTATCCTGTTGGGGTTACTTGATTTAATATGACCTGGTCTGAGTTGTCTAACCAGGTCTCGGTGATGCATATTATATCAAGCTTCTTATCGTGGATTAGGACAAGGATAGTATTTGGTTTGTTCCTGATAGATCTGGCGTTTAGTAGAGCACACCTGATGTTTGTTGATATGATTGGGTTTGTGTGTTCATAATTTGTGTGGCGAGAGGGTGTATTACGTGCGGTATTGTATGGTTTGTGGGCTGTATTCTTAGATTGTTGGCGTTCTTTGGATATGTGTGATGCTGGTGTGCATCTGGGTTGGGTGGTATGTGGGTTTATCAAGGGTTTTTGTTCGTTGAGTCTGATGCTATGTGTGCAGAGTGCAAACATGTGGAAGGGTGTGAGGTAGGCCATGAAGTAGTGGGTAATGGAATGCATTTTATAACTTGTATTTACTGACCTGGGATAGGGTTTGTGGTTTACTGACATGGGCTTGACTTGAGTTGTGTCCTGTAGGTGTAGTTTTGCATTAGTAGTGGTTTCTGTGTGCTGTGTTACTTGTGGTTAGTTCGCAGACTAGGTATGAGGTGGTATTTGACTTGATGGAGTTAATAGGCTTATGCAGCATGAGTTGTTTTACAGAGCAAGCAATGTAAAAATGGGTAGCAGGTTCTATGCAATTAATCTACAAGCAATGGATTGTCCAGGCACGGTAACAGCATTAACTTATGCAAGCAATGGATTGTCAAGGCAAGGTAACAGCATTAATTTGGTATAAGCAGTTGATTGTTTAGGCAAGTTAAGGCAGCAGACTTAACTTAGATGAGGGCTTGAGACGCAGATCTTTGCCAAAAGTCTCTGATGAGGGACCTTGTCAAAGGCTTTCTGAGAGTCCAGATACACTATATCAATCGACTCACCTTTGTCCACCTGAATGGATTGTCAGGCAAAGCAGTAGTATTCTCGCTGGGGCAATGAGATGAGTGCAGTTGGTCCCCGGTATCAGCTGTTCAAGATGCAGTGGGAACGGTGTGGATGGAGAAGGAACCGGGATGCGGAGTTAAAAGATAGAAAGCAGAGGGTAGGGCTAAATGGCCAATTTTCCCAATGGAGAAAGGTGAATAATGGTGTACCCCAGGGATCTGTGCTGAGTCCGCTTCTTTTTGACATATTCATAAATGACCTGGAAAAGGGAATAACGAGTGAGATTATCAAATTTGCAGATGACACAAAACTATTTAAAGTTGTTAAAACCCAAGAGGATTGTGGAAAATTGCAAGATGATCTTGATAAATTGGAAGACTGGGCATCAAAATGGCAGATGAAATTTAATGTGGACAAGTGCAAAGTTATGCACCTAGGGAAGAGCAACCCAAACTATGGTTACACGATGCAAGGTTCCACATTAGCAACCACCACCCAGGAAAAGGATTTAGGCGTCATTGTGGATAACATGTTAAAACCATCCGGCCAGTGTGCAGTGGCAGACAAGAGAGCAAATAGAATGCTAGGTATCATAAGGAAAGGAATGGAAAATAAAAAAAAAGGATATTATAATGCCTCTATATCGTTCCATGGTGCAACCGCATCTTGAATATTGTGTGCAATTCTGGTTGCCGTATCTTAAAAAGGATATAGCATTATTAGAAAAGGTTCAGAGAAGAGCCACTAAAATGGTAAAGGGGATGAAAGGATACTCCTATGAAGAAAGGCTAAAAAGGTTAAGGGTCTTTAACCTGGAAAAGAGACGGCTGAGGGGAGATATGATAGACGTCTATAAATTAATGAACGGAGTGGAACGGGTAAACGTAGATCGATTGTTTACGTTATCAGAATATAGAAAGACTAGGGGTCATGCAGTGAAGCTACAGGGTAAACTATTTAAGACTAATAAAAAAATATATTTTTTCACTCAACGTGTAATCAAACTCTGGAATTTGTTACCGGAGGATGTAGTGAAGGCTGTTAGTGTAGCTGGGTTTAAAAAAGGTTTGGACAAGTTCCTGGAGGAAAGGTCTATAAACCATTATTAAGAAGGGACCCAGGATATCAATACTTGACCCAATACAAGAATTGTGGAACCTGTGTCTTTTGGGGAAACTGCTAGGTACATATGACCTAGATTGGCCACTGTTGGAAACAGGATACTGGGCTTGATGGACCTTGGTCTGACCCAGTATGGCATATCTTATGTTTTTATGTAACCAGCATTTCTCTCTCCAACACAGTAATTGTATGTCTGCCTCAGCTCTACCAACCGCTATTCTCTACCACACTGCCATCCCTGTAAACAAATATTGCTATTTTTCCTAATACTGTGCCTCACCATCTTCGCTGCTCCCCTGATCAGGTTAGAGCACAGCAGTGGGAACATCTACTCCGCCCTGCTCACTGCCTCTGGCCCAATCAGGGGCTCACCTGGACTGCACAAAAGCCAAGCGCCATCAGGTGCACCCGTGCTAGGTGTGGACCGTAACGATTAGCAAAAGGACTTCAACTTCTGAGCAATCTACTACAAGCATTGACAAACCGCTCCTCCCATCAATCCAGAGTACGCAAGGACTCTAACAACCTCTTCTCATCGCTATCCACAGCTCCAGCTCCGCCACTCCACCTCTAATACACAAGCAACCGACCATTTAAGAGGCTCACAAACGGTTGAGTACCTTACCTAACATGGTGTACAGCATCACAGAACGTCTGCCACAAAATACTCTGCTCATACACAAGACTCACAAATCCCTGGCTAAGCCTCGAAAGTACAAATTTATGTACCTCCATCAGATATATGCCATCATCTTCATTCTTATCCTTTGCTCACAACTAACGAGTGCTACCTACTACCATAATTACAGCCCTCCATGCTCCACTCATCTATTTAACATTTCACTCTCCACTATATCTGACCAACTACAAGCACACTTCCTACAAACACACCAACAGGAAACCTACCAGATATATTTGAATACAGCCTTTCTCACTTACATCCACACCTGACCCACAACCCACACATACCTCCCACATAACTATAGGCCTAATAAATGCAAGATCCATACTTAAGAAAACAAATACTATTATCGATCACATACAAGACAACCACATTGATATCCTATGCATTATGGAATCATGGCTAAAGAGTTCCGACCAAGTCATCCTGAATCAAGTAACACCCTCTGCATTCACAGCATACAGCTGCCCCCGTACTCACAAACGAGGAAGTAGCGTACTTATCCTAGCCTGAATGGATTTGAAGTTCAAGACATTCAGATCCATAAACTCTGAATGCTGTGACATCATCAGCACAGAAAATAAATACCTATCATCTGCCTGATCTACAGAGCCCGCAGTGCCCCTATGGAGGACACATCCAACATTCTGGATTCGATATACTCAGCTAACTCCCCTCACAAACCTCTTATAGTATGTAAATGGGGGTGCTTGTTGTGAAAGTTCCACAATCTTGGCAAAGACAGGAATTTACTTGACTTGCAAAGGATTGTGGGTGTTGTAGTTCAATCACACAAAATCAGCCGTTTAACAAGAATAAAGAATTGTAGTTGCTCGAGTGTAAAGCAGAAAACAGATTTTTATTTATGGGGAGTTATTCCCTCGCACAGATATGCTTGGTAACATCAACAGGATAATTTCTTCAGGAATTGTATTCAGGAAACAAAACAAATAAGGCAACTGAATTACTTATGCAACACCTTAGTAAAGACCTTGATGGAACAGAAAAGGTCTTTCTTCTAGCCCCTGCTAATAAACTTTCTTAGCAGTGCTGGAATGAAAAATAAACCCAAAAGGAAAATTCTCTTTATCAAAAAAACAACTTTCTTCCTTTCACACAGTGAAGAAGTTTTCTTTCCAAAGTCCCACGTGCACTTGTGCCTTGCTCTAATCACAGGTGCTTAACCAGCTGCAAACCATTGCTGGTCCACCCTCCACGTGGCTCCAACTTTCCCCAAAGCTTTCTCTCAAAGAAACTTTACTGGGAAGCTAAAAAACAGTACAGTTCCTTTTGGTGTTTGATGCTTAACTGAGGAGTACTTTAGAACAGCAGCCTAGAAAGAGAGCAATCCATGCATTCCACTTTCTCATTTGATATTTCCCCTTGCTCTTGAAATATCATAGGATCACTTTCATACACTGGCTCAGAGGAATTCTCTAACTGATCTCTATCAGGACAGAAACTGTTTCCCTGCTGTTTTCCTTGTGCAAAGCTAGGGAACAGATCAGAGTTCATACCTGAGATCACGTTGTCATTAGGTTTCCTCTCTGGGTATTTTGGCCAGTAGGTAGCAAAGCTTCTGTGCCCATCTCTCCAGTCAGAATCTCTGGACTTTAGGTCTCTTTTCCCATACCTCCTTAAATAGGTATTAGAGCTCCTTCTTTCTGTAGATGCAGCTTCTTCTTTCTGTAGATGCTCCTTCTTTCTGTAGATGCAGCCTTTACAGGTGCTGTCTGGGGGTTCCTGGCTGTATATCTCCAAGCCTCTGGTTTCTTCCAGTCCAATGAAGAATGCTTGCCCCAGGAATCTCTCCCAGCATACGTACTGCCTTGGGCTCCTTTCTTAGACCTCCTGGACGTCTTGCTGTTCTTCCTTCTGTTCAGGCTCCGTCTCTCCTTCTCCTGCCGTCTTTGCCACCATTGCTCTTGCTCTTCTTGTTGTTCTCCTTCCTGTCTGTCTGATGACTTTCTTCTAGCTTTAAAGTGCCTAGAGGGACACTCCACCCTAGCACAGTCCAGGTGTTCTGAATCAAGCCCTGCCCTAGGAGATGGGTGATTAGGGATTACATCATTGCTCCTCTGATTAGGCACACGTTTCCCTATTTCAGCTCTCCTAGAGGCTTTCTGTTAACCAGTGCATTCTGGGTCTGGTAGTCTTTTAGGTAAACACTCTGTTTTAGTGCTTTTACCAACCAGCACAGGTTGCCTATTCAGAGCCAATTCACCTCTTGCATTATTTCTTCCTGAACTATGATAAGCTTCCTTATCACAAGTACTATGAGACCTGAACCTCACGTCTGCATCAACCAATGAGGAAACAGCCTTTAACAAAGCAATGGAGTCCATTCATCTTAAACAAATTCTCATAGGTCCTTCCCATCGCTCTGGCTCCATCCCTGATCTCATATTCGCTCCAACAAGCATATAGACCATAGTGACATCACTTTACCCACAATCACACCCATACCCTGGTCGGACCACCATGCCATACTCTTCAAACTCTATCTCAACAGTCAACAGAGAACAGATAATCCCATTAGACGCTTCAAAGCATTTGATAAAGAGAAATTCCTCAGAGACACCATGCAATTCCTATCCCAGGACTTTACTGACCTAGATGATGCTATCAACGTCTGGAACGCCACCATCAGTGCCACTTCAAAACTCCCAACTCGAGAAAGCGCACATCACAACAAAAACAGTCCAAGATCAGCACCATGGTACTCCACTATAATAAGAGAATCTAAAAAGAAACTACGTCAACATCAACATAGATGGAGACATGACAAATCTGAAAACACATTAAAGCAATACCAAACAATGCAACAAGAATACAATACCCTTATCAACAAACACAAACAATACCACTCAAATCTCATTCTAAAAGCCTGCAACAAAACCAAGGAGCTCATCATCATAAGCACTCTCATGAAAGACCCAACCTTGAACAATGAAGACAAGATACACCCTCAAATCTTTGCTGACTTCCTCATATCAAAGAACAAACCCCTTCAAATCACACCATACAATGACACTCCTATCACAGACACTCCACCCATCAATCAAAACCCCCCCAAACTGTTAAATGCATGTCCTGTCACTGAGCAAATAGCCTGAACCATAACTGCCCTAAACACAGCCACATCTCCATCTGATCCCTGCCCAGTGACATGGATCAAATATGCCAAGGAAGACCTAATCACATACATCCAAAAGATAATAAGCACCTCACTTACTCAGGGCTACATGCCCATGGCACTCAAGCAAGCTACCATCCGCCCTATTCTAAAAAACACTTCAACCAATAGCACCGATCCATCAGCATACCACCCAATATCCAGCCTCCCAATTCCTTGCTAAAATAATTGAAAAGATTGTTCAGAGACAGCTTCAGGACCACATCGACCTACACTCCCCTCTGGATCCCCACCAATATGAATTACGCCCAGATCACAGTGTAGCGACACTACTCACCCACCTATTCGATAATTTACTCAAAGGAATAGACAGCATAAAGAAGGGATTTCTGCTAATCTTTATTGACATTTAATCTGCTTTTGATACAGTCTCCCATGACATCCTGCTGAAGCGTCTAGTGAAGATTGGGCTCCAAAACACCATTATCAAGTGGTTCCGGTTCTACCTCTAAGACAGACACCAGAGAGTTAAATCTGGTCACCTCACCTCAGCTCCTTTCCACACAACTCAAGGAATTCCTCAAGGGTCCTCACTGTCTGCTCTTCTCTTTAACATTTACATACAACCAGTATGCAAGATATTCAACAGATACAAGATATAATACGCCATAAATGCAGGTGATATTATGGCCTATACCCTAATCCATTTAGACACCCCGGACTTCACCACATATCAACGTGCCTCCAAGAAATGATAACCTGGCTTACGAACAACAACCTCAATATCAACATCAAAAAAACTGAAGCAATCATCATCACATGGGAAACTGGGTTCACGCCCCCCCCCACCTCAATCAATATTGTCAGTACACCAATTATAATAAGAAACAAAGTTCGGTACCTCGGAGTCATCCTTGACAAGCATCTCACTCTTCAAGTGTACATCAATAAGACCTCCAAGACCGTCTTCTACAAACTTGCAACAATCTGAAGACTAAAACCTCTCCTCGGTCAAGAACATTTCCGTACAGTATGTCAGGCCATCATAACACCAGCATTGGACTACTGTAATATCCTTTTCCAGGGATTACCCAAACAAACCATCCGACTCCTTCAATTATCCCAAAACACTGCCGTGCAAACCATCATTGGAGCATCACAACATGACCATATAACTCCCCTCCTGTGCAAACTTCACCAATTACCTCATGCGCTAAATACAAATCTGCTCTTACCATCTTTAAAATGAAAAATAACATTTCAGCAGGAATTTTACAGGACCTCATCTGTACCAAACCCAGCAACAGACCTGAGAGAAGCAGCACCATAAACACCATACCAACCCCAAGCTTATTTACAAAGGCCAAAAAATCCACCACTAAGAGGGCTCTTTCACTTGCTGCTCCCACTATTTGGAACACTCTCCTGGAAAAGTTAAGGTCAACTACAGACTTAAAGGATTTCCGGAAACAACTCAAGACCCTCCTCTTCATTGAACACTTCAATGAACACTCCCAACACCCCAGTTAACTGCTGGTCTCATTCCCACACCTCATGATCAACTGTTTATATGTCATAATGTACATAAGTTGTGCTTTTAGCACTACCCATTCACCCCCCCCCCCTTTGTTCCCTAAAGGAAATTTTCTGCTCTTGTTTAACTGTTACAGAGAACTTGCATGTAAAAATAAAACTCAAAGTTTTAATGTAAACCGCCTTGATTAGATGATAAAGCGGTATCGAAAAATTGTTAAATAAATAAATAAATTCAATCTGCGTTTTACTTAAAGGCACCTGGACAACTTTGTATTTATTTCAACCTCTCTGTTGTATTTCCTATCCTCCCTATTTTGCTAGTATCCTTCAAGGATACATTATTCTGAACCATGTACTCCTGGGTGACTGCCTTCTTTCACCTGTTATCTAGTTTAAAAGCTGCTCTATCTCCTTTTTAAAGGTTAATGCCAGTAGCCTGGTTAAGGTGGAGCCGATCCTTTCGGAAAAATCCTTCCCTGGAATGTTGCCCAGTTCATAACAAATATAAAAACCTCTTCCTTTCTTCCACGCATTGAGACTCCGGAGTTCTGCTTGCCACTTGTTCTGCTCGTGGAACAGGAATCATTTCTGGGA
Source organism: Ichthyophis bannanicus (assembly GCA_033557465.1). Taxonomy (NCBI): domain Eukaryota; kingdom Metazoa; phylum Chordata; class Amphibia; order Gymnophiona; family Ichthyophiidae; genus Ichthyophis; species Ichthyophis bannanicus. The sequence continues at coordinate 1,901,552,052 of CM066031.1, forward strand.
ATGCTGCTACATTGCAGAAGATAACTCCAGTTCCTTTTGTACAAAGTGTTTCCTTTTAGTCTCTCACCAAATACCTCAGGGTGTAGTTTTGCTCCTTTGGTCTCTTCCTTTATTGTTGTGCTAAGCATATGTTTGCTGAATTGAATTTTCTATCCATTCTTAAAGCTCTAGTCACTAGATATCTTCCCTTTCATCTCTGTCTCCAGTACAGATACCCTGAATGTGATTTACTACCACCCCCGCTTTGTGGGTTTTTGAAACGGTTTTATAGTACATTTACCTCGTATGTATCAATTTCTTATTTATTCTTTTGTGAAGTTTTGAATATGCTTTAACCCCTGATGCAGGCTTTGCCTTCAAGTCAGTGCTGACTCCTGGTGACCCTGCAGCTCCTGGGGTTTCTTAGCAGTGAGACCAGAAGTAGACTGTCAGGCTTTTTTTTCGAGGCAGTGGAGGGTTAAGTGACTTGCCCAAGGCCACAGGGAGTGCTAGTGGGAATTGAATCCTGGTTACTTGGTTAACAGGCTGCTGCTCTAACCACTAGGCTACTCCTTCACTCGATACATGGCTGTTGTCAGGTTTCATTGTATGAATATCCTGTGTTTTATAAACGTTTTTTATAATTTTTGGGCAGCGAATATATGTGATCACTTATTTATTACTATCGTTGATTATTCCATCAGTTATCTAACAAACATTTTTGATCATTTGTGGCTCAATGTTTTTATTGTCCCCTTATTGACAGCATAAACACTTCTTATCTTAACTTATCCTTGGTTGACCATCACTGTTGCCTGTATCCATCTGCCCTCCATATCTGAATGTAGAGCTATTAGCTGGATATTGGAGGGTTTTTTTGGAGGCTAGAGTAGCAGATTTGGAAAACATAAGAAAGACAGAGAGGTACATAGACGAGACCTACAGGGATATAGTCCTGCAGTCCCACCTCCAGTCTGGCAGCATCCCTGTTGCCATGGAGGAGAGAGGTCACGTGACTGGAGAGCATCACCCTGGTGTGGCAGGAAGTGATCCTGTAACTAGGACCTGTCCTCCAGGTGATGTAAAACCCTCTCGCACCGAGGAAGTTTCTCCAGGGCCATGTGCCCATGAGGGAAGGGTTAGGACAGCCGTTATAGTTGGTGATTCGATCATTAGGCATGTAGATAGCTGGGTGGCTGGTGGATGTGAGGATCACCTGGTAACATGCCTGCCTGGTGCGAAGGTAGCGGAGCTCACGCGCCACCTAGATAAGGTCTTAGATAGTGCTGGGGAGGAGTCTGCTGTCTTGGTACATGTCGGTACCAATGACATAGGTTCTGGAGGCAAAATTTAGGCTTTTAGGTAGGAAGTTGAAATCCAGAACTTCCAAGGTAGCATTCTCCGAAATGCTTCCTGTTCCATGCGCAGGACCCAAAAGGCAGGCAGAGCTCCGGAGTCTCAATGCGTGGATGAGACAATGGTGCAGAGATGAGGGTTTTGGATTTGTTAGGAACTGGGGAACATTCTGGGGAAAGGAGGGGCTGTTCCGAAGGGATGGGCTTCACCTTAACCGGGATGGAACCAGGCTGCTGGCATTAACCTTTAAAAAGGAGATAGAGGGAGGAAGTGACGTCATCAGCTAGCATGGCAGCATAAGTGGCGAGCTCCGGAGGGCAGCTTACGATTAGGCAATATTTCCCCTAGTTGAGCTTGAATTTTTGGGGTGCAAAAGTGACTGGTGGAAAACAACATCCTACAGACCTTCATGGCGACGAGAAAAAAGGCGGCGGATCTGAAAGAATTCGCGTATGGAGGCGCGAAGTCCCTGGCCGGGGAGAAGAAAATGGCGGGACAGAGCGCGGGAACAGGCGATACTCCAGCTGGTAAGGGACGGCGGAATGATGCACCGGTGATGGCGGAGATGCTCGTACAAAACGTGACGCGGGAAGAACTGTGTGGCTGGTTTGGTGATCTAAAAACCGAAATGCAAGCAGTAAAAGCTGAGGTAGCTGAAATGTGCAGCGCGTTGCGGGAGGAGATGGGTGAGCTAGGCCACAGAGTGGACGAGCACGAGCAGCAGCTGGGACGGCTTGACACCCGGCAGAGTGGGCTGGCACAATCGTTTAAGGAGGTGGAAGCTTGGAAAGACTCGATGTCGCTAAAAATAGAGGACTTAGAAAACCGGTCCCGCAGAAATAATCTGCGCATCCGCGGGGTGCCGGAGGAGAAGGAGTTCGCTGATAGCGAAAAGGTGGCAAAAGCAGTGCTTTGGACTATTCTGAGGGACCTGGGCAATGAGACTGAGCTGGTAGAACTGAAGCTTGTTAGAGCCCATCGTGCCCTCGGCCCCAGTAGGCCTAACCGACCACGAGACCTGGTCCTTTGTATGGAGGATTTTAAGCTGAAGGAGCGGATAATACATCTTATGCGTACCCGCAAAGACTTTAATTGGCAAGGGTATGAAGTGCAGATCTATCCGGACCTGGCTGCGGGGACTCTACAGCGGAGGCGGGACATGCAGCCGGTCACGGCCATTTTGCGGAGGGAGAATGTCCGCTATAAATGGTTGTACCCCTTTGGCCTCCTATTTACAGTGGGGCTTAAGAACTGGAAAGCTCATTTGGTGTCGGAAGCTATGACAGCCTTAACCAAGGCGGGCTTGGCGAGTGGCTTGCCCACGGACTTGCAAGTGGGCCGGTCTGGTGCAGCCGAGCAGGCGAGCCGGAGGAGCAGTGACAAGCGACGGCGCAGCCCGGAGGTGGCGACGGAGGAGAGTCCTGCAAGATCTGATAGGGAAGAGGACACTTGAAGCATTGGGGACTCATTGTGTTAGGTTTTCATTGTTTCGCTGTGCACTTTTCTGTGCCTGAGTTGGCTTATCTGATTGTTGAGATGCATGTGTTAGGTGGGGTGTTAGTTGTATTTGGGGGAAGGGGGTGGTGGGATAGTGGAAGGGGCAGAGTGGGGGAGTGAGATTGATTCTCGGGGAGGTGGGAGAGGGGGGTGAGGGAGTGGGGATGTTGTGGATAATGTTGAGGTGGGGGGAGGGGGGGCGAGGGTTTGGGTAGGTGAGGAGGGTAGTAAAGGGATGGAAGGGGGGAAGTGGGTAGGGTTGGGGAGGGGGATAAGGTGGTAGTTGCCTCTGGCTGATGGGCACTACTCCGCTGGCGACCTCCAGTGGAGGGAGGGGGGACCTGGTGGGGGAGGGGGGAGGGGGGGAGCGGGAGTTGTGGGTAAAGACTGGGGAGGGGAGTGGGGTGGGGGGGAGGGGGGGACAGGGGAAGGGGCAGGGGGAGGGGGGTGGGGGGAAAAAAGTGGGCCAGCAGCAGATGGTAGTGGCTACAATCAATGTGCGGGGGTTGGGTACTTGGAGGAAGCGTAGAATGGTGGAGAGGGAAGGAGGGAGGTTGCGAGCGGATTTTCTTTGTTTACAAGAAACCCATTTGAAGGTAGGACAGGAGCGGTTGGTACAGTCGAAGCGATACCCACGGGTACTGTTAGCTGGGCAGAGGGCGGAGGCACGGAGGGGGTGTGTGGGTATTTTGGTGGGTGCGAACTGGGTGGATAGGGTGGTGGGGGAATATCGAGATAAGAAGGGCAGAGCGGTGGGGCTTAAAGTTCAAATAGGGCGGGAGCAAGTTTGGATAGTGTGTTTGTATGGCCCTAATGAGAAACAGGGGGAATTTTTTGACAGAATGCAAACTGAATTGGGGAGTTTGAGTGGGGCCCCTATTATTCTTGGGGGGGAATTTTAATTTGACTGTTAACCCACGATTGGACAACGGGGGGGGGGGGGGTAGTGGGTTGGGTAAGAGAGTGGATAGGGTCAAGTTGCGGCACCTGAAAGAGGGTTTAGGGTTGGAGGATGTGTGGCGGAGTCAGAACCCGGGTTGTAAGCAATATACTTTTTATTCCGCGCCTCATGGTACGTATAGTCGGATTGACATGGTGTGGGCAGGGAGGGGATGGTTGAATAGGGTGCTAGAGGCTGACCATGGCTCTATCACGTGGACTGATCATGCGCCTGTGTGGGTGAAGTTTACTCTGGGATATGTGGATGACGGAGTTAAGTTTTGGAGGCTTAATGAGGCCCTGCTGGACGAACCAGCGGTGATTGAAAGGCTAGGGAAGGTCGTGCGGGAATACCAGGACTTCAATTTAAATGGGGAGGTTGAGCTAGGGGTAGTGTGGGATGGGCTTAAGGCGGTGGTAAGGGGGCATTTAGTACAGGAAGCGGCCCGGCTGCGTTGGCAACGGGGAGAGCGGGAGCGTGGGTTGTTGGAAGAGATTGGTCGTTTAGAGAGGATGGGTAATGGGAGGGGAAGGGGGGAGGTGGTGGAAAAGTTGAAAGCGCTAAGGGGGGAGTTAGGACAATTGCGTGCGAGCGAGATAGCTTTTGAGCTGCGGGTTCTGAAGCAAGGTTGGTTTGAGGGGGGCAATAGGGTGGGGCGGCGTTTGGCACAAAGGTTAAGGAGTAGGGCCCAGCAGCACAATATTGGGGGTATTCGGGGGGTGGGGGGGAAGATGGTGCATGGGAATAATGAAATCCGGGAGGTGTTCGTGGATTACTATACCAAGTTATACACTAGTGAGGTGCAGGGAGGGAAGGCCCAATGCGAGGAATATTTAAGGGAATGTGACCTGCCTTCCTTGTCAAGGGGGGAGTCGGAGTGGTTAGATAGGCCCATAACAGAGAGTGAGGTGGAGGCGGCGATTGGTACCTTGAAACGGGGTAAGGCTCCTGGGCTGGATGGGTTGTCCGGGCGATTTTACCAGGTGTTCCGCTCCAGTTTGGGGCCTTTGATGGTTGAGGTGTTTAATGGGGTGTTGAAAGGGGGAGTGGTTCCGCGTTCGATGGGAGAGGCCGGTATAACTCTTATTCCTAAACCGGGTAAGGATTTGATGGTGTGCGGGTCTTACCGGCCTATTTCATTATTAAATGTGGATGCTAAGTTGTTGGCGAAGGTACTGGCCACCAGGTTGGCTGGGGTGATGCCTACCTTGATACATCCAGACCAAACTGGGTTCATAAAAGGGCGGCAAGGTGGGGATAATACTCGTAAGATTTGTAACCTTACTTGGGAGGTGCAGCGGAACGGTCAGGAGACCGTTTTCCTCTCAGTGGATGCTGAGAACGCATTTGATCGGGTGGAGTGGCCTTTTATGCTGAGTGTGCTGGAGAAAGTAGGGCTGGGCGTTCATTTTGTTCAGTGGATTCAGGCGCTGTATGCGGGGCCACAGGCCAGGGTGCGGGTAAATGGGAGCTATTCTGGGCCGTTTAGTTTAGGGAGAGGTACTAGACAGGGCTGCCCCTTGTCCCCTCTGCTCTTTGCCTTGGTTATCGAGCCGTTAGCGGCGAGAGTTAGGAGGTCCCTAGATATTAAGGGGGTTCTCATGAATTCCCAAGACGTGAAAATTACTCTCTTTGCGGATGATGTGATTTTTACGCTTCGGGAGCCCTTGACGTCGCTACCAAATTTAATGAAGGAGATTGAAGGGTACAGTAAAGTGGCGGGGTATAAGATTAACGATAGTAAATCGGAGATCTTGGGGTTTAATTTAAGTGGGGTGTTGGAGGAAGGGCTGAAAGGGGCGTTTGCGTTTCGGTGGGTGGGTGAGCACTATCGGTACCTGGGTATTCAGATGGGGAAGAATATCGGGGGGTTGGGGAGGGCAAATTACGGAGGCTTATTGCAGGAAGTGCGACGGGACTGTATCTCACGTGGCTGGGTCGGATTGCAGTTTTAAAGATGAATGTTTTACCTCGGTTTTTGTTCTTGTTTAGCTCTCTACCGTGTAAGGTACCTCGGAGCTATTTAAAGCAGGCCCAACAGCTTCTGATGGATTTTGTTTGGGGCGGGAAACGTCCGAGGGTGGCGCAGCTTACCATGTTTCGACATAGTAAAGAGGGGGGGATGGGCGTACCCTGGTTGGAACAGTACTACGTGGCCTCTCAATTAAGGGCCTTACAGAGTTGGCAAGGGGGGGACGAGACTCCCCGGTGGGTACACTTGGAGGGGGACCCTGACCAGGGGGAGAGCCTGGCGAAGTGGATTTGGGACCCCGGGGCCGTGGCGGAGGGGGGGGGGATGGGTAATCCTTTTCGAACATTGACGAAGGAGCTTTGGTTGCGACTGAAGCGTCCGTTGTTAGGGGGGAAGCGCTATACAAGGAGTATGCATATTACGGGGGTCCGGGAATTTGTCCCTGGGAAAGAGGGAGGGGTGTTTACCGAGTGGGAGAGGAAGGGGTTGAGGGCTATGGGTCAGCTACTCCACTCGGGGGGCGAGCTTAAGAGTTGGGGGGAGTTGGCGAAGGACTTTGGGCTGGAGAGTAAGGGGTTTTCGCATATTTACAGGTGGCGTCTTTTGTGGGTAGGAGGGAGGTTAAGGAGGATCTGGTTCGGGAGGCCACGAGGGTTGAGACCCTGTTGGTGAGAGGGGGGCGTAAGGGGGCTATCACCCAATTCTATGGGGCGTTGCTTGATTTGGGGGGGGTGGGGGGGAGTATCAGAGGGGAAGTGGCGTGGGAGAAGGTCCTGGGGGGTGAATGGTCTAGGGAGCGATGGCAGGGTATCTATGGGTGGTCTAAAAGATTGGCGCCGGGGACGGTCTATTTGGAGGGGAGTTTAAAGATTCGGTATCACGCCTATTGGACCCCATGGAAGTTGAGGGCCCTGGGGGCGGGGGACTCGGGAGAGTGTTGGAGGGGGTGTAAGGGGAAGGGGGATCTGTATCATTTGCTGTGGGACTGTCCGGTGGTACGGGGTATGTGGGTGGATTGGGAAATGGTTATTCGGGAGGTGACGGGGCTCCCAGTTGTGTTGGCTCCGGCCATGGTGTTGCTGAATGAGTTGGGGGATGAAGGGGAGCGGGACATGCAGCAGATGATTGGCTATTGTATTGTCTCTGCGAGGGGGGAACTCCTGGCGTGCTGGAAGTGCCGGGATGTCCCCACTCGGGGAGATATAGTTGGGAGATTATGTGAGCTGCGGGGTATGTGTGAGATTGCGGCCTATGGTACGCATCGGCTGCAGCACTTCCGATTGATGTGGCAGAGCTTCGATGTGTGGCTCTTGAAATGGAGGGGGGAGGGTGCGCCTACGCTGACTAGTTGAGGGTTTCGGGTTGGGCATGTTGGGTTTGCTGTGGGGCCCACTAGGGGGGGGTTTGGTGGGGGGGGAGGTCTGGGCTGGTTAGTTCTTCATGGTAGGGGGGGTCGGGGTAAGGGTTTGTAGGGACTTCTACAGGTATTTTCAGGGGTGCCCTGGGTGGTTGTCCTCATCATTCTATCTCGATGCCTGTTGTATCGTTGTATTGTAAGAGGGGGGGGGGGGTAAAAAACCAAACTGTTGTAATCCACTGTGACAATGGGTTGCCTCTGAGGTGGGGATCAGAGTTCACCCCACTCGGAGATTCTGTTGTATGGTTGTGTATTGGTGGACATAAATAAACAAAGTTTCAAAAAAAAAAAGGAGATAGAGCAGCTTTTAAACTAGATATTAGGGGAAAGCCGATAGTCGCCCAAGAGCGGATGGTTCAGAAAAATGTATCCTTGAAGGATACTACCAAAAGCAGAGAGGTTCCACAAAAGAGTAAAGTAGCCCAAATGCCCTCGAGTATGGAGCAGACAGAGCTTAAAGATCCCAAATTACCCATGTCTAACAATAGCCAAATTAATATGAATAAAATACATTCTCTAAAATGCTTGTATGCAAATGCTAGAAGTCTAAAAAATAAGATGGGAGAGTTAGAATATATAGCACTAAATGAAAGGTTAGATATGATTGGAATATCAGAGACATGGTGGAAGGAGGACAACCAGTGGGACACTGTGATACCTGGGTACAAACTATATCATAATGATAGAGCTGATCAAATTGGTGGAGGGGTTGCTCTCTATGTTAGAGAGGGCATTGAGTCAGAAAGGATTAAAGTTTTGCAGGAAACAAAATTTGCTGTAGAATCTCTATGGATTGAAATTCCATGTAAAAGGGGGAAGGCAATGGCAGTGGGGGTGTACTATCGAGCGCCTGGCCAGAATGAGCAAATGGATGATGAAATGCTCAAAGAAATCAAGGAAGCTAACAAAAGTTACAGCGCAGTAATAATAATGGGTGATTTCAATTACCCCGGTATCGACTGGGTCAGTGTCACGTCAGGACATGTTAGGGAGATAAAGTTCCTAGATGAAATAAATGACTGCTTCTTGGAGCAGCTGGTTCATGAACCGACCAGAGGGGAAGCCATATTAGACCTAGTCCTTAGTGGAACACCAGATCTATTGCAAGAGATAAGGTTGTTGGGGCAACTGGGCAATAGTGATCATAGCATGATCGCCTTTGATTTAATTAGTGGAGGAGGGATAGTAAGGAAATCCACAGTACTACCTTTTAACTTTCGAAAGGGAGACTATGATAAAATGAGGAAAATAGATAAGAAAAAACTAAAAGGAGCAGTTGCAAAAGTTAAAGACGTACATCAAGCTTGGGTGTTGTTGAAAAATACTATCTTGGAAGCCCAGACCAGCTGTATTCCACGCTTTAAGAAAAGTGGAAGGAAGTCCAAAAAACTGCCAGCATGGTTTAAAGGTGAGGTCAGAGAGGCTGTTGCCAAAAAAGCATCTTTCAGGAAATGGAAAAAAGAGCCAAACGACGAAACCTGGAAACAGCACAAGTACTGGCAAGTCAAATGCAAGGCATTGATAAGGCAGGCAAAGGGAGAATTTGAGAAGAGGCTTGCTGCGGAAGCAAAAACGCGAAATAAAGACTTTTTCAAGTACATTCGTAGCAAAAAACCTGTGAGAGAGTCAGTTGGTCCATTAGATGATAGAGGGGTTAAAGGAGCACTAAGAGGCGACAAGGCGATAGTGGAGAGACTGAATGAATTCTTTGCTTCGGTCTTTACTGAGGAAGATGTAGGGATGTTACCCATGGCTGAAGTGGTATTTAAAGGTGCGGAAGAATTGAAGGAAATATCGATACATCGGGAAGATGTATTACAACTATTAGATAAACTGAAGAGTAGCAAATCACCTGGGCCGGATGGTATACATCCAAGGGTGTTGAAAGAACTGAAATATGAGATTGCAGACCTGCTATTATTTATCTTGAACTATCATTAAAATCATCTCTAATACCTGAAGATTGGAGGATCGCCAATGTAACACCAATTTTTAAAAAGGGTTCCAGGGGTGATCCGGGAAACTACAGACCGGTGAGCCTGACGTCTGTACTGGGAAAAATGGTAGAAACCATCATAAAGAATAAAATTACTCTGCATGTAGATAGTCATGGCCTAATAGGAGACAGCCAACATGGCTTTAGACAAGGAAGATCTTGTCTTACTAATCTGTTATGTTTTTTTGAAGGTGTGAGTAAACAGGTGGACAAAGGTGAGTCGGTTGATATTGTGTATCTGGACTTTCAGAAAGCCTTTGACAAGGTCCCTCATAAGAGACGTTTGGCAAAACTAAAGAGTCATGGGATAGGAGGCAGTGTACTATTGTGGATCAGGAACTGGTTAAAAGATAGAAAGCAGAGGGTAGGGCTAAATGGCCAATTTTCCCAATGGAGAAAGGTGAATATTGGTGTACCCCAGGGATCTGTGCTGGGTCCGCTGGTTTTTGACATATTCATAAATGATCTGGAAAGTGGAATAACGAGTGAGGTTATCAAATTTGCAGATGAGACAAAACTATTTAAAGTTGTTAAAACCCAAGAGGATTGTGGAAAATTGCAAGAGGATCTTGATAAATTGGAAGACTGGGCATCAAAATGGCAGATGAAATTTAATGTGGACAAGTGCAAGGTTATGCACCTAGGGAAGAACAACCCAAACTATGGTTACACAATACAGTGTTCCACATTAGGAACCACCACCCAGGAAAAAGATTTAGGCGTCATTGTGGATACCATGTTAAAACCCTCGGCCTAGTGTGCAGCGGCGGCCAAGAGAGCAAATAGAATGCTAGGTATGATAAGGAAAGGAATGGAAAATAAAACAAAAGATATTATAATGCCTCTATATCGTTCCATGGTGAGACCACACCTTGAATATTGTGTGCAATTCTGGTCGCCGTTTCTTAAAAAGGATATAGCGATTTTAGAAACGGTTCTGAGAAGAGCCACAAAAATGGTAAAGGGGATGGAAGGATACTCCTATGAAGAAAGGCTAAAAAGGTTAGGGCTCTTTAACCTGGAAAAGAGACGGCTGAGGGGAGATATGATAGAAGTCTATAAATTAATGAACGAAGTGGAACAGGTAAACGTAGATCGATTGTTTACCTGATCAAAATATAGAAAGACTAGGGGACATGCAATGAAGCTACAGGGTAAACTATTTAAGACTAATAAAAGAAAATATTTTTTCACTCAACGTTAATCAAACTCTGGAATTTGTTACAGGAGGATGTAGTAAAGGCTGTTAGTGTGGCTGGGTTTAAAAAAGGTTTGGACAAGTTCCTGGAGGAAAGGTCCATAAACCATTATTAAGAAGGGACCCAGGATATCATTGCTTGACCCAGTACAAGCATGGTGGAACCTGTGTCTCTTGGGGAAACTGCTAGGTACGTATGACCTAGATTGGCCACTGTTGTAAACAGGATACTGGGCTTGATGGACCTTGGTCTGACCCAGTATGGCATATCTTATGTTCTTATGAGGCCAGACTGAAATGCACTCACTTTGACGTATTCCTCGATGTACTAAACTGTGTTACCGTATTAGCATGCAAGTAATGCATTGCTGTTCATTAATAAATAGGTCCCATTGCCTAAAATGGGACCTGTGGAGGGGGATTTTAGAAAGGACATCCAAGTGCAATCTGGAATATCTAAGTCAGAATGTCTAAGGACATCCAAGTGCAGACATGATTTCAGAAAAGTGGATGTGCCTGATATGGACGTCTCCGGGGTGTCTGCATAGATGTCCCCAGAATAGTATTTCAGAACCTGGACATCTAGGAATAGCCTAATGGTTATAACAGGAAAGCCAGAGTTCCAACCTTACAGCTGCTGCCATTGAAACTGTGCTAAGTATTGGCAATGATGGGGTGCTCGGGATGTTTTTCAGCCAAAAACAAGCATTTTTCAGATACCTGTTCATGCCTGGAGCAGATTTAAACCAAGACGCAACTCCAGACGTCCAGAACGTTTCTGAGATCAGGTGGGGATGTCCAAGTTCCCAGGAATACCCGGCCATGCTCCCTTTCAGACAGGGAGATAACTGCTGGACCTGAATATAACTTTCCTTGAACCTCTAATGGAAAAGGCATGAGCTAAATACTAAAACTTGGATGCCCAGAGACCTGGCTTCTAAAATGGTTTTGGAGACTTAACTGTGCTATGGACACGTCTATGCCCATTTTCAGATGTCCAGAACTGGAATAGGGCTTCTAAAATGGCCCCCATGGTAAATAACATGTTAATGCTTGTTGGCGTCTTTTAATAAATCCCGTCCTTATAATAAATTAAGCATAATTTAGATAAGGCTCTTGAAGGAGCAGCACACAGGACAACCTTTTGCTCTATATTACATGATTCATCCCATTAACATTTAGAGAGACAACTTTCATATTATGATATAACATATTTTCGCCAAATTAAATTGAAAAATCCCTTGCATTGAGAAAATGATACAAGGGCTGGCACTTGAAATGGTTGTTGTCCCTCTGCCATCATCATATTCACAACATCACTCTATAACTAAGCCTTTGATAACACCCCTCCTCCCCAACACACGATATGAACTTTGATATCCTGGGGATGGATGACTATCCTATGTGACAACACTGTTGCTACTAGCATTCCCTCCTCCAACAACGAGATCTAAGGAGGTTGGCTTGTAATGGCACTGGTGTTACAGACGCTATGCGCAAGACCTGATACAGGGGAGAAGTGTGTGTGACGGCATTGCTGTTATATGCAAGCATACATGACCTTGAACAAGTAACAGGACATTTTTATTTCCACGTTACCCTACTGCCGGTGGCTAAGCAAGCAGGATAGCATGCTCTTGCTGCTGGTTCCTGGCTCTTCTCTTTGTATTGCTGAAAGCATGGTGTATAGCACTCCCAGTCTCTAGGGGAGCTGTGGGGTTATTTAACTGTACCTTCTAAGATAAATGCTTCCTTCTGCAGATCGATGAACTTTTTCTGGAAGACTTTCAGAAAACAGCATCTCAGCTTTTTAAAGAGTTTGACTACCAGCCAGTGGCTGCTGCAAGTCTGGCTCAGGTACACAAAGCAACACTAGAGGATGGCACACCTGTCGCTGTGAAGGTGAGTACAGAGAGGAGCACTGTGACTTTCTGTTCTCTAATCCTCTCTCCTTAGCTCTGATTTCCCACAGTTGTAGGCCCTTTTCTGCCTTGAATTTGTTGTTTTGTGCTCATGCAGGCTTTTCCTGGTTGCTTGCGCTTTCTTTGTGCATGTTCGCTTGTACTTTTGCAGCAGTTTTCTGCATTCTTTCTTCAGGGTGCAGCTGTCTCTGGCTCTCTGGCAGTCTTCTGTATTATTCTTCATCTCTGTGACTGCAGAAGAGCCCTGTGAATCTTGGAGGGCTTTGATTGACTGGCCTACAGATTTTGTCATTGCATCCTTGAGTGGAGGATGTTGTCCTACCTCACTGAAGTCTGTTATATTGACACTGATTTTGAAGATGAACTTGCTTGATACCCTACTGTGTGCTTGAGACAGAGCCATTTCTGAATTTTCTGTTTTGGCCTAATGGTTCAAGACTATTCAACCATGTTGAGTTCTGAAACTTACTTGTCTTGCCTCTGAGATTTCAGGAGAGCCTTCAGCTCATAGCTTTATTGAATGGACCTCCCTTGATTTAGTAGCTTATTCTTTACTTTTGAAGAGACTTGATTCTTTTGGCCCATGTTCAGAAGCCCTTATCTGGATATTAGCACTTGCTATCCAGGTAAATGCCACTGAAAATTATTAGAAGCTGCCCAGCACTATATGTATAGTGGGTGGTCCTGTTCATTATCCAGATAGCGGCAGTTTGCTCTCCAAATAATTTTAGGCCAGGAGAAAAGTTGTCCTTAGTTATCGGATAATGCCCTGAATATCACCGCTATTGGGATAATTATTGGTGCTGTATATTCAGTGCCAGCCACTGTCTATGTAATGGCGCCAACTGCCATTGCTGGACTTTAAAAATAGCTCTGCCCACAGTGGCCGAGTATTGACCCAATTAGTTAGAAAGGGATCTATAACAGAGAATGGTTCTTGTAAAATGTAGTCATCAAACATCTAGGTCCAGAACTTACCCCGTGGAGTTCCCCCGGGGTTCTCTTCAGTGTCTTGCTGCAGCCTTTGGATTCTATTATAAGACACCTGGATGCCACACATTCCACCTATACAGATGACAGTCCAATACTTGTTATTTGATTCTCTGAAGGGCTGTTTCTTTTATTAATAATCATTGGATTTGGACTAGCAGAATAAAAGTCAGCCTCGATAAAACTAAGTTCTTATAGGTTGGGGGACCTGGATGTCCACATCCTGCCTCTCTCCAAAGGCTGGAAATGCAAGTCTCACCCTCCCCATGCTGAAAGTTTGTAACTTACCTGCACTTAGCAAGTCAACTGTTTTTAGACTGGAGAACGTTATATTTATTTATTTATTTATCTATCAAACATATATATACTGCCTTCCTGAAAGCTCATTCAAAGTGGTTCCCAAATTGCATAAGTAAAAACATTAAAAAAATCAAAAATCAAAATGCGCAATTCTAAAAATAATAAGTAAACATTAAACAATAGACAGATAACTGGCAAACATGGCTGATATCACCCACACTATGAAAAGCTCCTCATCTACTCAAATTGACACAAAAGGACACTGCCATTCACCTCCTCAGCTCCCCCGATCGGGGTAGAGTGAGCCAGCATGAGGACGTGCTTACCGGCTCTGGCCCAATCAAGGGCTAACAGCAGCATTTTAAAAGAAGTGCCATCGGGTGCAACCTACCTGAGGGCCTCGCCAGAAGGCTCTTGGGTGTGGCCCTAAGGCGGGGACCTGAAGCGGTTACTACAAAAATCCTTACCCGCACTCAGACCTATCAAAATTGTCCTCCACCTGCAAGTTCTTCAGCAAGAAACCTATCTAACCAAGTCAAAGCTGGCACATTGCCTCTACAGAACAATCGTGAACTGTAAGTCTGCAACATGACTATACATTCTCTACTATTCTACATGCCTTGATTATACATTCTCTACTATTCTAATGAATGAATCAGAACAAATAGTCCCCTAGTATCCTGTCATTTATCAAAAATCTAAATTCATTAGTACCATATGAAACGCGCAATGAAGCTATTTCTAATCCGCCTTATCATTGTTTGCCTTATACTACACCCACTTAGGACCAGTATAGCCACCTCAATTGCCAATTCTCCACTAAAACAACCCAGTGTTCTTTTCGTCTAATATGGAGAATCAGAGCATCCTTTATCTCTATTTCCTACTCTTATTAACTCCTCTTTCTCAATTGATCCACTTAATATCACCACAATACTATCATCCAAAACCATAGCAGGAACAATCCCTCTATCTATTAGTTCCAGCCTACATTTAATGATCATAAACACCTGAGCAACAGACTCAATTACCTTAACCCACTAAAACCTTTAAACATGAAATTGCCCTCTTTACCGACTTACCCCATAAAATGCGTCGTCCTGAATACAAGATCGATCAGAAACAAAATTCCAGCCATCTTGGATCTTATAAACGATAATACGCCTGACATACTATGCTTAACTGAAACCTGGCTATAGGAATCAGATTCAGTACTGATAAACCAACTAACTCCACTTACAAATTGTACCATTGCCCAAGGTCAACTAAACGCAGAGGAGAGGTCCTAATACTAGTGAAAGAACTAAACACAACTCTTCATGTAAACAAAAACATAGAAGACATGGATGTGCTAACCATTCAAAGCAAACATTATTCATCACTCTAATTTATAGACCCCCTTCAGCCTCCCCTGACAACCTCTCATCCATACTAGAAGCAACATGCACCATGTCACTAAACAAATCCCATATACTTGATGACTTTAACCTACCCAGCCCTCCATAGCACGCACGCCTCCCACTTCCTAAATGCTATGTTAGATATGGACTTCCAACAAGTGGTACAGGTCCCAACTCACAGAAAGGGGAATACATTGGAAAAATATAGTCCAAATACAGCTACATTTATTTTATTTAACAGTTTTTATATACCACCTTATCATTAAAGCAGTTTACATCAAACTCACATGACTTCATTGATACAAACTCTCCCTTAGATGAGCACCAATACAGTTTCCGCCAGTACCACTGAGTGTAAACATTACCAATGGTCTTATATGACTCTCATCTGTGGTATGGATAACACATTGCCTCAGCCTTTGACAATGTTGCATAGAAACATGGAAACATGACGACAGAAAAAGACCACATGGCCTATCTAGTCTTTCCTTTCATATCAACCACTACAACAGTCCCCCAAGGGAGCAATATAGTATAGGGGGTGAAGTATTTTTGTCCACTAAAGAAGAGCGGGACCTAGGCGTGATTGTGTTTAATGATCTTGAAGTAGCTAAACAGGTAGAAAAGGCAACAGCAAAAGCTAGAATGATGCCTGGATGCATAGGGAGAGAAATGGCTAGCAGAAGAAAGGAGGTGATAGTGCCTCTGTATAAGTCTTTGGTGCGACCTCATTTGGAGTATTGTGTGCAATTCTGGAGACCACACCTTCAAAAGGATATAAACAGGCTGGAGTCAGTACAGAGGGTGGCTACTAAAATGGTTAGTGTTCTTCATTATAAAGCATAGGAGGACAGACTTAAGGATCTTAATATGTACAACTTAGAGGAAAGGCGGGGTAGAAGTGATATGATTGAGACGTTTAAATACCTCCGTGGCATAAATGCACAGGAGGAGAGCCTCTTTCGATTGAAAGCAAGCTCTGCTGTGAGGGGACATGGGATGAGGGTGAAAAGGGATGGATTCAAGAATGATATGTGGAAATATTTCTTTATGGAAAGAGTGGTGGATCCGTGGAATAGTCTCCCAGTGGAGGTGGTAGATATGAGGACAGTATCTGAATTCAAAGAAACATGGGACAAACACAGAGGATCTCTAAAGGAAAAAAGGGGCCTGTTGTAGTGGTTGATATGGAAGGACTGTCATCATGTTTCTATGTTTCTATCCAGAACCTCAGACCATTCCTAGAGCCTAGCGATTTCCGTACCGGGTACAAGTGCTCATAACGCCACATTGAGACTACTGCAATAGTATACTTCAGGTTCTACTGAAAAACATCATCAACACCTTACAACAAACCCAAAATGTGACTGCCTGAATCATAGCCAGAACACTCCTATCTGACCATATCACACCTATTCTTAGAACCTCCACTGGCTCTCAATACTCAGCAGGATAAAATACAAAACAATAATCATCATCTTTAAACTCTCAATAACGTATCACCCTCCTATTTCACATCAAGGATCCACATACAGACAGAGTTCAGGAGCAGGAGGAGGAACATCCTAAAGATGTTTGCAGTACCTCCTGTCACGCCACCACCACTCGCCTCTAGGTTAGAGGGGCGTGGATTATTGAAGGAACTTTCTGCTGTATGCTTTTTCAGCTTTTTTAAAACTATTTCCCTGCAATGCCCTCTGGGAAATGTAGTCCTTATTCAGCTGTATGAGTGCACCATGCAGAAAGCTGTAGTCAGGCTCAAGTAGGTAAGGCAAATGACAGAAATTTATTATTTTTATATACACAATGGTTCGATCATACCACACATAGGATTGTTGGTTCAGGACTCTTGGAAGCAAAAATTGTCCAAAACATATCCAACCACAAAATGCAGTTTTAAAGGTTCTCTCTATTGCAGGATACACAGTCTTTACCAGCAAGCCTAATTGTATTCCCTTCTTAGCTTTGCTGGCTAAAACACCAAACAAAAAGCACATTTAAAGTCTGTGGTAAACTTCCCCTTTATAAACACATGGGGCTCTCAGCCACCCTGCTTGTGGTATAAGGGTACCTTTTTCCTGGGAGACCTTCTTTCAGGACTGGCTTGCTTTTTCTACGTTCCCCAGGTTTATAGCTTGGCACAAGGAACAGTCCATGGGAGTGTCCTCCTCAATCAGCTTCACCTCATACTCTCCCAGCTGCATAGGCTCTGACTCCCCGTCCTGCTCAGCATACTCAGCTAACAGCCTCCCGGGGGATCTTGGAGTCTCTCTTGTTCCTGGCTCCAAACTCTCCTGCAGCCGTGCTACATGCCAAATAGCACTCTCTCCAGCTGGAAGCTCCGTTCCTCTGCTCTGCTTAGCTTGGCTTCCTGCTTCTCCTCTCCTCCTTTCTACTAAATCATACTCTGCTCTGGGTTTATACTAACAGGGCTCTAGCTCCAACCCCACCCTACTCAGGTGATGGCAATCAGCCTGACTCTGGGCACCTGAGTGCTTGAAGCATTCACTGCCTAAAGGGTTCTAAGCCTTGTATCCTCTCCCCTTCATTCCACTAGGGGGAGCCTGAAATGTTTTCCACGTGGAAGTTTTCTGATCCCTGGAGGTGTTTATGGCTTTCCTACCCTGTCTTAGTAAAAGGGGGCCCTTTACTAGGGTGAATTCCCTGTCTCTTTGTCCTCTCCTGGACTCTGAATAGGCCTCCTTGCCACACTCCCCTATATCGTAACGTGAAACAAATGACCACCAAAAGAGCCTTTTCCTACACTGCACCTACTCTATGGAACGCCCTGTCAGAAACCATTAGATCAATCAAAGGCATCCAGACATTTCGGAAAGAGCTCAAGACGCTACTCTTTGCCGAACATTATAACAATACCTGAAGGATATTGCCAACCCCCCATATACACTTATGCAAAGTTAATGCTTCCCCTATCGATAACTGATTCTGGAAGACACATTGTACAGTTGAATAGTTCCACGGTTTGTAATAATTGTATATAGTTATATGGTTATGTTCTATGACTTGTAACAATTGTTCCCTGTAACTGAGTTTGGTTTCTTGTTCTCTGTAAATCGCCCCTGATCGCTGGAAGGAGTGGTATAAAAAACCGCTTAAGTAAAATAAATAAATCTCATTTTCCTCAAAAACAATTTATCATACAAAACATGCACTATTCCAGACCTGTAGCACTCCCTTTACCATGGACTGACCACTTCTTGATAGAATGCACGCTACCTGCTGTACCCCCACTATCTGCAGCTGATGCTCCCCCAGCTTTCCATAAAAAATTCAGGTCCTTTGATAAAGAAACCTTTTTGAATAATGCTCTCCCTCAGCTAGATAGGTCGCTCGATGACCTGGCTGATATCATGATGATATACTTAATTGGAACTCCACCATCTCCAACGCTGTGCTAGCTCTACCCTACCCCAAGAACTCAAAACAAAAAACTTGTAAGTTATGGTACACAACAGAACTAAGATTACTAAAGCAAAAATTACGTAAACTAGAGCACAAATGGAGACACACAAGATCAGAAAATGATAACAAATATATGCTCATGCTAAAAACTTATAAAGAGACCATAAATAGCAGAAAAAAAGAATACTTCCCTTCTCTCTAAATCACTCAACAAACCAAGGGAACTATTTTCTATTGTAAAGTCATTAACTAGAATACCTACGCCAGATGAACATATAGTAATTATCCATGCACAAATTCTAGCTAATCATTATATGGATCAACTTAAACGTACTATTCCTGATGATAACTCCATCATTCCCATCATCTCACAACCTAACAACCTTGACCCTCTCAGACAAGACATATAGTCAACATTTCACCGTATTGACCTAAAATATCTCAAAAATATATTCACCTGCATCAATACAACTACCTTACCCAGCGACCCTTGCCTGGTCAGCTGGCTGAAATTAATAAAAGATGAGTTAGCACCAGACATCCTAGAGATAGTTAACTACTCATTACGCCAAGGACAAATGCCATTCCTCTTAAAACAAGCAGTAATCTGACCAATACTAAAATCAACAACTGCAGGCAAAAATCAACCTAACTCGTACAGACCATATCGAGTCTGCCGTTCTTAGCTAAGGTAATTGAAAAGGTTGTGCAAAATCAGCTGCTAGACTTTGTTGAACTAAACACTTCACTGGATGAACAACAACATGGGTTTAGACCACATCACAATGTAGAGACCCTAATGCTTACATTTTTGAATAATCTCATATGTGGCTTGGATTCCAGCAAGCAAGCATTTATCTTAATATTTCTAGACATTGCCTTTGCTTTTGATAGAAACATAGAAACATGATGACAGAAAAAGACCACATGGCCTATCTAGTCTGTCCTTCCATATCAACAACTACAACAGTCCCCTTTTTACCTTTAGAGATCCTCTGTGTTTGTCCCATGCTTTTTTGAATTTAGTTACTGTCCTCATCTCTACCACCTCCACTGGGAGACTATTCCACGGATCCACTACTCTTTCCGTAAATAAATATTTCCGCATATCACTCCTGAATCTATCTCCTTTCACCCTCATCTCATGTCCCCTCGTAGCAGAACTTGCTTTCAATTGAAATAGGCTCTCCTCCTGAACATTTATGCCACGGAGGTATTTAAACATCTCAGTCATATCACTTCTATCCCGCCTTTCCTCTAAGGTGTACATATTAAGATCCTTCAGTCTGTCCTCATATACTTTATAATGAAGACCACTAATCATTTTAGTAGCCACCCTCTGCACCGACTCCATCCTGTTCACATCCTTTTGAAGGTGCGGTCTCCAGAATTGCACACTATAGGTCGCACCAAAGACTTATACAGAGACATTATCACCTCCTTTTTTCTGCTAGCCATTCCTCTCCGTATGCACCCAAGCATCCTTTTAGCTTTTGCCGTCGCCTTTTCTACCTGCTTAGCTACTTTAAGATCATCAGACACAACTACGCCTAGGTCCCGCTCTTCTTTAGTGGACAAAAGTACTTCACCTACTATGCTGTATTGCTCCCTTGGATTGCTGCAGCCCAAATGCATGACCTTACATTTTTTAACATTAAATCCCAGCTGCCAAATTCTAGACCATTCTTCAAGCTTAGCTAGATCCCTCCTCATGTTATCTACACCTTCCTGGGTGTCTACTCTATTGCAAATTTTGCTATCATCCACAAAGAGACAAACCTTACCCGACAGCCCTTTCGCTATATCACTAACAAAGATGTTAAAAAGAATCGGACCAAGGACAGATCCCTGGGGCACACCACTGGTAACATCCTTCTCCTCAGAGTGAGCTCCATTTACTTGTACTCTTTGTCGCCTCCCACCTAACAAATTTCTAACCCAAGCAGTAACTTTAGGGTCCATTCCTAGGGTGCTCAGTTTGTTTATAAGTCGCCTGTGAGGAACAGTGTCAAAGGCTTTACTGAAATCTAAATACACCACACCTAGCGCTCTCCCTCGGTCCAACTCCCTGGTCACCCAGTCAAAGAAATCAATCAGATTTGTCTGACAAGACCTGCCTCTGGTGAATCCATGCTGCCTCGGATCCTGTAATCTGCTGGACTCAAGAAACCTCACTATTTTCTCTTTCAGTAGGGTTTCCAATAATTTACTCACCACCGAAATTAAACTAACCGGCCTGTAGTTTTCAACCACATCCTTACTTCCGCTTTTGTGTAGAGGCACCACATTAGCCTCCCTCCAGTCCTTTGGCACCACTCCCGACTCCATCGAGGCATTGAAAAGGTCAGTCAGTGGAGTTGCTAGAACGTCCCCAAGTTCCCTCAGTATTCTCGGGTGTATCCCATCCGGTCTCATCGCTTTGTCTACTTTAAGTTGAGCTAGTTTCTCACGAACACAGTCTTCTGAAAATTGTTCAAGATGTCCCTCGCTTCTGTTCCTATTTGTGGCTGTTTTCTGAGGTCCTGCTCCTGGTTCTTCATCTGTGAACACAGAGCAAAAATATTTGTTAAGCAATTCCGCTTTATCCTTATCAGCTTCTACATATTCCTCCCCTGCACCCTTGAGTCTGACAATACCACTTTTGCCCTTCCTCTTCTCACTAATATATCTGAAAAATGTTTTTTTTTTTTTTTTTTTTTTAACAGTATTTCTAAACCGCCTTATCATAATAATCAAGGTGGTATCACAGCAAACAATCTGGTAGTGTGAGTGTGTTATACATGCAGTGAGGGTGAAAATTTAGTTGGGTGCGTGTTGTGTTGTGTGCTAGATTAGTTTGAGTTATGTACAATGTGGGCTATATACAGTGGTGCTAAAAACATCTTATATACATACAGTGTTAGGCGGTGACGTGTGCTGATATACAGCTATTTAGACTATGTGATGTGTCCATAGTGTTCTATGAACAGCATGGTTTTCAGCTGTTTCCTAAAGTCCTTGAGGTCTGTAGTTGCCCTCAAATCGTCCGGTAGTTTGTTCCATATTGTTGGAGCAGCCATGGAGAGTGCTCGGTCTGTTGTGTCCTTGCGTGTGTGTTTGTATTCACTTGGGGTGCTGACTCGGTTGTGAGTTTGCTTTCTTCTTGGAAAATGTCTTATCCCCCCATTTTATTGCATTGGCTATTTCCTCCTCCTTTTGAATCTTTGCCTTCTTGACTACTTTGCTAGCTTCTCTAAGTTTTTCCAAATACAGATGCCTGTCTTCCTCTCTCTGTGATCTCTTGTATTTCATGAAGGCCTCCCTCTTTTTCTGCCCTTTTTCAGCTACTTCTTTCGAAAACCATAGTGGTCTCCTTTTCCTTTTACCTTTATTTGCCATTTTAACAAAAAGGTTGATTGCCCTTAAAATATCCCCTTTCAGTTTTGCCCACTGTTTTTCTACATCCCCCAGCTGTTCCCAACCCACTAACGACTGCCTGAGGTATTGGCCCATCTTCGCAAAGTTAGTCTTCCTAAAGTCTAAGATCCTCACCTTTGAATGGATTCTAACAGCCCTAGTCCTAATACTGAACCACACCATCTGGTGATCACTGGATGCAAAATGATCTCCCACTACAACATCAGAAACACTGAGGAGGGATAGTAAGGAAATCCACAGTACTACCTTTTAACTTTCGAAAGGGAGACTATGATAAAATGAGGAAAATAGTTAAGAAAAAACTAAAAGGAGCAGTTGCAAAGGTTAAAGACTTACATCATGCTTGGGTGTTGTTGAAAACTGCTAACTTGGAAGCCCAGACCAGCTGTATTCCATGCTTTAAGAAAAGTGGAAGGAAGTCCAAAAAACTGCCAGCATGGTTTAAAGGTGAGGTCAGAGAGGCTGTTGCCAAAAAAGCATCTTTCAGGAAATGGAAAAAAGAGCCAAACGACGAAACCTGGAAACAGCACAAGCACTGGCAAGTCAAATGCAAGGCATTGATAAGGCAGGCAAAGAGAGAATTTGAGAAGAAGCTTGCTGCAGAAGCAAAAATGTGAAATAAAGACATTCTCAAGTACATTCGTAGCAAAAAACCTGTGAGAGAGTCAGTTGGTCCATTAGATGATAGAGGGGTTAAAGGGGCACTAAGAGGCGACAAGGCGATAGAGGAGAGACTGAATGAATTCTTTGCTTCGGTCTATACTGAAGAAGATGTAGGGATGTTATCCGTGACTGAAGTATTTAAAGGTGTGAAAGAATTGAAGGAAATATCGATACATCGGGAAGATGTATTACAACTATTAGATAAACTGAAGAGTAGCAAATCACCTGGGCCAGATGGTATACATCCAAGGGTGTTGAAAGAACTGAAATATGAGATTGCAGACCTGCTATTAGTAATCTGTGAACTATCATTAAAATCATCTCTAATACCTGAAGATTGGAGGATTTCCAATGTAACACCAATTTTTAAAAAGGGTTCCAGGGGTGATCCGGGAAACTACAGACCGGTGAGCCTGACGTCAGTACCGGAAAAAATGGTAGAAACCATCATAAAGAATAAAATTACTCAGCATGTAGATAGTCATGGCCTAATGAGAGACAGCCAACATGGCTTTAGACAAGGAAGATCTTGTCTTACTAATCTGTTATGTTTTTTTGAAGGTGTGAATAAACTGGTGGACAAACGTGAGTCGGTTGATATAGTGTATCTGGACTTTCAGAAAGCCTTTCACAAGGTCCCTCATCAGAGACGTTTGGTAAAACTAAAGAGTCATGGGATAGGAGGCAGTGTACTACTGTGGATCAGGAACTGCTTAAAAGATAGAAAGCAGAGGGTAGGACTAAATGGCCAATTTTCCCAATGGAGAAAGGTGAATAGTGGTGTACCCCAGGGATCTGTGCTGGGTCCGCTGCTTTTTGAAATATTCATAAATGACCTGGAAAGTGGAATAACGAGTGAGGTTATCAAATTTGCAGATGACACAAAACTATTTAAAGTTGTTAAAACCCAAGAGGATTGTGAAAAAATGCAAGAGGATCTTGATATATTGGAAGACTGGACATCAAACTGGCAGATGAAATTTAATGTGGACAAGTGCAAAATTATGCACCTAGGGAAGAACAACCCAAACTATGGTTACACGATGCAAGGTTCCACATTAGGCCAGGAAAAAGATTTAGGCGTCATTGTGGATAATATGTTAAAACCCTTAGCCCAGTGTGTAGCGGGGGCCAAGAGAGCAAATAGAATGCTAGGTATCATAAGGAAAGGAATGGAAAATAAAACAAAAGATATTATAATGCCTCTATATCGTTCCATGGTGAGACCGCACCTTGAATATTGTGTGCAGTTTTGGTCGCCGTATCTTAAAAAGGATATAGCGATATTAGAAAAGGTTCAGAGAATAACCACCAAACTGGTAAAGGGGATGGAAGGATACTCCTATGAAGAAAGGTTAAAAAGGTTAGGGCTCTTTAACCTGGAAAAGAGACGGCTGAGGGGAGATATGATAGAAGTCTATAAATTAATGAACGGAGTGGAACGGGTAAACGTAGATCGATTGTTTACGTTATCAGAATATAGTAAGACTAGGGGACATGCAATGAAGCTACAGGGTAAACTATTTAAGACTAATAAAAGAAAATATTTTTTCACTCAACGTGTAATCATACTCTGGAATTTGTTACCAGAGGATGTACTAAAGGCTGTTAGTGTAGCTGGGTTTAAAAAAGGTTTGGACAAGTTCCTGGAGGAAAGGTCCATAAACCATTATTAAGAAGGGACCCAGGATATCAATGCTTGACCCAGTACAAGCATTGCGGAACCTGTGTCTTTTGGGGAAACTGCTAGGTACGTATGACCTAGATTGGCCACTGTTGGAAACAGGATACCTGGGCTTGATGGACCTTGGTCTGACCCAGTATGGCATATCTTATGTTCTTATGTTTCAGGATTGGGGTTATATGGTCCCTCCTGGCGGCTCCATGTAGTATTCTGGCAGCTGCATTCATTGCAAGCTGAAATGGGTTCAACGTATTTTTTGGGAGTCCCTGTAGGATTGAGTTGGCGTAGTCAAAGTGGGGGATTACCAAGGCTTGGTAGATTGTCCAGAAGTCGTCTGGCTCCAGTAGGAGTCGTAGATGCCGAATTGTCCGTATTTTGTGGTATACTGCCTTGACAATGTTGTTTATGTGGGCTTTCATATCCAACTGTTGGTCTAGTGTGACCCCTAGGTAGCGAATCATGGGCTTACTTCAGAGCTCGGTGTATCTTACTTTTAGTGATGCGGGAGGGGTGAAAGCTTGGTTCCTGGTGATGAATAGTGCCTCAGTTTACTTGCAGTTTATTCTGAGGTTTTGCGTGTGGAGCCAGTCAGTGACAGTGTCAAAGCAGGTAGTTAGTGGAGAGAAGTCCGGCTGATCGGTTGAGAATGGCATGTAGAGTAGCATGTCATCAGCGTATACGAGTCATGAGATGTCGAACGAGCGGATGAGTGCACAGATGGGCTGCATATATATGTTGAAGAACAGTGCCGAGAGAGAGGAGCCCTGTGGTACGCCCTGTTGTTGTTGGAACGGTTTGGAGGTCATGGGGCCAGTCCGTACACGTTGCCATCTGTCTGACAGGTATGATTTGCACCAGCTTAAGGCTGTGTTCTGGATCCCTTTCTCTGCAAGGCACCCTAGGAGCAGTTCATAGTTGATGGAGTCAAATGCTACGGCAATGTCCAGGAAGATCCTCATCTGCTGTTGTCCAATCCCGTGATTAGTGTGCTGAAGAGAGTGGTCAGGAGCGTCTCAACTCCCTGCGATTCCCTGAATCCGTGTTGGCATGGGTCAAGGGAACGGTGGTCTCAATATGGTGATGGATTTGTTTTAGGACGACCTTTTCAATTATTTGGGCCATTAGTGGGATGCTTGAGATTGGCCTGTAAGAATCCACCTTCTGGGGGTCAGGTTTGCTGTTTTGTAGAAGTGGCCTAATGGATGTTTGCTTCAAGCTTCGTGGGAAAGAGCCCGTTGAGAAGGATAGACCCATAAGTTTGGCCAGGAGTGGGCTGAATTCTTTGCGTAGTGCTTTTATCCAGAACGCTGGGCAGGGATCCTTTGGAGCTGTGATGGTGTTAATAGCGGTGATAGTGTCCTCAATGCCTTTCTCTGATGGTGTTGAGAAGGTGGGTAGAGGTGTTGGGTGGCGTGATCCGTGCACAGATGTGGGTGGTGTAGTTTTGTCAGTCTGGATTGTTTTCGACTGTAGGTAGTCCGCA
The DNA here is from genome assembly GCA_033557465.1 of Ichthyophis bannanicus. Taxonomy (NCBI): domain Eukaryota; kingdom Metazoa; phylum Chordata; class Amphibia; order Gymnophiona; family Ichthyophiidae; genus Ichthyophis; species Ichthyophis bannanicus. The sequence goes on from CM066031.1 coordinate 1,901,577,689, forward strand.
AATTCCTGTGGCTGTGGCATGCTTGGTTGGGTGGGGGAAGGTTCCTTTGTGATGGTCCTCACCAGGTTGAATAAGTCCTGCGGTTTGTTCAGGGAGTGCTGCAGAATTTCTGCGTGGTATTGTTTCATTCTCTCCGTGACTGCCACACGGTGTTTCTTCAGGTGGGAGGTGTAAGTGCCCAGGTCATCAGTGGAGCGTGAACGTCGCCATCTTCTTTCAATCTTCTTTAGGTGGCGGAGTGATGTTCGTAGCTCGAGAGAGTACCAAGGAGCAGTCTTTCTTCTCCTTGGTGGTATGTCCACAATTGGTCGGTGGGCAATGGCGCTGAGACTATTGTTCCAGGTGGAGAGCATTTCCTCGAGGCTAGGCTCTGTGAGGTCGAAGAGTGGTAGAATTTTGCTGAGTATCTCTTCCTTGTCGAAGGGCCGGAATCGTGCTTTTGGTGTTGGGCAGGCATCGGCTGTGGTACAGTTGTTAGTATGATCCAGATGTGTGGGCATTTGGAATCTTAGTAGGCTGTGGTCAGACCATTGGACTGACATGATGGATAGGCAGGCATATGGTTTGGGCCTGTGGCTGCCTGCGGGGCGAAGATCAGGTCCAACTTGTTTCCTTTTGAGTGAGTGGGCGCGTTGATTACTTGGTCGTAGCCCAGCTCGTTAAGCGCGTCAAGGAAGGCACTGGAGTTTGCGTCTGGGAGGGCAGGCAGATTGAAATTGCCCGTGATCCAGTTTGGTGTGTGTGGGTTCTTGGTATTGCAGGCAAGGTTGATTATTGTTGAGAGGTCATCTGGGGAGGGAGATGGGGATCTGTAGATTAGGTTGATGGAGTTGTGCTTGTTGGTTATGGTGATAGAGTCCAGGTGTGTAGTGCTGTTGGCAGAGGTCTGCTGAAATTGGAGCTCCATTTTTGTAGGGCGAGTGCTCCTCCATCTACCTACGGTTGGTTCTGTGGCAGGTGTGGATTGAGAAGTTGGGTGGGATGAGTTGGTTAAGGATGACCATATTGGAGTCAGTCAGCCATGTCTTAGTGATCAATAGGACGTCTAGGTTGTGGTAGGTTATCAGGTCAGAGATGACTGGCCATTTCTTCCGGACTGAGCGAGCGTTTGAGGGTGCAATTCAGGTTGCTGGGTTGAGGGCACGTCTCTAGCTGAGATTTTTTGGTGTGCTGAAGTGAGATGTAGAGTAGGTGTGGGTGCAGGGTGTGTTTGGCTTCTGCTGTTGCTTGGCGGGAGGTACCCATCTCCTCCCGGCACCCCGTAGTACTGGTATGGGGTTGTAGGTGGTGGTGAGGGTGAGGGCGCTGTGGAGTAGGCTGACGAAGTAACAACTGGCTATGGCTATGAGGGAGGGTGCCATTTTGAGTGAGCTACTTCGTGGCACCAGGTGATTTGAATCTATGAAACGGCTGTGTGGTGTAATGTGGGTATGGTTCAGGTGGTAAGATAGGTCACAGAGCTGTTTAGCGGCCGTTCAGTGTGACAGGTAGTGTGTATATAGGCGGCTGATCGCTCTAGCGTTAACACATCCGCTTGAAAGGTTTACATGACCAGCACTTCTAGCAGTAATTCTAAGGCAGATTCAAGAATACCACTTCTAGCTAGTAAATCTACAGGCAGATTCGAGAAGAACAATCCTAGCGAGCAATTCTAGAGGCCGATTCTAGTGGTAGTTCGCTGTCTGATAGCGTCGGTTTCCTAGCCGACTGCTGTTCTAATAGTTACATAGGTGAGTCACACAATCTGGAGCTTTACAAGTGCGTCCGCGTCCAGTGCACAGGTTTTACTGTTTTTAGATGGCCTTGTATGAGGTAGTGGCTGCTACTCACTTTGACTGTGCTCTTGTGGTGGTCGTAGTTGTCTGAGTTGCTGTCTGGTCTATTGGGCTCACTGGAGAGGGACGGCCTCGAGGTTCGGGCCTCCGCCTAAGGGCCACTCTGTGTATTCATGTTAACATACCCATAGTCACCCTTAACATTCAGAAGGGATTGGCTCCAGGTTATCTAGCTCATCATATTCTTCAGTATGTTCTCATGCGGACTTTACCCTTGAGTTAAGACTCCCCTTTTGGTTCTGCTTTCAGCAAAAGAGGAAAACCTGTCACGTAGAAGAAATGAATGATTCTCTGGTATAGCCCCTCCCGTGGTTCATGCTAGCTTTAGAATTGAAAGCTGATCCCATTCACTTCTGTTTTTAGAAAAGTCTAAAGAACTGCTTGTTTAATCAGATTTATGATGTTGCATTAAATGTTTGTGGCTAATTTGGGGCTTTTCTCCTATTTGTGTTTAGCCATAGCTTTCATTTAATGACTGTGAACTGAAAGTGGGAATCAAATCAATTGTTAGAGACTTGAAGACTTAAATATGTATACCCTGAAGGAGAGGAGGGACAGGGGAAATATGATACAGATCTCTAAATACTTAAAGGGTATCAATGAACAAACAAACCTTTTTCAAAGAAAAGGAAGCTGTAAAACTAGAGGGCATATGATGAAGCTGCAAGGCAGTCAACTTAAAAGCAACATCAGGAAACACTGTCTTTTCTATTTATAATTTTTATTAGCATTTAAACATAATACATCCAGGAATAATCATGAATGAACAAGAAAATGGTTCATGGCAATTAATCTCACAGGAAATATATAACCAAATAATGTCATCAAATCATACCTTAGACCCCCCCCCCCCAAAAAAAGGAAATTTGGGGAAGGCCCCAGGAAACAGTTACGTAGAAATAAAATATCCAAAATGGAGCGAGACTTATGCGTCAGCCGGATGGGATGAAGGTGTAACAACCGTGACTTCCCTTGCTATCAAAAATTCCAGCAGTTGTTTGGGCTCAGAAAACAAATATAACTTTTCTTTATAGGAAACATGACGTCTCGCAGGAAACTTAAGAACATAAGATATGCCATACTGGGTCAGACCAAGGTCCATCAAGCCCAGTATCCTGTTTCCAACAGTGGCCAATCTAGGTCATAAGTACCTAGCAGTTTCCCCAAGGGACACAGGTTCCACAATGCTTGTATTTGTTAAAGCATTGATATCCTGGGTCCCTTCTTAATAATGGTTTATGGACCTTTCCTCCAGGTCTATTTGCTCTCTTGGCCGCTGCTGAACACTGGGCCGAGGGTTTTAACATATTATCCACAATGACGCCTAAATCTTTTTCCTGGGTGGTGGTTCCTTTTGTGGAACCTTGCATTGTGTAACCATAGTTTGGGTTGTTCTTCCCTAGGTGCATAACTTTGCACTTGTCCACATTAAATTTCATCTGCCATTTTGATGCCCAGTCTTCCAATTTATCAAGATCCTCTTGCAATTTTCCACAATCCTCTTGGGTTTTAGCAACTTTAAATAGTTTTGTGTCATCTGCAAATTTGATAACCTCACTCGTTATTCCACTTTCCAGGTCATTTATGAATATGTCAGAAAGCAGCAGACCCAGCACAGATCCCTGGGGTACACCACTATTCACCTTTCTTCATTGGGAAAATTGGCCATTTAGCCCTACCCTCTGCTTTCTAACTTTTAACCAGTTCCTGATCCACAGTAAGTACACTGCCTCCTATCCCATGACTCTTTAGTTTTGCCAAAAGTCTCTGATGAGGGACCTTGTGAAAGGCTTTCTGAAAGTCCAGATACACTATATCAACCGACTCACGTTTGTCCATCTGTTTATTCACACCTTCAAAAAAACATAACAGATTAGTGCAGGGGTACTCAAATCCAGTCCTGGAGGGCCACGAACCAGTCAGGTTTTTTGGGATATCCCTAATGAATATGCATGAGATAGAGTCAAATACAATGGAGGCAGTGCATGCAAATATATCTCATGCATATTCATTAGGGATATCCCAAAAACCTGACTGGTTCGTGGCCCTCCAGGACTGGATTTGAGTACCCCTGGATTAGTAAGACAAGATCTTCCTTGTCTAAAGCCATATTGGCTGTCTCCCATTAGGCCATGACTATCTACATGCTGAGTAATTTTATTCTTTATGATGGTTTCTACCATTTTTCCCGGTACTGACGTCAGGCTCACCGGTCTGTAGTTTCCCGGATCACCCCTGGAACCCTTTTTAAAAATTGGTGTTATATTGGTGATCCTCCAATCTTCAGGTATTAGAGATGATTTTAATGATAGTTCACAGATTACTAATAGCAGGTCTGCAATTTCATATTTCAGTTCTTTCAACACCCTTGGATGTATACCATCCCGCCCAGGTGATTTGCTACTCTTCAGTTTATCTAATAGTTGTAATACATCTTCCCGATGTATTGATATTTCCTTCAATTCTTCCGCACCTTTAAATACCACTTCAGTCATGGGTAACATCCCTATATCTTCCTCAGTAAAGACCGAAGCAAAGAATTCATTCAGTCTCTCCGCTATCGCCTTGTCGCCTCTTAGCGCCCCTTTAACCCCTCTATCATCTAATGGACCAACTGACTCTCTCACAGGTTTTTTGCTACAAATGTACTTGAAAAAGTCTTTATTTCACATTTTTGCTTCCGCAGCAAACTTCTCAAATTCTCTCTTTGCATGCCTTATCAATGCCTTGCATTTATTTATTTATTTATTTACATTCTCTTATATACCGCGCTATTCTGCATCAGTGTGGTTTACATTGAACAAACTGAAATTACATTGAACAGGGCATTATAACTCGGAGATAACTATTTTACAGGGAACATGGGCTATGGAGGGTTAAGTGGCTTGCCCAAGACCACAAGGAGCACCTGTGGGACTAGAAACCCCAGTCCTTCTGTCCCAAGGTTGCTGTCCTCTAGTGGGATTTGAACCCCTGACCTTCCGGCCTGAAGTACCTTGCCCCAACCACTAGGCCACTCCTCCTCCTTGCATTTGACTTGCATTTGACTTGTTGTCCAAGTCTGAATGAGTCTCTGCGTTGCAACAACAAAAAACATCTCCATTGATTCACAGATGCAGGGAACCACCTTCTGGATCCTGTGAAGAAGCCTTTTTACACTGTGTAGGATGTATCCAACGAGAATGTCCTTCCACTTTACAAGCTGAGTATCCCACCAGGAGCACACGGAATGGACCTATGAACTTGGGAGCCAAAAGTGTCTTTGGATGTAAATTCTTAATCAGGACCCAATCCCCTGGCTTCACTTCTGTATGTGATGACTCTGAAAGAGTATCTTATTGAGGATTCACCTGCAATAAAGGGCAAACAGACAGGACTGAGTGCAATCGTGAGCAATAAGTCAAAATATCGCTGCGCAACAGTTGAGGATCTGGGATTATTGCCAATTCATCTGGAGAAGTAGCTGGACATTCAGTGACTATTTCGTACGGTGTCAGGCCTCCTTGAGCACGCTGGGGGGAATTACGCATTGCCATAAGGGCAAAAGGAAGGGCTTCTGTCCAATCTGTAGCCCAATCCTGTGTCAGAGTGCGTAAGTGACCTTTGAGTGTCCTATTCATCCATTCCACTTGGCCAGAGCTTTGTGGATGATAAGGAGTGTGCAATTATCTTTTAATACCAAAGCAATTTTCAATACCCTCCCAGACACTCGCAACGAAGGCCGGACCTTGATCAGAAGAAAGAACAAAAGGTACACCCCAAACAGGAATAAACTGAGTGAGCAGTAATTTGATGGTGACCCCCAGCAGTCATACTGATAGTGGGATAAGCTTCTACCCAACCGGAGAAAAGACAAGTGACCACTAGCAAATACCGTTTCCCTTCTCTGGCACAGGGCAGATCAGTAAAATCAAGCTGCAAAATCAAAAATGGTCCTGAAGGTTTGGGAAGGGTGGCAGCAACTTTCATAACGGACCCCACCCTGCCAGCCTTCAAACAATCCAAACAAGCTGCATGCACAGCCTCTGCCACAGTAAAAAAAACTTCGGGTGATACCAGAGAACCGAAAAGGCATGATTCAAAGCTGCAGCAGATAAGTGAAGTTTATGATGCAAGAACAGAGCAAGTGGAAACAATAGACTATCAGGACAAATGAGTAGATGATCCTTTTTCCAGTAGCCCTCTGCATCACAGGTCGCACCCCATGAAGTCCACAGAGTCTGAGTTCCAAAGGGAGTATCTCGATAGTGCTGTAAGAGAGATGAAAGGGAAAACAAAGTCATGTTAGATGCTGTTAAGTACAACAATGTTGGTGACGCTGATGCTCGGAGGGCAGCTCGCCATGCTTCTTGGTCTGCAAAATGGCTTGAAAACAATTATGAGACCTATCCTCCTCCACAAGATCTTTCAATAGAGCTAGAAGTGCTGAAGGGTTGCATTTTGATGTAGTATATACTGTAACATGAGGCTGAGAAAACTAGAAAATCAGTAATTTCAATTGCAAAAGCCACTGCTACTGAACCACGTAGACATGGTGGGAGTCACTGAATCAAATCACTTTGAGAAATAGCCTACTGGCTTGCAACCAGTCGGGAAGGCTTGTAAAAGCACACAAGTAGCAGAGGAATCAGAAATAGCCACATACATTTTGAATGGTAGAGAATTATCTGGCAGTCTGAGAAATTTGCTGGCCATTGAATACAAAACATTAACAGACCCAGGAATCTGCGCAGTAATACTGGTGTTGCTGGGAAAGACAATGAAAGAATAGGTTTCAATCTAGCAGAGGTAATTGCATGACCAGATGGTGTTAGGACAACACCCAGGAAAGTAACATTTTGAGATACAAACTGCAGTTTTGACAAATTGACTTTCAATCCTAAATCAGCAATGTGAGACAATAAAGACAAGGAATCTGACAAACAAATCTCATAATTTGGTGACCATAAAAGCAAATCATCAACATACTGAACTAAAGAGGAATGGTCGAGCCTCACATCAAGCAGTGCAGTTCTTAGGGCCTGCGCAAAATATGTAGGACTATCAGTGTACCCTTGACACAAAGTGGTCTATGTCCCCCCTCTTTACGTTCAGACCTATGAGATTCCCTTCTGCTCTCCTTATCAGATTCTGTCCTCCTGTCCCCCCACTTAGTCATTCTTTTTGATTTTAATGCATATCTGGTTACTCCGTCGCGGTCGCGCAACAAAGCTCTTTCCTCACTCTTCTCTGATCTGTCCCTTGCCTAACACGTACCCTGCCCAACCCATGTTTCAGGCCAGACTCTGGACCTTGTTCTCACGCTCGACCCCTCTCCCTACCTTCTCTCTCGTATCCACCCTCACCCCGTTCCCTGGTCTAATCACCTCTGTCTCCTTTTTTCCTTTCCCTTTCCGTCGCCCAGGACAGTAGGTTCTCCTCCCTCTGTCCCCTCAGCTCCATCTCTTAAGTGACACATTACCCCGCACACTTTACACTCCTTCCCCCCGGCCAGTTCCCTCTTCCCCTCTGAATTTTCCTCTCTTTCGGTCGACCAGCAAGTGGACACCTGGTCCTCCACTCTTTCCACTGCCCTTAATACTTAAGCCCCCCTCCGTTCCGTGTCTTTCCGCTCTTCTTCACACCACCCTTGGTACCACCCGGGGCTTTACCTTCAGCGCACTCACCTTCGTCGCACAGAGCATCTCTGGCAGAAGCACCGGTCAGCAGCCTCCTATTCGGCCTTCCACCAAACACACCTCTCCTATCGCTCCATGATAACTTTGGCCAAACACTCATACTACTCTCATCTCATAGCTACCTCCTCTAACTCTTCTCGACGTTTGTTCCATATCCTTAGATCTCTCTCCTCTTCCTCCACCTCCTCTTGTCCTCCTAACCCTCCCCACTCTTCCCCTAGTCCCTCTGCCCTCGCCTCCTTTTTCTCTAATAAAGTCCTTACCCTCCGCTCTTCCTTCCCTGCTTGTCCTCCTCCCCTTTCTCCCCTTCCTGACTCCCCCATTTCCTCTGAGGTCCTCTCCCCGCCTCCTTCCCACACCTTTCCACACGTATGGCGCTCCTTTGCGCCCGTTACCTCACCTGAGCTAACCAGAGCGATCTCGTCTGCCCATCAGACCACCGGCCCTCTAGATCCCGTGCCCTCATCTTGGTTACTCAACTCAGATCTCGAACTGACCCCCTACATTCTCTCCATTATCAACTCCAGCCTTACCTCCGGTCACTTCCCATCCAGTTGGAAACACGCCATTGTCCGCCCTCTCTTGAAGAAACCTACCCTCGATCCCGTTTCCCCCGCCAACTGGCGACCGGTCACTAACCTTCCTTTCCTTTCAAAAATTCTCAAAAAACTTGTCTTCTCACAACTCACCTGGACTCCACCTTTGCATTCCACCCACGGCAGTCCGGCTTTCGTCCTGGACACATCACAGAGACCATCCTTGTTGCTTTGCTCTCTGAACTCCACCGTGCTCACGATCGAGATGACTTTTCTCTTGTGGTATCTCTGGATCTTTCCACCGCCTTTGATATGGTTGATCACCGCACTCTTCTCACCCGTCTGTCTGACTTCGGTGTTCATGGCACTGTCCTACAGTGGTTCCGTTCCTTTCTGTCTTCCCGCACTTTCGCTGTTCACTCTGGTTCCTCCGCTTCTCTTCCATTCCCCTCGATCTGTGGGGTTCCCCAGGGTTCTATTCTCGCCCCCCTGCTTTTCAACACCTTTCTTGCCCCTCTTGCCCTGCTCATTCAACAATTTGATGTCTCCGCTTACATATACGCCGACAATATTCTTCTGGTCCACCATACCTCGTCCTCCTCCCCTGATCTCGCCCCACTCAACCTCTGTCTGGCTTCTATTGCCTCTTGGTTTGATCTCAACTTCCTTCACGCCAATCCCGCCAAATCTTCTGCAATTTGGCTTTCTTTTGGACTTCCCCCCCCTGTTTTGTCCCCTTCTATGTCCTCCCGCCCTATCCTCTTGGTATCAACTCTTCGTTACCTGGGTGTCACCTTGGACTCTTCTCTTTCCTTCCACCAACACATCTCCTCTGTTGTACGTACTTCCTTCATCTCCGTCAGATAAGGGCTGTTCGCTCATTTCTCACCCCTTTGTCTGTTGTCACTCTGGTTTTGTCACTGGTGATCACACGTCTGGATTACTGTAACGCTATCTACGCCGGCCTCCCCTCCTCCCAGCTTCGCCGTCTCCAATTAGTCCAAAATACTGTGGCCCGTCTCATCACCTGTTCTCCCGCCCATGCTCACGTCACTCCCTGCCTCTTCGCCCTTCACTGGCTTCCGGTGAAGTTCTGATTCATTTACAAATTACTTATCATCACGCACAGAGCCCTTCATTCTAGCACCCCCCAGTACTTGGCTGACATCATTCATCTTCAACCCTCGCCACGCCTTCTTCGCTCAGCGCACGGTAACCGCCTCTTCTTCCCCTCCCCCTCTCAGGCACGTCTGGAACTCACTCGCCATTCCGCATTCTTCTTTCTCGGTCCTGCCTTATGGAACTCGCTCCCTCTTTCTCTCCGTATTGAACTGTCCCACCCTCGCTTTAGAGCTCTTCTCAAAACCCATCTCTTCTGTCAAGCCTTTGATCTTTCCCCTCCCGCCGATGGCGCTCTGCCCCCCAGCCGCGGCCCCCCACTCTTCGTAGCACCCCTTCAAATTCCTTACTCGCCCCTTCCCTTGAGTATCTCCCGTCTACCGTCATCCTTTCCACTTTATTGACCTCCTTTGTTTTCTGTCTTCTTTCTGTCCCTTTCTGTCCTATTATTACTGGCGTTCTTTTCTGACTTTATTTGTTCCGTAGCCATTGCCTTTTTTTTGTACACCACCCTGACGCCTCGGCTTGGGCGGTTTATCAAATCCTGCGAATAAAGATAAAGATAAAAGGTCCAAGTATTTTGTTTATTGTCAACATGGAAAGCAAATAAAAATAGATTTTCTTTGCTAATTCTCACTGAAAAGTAAGCAGAACTCAAATCTACAACAGAAAGCCAGGTAGTCCCTGGAGGTATCTGTGTCCAGATATCATGTGGATTAGGTACCAAGGGAAAAATTGGCAAAATCACATTATTTACTGCTCGCAGGTCTTGCACAAATCTATAAATCTTAGTATCAGCCTTTAGTACAGGAAGAATTGGAGTATTACATGGTGAAGTTGTAGAATAGATGACACCTTGTTTCTGAAGATCTTCAATCACAGGACGAATTCCATCGATGGCAGCTGCTGGTAGCGGATACTGCTTGAGTCTGGGAAGCTGGGCTCCAGGTTTCATAATGATCTTCACAGGCGGAATTGAAAGGGATCCGACATTGGATCCTGCCACTGCCCACAGGGTAGAAGGAAGTTCTACAAGAGCAGGATGAATGGTACTGGCATCTGCAGAGGACGGCACTTCAGAGAGAGAATACAGCTGAAAAAACAACTTTCCACTCATCCAGGATAGAATAGCACGGTGTGAAGCTAAAAAGTCCCGACCTAAAAGATTTACTGCTAAAGTGTCTCCCACAAGAAAGGTAGTAGAATACACAGTCTCTCTAATCTGCAAAGGTAAAATTTCAAGTTTACGATGAGGAATTATTTTACCCTCAATGCCTTCACAATGTACTATCAGTGCTTGAGCTGGCTAAGCATGATAAATGGCAAGCAAATCCTGTAAACGCAGTGCTGAAGTAGTAGCTCCAGTATCAATAATAAACTTCAAATTAGATCCTACCAGCTTAGCTTCCAACTCACCCTGAGGGTGTTATATTCAAATTCAGAAATAGTCATGCATCCCATGTATCTCCTCCAAAATCTTCTGGGCTAGAGAAACATTGATATACAGGAGTGAATTCAGCGTTTACAGGAGGGAAATCAGCTTTCTGGACATCATGATTCTGATTCTGAGGGCAGTCTCGCTGCAAATGCCCAATCCCACCACAAGTATAACAAGTACGCATTCCTCTTGACTGTCCACGTCCTCGCTGAGGATTCCCATAACCTCCTCTCCCTCTGCTCCTACCTCTACCCCTGCCCATGAGTGGTTGCATAGAAGCAATCTGTAAATAGAGCAATTTAGTCTTTTTCACATCTATCTTGATTTGCTCTTCTTGCTGTTCCTTGATAAACTTCAATTCACTGTATCGAGCACCTTCCAGAATTGCATCTGCTGTTCTTGCTGGCCAATCTATTATTGAAGTCTCCAAAAGTTCTTTTATTTTCGGATGCAAACCATTTACAAAAATATTAGTGAATCCTGAAGGTGTGTCTTCTGTCTCACCAGAATAGTCCTTAAAAGCTAGCATACACCTAGTGTGAAAATCTGTAATCTTTTCACTCCTATCCTGCCTTAGAGATGTTAGCCTAGACCAATCCTTTACAGGCTTACATACTAATTTAATGGATTCTAGCAATTTTTCTCTACTCAAAACAAAATTATCTCTTTGAGTCTTCTCTTGAAAATCTATCACAGGGTCTGTGAGTGGCCATTGCCAGTTATCTTCACGAACTGGATGAGTGACCCTATGAAAATCAGCTGGATTAAAAAAACACAGCTCTAAGCAAATTATCTAGATCTGCCCAAGTGGGATTATAACTGTTAATTATTTGAGACCATAAGGACACAATTCTACCAGGGTTATCCCTGTAATTAGGAAAAGCTTTAGCCAAATCAAACACTTCTTTACGGCTCCAATTTGCAGGTACAGTCATAGAACCTGTCAAGCCCGCTGGATACAAACGGAAAGGATAAGTAAGCACAATTTCATTTCCCTCAGCTGTTTCAGATTTAACTGTGCTAGAACGTGAGTTATTTTGCTGGTGCATAGCTTCCTGAATGGAGCCTAGATCATGATATAATTGATCATGCTCCTCTTTATAGGTTTCATAATGTCTGTCCAAATCTCTCTCAATTCTATCAATAAGTTCAGCAGTAACTCTTAATTCTCCAGAACCAAGCAGGAAGTTAGTCCTCACATATGGGTGACGCCGGCGCCGACGGAGCCCCCATGCGGAGCATTTCCCCAGCTTTCAAAGAAAGCCTTTGGGAATGCAGCCACGCATGCGCGGTCCCCTTTCCACCCAAAGGTGCCATCTTGCTCAGTCTTCTTTTTTCCGCGGAGCCCTACGGACATGTGTCCCTGTCACCCGTGGAAAAAGTGGATTTTCCTGTGTTGAGACGAGTTATTTTTCTTCGGTTCGACGTCGGTTCCTTTCCAGCCTGGACTCGGTACACCGGTGCTGAGCCCGGATCTCTTTTTTCAGTTTTTGTCCTTAGAGGCTGCGTTCGCACCATTTTTTCTTTTTCCTGGCAGCCCGATTTTTTGATCTTGCAGGGTCCCTTTTTCCCCCAAGGGCTACCAGTGGCTTTAAGAAGTGTGATCGGTGCAAGAAGCTGATGTCTCTCACCGACACACATGACTGCTGCCTCCGGTGCCTGGGGCCTGACCATGATCCGAAGGTCTGTAGTCCCTGTGGCAAAATGTTCTCAAAGGCATTGCGGAGCCGTCAGCACCAGCGTAAGAGGATCTTCTCCGACTCGGCGTCTGGACGTGTCCGGACTTCGTCAGAGGTCTCAACATCTCGGGAGTCTGACCCCGAGCATCGTCGGGGCTCCTCTGAGAGGGAGTCCCCCTCGAGGGAGCACCGAAGGAAGAAGAAACCCGCGAGGGCGGCATCGGTGGATGCTGTTGGCTCCTCGAGAGCCAGGTCGCATAGCCCCAATCGCCGTCCCGGGTCTTCGGAGTCGGAGAGGCCTGCAAAGCATCCCCGTGTGGAGTCGGAGGCCCCGAGTCACGTGAGTACTGTAGTCCTCGTGGACTCTCCTCCGGGGGAGCCAACGTCAGGGCCCGAGTCGGAGGCTGCTGGGTCTCCTGAGCTTGGACTCAGGTTTGACGGCCTTGGAGAGCAGATTGTCTGCCTTCATGGAACAGCAGCGGGTGCTGATCGCCGGCCTCACTGGCGCATCTGCCCCGACCACTGGAACCTCGACGTCTAAGTCGACCCCGGAGGCCGAGCCGATCCTCGAAACCATGCGAACTCGAGTCGATCCTCGGCCAAGGTCACCCTCGGCCTCCCGTTCAGGACCGAGGTCGCCGACGCTGGTACCCTCGGCATCGGGGCGGATAGCGTTGGTGCCCGCCCACTCGGAGCCGCTCGATTCCTCCTTGGAGGAATCGGCGTGGGAGACTGAGGAAGAGGAGTCCCCGGACACCTTCCAGACTCGGTGCGTCCCTTCGGACTTATCGGGATCCGAGCCTCGGACAAGGTCCCCCCCGGAGGATACCCTGTTCTCGGACTTCGTACGGGACATGGTAAAAGCCTTGGCCTTCCCGGCGGACCCCGAGGAGGAGCCTCGAGCTGAGGAGCTCGAGGCCCTGCAGTATGACTCTCCTCCCAAGGAGGCCTTTACTGTGCCGGTTCCTCCGATGCTGGAGCGGTTGCTCTTCCGCATGTGGGAGGCACCGGCCTCGATGCCGGTTTTAAGCAAGCGGGTTGATTCCATCTATTGAGTCCGCAAGAGCCCCGGGTTCCAAAAGGCACAGCTACCGCACCACTCCATGGTTGTGGAATCGGCCATGCATCGCCTGAAGAGTCAGAAGATGCAATCGTCGGTGCCTCCCGGCAGGGAAGCCCGGAACCTGGATGCCCTCAGTAGAAAGTGCTTCCAGGGCTCTATGCTTGCTTGCCGCGTCCAGACCTACCAGCTGTACATGGGCATGTACCTTCGAGACCTGGCAAAGGAGATTGCCGGGTTCTCTGCAGGTCTGTCCGAGGAACCCTTGCAGAGGTTCAAGGCCTTGTCTTCTGGTATTCGAGAGTGCTTGAAGTTTATCTCTCGAGCAGCCTATGATGGATTTTAGGCTTCGGCCCGAGTAGCAGGGGCCGGCATCGGTGCACGCCACCAGGCCTGGCTACAATCCTTGGACCTCGAGCCATGGGTACAGGACAAGTTGGTCGATGTCCCCTGTTGAGGTGAAAACCTCTTTGGCAAGCCCATGGCTGACAAGGCTGCAGAACTCGAGACCGAGACTCTTACCCAGACAAGGCTGTCCAGGAAAACCTCTGCCCCTTCTCAGAAGAAGAAGGGCTCGGGGAAAAAGGCCTTTTACCCGAGGAGGACCACTGCCTACAAAACCTACCCTCACTACCGGGCCTCTGCAGCTCCCCAACAGGGCCAGCAGGCTAAGGGGCAGGGTCATGGGCCCCGTAGGCAGAAGGCTCCCAAGCCTCCTATTCCGGCTCCTGCTCAGCAGGGAGGGGTTTTTTGACTATGCCAGCATAGCCTCTCCTCCTCTCCAGGGCACAGGAGGTTGGCTGACCCTGTACGCAGACAGGTGGCCAGCCATCACAGGGGATACTTGGGTGTTAAGCATCGAAAGGGGCTATCTGCTCCACTTCACACAGATACCCCCCTCCTACTTTCCAGGGGAGCCTCCAAGACCCCCTCTGCACAGAAACATACTCCTTCAGGAGTTGGAAGGTCTACTACAGGACCAGGCGGTGGAACCGGTGCCTCACCACCTGGAAGGGCAAGGCTTCTACTCGAGGTACTTTCTGGTACCAAAAAGAACAGGAGGCCTCAGACCCATCCTCGCCTGAGAAATCTGAACAAGTTTCTGGAGAGGGAAAAGTTCAAGATGCTTACCCTTGGAATCTTACTGCCCTACTTCCAGCAGGGAGATTGGCTATGCTCCTTAGACCTGAAGGATGCTTATACTCACATCCTCTTCCATCCAAGTCAAAGGCAGTACCTCAGATTTGTGGAGGGAGGGAACCACTTCCAGTACAGAGTGCTTCCCTTTGGCCTCACCTCCACCCCCAGGGTCTTTACAAAGTGCCTGGCGGTGGTTGCGGCCTACCTCAGGAAACCAGGGGATCTTTGTGTTCCCTTACTTGGACAACTGGCTTATCAGGGGCCAGTCTCCGCAAGAGGCCAGGCAGGCCACCTTCAGAACCATATCCCTGCTTCAGCACCTGGGGTTCGTTATAAACTTCCCAAAGTCCACTTTAGTCCCCTCACAGAACATGGAGTTCATAGGGGCAAAGTTGGATACCATCCATGCAAAGGCGTATTTGCCTGTGGACAGAGCTCACAGGCTGATGAAGTTGGCCGGCCATTTTCAGGCAAACTCTCTGGTCTCTGCCAGACACTTCCTCCGGCTCTTAGGTCACATGGCTTCCACAGTGCATGTCACCCCAAATGCCCGTCTGCACATGAGGCCGGCTCAGTGGTGCCTCAGGGCGCAGTGGGTACAGGCCACAGGAAAGTTGTCAGACAGGATAAGGGTGTCCAAACCCATGGTGGACTCCCTACGCTGGTGGAGGCATCTCCCGAACCTGGTCGGGGGAGTTCCTTTACGAGCCTTCCCACACACTCAGGTACTGACAACCAATGCTTCCCTGCAAGGCTGGGGAGCACATTGCCAGGGGACCTGCACCCAAGGCCTGTGGTCTCCATGGGAGGCCGCCCAGCAGATCAACCTGTTGGAATTGAGAGCCATTCGGCTAGCCTTACGGACTTTCTCTCGGATCCTCTCTCACTAGTCTGTCCTAATTCAAACGGACAACCAGGTGGCTATGTTCTACGTGAACAAGCAGGGAGGCACAGGATCCCGACTCCTGTGCCTGGAAGTACAAGCTCTCTGCTCCTGGGCTATCAATCAGAGCATGACCCTCAGGGTGGTCTACCTCCTAGGCCAGGAAAACTACCTGGTGGACAGGCTAAGCAGACTCCTGCAGCCTCATGAGTGGCAGTTAGATCATCGGGTAGTCCAACAGATCTTTCTGAAGTGGGGACTTCCAACCATGGATCTTTTTGCCAGTCCGCTGAACAGGCAACTACCCCAGTTCTGTTCCAGACAACCGCATCCTCTGAAGGCAGCGGCAGATGCCTTCATGATCCCCTGGTCCGAAGGCCTGCTGTATGCGTTTCCTCCCACACCTCTGGTGGCCCGGACTCTATTCAGGACCGAGCCACACTAATCCTGATAACCCCCAGGTGGCCCAGGCAGCCGTGGTTCCCTCTTCTTCTGCAGTTGGCGGTGGATGCTCCACTTCCTCTGGGGCTGCAACCCGACCTTCTGACTCGGGATCAGGGGGTCCCTCTTGCATCCCAACCTCAAATCCCAAAATTTGATGGCCTGGCTGCTGAAAGGCTAGTCCTTGCTCCCTTGCTTCTACCAAAGGAGGTTGAAGAGGTGGTGTTGGCCTCCAGGAAGCATTCCACTCGGAAGGCCTATGCTCTGTAGTGGCGTAGGTTTTCCACTTGGTGTTCTCAACAGCAGGAGGATCCCTTCTCCTGTTTGGTCCCGGTGGTACTGCAATACCTGCTCCACCTGTCTAACCTGGGACTTCAGTCCAACTCTGTCCGAGTCCACCTCAGTGCCCTCTCAGCTCACCATTCGCCGGTGGATGGACAATTCCTCTCGGGCCACCCTCTGGTGTCTTGCTTCCTCAGAGGCCTGCTTCTGCTCAAACCTCCTATTCGTCCACCAGCCACTGAGTGGGATCTCAATGTGATCTTGCAGCAACTGACTCGCCCACCTTTTGAGCCGATGGCTACCTGCCACTTACGTTTCCTATCCTGGAAGGTGTTGTTTCTTGTGGCACTCACCTCGGCCAGGCGTGTGAGTGAACTTCAGGCCCTGGTCTCGGATAGGCCGTATACCAGGTTCTATAAGAACAGGGTAGTCTTGAGGACTCATCCTAAGTTCCTTCCCAAGGTAGTGTCCTCCTTCCACCTCAACCAGGAGGTGGTACTTCCGACGTTCTTTCCCAGGCCGCACGCCAGTAGGACAGAAACTGTCTTGCGTACCCTGGATTGTAGAAGGGCGCTGTCCTTTTACCTAGAACGTACGCAGGGGCATAGAAGGACTTCTCAGCTCTTCATTTCCTTTGACCCTAATAAATTGGGGTTGCCTGTCACAAAGCGTACGTTGTCCATCTGGGTGGCAGACTGTATCGCCTGGGCGTACAAGGCAGCTGGCCTCTCCCTGGAGGGTCGAGTCACGGCCCACCGGGTCAGGGCGAAGGCCGCATCAGTAGCTCACTTCCGTTCTGTTTCGTTGGCAGACATCTGCCAGGACGCTACTTGGTCTTCAAGCCAGACTTTTGCGGACCACTACTGCCTCGAGAGGGAGTCCCGTAGGGACAGTGCTTTCGGGCAAGCGATACTCCGTAATCTCTTTGAGGTTTAGGCAACTCCTACCCTCCGGCCCTGGTGTTGGGCTACCGTTCAGGTGTGGTCTCGGAGAAGATTCTCTCACTGTTGCTGAGGCTCTAGAAGGGAGCTCTATTTTTCAGCCTGGGTTCCTGGTAGCCCAGAGCTAGGGAGCCACCCATATGTGAGGACTGACTTCCTGCTTGGTCCTGGAGAAAGAGTAGTTACTCACCTGTAACAGGTGTTCTCCAGGAGCAGCAGGAATCAGTCCTCACGACCCTCCCTCCTCCCCTTGGAGTTGCAGTTGTATATAGTTCATTTTCTTTTTTCTTGCTGTCTTTTAGCTATGTCATTGGACTGAGCAAGATGGAACCTTTGGGCGGGAAGGGGACCGCGCATGCGTGGCTGCATTCCCAAAGGCTTTCTTTGAAAGCTGGGGAAATGCTCCGCATGGGGGCTCCGTCGGCACCCATATGTGAGGACTGATTTCTGCTGCTCCTGGAGAACACCTGTTACAGGTGAGTAACTACTCTTTCTTTTGCAACAGTAACACTATGACCTATTGCCACTCTTAAGGTCCTTATTACAAGTTGTCAGACGGCTGCCTGGGTGAGAATCTTCACACTCTTGGCAAGTGCATATTTCTATTTGATTTGCAAGGTATTGTGGGCAATGTAGTTCATTCACACCAGACACAGCTGCTGACAATAATTTAGTTGTGCTCTTGGGTAAAGCCAATAAGATATTTATTTATGGGGTTATTTCTCCCAACACAGATATGCTTGGTAGCACATAAATTAGGTAACTTGCTTTCAGTGTTAACTTGGAAAAACAAAGTCAAAATCAGGAAAACAACAAATGAAAAGCCACAAAGCAAGAAACAAACTGTTTTTTTCAGGTTAACTTCTGATTACTTCCCACATAAATTCAAAAGTGATTCTCTCCTAGCTCACAAGCAATTAGGTAAGGCTTAATTGCTAGCAGTCACCAGCTGAAACCCCTTAGCTGGCTTGCCTTCCACTGTGTGGGTCAAATCCTGCTTCAGGAGCTTTTCTGAGTAGATTAAAGAACAAATTTGTATTTCTTTGTGATGGTTGCTGTACTTTATAACAGAAAGTTACCAACGGAGTATAGATAGAGAGCAGTCCATATAAACAGGATCCTCATCTGCTATTATTCCCCCTTGTTCAACAAGCATGGGTTCAATATCATGGATTGGCACAGATGAATCTCTCAATGGAGCATTTTCAGGAGAATACTTGTTTCCCTGCTGTCTTTCAAGGTTATAGCTAGGGCATAGATCAGTGTTCATACCTGAGCTTCCATTGCTGCTAGAGTTCCTCTCTATATAGCCTGGCCAGTATGTAGTCCAGTTCTTATGTCCAGCCTTCCAATCCAGATCCCTGGACACTGGATCTCTCTTCACATACCTTCTGGCACAGGTCTTAGGGTCCCTTCCACGTGCAGCCGTCTCCCTCACAGGTAGCCTCTGGTGATTCCTAGCTCTGCAGCACCATTCCTCTGGCTTTCCCCAGTCCAGTGGTGTATGCTGGCCCTTGGAATACCTCCCAGTATACGTACTGCCTTGGACTCTTCTAGCTATAGTATATCAAACATGAACCCAACCGGAATCACCAGTAAATCAGAAACCTAAAGATCCCGATAATAAAAAACTCCCAGTGTTAGAAAAAATATTTTTGTCGGAGAAAATTCAACTCAGCGCTATGTATGGTAACAAGGCACCACTGTGATATCTCCTTTTATTAATATGTTAAAATATTACTTAGCTTCAGTAATAAGTATCATCTGTATTGCCAAGAAGACTGCAAAAGACTGTCGACGCAGCGCTCGTTTCGGGTTCAAAATTTGTTGAAAACCCTGCTTCATATACGTCCATGCGCAAGCATTGGCAACGATGTGTAAGCTTACACATCGTTGCCAATGCTTGCGCATGGACGTAATATTTTAACATATTAATAAAAGGAGATATCACAGTGGTGCCTTGTTACCATACATAGCGCTGAGTTGAATTTTCTCCGACAAAAATATTTTTTCTAACACTGGGAGTTTTTTATTATCGGGATCTTTAGGTTTCTGTTGGACTCTTCTAGACCTCTCAAAGGCTTTTCTCCTCTTTCTTCCAGAGGGTCTCTTTCCTTCTCTGTCCGTCCGGTTTGGCTTCTGCTTCTGCTGATCCTTCAGATGAAACTGATGATCCTTCTCTGGATATACAAGGTGATCATGAAGATGGTCATCTGTAGAATAAACTCTACTCTTATTCTGCCTGGATGAGTGCTCCTCCCTAACACAGCGCAGCTGTGCTGAATCAGGCCCTGCCCTTTGAGATGAGTGCTTAGGGATTACCTCATAGCCCTCCTGATTGAACACACGTTTCCCCACTTCAGCTCCTCTAATGGCTGTTGGAAACCTGGTGCATTCTGGGACTGGTAGTCTTTTATGGCAAAATTCTGTTTTCTCATTTCTACCAGCACTGACAGGTTGCTTGTTCAGAGACACTTCACCTTTTCTATAGCCCCTTCCTGAGCTATGATAAGCTTCCTTATCACAAAGTACAACCGTTGCTTTGTCCACACGTGCTCTCAATTCTTATTACAAATATCCAAAATACACAATTCTACTCCCCCTAACTTCTGTTTCTCTTTAAGTATTTCTTCTCTTAGTTCCGCTGCACGAGTGACCTGCACTCGCTCAGCTGGTCGTTACATTTCCTAACACAAACAACTTTTGTTTCAAATCTTGAACTTCCTTCCTTTGTTTTTCTTCATGTACCATCCGTTCCCACCATGTAAGCACAATCCATTCATGACTATTGCACGGTTTACCTTTAACCCCCAACTCATATCTCAGGTAATGGACCTTATCTACAGAGAACGTTCCCTCCAGAGGAAACTGCAAATTCTCATTACCTCTAGTCACTGAATCCCAGTGTGCTACGGAATCGATGACTACATAGCCATGCTTCTCATACATACAATAGAAGCATACAATAAAGAAGGGCTACCTTTCTTAAACGCTAAAGCTCAAGCTCTCTCATGCCATTCACGCTTCTGAGACGGAGCCTGTCTACCTAACAGATTACCCATCACTGGTAATACTCACAAATCTTCTGGCACCTTCTGCCCTTGCCCTGAAATGCAGAGATCCGTATCTGGCACGACACCAACTGTTTCTGCACTCTGCACCTCCCCTCACCGGTAACTCACCAGGGCTCTTGGGTAACGGATATCCACATACAAAGCAATGAGAAGGAAGCAAGCACGGTAAATCAGTAAATAATACAGAACACACTTGGATTATTATAAATACAACCAAAGGTTTGGGAGAGCAAACCAAGTTAGCACCTTGTTTAGTCTGCCATCACAGCTTTCAGCCATTTTATTTATAGGTAAATATTCCATTACACAGTATAATTTCCACCTTATTGTTCTACGTCAAGCATCACGTATATTCATAACATGCATCTCTATATCTCTACGTCATAGGTCAGTTCTTATTAGCATAGGTCATCATGAGGAGACATACATGTATTCCCAGACATAACTTTTTAGATAATAATTCTAACATTTGCAGTTTTGATATCTCTGAAACGAGACTGAGAGACTGAGAAACAAAGTCCTCCCTGCACTATCTTTTGTATAACAAACCTAATGTCTTTGTTATTAGGAAAGTTCAGCCTAGTTATTTCAGTAGAGTCTTTCGAGGCTGTTGCTGAGTAATAAGCTCTGGAATGTCTGTGGTGTTAACTCTTTCTTAGGGATTTTAGTAATATGATGTTATTAATTACCCTGACTGTATACACAGCCCTGTACAGACAAGCTTCCTTTCAAGAAGGTGATGGTAAATGGCGCTCACTCGGATGAAAGGAAGGTGATTAGGGGGGTGCCCCAGGGTTCGGTCCTGAGCCCGTCACTGTTCAATGTATTTGTGAGTGATATTGCTGAAAGACTGAATGGTAAGTTATGTCTTTTTGCAGATGACATGAAAATTTGCAACCGATTGGACTCCCCCGAGGGAGTGGTTAACAGGAGGAAAGATCTACAAAAGCTGGAAGAATGGTCTAATGTTTGGCAATTAAGATTTAATGCAAAGAAGTGCAGTGCCATGCACTTAGGTAGCAGAAATCCAAGGGAAATGTACGCGATGGGGGGCGAGAGGTTGGTGTGCACGGATCAGGAGAAAGACCTTGGTGTGATTATTTCTGTAGATCTCAATGTGGCAAAACAGTGCGACAAGGCGGTGGCAAAAGCCAGGAGGATGTTGGGTGCATACAAAGGGGAAATACCAGCAGAAAGGAAGAGGTACTAATGCCACTGTATAAGTCACTGGTGAGGCCTCACTTGGAATACTGTGTTCAGTTTTGGAGACCATATCTTGCAAAGGATGTAAAAAGACTGGAAACTGTTCAGAGGAAGGCGACCAAAATGATTTGGAGCCTGCGTCAAAAGCCTTATGAGAAGAGACTTGAAGACCTAAATATGTACACTTTGGAAGAGAGGAGGGACAGGGGAGACCTTTAAATATTTAAAGAGAAATAATGAAGTATGGTACACCTAGTCTGCTCAGTGAGATGGCTACAGTAGGTGTACCCACCGCTCCGTGCAGGCTACCCTCCTGAAACACAGAGGATATTACAGCAACTAGTTGAGATTTTGCTGATAGACCTTCTGTTACTAGTCTCTTTCTCAGAGTGGCGGTGCCAGGGATGGAGGTCACTTGTAAGTCACGGTATGCTAGGTTGCATCTCACCCTTTGCAATTTACTGCTGCAATTCATTACCGGAGGATGTAGTAAAGGCTGTTAGTGTAGCCGGGTTTAAAAAAGGTTTGGACAAGTTCCTGGAGGAAAGGTCCATAAACCATTATTAAGAAGGGACCCAGGATATCAATGCTTGACCCAATACAAGCATTGTGGAACCTGTGTCTTTTGGGGAACCTGCTAGGTACTTGTGACCTAGATTGGCCACTGTTGGAAACAGGATACTGGGCTTGATGGACCTTGGTCTGACCCAGTATGGCATGTCTTTTGTTCTTTTGCTAGTGCAAAAAAGCTTCCTTTTCACGTCAGTAAGGTGAAAATATTTTGTGCTATCTGTAGGCTATGCTGATAATTCTTAGGCACAGCTGTCATTTATTTCATTTCATTGATTTCAATAAACAGAGTATAAAAACAAGTAACAATCCTGGTCTCATCCAAAACCCACCCCAGGCCACTCAGAGCACATCAGGGAGCTTTGCAGTAATCTCCAGGAACAAGCAGGAATGTAGTCATCACATATGGGTATTGTAAGTACCGATGGAGCCTGCGCGGGAACGCTCCCCAGTTCAAAAAAGAGTAATTGTACAATTGTAGTCAAGAAATGTGTAAATATGTATGTATAAATGTAAATATGTATAACGCATTCCCCCATGACACTAACCCTGTGTGCTGTGACCTCCCCTCGGATCTATGTAATTACTGTCCCCTCCCTGTCCTGATTTGACATCCCCAAAAGAAGAATCGAACCGCTGCTGATCGCTGGAAGCAGCGGTATATAAGTGTGTATTAAATAAATAATAAATAAATAAATAGAAGAGGAAGGGCAAAAGTGGTATTGTCAGACTCAAGGGTGCAGGGGGGCAATATGTAGAAGATGATAAGGATAAAGCGGAATTGCTTAACAAATATTTTTGTTCTGTGTTCACAGATGAAGAACCAGGAGCAGGACCTCAGAAAACACCCACAAAAAAGAACAGAAGCGAGGGACATCTTGAACAATTTTCAGAAGACTATGTTCGTGAGAAACTAGCTCAACTTAAAGTAGACAAAGCGATGGGACCGGATGGGGATACACCCTAGAATACTGAGGGAACTTGGGGATGTTCTAGCAACTCCACTGACTGACCTTTTCAATGCCTCGTTGGAGTCGGGAGTGGTGCCAAAGGACTGGAGAGAGGCTCATGTGGTGCCTTTACACAAAAGTGAAAGTAAGGATGTGGTTGAAAACTACAGGCCGGTTAGTTTAACTTCGGTGGTGAGTAAATTATTGGAAACGCTGCTGAAAGAGAAAATAGTGAGGTTTCTGGAGTCCAGCGGATTACAGGATCCGAGGCAGCATGGATTCACCAGAGGCAGGTCTTGTCAGACAAATCTGATTGATTTCTTTGACTGGGTGACCAGGGAGTTTATGTTTGTTTATTTAGATTTGATATACCGCTCAGGCCAGAGGCATTAGAGCGGTTTACAATGCAATATCATTCTAGGAAATAGGAAAAGAACGCCATTATATAATAGGACAGAATAGAGGATAGAGACAGTCAAAGAGATAATAGCAGAGGAGAAACATAGAACAGCAGGTTACCACATCACAGACGCACGTCAGCCCAGTCCAAGTCATCAGTGCAACTCTCAGCAACAAGCGCCACGGACCAACGCCTAAGGGCTACGCCAAAGGGCCCTCTGGCGAGGCCCTCAGGCGCGGGCCCGCCTCAGAAGCGGCGGTTTTTATGGTGGTGAAGGGCCGCTGATAGGCAGGTCCAGGAGGTGAAGGGGAACTCCTGCTCACTCCCTCTGTGACTGGCTGCTGTTTCACGCGCCTCAGAAGCGGCGGTTTTTATGGTGGTGAAGGGCCGCTGATAGGCAGGTCCGGGAGGTGAAGGGGAGCTCCTGCTCACGCCCTCTGTGACTGGCTGCTGTTTCACGCGCCTCAGAAGCGGCGGTTTTTATGGTGGTGAAGTTGGACCGAGGGAGAGCTCTAGATGTGGTGTATTTAGATTTCAGTAAAGCCTTTGACACTGTTCCTCACAGGCGACTTATAAACAAACTGAGCACCCTAGGGATGGACCCTAAAGTTACTGCTTGGGTTAGAAATTGGTTGGGTGGGAGGCGACAAAGAGTACAAGTAAATGGAGCTCACTCTGAGGAGAAGGATGTTACC
The DNA here is from genome assembly GCA_033557465.1 of Ichthyophis bannanicus. Lineage (NCBI taxonomy): Eukaryota > Metazoa > Chordata > Amphibia > Gymnophiona > Ichthyophiidae > Ichthyophis > Ichthyophis bannanicus. The sequence continues at coordinate 1,901,601,613 of CM066031.1, forward strand.
AGTGGTGTGCCCCAGGGATCTGTCCTTGGTCCGATTCTTTTTAACATCTTTGTTAGTGATATAGCGGAAGGGCTGTCGGGTAAGGTTTGCCTCTTTGCAGATGATACCAAAATCTGCAATAGAGTAGACACCCAGGAAGGTGTAGATTACATGAGGAGGGATCTAGCTAAGCTTGAATGGTCTAGAATTTGGCAGCTGGGATTTAATGTTAAAAAATGTAAGGTCATGCATTTGGGCTGCAGCAATCCAAGGGAGCAATACAGTATAGGAGGTGAAGTACTTTTGTCCACTAAAGAAGAGCGGGACCTAGGCGTGGTTGTGTCTGATGATCTTAAAGTAGCTAAACAGGTAGAAAAGGCGACGGCAAAAGCTAGAAGGATGCTTGGGTGCATACGGAGAGGAATGGCTAGCAGAAAAAAGGAGGTGATAATGTCTCTGTATAAGTCTTTGGTGCGACCTCATTTGGAGTATGGTGTGCAATTCTGGAGACCGCACCTTCAAAAGGATGTGAACAGGATGGAGTCGGTGCAGAGGGTTGCTACTAAAATGATTAATGGGCTTCATTATAAAGCATATGAGGACAGACTTAAGGATCTTAATATGTACACCTTAGAGGAAAGGCGGGATAGAGGTGATATGATTGAGATGTTTAAATACCTCCGTGGCATAAATGTTCAGGGAGAGAGCCTCTTTCAATTGAAAGCAAGTTCTGCTACGAGGGGACATGGGATGAGGGTGAAGGGAGATAAATTCAGGAGTGATATACGGAAATATTTCTTTACAGAAAGAGTAGTGGATTCATGGAATAGTCTCCCAGTGGAGGTGGTAGAGATGAGGACAGTAACTGAATTCAAAAAAGCATGGGACCAACACAGAGGATCTCTAAAGGTAAAAAGTGGACTGTTGTAGCTGTTGTTATGGAAGGACAGACTAGATAGGCCATGTGGTCTTTTTCTGTTTCTATGTTTCTATGTGGGAGACACCTCTTACCACCTCTCCTCATTCTCGCAGACTGGATACTATGTATCGAGTCCCTCCTTGTCCTGGTTTCCATAAGACTCAGCTTCCTCACCACTCTATTGTAGTGGAATCAGCTATGAGAAGGATCAAGAGTGCAAAGACGCATGCCTCTAATCCTCCAGGACGTGAGTGCAGAACCCTGGATGCTTTTGGACGTCGGGTCTTCCAAGCTTCCATGCTTTCTGCCATGATCAGTTCCTATAGTCTCTACATGGGAATGTTCCTGAAGGAGGTCACAGATGATTTATGGTCTTTAAGTCCTATTCTTCTTGAGGATAAAAGACAGGATTTTCTCACTTTGGTCAAACATGCCCAAGATGTTTCTAAATTTGCCAACCGTGCAGCCTTTGACTGCTTTGAGTGCATAAGCATAACCTCGGCTATTGCCATAGGTGCACGTAGAATTGCTTGGCTCCAGGCATTTGATCTAGAGCTCTGGGTACAAGACAAATTGGGAAATATTCCTTGTACTGGTGAGAACCTGTTTGGTAAAGATTGGTAGGAAAAGGCCAATGAAGTGGATGCTGAAAATTCCACTTTGGATAGATTATCCAAGTCCACTGCTGATCCTGCTAGAAAGAAATTGTTCAAGAAACCATTCTTTTCTAAAAAGAAAAGGTTTTATCCTGCTTATGTTCAGCAGGGACGTTCTGCAGGTCAGCTTGCCAGGAAAGGTCGGCAACCACCCAAACAGAAGAAAGCAAAGACTGCTAGGCCTCAGCCTGTCCAGCAGGCTCAGCCTCCACAGGGCCTTTGACTCTCAACTAGAGAACTTAACCTTCCTGGAATGGTGGAAGGCTCTGGTCCCCCGAGAGCCAGGAAGGCTACGTCATTTTGCCCCCAGATGGGGGCAAATAACAGCAGAGCATTGGACACTCTCCATCATAAAGGAGGGGGTACAAGCTTCATTTTTCAAGCATGCCCCCTCACACAATAGTAAAGCAGTTCAATTCTCCGACCTCTCTCATCATCCTGTTAGGTCAGGAGGTCGCTATCCTTCTTGACCAAGGGGCAATAGAAGAAGTACCCATTCATCAGCAGGGTACAGGGTTCTATTCCCCTTATTTTCTTATCCCAAAGAAAACAGGGGGTTACAGACCTATTTTAGACCTCAGAGAATTGAACAAATTCCTTGTCAAGGAGAAATTCAAGATGATTTCTCTCGGATCTCTGCTGCCATACCTTCAGAGTCAGGATTGGCTTTGTTCTCTAGATCTCAAGGATGCGTACACTCATGTCCTCATCCATCCAACCCACAGAATGTTCCTTCGGTTCCTTTTTCAGCAAAAGCACTACCAATACAGGTTGCTTTCTTTTGGCCTGGCCTCAGCACCAAGGGTGTTCACGAAATGCATGGCTGTGGTAGCAGCATTTCTCCGCACTCTAGGGATATTCGTCTTCCCTTACTTAGACAACTGGCTCATTCGAGCCCCAACAGAATCAGAGGCCAGGACTTCTCTATCCTGCACAATGCTTATCCTTCAGTATTTAGGGCTGTTAATAAACATCCCAAAATCCGGTCTAACTCCCACTTAGTCTTTAGAGTTCATAGGAGCTTTGCTGGATACCACAAAGGCAAGGGTCTATCTCCCCCAGGCCTGTTGCCTTCGCATAGTGCAGTTAGCTTCTCAAGCAGTGCTAAAGCCTCATCTAACTGCTCGAGAAATGTTACAACTACTAGGCCACATGGCATCTACTGTGCATGTGGTTCCCTATGCTTGCCTCCATATGAGGGCAGCTCAGTGGACTTTATCCACCCAATGGACCCAGGCATCGGGATGCCTGTCAGACAAAATAGCAAACACAAGTCGCCTTATTTTGTCCCTCCAGTGGTGGAAGTCCACTCAAAACCTGTTGCTGGGGTCTCCTTTTCAACAACCCTTACCCCAAGCAACTCTCACAACAGATGCTTCTCCAATGGGTTGGGGAGCTCATCTGCAAGACCTGTCCACCCAGGGCACCTGGTCTCCACAGGAGAGTCATCTACATATCAATCTCTTGGAGCTCAGAGCAATCTTCCTTGCTCTGCAAGTGTTCCACACCCTGTTCAGCTACAAGACAGTCCTCATTCATACAGACAATCAAGTAGCCATGTTCTATGTGAACAAGCAGGGGGGAACAGGCTCTCTGTCGCATTGCAACGAAGCTTTGCGACTATGGGCCCTCACCAGAGAGCATCAGATTCATCTTCTGGCAGTGTATCTTCCAGGCATTCAAAACTCTTGGGCAGACAGACTCAGTCGAGTTCTACTTCTACACGAGTGGTCTCTGCATGCAGACCAGGTGGCCAGGATATTTCAACTTTGGGGAACCCCGGACATAGACCTCTTTGCAAGTCCGTGGAATGCCTAACTTCCCCAGTTCTGTTCCAGAATTCTGGCTCAGGGGGCTCAGGCCAGGGATGCTTTACTGGGGTCAAGACTTCCTGTATGCCTTTCCACCCATTCCCCTAATTCCCAAAACCCTGTTCAAGCTTCAGAGAGACAGAGGCCATATGATTCTCATAGCTCCACATTGGCCACGGCAAGTGTGGTGCCCTCTGCTTCTACATCTCTCTCAAGCTCCCTCCCTGGAGTTAGGGTCTGCTGCAGATCTCCTATCTCAGAAGGATGGAATGTTATGGCATCCCAATCCCCAGTCTCTACATCTCAGGTCTTGGTTGCTGAAGGCCTAGATCTCCATGATCTTAATCTCCCTCAGCAAGTAAAAGATATTCTTTTTGCTTCCAGAAAACCTTCCACAAGACGCTCTTATGCTTTCAAGTGGAAAAGGTTTACCATATGGTGTTCGCAAAAGGGTCTTAACCCCCTTGCGATACCTCTGGAATCATTGCTGGAGTATCTCCTTCATTTATCCAATGCAGGTCTTAAGACTAATTCAGTAAGAGTCCATTTGAGTGCTATTGCAGCTTCCTGTTAGCCTCTAAATGGACAGCCTATTTCCTCTCATCCTCTTATAGCAAGATTTATGAGAGGCCTTCTTCTAACTAAGCCTCCCATTAGCCCACCACCGGTGGCATGGGACTTAAACCTGGTTCTTGGGCAGCTCATGAAGCCACCTTTCGAACCTTTAGCTACTACCTCCTTGAAATTCCTTTATTGGAAGGTAATTTTTCTCATTGCAATCACATCAGCACCTCGCATTAGTGAGTTGCAAGCGCTAGTAGCTGATCCACCTTATACAAGGTTCCATCATGACAAGGTAGTCCTTAGGACTCATCCACACTTTATGCCAAAGGTGGTCTCGCCTTTTCATCTGAACCAAGCGATCTTCCTACCTGTGTTTTTTCCAAGGCCTCATGCATCAAATGCAGAAAGGAATCTTCATATCTTGTACTGTAAAAGAGCTTTAGCCTTTTACTTACAATGAACACAGCAACATAGAAAGTCCTCTCAACTCTTTGTTGCTTTTGATCCTTCTCATTTGGGACTTCCAGTCTCCAAGAGAACACTGTTTAACTGGATTGCTCAGTGTATTTCCTTCGCCTATCAGAGTAAGAACCTTTCTCTGGAAGGCCATGTCACAGCTCACAATGTGAGAGCCATGGCAGCCTCAATGGCTCATCTGCACTCTGTGCCTATCGACTACATCTGTCGAGCAGCCACTTGGGCCTCGGTTCATACCTTCACAGCCCATTACTGCTTGGTCAAGGACTCCCACCGGGATGCTTTGTTTGGTCAGGCTGTTCTCCAACACCTGTTCCATACCTAATCAACTCCTACCCGCCATCCCTGGTAGGATGCCAGAGATCTATGGGGGGAAGTGGAGCCCTGTTCAGGGACACACAATTTCTGGGGTCTCTCCCTGGCATCTAAAGCTAGGGAGTCCCCATATGCGATGACTACATTCCTGCTGGTTTCTGGAGATAGCATAGTTACTCACCTGTAACAGGTGATCTCCGGGAACAGCAGGAATTTAGTCCTCACAACCCAGCCACCTCCCCTAGAAGTTGTATCTCTCTATCTATCTCTTTCCTTTCCCTCTCTCTCTCTTTGTCTTAGCTTTAAAACTCAACTGGAGAGAGGCAGTTGGGAAAGGTGGGAAGGCAGCACACAGGCGCTGTGGGATGCTCCCAAAAGCTTCCTAATTGGATGCTGAGGAGCGTTTCCGCGCAGGCTCCGTCGGTACCGACGATACCCATATGTGAGGACTAAATTCCTGCTGTTCCCGGAGATCACCTGTTACAGGTGAGTAACTATGTTATCCAGCTGAGCTGTAATTAAGTGGTGGCTAATGTGTATGAGATCAGATCATCCTAAGGAAAGCCACAGCTGGTGAATGGTCCGAACTCAAGTAAAGAAAGAGAAAATGACCTAAACTTTGCTGCCTCTCTTCCTTGTCGCAGGTGCAGTACATCGATCTGAGGGATCGCTTTGATGGTGATATTCAGACACTGGAGCTGCTTCTACAGATTATCGAGTTCATGCATCCAAATTTTGGCTTCAGCTGGGTTTTAAAGGTACGTTATTCTGTTAGTGCAACTCCCTCCGTCCATGGCTCCTTCTCAGTTTAGAGTTGCCACCTCGTCTCCGGTCAAGCAAACAGATGGAACTAATGCTGGTTTTGCACCTTTCAATGAATGGATTTGTATTTCGTTTTTTTAATTTATTTAGTATTAGTTCACACTTTTTTGTTAGTAGCTGAAGGTGATGGTTGTCGAAGTGACTTGCCCAGTGTCATAGGGAGTGTCAGAAGGTGAAAAAGGACTGGGAATCGGAGTGAAGGAGTCAAAGTGTGAAGTTGGGGAGCACAAAGTACTTGCTCGCTCTCATTGTTAAAATGTCTGGTTACAGCTCTGTGCTGCTCTTCTACTTCTTTTACTATACATTTCTCTAAGAACAGCAGTAAGAACTATAAATCCCTGCATGCTTTCTGTCAAACTCGACACAGGACCAGCCTGTTCAGTTGCCCTGGGCTGAGGTGTCAAGTGTTTTCTAACTGTAAACACATTTGCCTACCAATACTGTGAGGGAACCTTGGAGGAAGAGATTTGATGTGCAAGTGAGGAGGAGATGCAGTGTCTAGATCGAGAGGAAGTGTGGTAGAGAGAAATGAAAAGGGACAGGTGATATCTTCTTCCAGTGAACTGGTACCTTTGTAAAGGGGCAGGGAAAGGGCTGAGCTGCTTTTGCAATTCCCTTAGCTTGGGTGGTACACCTCAGTGGCCACACAAGTACATCTGCTTTTAGAAACATAGAAACATAGAAATTTGACGACAGAAAAAGACCACATGGCCTATCTAGTCTGTCCTTCCATAACAACTACATCAGTCCCCTTTTTACCTTTAGAGATCCTCTGTGTTTGTCCCATGCTTTTTTGAATTCAGTTACTGTCCTCATCTCTACCACCTCCACTGGGAGACTATTCCACGGATCCACTACTCTTTCCGTAAAGAAATATTTCAGCATATCACTCCTGAATCTATCTCCCTTCACCCTCATCCCATGTCCTCCTTTTGGGCATGTCTTAAAGAGATTTTTGTAACCTAGATCAGGACTAGAAGATCTGAATACAAGAGTGTCTCACCATACTTTTCGTGTTTCAGCAGTATAGAAGTTGCTGTTTCACTCCTCTTACTTTTCTCTCGTTTGTTTCTGGTGGGGCTCTTTTTACAGGATTTAAAGGGAACATTGGTTCAGGAGCTGGACTTTGAGAATGAGGGGCGGAATTCAGAGCGCTGTGCCAGAGAACTGAAACACTTCAAATATATTGTAGTACCCAAGGTTTACTGGGAGCATTCAAGTAAGGTAAGTCCCATTGCTAACCAGCCTCTCTCTGGCTGTACCCCCCTCCCTGTTACAGTTCCCCCTGCTCCTCAGACTCTCACAGGTTGTCCACCTTCAGGCCTTTAGCAGGCTGTCCCTCAAGGTCATACTGGAAATCTCAAGGAACAAGCAGGAATGTAGTCTTCACATATGGGTATCGTTGGTACCGATGGAGCCTGCGCGGGAACGCTCCCCATCGTACAATTAGGAAGCTTTTGGGAGCATCCCACAGCGCCTGCGTGCTGCCTTCCCGCCTTTCCCAACTGCCTCTCTCCAGTTCTTCGTTTTCCGCGGAGCCAGCAGGTCGTGTTCCTGTCACCACAGAAAATTTATTCCTTATTCTTTATTTATTTTTTTTGTAGTCGTGTCTGCCTTCCTCGACGCTATACCGGTACCGCCGGTTCTCTTTTCTTTCTTTCTTCTGTTAAAAAAAAAAAATAATTCCCTATTTTTCTTTCCAGTTGCATGTGCCATTTTGGGCCTTGGGCCCAAAATTCCCTCCACTATGGAGAAACCCGCCTCGGGTTTTAAAAAGTGCACCAAGTGTGGCGGTACCATCTCCGTCACCGACACCCACGAGTGGTGTCTTAAATGTTTAGGTCCTGACCACTCCATCTCCGAGTGTATGGCTTGTGCCGTGATGTCCAAAAGGGGTCGACAGAACCGAGTTGCCAAGCTCAGTGCCCTTTTTCCCTCCGATGCAGCCTCGGTGGCATCGACGTCTTCCAGGGCTTCGTCTTCCTCCCATGGATCTCAGGTAACTAAACATAAGTCCAGCCAGTCCTCAAAGGGTAGATCTCCTTCCAAGCATCGAGATGCCTCTGGCATTGCCCTTGAGGGTTCCATACCGGCAAAATTGCCCCGGTGGGAGGCTTCAGCTTCCAAAGCATTATCGGGGCCCCAGGATGTTCTCGAGGCCTCGACCTCGGCAGAACTACTGGTGCCATGCTCTGGGGTACCGGCTGCTTCCGGTACCGATACCCAGGCATCAGCATTGTTGATAGACCAGAGGTTCCTGGCTATTGAATGCAGTCTGGCGGCTCTCCTTGCGGTATCGACACCCTCGGAACCGCATCAGGTGGTTCAACCGGTACCGGCACCGATGCCGGTATCGGTCTCAGTCTCGGTACCGGTACTGATAGCATCGACATCGGTATCAGCTTTGCCGGCACCCAGTCATGCGATGCCTTCCGGTGCCGATACACCGGTACCGATTACCCCCGGTACCGACTTCAGTCAGTACGGGTATCGGGCTCTTCAAGAGCATCCGGACAGACGATACTTCGAATCCTTGGAGGACTCCGAGGATTCTGACAGCTCTGCCGGTACCGGGATATTTCTCCCAGAGGAGCCTTCCTCTCCTAAACGTAGGATGTCTCCTCCAGAAGATATCTCCTTTCAGGATTTCATCAGGGAGGTGGCTCGTGGGTTGTTCATTACTGTGACTCCTGAAACAGAGCCCAGAGCTATGGAGTTGGAAATTTTACAATATTCCAAAGCTCCTAAAGAGGCAACTACCCTGCCTATCCATGAGATTTTACATGATCTCATGTTGAGATTGTGAGAGATACCTCTCCTCACTCTCGCAGACTGGATACCATGTATCGAGTCCCTCCTTGTCCTGGCTTCCAGAAAACTCAACTTCCCCACCACTCCATTGTGGTGGAGTCAGCTATGAGAAGGATCAGGAGTGCAAAGAGGCATGCCTCTAGTCCTCCAGGACATGAGTGTAGAACCTTGGATGACTTTGGACGTCATACTTTCCAGGCTTCCATGCTTTTTGCTAGGATCAGTTCCTATATTTTATATATGGGAATGTTCCTGAAGGAAGTCACAGGAGATTTAGAGGTTCTTAGCCCTCTCCTTCCTGAGGACAAAAGGCAGGATTTTCTCACACTGGTTAAGCATGCCAGGATGTTTCTAAGTTTGTCAATCGTTGACTGTTTTGAGTGCATAAGCAGAACCTCTGCCATTGCCATAGGTGCACGTAGAATTGCCTGGCTCCAGGCATCCGATCTGGAGCTCTGGGTTCAAGACAAACTGGGCAATATCCCTTGTACAGGTGAGATTTTATTCTGCAAGAATTGGCAAGAGAAAGCCAATGAGTTGGATGCTGAGAATTCCACTTTGGATAGGCTATCCAAAGCCACAGCTGATCCTGTGAGAAAGGTTTCTTGAAAGATTTCTTTCTTCTCAAAAAAGAAGAGATTTTATCCCTCTTATTCCCAGCAGGGACGTTCTGCAGGTCAGCCTGCTCGAAAGAGTCAGCAACCACCTAAACAAAGGAAAGCAAAGACTGCTAAGCCTCAACCATCTCAGCAGTCTCAGCCTTAACAAGGCCTTTGACTTTCATCTAGAGAACTTAGCCTTCCTGGCCCTCAATGGATCAGAGCCTTCCACCATTCCAGGAAGGTTATGTCACTTTGCCCCCAGATGGGAGCAGATAACAGCAGAGCATTGGACACTCTCCATTATAAGAGAGGGATACAAGCTGCACTTTCTGTGCATGCCCCCTCCTACAATGTAAGACAGTTCAATTCTCAGACCTCTCTCATCAACCTGTTAGATCAAGAGGTCACCATCCTTCTCGCCCAAGGGGCAATAGAAGAAGTACCCATTCTTCAACAGGGTACAGGGTTTTACTCCCCCTATTTCCTTATCCCAAAGAAAACAGGGAGATACAGACCTATTTTAGACCTCAGAGAATTGAACAAATTCCTGTTCAAAGAGAAGTTCAAGATGATTTCTCTGGGAACTCTGCTGCCATACCTTTAGAGTCAGGATTGGCTTTGTTCTCTAGATCTTAAGGATGCGTACACTCATGTTCTCATCCATCCAACTCACAGAAAGTTCCTTCGGTTCCTTTTCCAGGGAAAACACTACCAATACAGGGTGCTTCCTTTTGGCCTGGCCTCAGCACCAAGAGTGTTCACTAAATGCATGGCTGTGGTAGCAGCATTTCTACGCACTCTAGGGATATTCGTCTTCCCTTACTTAGACGACTGGCTCATTCGAGCCCCATCAGAGTCAGAGGCCAGGACTTCTCTATCTTGCACGATGCGTATCCTTCAGTATTTGGATCTGGTCATAAACATCCCAAAATCCAGTCTAACTCCCACTCAGTCTCTAGAGTTCATAGGAGTTTTGCTGGATACCAGAAAAGCAAGGGCCTATCTTCCTCAGGCCCGTTGCCTTCGCATAGTGCAGTTAGCTTCTCAAGCAGTGCTAAAACCTCACCTCACTGCCCGAGAAATGTTACAACTACTAGGCCACATGGCATCTACAGTGCATGTGGTTCCTTATGCTCGCCTCCATATGAGAGCAGCCCAATGGACTTTATCCACTCAATGGACTCAGGCTTCAGGGTGCCTGTCAGACAAAATAGCAAACACACATCGCCTTATTTTGTCCCTCCAATGGTGGGAGTCCACTCAAAACCTGTTGCTGGGGTCCCCATTTCAACAACCTTTACCCCAGGCAACTCTCACAGCAGATGCTTCGCCAATGGGTTGGAGAGCTCATCTACAAGACCTCTCCACCCAAGGCATCTTGACTACACAGGAGACTCATCTACATAGCAATCTGTTAGAGCTCAGAGCAATCTTCCTTGCTCTTCAAGTGTTCCACACCCTGCTCAGCTACAAGACAGTCCTCATTCATACAGACAATCAAGTAGCCATGTTCTATGTGAACAAGCAGGGAGGAACGGGCTCTCTGTCGCTTTGCAATGAAGCTTTGCGACTATGGGTCCTCGCCAGAGAGCATCAGATTCATCTCCTGGTAGTGTATCTTCCAGGCATACAAAACTCTTGGGCAGACAGACTCAGTCGAGTTCTGCTTCCACACGAATGGTCTCTACATGCAGACCAGGTGGCCAAGATATTTCAAATTTGGGGAACCTCAGACATAGACCTCTTTGCAAGTCCGTTGAATGCCAAACTTCCCTGGTTCTGTTCCAGAATTCCGGCTCAGGGCTCTCAGGCCAGGGATGCTTTCCTCCTTCATTGGGGTCAAGACTTCCTTTATGCCTTTCTGCCCATTACCCTAATTCCCAAAACCCTGTTCAAGCTTCAGAGAGACAGAGGCCATATGATTCTGATAGCACCACATTGGCCTCGGCAAGTGTGGTATCCTCTTCTTCTACAACTCTCTCAAGCTCCCTCCCTGGAGTTAGGGTCTGCTCCAGATCTCCTATCTCAGGAGGACTGAATGTTATGGCATCCCAATCCCCAATCTCTGCATCTCAGGGCTTGGTTGCTGAAGGCCTAGATCTTCATGATCTTAACCTCCCTCAGCCAGTAAAGGATATCCTTTATGCTTCCAGAAAACCTTCCACAAGACGCTCTTATGCTTTCAAGTGGAAAAGGTTTACCATATGGTGTTCGCAGAAGTGTCTTAACCCCCATGCGATACCTCTGTTATCATTACTGGACTATCTCCTTCATTTATCCAATGCAGGACTTAAAACTAACTCAGAGTCCTTTTGAGTGCTATTGCAGCTTCTTTCAAGCCTCTAAATGGACAACCTATTTCCTCCCATCCTCTTATAGCAAGATTTATGAGAGGCCGCCTTCTAACTAAGCCTCCCATTAAGCCACCACCGGTGGCATGGGACTTAAACCTGGTTTTTGGTCAGCTCATGAAGCCACCTTTCGAACCCTTAGCTATTACCTCTTTGAAATTCCTTTCTTGGAAAGTTATCTTTCTCACTGCAATCACATCAGCACGCCGCATCAGTGAGTTGCAAGCACTAGTAGCTGATCCACCTTATACAAGGTTCCATCATAATAAAGTAGTCCTTAGGACTCATCCACACCTCATGCCGAAGGTGGTCTCGCCTTTTCATTTAAACCAAGCGGTCTACCTGCCTGTGTTTTTCCAAGGCTTCATACATCTAATGCAGAAAGAAATTTTCATACTTTAGACTGTAAAAGGGCTTTAGCCTTTTACTTGCAAAGAACACAGCAACATAGAAAGTCCTCTCAACTCTTTGTTGCTTTTGATCCTTCTCATTTGGGACTTCCAGTCTCCAAGAGAACACTGTCCAACTAGATTGCACAGTGTATTTCCTTTGCCTATCAGAGTAAGAACCTTCCTCTGGAGGGCCATGTCACAGCTCACAATGTGAGAGCCATGGCAGCTTCAATGGCTCATCTGCACTCTGTGTCTATCGATGATATCTGTCGATAAGCCACTTGGGCCTCGGTTCATACCTTCACAGCCCATTACTACTTGGACAAGGACTCCCGCCGGGATGCCTTGTTTGGTCAGGCTGTTCTTCAACACCTGTTCCATACCTAATCAACTCCTACCCGCCATCCCTGGTTGGATGCCAGAGATCCATGGGGGGAAGTGGAGCCCTTTCACAGGGGTACACAACTTCTGGGGTCTCTCCCTGGCATCTAAAGCTAGGGAGTCCCCATATGTGAAGACTACATTCCTGCTTGTTCCTGGAGATAGCATAGTTACTCACCTGTAACAGGTGATCTCCGGGAATAGCAGGAATTTAGTCTTCACAACCCACCCACCTCCCCTAGGAGTTGTATCTTTCTATCTATCTCTTTCTCTTTCCCTCTCTCTCTCTTTGCCTGAGCTTTAAACTCAACTGGAGAGAGGCAGTTGGGAAAGGCGGGAAGGCAGCACACAGGCGCTGTGGGATGCTCCCAAAAGCTTCCTAATTGGACGCTGGGGAGCGTTCCCGTGCAGGCTCCGTCGGTACCGACGATACCCATATGTGAAGACTAAATTCCTGCTGTTCCCGGAGATCACCTGTTACATGTGAGTAACTATGCTATACTCATTGATAGTAATGATTCAGAGTAACTAAAGCAAATCACTATACTTCCAGTACATCCTGCTAGACCAGTCCAGACAGATGGTTTGTGTCCCCCTGTCAGCAGATGATGAGACAGAGAAAATTCTAGAAGCTTACTGACATCACCCTTGATAGATAAACCTGTACTCCTAGGGGTCAGCTTCAGTATTTTCTCTGTCTCAGCAGATGGTGGATCTCCTTGGTCTGGTTCTAGTGCAGACTCTTTATAGGGAGTGTTGTTGCCACATTCTGGGGCCTTATTGTCCAGATTCCCCCTACTTATTCCAGAGGCATTCCTGACCAGGAGGATCAGTGGAACTCCTTTGAGGCGCAGGGCTTCTGTTCAGGAGGAACAGTGTAGCCCTACGCTAGTGGCAGGCTAAAGCTGGGCAGGATTCAGCTTCAGACTATCCCGCTGGTGTGACCACAGCACCCCGTTGTGCCTAAAGTAAAGAAAAAGAAAAAAGAAAAGAGGAAAAAAAGTGTACCGGGATAAGAATGTGATTTTCACCCCAGAGTGGTGAAAGAGCTGAACCATGAAATGGCTAACCTGTTCCTGATACTCTGTCATTGCAAACAACCACAGTACCTGGCCAACTGTTAAAAAGGTTTTGGGGTGTTGCAGATATCTACAGACAAATGAGACAGACATTAGTGGCAGACAATGTGGTAGAAACTATTCTAAACAATAAATATCTGACTATGTGGATAGACAGTACAGAGTTTAACGGGGCTGCATCAGCATGGGTTTAGTAATGGCAAGTCTTGCCTTTCGAAGGTATAAACATGCATATAGATGAGCCAGTTGATACAGTGCATTTGGATTTTCAGAAGGCGACAAGTCCTTCATCCATTATTCTTCTGGAAATTCAGAAGTCATGGTATATGAGGCAATGGCCTATTGTGGATTGGAAACCGGCTAAAAGACAGGAAACGGATAGTAGGAGAGTAGGATTAAATGGAAGTTCTCCAGGAACAAGCAGGAAGCCAGTCCTCACATACAGGTGATGTTGGCGCTGATGGAACCCCTGCGAAAGCATCTCCCCAGCTTTCAAAGAAAGCCTTTGGGAGATGCTACCTCATATGCGTGGTCCCCTTCCTGTCCAAGGGTGCCATCTTACTCAATCTCCCTTTTTCCACAGAGCCCAACTGACGTCTGTCTGTCTTTCCCCAGAAAAAAGTTGATATTTCTCCAGGACCAAGCAGGAAGTCAGTCCTCACTTATGGGTGACGTCGGCGCCGACGGAGCCCTCGCGGAGCAATTTTCCCCAGCTTTCAAAGAAAGCCTTTGGGAATTGCAGCGCGCATGCGCGGTCGTCTTCCCGCCCGAAGGTGCCATCTTAGCCAGTCTTCTTTTTTCCGCGGAGCCCTACAGACGTCCCCGTCTTGTCCCCGCGAAAAAGTCGATTTTCTTCATTATTTTATTCTTTTTCCTTTCGGTTCGACGCCGATCGTTTTCCCGCCCGGACTCGCGACGCCGGTCTCGAGTCCGCTTACTTTTTTCGGTTTTTCTGACTTAGTCAGCTTTCGTTTTCGGTTTCCCTGGCAGCCCGGTCCTTTGACCTCGCAGGGGCCCTTTTTCCCCCGATGGCTGCCAGTGGGTTTAAGCGGTGTGGTCGGTGTGACCGAAATATGTCACTAACCGACACACACGACTTTTGCCTCCGCTGCCTGGGCCCGGATCATGAGGAACTGATCTGTGGGCCCTGCAGCAAACTGTCCTCAAAGGCGTTGAGGAGTCGGCGGCATCAGCGTGAGAGAATCTTCGCTGACCCCAGCCGTACCCGGACCTCGTCGGAGGCCTCCGCGTCGAAAGGCTCCAGCTCGGACCGTCGACGGAGCTCCTCCGACCGGGGTTCTCCCTCCGGGGACCATCGTCGGAAGGAAAAACCCGCGAGGGCGGCGTCGGTGGACGCTCCTGGCTCCGCGAGGGCCAGGTCGCATAGCCCCGACAGCCGCCCCGGGTCCTTGGAGAAGGAACACATCCCGAAGCGACCTCGCCTGGAGTCGGAGATGCCTGCCCGGGTAAGTCCTGTGGTCCTTCTGGACTCGCCTCCGCGACAGCCGACGTCGGGCCCGACGCCGTCGGGGCCCGAGTCGGGGGCTGCTGGGTCACCTGAGCTCGGACTCAGGTTGACGGCCTTGGAGAGCAGACTGTCTGCCTTCATGGACCAGCAGCGGGCACTGCTCGCTGGCCTCGCTGGCGCCGCTGCCCCGACCGCCGGGACGTCGACGTCCAAGTCGACCCCGGAGACCGAGCCGATCCTCGAGTCAATGAGAACTCGAGTCGATCCTCGGTCGAGGTCACCCTCGGCCTCCCGTTCGGGACCGAGGTCGCCGACGCCGACTCCCTCGACGTCGGGACGGCTGGCGCCGCACCCTGCCCGGGCCGACCCCACCGAGTCCTCGTCGGAGTCGGTCTGGGAGTCTGAGGAGGAAGAGTCACCTGATTCTTTCCGGACTCGGTGTGTCCCATCGGACTCACCGGGGTCCGAGCCTCGGAAGCAGTCCCCCCCGGAGGATGCCCGGTTCTCGGACTTCGTTGGGATATGGCCAAGGCTTTGGCCTTCCCTGCGGATCCCGAGGAGGAGCCTCGAGCCGAAGAGCTCGACGCCCTCCAGTATGACTCTCCCGCGAGGGAGCACTTTACTGTGCCGGTTCCTCCTATGCTGGAACGACTACTCTTCCGCATGTGGGAGAGTCCGGCCTCCTCGCCGGTCCTGAGCAAGCGGGTCGATTCTATCTATCGGGTCCGCAAGAGCCCTGGCTTTCAGAAGGCACAGCTGCCACACCATTCCATGGTAGTGGAATCGGCCATGCATCGTCTTAAGAGCCAGAAGATGCACTCCTCGGTGCCTCCTGGAAGGGAGGCCCGTAACCTGGATGGCCTTGGCAAGAAGTGCTTCCAGGGCTCTATGCTCGCATGTCGTGTCCAGACTTACCAGCTCTACATGGGCATGTATCTCCGGGATCTGGCTAAAGAGCTAGCCGGATTCTCCGCTGGTCTCTCCGAGGAGCCCTTGCGGAGGTTCCTAGCCTTGTCCACGGGCATTCGGGAATGCTCAAAGTTCATGTCCCGAGCAGCCTATGATGGCTTTGAGGCCTCGGCTAGAGTGGCCGCAGCCGGCATCGGTGCCCGCCGACAGGCTTGGCTTCAGTCGTCGGACCTTGAGCCCTGGGTACAGGACAAGTTGGTCGATGTCCCCTGCCGAGGCGAAAACCTCTTTGGCAAGCCCATGGCGGAAAAGGCTGCACAAATTGAGACTGAGACTCTCACCAGGACCAGGCTTTCTAGGAAGACCTCCGCCCCTTCCCAGAAAAAGAAGGGCTCGGGAAAAAAGTCCTTTTACCCGAGGAAGGCGGCTGCCTACAAACAGTACCCCCATTATCAGGCCCCTGCAGCTCCCCAACAGGGCCAGCAGGCCAAGGGACGGGGTAACGGGTCCCGTAGGCAGCAAGCCCCCAAGCCTGCACCACCAGCCCCTGCTCAGCAGGGTGGGGGTTTTTGACTCGCTCAGCATAGCCTCTCCCCCCCCGCTGGTTCCTCCCAGCACCGGAGGCCGGCTGGTTCACTTCGCCCACAGGTGGTCCAGCATCACCGCAGATGCCTGGGTACTTCAGGTCGTGCGAGAAGGCTACCTTCTTCACTTCCATCAGGTCCCTCCCTCCTATTTTCCGGGAGAACCTTCGCGCCCCCCTCTGCACAGGGAGTTGCTCCTTCAGGAGTTAGCAGGTCTTCTGCAGGAACAGGCGGTGGAACCGGTGCCCCACCACCTGAGAGGTCAAGGCTTTTATTCAAGGTATTTTCTGATACCAAAGAGAACAGGGGGCCTCAGACCCATCCTGGACTTGCGCAACCTCAACAAGTTCCTTGTGCGGGAGAAGTTCAAAATGCTTACCCTTGGAATCCTTCTGCCCTACCTCCAGCAGGGAGATTGGCTATGCTCCTTGGATCTAAAGGATGCCTACACGCACATCCTCATCCACCCAAGCCACCGCCAATACCTAAGGTTTGTGGTGGCAGGAAATCATTACCAGTACAGAGTACTGCCCTTTGGCCTATCCTCCGCACCGCGAGTCTTCACAAAATGTCTCGCGGTCGTGGCGGCCCATCTCCGGCTTCACGGCCTCTATGTCTTTCCGTACCTCGACGACTGGCTCATCAGAGCAGCGTCCGCTCAGGAGGTCACCAACGCCACGTGCCGCACGGTGACTCTGCTGCAGCACTTGGGCTTTGTTATAAACTTCGCAAAGTCCACTTTGCTCCCCTCACAGGATCTCGAGTTCATCGGCGCAAGGCTGCACACTCCTCGGGCACGAGCGTACCTACCGCTCGACAGGGCTCAACGGCTCATGGACCTAGCCGACCGCTTTCGCAGCCAGCCCCTGGTCTCCGCCAGGCGCTTCCTGAGACTGCTCGGCCATATGGCTTCCACCGTCCATGTGACCCCCAATGCCCGCCTGAACATGCGGTCTGCTCAATGGTGTCTCCGCCAGCAGTGGCGACAAGCCACAGGCGGCCTGGCAGACCTAGTGCGCGTCTCCGAGCCGCTGCTCTCGTCTCTCCGGTGGTGGCTCCGGCAGCCGAACCTGATATTCGGAATGCCTTTCCAGTCACCTCAGCCGACCCGGGTGCTGACCACCGATGCATCCCTCCTGGGCTGGGGAGCACATTGCCAAGAGGCACGTACTCAGGGCCTCTGGACCACGTGGGAGTCTGCTCAGCAGATCAACTTCCTGGAGCTCAGGGCGATCCGCCTAGCTCTCAAGGCCTTCTCCCACCTGACTTCCCAACAGTCCGTCCTTGTCCAGACGGACAATCAAGTTGCCATGTTCTACGTGAACAAGCAGGGGGGCACGGGCTCCTTCCTCCTCTGCCGGGAGGCACAGAAGCTCTGCTCTTGGGCCGTCAGTCACGGCATTCTCCTCAAGGCAGTTTATCTCCCGGGCCAAGAAAATTGCCTTGCAGACAAACTCAGCAGGGTCCTCCAGCCGCACGAGTGGCGTCTGGATCCCTTGGTAGTTCAGAAGCTCTTCCTCAAGTGGGGTCTCCCCACGGTGGATCTCTTTGCCAGTCCTCACAACCGGCAGCTTCCTCGCTTCTGCTCTCGTCAGCCACACCCCCTTCGGGTTGCGGCGGACGCCTTTCTGATCTCGTGGTCGGGGAGCCTTCTGTACGCTTTCCCTCCCATCCCGCTGGTCTCTCGGACTCTTTTCAAGGTTCTCCGAGACAAAGCCTTCATGATCCTGGTGGCCCCTCGCTGGCCCAGGCAGCCGTGGTTTCCGCTCCTGCTGCAACTGGCGGTGGAGGATCCAATCCCTCTGGGGGTACAACCGGATCTCCTCACTCAGGATCAGGGGTCCCTTCTGCACCCCAACCTCAGGTCTCTCAACCTCATGGCCTGGCTGCTGAGAGGGTAGTCCTTGCTCCCCTTCTCCTGCCGGCGGAGGTGGAGGAGGTCGTCTTAGCTTCGCGACGGCCTTCTACCCGCAAATGCTACGCCCTTAAATGGCGTCGCTTTGCAGTCTGGTGTACCCAACAGTCTCAGGATCCCTTCTCCTGCCCGGTGTCGGTGATCTTGCAGTACTTGCTGCACCTCTCTAATCTGGGACTTAAGTCCAACTCCGTCAAAGTTCACCTCAGTGCTCTTTCAGCACATCATGTGCCAGTGGACGGCAGACCTCTCTCCAATGACCCTCTCGTAGCGAGGTTTCTCCGAGGTCTCCTTCTACTTAAACCACCTCTGCGCCCGCCAGCGCCTGACTGGGACCTGAATGTGGTTTTGCAGCGGATCACCTGTCCGCCTTTTGAACCTATGGCTACCTGTTCTCTCCGTTTTCTGTCTTGGAAAACACTGTTCTTGATAGCCCTCACTTCCGCTAGGCGCGTAAGTGAATTGCAGGCCCTCGTGTCTGATCCCCCTTACACTAGGTTCTACAAGAA
The DNA here is from genome assembly GCA_033557465.1 of Ichthyophis bannanicus. NCBI lineage: Eukaryota > Metazoa > Chordata > Amphibia > Gymnophiona > Ichthyophiidae > Ichthyophis > Ichthyophis bannanicus. The sequence goes on from CM066031.1 coordinate 1,901,620,157, forward strand.
TAGGGTAGTCCTACGGACTCACCCAAAATTTCTGCCTAAAGTGGTCTCCCCTTTTCACATCAATCAGGAGGTGGTACTTCCAACCTTCTTTCCCAGACCACACTCCAGCCGAGCTGAAACGGTCCTCCATACCCTGGACTGTAGAAGGGCATTGAACTTCTACCTTGACCGTACGCGGGAGCACCGTAAAGCTGCTCAGCTTTTTGTGTCTTTTGACCCCAATAAATTGGGGCTCCCGGTCTCCAAGCGTACTCTGTCCATCTGGGTTGCGGACTGTATCTCTTGGGCTTATGGGGCAGCCGGACTCTCCTTAGAAAGTCGAGTCACGGCTCATTGCGTTCGGGCAAAGGCCACGTCAGTGGCTTTCCTCCGCTCTGTTCCGCTGGCAGACATCTGCCGGGCCGCTACTTGGTCTTCGAGCCAGACTTTTGCGGTCCATTACTGTCTCGAGAGGGAGTCCCGTAGGGACAGTGCTTTCGGACAGGCAGTCCTCCGTAATCTCTTTGAGGTCTGAGCAACTCCTACCCTCCATCCCGGATGTGGGCTACCGGTGGGTGATAATTCAGCGAAGATTCTATCCTTCTGTGCTGCTGAGCTAGAGGGAGCTCATTTTTGTGCTTAGGGTCTCCGGTAGCCTTGAGCTTGGGAGTCCCATAAGTGAGGACTGACTTCCTGCTTGGTCCTGGAGAAAGCGTAGTTACTCACCTGTAACAGGTGTTCTCCAGGAGCAGCAGGAATCAGTCCTCACTACCCTCCCCCCTCCCCTTGGAGTTGCAATCGTCTGCTTATGTTCTTTTGCAAATTTTTATGCTGTCTTTTTTAGCTATGTCATCTGACTGGCTAAGATGGCACCTTCGGGCGGGAAGACGACCGCGCATGCGCGCTGCAATTCCCAAAGGCTTTCTTTGAAAGCTGGGGAAAATTGCTCCGCGAGGGCTCCGTCGGCGCCGACGTCACCCATAAGTGAGGACTGATTCCTGCTGCTCCTGGAGAACACCTGTTACAGGTGAGTAACTACGCTTTTTGTGCATCAAACTGCCCTTCTTTCTCCGGTTAGCACCAGTCCCTTTCCATCCTCTGAGCCCTGTTGCCGCGGCATTGAGTCTCAGTACCGTTTTTAGTTTTTCTTCTAGCGCGGTTTTGGTCCTTTTTTAACCGCTGGCTGTGTCGATGGTCTTTGACTTCATGGGGTCCTTTTTGCCCCAATGGCCAGTGGGTTCAAAAAGTGCGATTGGTGCACAAAGAGCATGTCCCTAACCATTACACATGACTGGTGCCTAGGTGCCGACCATGACCCACGTTTGCGCCCTGTGTAAAAAGACATCTGCGAAGGCCATCCAAAGTCGTCGGCAGAAGCACGATCCCAGTAACAAAACTTATTTCCTTTCATTCAATCAAAAATTCAGAATTCAATCTTCCTTAGCTATCAGCAAATCTCAGATAAACAATGAGCACCAAATTCTGGGTTTTATATCCCCAGTTCTGTGCTTGTTCACATCAATGATCTGCTGCTATATAGAACATGCATAATGGAGTACTTAGCTCTAAACTTGCTGGTCACTCCAAACTTCCTCTTATTCAACACCCCAACGCCATTGTTCTAGGCGCCCACGCGTTTCTCCTCTGCGGGTTCGTCAGGGGACTTCATACATTTATACCTTTTAAGTTCTACAAAAAACAGTCTATATCGGTAACTGAACTTCTGTAAAAATTTCATTTTGATTACATTCCATCTATTTAGCTATTACTACATAGATCAATGATATCTTTTATCTATTGCTGCCCACGTTTTGCCATTAGCTCTCTAAGGACTTCCACTGGTACTGACACGGGATCATCCAAAAAACGCCGCGCATGCGGATTAGCCCTCTCTCGGTCGGTTTTAAACCCCTTCTTTCCTACAAGCTCTTATTCGATTGGCGTCCTCTTGGTGATTCTAAACACAAGCTGCCCAATCAATCTCCATGTTTAAACCCCCTGGGTGTACAGTGTCTAGCGTATAGATCCACCATTGTTCTCTACGTCATAGTACTTGGTTTTTCCTATGTATAGGAGATCACATGGACAACATATAGCATAGACAACATAAGTGGACTCGCAGGTGGTAGAGTTTTTTAACCGATATTTCACTCCTTTATGGATGAAATCAGATCTATCAATTGTGACTTCTGTGATGCAGCAAGGGGTACACAGCCTATGGAAATTCAGGTAAAAGAAAGACTTACCTCAGAGTCAGCTTTAGAAAGCAGCACTAGGCACTCTGATTTACCGGAGCAAGGGAAATTCTTGCTACGTAGCAAACAAAAATCCCATCAGGAACACCTGAGTGAAAATCCCCAGGTCACGTGCAGAGCTAGGGATTACTTAAGGCAAGGTTCCAGTCAGTGGAGTAGATTGGGAGTGGCAAGAGGAGGAGCAAGAACACGAACACCAAAGGGAACTGCAGAGAGTAGGACTGCAGGTCGGGTTGCAGAGAATAGCAGGAGGTGTGGCTCTCATCAGCTGAGCAGAAACCCCAGGGATTGCTGGGAGGAAACTCTTCTCACGGAGAACCAGGAAGTGAGTCTGACTCCAGCTCTCGAGAAGAGAGGTTCAAGGCAAGCTGTTCCAAGAGTAAACCTGCTACCAGAAATAACCTGAAAGAGAAGCTAGGAGGATCCCACTACACTAGAGACCGGTATGTGCCAGCTCAAGGCAGAGGTCACTGTGAGAGGAAAGTGTTGGGGGATGGGAACTCCAAGCACGTCTGCAGCCTAAGAAGTGGGTGTAAAACTAAGTCTAATTATACTCCTGCACAACCAGCCTGGAAGGCAAAAGCCATAAGGTATAGGGAGCCAAGTATTAAGGCAGTCCCTGCAGAGAGAAGGAATCCTCCATATGATTATAGGGAGAAGTTTAAAACCCCTAAGTGCCAAGGGCGTGGTCCTGAATATAACTACAAGCAGCAAGGTGGTTCAGAACTGTTATTCTGGGAGGAGAGCCCAGGCAGAAGATACCACAGGCCAGAGAGGTATAGCCCTGAAGGGAGAAGAGCCTCTTTTGATTATTACAGTGATTTATCACAGGACACTGTGTCTGAGCGCGATTTGTATGAGGAGTCTGACACAGGGAGTTTGGGCACTGCTGAGGAGAATATGATATGGGAAGACGCTAGCAATCTTCCGGAGCCCATTCCCATGGAATGCAGCATGTGTTACAAACGCAGCCTGGCTATGTGAATGAATGCAAAGAGAACTTTGTACAGGAAATAAGGATTACTTGTTTGCCATTAATTTGTTGCTCTGTTCATCTTTAAGTTTCTGTTTTCTTGACAAGTCCGAGCGGGACGGGGAATAAAACCCACTTTAAGTTTCATTCAAAATTGCTCTGAAAGACTCTTTTGTTTATCAAGCCAGAGCAATTACTTGTTCATAGGCCCTAGGCAACCGCCTATACAGGGCAATAAGGGCTCTAACCACGGGCCCCATCACAAGTTGGCGTAGTTCTATCGGATCCAGTCCAGGAGACAAACTACGGAGTGGAGCAACGACGCGGGAAGAGTGAAGTTGACACGCCCAGAGGAGGATCCATGATTCCAAGAGTGCGACGGCAAGCACCTTCTCAAAATAAGAACCTCCACCTTGCTCAGGTAACGGGTATTTGGGCACAGGTTGGGAGGATCGCTGGTGAGAAGGAGAAGGCTTGGGAGGAAGAAATTTTTCCTTGTATTATTGTGCCACACTTGGGTTTGCGTGTTTCTGATTTGTTTTCCAGAAAAAAAAAGGGCGACCACGATGGATGCACAGGAGGTTCTCAGGTGGATGAGCAGCCAGTTCGCGAAGCAGGGAGAGCTAGCCCGGCAGAACCAGGAGCAGGCCATCGCTGCACTGGTGGAGCAACAGAAGCCCCTGACGGACTTAATGCTTACTCTCCTGAAGGAGCCAAAGAAGGAAGAGTCACCAGCAGCAGTACCTATCTGTGGGGTAGGCCCACAGAGCTGTGGGATTTGGACACTGGGACAAATGCATGCTAATGACAATTTCGATGACTTTGTGCAAACTTTTGAGAGAATAGCTCTTAATGCAAAATGGCCACAAGAGCAATTAGCCGTTAGGCTGGCCTCAGCACTAACCGGTGAGGCTCAGGCAGCCTACAGGGCCATGCCAGCAGCGTTAGCAGCTGATTACCAAGAGGTTAAAAGAGCTGTGCGTGACAGGTTGGGCTTAACCCCTACCGCGTACAGACGCATGCTACGGTCTACCCGGATTCAACCGGATGAAACCCCAAAGGCACTGTATCACAGAGTGCATGGGCTGGTTTTAAAGTGGCTTGAACCCGAGGGTAAACCGATGGAAGAGGTAATTGATCTAATCGTATTAGAGCAATTCTTTGATGCAGTACCAGAAGAGGTTAGAACATTTCTGACCCTACAGAATTGTAGAACCTCTGCTGAAGCCGCGCACCTAACCGAAAGGTTCTTTGAGGCTGAAGTAATGAAAGAAGCCAGCGCTAGCAGCAGGTCAGGGTTAGCCAATTCTGTAAGAGGTATAAATGTTTCTCCAAGGAACAGAGGGGATTCAAAGGAATCCAGGTGTATAAAAATGGATGGTAACAAAATGTTAAAGTGCTTTAAGTGTGGGAAAAGTGGGCACTTAAAGAGAGAATGTATGTCTCGTACAGCACTTGTCACTGGCCATGAGCACCACACAGCTGCAGGTTTCCGTGTAGATGTGGAGGTACAGGGAGTCCCAGCTAAGGCCTTGCTTGACTCGGGGGCCGACCAAAGTATGGTCTCCCGCCGTTTGTGGAAAACCATACAGGCCCAGAGGGGTTTTCCCCCGAGTCAGCAAGAAGGCACAGCGAAAATACAATGTGTGCATGGTGCAACAACTTCATATCCTTTGTATAGGGTAAAAGTTAAGGGCTTAGGCACACGAAGGGAAGTCTTAGTAGCCATTATTCCCAGGCTACCGTACGATATAGTGTTGGGAAGAGATTGGCCACCCTTCTATAAAGGCATAGAGAGCAATACATACATAAAGGGAGGATTAGTTTCCACCAGATCTCAGGCAAAGGGACTGAGACCCCCTAGTGAAACTCTAGTAGAGGAAAATCCTGTCCCAGTAATAGAAGAGGGTGAGATAGAACCCGAAGAGGGGGAAGAGGTGAGGGCAGATGAAGGCCTACACGAGCTTCCCAGACATGATGATTTAATTGCTACCCCTAGCGAAGGTAAAAAGAAAAGCAAGGGTGAAAAACGCCGGGAGAGGCAACACCGAGCCCAGTTGAGAGCCGGAGTAGCCGATGGGCAAGGGTTACCCTGGGTACCGGCAGACTTAGTAAAAAAGTTTCCGTCCTTTGCTAAAGAACAGAAGGCAGATCCTGTATTAAAATACGCCTTCGAGTTTGCAAAGACGGATAGAGACGTGCTCCCTAGATTCCTCTTAGAGGATGATATTTTATATAGGGAAAGTAGTAATCCCCAAAATGATGCCATTAGGAAACAGTTGGTAGTTCCTACCACATTTAAGGCAGTTGTCATGAGGCTCGCTCACGACCACCCCATTGGAGGGCATAAAGGGGTACAGGCCACACTCGACCAAATTCTCGAGCGTTTTTATTGGCCGGGAGTATTTCGAGAGACAAAGAAATTCTGTGAGGCTTGTCCGGCTTGTCAGCGAGTAAGCGCTGCAAAGCCTGCAGGAGTTCCCCTGATCCAAACGCCTACCATAACGGAACCAGTTAAGAGAATGGCAATGGATATTGTAGGGCCCCTGATAAGAACCCCTAGGGGATTTCAATATATCCTAGTTATCATGGATGTAGCCACTAGGTTCCCCTGGGCAATTCCTTTACGGAACATTTCTGCCAGGTTCATAGCCACAGAATTAATAAAATTATTCTGTGAGGTAGGTTTCCCGAGGGAAATGCTCACAGACAGAGGAAGCAATTTTGTCTCAAGGTACTTAGCGCAGGTATGGGATGCTTTTGGCATCACCCATATAAAAACAGCGGCTTATCATCCACAGACAAACGGTCTGGTGGAACGATTTAACCAAACCCTTAAGCAGTTGCTGAGGAGGGGGTTAGAAGGGCAAATGGCGGACTGGGATGTTATGCTCCCATTTGTCCTATATGCTAGCAGGGAACGGATGCAAACCTCCCTAGGAACATCTCCCTACGAACTTATGTTCGGACGGGCGCCACGAGGGGTCTTGGACATATTGAGAGACCAGTGGGTGGAACCGGGTGAGGAAGAAATAGGAGTTCCCCAGTTTCTTTGCGGGCTACGGAGTCGCCTCCAGAGGGCGTCTCAAGCCGCAGATAAGAATCTACAGGATAGTAGGAAAACACAGAAAAAATATTACGACAGGGGTAAAAAACCTAGACAGTTGGCCACAGGCGATAAGGTCGTGGTAATGGTCACTGATCCAGGGCCAAAATTTGAGGCCCGGTGGAAGGGTCCCTATACGGTAATGGACCGCAAGGGTCCGGTATCATATGTGGTCAAGAATGACAGGGGACGCCTTCAGACGTACCACATAAATGTTTTGAAACCATGGCATGAAAGGATGGCCACTGTTAGCCGTTTTAAAATACTACCCCAGTACCGGGCAGAACACACATGTCCCCAAAAACCCTGGGAGGAGGGTGACCCATTGTACAGCAGGTATGAGGGACCACTCAGGAGGCCAGGACAGATTCCGCGCTGTGTGCACATGAGTTCACCATCACGGAATATCTTAAGAGGGGGGATATGTGATGCAGCAAGGGGTACACAGCCTATGGAAATTCAGGTAAAAGAAAGACTTACCTCAGAGTCAGCTTTAGAAAGCAGCACTAGGCACTCTGATTTACCGGAGCAAGGGAAATTCTTGCTACGTAGCAAACAAAAATCCCATCAGGAACACCTGAGTGAAAATCCCCAGGTCACGTGCAGAGCTAGGGATTACTTAAGGCAAGGTTCCAGTCAGTGGAGTAGATTGGGAGTGGCAAGAGGAGGAGCAAGAACACGAACACCAAAGGGAACTGCAGAGAGTAGGACTGCAGGTCGGGTTGCAGAGAATAGCAGGAGGTGTGGCTCTCATCAGCTGAGCAGAAACCCCAGGGGATTGCTGGGAGGAAACTCTTCTCACGGAGAACCAGGAAGTGAGTCTGACTCCAGCTCTCGAGAAGAGAGGTTCAAGGCAAGCTGTTCCAAGAGTAAACCTGCTACCAGAAATAACCTGAAAGAGAAGCTAGGAGGATCCCACTACACTAGAGACCGGTATGTGCCAGCTCAAGGCAGAGGTCACTGTGAGAGGAAAGTGTTGGGGGATGGGAACTCCAAGCATGTCTGCAGCCTAAGAAGTGGGTGTAAAACTAAGTCTAATTATACTCCTGCACAACCAGCCTGGAAGGCAAAAGCCATAAGGTATAGGGAGCCAAGTATTAAGGCAGTCCCTGCAGAGAGAAGGAATCCTCCATATGATTATAGGGAGAAGTTTAAAACCCCTAAGTGCCAAGGGCGTGGTCCTGAATATAACTACAAGCAGCAAGGTGGTTCAGAACTGTTATTCTGGGAGGAGAGCCCAGGCAGAAGATACCACAGGCCAGAGAGGTATAGCCCTGAAGGGAGAAGAGCCTCTTTTGATTATTACAGTGATTTATCACAGGACACTGTGTCTGAGCGCGATTTGTATGAGGAGTCTGACACAGGGAGTTTGGGCACTGCTGAGGAGAATATGGTATGGGAAGACGCTAGCAATCTTCCGGAGCCCATTCCCATGGAATGCAGCATGTGTTACAAACGCAGCCTGGCTATGTGAATGAATGCAAAGAGAACTTTGTACAGGAAATAAGGATTACTTGTTTGCCATTAATTTGTTGCTCTGTTCATCTTTAAGTTTGTTTTCTTGACAAGTCCGAGCGGGACGGGGAATAAAACCCACTTTAAGTTTCATTCAAAATTGCTCTGAAAGACTCTTTTGTTTATCAAGCCAGAGCAATTACTTGTTCATAGGCCCTAGGCAACCGCCTATACAGGGCAATAAGGGCTCTAACCACGGGCCCCATCACACTTCACACACCGTGCAATGTCCACAACTGCTGTGTCCTGTTGCCATGTTCTCCTTATCGGTATCTGTGTTGTTGTTAAGTGCCGTCGAGTTGGAGTCGACTCATGGCGACCCTCTGGATAGCTATCCTAAATTGTGTTCGGTCTTCAGTCAGGCGGCTCATTGTTGACAGACTGGTACCCGTAGCTGCTTTTATTGTAGCGATCCATCTCATTGCTGGCCTTCCTCTTTTGTGTTGACCTTCTGTCTTGCCAAGCATGATGTCTTTCTCTAATGATCTCTCTCTTCGCATGATGTGTCCGAAGTATGAAAGTCGAAGTCTTGTCATCTGAGCTTCTAAAGAAAGCTTAGGTTTGATCTCCTCTAGTACCAACTGGTTTGTTCTTCGGGCAGTCCATCCGTCCATTTAAAGTGAGGATGAAAGAACACGAAAGTAGACTGCGCTGTTTAAGAGTAGAGGCTCCAATGGTTCAACATTGTTTGACATATGGTCACAATTTTAAAGAGCTTCGTTGCCGGTGCATTGAGGAAGTAACAAAGGCAGTGCAGGATAGATCGCGGGACCAAGTACTATGACGTAGAGAACAATGGTGGATCTATACACTAGACACCATACACCCAGAGGGTTTAAACATGGAGATCGATTGGGCAGCTTGTGTTTAGAATCACCAAGAGGACGCCAATCAAATAAGAGCTTGTAGGAAAGAAGGGCTTTAAAACCGACCGAGAGAGGGCTAATCCGCATGCATGGCATTTTTTGGATGATCCCGGGTCAGTACCAGTGGGAGTCCTTAGAGAACTAATGGCAAAACGTGGGCAGCAATAGATAAAAGGTATCGTTGATCAATGTAGTAATAGCTAAATAGATGGAATGTAATCAAAACTAAATTTTTACAGAAGTTCAGTTACCGATATAGACTGTTTTTTGTAGAACTTAAAAGGTATAAATGTATGAAGTCCCCTGACGAACCTGCAGAGGAGAAACGCGTGGGCGCCTAGAACAACAGCGTTGGGGTGTTGAATAAGAGGAAGTTTGGAGTGACCAGCAAGTTTAGAGCTAAGTACTCCCATTATGCATGTTCTATATAGCAGCAGATCATTGATGTGAACAAGCACAGAACTGGGGATATAAAACCCAGAATTTGATGCTCATTGTTTATCTGAGATTTGCTGATAGTTAAGGAAGATTGGAATTCTGAATTTTTGATTGAATGAAAGGAAATAAGTTTTGTTACTGGGAAGTATTCATTCACAAGAAGACCCAAATAATTTTGTGATATGGCAGAAGCAGAATGACATTTTCCACAGATTCTGCCCTGGTATCCCTGGTAGCCTCACACTTTAAGGCCCCACACAGATCCTCAGAGTCGCGTAAAGCCTTCGCGGCGTCTGATTGAGCCTGTGAACACTCCGACAAGAGTTCCTCGGAGCATGAGCCAAGAAGAAGAAATCCTCGAGGACCTCATCCTGGGAATCGGACACACAAGGCAAGTCCCGTGCCAGGTCCCACAGTCCCTGGAGAGTATCCGAGTAGTCGGAGTGGGAGTGGCCGGTGAAGGTGCCCAGAATAGATGCCGAGGCCTCCGGTGATGGCTCACGGACCCCCAAGGCCTGTCTCATCGAAGACTCCCTTTCCTCACTGACGCCAGATCCGGTCACCCTGGTGTCTGGGTTGAAGACTGCAACTCCTGAGTGGGAAGCCAGGATGATGGCATTGGAATGCAGTGTCATTGCCTCACAGCAAGTGTCAATGCCCAGCCCCGCCAGTGCTTGCGCTAAGACCACAGGGACCTCAATATTGAGAACTCCCCGGGCTGCCAAGACTATCCTCAAGAGCCCCGCGCCTTGAACCGATCCTCGGCGAGAGTCTCAATCCCGCTCAAGGTCCTCGGGAGTGAGATCCTCCCCAGCAAGCGCTTGTAGCTCTGGCCAAGCAGCCACAGTGGGTCACCAAAGACCCGACACAAGCCCAGTGCCTCAAGTGCCATCCGGTCTCAAATCCTTGACCAACTGCTCAGACTGAGAATCTGAGGACAAGGCTTCCCGGAGACGTGTAAACACTGCAATCTCCCCTCGGACCCATCTCCCCCAGCGTCATGGTACTGGTCCCCACCTGAAGATACATCATTCCTCAAGTTTTTCCGGGACATAACAAAAGTCTTGTTTCTCACCACGAAGTTGGAGGAGGACCCTCACACTGAGGATCTTGAAATCCTCCAGTATGAGGCTCCACCTAAGAGGCCCTGATGGTCCCCCTCTCTGCCATCCTTGGGTGGTGACTCCTTCAGATGTGGGAGACACTGGCATCTGTGCAAATAGTTAGCCAACATCTTGACATTATGTACCGGGTCCAGCGGGGTCCCGGCTTTTGGAAAGCTCAACTCGTTCACACCTCTATGATGGTTGAGTCGACCATACACTGGCAGAAAAGCACAAAAATTCACTCCTCTGTGCCCCCGGGCAGGGAGTCCCGTGCCCTCAATGCCCTTGGATCTAAATGCTACCAGGGCTCAATGCTGGGTTGCTGAATCCAAGCCTACCAGCTGTATATCGGCATGTATCTCCGAGACCTAGCAAAAGAACTCACAGGTTTCTCGTCAGATCTCGGTGGAGATCACCTCCAGCGATTCCAAACCCTCATGAAGTGCGTCATAGTGCTCGAAGTACATATCTTGAGCCATTTACGACGGCTTTGAGTCCAACACGAGGATGGCCGCCTCAGACATCGGTGTCCAATGCCAGTCCAGGCTCTAGGCATCAGACCTCGAACAGTGGGACCAAGAAAAACTCCTTGATGTCCTCTGTCTCAGCGAAAACCTCTTCAACAAACTGATGGAGGATAGGGCAGCGGAGATCGAGATCGAGTTCGTCATGAGGACTTGGCTCTCCAAGAAGACCTCCACCCTTCCCAAGAAGAAACCATTGGGGAAGAGGCCCCCTTTTCACAGAAAAAGCCAGCCTTACCATGGCTATCCCCAATACCAGGCCCCCCTGACCCCACAGCAGGGTCACCAGGGCAAAGGAATGGGCCAAGACCACTACTACTACTACTCAACATTTATATAGCGCTACCAGTTGTACACAGCGCTGTAAAGCACAGACATGTAAGAGAGAATTCCTGCTCATCAGAGCTTACAATCTAGTCAAGATAAGACATACGAAACACGGAAGGTGTGGGCAAGGATAGAACAAGGGAGAGAAAAGGAGATCAGGTGAGTCAAGATCCAAAGGCAGTAGCAAAGAGGTGAGTTTTCAAACGGGACTTGAAGAGGGCCAGAGAGGGTGCCTGACCTACAGACTCAGGTAGTTTGTTCCAGGCATAAGGTGCAGCCAGGTGAAAGGAGCGAAGTCTGGAGTTAGCAGTAAGAGAGCGGGGCATAGATAGAAGCAGTTTGCCAGAGGAGCGGAGTTCCTGAGGGGGTTATAAAGAGAGAGATGAAAGGTACTGAGGAGCCGCAGAGTGAGTGCATTTATAGGTCAGCAGGAGAAGTTTGAACTGGATGCGGAAGCGGATAGGGAGCCAGTGAAGTGACTTGAGAAGGCCAACGGAAGCTGAGGGGCTCTAAGCCCCAAACACTGGCTCCTGTCCAGGCTGTGTCAGGGTTTGACTCCTTGAGCATGCCGTCTCCTCCCCGGGGGGGGGGTTTCTAATCCACTTTGCCCATCGGTGGCCGGCCATAACCACTGACACCCGGGCCCTCCAGTTGGTCAGAGAAGGCTACCTCCTTCACTTGGTCCGGACGCCTCCCTCTTTCTTTCCAATAGAGCCCCCTCGGATTCTCCTGCACCAGGCCCTGCTACTGCAGGAACTTGCCATTCTCATCAGGGATGGAGCCATGGAACCAGTACCCCTCCACCTCAGGGGCAAGGGGTTCCACTCCCGTTACTTTCTGGTCCCAAAAAGAACAGTGGGCCTAAGGCCCATTTTGGACTTGGGAAACAAGAACAAGTTCCTGGTGCTGGAGAAGTTCAAGATACTCTCCCTTGGAACATTGCTGCCCTACCTCCAGCAGGGAGATTGGCTATGCTCCTTGGACCTAAAGGATGATTACACCCACATCCTTATTCATCCCAATCACAGGCAGTACTTAAGGCTCATGGTCGGGGGTGACCACTACCAGTACAGGGTACTACCCGTCGGCCTAGCCTCCGCACCAAGAGTCTTGACCAAATGCCTGGCAGTGGTGGCCTACCTTTGTCTCCAAGGAGCCTTCATCTTCCCATACCTGGACGACTGGCTCTTAAAGGGAGACACAGACACCGAGGTGCAACAGGCCACAGCCCGCACCATCAAGGTCCTGCAGCATTTGGGGTTCGTGATAAACTACCCCAAGTCTCACCTCACTCCAGTGCAGGACTTGGAGTTCATAGGAGCTCATCTGTACACTCTCCAGGCAGGGCCTTTCTTCCCCTGGACAGGGCAGATCGCCTCAGGGCCCTGGTCACCGAGGTGCAATGCCATCATGCAGTCTCAGTGTGGTCCATGCTCTGCCTACTGGGCTACATGGCATCCTCTGTGCATGTGATTCCCAATGCCCGCCTCCACATGCGAGCAGCTCAGTGGTGTCTCCATTCACAGTGGACACAAACCATGAGCAGACTCCGGGACAGGGTCTTAATGTCCCGTCAGCTAGCAGAGTCACTCGACTGGTGGCAGGACACACACACTACCTGTAAGAGGGCATTTCCTTCCAGCCCCCAAATCCCCAGAGGGTTCTCACCAAGGATGCGTCCCTGCTGGGCTGCGGTGCCCACTATGAGGAACTGCGCACACAGGGCAACTGGTCCCTAGCGGAGAGCCAGCAGCAGATCAATCTGCTGGAGCTCAGAGACATTTTCCTGGCTATCAAGACCTTCACCACTGCCTGCTTAACTAGTCGGTGCTAGTCAAAATGAACAGCCAGGTCGTGATGTTCTACCTGAACAAGTGGGGGGGGGGGGGGGCACAGGGTCTCAGTGCCTCTGCCAGGAGGCAATAGCCCTCTGCTCGTACGCAGTCTATCAGGGAATACTCCTCAGGGTGGTATACCTCCTGGGCCAAGACAGTGCCCTAGCAGACAGGCTGAGCAGGGTCCTTCAGCTGCACAAATGGTGACTAGACCCAGGGTGGCACAGCAGCTGTTCCGACTCTGGGGAATCCCAAGTCTGGACCTCTTCACCAGCCCAACCGATTCTCAGCTGCCCCACTTCTGCTGTCCCCAACCGCATACGTCCTGGGTAGTAGCAGATGCTTTCCTCATCTCTTGCTCAGAGGACATTCTGTATGTCTTCCCTCCCATGCCACTTATTGCCCAAATCCTCTTCAAGGTCATGCAGGACAAAGCCTCCATGATCCTGGTGGCCCTGTGGTGTCCCAGGCAGCCTTGGTTTCCCCTGTTGCTCCGGCTCTCAACGGAGCTCTCGGTCCTTCTGGGGAACGCCCCGGGACTACTGACCCAGGAGGAAGGCTCCTTTTTCACCCCAACCTGGGGTCCCTGTCATTAATAGCATGGTTGCTGTACGGGGAGCCTTAGAATTCTTCAACCTCCCAAGGGAGGTGGAGGAAGTCCTCCTGGCCTTTCATAAGAACTCCACGAGACAGTCCTAGGCCTTTAAGTGGCGCAGATTCTCAGTATGATGTGACAAGCAACGGCTTGACCCATTCTCTTGCCAGGTGCACACAGTGCTACTGTACATGTTTTACCTTTCGCAAACTGGACTCAAGTCCAATCCGTCAGAGTGCACCTGAGCGTGTTCTTGGCAAAGCATCATTCCATAGAGGGCAAACCTCTTTCTGTGCAACCCCTCATTACCTGATTTATGTGGGGCCTCCTGCTCTCTAAGCTTCCCATCCTCCTGCCCCCAGCGGAATGGGACCTCAACGTAGTTCTGAGGCAACTCACCAAGCCACCTTTTGAACCTCTGGCTACCTGCCATTTTTTTTCTCTCTCCTGGAAGATCGTTTTTCTAGTGGTTCTCACCTCTGCCTGCAGAGTCAGCGAGCTTCAGGTTCTGGTGGCCGAGCCACTTTACACCAAGTTTTACAAGAATAGGGTCGTGCTTCGCACTCACTCTAAATTCCTTCCAAAGGTGGTATCCGCTTTCCACCTCAACCAGGAGGTGGTGCTCCTCACCTTCTTTCGACTGCCCCATGCTGACAAGGCAGCGGCCATTCTCCATAATCTGAAACGTAAGAGGACCCTGTCCTTTTACCTGCAATATACCCAGGGCCACTGCAAAGCCTTGCAGCTTTTCATTTCCTATGACCCCAGTCGATTGGGGGAGGCTGTTACCAAGCAGACCCTGTCCACCTGGGTGGCGGACTGCATCGCCTTCGCCCACGATAAGGCTGGGCTTTAGTTGGAGTGCTGGGTCACGATGCACAATGTCAGGGCTATGACGACCTGGTTGCAAGCCTATACTGTTTCCCTATGACAGACATCTGCGGGCACCACCTGGTCCTCATTTCACACCTTTGCAGCTCACTACTGCCTGGAGAGGGATTCCTGATGAGACAGCATCTTTGACCAGGCCATACGTAATCTGTTTGGGGTTTAAGCAACTCCTACAATCTGACCCTTCTTGATCAGACTATTGGAGTGATGGTTCTCCCTGGACACTGGGGTCCTTAATGTCTTTCCTCAAACTCACTTGCAGCTGCTCATGGCTGGGCCGTGTTTTTCTACAGGTTCTCGTTAGCCTGTAGCTAGGGAATCCCATATGTGAGGACTGTCTTCCTGCTTGTTCCCAGAGAAAGCATAGTTACTCATCTATAGAAGGTGTTCTTCAGGGACAGCAGGAATCAGTCCTCACAACTCTCCCTCCTCCCCTTTTGCCATCTTCTTTGTCGGCTCTAGCAATGTCATCTGACTGAGTAAGATGGCACCCTTGGGCCATGCATTCGTGGTGGCATCTCCCAAAGGTTTTCTTTGAAAGATGGGGAGATGCTTCTGCGGGGGCTCCGACGGTGCTGACGTCACCCGTATGTAAGGACTGATTCCTGCTGTCCTGGAGAACACCTGTTACAGGTGAGTAACTATGCTTTATCCACATGGAAATGCCCCAACAGTCTGTAACATGCTTATTACATATGCCTGTCATGCCAACAGGTCCCTGGTTGGAAACCAGTCGTATGGTCTTTATTTGCATCATTTTGCGTGCTTCTGTCAAAGGATCTCTGAGGGAGAGGAAGGGATTCTACAGAAGGGAAGACAGGATAAGCTTTATGATCTTATCTGTTGGCATTTTCTATATTTCTATGACATGGAAAAGGAGAAAAGAATGAGGTGATCAAATTGGCAGATGACACAAAATTATTCAAACTTGTTAAAGCAGCAGAGGATTGTGAGGAATTATAGAAGGATTTTGTGTGACTAGGTGACTGAGCATTTAAATGGCATATTAAATTTAATGTGGAGAAATGCAGAATGATGCACATACGGGAAAATAATCCCAGCTATAGATACAAAATGCTGGGTTCTAAGTTAGTTTTCTTGGGTGGTGACTCCTATCTTGGGACTCATTGTGAACAGTATGTTGCAGTTTTCAGTCCACTGTGCTGTGGCTGCTAAAAAAGCGATAAAATGTTAGGGATTATTGGAAATGGGATGGAGAACAAAACGGAGAATATCAGTATGCCCCAAGTACTGGGTGCAGTTCTGGTTGCCCCACCTCAAAAGGAAATAGTGCAACTAGTAACGGCTCAGAGAGGGGCAACCAAAATGATAAAGGGGCTAGAAGGACCTTCCTTATGAAGAGAAGCTAAAGAGGATATGATAGAATCATTAATGGCATGAAATAGTTCAATAGGGAATTGTTTGACATTTCAAACAGCACTAAAATAAGACCTCCATGAAACTAACAACCAGAATATTGAAAACAAATCATAGAAAGTTTTCTTTTATGTCTGAGTTTCACAACTTTAACAACTCGTTTGTGAGGATGGTTCTGTGCTTGCTTTTTTATTTAACCTCATTTACCTTAGGAATTGTGTTTTCAGCGAACTTATAGCCAATTCCCTTAATTTGGATTATGAACACTATAGTTCATTGCACTCTTTACATAAACCTTGTGGGTTGCCAAGAACCTCAAGGCTTCTGTCAGTTGAACTCAGTTCTGTTATTATGAAGTAAGTCTTTTCACAGAAACCTTTGTTAATCTAGTCAAGATCTATTAGAAACAAAATAATTATCTTACATTAATTACTAATAAGAACATAAGAAGACTACACCAGGACAAACCAAGCCACATCAAAAAGAGCCTTCACCCTGGCAGCCCCCGCCATATGGAACTCTCTCCCAGACCACCTCAGAGCAACAAACAACATCAAAGACTTCAGAAAACAGCTCAAAACTGAACTATTCAAAAACCATTTCAAGGACCTCATAGAATGACTTTTGATCAACCAAGTCAGATAGCAAAGCCACCATTGTAAATATGAATGTAAATATGTATCATAAGCACACAATGTATATAGCTTCACATCAAATCAACCACACTCCCTCACACAGTACACTGCGACAAATCAACACTGCATGCTACTGACAACCCCCCTTCTTTGATTGTTTGCTGTGCCAACCGCTTTGATTTCATGAGAAAGCGGTATACCAAGTCCGTTTAAATAAAATAATAAATAAGAAGTGCCATGCTGGAGAGATTAAGTTCACCATGATAATGTGGCAAATTACACTCTTTTTGAGATATGACTATGGTCATTCCAAACATTAAGATTCAGCGAGGAATATTTCAGAGAGACTCCCTATTGCTCCTTCTGTTTTGTGTGGAGCTTAATCCAATGAGTACTCTCATCAACTCTTTGGGATACAGATTTATCCTGAAATCCAAAGAAGGTAACAACCCAAAAACAACATCTCATTTATTATTTATAGATGATCTGAAGTTCTACAATTCCAGTGACCAACAATTAGCAGAGCAACTCCGAGTGGTGAAAAGCTTTTCTGATGACATCAGAATGACCTTTGGCCTTGACAAATGTGCTAAAGCAACTTTTTTTTTTTTTGAGGAAAACTGAGCAAAACAGAAAACATCCCCTGGCTGAGGGCTGTGACATCAAGGATCTTGAACAGGAAGGCATATATAATTATCTTGGAGTAGAGGAAGGAATGACACAAATTACTGAGAGAAAAAATCAGTAAAGAATACTGAGGAGTTTAAAATCGTTATTGAAAAGTGCTTTAACATCACGGAATAAGATACAGACAATTCTCCAGGACCAAGCAGGAAGTCAGTCCTCACATATGGGTGACGTCTGCGCCGACGGAGCCCTCGTGCGGCGCAATTCCCCAGCTTTCAAAGTAAGCCTTTGGGAATGCAGCTCGCATGCGCGGTCCCCTTCCCGTCCAAGGGTGCCATCTTGCTCAGTCTTCTTTTTTCTGCGGAGCCCGACGGACGTGTGTCGTTGTCACCTGGTAAAAAGTTGATTCTCCAGGACCAAGCAGGAAGTCAGTCCTCACTTATGGGTGACGTCGGCGCCGACAGAGCCCTCGCGGAGCAATTTTCCCCAGCTTTCAAAGAAAGCCTTTGGGAATTGCAGCGCGCATGCGCGGTCGTCTTCCCGCCCGAGGGTGCCATCTTAGCCAGTCTTCTTTTTTCCGCGGAGCCCTACAGACGTCCCCGTCTTGTCCCCGCGAAAAAGTTGATTTTCTTCTTTATTTTATCCTTTTTTCTTTCGGTTCGACGCCGATCGTTTTCCCGCCCGGACTCGCGACGCCGGTCTCGAGTCCTCTCACTTTTTTCGGTTTTTCTGACTTGGTCAGCTTTCGTTTTCGGTTTCCCTGGCAGCCCGGTCCTTTGACCTCGCAGGGGCCCTTTTTCCCCCGATGGCTGCCAGTGGGTTTAAGCGGTGTGGTCGGTGTGACCGAAATATGTCACTAACCGACACACACGACTTTTGCCTCCGCTGCCTGGGCCCGGATCATGAGGAACTGATCTGTGGGCCCTGCAGCAAACTGTCCTCAAAGGCGTTGAGAAGTCGGCGGCATCAGCGTGAGAGAATCTTCGCTGACCCCAGCCGTACCCGGACCTCGTCGGAGGCCTCCGTGTCGAAAGGCTCCAGCTCGGACCGTCGCCGGAGCTCCTCCGACCGGGGTTCTCCCTCCGGGGACCATCGTCGGAAGGAAAAACCCGCGAGGGCGGCGTCGGTGGACGCTCCTGGTTCCGCGAGGGCCAGGTCGCATAGCCCCGACAGCCGCCCCGGGTCCTTGGAGAAGGAACACGTCCCGAAGCGACCTCGCCTGGAGTCGGAGATGCCTGCCCGGGTAAGTCCTGTGGTCCTTCTGGACTCGCCTCCGCGACAGCCGACGTCGGGCCCGACGCCGTCGGGGCCCGAGTCGGGGGCTGCTGGGTCACCTGAGCTCGGACTCAGGTTGACGGCCTTGGAGAGCAGACTGTCAGCCTTCATGGACCAGCAGAGGGCACTGCTCGCTGGCTTCGCTGGCGTCGCTGCCCCGACCGCCGGGACGTCGACGTCCAAGTCGACCCCGGAGACCGAGCCGATCCTCGAGTCGATGAGAACTCGAGTCGATCCTCGGTCGAGGTCGCCCTCGGCCTCCCGTTCGGGACCGAGGTCGCCGACGCCGACTCCCTCGGCGTCGGGGCGGCTGGCGCCGCGCCCTGCCCGGGCCGACCCCACCGAGTCCTCGTCGGAGTCGGTCTGGGAGTCTGAGGAGGAAGAGTCACCTGATTCTTTCCGGACTCGGTGTGTCCCATCGGACTCACCGGAGTCCGAGCCTCGGAAGCAGTCCCCCCCGGAGGATGCCCGGTTCTCGGACTTCGTTAGGGATATGGCCAAGGCTTTGGCCTTCCCTGCGGATCCCGAGGAGGAGCCTCGAGCCGAAGAGCTCGACGCCCTCCAGTATGACTCTCCCGCGAGGGAACACTTTACTGTGCCGGTTCCTCCTATGCTGGAACGACTACTCTTCCGCATGTGGGAGAGTCCGGCCTCCTCGCCGGTCCTGAGCAAGCGGGTCGATTCTATCTATCGAGTCCGCAAGAGCCCTGGCTTTCAAAAGGCACAGCTGCCACACCATTCCATGGTAGTGGAATCGGCCATGCATCGTCTTAAGAGCCAGAAGATGCACTCCTCGGTGCCTCCTGGCAGGGAGGCCCGTAACCTGGATGGCCTTGGCAAGAAGTGCTTCCAGGGCTCTATGCTCGCATGTCGTGTCCAGACTTACCAGCTATACATGGGCATGTATCTCCGGGATCTGGCTAAAGAGCTAGCCGGATTCTCCGCTGGTCTCTCCGAGGAGCCCTTGCGGAGGTTCCTAGCCTTGTCCACTGGCATTCGGGAATGCTCAAAGTTCATGTCCCGAGCAGCCTATGACGGCTTTGAAGCCTCGGCTCGAGTGGCCGCAGCCGGCATCGGTGCCCGCCGACAGGCTTGGCTTCAGTCGTCAGACCTTGAGCCCTGGGTGCAGGACAAGTTGGTCGATGTCCCCTGCCGAGGCGAAAACCTCTTTGGCAAGCCCATGGCGGAAAAGGCTGCACAAATTGAGACTGAGACTCTCACCAGGACCAGGCTTTCTAGGAAGACCTCCGCCCCTTCCCAGAAAAAGAAGGGCTCGGGGAAAAAAGTCCTTTTACCCGAGGAAGGCGGCTGCCTACAAACAATACCCCCATTATCAGGCCCCTGCAGCTCCCCAACAGGGCCAGCAGGCCAAGGGACGGGGTAACGGGTCCCGTAGGCAGCAAGCCCCCAAGCCTGCACCACCAGCCCCTGCTCAGCAGGGTGGGGGCTTTTGACTCGCTCAGCATAGCCTCTCCCCCCCCGCTGGTTCCTCCCAGCACCGGAGGCCGGCTGGTTCACTTCGCCCACAGGTGGTCCAGCATCACCGCAGATGCCTGGGTGCTTCAGGTCGTGCGGGAAGGCTACCTTCTCCACTTCCATCAGGTCCCTCCCTCCTATTTTCCGGGAGAACCTCCGCGCCCCCCTCTGCACAGGGAGTTGCTCCTTCAGGAGTTAGCAGGTCTTCTGCAGGAACAGGCGGTGGAACCGGTGCCACACCACCTGAGAGGTCAAGGCTTTTATTCAAGGTATTTTCTGATACCAAAGAGAACAGGGGGCCTCAGACCCATCCTGGACTTGCGCAACCTCAACAAGTTCCTTGTGCGGGAGAAGTTCAAAATGCTTACCCTTGGAATCCTTCTGCCCTACCTCCAGCAGGGAGATTGGCTATGCTCCTTGGATCTAAAGGATGCCTACACGCACATCCTCATCCACCCAAGCCACCGCCAATACCTAAGGTTTGTGGTGGCAGGAAATCATTACCAGTACCGAGTACTGCCCTTTGGCCTGTCCTCCGCACCGCGAGTCTTCACAAAATGTCTCGCGGTCGTGGCGGCCCATCTCCAGCTTCACGGCCTCTATGTCTTTCCGTACCTCGACGACTGGCTCATCAGAGCAGCGTCCGCTCAGGAGGTCACCAACGCCACGTGCCGCACGGTGACTCTGCTGCAGCACTTGGGCTTTGTCATAAACTTCGCAAAGTCCACTTTGCTCCCCTCACAGGATCTCGAGTTCATCGGCGCAAGGCTGCACACTCCTCAGGCGCGAGCATTCCTACCGCTCGACAGGGCTCAGCGGCTCATGGACCTAGCCGACCGCTTTCGCAGCCAGCCCCTGGTCTCCGCCAGGCGCTTCCTGAGACTGCTCGGCCATATGGCTTCCACCGTCCATGTGACCCCCAATGCCCGCCTGAATATGCGGTCTGCTCAATGGTGTCTCCGCCAGCAGTGGCGACAAGCCACGGGCGGCCTAGCAGACCTAGTGCGCGTTTCCGAGCCGCTGGTCTCGTCTCTCCGGTGGTGGCTCCGGCAGCCGAACCTGATATTCGGAATGCCTTTCCAGTCACCTCAGCCGACCCGGGTGCTGACCACCGATGCATCCCTCCTGGGCTGGGGAGCACATTGCCAAGAGGCACGTACTCAGGGCCTCTGGTCCACGTGGGAGTCTGCTCAGCAGATCAACTTCCTGGAGCTCAGGGCGATCCGCCTGGCTCTCAAGGCCTTCTCCCACCTGACTTCCCAACAGTCCGTCCTTGTCCAGACGGACAATCAAGTTGCCATGTTCTACGTGAACAAGCAGGGGGGCACGGGCTCCTTCCTCCTCTGCCGGGAGGCACAGAGGCTCTGCTCTTGGGCCGTCAGTCACGGCATTCTCCTCAAGGCAGTTTATCTCCCGGGCCAAGAAAATTGCCTTGCAGACAAACTCAGCAGGGTCCTCCAGCCGCACGAGTGGCGTCTGGATCCCTTGGTGGTTCAGAAGCTCTTCCTCAAGTGGGGTCTCCCCACGGTGGATCTCTTTGCCAGTCCTCACAACCGGCAGCTTCCTCGCTTCTGCTCTCGTCGGCCACACCCCCTTCGGGTGGCGGCGGACGCCTTTCTGATCTCGTGGTCGGGGAGCCTTCTGTACGCTTTCCCTCCCATCCCGCTGGTCTCTCGGACTCTTTTCAAGGTTCTCCGAGACAAAGCCTTCATGATCCTGGTGGCCCCTCGCTGGCCCAGGCAGCCGTGGTTTCCGCTCCTGCTGCAACTGGCGGTGGAGGATCCAATCCCTCTGGGGGTGCAACTGGATCTCCTCACTCAGGATCAGGGGTCCCTCCTGCACCCCAACCTCAGGTCTCTCAACCTCATGGCCTGGCTGCTGAGAGGGTAGTCCTTGCTCCCCTTCTCCTGCCGGCGGAGGTGGAGGAGGTCGTCTTGGCTTCGCGACGGCCTTCTACCCGCAAATGCTACGCCCTTAAATGGCGTCGCTTTGCAGTCTGGTGTACCCAACAGTCTCAGGATCCCTTCTCCTGCCCGGTGTCGGTGATCTTGCAGTACTTGCTCCACCTCTCTAATCTGGGACTTAAGTCCAACTCCGTCAAAGTTCACCTCAGTGCTCTTTCAGCACATCATGTGCCGGTGGACGGCAGACCTCTCTCCAATGACCCTCTCGTAGCGAGGTTTCTCCGAGGTCTCCTTCTACTTAAACCACCTCTGCGCCCGCCAGCGCCTGACTGGGACCTGAATGTGGTTTTGCAGCGGATCACCTGTCCGCCTTTTGAACCTATGGCTACCTGTTCTCTCCGTTTTCTGTCTTGGAAAACACTGTTCTTGATAGCCCTCACTTCCGCTAGACGCGTAAGTGAATTGCAGGCCCTCGTGTCTGATCCCCCTTACACTCGGTTCTACAAGAATAGGGTAGTCCTACGGACTCACCCAAAATTTCTGCCTAAAGTGGTCTCCCCTTTTCACATCAATCAGGAGGTGGTACTTCCAACCTTCTTTCCCAGACCACACTCCAGCCGAGCTGAGACGGTCCTCCATACCCTGGACTGTAGAAGGGCATTGAACTTCTACCTTGACCGTACGCGGGAGCACCGTAAAGCTGCTCAGCTTTTTGTGTCTTTTGACCCCAATAAATTGGGGCTCCCGGTCTCCAAGCGTACTCTGTCCATCTGGGTTGCGGACTGTATCTCTTGGGCTTATGGGGCAGCCGGACTCTCCTTAGAAAGTCGAGTCACGGCTCACTGCGTTCGGGCAAAGGCCACGTCAGTGGCTTACCTCCGCTCTGTTCCGCTGGCAGACATCTGCCGGGCCGCTACTTGGTCTTCGAGCCAGACTTTTGCGGTCCATTACTGTCTCGTGAGGGAGTCCCGTAGGGACAGTGCTTTCGGACAGGCAGTCCTCCGTAATCTCTTTGAGGTCTGAGCAACTCCTACCCTCCATCCCGGATGTGGGCTACCGGTGGGTGATAATTCAGCGAAGATTCTATCCTTCTGTGCTGCTGAGCTAGAGGGAGCTCATTTTTGTGCTTAGGGTCTCCGGTAGCCTTGAGCTTGGGAGTCCCATAAGTGAGGACTGACTTCCTGCTTGGTCCTGGAGAAAGCGTAGTTACTCACCTGTAACAGGTGTTCTCCAGGAGCAGCAGGAATCAGTCCTCACTACCCTCCCTCCTCCCCTTGGAGTTGCAATCGTCTGCTTATGTTTTGCAAATATTTTTATGCTGTCTTTTTTAGCTATGTCATCTGACTGGCTAAGATGGCACCCTCGGGCGGGAAGACGACCGCGCATGCGCGCTGCAATTCCCAAAGGCTTTCTTTGAAAGCTGGGGAAAATTGCTCCGCGAGGGCTCCGTCGGCGCCGACGTCACCCATAAGTGAGGACTGATTCCTGCTGCTCCTGGAGAACACCTGTTACAGGTGAGTAACTACGCTTTTTCCTGCGTTGGATTCGTGTTTTTTGCCAGGTTCGACGCCTCTTCCCCTTCCCGCTTGGGCCTGGTACACCGGTATCGAGCCCGGAGCTACTTTTTCGGTTTTTGTCCTTCATGACTAGCGCTCGCGCTTTTTTTCTCTTTTTCACTGGCAGCCTGGTCTTTTGACCTTGCAGGGGCCCTTTTTCCCCCGATGGCTGCCAGCAGGTTTAAGAAGTGTGATCGGTGTAAGAAACTGATGTCAGCAGGTTTAAGAAGTGTAATCGGTGTAAGAAACTGATGTCTCTCACCGACACCCATGACTGCTGCCTCTAGTGCCTCGGGCCCGACCATGACCCGTTGGTCTGTGTCCTGTGCGGCAAAATGACCTCTAAGGCACTGAGGAGCTGTCAGCATCAGCATGAAAGGCTTTTTTCTGACTCCACGTCTGGCCGGACCCGGACTTCGTCAGAGGCCTCGACATCTCGGGAGTCTGACCCCGAGCACCTAAGGGGGTCTCCTTCTCGGGAACACAGAAGAAAGAAGAAACCCATGAGGGCGGCGTTGGTGGACGCTCTTGGCCCCACGAGGGCGGCATCGGTGGACGCTCTTGGCCCCTCGAGGTCCAGGTTGCATAGCCCTGACCGCCGTCCCGGGTTCTCGGAGTCGGAGAGGCCTGCCAAGTTGCCTCGAGTGGAGCCGGAGTCCCCGAGTCACATGAGTGCTGTTGTCCACGTAGACTCCCCTCCGGGGGAGCTGACGTCGTCTGGGCCCGAGTCGGGGGCTGCCGAGTCTCAGGTTGACGGCCTTGGAGAGCAGCTTGGCTGCCTTCATGGAGCAGCAGCAGGTACTGATCGCCGGTTTGACCGGTGCATCTGCCCTGACCACTAGGACCTTGACGTCCAAGTTGACCCCGGAGGCCGAGCCGATCCTCGAGTCGATGCGGTCTCGAGTCGATCCTCGGCCAAGGTCCCCCTCGGCCTCCTGCTCGGGCGGATGGCGTCGGTGCCCGCCTGGCCGGAGCCGCTCGATTCCTCCTCAGAGGGGTCGGAGTGGGAGACGGACGACGAGGAGTCCCAGGACACTTTCCGGACCCGGTGCGTCCCATCGGACTCACCAGAGTCCGAGCCTTGGAGGAGGTCCCCACCGGAGGATACCCGGTTCTCGGACTTCGTGCGGGACATGGCCAAAGCCTTGGCCTTCCCCACGGATCCCGAGGAGGAGCCTCGAGCCGAAGAGCTCGAGGCCCTCCAGTATGACTCTCCGCCTAAGGGGGCCTTTACTGTACCGGTTCCTCTGATCCTGGAACGACTGCTCTTCCGCATGTGGGAGGCACCGGCCTCGGCGCCGGTTCACAGCAAGTGGGTCGATTCCACTTATCGAGTCCGTAAGAGCCTTGGGTTCCAAAAGGCACAGCTACCGCACCACTCCATGGTTGTAGAATCGGCCATGCATCGTCTGAAGGGAGGCCCGGAACCTGGATGCCCTCAGTAGAAAGTGCTTCCAGGGCTCTATGCTGGCTTGCCGTGTCCAGACTTACCAGCTGTACATGGGTATGTACCTCTGAGACCTGGCAAAGGAGATTGCCGGGTTTTCAGCTGGCCTCTCCGAGGAACCTTTGCAGAGGTTTAAGGCTTTGTCATCCGGGATTCCAGAGTGCTCAAAGTTTATCTCTCGAGCAGCCTATGATGGCTTTGAGGCTTCGGCCGGCATCGGTGCACGCCGTCAGGCCTGGCTACAGTCATCGGACCTCGAGCCATGGGTACAGGACAAGTTGGTCGATGTCCCTTGCCGAGGTGAGAACCTTTTTTTTTTTTCCATTTAATTTTTATTGAGTTTATGCAAAAGCGAAAGCAATACAAACTTAATAGGACCATCGTTGATACATCTTGATCCATAAACAACCATCAACCTTGTTATTATTCCCTGGTAGCTCATATAGCTTTACAAAAAATCTAATGTGGTCACTTTATAGAGCTTATAGAATAAAATGAAAATGTGTTTATCAGCTCAACAATTAACCTTGAGTTCAGTAGCTATTTAGTACTATATCTAAGCCTATCCACCATATGCAAGAGAGGTCTCAGAATTATATGAGGCGTGAAATCAACCAGACTTGCTGGAATGACAATGCCTTCAGTGGATAAAGACAGCAAGATTCCCCTGAAGAAACAAAGGGTGAAACGAGTGAGCGCTTCACGGTTAGACGTCGGGACTTTCTGAGATTATCTGTTGGAAACGAAACCATCTGTGAAGTTTCTTCTATTTGGACACCTTTTGGAGTCTCTTATAAGCTGCAACAGATAAGCACAGTCTTTTCTACTTTAAAAATGAAAGTGCCTAAGATGGCACATTAATGAGTTTAGTCTGATGGACTGTGGAGAGAAACATCGAGCCCTATAATATAAGGCATTGAGAGTTAAAAGCATTATCATCAATAGAACATTTTATTAGTAACTATAGATAAGCTATTAGTAAATAATTAAGGTTATAGATTTTATTGAAAAGTTTAAGTATAATAAAATACCAACAAAAATATTTTTTTCAAAAGATAAAAAAGATAAAAAAAAATATATAAAAATAAATCCACACAATGCATTAAGAATAGAGGTGGTTGATGTTGTAGAAGGCATTGGCATTCCAGCAAGTCTGGTTGATTTCACGCCTCATATAATTCTGAGACCTCTCTTGCATATGGTGGATAGGCTTAGATATAGTACTAAATAGCTACTGAACTCAAGGTTAATTGTTGAGCTGATAAACACATTTTCATCATATAGCTTTACAGCCTATCATTAATACTCCCCCCTCCCCCCCCCAATTTCCCCCCCCCCCTTTTTGTACCCGCAGTATCCATCAACCCCTCTGTTGTTGTTGTTAAGTGCCGTCGAGTCGAAGTCGACTCATGGCGACCCTCTGGATAGCTATCCTAAATTGTGTTCGGTCTTCAGTCAGGCGGCTCATTGTTGACAGCCTGGTACCCGTAGCTGCTGTTATTGTATCGAGCCATCTCATTGCTGGCCTTCCTCTTTTGCGTTGACCTTCTATCTTGCCAAGCATGATGTCTTTCTCTAATGATCTCTCTCTTCGCATGATGTGTCCAAAGTATGAAAGTCGAAGTCTTGTCATCTGAGCTTCTAAAGAAAGCTTAGGTTTGATCTCCTCTAGTACTGACTGGTTTGTTCTTCGGGCAGTCCATGGTATACACAGTATTCGTCGCCAGCACCATAATTCAAAGGCATCAATTTTCTTCCTGTCTGTCTTTTTCACTGTCCAGCTTTTTATAGCACATAACAAACACCTACAGTACAGTATCTAGCCCCTCTAGATTCCTACCCCCCTTCCCCCTCCCCCTCTCCCTCTCCCCTTGCACATACCCTACTATCCCCAGCACACTACCCTCACATCGGGTGTCACCACCATACCGCCACACTCACCTTCCACCCTTGCCCGGTCCCCCTTCCCTTCACGCCTCCAGCCACCGCCAAACCCCCTGCCAGTGCACCCCACTCTTCCCACCTTCCCCCCATCTCATCTCTGTTAATTTGTGCATCAAGCCCACCTTCGCCACTCTTCTTGCAAATCCTGCCAACTTCGGCAGACGCTGTCCCCCCCAATGTTGGGCTATTTCACATCTAGCTGCCGCTATGCAATGGTGCAGAACCTCCTCTTCCTGTCTCGACATGTCTCTTTCAAAGATGTGCAACAAGCAGGCCTCTGGTCTCCCATGCAATCTGTGCCCAGTCATACTATAGATCACCTCTAGAACCTCCACCCAGTACGCCTGAATCTTATCACACTTCCACCACATATGCATCCAATCACCTCTTTCATAACATCCCCGCCAGCATAAATCAGTTTGGGCCTTCCCTGCCCGATGCCTACGTACTGGCATCCAGTACCATCTGGAGAATACTTTATAGGCATTTTCCTTGATTTGTGTTGCTATAGACACATGAGCTATGGTCTGGATTACCTTATCCCAAGCCTCCACATCCCAATTCACCCCTAAGTCCTCCTCCCATTTCCACATATGATTTAACTTGCAGTCACCAGTCCCCATCAGGCCTTTATAAATTCTGGACAAAACCCCTTTTTGGCCCAAATGGCCAGTACATAAGGCCTCAAACCATCCCCTATTATCCCATAGATCTCTCCAAACCTTCGGTTGCTTAATAAAATAGCTCAGCTGCAAATATGCAAAATAATCACTCTCCTTCAACCGATATAGGTCCTTGAGGCCTGCAAACTCATAGATCCCCTGAGAATGTACGACTTGAGAAACACAAGTCAGCCCATGCCTTGCCCATCTCCGTAGAGTTTGCTCTCCAGGGCCCTGGCCCTGGTCAAAACATGCCTCAAGTGTCATCCCCTGTATGTAGCCTTTGCCATGAACTAGCTGTGATTTATATCGTCTCCAAAGGTGCAAGCTGTGCGCTACCAGGGGGTTACGCAACTGCGTATCCGGGCACTTGCGCCCCCTCCAAATCACTCGTTCTAGTCCCTCC
This sequence comes from Ichthyophis bannanicus, assembly GCA_033557465.1. NCBI lineage: Eukaryota > Metazoa > Chordata > Amphibia > Gymnophiona > Ichthyophiidae > Ichthyophis > Ichthyophis bannanicus. The sequence continues at coordinate 1,901,647,876 of CM066031.1, forward strand.
CCCCCCCACCACCTCACGCTCCATTTTGGACCCACTGTTTTGAGGTTTCTCGTTGCCACTCATAGATCGTTTTTAGTTGTGCCGCCTCGTAATACGTCTGTATATTAGGTACCCCTAGCCCCCCTTCCCCTTTGCCCTTTGCAATACCCGCATTGCCACCCGTGGGCGCCGCTGTACCCATATAAACCTATTAACTAGCCTTTGTATCCTACACAAACTCTTCTTTGGCACCCATATTGGGAGCGTTTGAAATAGGAACAATAGTCGAGGCACGAGCATCATTTTAACCGTCGCGATACGCCCAAACCATGAGAGGTATCCTCTCCCCATCCCTCTAACCAGTTCTCAATCTTCCCCAAGACCCTCCTATAGTTCAATTTATATAACTCGTCTATTTTTGCGCTGATCCAGATACCAAGGTAGCGAATACTCTCTTGTGCCCATTAAAGGGGTACTTTCTATCCAGTAGGCTCGCCGCTTCACCAGAAACCGTTAAATTAAGAATTTCTGATTTTGTCCAGTTGATTGCAAAACCCGACAATGCACCATATTCCTCTAATTCCCACATCACTACGGGGAGTCCCACCCGTGGTCTGGTCATGCTCAGGATGATATCATCCGCAAACAGCGAGATTTTATAGGCACTGCGTCCCACTTGTATGCCTAAGATATCCTCCCGTTCTCTCACCCGCTGTGCAAAAGGCTCTATTGCTAACGCAAACAGTAGCGGTGAGAGGGGACAGCCCTGCCGCGTTCCCCGCCCCTGATCGAAGAAACCTGAGTGGGCCCCATTTACCCTCACACACACTTTGGGATGAGCATAAAGAGCCTGCACCCATGTTGAAAACTCATTCCCCAGCCCCACTTTCTCCAACACCCGGAAGAGAAAGGGCCAAGACACCTGGTCGAAGGCCTTTTCTGCTTCCAATGAGAGAAGTAGCGCCTCTCCCCCGCTTTGCTCAACGGACCATATGATATTAAGGATCTTCCTGATATTATCCGCTACTTGTCTACCAGGGATAAAACCCGCTTGATCATGATGTATCAGTTTTCCAATAACCTTGTTGAGCCTCATGGTCAGTATCTTAGCCAAGAGTTTAGCGTCTAAATTAAGTAGAGAGATGGGTCTATAAGAGGCACACTCTTGTGGGTCCTTCCCTTCCTTAGGAATCACTGTTATATCCGCCCACCCCATCGTTTCTGCTAACTTCCCTCCCCCCCGTGGTTGATTGAATAATCTCGCCAATGGCTCTATTAGAAGTTCTCCGAATCTCCTATAGAATCTTGCTGATAGACCGTCTAACCCGGGCGCCTTTTCTAACTTTAATTGTTTAATTGCCCTCCGCACCTCCTCCTCCTGTATAGGCCTATTAATTTCCTCTTGCTCTCCCTCCCCCAATTTAGGCAAGTCTATGGAATCCAAATACCTATTAACCCTACCGTCCAATGGGGGTCTCTAGCTTTATACAGTCCCCAGTAATACTCCTTAAAGGCATCTCTAATGTCCCCATCCTTAGTAACTATCTCTCCTCCCGGCTTACGAACGTTTAGTATATGTGCGCGAAGCTTCCGTTGCTTCAACCGCTGCGCAAGGTACCTCCCAGCCTTATTCCCCCCCTCAAACGTCTCCTGCCTTAAAAGCTGCAGCTTGTACTGTATTTTTTCCGCCTGCAGCTCATTAAGCTGCGCTTTCGCTAACAATACCTGTCCTCTATATGCTCACCCCCTCCCTTGTCCATCCAAATCTTCCAACTCCATCAAACGAACTCTCAACTTCCACTCTCTGCTCTCCCGCTCCTAATTTTTTCGTGCTCCCCATTTAATGAATACTCCTCTCATCACCGCCTTATACCCATCCCACACTCCTCCCCACCAGACCTCCCCGTTATCATTAGTCTTGAAATAATCATGGGTTTCTTTCTCCACCTCCTCTCGAACCCCTCCCATCTTCCAAAAGTGACTCGTTGAGCCTCCAAAATCTTATTCCCTGTCCTTCATCTGCCGTTCGCCAACTGGCCACCACTGGGGCGTGGTCCGACCAGGTAATGGCCTCCATTTCGGCCCCGGTTAGCCGTCCCCCCATCTCCTTAGAGACCCAAATGGCATCAATGCGGGAGTAGGACCCATGTACGGGTGAAAAGTAGGAAAACTGTCGCCGTCCCGGATGCTGGAAACGCCACGCATCTACTAAACAATGCTGCGTGACAAACTTCAGTACCTCTTCCTATCTCCCCTCTTACCCACTCTTATCCCCGTGGCGTCCCAAGCTGGATTCCACGTCAAATTGAAATCTCCCCCAACTTCCCCACCCCCTCGTTTAGTTTTGTCCAGAATTCACGCTGTGACCCTGTTGGTGCGTAAACATTCACTACACAATACCATACATTCCCCACCTTCACCCGCACCATTACATATCTCCCCTCTGCATCCCTTTCAACCGATTGCACCTGCATCTTTAATCGATTGGCAAACAATATAGCAACTCCTCCCTTCTTCCGTGCGACAGTATTTGATGCATGAATACACACCTCATAACCCTGGGGTTTAACCAGATGCTCTGTGGTTCTTGTCAGGTGCGTTTCCTGAATCATCACTATATCCGCTCTCTGTCGGGCTATCTCTGTTAACAACTGTCGCCGTTTAAACGGCGAATTTAGCCCCTTTACATTCAGTGTGACTAGTTTTAACTCACCCATTATTCCACACCCTCCCCACTCCCGTGCCCCTACCCCCTAAATCTCTACCCTCCCTCCCCTCCCCCCCTCATAAAGAGAGAATTGTCTTCCATACTGGTGACCTATGCGTGGGCCCTGCCTGGCCCCATGCTACCCACCCCCTTCCCCCCTACTGCACTACTCCCTAGTACTAAACCCCTCCCGTACACCCCTTACCCTTCCCTACTCAATCCTCCCCTTCCCTTCCTCACCCCTCCCTCTATCCTCCCCTCTCCACCCCTTACTACTCCATGCCTACCATCTAATCCCTCCCTCCACCCCCCTATCCATCAACAACCTCCTCCTACCCCCCTCCCTTCAATCTAGATGTGATTACAATCACTGTTCCCTCTAAGCTGTGCACGTGTGCGCGCGCACACACTTCACTGAGCGAGCGCACATACTTTACAACAGAGCGCACAAAAATTACGGCTCTGATTCTGATAGAAAACAACACAGACGTCTTAAAATTTAAAAGTTATGATTGTAATTACTAAAAATTTCCCGCTTCATTTAGTAATCATCTATTTTCATTTAATTTGATTAAAATCAATGTGGTGTACGTACTGTATTCTGACATGTAGTCAAATTTTAAAGTATATAACTCCGAGTGTCGTTATGTGGCGCACAAAAATTTAACCTTCCTTCAAAAGCTGCACACAGCTGATATTTTATGCGCACACAGCCTACAGAAAATTAGAGGGAACATTGATTACAATGTCAAAGAAAACATAGCTGGTCAACATTAAACACCAAATCCTCCCCCCCCCCTCTTTTCCCTCTGCATATTACTTCAGTGCTATAGAAAAACATATCTGTACAACATTAGACATAGAGTCCAGCGTTTCAACCATCTCACTGCTCCGCTCCATGTACTCCTGGGCTCTCTCTGTTCAGTCTCGCCATCCTGCTGCCTGAGTTAGGAACTCTATGCCATCTCTGAAGACTCCGTTTCGCAGCGGAGGGCATTGCAGTGGTTGCCTGTACTCCTGTCTTGGGTCCGACCCCCTCCGGCAGGTTAGTTAGGCCCAGTTCTTTAAGCACCGTCCAGGCCTCCGCTGTGGTGTGGACCCGTCTCGACTTTCCCTTAACTGTAACCAGCAAACCAAAGGGAAACAGCCACTTGTATCTGAGATCCTCTCTTCTCAAATACGTCGTCACCTCTTTAAGGCTCCGTCTACGTTGCAGTGTTCCCGCTGAGAGATCCTGAAATATTTCCAAGTGGTGTTCATCCCAGAGTATCCGCCGCACTTTTCTTGCCGCTCTCAACAGTCCTTCCTTAACTTTAAAAGAACTAAGACACACTACGATATCTCTGGGTTTATTGTCTCTTATCGGCCCTAGGCCTCTGTGAGCCCGCTCAATGTGCGCTGGCACTAACTGCATGTCTCCCTGCAGGTCTGCGCTGACTACTAATGATTGGAAAATTTTAAGCAATACTTCTTCACAATTTCTATACTGGGGGTCCTCTGGGAGTCCTCGGACTCGGAGATTACATCTCCGGGACCTATCTTCAAGGTCTTCCAGTTTCACCTGCTGCTCCTCCTGGACCCGCTTAATTTCCCCCCAGCCTTTTTGTAAATCTTCAATTTCATCCCCTTGTTGTTCCACCTGGGTCTCCATCTCCTCCATTCTGCTTCCTAAGTCCACAAGATCTTGTCGCAGTAGTTGTATGGACTCTTTAAGTTCAATTAGCCAGTCCTTCAATTGAGTTATTCCTCCTGGGCAGCAATCACGCTCCTGCTCTTCGCCCAGGTCTTTTGATTCTTCCCCCTGCAAGTGGCACTCTTTCTCCCCCTCCGTTCTGCTTTTTGCAGCTGCATAAGGAGAGCGGAAGTCCACCAATTTCTTCCGTGTCGCCAGGTTACTTTTAGTTTTGTCCATACTGCCACTGAAGGCCTCTTAAACAATACTGGGGTCACGGTTTTCCAGAACCTCTCCCTGGCGCAGCTCCCTGTCTCTGCTAGTCCCAGGACCTCTGCAATCTGCGCTGTTTTCTACAGGCCTTTGCACCGCTATGCACTCCTTCTCTGCTATGGCTCACCTTGCAATCCACCAAATCGCCAGCCCGCTACATGACTCCTCTTCAGCCGGTGATCCAACGGGGGAGAACTATTCCCAGTCCCCTATCATCCATACAAGGCTCGGCACCGTGATTCCTCCGTGCTGCTCGTCTGCCAACACACTCTCAGGGGTACTAATCTCCCACGCTGCTGGCTGATACGCTTGGTGTTGGATTTTGCACACTCTCCTGTGCCGGTGCAGTATGTGTTGTTTCCCTTTATGCTCTCCTCTCCCTCCGGCACATCTGTGCTCCTCTTCTCTGCTACACAGCTCAGGCGGCCGCCCTCAACACACACACCTCATGAGCTTTGAGCCGTTGCTTCTCCGCCTCACTCGCTCGTCTGTGCGGTCAGCCAGTGCACTCTCCAAATGCCCAGATTGCAGACTTCTCACCTCGCCTTGCCTCCTCTCCGGTGCAAGAGATTTCGTCTCCACTGCCCCGTTATGTGCCGCGTTCCTAGACTGTGCTCCCCGACCTTCCGACGAGGAGCTGTGTCACCAAGGCCTCTCTCTCTGTTCTCCCTGCTGCTCTACCACGCGGCCCCCTTCGCCGGTACTTCTCACCGCCGGACGGATGGCTTCAGGGGTCAATTTCAATCAGCGCAGCCTTCTTTCGAGTGAGGGTCCTCTCAGGGGTTGTTGCCGCATGAATGTTTCTCTGCCTTACAATATTTCAGGGGTTTTTTTTGCTCATTAACCAGGCTTTAGCGGCGGAGCTCAGCTAGCTCGCCGCCATGCGGTCCGCTGACGTCACCGGAAGTCGGTGAGAACCTTTTTGGCAAACCCATGGCTGAAAAGGCTGCAGAACTCGAGTCTGAGACTCTCACCAGGACGTCCAGGAAAACTTCTGCCGCTTCTCAGAAGAAGAAGGGCTCAGGGAAAAAGCCCTTTTACCCAAGGAAGGTTACTGCCTACAAATCCTACCCTCAATTTCAGGCCTCTACAGCTCCCCATCAGGGTCAGCAGGCAAGGGGCAGGGACATGGGCCCCGTAGGCAGAAATCCCCCAAGCCATCAGCTCCGGCTCCTACATAGCAGGGAAGGGGGGTTTTGACTCCCACTGCATAGCCTCTCCTCCTCAGCTGGCTCCTCTCAGCACAGGAGGCCAGCTGACACTCTACGCCCACAGGTAGTCAGCCATAACAGGGGATACCTGGGTACTGAGCATAGTCCAAAAGGGCTATTTGCTCCACTTCAACCAGTTACCCCACTCCTATTTTCCAGGGGAGCCTCCAAGACTCCCTCTGCACAGGAACCTCCTCCTTCAGGAGTTGGCTTCTACAGGAGCAGGCGGTGGAACCGGTGCCTCATCACCTGATAGGCCGAGGCTTCTATTCCAGGTACTTTCTAGTACCAAAGAGGACAGGAGGCCTCAGGCCCATCCTAGACTTGTGAAATCTCAACAAGTTCCTGGAGAGGGATAATTTCAAGATGCTTACCCTTGGGATACTGCTGCCCTACCTCCAGCAGGGAGATTGGCTATGCTCCTTAGACCTGAAGGATGCTTATACTCACATCCTCATTCATCCAGACCACAGACAATATCTCAGATTTGTAGTGGGAGGGAGTCATTTTCAATACAGAATACTTCCATTTGGCCTCACCTCCGCCCCCAGGGTTTTCACCAAGTGCCTGGCGGTGGTGGCGGCCTATCTCAGAAACCAGGGCATCTTTGTCTTCCCATACCTGGACGACTGGCTCATCAGGGGTCAGTCTCCACAGGAGGCCAGACAGGCCACCCTTCGCACTGTTTCTCTTCTCCAGCATCTAGGCTTTGTCATAAACTTCGCAAAGTCCACTTTGCTCCCCTCACAGGGCATGGAGTTCATAGGGGCAAGATTGGATACCCTCCAGGCGAAGGCTTATTTGCCCGAGAACAGGGCCCGCAGACTGATGGCTCTGGCCAAACAGTTCCAGAGCGGTTCTCTGGTCTCCGCCATAAACTTCCTAAGGCTCTTGGGCCACATGGCATCCACAGTCCATGTAACTCCGAATGCCCACCTGCATATGCGACCTGCTCAGTGGTGCCTCAGAGCTCAGTGGGTGCAAGCCCCAGGCGACTTGAAAGACAAGATAAGGGTGTCCAAACTGCTGGCAACCTCCATGCCGTGGTGGCTGCATCTCCCGAACCTAGTCCAGGGGGTGCCTTTTCAGGCCACTCCTCACACACAGGTGCTGATAACCGATGCTTCCCTTCAGGGCTGGGGTGCACATTGCCAGGGGGCTTGCACTCAGGGCCTCTGGTCTCCTTGGGAGTCCACACAGCAGATCAATCTGTTGGAGATGCGAGCTATCCGCTTAGCTCTACAGACTTTCTCTAATGTCCTCTCTCACCAGTCTGTCTTGTTCAGACAGACAATCAAATGGCAGTGTTCTACGTGAACAAGCAAGGAGGCACAGGCTCCAAACTTCTGTGTCAGGAGGCACAGGCCCTGTGCTCCTTGGCAATCAAACACAACATGTTTCTCAAGGCAGTTCATCTGCCTCACCAGGAAAATTGCCTGGCAGACAGATTGAGCAGGATTCTGCAGCCTCAACGAATGGCAGTTGAATCCTTTGGTGGTCCAAGGGGTCTTTCTAAAATGGAGTCTTCCAACCATCGATCTCTTTGCGAGTCCACTGAACCGTCAGCTACCCAGGTTCTGTTCCAGACAACCGCATCCTCTGCGAATAGCAGCAGATGCGTTTCTAATCTCTTGGTCTATGGGCCTACTTTATTCATTTCCTCCCACGCCTCTAGTGGCCCGTACCTTGTTCAAGGTTCTTCGGGACAAGGCCTCGGTGATTCTGGTAGCCCCCAGATGGCCGAGGCAGCTGTGGTTTCCCCTCCTTCTACAGTTGGCGGTGGACACTCCACTCCCTCTGGGGGGTGCAACCCAATCTCCTGTCTCAGGATCAGGGGTCTCTTCTGCACCCCAACCTCAAATCCCTCAATCTGATGGCCTGGCTGCTGAAAGGGTAGATCTAGCCCCTTTACCTCTTCCTAAGGAAGTGGAAGAGGTGGTTTTGGCCTCTAGGAGGCAATCCACCCGGAAATCTTATGCCCTCAAGTGTCGTAGGTTCTCCAACTGGTGTGCTCAGCGCCGGGAGGATCCTTTTTCGTGCCTGGTTCCAATGGTGCTGCAGTACCTGCTCCACCTCTTGGACCTAGGCCTTAAATCCAACTCTGTTCGGGTCCACCTCAGTGCTCTATCGGCACACCACTCACAGGTAGAGGGCCAATCTCTGTCGGGCCACTCCTTGGTGTCCCGTTTCTTCAGAGGCCTGCTTCTGCTCAAGCATCCAATCCATCCACCAGCCCCTGAGTGGGATTTAAATGTGGTCTTGCAACAACTTACTTGCCCACCATTTGAGCCGATGGCTACCTGTCATTTATGCTTCCTTTCCTGGAAGGCCTTGTTCTTGGTGGCTCTTACCTCGGCCAGGCGTGTGAGTGAACTACAAGCTCTGGTTTCTGATAGACCGTACACACGGTTCTATAAAAACAGAGTGGTCTTGCGGACTCACCCTAAGTTCCTTCCGAAGGTTGTCTCCTCCTTCCACCTCAATCAGGAGGTGGTTCTTCCAACATTCTTCCCCAGGCCGCCTGCCAGCCGGGCTGAAACGGTCCTGCATACCCTGGACTGTAGAAGGGCATTGTCCTTTTACATAGACCGTACGCAGGGGCATCGAAGGGCTGCTCAGCTCTTCGTATCTTTTGACCCTAATAAACTGGGGTTGCCTGTCTCCCAGCATACGTTGTCCCTCTGGGTAGCGGATTGTATCGCCTGGGCGTACAGGGCAGCCGGCCTCTCCTTGCAGGGTCGAGTCACGGCCCACCGTGTCAGGGCGAAGACCGCGTCAGTAGCCCACCTCCGCTCTGTTCCGTTGGCAGACATCTGCCGGGCTGCTACCTGGTCTTCAAGCCAGACTTTTGCGGCTCACTACTGCCTCGAGAGGGAGTCCTGTAGGGACAGTGCTTTCGGACAGGCGGTACTCCGTAATCTCTTTGAGGTTTAGGCAACTCCTACCCTCCGGCCCTTGTGTTGGGCTACCATACGGGGGCGTTCTCAGAAAGGATTCTTTCACAGATGCTGACGCTCTAGAAGGAGTTTATTTTTCAGCTTGGGTTCCGGTAGCCTGAAGCTAGGGAGTCCCATATGTGAGGACTGACTTCCTGCTTGGTCCTGGAGAAAGAGTAGTTACTCACCTGTAACAGGTGTTCTCCAGGAGCAGCAGGAATCAGTCCGCACGACCCTCCCTCCTCCCCTGGAGTTGCAGTCATATACTTTATTTTGATTTTTACTGTCTTTTAGCTATGTCATCAGACTGAGCAAGATGGCACCCTTGGACGGGAAGTGGACCGCGCTTGCGCGCTGCATTCCCAAAGGCTTTCTTTGAAAGCTGGGGAAATGCTCCGCACGAGGGCTCCGTCGGCGCCTACGTCACCCATATGTGAGGACTGATTCCTGCTGTTCCTGGAGAACACCTGTTACAGGTGAGTAACTACTTTCAGCTGGCAATTCCTGTACTCTCATACAGTTTTGGGATTGTAGACTAGCTTCTCAAAGATATTGAAAAATTGGATGTGCGAACAAGAAGACTCCTCCATGCTCATGAATTAATTTACAAGAGTCAGTGTATGCCAAGACTGTACATCCCTAGAGCTGAAGGAGGGCTAGGCCTCATAGAGATAGATCACACATACAGAGCTACTATCCTACTATCTTACCTAACTGCATCATCAGTTCCAAATGCACAAAAAGTGCTGAAATATGAAAGTAAACGTCCAGAATCTGTCTCCAAAATCAAACTTGGACAAGCATTCTTACGACTAGAATTAAAGAGTGAGAATCCACAGACATACATAGGGAAGGAAGTAACAGAATTTGTAAAACAAGAGAAAAAACTCTTCAAAGAATTAGATGAACAAAGACAAACAAGTGGCAAATGCACAGATAGAGTGGGACATACAGAGTGTTACTCCAGCAATCCTTTGTTGATCAAGAATGAACACATGAATGGTTGAGGAGAAGTGAATTGAAACCAAAGGATGAGAGATCAATAGTTGACGTCCAGGACAGCAGATTATGGACAAGATGGTTTACAGCGAGCATTGAAAGAACTGGCAACACAGACATATGTTGATTCTGTGATTCACCTCATAGTTGATATGAAGTTCTGATGGCAGAAAAGTTTTATACAGAAAGACAATAATGTACACGCCTCATCCATTGGAAGCTCTGTAAGCACTACAATATTACTGTGCCTGAAAAGCACTGGGATATTGACCTTAAGATAATTACAGAGAATGAGGAGGTTATGATCACCTGGGATACTCCCAATGTGACTGATAAAAAGCTGGATGCGAGGAAGCTGGATATAGTGGTTAAGGAGAAAAATACCAGAATGACATTGATAATAGAGGTGTCAGTTCCAAGCAACTACTCTGTGAATCACTTGGGAGAGGCAGAAGATCCTGAAACACCAAGAAAATGTGGCAAAAAGATACAGAAATATTTTCCACTGTGTTGGGTGCCACAGGCTTGATTAAGAATTTCCAAGCACATAGTAACGTGGAGGCACATTCCATTGACTGCGTCCAGGCCCCTGTGCGTCCAGTCGGAATTGGGACACCCAGGGGTACACCCGATTCTGATCCTGTGGGGGCTAGACGTGCCCTGCGGGATCAAAATCGGGTCTAGGGCCTGTACATGCAGACTGGGACCCAATTCCAATCAGTCTGCATGTACAGCCACCTGCCCGGCTACCTCAGTCAGGCTCCTGAATGGAGCCGCGGTGCCATGGCGTCCTGTTGCCATGGCATTGCAGTTACATTCAGGAGCCATGATCGCCGGCCGCCGACCACAGTCTTACTTCCCTGTAGCCTGACTGCCAATCTGGCCTCTTTGGCCAGGTTTGGGCTGCAGGGAATCCCCCGCACCCCACACCTTTCTGACTCTACTACTACTACTACTATTTATCACTTATATAGCGCCACGCACGCAGCGCTGTACAGCACCTGGGCCTACCGTCTCCTGACGTCCAGGGGGACTTATTCCACCTCGGAGGTGGAATAAGTTCCTCGTCAAAGTTCCCCTAGATGTACAGGGCCGACCTCAGAATCGCCCCTGTATTTTTCAGGGTCACAGACCACCCATGCATCATCCTTGCTCTGCTTCTGGAATGCCTCCTCCCGCCCCCATCTAAGCCTCCCTGTACAAATGCCTTGCTCGTACAGGGAGGCTTTTGATGGGGATGGCAGGGGGCAAATAGCAGGGATGGATGTCCAAACGAGATGGAATAGACCCCATAGTATATGACGGCAGATAAAGATAATCGTGGTCCATCTAGTCTGCCCAGCAAGGTGGCAAGAGTAGGTGCACCTGCCGCTCCGTGCAGATCATCCCTCCCCAAGCCTTTGTTTAGCCATGCAGGTCACCCCTATTTGTTGAGATAGCAGAGACAGTTAAGATTATTTTGATTTTATCTTGTTGCTATAAAGGGATCCACTGTGTTTGTCCCATGCCATTTTGGATTTTGTCACTGTAATAGCCCCTGCCACTTCCATCGGAAGGACATTCCAAGCATCCACCAGCCTTTCAATGAAAAAGTATTTCCTGATGTTGCCTTTCAGTTTACCCACTTGAAGCTTCATGTTATGTTCTCTAAGCAGCTTCCCCATTTTTGATAAAGGTCGGTTTGTTCATTAATACCCTTTAGGTATTTAACCCGCTTTGGACAGCTCGCATATTCTTTCTCTGTTCTGGATGATTTATTAGATTTGTTACACTCAAACAACTATGAAATACCGGCAATACTAAAAAACATTAAAACTTTGCAGAAAATAGAAGTTTCACATAGTGTATGTTTTTCATACACTGGTCCGATATAGTATATTGTCCGTCTTCAGAAAAGATAGGATTCAGTTCCAATATTCATTGACATAAACATACTGTATGATACTATTGAAACTGCAGTTTTCATTTAAAACACTTTATTATGATATAATATAGTTTTTCAACAGTCCATTCTGACGGCGGAATATGATACACATGAAAACACTTCTGATGCAGTGCGTCGATATTGCACCATTGAAACACCTAGAACAGAATGCTTGACAGCAATTAGTTTCGACAACATATTAGCCCAGCATATGAAAAACATACAAGGCCGATATACGCACCAATAACTCTGACACTAAGTAACTTACAGTTATCTAAACCTATTTTCTAAAGTCTACAAATACTTTTATTTGCAAAATAGTAGCTATTACAGCAATATAAGCTACTTACTATTTTTTGTGATCTTTTTATGTTGAGCCGCCAGTACCGTCAAAATCAGCAAACTTTGAATACCTATTAAACTAACTAGATCTCAGATAAAAAATCTGTATATAACACTTTTTGACATAACGATAATAGCTAAACATAGTTCCATTGAATTTATAACCATTAATTAGTAAACAGTTGAGTAGTAAGTATGGAAACCTTATTATGTAAAACATACGCTGGTGCAAAACGGGTTAAAGGTCTTTATCATATTTCCCCTGTCCCTCCTGTCCTCTCCTCTAGAGCATACATATGTAGGTTTTCAAGTCTCTTCTCATATATCTTCTGGCACAGGCACCACACCTTGATATATTAACCATACACATAACATCTTACAAACTCCGGCAGGAGGCTCTCTTTGGTATGATGCAAGTACTATGTCGAGCATTAGCAATAAATTTGAGAGACTGAGATCATACTCCACATACCCTGGCTCAGAAGTGAGGCTCATGACTGTCATTCATGACTCATTTGGAGAAACTGCCCCGAGAGATTGATAGTTGCAGCCCAGGACTGCGGCTTATGGATGAGATGGTTTACAGCAAGCATTGAAAAAAAACTGGCAAAACAAACATATGTCGCTTCAGTGGGAAAGAGCTGGAGACAGTGACTCACCTTGCTGACTGAAAATATCTATACAGAAAGACACAATAAAGTAGCACGCCTCATCTATTGGAAACTTTGTAAACATTACAACATTACTGTGTCTGAAAAACATTGGGATCATGACCCTAAAAGGATTACAGAGAATGAAGAGGTTATGATCACCTGGGGGATACTTCCATTCCGATCAATAAAAAGCTGGACACTAGGAAGCTGGATATAGTGCTAAAGGCGAAACACTCAAACGGCATTGATTATGAAGGTGTTCATTCCAAGCGAATACTCTGTGAATTACGTTGAGAGGGAGAAAGTCTTCAACTACCAAAAAATGCAGCTGAGACCAAGAAATTGTGGCAGGAAGATACCGCGTTATTTCCCATTGTGTTGGGTGCCACATGTTTAACTAAGAGGAATTTCCAAGCACACCTTGATAAGCTACCCATACACGTAGCATCTTACAAATTCCAGAGGAAGGCTCTCTTTGGCACAGTGCAAGTACTACACCAAGCATTAACAGTAAATTTGAGAAACTGAGATCATACTCCAAATACCCTGGCTTAGAAGTGATGTTCATGACTATTATGCTATGCGCAAAACTCACCCATTTGGAGAAACTGCCCGGCAGACCAAAAGTCCATTAAGCCCAGTGTTCTGGTTAAAACAGTGGCCAATCCAGGTCACAAATACCTGTCATATCCCAAAAATAGCCAGTTCCATGCTACTTATCCCCAGGGATAAGCAGGGGTTTTCTCTTGGTCTACCTTAGAACGGTTTATGGACTTTTCCTCCAGGAATTTGTCCAAACCTTTTTTTTTTTAATTTTTGATTTTTATTTGGTACAGTACAAAATAACATATCATTTTTCTTCTCCTTTATAAAACAATGGTATAACATGCATATGGCTGTATCCATCTGCCCAACATTTACCTAATTCTATCCTTACTTGATATTACTTTACATTATATACTTTTCTCCATTTATCTGTACATTTTTATTTTAATATTCTCTTCAACTCCCCTCCTCCCTCCTGGATCCTGCGATGCACCTGTCCTCTTTTTACTATTCCCTTCTGTAAGCTTGGTTAGTTTCAGCCCACTAATTCGTTATCCACCCTTTGTAACCACTCAGTGTACTTTTCCCATCTCCTTTGAAAGATCTCAATCTTGTGCGTTTTATGTGCAGTGATATCACTCATCCTATAAATATAGGCTAGTCTACTTAATATCTTCTCAGGTGCTAGTGCTCTCTCAGACCTCCATCCCTTCACTATTTCCATCCACACTCTAATTGCAAGCATCTTCAACATATACACCAAATCACTTTTCGGATCCCCCCCCCATTCATTCATTAACACTCCAGCTGGTGTGATATCTCCCATCCAGCCCACCATCACCCATGTAAGATCCGACATCCACTGCCACGTTTGCAGTAGCACTGGGCAACTCCACCACATGTGCATATACTCCCCCCTCTTTCCATACCCCTCCAACACAGCGAGTCATTATATCTCCCCATCTTATACAATCGGACTGGGGTTAAATACATTCAGAACAGCATCTTATAACAATGTTCCACACCCCTCCAACACAGCGAATCATTATATCTCCCCATCTTATACAATCGGACTGGGGTTAAATACATTCAGAACAGCATCTTATAACAATGTTCCACACCCCTCCAACACAGCGAGTCATTATATCTCCCCATCTTACACAATCGGACTGGGGTTAAATACATTCAGAACAGCATCTTATAACAATGTTCCACACCCCTCCAACACAGCGAGTCATTATATCTCCCCATCTTATACAATCGGACTGGGGTTAAATACATTCAGAACAGCATCTTTTATAACAATGTTCCACACCCCTCCAGCACAGCGAGTCATTATATCTCCCCATCTTACACAATCAGACTGGGGTTAAATACATTCAGAACAGCATCTTATAACAATGTTCCACACCCCTCCAGCACAGCGAGTCATTGTATCTCCCCATCTTATACAATCGGACTAGGGTTAAATACATTCAGAACAGCATCTTATAACAATGTTCCACACCCCTCCAACACAGCGAGTCATTGTATCTCCCCATCTTACACAATCGTACTGGGGTTAAATACATTCAGAACAGCATCTTATAACAATGTTCCACACCCCTCCAACACAGCGAGTCATTGTATCTCCCCATCTTATACAATTGGACTGGGGTTAAATACATTCAGAACAGCATCTTATAACAATGTTCCACACCCCTCCAGCACAGCGAGTCATTATATCTCCCCATCTTACACAATCGGACTGGGGTTAAATACATTCAGAACAGCATCTTATAACAATGTTCCACACCCCTCCAACACAGCGAGTCATCATATCTCCCCATCTTACACAATCGGACTGGGGTTAAATACATTCAGAACAGCATCTTATAACAAAGTTCTTGGATTGCTTCCGAGACCACGGGTATTTTTACCCTGTCATATATTTTTTCCCATCTCTGAGAGTCCCAGTGACCCCCCCCCCCCCCAAGTCCGTCTCCCAGGCCCGCATATGCGTTCCTTGGTCCATGGGTCTACTCAGTGCTTTTTGTATAGCCTAGAAATCACACCTCTTGATAAGACTCCCACCCTAAACATCATCTCAAATAATGGCTCTTTGCTACTCAGGCATTCACACTAGCACTCCTTGTGGCCTTGGTCAAGTCACTTAACCCTCCATTGCTCAGAAAAATCCAAGTTATCAATGTCCCTGTTTAATGTACAGTACATTTACCAAGTTTAAGTTACAATGTAAACCGCTTTGATTGAAATGATAAAGCGGTATTAAAAAAAACCTGTTAAATAAATAAATAAATGTATATGTTCCCTCCCCCAAAAGTGTGCCAATTGGAAATAACCATACCAATCACTCTTTTCTATTTGGAACTCTCGCTGAAGCTTCTTAAATGGCCCTCCTCAGATAATACCTGTCCCATACACTGTAACCCTTTCTCATGCCATTTTTGAAATATCCCAGAACTTTCTCCTACCAAAAACTCACATTGTGTGATCCACTGTGCCCTAATATTTCCTCCCACATGTGTTAGCACCTTATGTTTCCTGTCCCAGGCTCGAAATATACTTGTCATGTATGGGTTCTTAACTAAGCCTCTTTTTCTCTCCTCCCTTCTCTTCAGCATCATATCTGTAATATAGTTGGGTCTTACCATCTCCTGTTCTATTCTACTCCATTGAGGCCCATCCTTCTCCAACCTCCACCCCATTATTGCTCGCAGCTGTGCCACCTCATAATACCTTGCAATCTCAGGGACTGCCAGACCTCCTTCCTTTTTCTCTCTATACATTATTTTCCTTTGCACCCGAGGGGGCCTGTGTCTCCAAATAAAGGAGAAGATTCTTCTCTGCACCATATTTAACATTACAGTGGCTATCCGTTCCATCTTACTAAATCCATTAACACATTCTTTACAATTGGCTCATAATTCAACTTGTATAGCTCAGACCTCTCTGCACTGATCTCGATCCCCAGGTATCTCACACTTTTATTAGCCCATTTAAACGGAAATGTATTTCAAACCCTACCTTCTTCCTGTAAGTCCAACCTTAATTTTAGCACTTCTGTTTTCCCCATATTCATTTTGTACCCTGATACTGCACTATCTTTCATAATCTCCTGTACTAGCACTGGTATAGAGTTCTATGGTTATCCAAATGTATACATCACATCATCGGCAAATAATGAAATTTATGCTGCTCCTCACTCACCTTTATTCCATGTATTTCCTTATTCTGTCTGACACTTTCGGCCAGTGGTTCTATCACCATTGCAAACAGGAAAAATCGGGCATCCCTGCCTTGTACCTCTGCCTAGCTTAAATTGCTCTGAATATGCCCTATTTATCCATATACGTGCCTTAGGCTCTTCGTAGAGCGCCTCTATCCATTTCTGGAAGTTCTCTCCCAGTCCCATTTTCTTCATAACTACAAACATGAAAGCCCATTCTCCTCTGTCAAAGGCTTTCTCCGCATCCACTGCCAATGTAACGCCAGTTTTTAAAAAGGTTTCCAGGGATGAACCGGGAAACTACAGACTGGTGAGCCTGACGTCAGTACCAGGAAAAATGGTAGAAACCATTATAAAGAACAAAATTACTCATCATAGATAGTCATGACTTAATGGGAGACAGCCAACATGGCTTTAGACAAGGAAGATCTTGTC
The DNA here is from genome assembly GCA_033557465.1 of Ichthyophis bannanicus. NCBI lineage: Eukaryota > Metazoa > Chordata > Amphibia > Gymnophiona > Ichthyophiidae > Ichthyophis > Ichthyophis bannanicus. The sequence goes on from CM066031.1 coordinate 1,901,664,782, forward strand.
TTACTAATCTGTTGTTTTTTTGAAGGTGTGAATCAACAGGTAGACAAAGGCGAGTCGGTTGATATAGTGTATCTGGACTTTCAGAAAGCCTTTGACAAGGTCCCTCATCAGAGACTTTTGGCAAAACTAAAAAGTCATGGGATAGGAGGCAGTGTACTAATGTGGATCAGGAACTGGTTAAAAGATAGACATCAGAGGATAGGGCTAAATGGCCAATTTTCCCAATGGAAAAAGGTAAATAGTGGAGTACCCCAGGGATCTGTGCTGGGTCTGCTGCTTTTTGACATATTTTGAGATACCAATCATATCTAACTTCTCATTTACTGCTATATTTAACATTTCTTATGTATTACCTTTCATGTTATCAAGGCGGTTTACATTGAACAAACTGAAATTACATTGAACAGGGCATTATAACTTGGAGATAACTATTTTACAGGGAGCATGGGCAATGGAGAGTTAAGTGGCTTGCCCAAGACCACAAGGAGCACCTGTGGGACTAGAAACCCCAGTCCTTCCGGCCCAAGGTTACTGTCCTCTAGTGGGATTTAAACCCCCGACCTTCCAGCCTGAGGTACCTTGCCCCAACCACTAGGCCACTCCTCCCTCACCTCCCTTCCTCCCTCATATATTCTAACTCCTCCCATCTTACATTTTAGACTTCTAGCATTTTCATAAAATCATTTTAGATGTCGTATTTTATTCATATTAATCTGGTTATCGGTGGGCAGGGGTAATTTGGAATCTTTAAGCTCTCTCTGCTCTGTACTTAAGGGCATTTGGGTTATTTTTGTCTTTCTCCAGGACCAAGCAGGAAGTCAGTCCTCACATATGGGTGACGTCGGCGCCGACAGAGCCCTCGCGGAGCAATTTTCCCCAGCTTTCAAAGAAAGCCTTTGGGAATTGCAGCGCGTATGCGCGGTCCCCTTCCCGCCCAAGGGTGCCATCTTGCTCAGTCTTCTTTTTTCCGCGGAGCCCTACAGACGTTGTTTGTACTTCACCGCTAGAAAAGTTGATTTTATTTGTCTTTTTTCTCGGTTCGACGCCGGTTCTTTTCCCGCCCGGACCCGCGACGCCGGTTGCGAGTCCGTTCTTATTTTTTGGTTTTTTGTCCTTCGTGACAGATTTCGTGCCTTTTTTTCTTTTTCACTGGCAGCCCTGTCTTTTGACCTCGCAGGGGCCCTTTTTCCCCTGATGGCTGCCAGCGGGTTTAAGAAGTGTGATCGGTGTAAGAAGCTCATGTCTCTTACCGACACACACGACTACTGCCTCCGCTGCCTCGGACCCGATCATGACCCGATGATCTGTGGTCTGCGTGGCAAGATGTCCTCAAAAGCGTTGAGGAGTCAGCAGCATCAGCGGGAACGTATCTTCTCTGACTCCGGCTGGGCCCGGACCTCGTCAGAGGCTTCGACGTCTCGGGACTCTGGTCCTGAGCATCGTCGAAGTTCCTCTGAGCGGGGGTCTCCTACCCGGGAACATCATCGGAAGAAGAAATCTGCGAGGGCGGGGTCGGTGGACGCTCCTGGTTCCTCGAGGGCCAGGTCGCATAGCCCCGATAGCCGCCCCGGGTCCTCGGAGATGGAGAGGCCTTCCAAACATCCTCGTCTCGAGATGGACTCGCCCGCTCACGTGAGTACTGTAGTCCTCGTGGACTCGCCTCCGAAGGAGCCGACGTTGGGCCCGACGCCGTCGGGGCCCGAGTCGGGGGCTGCTGGGTCTCCTGAGCTCGGACTCAGGTTGATGGCCTTGGAGAGCAGTCTGACTGCCTTCATGGACCAGCAGCGGGCATTGATCGCTGGCCTCGCCGGTGCTTCTGCCCTGACCACTGGGACGTCAACGTCCAAGTCGACCCCGGAGACCGAGCCGATCCTCGAGTCCATGAGGGCTCGAGTCGATCCTCGGTCACGGTCTCCTTCGGCCTCCCGTTCGGGACCGAGGTCGTCGATGCCGACTCCCTCGGCGTCGGGGCTGATGGCATCGATGCCCGCCCGACCGGAGCCACTCGACTCCTCCTCCGAGGAGTCAGCCTGGGAATCCAAGGACGAAGAGTCACCTGGTTCTTTTCGGACTCGGTGTGTCCCATCGGACTCCCCCGAGTCTGAACCTCGGAGACGGTCCCCCCCGGAGGATACCCGGTTCTCGGACTTCGTGCGGGATATGGCCAAGGCCTTGGACTTCCCTGCGGATCCCGAGGAGGAGCCTCGAGTCGAAGAGCTCGATGCCCTCCAGTATGACTCTCCCCCAAAGGAGGCCTTTATTGTACCGGTTCCTCCGATGCTGGAACGACTTCTCTTCCGCATGTGGGAGAGCCCGGCATCGTCGCCGGTGTTAAGCAAGCGGGTCGATTCCGTTTATTGAGTCCGCAAGAGCCCCGGGTTCCAAAAGGCACAACTACCGCACCATTCCATGGTGGTGGAATCGGCCATGCATAGACTTAAGAGTCAGAAAATGCACTCCTCGGTGCCTCCCGGTCGGGAGGCTCGAAGCCTGGATGCCCTCGGTAGGAAGTGTTTCCAGGGCTCTATGCTTGCTTGTCGAGTCCAGACCTACCAGCTCTAATATGGGCATGTATCTCCGAGACCTGGCTAAAGAAATAGCCGGGTTCTCTGCTGGTCTCTCCGACGAACCTTTGCAGAGGTTCCAAGCCTTGTCAACTGGTATTCGGAAGTGTTCAAAGTTTATCTCTCGAGCAGCCTACGATGGCTTTGAAGCATCGGCTCGAGTAGCCGCAGCCGGCATCGGTGGCCGCCAACAGGCTTGGCTTCAGTCATCCGACCTCGAGCCATGGGTGCAGGACAAGTTGGTCGATGTCCCCTGCAGAGGTGAAAACCTCTTTGGCAAACCCATGGATGAGAAGGCTGCACAGATCGAGACCGAGACTCTCACCAGGACTCGGCTCTCAAGGAAGACCTCTGCCCCTTCTCAGAAGAAGAAGGGCTCGGGGAAAAAGCCCTTTTACCCGAGGAAGGCGGCTGCCTATCAACACTACCCTCATTATCAGGCCTCAGCAGCTCCCCAACAGGGTAAGCAAGCCAAGGGACGGGGTAATGGGTCCCGTAGGCAGCAAGCCCCCAAGCCTGCACCACCGGCCCCTGCTCAGCAGGGTGGGGGTTTTTGACTTCATCAGCATAGCCTCTCCCCCTCAGCTGGTTTCTCTCAGCACAGGAGGCTGGCTGGTCCACTTTGCCCACAGGTGGTCCAACATCACTACAGATACCTGGGTGCTTCACATAGTCCAAGAAGGCTATCTTCTGCACTTCCACCAGGTACCTCCCTCCTACTTTCCAGGGGAGCCTCTCAGACTCCCTCTGCACAGGGACTTACTCCTTCAGGAGTTAGCAAGTCTTCTTCAGGAACAGGCTGTGGAACCGGTGCCCCACCACCTGAGAGGTCAAGGATTTTACTCCAGGTACTTTCTGATACCAAAAAGAACAGGAGGCCTCAGACCCATCCTGGACTTGCGGAACCTCAACAAGTTCCTCGCAAAGGAAAAGTTCAAGATGCTTACCCTTGGAATCCTGCTGCCCTACCTCCAGCAGGGAGACTGGCTATGCTCCTTAGATCTAAAGGATGCCTACACTCACATCCTCATCCACCCCAGCCACAGACAATATCTCAGGTTTGTTGTGGGGGGCGGCAATCATTACCAGTACAGAGTACTACCCTTTGGCCTATCCTCCGCACCAAGGGTGTTCACCAAATGTCTAGCAGTGGTGGCGGCTTATCTAAGACTTCAAGGCCTCTTTGTATTTCCATACCTCGATGACTGGCTCATCAGAGCACAGTCTTCCCAAGAGGCCACTCACGCCACGCACCGCACTGTGGCTCTGCTTCAGCACTTGGGCTTTGTCATAAACTTCGCAAAGTCCACTTTGCTCCCCTCTCAGGACCTCGAGTTCATCGGCGCAAGATTAAACACGCTTCAAGCGCGAGCCTTTCTGCCTCTCGACAGAGCAAACAGGCTCATGGATCTTGCCAGCCACTTTCACAGCAATTCCCTGGTCTCTGCCAGGCAATTTCCGAGACTGCTCGGCCATATGGCTTCCACAGTCCATGTGACCCCCAATGCCCGCCTGAACATGCAGCCTGCTCAATGGTGCCTTCGCACACAATGGCATCAGGCCACTGGGAGCCTAGCGGACTCCGTACAGATCTCCGACCCGCTGGTCTCTTCTCTGCAATGGTGGCTTCATCTGCCAAACCTAGTGCTAGGAATGGCTTTTCAGTCTCCTCCGCCTTCTCAGGTCCTGACGACTGATGCTTCTCTCCTGGGTTGGGGAGCACATTGCCAAGGGACATGTACTCAAGGCCTCTGGACTCCTTGGGAGTCTGCCCAGCAGATCAACTTCCTGGAGCTCAGAGCTATCCGCCTGGCTCTGAGGGCCTTCTCCCACCTCACTTCTCACCAGTCTGTGCTGGTCCAGACAGACAATCAAGTTGCGATGTTCTATGTGAACAAACAAGGGGGCACAGGCTCCTCTCTTCTCTGTCGGGAAGCACAAAAGCTGTGCTCTTGGGCCGTCAACCGCGGCATCCTCCTCAAAGCTGTTTATCTCCCGGGTCAAGAAAATTACCTGGCAGACAAACTGAGCAGAATCCTCCAACCACACGAGTGGAGATTGGATCCGTTAGTGCTTCAGCGGATCTTTCTCAAATGGGGCCTACCCACCATGGATCTCTTTGCCAGTCCTCTCAACCGGCAACTTCCCCGATTCTGCTCTCGACAACCGCATCCTCTCAGAGTAGCGGCGGATGTTTTTCTTCTCTCCTGGTCCACAGGCCTTCTGTATGCCTTTCCTCCCATGCCACTGGTGTCTCGGACGCTCTTCAAAGTTCTCCGGGACAAAGCCTCAATGATCCTCGTGGCTCCCCGGTGGCCGAGTCAGCCCTGATTCCCGCTTCTGATGCAGCTGGCGGTGGACACTCCTCTCCCTCTGGGGTTTCAGCCCGATCTCCTGACCCAGGATCACGGGACTCTCCTACATCCCAACCTCCGGTCCCTTCATCTGATGGCCTGGTTGCTGAAAGGGTAGTCCTTGCTCCCCTCCTGCTGCCTCCAGATGTCGAGGAAGTCGTCTTGGCCTCCAGGCGACCCTCCACCCGGAAGTCCTACGCTCTTAAGTGGCGTCGGTTCTCCGTCTGGTGTGCTCAGCAATCTCAAGATCCCTTCTCCTGTTCGGCATCAGTGGTCTTGCAGTACTTGCTTTGCCTCTCCAATCTTAGACTTAAGTCCAACTCGGTCAGGGTCCACCTCAGTGCTCTTTCTGCGCATCACATGCCGGTGGATGGCAGACCTCTTTCCAGCCACCCTCTAGTGGCTCGTTTTCTCAGAGGCCTCCTTCTCCTTAAACCACCTTTGCGCCCACCAGCCCCTGACTGGGATCTGAATGTGGTTTTACAGCGGATTACCTGTCCGCCTTTTGAACCTATGGCTACCTGTCATCTTCGTTTTCTTTCTTGGAAAACCTTATTCTTGGTAGCCCTCACTTCTGCTAGACGCGTTAGTGAGCTACAGGCCCTAGTATCTGATCCTCCTTACACTAGGTTCTACAAGAATAGGGTAGTCCTACGGACTCACCCTAAGTTTCTTCCTAAAGTGGTTTCCCCTTTTCACATTAACCAGGAGGTGGTACTTCCGACCTTCTTTCCCAGGCCACACTCCAGCCGAGCTGAAATGGTCCTGCATACCCTGGACTGTAGGAGGGCGTTAACCTTCTACCTTGACCGTACGCGGGAGCACCGAAGGGCTGTTCAGCTCTTCGTGTCTTATGACCCCAATAAGTTGGGGCTCCCTGTCTCCAAGCGTACTCTGTCCATCTGGATTGCTGACTGTATCGCTTGGGCTTATGGGGCAGCCGGCCTCTCGTTGGAAAGTCGAGTCACGGCTCATCGTGTTAGGGCGAAGGCTGCGTCAGTAGCTTACCTCCGCTCTGTTCCATTGGCAGACATCTGCCGGGCCGCTACTTGGTCTTCAAGCCAGACTTTTGCGGCCCATTACTGCCTGGAGAGGGAGTCCCGCAGGGACAGTGCTTTCGGACAGGCAGTCCTCCGTAATCTCTTTGAGGTATAGGCAACTCCTGCCTTCCGTCCCGGATGTTGGGCTACCGGTTGGAGGCGTACTTAGAGAAGATTCCTTCCTTCTGTGCTGCTGAGCTTGAGGGAGCTCCTTTTTTGTGCTTAGGGTCTCCGGTAGCCTTAAGCTTGGGAGTCCCATATGTGAGGACTGACTTCCTGCTTGGTCCTGGAGAAAGAGTAGTTACTCACCTGTAACAGGTGTTCTCCAGGAGCAGCAGGAATCAGTCCTCACAACCCTCCCTCCTCCCCTTGGAGTTGCAGTCCTATGATTTCGTTTTTGCTAATTTTTGCTGTCTTTTAGCTATGTCATCAGACTGAGCAAGATGGCACCCTTGGGCGGGAAGGGGACCGCGCATGCGCGCTGCAATTCCCAAAGGCTTTCTTTGAAAGCTGGGGAAAATTGCTCCGCGAGGGCTCCATCGGCGCCGACGTCACCCATATGTGAGGACTGATTCCTGCTGCTCCTGGAGAACACCTGTTACAGGTGAGTAACTACTCTATATTGGAACCTCTGTCGATGTGCCCTAACTTCAGTCTTTTGCTAGTATCCTTCAAGGATGCATTGTTCCGAACCATGCACTCTTGGGCAACTCACTCCAACACATAACACCAATACTAGCTTCCCTTCACTGGTTACCAATACAAAGCAGGATAATATACAAAACAATAATAACCTCATTCAAAGCATTAAATGACATGGCTCCGACTACACTATGTAATCTAATATGCAAAGAACCAACTAAGCCTACTCACAGAAAAGGACAATTAAATAAACTAAAGATTCCGAAAGACTTCAAAAAAGCACATAAATTAACCAACAATAGAGCCTTTTCCCACATAGCTCCAACTATCTGGAATTCCCTACCAGAGGATCTACGATCACTAACAGAGATCATGGAATTCTGAAAAAATTAAAAACGTATCTATTCACAAAACACTATAATACCATGGAAAACCTTGCACTCAACTTAGATAAAGGCTAAACAGGTATCTGACCACAAAGTACAAACCTTCCCACTTAAATGGACAACACACATAGCTTAAACGAATTGACGACCCAATCTCCTATGCCCTAATACCTCACATGTATATAGTTGTATCTGTTATGTACTGTCTTACGCTTTATAGACACTACACTGTTAGTTAATTGTTATTCACAATGTTCCAGTTTAAATATACTGTTTAGTTTACTAGACTTAGCTTTGTTTAATTTAAGATGTTCTATGTAAAATTTAAGATGTTCTATGTAAAAGAAACTTCGCTTTGTTAATTTGTTGTTAATTGTACACCGCAACTGATCTCTGGAAGATGCGGTATATAAATGAGTGTTAAATAAATAAATAAATAAATAAATCTGTTGGCTTTCTCCTATTATCTAGTTTAAAAGCTGCTCTATCTCATTTTTGAAATGAAAGACAAAGAAGAAATGGTGTTGCATTTATAATAAAGAAGAAACTTGCAAGAACTGTAATGAAATACAATGCAGTCAGCGAACGCTTAATCTCTATTCGTCTACGAGGAATGCCTATCAACACAACTATAATTCAAGTATATGCCCCAACAACAGCTGCAGAAGAGAATGAAATTGAAGAGTTCTATGAACAAGTACAAGCTGAAATTGACAGAACATGCAAACAGGATATCCTGATAGTCATGGGTGATTGGAACGCAAAGGTTGGCAACAAAGAAGAAGACAAAGTAGTTGGAAAATATGGACTTGGCAACAGAAATGAAGCTGGAGAAAGACTGATATAATTCTGCAAGACCAACGATCTATTCATCTCAAACACCTTCTTCCAGCAACACAAGCGGCGACTGTACACATGGACTTCACCCAATGGATTGTATAAAAATCAAATTGACTACATCTGTGGAAGTCAACGATGGAAAAGCTCTATAACATCAACAAAGACAAAACCTGGAGCTGACTGTGGTACAGATCATCAACTGCTAGTATGCAAACTCAAGCTAAAGCTGAAAAAGAGCAAACCACTCATGAATGCAGCAAAATATGACCTTGAGAATATACCACTGGAATTTAAAGACTGCCTGCAAAATCGATTTGCTGCTTTAGATACAAATGATAGAGTTCCAGAAGAGTTATGGAATGACATCAAGAAGGTTGTGTTGGAAGAAAGCGAGAAGTCTCTACAAAAGGTAAAAAAGAAAAAACGGCCCAAATGGATGACGGAAGAAACTCTGAAAATTGCCCAGAAACGCAGAGAAGCTAAAGCCAGAGGAGAAAAAAAGACAATCACAGAACTCAACAGAGATTTCCAACGTGCAGCAAGACAGGACAAGGAAAAGTACTACAATGACGCATGCAAGGAAATAGAAGCAGAAACTATTAGAGAAAGAACAAGATCAGCTTTCCTAAAGCTACGAGAGTTAAAGAAAAAGTTCCAGCCTCGAATTGGAATGTTACAAGATGCTCAAGGTTCTATGTTGAATGATGCTGAGAAGATCAAGAAAAGATGGAAGGAATATACAGAGTTTTTATATGATAAAGATCAAGTGGACCAACAGCCGTTTCAACCTGTACCTTATGATCTGGAACCATTGGTGATGAAAGAAGAAGTTGAAGCAGCATTGAAAGCCTTATCAAAGAACAAAGCACCAGGCATTGATTGCATTCCCATAGAAGTATTACAGCAATCTGATGCAGCTGTTACCATACTTACAAGGCTCTGCCAAGAGATATGGAACAGCAGCTAAAGGACATTGCTAATATGGCAACCAACAGCAGCTAAAGGACAAACCTGAAGCAGGGTTCATTCATCAAGAAATATAATTTTGAACCCGAAACGAGCGCTACGTCGGATAGTCACTCTGGCAGCACTGGCAATGGCACAAAAAGCTAAGTACTATTGCTCTTCATAAACTTAATACCGTGTTTCCCCGAAAATAAGACCGGGTCTTATATTTATTTTTGCTCCAAAAATAGCACTAGGGCTTATTTTCGGGGTAGGGCTTATTTTTTTACTGATACCGGTAGCACTTGCTGATTGGCTGCCATCTCCTGACAGTCAGCCAATCAGTGAAGTGTTACCACAGAGCGCACAGGGAAGCAGTGGATGCGGGCAGCGACAGCCCCTTGGAGAGAAGGAAGAGGCCCGCAGCGCAGAGACAGCACCGGCAGCTGATCGGCGTCGGGGAGTGGAGCAGGAGGAAAGCTCCTCCCCGGTCCTCCCACCAAAGCCAATCAGCAGCAAAAAAGGAAATACAGCCCCTTGGAATGAAGAGGCCCGCAGCGCAGCACAGCACCGGCAGAGCTGATCGTGTCAGGGAGTGGAGCAGGAGGAAAGCTCCTCCCTGGTGGGGACCCCCCCCCCCAGGTACCGAATCTGTCCGTCCGTCGATGATCTGCACTAGGTCTTAGTTTCAGGGTAGGGCTTATATTACAGAAATCACTGAAAAACTTGCTAGGGCTTATTTTCGGGGTAGGTCTTATTTTCGGGGAAACACGGTATTAATAAAAGGAGACATCACGGCGGTGCTTTGTTACCATACACAGCACTGGGAAGATGGTCTCCGACAAAAATAATTTTCTAACATAGGGTGTTTTTTTGGAAAATCGGAATCTTTGGATTTTTAATTTATATGCAGAACAAATCATCAGAGAAGCAGGATTGTATGAAGACAACAGAGGTGTGAAGATTGGTGGAAGACTCATCAACAACCTTCGCTATGCTGATGATACATTACTGGCGGAAAGTGAAGATGATCTGAAACATTTGCTTCTCACAATCAACATAGTCTCAAAATGGGCCTGCACCTTAATGTAAAGAAGACAAAAATCATGACAACTGGCATAATCAACAGGTTCATCGTCGAAGGAGAAGAAATTGAAATCGTGAATAACTTTAACCTACTTGGATCAACTATCAATAAAGAAGCAACAAGCAGTCAAGAAATCAGACGACGCATTGCTCTTGGCAGAATGGCTATGAAAGACCTAGATAAGATTCTCAAGAGCAGAGATGTCTCTCTCCATACAAAGATTCGACTTGTTCAAGCCATGGTATTTTCAATAACATCATATGGATGTGAAAGCTGGACAGTGAAAAAGATAGACAGGAAGAAAATTGATGCCTTTGAATTATGGTGCTGGCGGCAAATACTGTGTTTACCATGGACTGCCCGAAGAACAAACCAGTCTGTACTAGAGGAGATCAAACCTAAGCTTTCTTTAGAAGCTCATATGACAAGACTTCGACTTTCATACTTTGGACACATCATGCGGAGAGAGAGATCATTAGAGAAAGACATCAAGCTTGGGAAGATAGAAGGTCAACGCAAAAGAGGAAGGCCAGCAATGAGATGGATCGATACAATAACAGCAGCTACGGGTACCAGTCTGTCAACAATAAGCCGCCTTACTGAAGACCGAACACAATTTAGGATAGCTATCCAGAGGGTCGCCATGAGTCGACTCCGACTCGACGGCACTTAACAACAACAACAACTATCTCATTTTTAAAGGTTAGTGCCAGCAGCCTGGTTCCATCTCGGTTAAGGTGGAGCCCATCCCTTCGGAAAAGCCCCCTCCTTTCCCCAGAATGTTGCCCATTTCCTAACAAATCCAAACCTCTCTTCTTTGCATGATTGTCTCATCCATGCATTGAGACTCCGGAGCTCTGCCTGCCTTTTGGATCCTGCGTGTGGAGCAGGAAGCATTTCTGAGAATGCTACCCTGGAAGTTCTGTTCCATTCTACTCAAGATTTTATAGACCTCTATCATATCTTGCCAGTCTTTTACTCATTATTTCCAGAAAAAAACTAAAAGATAACATGTATAGTTTTGATCATATTGTTTGTGTACAGAGCTGCGACGCTGTGTCTGAAATACTGTACTGGAGATTTGGAGATTGATACAAATAAAGCATAATAATGGGGCTGGAGGAGGGAGGGATTTAGTGGAAGTAACCTGGACTTCCTTTTTCCTTAATTACTTTGGATTGTTGGCTGAAATTAAAATGTGCTATCTGTCATTGGGATCCATGTCCATTAATCCATGGTTAAATCAAGTACAAAAAAAATTGATCGACAGGTTGCCACAAGTAGTGAATGTGCTGTTGTGGACGTGATTGAGACGAGAACTGTATCTGAATTCAGGAAAGCATGGGACAAATAGGAATGGATTGTAAAATTTAATAGTTCTCACTGGTGGGCAGACTGGATAGGCCATATGGTCTTTTTCTACGATGGCTTTCTGTTTCTATCTTTCTATGTTATCGTAAGGAATTTTTCCAGAGTTTTTGAAAAACAAAACAGTGGTGAGAACCTTGTTGAAAAAGCCCTCTTTAGACATCTTCACTGTGGAGAATTATGGACTGGTATTTTTTGTTAATGTTATAGCTGTGTATATAGTCAACAGTTCACTAAGTTCCAAGTAAAGTTATTACTTTGAGTTATATGTACACTGCTTTGGCTGCAAAATAAGGTGGTATAAAAAAGCTGCTAAATAAATAAAATCTCATTTCAATCAGGATTTTGTCACTATTGTAGCACAGAAATGCTACTGTTGGCTCTTTTAGATGAGCTGTATAGAGTAGGATGCAGGGGATTTTACCGTGATCATATGCCTTGATTTAGCTGCAGCTGTTGATAGGGACTCTCATGACTGACTGCTGGTGTGTTTTAATCTATTTGATATTGATGGGACAGCATTGTGTTGGTTTAAGTCATTTCTTTGTTTGTGACAGCAGCATGTGCTGTGGAAGCAAGATTTCTTAGGCCGCTAGAGTATGCCATTTGGAATCCCACGGGCTCTGTTTTTCTCTTCTGTTGTTGTTAAGTGCCGTCAAGTCATGTTTACTCATGGTGACCCTCTGGATAGCTGTCCTACACTGTTTTCGGTTGGCTCACTGCCCCACAGTGCAGCCATTAGCACAAGGGGCAGAGGCACGGCTCCCTTAAGCAAAATACCCCCAAGTCCAGGCACCGGCCCCTGCTCAGCTTGGGGGGAGCTTTTGACTCCCTGGGCATGATCTCCTCTCCCCCAAGAGGTCCCCTACAGCCCACAGGGGGGCAGCTGGCTCTCTTTGCCCACAGGTAGTCCACCATCAATACCTGAGTCCTACAAATGGTCAAGGAGGACTACCTCCTTCACCTATGGCAGACGCAACCCTCATATTTTCCAGGAGAGCCCATAAGACCCCTCCTTCGCCAGACCCTGTTCCTCACCGAGCTCGCAGGTCTCCTCGAGGACAATGCCAAAACATCTCTGGGGCACCAGCTTCTACTCCAGGTATTTCCTCATCCCAAGAGAACAGGGGGCCTCCGGCCCATCCTGGATCTGCAGGATTTGAACAAGTTCCTGATAAGGGAAAAGTTGAAAATGCTCTCCCTTGGAACATTGATGCCATTCCTCCAGCAGTGAGATTGGCTATGCTCCTTAGACCTAAAGGATCCCTACACACACATCCTGATCCATTCCAGCCACAGAAAATACCTCAGATTCATGGTGGGAGGAGAACACTACCAATACAGGGTGCTGCCCTTCGGGCTGGCCTCATCGCCAAGGGTCTTCACCAAATGCCTCGCGGTGGTTGCAGCCCACCTACATCTCCAAGGGGCCTTCGTCTTTCCCTACCTGGATGACTGGCTCATAAGTGGAGGCACAGGGTGCACCATCAGCACCCTGCAGCATCTGGGGTTTGTCATCAACTACCCCATCTTTCTCTGGCTCAACGCTTGGAGTTTATAGGGGCTCAGGTAGACACCCTCCAGGCCATGGGCTTCCTCCCTCAAGAGAGGTCAGAATGCCTTTGGGGGCTAACCACAGAGGCACAGCGATGCCAGTCACTACCCGCCCAACTTCTCCTCCGCCTGCTGGTCAACATGGCCTCCATAGTTCACGTGACCCCATATGCCCAACTGCACATGAGAGCGGCTCAGTGGTGCCTCCACTCTCAATGGACACAAGCCACAAGATTAATATGAATAAAATATGACATCTAAAATGATTTTATGCAAATGCTAGAAGTCTAAAATGTAAAATGGGAGGAGTTAGAATATATGAGGGAGGAAGGGAGGTGAGGGAGGAGTGGCCTAGTGGTTGGGGCAAGGTACCTCAGGCTGGAAGGTCGGGGGTTCAAATCCCACTAGAGGACAGCAACCTTGGGCCGGAAGGACTGGGGTTTCTAGTCCCACAGGTGCTCCTTGTGGTCTTTGGCGAGCCACTTAACCCTCCATAGCCCATGTCCTCTGTAAAATAGTTATCTCCAAGTTATAATGCCCTGTTCAAGGCAATTTCAGTTTGTTCAATGTAAACCGCCTTGATATCATGAAAGGTGGTATATAAGAAATGTTAAATAAATAAAAATAAAAGGGGGCACAGAGTCATACTTCCTCTGCCAGGAGGCGGTAGCCCTTTGCTACTATGCGACACACAGTGGGATGCTCCTAAGAGCGATCTACCTCTTGGGCCAAGACAATGCCCTGGTGGACAAGCTGAGAGGAGTCCTCTAGCCGAATGAGTGGTGCCTGTATCTTATGGCATATCTTATGTTCTTATTAAAAAAGGTTTGGACAAGTTCCTGGAGGAAAGGTCCATAAACCATTATTAAGAAGGGACCCAGGATATCAATGCTTGAACCAATACAAGCATTGTGGAACCTGTGTCCCTTGGGGAAACTGCTAGGTACATATGACCTAGATTGGCCACTGTTGGAAACAGAATACTGGGCTTGATGGACCTTGGTCTGACCCAGTATGGCATATCTTATGTTCTTATCCTGAAGTGGCTTCTCTGCTGTTTGGACTCTGGGGTGTTCCCCTGGAGGACCTGTTCGCTAGCCCGGACAACACGCAGTTGCCCCACTTCGGCTCCTGCCAGCCGCACCCGTCCCGGATGGCAGCGGATGCGTTCCTCATTCCATGGGCAGAAGGCCTCCTTTATGCTTTCCCGCCGACACCACTGGTCGCCAAGACCCTCTTCAAGGTCCAGCACGACAAAGCATCATTAATAATGATAGCTCCTCAGTGGCCCAAGCAACCCTTGTTCCTGCTGCTCCTCTCCCTTTTGGCGGTGTCGCCAATTCCCAGGACTACTCTCACAGGAGCAGGGCTCTCTCCTACACCCCAACCTAGGGCCCCTGTCACTCACAGCTTGGCTGCTGAAAGGGTAGCATTAGCTCCCTTCAACCTTCCACAGGACGTGGAAGAGGTTCTTCTGGCCTTTCGTAAGGCTTCCACAAGAAGGGCGTATGCCTTCAAGTGGCACCTTCACGTGGTGCCTGCACGGTAAAGCGGTGCTCCAGTACCTGTTCCGCCTGTCACAAGTGGGACTAAAGTCCAACTTGGTCAGAGTGCACATGAGCGCTATCGCAGCACACTACTATTCAGCCCCTTGTATCTCGGTTCTTGCTATCCAAACCCCCTGTCCACCCTCGAGCGGCGGAGTGGGATCTCAATGTGCTGTTCTCGCAGCTCTCTAAGCGCCGTTTGAGCCCCTGGCTACCTGCCACTTGAGGTACCTCTCCTGGAAGGTCATCTTCCTTGTGGCACTCACATTTTTATTTATTTATTTATTTAGAAGTTCTTTTATACTGCCCCTTCCAGAGATCAAAGACGGTTTACAATTAACCAACTGGATACATTGAAACTTAAAAGATCAAGATCAACAAAAACTCAGATATCGAGAAGAGCTAAAAGCTACACTCTTCACAGAAAACCACAAGGACTTCACATGAACTATTCAACCCCATCTCTTCACAGACCACCACAAGGACTTCACATGAACTATTCAACACCATCTCTTCGCAGACCACCACAAGGACTTCACATGAACTATTCAACACCATCTCTTCACAGAACACCACAAGGACTTCACATGAACTATTCAACCCCATCTCTTCACAGACCACCACAAGGACTTCACATGAACTATTCAACACCATCTCTTCGCAGACCACCACAAGGACTTCACATGAACTATTCAACACCATCTCTTTGCAGACCACCACAAGGACTTCACATGAACTATTCAACACCATCTCTTCACAGAACACCACAAGGACATCACATGAAATAATTAACTAAATTAACTACATAACTCCTGTACATAGCTCCCACTGTATACAGCCTACAGCTGTTGATACCACGCCGCAATAAATTGTAAAAATGTAAATAACTCCTGTGCATAGTTCATACTGTATATAGCCTACAGTTGTAGATATCCTGTACATAGCTCATACTGTATATAGCCTACAGCTGTAGATATCCTGTACATAGCTCATACTGTATACAGCCTACAGCTGTAGATATCCTGTACATAGCTCATACTGTATATAGCCTACAGCTGTAGATATCCTGTACATAGCTCATACTGTATATAGCCTACAGCTGTAGATATCCTGTACATAGCTCATACTGTATATAGCCTACAGCTGTAGATATCCTGTGCATAGCTCATACTGTATATAGCCTACAGCTGTAGATATCCTGTGCATAGCTCATACTGTATATAGCCTACAGCTGTAGATATCCTGTGCATAGCTCATACTGTATACAGCCTACAGTTGTAGATATCCTGTGCATAGCTCATACTGTATACAGCCTACAGCTGTAGATATCCTGTGCATAGCTCATACTGTATACAGCCTACAGCTGTAGATATCCTGTACATAGCTCATACTGTATACAGCCTACAGCTGTAGATATCCTGTACATAGCTCATACTGTATATAGCCTACAGCTGTAGATATCCTGTGCATAGCTCATACTGTATATAGCCTACAGCTGTAGATATCCTGCAGCAAGAAAATGTAGAAATGCATATTGTTCCTGTGCAGAGCTCATGCACACATACATCATTTGTATCACTGCACGCCCACACCCACACACCCCGTCACCTGATTTGTTTGCTGTGTAATTCGCTTTGATTTTAGGATAAAGCAGTATATAATTTTGTTTAAATAAAATAAATAAATAAAATTTTGAATTTGAAACAATATGTTACAATGAGAGATTCATAGAGTATGTACATTCAACAATTACAAAATGAATTACAGTATAGGAAGTTAATGTGTATTACAATCAACATATTTACAGGGGATTGTTCATGAGATGGATCAGTGAACGTTTATGTGTAGGTGAATGGAAATGAGGTGGTTCAGGGTAGTGGTTCAAGGTAGTATTTACTGTTAGGTTGGGTATATTTTGTTTTGGCTAGTTAGATTGCCAAAGCGTTCAGTGAAAAGGTATGTTTTGATTTCCTTGCGGAAGGTTTGAAGGTCCTTGATCGCTTTTAGGTTATCAGGGAGGGCATTCCAGAGTATTGGTGCAAAATTTATTTATTTCAACAGTTTTGTATACCACCTTATCCTTCAATCAAAGTAGAATACTCTGTTGCTTGTGGATTGATTTGTTTTGCGGTAGTCTGTAGGAACTGCTAATGTGTTTTATAGCATCCCCTTTGAGTTCTCTCATTAGATTGAGTGTTTAACAGTGAGGTAAGATATGATGGGGCAATGTCCCTCTGGAGCTTAAATACAATCGTTAATATTTTGTATTGAACATGGCTTAGAATAAGTAACCAAAGTAGGTTATAAAGAATTGAGGGAATGTGTTCTGATCTATGTGTTATCAATAAAACGGGCAGCGACATTTTGGACTAACTGGAGCCAATTGATAGTCTGCTTTGGGAGACCATGTAGAATACTATTGGTATAATCAAAATGTAGGGTGACCATGCCTGGAGTACTGAGCAGAAATCATGACTAGAGAGAAGTGGATGTAAGTTTTGAAGTAATCTTAGTTTATAGAATACCATTCTGGTGACATTCTTTATATGTGAAATTACTGATCGAGGGTTAATAAGTTTTTCACTTCATCTTTTACTTCTAATTCTATATCTCTTAGAATGAGTTTTGGAGGGGGATACATTTTTGGCTCCTGGTAATGTATAATACCTCAGATTTGCTATAATTTATTTTTAGGTTGTGTAGACTTAGCCAATTTGTTATTTCACTGAAGCATGATGTTAACTGATGATATATGGGATTCATAATGTCTATGGGGAGATAAAACATTATATCATCAGCGTAGATGTGATAACCTAGTTTGAATTTTCTGAAGATATACTACATATGGGCTGTAAGTATATAGTAAACAATAAGGCTGAGAGGGTAGATCCTTGTGGTGCACCCTGTTCTTGTTTATATGATCTGGATGACTGTTGGCCAATTCAGACTTGTTGGGTATGATTTGATAGGTATGACTGGAACCATTGTAGCACAATCACACCTATACCTATCTGTTGTAGCCTTGTAAGGAGAATGCTGTGGCTAATATTATCAAATGCGGAGGTAATGTCCAGGAATACAAGCACAAAGGCCTGTTTAGGGTTGAATAAGATTGTTAAATAGAGCCAAAAGCAAGGTCTCAACACCATGATATGGTCTGAACCCATATTGATGTTCGTCCAAGAGGTAATTTAGGTCAATATGCTCTTGAAGTTGAGTTTGAACAATTTTTTCAATTACTTTGGCCAAAAACGGTATGCTTGAGATTGGCCTATATGAATTAGGGTTTTCTTTATGAAGTAATTTGTTCTTTAATATTTGCCTAATCATGGCATGCTTTAACACTACAGGCATAATCCCTAATCTCAGTGAATGGTTAACGATGTTAAGGATAAATGGTGATAGTTCAGTTTAGTAGCATTTAGCCAACTGGCAGGAAAGGGATCTAAGCTGGATGATGTTGTGTTTATTTTGGAGACTATTTTCTTAAGATATTTTAGGTCCACCAAATGGAATGTTTGCCATTTTTCTGAGTTCGTGGGCGGACATTTTAGTTTAATCGTATAACATGATGCTAGAGTTTGTGGTTTTATAGTTATGTCATGTGCTTCTGGATTAGGTGTCTGTGTAAGAGCTTTCACAATCTCAAATAGTTCCCTCGGACGATTGAAGGATTTTGTGAGGATCCTAGTGTGATATACTCTCATTGTTGTTTATAGCATCTTTATTTATTTATTTAACAGGTTTTTTTATACCGCTTTATCATTTCAATCAAAGTGGTTTACATTGTAACTTCAACTTGGTAATGTACATTAAACAGGGACATTGATAACTTGGATTTTTCTGAGGCAATGGAGGGTAAAGTGACTTGCCCAAGGTCACAAGGAGTGCCAGTGAGAATTGAACCCTTGATTTTCTGGGTACTAGGCAGTTGCTCTTTTCTGGGTACTAGGCAGTTGCTCTGAAGCGTGTTCATATAGATTAGTTTGTCATTAAAAGATTTTGTTCCCCTCCATTTATGTTCCAGCCTCCTTAATTTTCGTTTTAGGCTTCTAAGTTCATGAGACTACCATTTCTCAGAACTCCTTTGTCTTGGTGTGTCGTGATATAGGAGCAGTTGTAGCATTCTTTATCGAGGTATTCCAATTTTCCAATATATTGTCTAGATCTGTTAATGGACAATCTATCTGAGGTAGGACTTCGCTCAAGAAGGTTTCCTTTTTGAATGTCTTGAATCTGATTGTGTTTCATTATTATTTTGTGATACTCTGGGAAGTGTGGATGGTAAAGTGAAGTCAATTAAGAAGTGGTCAGACCAAGAGACTTGTAATGTTTGTGGGGGTAAATAAAGGTGACGTTGAATGACATTGTTGGGTAGAAATATTAGGTCTAGAGTGTTGCCTCTGTTATGGATAGGCACATGGATGACCTGTTGAAAGTCCATATCCATCATCGAGTTGAGAAAGTTCGAAGCGTGTGAAGTATGCAGTGATGGAAGGTTAAAGTCACCCAAAAGGATTAGTAGCTTTTTTAAAGATGAAGTACATACGGTTTACACAATTGTTAAAAGGCTATCTGTGCTAGAGTTTGGAAGTCTATAAATTAGGCAGATTGACAAGTTTTTATTCTCTATATAGAGCAGGTCCATACAGTCTATATTTCTAGTTAAGCTTAGGGATGCTTTGAGATCTGTTTTTATTAGTATGAGGACTACTCCCTGGTTTGTAGCTCTGGGGCAGTGGAATAGGCTATAACCTGGGATGTTTAACTGGTTGGTTAGTACCATGTCTGGATCAGATAGCCACACTTCAGTAATGCAAAATAAATTGGGTTTATCCTTCAAAATGTCTATTTTATTCCTAATTGATCTAGCGTTAGAAAGGAAGCATTTAATGGGCATAGGATTTTATGGGAGGTTGTAGTGTGAATTTAAATGTTGAGGAGTGATATAAATGAGTCTGTTAGGCAGCTGTCTATGTTTATTAATTGTCTTATTAGCATATAAAGAATGGCTAAATCTAGTACAGCTATGAATGACTGGTATATTAAAATGTTGGATGGATGTTAGCGGGTAAGAGTGATCTGTGATATAAGGAGTAAGATAAGAATCAAGCTGTAGGTTAATCCTAGTATTTTCTGGGTCTCCATAATTGTGTTGAATTTACAGCTTCTTATTCTGCAATAACCTGTCTGTAATTTAGAAAACAACTCATTCTCAAACATTTAGAAAGCAACTAATTCTCAAACAGGTATACATTAAGGTGCAGGTATTTGAATGAAAACCAACCGAATTGCCAGTGCTTAGGAATATCTTATGGAGTACCTAGCAATATGCAATGAGTGCCACATGCTATAATCTGTATTTAGGAGTTAAATGTGGGGAATTCACATTATATAAGGACAAGGTCTAAAATAGCTTTTCTTTGTGTCAGTTCCTGAACCAGTCGCTCCATGAAGCAGTTATTTCTCCAGGAACAAGCAGGAAGTCAGTTCTCACTTATGGGTGACGTCAGCACCGACAGAGCCCGCGCGGAGCAATTCCCCAGCTTTCAAAGAAAGCCTTGGGCATTGCTGCCACGCATGCATGGTCCTCTTCCTGC
This sequence comes from Ichthyophis bannanicus, assembly GCA_033557465.1. NCBI lineage: Eukaryota > Metazoa > Chordata > Amphibia > Gymnophiona > Ichthyophiidae > Ichthyophis > Ichthyophis bannanicus. The sequence continues at coordinate 1,901,684,709 of CM066031.1, forward strand.
CCAAATGTGCCATTTTGCTCAGTCTCCCTTTTTCCATAGAGCCCTTCGGACGCACGTCCTTGTTCCTCGGAAAAAGTGTTTCGTTTTCTGCCTCAGGCCATGTTTTTTTTCGGTTGCACCAGTCGTCTTCCTCTTCCCCTGCTCTCTCTTTTTTTCGGCGAGCAAGGGGATATCCTTCCCTTAAGTTTTTTTCCCCTGTTGCGGGCTTCGCGCCCCTTTTTTTCTTTCCTAACCGCTGGCCACAAAGATCTTCGACCTAGCGGGGGTCCTTTTTCCCCCATGGCCACAGGTTTTAAAAAATTCGACAGATGCGCCAAAAAACATGTTGCCCATGGACACCCATGACTGTTGTCTTCGGTGTCTTGGGGCCAACCATGACCCGGAGCTCTGCTCTATTAGCAAGAAAATGTCCTCCAAGGCCCTGCTCAGTTGTAAGCAGAGGTCCGATGACATTTTCAGGAAGGTGGCCCCGGAATCCTCGGCGGCACCCTCGGTCGTCCCTCCGCTGGTGGGATTCCTCGCTTCGGTTCCGTGTTTTTGGCGGCACTCTGACCAGGGGTCCCCTGAAGTGGAGCGGCTTAAGAAGAAGACGACCTTGAAATCACTGTCGGGGGCTCCAGATAAGCGCGAGTGCTTCCACGCTCGGTCGCTCAGCCCCTCGTGGTGTTCCTGAGAGTCGGACAAGGAGTGGCCTCGAAAGGTACCTCATACAGATACAGAGGCCTCCGGTGATGGCACCCAATCTCCTGAGGGTCGTCCCGGTGAGGACCCCCTCTCCTCCTCCATGCTAGATCCAGTTACCCCAGTGTTGGCATTGCAAGGTCCCACATCCATGTGGGAGTCTTGAATGCTGGCACTGGAGTGCAGCATTTCTGCCTTCTTAGCTGCGCAGCAGGCGGTCATGCCCTTCACGGCTGGCCCACACCTCAAGACCGAGGTTCCCTCGAGAGGGACACCAAAACCCGCCCTGGAAACCCCCGAGAGCTGTAGGCCTCTTGAGGGTCCTTGGCGTCGGTCTCGCTCACCTTCCTGATCCTCGGGAGTGCGATCCTCCAAGGCCTCTGGCTCCAAGTGGATCTCGGCCTCTGGACGGGGTGCTCTGCCCTAGTCAGACTCCTCCGGGGATCTCTTGGGCTGGGAGTCGGATGGGGATACTTCCCCAGAGACCCGTGCCTACAGGGACCTCCCTTCAGACCCTTCCCTGTCCGCCTATCAGAGGCGTTCGCCTCCCAGGACACATCGTTCCTGGCGTTCGTGTGGGACATGGCACGGGCCCTCAGCCTGGCTACGCAGACTGAAGAGTAACCGCGGGCCGAGGAGCTTGATATTCTACAGTACGAGTCCCCGCCTCGGGAGTCTCTTACTGTTCCAGTTCCCCCTATCTTGTCGAGGCTACTCCTCCGCATGTGGGAGACCCCTGATTTTTGTGAGTAAGCGCCTTGACGCCATGTATAGGGTCCAGTGTGGCACGGGGTTCTGGAAAACCCAGCTTCCGCACACTTCCATGGTTGTGGAATCGGCAATGCAGAAGCAAAAGAACCTAAAGTCTCACTCTTCGGTCTCCTCAGGTAGGGAGTCGAGAGCTCTCGATGCCCTTGGGTGTAAAGCCTATCAGGATTGTATGCTCGCTTGCCATATCCAGGCATACCAACTGTATATTGGCATGTTCCTGCGTGACCTCACTAAGGGGTTCAGTAGCTTCTCCGCAGGCCTCTGAGGTGAATCCTTCCTAAGGATCCAGACCATCCTGAAATCTGTCGCGGAGTGCGAAGTACTTCTCCCGCACCGCTTATGACAGATTTGAGTCTTCCGCCCGGGTGGCGGCTGCCGGCATCGGGGCCCGACGCCAGGCATGGCTCCAGTCTTCAGACTTGGAGCAGTGGGTCCAAGAGAAGCTCCTGGATGTCCCGTGCCTTGGCGAGCAACTATTCGGTAAACCGATGGAGGATAAAGCTGCTGAGATAAAAATGGAGTTCATGACTCAAACTCATCTCTTGCGCAAAACCTCCTCCCTCACTAGGAAGAAGCAGCAGACCAAGAAGCCTTTCTTCTAAAGGAAGGGACTTCCTTACTGGGATTACCCGCCTACCTCTGCACTGACCCCTAGCACACAGGGAAAGGGAGGTGCACATGGCCACCGCAAGACTAAAGGGTCTAAGGCCCAACTCCAGGCACCACCCTAGCTAGCACAGGGGTTTTGACGCCCTCGGCATAGCCTCTCGCCCCGGCAGCTCCTCCGTCGGTGGGGGGACACCTGTCCCTGTTCGCCCCAGAGTGGGCGTCGATCATGTCAGACACCTGGGTCCTCCGGGTGATCCGAGACGGATACCATCTCCACCTGGACAGGCGCCCTCCTCCTTTCTCCCCAGCAGAGCCTGCTCAGCTCCTCGCACACCAGACATTCTTGCAGCGGGAACTGTCCAAATTCCTCGCCCAACAGGCGGTCGAGAAGGTACCGCTGCACCTTCGGGGTCAGGGGTTCTATTCCCGCCACTTTCTCATCCCGAAAAAGACGGGAGGCCTGCGCCCCATTCTTGACCTCAGAAACCTCAACAAGTTCCTGGTGAGGGAGAATTTCAAAATGTTATCGCTTGGCGTTTTTCTGCCCTTCCTTCAGCAGGGCGATTGGCTATGCTCATTGGACCTCAAGGACGCTTATGCCCACATCCTGGTTCACCTGCAGCACAGGCAGTATCTGTGCTTTAGGGTGCAGGGGGAACACTACCAGTACAGAGTGCTCCCCATCGGGTTCGCATCCGCACCGCGGGTCTTCATGAAGTGCCTCTCCATGGCGCCGCCTCCTTCAGGTGGCAGGGCATATCCATCTTCCCCTACCTCGACGACTGACTCGTCATGGGGTCCTCGTTTGGCGAAGCCCACCTGATGGCATTGCGCATGATCCTTCTCCTTGAGCACCTCAGCTTCCTGGTCAGCTACTCCAAGTCCTACCTCAAGCTGGTGCAGACTCTGGAGTTCATCAGTGCACACCTCGACACGGTGCAGGTGACCACCTTCCTTCCCATGGACTGAGCAGACCGCCTTCGGGCGTGGCGTCCCAGGTCCAAAACAGGGCTTGGGTTATGGCGTGGGCCATTCTGCGCCTTCTCGGACACATGGCCTCCACCTTCCATGTCGTCCCTCACGCCCGCATGCACGCAGACAGCCCAGTGGTGCCTCCGGGCACAGTGGAGCCAGGCCTCTGGCCACCTCAGGGACCCTATCCAGGTCTCCTGCAGTCTCCACGACTCCCTGAGTTGGTGGTGGAACCCCCGAAGTCTCCTTCGGGGAATGCCCTTCCAGACACCGCAGCATGAGCTCGTCCTAATGACGGATGCTTCCCTGCTGGGGTGGGGAGCCCACTGCGGCGCATTGTACACCCAGGGGCAGTGGTCGCCCGAGGAGTCTCAGCAGCAGATCAACTTGCTTGAGCTTCGGACGGTCCAATGGGCCTTGCGGGCCTTTGAGGGCTATCTGAAGGGGAAGTTGGTGCTTGTGCAGACCGACAACAGGGTAGCCATGTTTTACATCAACAAGGATGGGGGAACGGGATCATGCCTTCTCTGCCGAGAGGCGATCCTTCTCTGTTCCTTTGCATCTCGCTGAGGGATAACCCTGCGGGCAGTCTACCTCCCAGGCCAAGACAATGTCCTCGCAGACAGGCTCAGCAGGATCCTACAGCCACACGAGTGACGCTTGGATCTGGAGGTTGCCGGTGACTTCTTCCATCGATGGGGCACCCCATCTATGGACCTGTTTGCCAGTTGGGCGAACGCGCAGCTTCCCCCCCTCTACAGCCTGGTTCCACACCTGAGCAGGGTGGCTCTAGATGTGTTCCTCTCAAGCTGGACTCTGGCCTTCTTTATGCATTTCCTCCGGCATTCTTTATGCATTTTCTCCCACTCCTCTCATTGTGAGGACCCTCCACAAAGCTCAGCGGGACCAAGCATTGGTGATTCTCATGGCCCCCTCATGGCCTCGACAGCCTTGGTTCCTGCTTCTGCTCTGGCTCGCATCCGCGCCCTGGACCTGTTGACGCAGGAGGAGGGTCAGGTGTTTCACCCGAACCTGGCCTTGCTGTCCCCTTGCAGCCTGGCAGCTGAATGGGTCGCCTTAGCTCTGTTGCGTCTCCCAGAGGATGTCAAAGAGGTGGTCCTCGCGTCAAGGAAGGACTCAAGGAGACGAGCGTACGCCTTCAAGTGGCATTTCTTGACCCCGAGCTCCAGATAGACCCGTTCTCCTGCTCTACTCGGTGAATCCTCCAGTACCTCCTCCACCTCTCGAGGTTTGGGCTGAAATCCAATTCAGTCAGGGAACACCTGAGTTCCATTTCGGCAAATCACCTCCCCATCGAGGGAAAACCCCTCTCAGGGCAGCCCTTGGTCTCTCGCTTTATGTGGGGGTCTATTGCTTTCCAAGCCTCCCATCCGGCCTCCGCCAATGGAGTGGGACCTCAACATGGTGCTGATTCAGTTAATGCGAGCGCCTTTCGAGCCGATGGCGATGTGCTCGCTTCGGCATCTCTCCTGGAAGGTGGTCTTCCTAGTGGCTCTGACCTCGGTTCACCGAGTCAGTAAACTTCAGGCCCTCATGACTGAGGCCCCTTACACCAGGTTCTACAGGAATAGGGTGGTCCTCCGCACCCATCCTAAGTTCCTACCGAAGGTGAACATAAGAACATAAGATATGCCATACTGGGTCAGACCAAGGTCCATCAAGCCCAGTATCCTGTTTCCAACAGTGGCCAATCTAGGTCATACGTACCTAGCAGTTTCCCCAAAAGACACAGGTTCCGCAATGCTTGTACTGGGTCACGCACAGGTGGTCTCAGATTTTCATCTTAACCAGGAGATAGTCCTACCGACCTTCTTCCCGAGACCCCATGCCGACCAGGCTTCGGCAGTACTACACACTGTTGACTGCAAGAGGGCTCTTGCCTTCTACCTGCAGCGTATCCAAGGTCATCGCAAGTCCGACTGGCTCTTCCTTCGCCTATGATCCCAATCACCCGGGGCAGGCAGTTACTAAGCGCACTATCTATGTTAATTGTTCTATGTAAACTGCCACTGATCTCTGGAAGGGATGGTATATAAAAGCTTGTTAAATAAATAAATCTCAATCTGGGTTGCGGACTGCATCACCTTTGCCCAAGCAAAAGCGGGCACCTCACTGGGCAAAGGTGGCTTCGGTAGCTTCGCTGCGCTCAGTGCTTCTATCGGACATCTGCCAGGTGGCGACCTGGTTATCCGCGAACACATTCGCTGCCCACTACTTCCTGGAGAGGGAGTCCCGGCGGGACAGCGCTTTGGCCAGGCTGTACTCCATAATCTGTTCGGGGTATAAGCAACTCCTACCCTCCGACCCTTATTCGACAGTTACCGAGAGCTTTGCCCCGGGAACCCGAAGACTCGGGCTCCTCCGGTCATTGACTTCTACTCACGGCTTCACGGAGGTGTTTGTGGGTTACAGGCTCGGTAGCCTGTAGCTGGGGAATCCCATACGTGAGGACTGACTTCCTGCTTGTTCCTGGAGAAAGCATAGTTACTCACTTGTAACAGGTGTTCTCCAGGGACAGCAGGAATCAGTCCTCACTACCCTCCCACCTCCCCTGAAGAGTTGCTATTTTTGTCCTTCCCTTGCCATATGCTTAGTAGGGCTTTAGCTAGGGGACCTGACTGACCAAGATGACACCTTTGGGCAGGAAGAGGACCACGCATGCATGGCAGCAGTCCCAAAGGCTTTCTTTGAAAGCTGGGGGAATTGCTCTGCGAGGGCTCCGTTATTGCCAACGTCACCCATAAGTGAGGACTGATTCCTTCTTTCCCTGTAGAACATCTGTTACAGGTGAGTAACTACGCTTTATTTCTTCTAGAAACTTTAAAACTCATCTATTTATACAACACTTTGGAAACTGAAACAAACCCAGTAGTACTACCCCATTACTTAACTGTACTCCTACATTACCCCCCAGACGGCACTCCCCTAGGGGCACCCCTGTCTAGACCTAATCTAAATACTATATTAGGTCTAAATATGTATATAGTTAATCTGTTCTATGTATTCGACTGCATATAACAATTCTAATGTACATAGTTTTAACTGTTCCATGTAACTGAATATGTACTATTTATTATACAGTTCAAAATTCATTTATTGTAAACCGCATTTGATCTGCTGGAAAATGCGATATAAAAATTTTTAGTAAATAAAATAAATAAATAAGGTATAGTTGTATTAGTTCAAGTATCCCTAGCAGCTTTAAGTATGTAAAGAACTTAAATAGCTAAACAAAAAACTAAGATGCAGACAGTAGTGAGATGGGGGCTATCTATGTTCTCCCATTTGGTGAGGGGTCTTGCATGTGCACTATGTGTAAGGAGCTCTTTGCTCTCAGGGAACAAGTCCGATCTCTGGAGGCTAGAGTAGCAGACTTGGGGGACCTAAGGAAGACAGAGAGGTATATAGATGAGACCTACAGAAATGTAGTACTGAAGTCCCACCTCCAGTCTGGCAGCCTCTTTGTTGCATGGAGAAGAGAGGTCATGTGAAAGGACAGCATCACCTTGGTATGGCAGGAAGTGATCCTGTAGCTAGGACCTGTCCTCCAGGTGATGTCAAATCCTCTCACATGGAGAAGGTTTCTCTAGGGACATCTGCCAATAAGGGAAGGGTTAGGATGGCCATTATAGTTGACAATTTAATCATTAGGCATGTAGATAGCTGGGTGGCTGGTGGACGTGAGGATCGCCTGGTAACATGCCTGCCTGATGCGAAGGTAGCGGACCTCATGCGCCACCTGGACAAAGTTTTAGATAGTGCTGGGGAGGAGCCTACTGTCTTGGTACATGTGATTCCAGTGGAAGATGAAAGTGTGGTAGGGCGTGTAAACGGGGGTGCTTGTTGTGAAAGTTCCACAATCTTGGCAAAGACAGGAATTTACTTGACTTGCAAAGGATTGTGGGTGTTGTAGTTCAATCACACAAAATCAGCCGTTTAACCAGAATAAAGAATTGTAGTTGCTCGAGTGTAAAGCAGAAAACAGATTTTATTTATGGGGAGTTATTCCCTTGCACAGATATGCTTGGTAACATCAACAGGATAATTTCTTCAGGAATTGTATTCAGGAAACAAAACAAATAAGGCAACTGAATTACTTATGCAACAACTTAGTACAGACCTTGATGGAAGAGAAAAGGTCTTTCTTCTAGCCCCTGCTAATAAACTTTCTTAGCAGTGCTGGAATGAAAAATAAACCCAAAAGGAAAATTCTCTTTATCAAAAAAAACAACTTTCTTCCTTTCACACAGTGAAGAAGTTTTCTTTCCAAAGTCCCATGTGCACAGGTGCTTAACCAGCTGCAAACCATTGCTGCTCCACTCTCCACGTGGCTCCAACTTTCCCCAAAGCTTTCTCTCAAAGAAACTTTTCTGGGAAGCTAAAAATCCATACAGTTCCTTTTGGTGTTTGATGCTTAACTGAGGATTACTTTAGAACAGCAGCCTAGAAAGAGAGCAATCCATGCATTCCACTTTCTCATTTGATATTTCCCCTTGCTCTTGAAATATCATAGGATCACTTTCATACACTGGCTCAGAGGAATTCTCTAACTGATCTCTACCAGGATAGAAACTGTTTCCCTGCTGTCTTCCTTGTGCAAAGCTAGGGAACAGATCAGAGTTCATACCTGAGATCACGTTGTCATTAGGTTTCCTCTCTGGGTATTTTGGCCAGTAGGTAGCAACGTTTCTGTGCCCAGCTCTCCAGTCAGAATCTCTGGACTTTAGGTCTCTTTTCCCATACCTTCTTAAAATAGGTATTAGAGCTCCTTCTTTCTGTAGATGCAGCCGTCTACTTTACAGGTGCTGTCTGGGGATTCCTGGCTGTATATCTCCAAGCCTCTGGTTTCTTCCAGTCCAATGAAGAATGCTTGTCCCGGGAATCTCTCCCAGCATACGTACTGCCTTGGGCTCCTTTCTTAGACCTCCTGGACGTCTTGCTGTTCTTCCTTCTGTTCAGGCTCCGTCTCTCCTTCTCTTGCCTTCTTTGCCACCATTGCTCTTGCTCTTCTTGCTCCTCTTTTTGCTGTCTGTCTTATGAATTTCTTCTTCCTTTAGATGGACACTCCACTCTAGCACAGTCCAGGTGTTCTGAATCAAGCCCTGCCCTAGGAGATGTGTGATTAGGGATTACATCATTGCTCCTCTGATTAGGCACATGCTTCCCTATTCCAGCTCTCCTAGAGGCTTTCTGTAAACCAGTGCATTCTGGGTCTGGTAGTCTTTTAGGTAAACACTCTGTTTTAGTGCTTTTACCAGCCAGCACAGGTTGCTTATTCAGAGCCAATTCACCTCTTGTATTATTTCTTCCTGAACTATGTTAAGCTTCCTTATCACAGGCGGTTCTGGAGGGCAAATTTAGGCTTTTAGGTAGGAAGTTGAAATCCAGAACTTACAGGGTAGCATTCTCTGAAATGCTTCGCATCCACGCGCAGGACGCAAAAGGCAGGCAGAGCTCCGGAGTCTCAATATGTGGTTGAGACAATGGTGCAAGGATGAAAGTTTTTTTATTTGTTAGGAAATGGGCAACATTTTGGGGAAGGGTGGAGGTTGCATTTCCGAAAGAATGGACTCCACCTCAACCGGAATGGAATCAGGTTGCTGGTATTAATCTTTAAAAAAGAGATAGCAGCTGGAAATGGTTCAGAGGAAGGCAACCAAAATGATTTGGAGCCTGCATCAGAAGATGTATGCAAGAGATTTGAAGAACTAAATATGTATACTCTGGAAGAGAAGAGGGACAGGGGAGATATGATTCAGACCTTCAAGTACTTAAAGAGTATTAATGAACAAACAAACCTCTTCCAAAGACAGGGAAGCTATAAAACTAGAGGGCATAACATGAAGCTGCAAGGGGGTAAACTGAAAAGCAACGTCAGGAAATACTTTTTCACTGAAAGGGTGGTGTATGCTTGGAATGCCCTCCCGATGGAAGTGGTGGGGGCAAATACAGTGACAGAATTCAAAATAGCATGGGACAGACACAGTGGATCCCTTTATAGCAACAGGATAAAATCAAAATAAACATAACTCTGTTGTATCTCAACAAATAGAGGTGACCTACATGGAGCGGGTGGGTACATGCCTAAACAAAGGCATGGGGAGGGGTGATCTGCATGGAGCGGCAGATGCACCTGCTCTTACTGCCTTGCTGGGCAGACTAGATGGACCATACTGGCCTTTATCTGCCATCATTTACTATGTTGCTATGTTAAACTAGATAATGGGGGAAAGCCGAAGTCATCGAAGAGTGCATGGTTCAGAACGATGTATCCTTGAAGAATACTAGCAAAAGAGGGAAGTTGGGGCATCCCGACAGAGAAGTTTCAGTAAAGACAGAAGTAACCCAGATGCCCTTAAGTACAGAGCAAACAAAGCTGAAAGATTCCAAATTATATCCGTCTACTGATAACCAGGTTAATATGAATGAAATACAGCTTCTAAAATGCCTGTATGCAAATGCTAGAAATCTAAAAAAAATAAGATGGGAGAGTTAGACTATATAGCACTAAGTGAAAGGTTAGATATAATTGGCAACTCTGAGACCTCGTGGAAGGAGGACAACCAATGGGGCACTGTGATACCTGGCCACAAACTATATCGCAATGATAGGGTAGCCAAAATTGGTGGAGGGGTTGCGCTGTTTGTTAGAGAGGGCATTGAGTCACACAGGATTACATTTTTGCAGGAAACAAAATACACTGTAAATTCTCTATGGATAGACATTCCATGTAAATAGGGGAAGGCGATGGCAGTGTGTGTGTGTGTGGGGGGGGGGGGGGTATATTACTGACGGTCAGATGGATGATAAAATGCTAAAAGAAATAAGGGAAGCTAACATAACACAGTAATAATGGGTGATTTCAATTACCCATGCATCGACTGGGTCGGTATCACAGCAGGAAATGTTAGAGAGATAATTTCTAGATGAAATAAATGACTGCGTCTTGGAGCAGCTGGTTCATGAACAACAGGAGGGAAACTATTTTGGGTCTAGTCTTTAGTGGAACACAAGATCCAGTGCAAGAGATAAGGGTATTGGGGCTTCTTGGCAATGGTGATAAAAGCATGATGACATTTGATTTAATAAATGGAAGGACGGCAAGGCAATCCACAGTAGTACTTTTAAACTTTCAACGGGAGATTATGATAAAATGAGGAAAATAGTTAAGAAAAAACTAAAAGGAGCATCTGCAAAAGTTAAAGATTTACATCAAGCATGGGCATTGTTTAAAAATACTATCTTCAGGAACAAGCAGGAATATAGTCTTCACATATGGGTATCGTCAGAACTGACGGAGCCTGCGGGGGAACGCTCCTCAGCGTCCAATAGGAAAGCTTTTGGGAGCATCCCACAGCGCCTGCGTGCTGCCTTCCCGCCTTTCCAACTGTCCCTCTCCAGTTCTTCGTTTTCCGCGGAGCCGACAGGTCACATACTCTGTCACCGCAGAAAAATTTCATCTTTTCTACTATGTTACTATGTTAATCTTTGTTTTTATGGTTGCGTCTGCCTTCCTTCAACGCCATACCGGTACCGCCGGTTCTTTCTTTTTAAAAAAAAAAAAATTATAGTTTCTAAGGTATTTTACTTTAGAAACTTTTTTTCCTTGGCACTAGGCCCAATTTTTTCCTTAAAAATGGAAAATCCTACTTCAGGTTTTAAGAAATGTTCTAAATGTGTCGGTACCATTTCTGTCACTGACACCCATGATTGGTGTCTCAAATGTTTAGGTCCTGACCACTCTATTTCAGGGTGCCTCTCCTGTGGAATGATGTCAAAAAGGGGCCGGCAGAACCGAGCTTCTAAACTTAGCACCCTTTTTCCCTCAGACGGACTTCTGTTGCATCAACATCCTCCAGGGCCTCATCTTCCTCCCATGGATCTCAGGTAACTAAACATAAATCTAGCCGGTCCTCAAAGGGTAGATCTCCTAAGTATCGAGATGCCCCTGGCGTTGCCCTTGAGGAATTTTCACCGGCAAAACTGCCCCGGCGGGAGGCTTCAGCTTCCAAAGCACTAACGGGGTTCCAGGATGTTCTCGAGGCTTCAACCTCGGCAGAACTACCGGCGCCATGCTCTGGGGTTGCGGCCGCTTCTACCGGTACCGACACCCAAGCATCAGCAGCGTTGATAGACCAGAGATTCCTTGCTATGGAACGCAGTCTAGCGTTCACAAAATGCATGGTTGTGATAGCAGCATTTCTCCGCACTCTGGGAATATTTGTCTTCCCTTACTTAAACAACTGGCTCATTTGAGCCCCTACAGTGCCAGAAGCCAGCTCTGCTCTGTTTCGCACAATGCGAATCCTTCAGTATTTGGGACTGGTCATAAACCTCCCAAAATCCAATCTTGCTCCCACTCAGTCCCTAGAGTTCATAGGAGCTCATCTGGATAGCAGACAGACAAGGGCTTTCCTTCCGCAGCCCCGCTGTCTTTGCATAGTACAACTAGCTTCCCAAGCAGTGCTCAAACCTTGTCTCATTGCTCGGGAAATGCTACAATTGCCAGGCCACATGGCATCCACCGTGCATGTGGTTCCTTATACTCGCCTCCATATGCTCGCAACCCAGTGGACTTTATCCACTCAGTGGACACAGGCCTCAGGCTGCTTGTACAAAATAACAAACTCAAACCATCTTATTTCGTCCCTCCAATGTTGGCAATCACCCAGAAACCGTCTTAACCCTCTTGCGATACCTCTGGAATCAATACTGGAGTATCTCCTTCATTTGTCAAATGCGGGTCTCAAGACAAATTCAGTAAGAGTCCATCTTAGTGCTATTGCAGCTTCTTACAAGCCTCTAAGTGGACAACCTATTTCCTCTCCTAGCGAGATTTGAGAGGCCTTCTTTTAACAAAGCCTCCCATTAAGCCACCACCAGTGGCATGGGACTTAAATCTGGTGCTCGGGCAGCTCATGAAACCGCTCTTTGAACCATTAGCCACTACATCTTTGAAATTCCTTTCCTGGAAAGTCATCTTCCTCATTGCAATCACATTAGCACGTCGCATCAGTGAATTGCAAGCGTTTGTGGCTGATCCTCCTTATACAAGGTTCCAGCATGATAAGGTAGTTCTTAGGACTCATCCACACTTTATGCCAAAGGTGGTTTCGCCTTTCCATTTAAACCAAGCGGTTTACCTTCCTTGAAGGACTAGAAAAAGGGACTGTTACTTCTGGAGAGAGATCTGCAACTGTGAGTATATACTTCTGGTAATTTTCTAAAAGGAATTCTTTGTATTAAAGCTTATTAATCTGTGAACCCACTATTTTTTGTTAAATCAGTCAGGGCCTAGTAGCAGCAGTTTAAGTTTAAATTTAAAACACAGAGGAGAACTTTCTGGTTACATTTCATACCCAGCAGAGAGATTGTAGTTTAAATTTAATAGTCATTCAGGGCCTAGTAACAGCAAAGTACTTTTAGTTTAAATTTAAAACACAGAAGAGAGCTTTCTGGTTACATTTGGAACCCAGCAGAGAGCTTGTAGTTTACATTTAATAGTCACTCAGGGCCTAGCATCAGCAAAGTACTTTTAGCTTAAATTTAAAACACAGAAGAGAGCTTTCTGGTTAAATTTAGAACCCAGCAGAGAGCTTGTAGTTTAAATTTCATAAGAAGTTAGAGCCTAGCAGCAGCTAAGAGCTATACTTTAAATCAAATCAGAATATAGCTTACCTCAGCAGCACAAGACAGGGTACTGTGTAGCAGCCCTCTTTTAATAAGTGTTATTTCCCTCCCTCCCTCCCCACACCCACCCACCCCTGGGATAATCGTAGCTTTATAGGTACTTACACATCTTAAAAGGCAGGAGGCGCTCTCAGGTGAAGCTCATTACCCAAATCAGTCATACACTAAGGACCTGAGATTAGTTAAGCTTCAGGTGAACAAGGTATATTACACGTATTAGGTACAGTTTTATTAGTATAAATATCCATAGCAACCCTTAGTAAGTAAAGAACTTAGATCTAAACACAAACTTAAAACTAAGATGCAGACAGCAGTCCAACAGCAGGATGGGGGCTTTCCAGTCTTTTGCATTGTGTCACGTGTATGATTTTCTCCCAGTTGGTGAGAGGTCTTACGTGTGCACTAGGTGCAAGGAGCTCTTTGCTCTCAGGGAATGAGTCCGTTCTCTAGAGGCTAAAGTAGCAGACTTGGAAAGCATAAGACAGACAGAGAGGTACATAGATGAGACCTACAGGGATATAGTCCTGAAGTCCCACCTTCAGTCTGGCAGCATCCCTGTTGCCATGGAGGAGAGAGGTCACATGACAGGAGAGCATCATCCTGATGTGGCAGGAAGTGATGCTGTAACTAGGACCTGTCCTCCAGGTGATGTAAAACCCTCTCGCACCGAGGAAGTTTCTCCAGGGCCATGTGCCCATGAGGGAAGGGTTAGGACAGCCGTTATAGTTGGTGATTCGATCAGGCATGTAGATAGCTGGGTGGCTGGTAGACGTAAGGATCGCCTGGTAACATGCCTGCCTGGTGCGAAGGTAGCGGACCTCACGCACCACCTAGATAAGGTCTTAGTGCTGGGGAGGAGTCTGCTGTCTTGGTACATGTCGGTACCAATGACATAGGAAAATGTGGTAGGGAGGTTCTGGAGGCAAAATTTAGGCTTTTAGGTAGGAAGTTGAAATCCAGAACTTCCAGGGTAGCATTCTCCGAAATGCTTCCTCTTCCACGCGCAGGACCCAAAAGGCAGGCAGAGCTCCGGAGTCTCAATGCGTGGATGAGACAGTGGTGCAGAGATGAGGGTTTTGGATTTGTTAGGAACTGGGGAACATTCTGGGGAAAGGAGGGGCTCTTCCGAAGGGATGGGCTTCACCTTAACCGGGATGGAACCAGGCTGCTGGCATTAACCTTTAAAAAGGAGATAGAGCAGCTTTTAAACTAGATATTAGGGGAAAGCCGACAGTCGCCCAAGAGCGGATGGTTCGGAAGAATGTATCTTTGAAGGATACTACCAAAAGCAGAGAGGTTCCACAAAAGAGTAAAGTAGCCCAAATGCCCTCAAGTATGGAGCAGACAGAGCTTAAAGATCCCAAATTACCCATGTCTAACAATAGCCAAATTAATATGAATAAAATACATTCTCTAAAATGCTTGTATGCAAATGCTAGAAGTCTAAAAAATAAGATGGGAGAGTTAGAATATATAGCACTAAATGAAAGGTTAGATATGATTGGAATATCAGAGACATGGTGGAAGGAGGACAACCAGTTGGGACACTGTGATACCTGGGTACAAACTATATCGTAATGATAGAGCTGATCAAATTGGTGGAGGGGTTGCTCTCTATGTTAGAGAGGACATTGAGTCAGAAAGGATTAAAGTTTTGCAGGAAAGAAAATCTGCTGTAGAATCTATATGGATTGAAATTCCATGTAAAAGGGGGAAGGCAATGGCAGTGGGGGGTGTACTTTCGAGCGCCTGGCCAGAATGACCAAATGGATGATGAAATGCTCAAAGAAATCAAGGAAGCTAACAAAAGTTACAGCGCAGTAATAATAATGGGTGATTTAAACTACCCCGGTATCGACTGGTTCAGTGTCACGTCAGGACATGCTAGGGAAATAAAGGGGCTTGTTTACAAAGCCGCGGTAGCGATTCGCGATCGTTATCGGAGCCGCGGCCCCATTGAAATCAATGGGGCCGCGGCTCCGATAACGATCGCGAACCGCTACCGCGGCTTTGTAAACAAGCCCCAAAGTTCCTAGATGAAATAAATGACTGCTTCTTGGAGCAGCTGGTTCATGAACCGACCAGAGGGGAAGCCATATTAGACCTAGTCCTTAGTGGAACACCAGATCTAGTGCAAGAGATAAGGTTGTTGGGGCCACTTGGCAATAGTGATCATAGCATGATCGCCTTTGATTTAATTAGTGGAGGAGGGATAGTAAGGAAATCCACAGTACTACCTTTTAACTTTTGAAAGGGAGACTATGATAAAATGAGGAAAACAGTTAAGAAAAAACTAAAAGGAGCAGTTGCAAAGGTTAAAGACGTACATCAGGCTTGGCTGTTGTTGAAAAATACTATCTTGGAAGCCCAGACCAGCTGTTTTCCACGCTTTAAGAAAAGTGGAAGGAAGTCCAAAAAACTGCCAGCATGGTTTAAAGGTGAGGTCAGAGAGGCTGTTGTTGCCAAAAAAGCATCTTTCAGGAAATGGAAAAAAGAGCCAAACGACGAAACCTGGAAACAGCACAAGCACTGGCAAGTCAAATGCAAGGCATTGATAAGGCAAGCAAAGGGAGAATTTGAGAGGAAGCTTGCTGCGGAAGCAAAAACACGAAATAAAGACCTTTTCAAGTACATTCGTAGCAAAAAACCTGTGAGAGAGTCAGTTGGTCCATTAGATGATAAAGGGGTTAAAGGAGCAGTAAGAGGCGACAAGGCGATAGCGGAGAGACTGAATGAATTCTTTGCTTCAGTCTTTACTGTGGAAGATGTAGGGATGTTACCCATGACTGAAGTGGTATTTAAAGGTGCGGAAGAATTGAAGGAAATATCGATACATCGGGAAGATGTATTACAACTATTAGATAAACTGAAGAGTAGCAGATCACCTGGGCCGGATGGTATACATCCAAGGGTGTTGAAAGAACTGAAATATGAGATAGCAGACCTGCTATTAGTAATCTGTGAACTATCATTAAAATCATCTCTAATACCTGAAGATTGGAGGATCGCCAATGTAACACCAATTTTTTAAAAGGGTTCCAGGGGTGATCCGGGAAACTACAGACCGGTGAGCCTGACATCAGTACCGGGAAAAATGGTAGAAACCATCATAAAGAATAAAATTACTCAGCATGTAGATAGTCATGACCTAATGGGAGACAGCCAACATGGCTTTAGACAAGGAAGATCTTGTCTTACTAATCTGTTATGTTTTTTTGAAAGTGTGAATAAACAGGTGGACAAAGGTGAGTCGGTTGATATAGTGTATCTGGACTTTCAGAAAGCCTTTGACAAGGTCCCTCATCAGAGACTTTTGGCAAAACTAAAGAGTCATGGGATAGGAGGCAGTGTACTACTGTGGATCAAGAACTGGTTAAGAGATAGAAAGCAGAGGGTAGGGCTAAATGGCCAATTTTCCCAATGGAGAAAGGTGAATAGTGGTGTACCCCAGGGATCTGTGCTGGGTCCGCTGCTTTTTGACATATTCATAAATGACCTGGAAAGTGGAATAACGAGTGAGGTTATCAAATTTGCAGATGACACAAAACTATTTAAAGTTGTTAAAACCCAAGAGGATTGTGGAAAATTGCAAGAGGATCTTGATAAATTGGAAGACTGGGCATCCAAATGGCAGATGAAATTTAATGTGGACAAGTGCAAGGTTATTTATTTATTTATATACCGCATCTTCCAGCGATCAGTTGCGGTGTACAATTAACAACAGTTAACAAAGCAGAGTTTGTTTTACATAGAACATTATAACTTTTTACATAGAACATCTTAACTTGCACAAAGCAGGGTTTAAAAAACTAAGTGGAATATATCAACTAAAACAGTGTGTGTAACAATTTAAACAAAAGAGCTGTGTCTGCCGCATAGGCAGATCATAACAGTGGCAACTATATACAAGTAGGGTATCAGGGCATGGGAATGGAGTGTTCATTCAGTTAAGTTTTGTATGTTATCCTTTATAGTAGGGAGTATAAGCTTGAAGTGGGCAGGTTCATGTTTAGCCTTTATCTAAGTTGAGTGGAGGGTTTTCTATAGTATTATAGTGTTTAGTGAATAGATACGTTTTCAATTTTTTTCTGAATTCCGTTATCTCTGTTAGTGATCGTAAGTCCTCTGGTAACGAATTCCAGACGGTAGGGGCTATGTGGGAAAAGGCTCTATTATTTGTTAATTTGTGAGTTTTTATAAATTCTTTTGGAATCTTTAGTTTATTTGATTGACCTTTTCTATGAGTGGGCTTAGGTGGTTCTTTGCATATTAGATTACATAGTGTCTTCGGGGCCATGTCATCTAAGGCTTTGAATGTAGTTATTATTTTGTATATTATCCTGCTTTGTATTGGTAACCAGTGAAGGGATGCTAGTATCGGTGTTATGTGTTGAAGTGAATTTATTTTTAATATAATTCTAGCTGTTGCATTTTGCGCAAGTTGGATTCTTTTGATGTTTTGTTTTGAAATGCCTATAAGTATTAAGTTGGCGAAATCGAAGTGGGGAGTTATGGTAGCCTGTGTTATATTGATAAAATCTTGTATAAATACAAGGGGGCGTAGTTGTTTGAGGATTTTAAGTTTGAAGTAGATTTTCTTTATGGTATTTCTAATGTGAGTTTCCATTGTAAGGTGTGTATCTAAAATGACACCTAGATATCTTATTTCATTTTTTATTTTAATTTCTTGGTTTTGTAGTGTTATGTGGGTTGGAGGAATAAATGATTGGTTTTGTGTTACGATTAAGACTTCGGTTTTAGCATGGTTTATATGGAGGTTTTGGGTTTTTAGCCAGATTGTAATTTCATTGTAGCAGTCTGATAGGAGTTGAATCGGTAGGTTAGGAATCGTAAAAGGTATGTACATCATAATATCATCCGCATAAAGGTGATTTCCTTTTCGCTTCTCCGGGCCAGTCCAGGGAAAGGTAGGGTTGTCAATCCCCCATAGTAACTGAGGACTGAAGGCTCCAAGCTTTTACTGTGAGGTGAAGCCACTCCCCCTTCAGGCAATCTGTCAGTCTTTCAGTCCTCAGTAACTATAGAGGATCGATTTTATCTTCTCCCTCATCATTACTTATATTGTTCTTTTATTTTATTGATTGGCTCTAGCAGGGCTGATCCTTTCCATAGTCTTGTTTTTTACTTACTTGAACAGGCTACTATGCCTTTAAGAGCAGACTGAATATTGAACGGGCTTTCCTTCAACAGTGTGAGGTAGAGCCTGCCTCTCTCACTGTCCCGATTCAAATGGCAGAGTGATACTGGGAGCCCCAGCTTTCTCCTCTAGCTCTACAGCTCTTACCTCCTTCGGAGATCTGTTATTCAGTTCTACTAGTGCTCCGGTGCCTTTTTTCAGTCTCGGGTGAGTGTTTCCAGGCTAATTTATCTTTTTTACTCTCCTGTAAAACCGCGGGTTCCCTGGCGATTTTGGCGATTTTTTCTATTGTTTCTGGGTTCTTCAAAGTTGTTTCAGGTGACTGGGCTGGATTTTAGACGTTAAAATTTGCTGTTATAATGTCTGAGAAGGCTCATATTAATTTACCTGAGGCTAGTTTAATCGCCGAAAAGGCGGGAACGGCGGCCATCTTGGCTGCACCGGGCAGTGCTCTAGCAGAGCATCAGAAGCCTCACAAACGGAAAACAAAGTCTTCTAAAGACACATTTACTTCAGATAAGCCTTCTATTTCTTCCACTGTGCCTCAGGAACAGATGCTTTCATTTCTTTCACCTGAATTTATTCTGGCAATGCATAAGGCTTTTCTTGTGCATTCTACTCAGTCTTCAGAGTTACCTGCTGTTCCTGTTTCAGTCCCAGTTTCTCTCACTTCTCCAAGTGTTGAAGATCCAGGAGAAGGCACTTCTCATTCTCAGGGTTTAGCTACTGATCCTTTGTTATCACAGGCAGTGCAGCAGGGAGATCCTGAATTTCTGTCAGACTCAGCTATGGATTTTGAAGCTGAAGATTTAGAGGATGGGGAGATAGCCTCTGGTCAGGATCCTAATATTTTTAGAGTTTTCCGCAAAGAGGAACTCTCTGCTCTCATTTTCCATTCTTTGTCAGCGCTGCACTTGTCTCTGCCAACACCCTCTCAGGAGCCTTTGGAGGATCCCTTGCTGCAGGGTTTTAAGTCAGAGCAGAGGTGTTTTCCTTTGCACCGAGTGATCAAACAAATGATTGATTCGGAGTGGCAGTGTCCGGAGTCTTCACTGCGTGGCAGCAGAGCTTTATCTCGCTTATACCCCCTACCTCAAGAAGCAAAGGATTTATTTCGCATGCCAAAAGTGGATGCGCTTATCTCAGCGGTAACCAAAAAGACTACCATCCCTGTAGAAGGTGCAGCAGCCCTTAAAGATTTACAGGATAGGAAATTGGAGATACTGCTAAAGCAAGCCTTTGATTCTAGTGCTTTAGCGCTGCAGTCGGCTATTTGTGGAGCTTATGTATCTCGCGCTTCCATTCGTTGGTTACAGGGAGATACTTCCTCAGAGACTTCATCTGCGGTACCAGATGTCGCCAAATTAGAATCTGCCGCGGCTTATACGGCAGATGCTTTTTATGACTTGCTGCGCATGGCAGCTAAAATCATGGCTTCCCTAGTAGCGGCTAGACGATTTTTGTGGTTACGGAATTGGTCAGCGGATGTTTCCTCGAAGTTACGTCTCAGCAAGTTGCCGTATCAAGGAACTTTGCTGTTCGGCGAGGCCTTGGAAAAGATTGTGAAGGATTTGGGAGATTCTAAAGGCGGTCGTTTGCCTGAGGATAAACCCAAGCCTACTCGTTCGACTCCCAGTTTTCGTGGTTCTGGCCGGGACTCACGTAGGTTTCGTGGGGCACGTTTTGCTCCTTATTCCAGAGGACGTGCCACCTTTCGAAATCATTCCTTTCGGGGAGCCAGAGGTTTTAATAGATCTTATTTCGCAACCTCTCAGCCCGCAGGGAAAAAGCCACAATGAAGGTTTGCCGGTCCAGTCGCTTCTGCCTGTGGGAGGTCGCCTTCAGCATTTTCTAGCGGCCTGGACCAACATTACTTCCGACAAATGGGTATTAGAAATCATTCGGGAAGGGTACGCGCTGGATTTCGCCAGTCCGTTGTTACCCAC
Organism: Ichthyophis bannanicus; assembly: GCA_033557465.1. Taxonomy (NCBI): domain Eukaryota; kingdom Metazoa; phylum Chordata; class Amphibia; order Gymnophiona; family Ichthyophiidae; genus Ichthyophis; species Ichthyophis bannanicus. Next base: position 1,901,704,557 of record CM066031.1, read on the forward strand.
TTTTATGATGTCTCCCTGTGCTCCCGGGAGAAAGCAGCAGGCTATTTTGGTAACTCTCCATCGTCTCTTGCAGCTGAGAGCTATAGTACCAGTACCTCTAGACCAATACGGTTGCGGTCGATACTCGATTTATTTTGTGGTTCCCAAAAAGGACGATTCTTTTCGTCCCGTTTTGGATCTCAAAGGTGTCAACCGTACTCTGCGGGTTCCCCACTTTCGAATGGAAACTTTGCGAACGGTTATTCGGGCGGTTCATCCGGGAGAGTTTCTCACTTCCATCGATCTAACGGAAGCTTATCTACATATTCCTATCCGTCCCGCGCATCAGTGTTTTTTACGTTTTGCCCTTCCTGTCGGTCATTTCCAGTTTCGGGCGATGCCATTCGGCCTTGCTACAGCTCCGCGTACGTTCACAAAGCTAATGGTAGTGGTGGCGGCTGCGCTTCGGAAGGAGGGTATCAGAGTTCATCCTTATCTCGACGATTGGTTGATCAGGGCCGATTCGAAAGAGGAATCGGTTCAAGCGACAGCTCGAGTTGTTCAGCTTCTGGAACAACTGGGTTGGGTGCTAAATCAGGACAAGAGTCACTTACGACCGATGCAGCAGTTAACCTATCTCGGAGCGCTGTTCGACACCGCACAAGGAAAGGTCTTTTTGACCGAAGTTCGCGTAGAAAAGCTAATGCATCAAGTCCAGGCCTTTCTGAATTTAACGGCGCCGTCGGCGTGGACATATTTACAACTCTTGGGTTCCATGGCGGCGGCGCTGGATCTAGTCCCGTGGGCCAAGGCTCACATGCGTCCCTTACAACAGGCGTTGCTCTCCCGCTGGTCTCCGCAACTTCATCCACTTTCTCAGAGACTGTCCTACCCAGAGGGGATACGTCTCAGTCTACAATGGTGGTTGAGTCGCGATCATCTCACCGCGGGGATTCCCTTGCAAGATCCACCGTGGGTTTTAGTCACCACGGATGCCAGTCTCTCAGGCTGGGGAGCTCATTGTCTGGCTCGGATTACTCAGGGAACTTGGTCCCAGACAGAACGCTCTTGGTCGATCAACAGACTCGAACTTCGAGCGGCTCGTTTGGCTCTGCTTCACTTCGCTTCATTACTCAAAGGAACAGCGGTCAAGATTTTCTCCGACAATGCTGTGACTGTCTCGTATATCAATCGGCAGGGCGGAACGAGGATTCCTTCTCTTCTTTCCGAATGTCAGCAGTTGATGGAATGTGCGGAACGCAATCTCTTGGCTCTATCGGCGGCGCATGTAGCAGGCAAGGACAATGTTCAAGCCGATTATCTCAGCAGACATCTTCTCGATCCCGGGGAATGGGAATTGAATGCGGCCTTCTTTCACCAGTTGACATTGCGTTGGGGTCAGCCAGTAATGGATCTCATGGCCACCTTCAGCAATACCAAAGCCAGCCGCTTCTTCAGCAGGCGCAGAGAACACATGTCAGAGGGCCTCGATGCTCTGGTACAACCATGGCCCCTCGACAGTCTGCTTTATGTCTTTCCCCCTTGGCCGATGTTAAGTCGAGTTATACAGCGCATTGCGCAACACCGCGGCCAGGTGATTCTCATTGCTCCCGATTGGCCTCGTCGTCCTTGGTATGCCGATCTCGTCCGTCTTCTAGTGGCTCCGCCATGGCCTCTTCCCCTCAGAGTGAATCAACTACATCAGGGTCCAATTCTCATGCCACGAGTGGATCGCTTCTTGCTTACGGCATGGCTCTTGAAAGGTCTCGCTTGATAAGCAAGGGTTATGCAGATTCCGTAGTGGACACTTTGCTGCGGTCTAAGAGGCCAGGAACTTCTTTGATATATGTTAGAGTCTGGAGGCTCTTTGAATCTTGGTGTTCTCGGAGACAGGTGTCTCCAATGTCTGCTACTATTCCTCATCTGCTCAATTTTCTACAACAGGGTTTAGATAAAGGTTTAGCTCTAAATACCCTTAAAGTGCATGTTGCGGCGTTATCCTGTTTTAGAGGGTTAATTGGCCGACGCCGTTTGGCGGCACATCCAGATGTGCAGCGTTTTCTACGGGCAACCAAACTTATTCATCCTCCACGTCGCCCGCTTGTACCTCCTTGGGATTTGAATGTGGTTTTGGAGGCGTTGTCGCGATCGCCCTTATCGGCTCTCTGTGCTAAACAGATTCGAGAGTGTTCTTGGAAAACAGCTTTTCTCGTAGCCATTTGTTCGGCAAGACGAATTGCGGATTTGCAGGCGTTGTCTTGCAGAGAACCTTATCTGCAATTTCTGCCCGAAAGAGTCTTGCTACGCACGGTTCCTTCTTTTTTACCCAAAGTAGTGTCTGTCTTTCATGTTAACCAGTCAGTGGTGTTACCAGTCTTTTCTCAACGCGACGATTCCCCTATGGACAAGGCGCTAAAGCACTTAGATCTTGGTTGGGTGTTGAAGACGTACCTTAAACTCTCTCAACCGATTCGTAAGACTGACAGATTGTTTATTCAGTGGGCCGGTCCACGTAAGGGCCAAGCGGCATCTAAAGCGACGATTGCTCGTTGGGTGCGCTCCGCTATTACAGTAGCTTACTCTGCCCGGGGGCTTTCACCACCTACAGGTCTTAAAGCTCATTCCACACGATCCATGGCGACTTCCTGGGCGGAATTAGCCTTTGTTCCTCCAGTAGATATATGCAGGGCGGCGACGTGGTCTTCCTTGCATTCTTTCACTAAGCATTATCGTTTAGATGTTCAAGCCAGGGATGATGCCAGAGTGGGAGCTTCGGCTCTTATCGCGGGTTTGGCGGGTCCCTCCCATTCTTAGGTACTGCTTTGGTACTGCCCTACCTTTCCCTGGACTGGCCCGGAGAAGCGAAAAGGAAGATGAAATTAGTCTTACCTGCTAATTGTCTTTCCTTGAGCTCTCTCCGGGCCAGTCCAGGGACCCTCCCTATCCGTTCTGTTCCTTGGCTTGATCTTGGTGAACGTCCACAGTATTCCATCATATAAGCTCGCAGGAGATATCTGGGGCTTTTAGTTCACATTTTCAACCTGCTTAGTAACCTTGCTAGTTAACTAATGTTAAAAAAAAAAAAAAAAAAATAGAGACATCTTTGTCTTGTTATTACTGTTTAAAGACTATGGAATGTTATCAGTTTTTCAAGGGTTAATCTGTGTTTGTAGATTTTCTTTCTCTTTAGTTGCTTTGCCAGAAGGAGACTGACAGATTGCCTGAAGGGGGAGTGGCTTCACCTCACAGTAAAAGCTTGGAGCCTTCAGTCCTCAGTTACTATGGGGGATTGACAACCCTACCTTTCCCTGGACTGGCCCGGAGAGAGCTCAAGGAAAGACAATTAGCAGGTAAGACTAATTTCATCATTGTACTCCAAATTTTTTAAAGATATTGCAGACCGGTTTTATGTAGATATTGAAAAGTAGGGCTGAAAGCGCTGAACCTTGTGGTAAACCTATTTCTTGTTTGTATGTGTTGGATGTTTGATTACCTATTCTTACATTTTGTGTTCTGTTATTTAAATATGAGGTGAACCATTTATGTACGGTAGAGTTTATGCCTAACTGTCTTAGGTTGTTGAGCATTATTGAGTGATGCACGCTATCAAAAGCTGCTGATATGTCAATGAAAAGGAGGATGAATGCCTGTTTATGATTGTCAATTCCTTTTAGGAGTGTATCTATTAATACTGTTAGAAGTGTTTCTACTCCGTGGCGGGGCCGGAATCCATATTGTTGTTCATCGAGTGGGTAAGATAAGTCTATAAATTCCTGTGTCTGTAATTGCACTACCTTTTCAATTATTTTGGCCAAGAATGGTATGCTAGAGATGGGCCTGTATGATGTTGGAGATGTTTTATCTAGTTTGCAGTTCTTTAGAATTGGGCGTATTTGTGCATGTTTGAGCGGGGGTGGAAGGTATCCTTGGGTAAGTGAAAAGTTTACTATTGGGAGAATATAGGATAGTAGAGTTGGTAGTGTGTTTTTTATCCATGATACTGGGCATGGATCTAAATACGAAGTTGTGGTATTTAGGCCGGAGATGATAGTTTTTAATGACACTTTTGAAATGGGGTAAAATTCTGACCATTCATCTACAGATTGATGAGAGATGTTGATATTTTCTGAGGGCATAACAGGTTTTTTTGATTTGTTTTGATAGTGATTAGCTAGGGTTTGTACTGAGATGTCTGTTATTTCGTTGCTAGAAGTTTGCGCGTTATTGGTTAGTTTTCTGACAATGGAAAATAGCTCTCTAGGTCTATTGTATGATTTTGCTAAGGTTGCTGCGTAATAATTTTTCTTTGTGCTGTCTATTGTTTCCTTATATTTTGTTAGATAGTTATTATATTTCCTTGTGTACAGACAGCTTGGATTTCCGCCATTTCATTTCAAGTTTTCTTAGTTCTTTTTTCATTTGTTTTAGTGTGTTATTAAACCATGGTGAACTATTTGTTTTGGTGTATGTGGTCTTTTTATTTGGTTGATTATTTTTAGCTGCATTATTGATAGTATCATTCCAGTTGTTAACAGCATCGTCCAAATTAGATGTTGATAAGAAGTGGGGGATTGTTGAATCAAGGAAGTCTGTTTCATTAAATTTTTTGAATTTTGAAGTGGGGCCACTTCTTATGAAATTTTTGACGCTAGGGATGGGATATGTAAGATTTATTTTGATGATAGAATGATCAGACCAAGGCGTCTCTGTGCATTCAATGGAATTTGAGTTAACTAGCTTGAAGAGTATCTCAGGAAGAAGAACCAAATCTAGTGTTCCTCCTTTGATATGTGTTGCTGTTTTAATTATTTGATGGTACTCTATGTCTGCTATGGTGTCTAGGAATAGTTTAGAGTCTAGTGTTGGTAGTGACGGAAGGTTAAAATCGCCTAGCATGATTACAGGATTTTGTTCAGTAGATGAGCTGAGGAGTTCAATAAGAGAATCCAGGCCATCTGTTTTATGATATGGGGGTCTATAAATTAAGCAAATTTTTATGAGACCGATTTTTATTAATAATGTGTCCAAGTTATTAGAGATATTTGATTGGATTGACTTGGCGTTTAATATTTTTTTTGTCATCATTAGAACTCCACCACCTTTTTTATTGGATCTATGTTTGTAAAATGTGTCATAGTTTTCTTTATCAAGTTGATTTAGATAGACAGTATCTGTTTCAGAAAGCCATGTCTCTGTGACCCATAAAATGTCTGGTTTTAAGTCAGTTATCAGATCATTAAATATGGGTAATTTATTTTTCATTGATCGTGCATTAATGAGGATGCATGATAGGGAGGATGGGTTGTTAGAACAGATTTTCTTGCCTGTTTGTTGTGGATTTGTTTGTTGTATGTGTATTAGTCTATGATAATTAATTTTTGGGTAGTTTTCATGAGTGTGTCCAATATGGCAGTCATTTCGGGTATGTGTGTGTATTATAGGTATAGTCATGTGATTTTTGCTGTTTAAACTTAGTGATAGGTCAATTATTATTATTGCTAATAATATACAGGTGTATGATATTCGTATGAGCATGTTGTTAGGGTGTAGCATTTTCTGTATTTGGCTCAGTGGTCTGTTGAATAGAGTCGTAATAATGTGGGTGTCTGTCAGCAGTGATAAAATCTGATAGAGTTAAGTGGCAATAGTGGTTGTAGTAATTCAAAGTGAGTTACTGACAACAGTAAGTCCAGAATAAGTTACTGACGACAGTAAATCCAATGTAAAATACTGACAACAGTAAAACCAAAGTGATTCACTAACAACACTAAATCAACAGTGAGTTATGCACCTAGGGAAGAACAACCCAAACTATGGTTCCACGATGCAAGGTTCCACATTAGGAACCACCACCCAGGAAAAAGATTTAGGCGTCGTGGATACCATGTTAAAATCCTCGGCCCAGTGTGCAGCAGCGGCCAAGAGAGCAAATAGAATGCTAGGTATGATAAGGAAAGGAATGGAAAATAAAACAAAAGATATTATAATGCCTCTATATCGTTCCATGGTGAGGCCGCACCTTGAATATTGTGTGCAATTCTGGTCGCCGTATCTTAAAAAGGATATAGCGATTTTAGAAAAGGTTCAGAGAAGAGCCACCAAAATGGTAAAGGGGATGTAAGGATACTCCTATGAAGAAAGGCTAAAAAGGTTAGGGCTCTTTAACCTGGAAAAGAGACGACTGAGGGGAGATATGATAGAAGTCTATAAATTAATGAACGGAGTGGAACGGGTAAACGTAGATCGATTGTTTACGTTATCAGAATATAGAAAGATTAGGGGACATGCAATGAAGCTACAGGGTAAACTATTTAAGACTAATAAAAGAAAATATTTTTTCACTCAACGTGTAATCAAAACTCTGGAATTTGTTACCGGAGGATGTAGTAAAGGCTGTTAGTGTAGCTGGGTTTAAAAAAGGTTTGGACAAGTTCCTGGAGAAAAGGTCCATAAACCATTATTAAGAAGGGACCCAGGATATCAATGCTTGAACCAATACAAGCACTGTGGAACCTGTGTCCCTTGGGGAAACTGCTAGGTACATATGACCTAGATTGGCCACTGTTGGAAACAGAATACTGGGCTTGATGGACCTTGGTCTGACCCAGTATGGCATATCTTATGTTCTTATGTATTCTTTCGAAGGCCTCATGCCTCCAGTGCAGAAAGGAACCTTCATAGCTTGGACTGTAAAAGAGCTTTGGCCTTTTACTTGCAAAGGACACAGCAACATAGAAAATCTTCTCAACTCTTTGTTGCTTTTGATCCTAGTCATTTGGGACTTCCAGTTTCCAAAAGAACTCTATCTAACTGGATTGCTCAGTGCATATCCTTTGCCTATGAGAGTAAGAACCTTCCTCTTGAAGGCCATGTCACAGCTTACAATGCGAGAGCCATGGCAGCCTCAATGGCTCATCTTTACTCTGTGTCTATCGACGACATCTGTCAAGCAGCTACTTGGGCTTCGGTACATATCTTCACAACCCACTACTGCTTAGACAAGGACTCCCGCCGGGATGTCTTGTTTGGCCAGGCTGTTCTTCAGCACCTTTTTCAGACTTAATCAACTCCTACCCACCATCCCTGGTAGGATGCCAGAGATCCATGGGGGGAAGTATGGCCCTTTCACAAGGGCTAACAACTTCCTGGGGCCATCTCCCTGGCAGCTGCAGCTAGGGAGTCCCCATATGTGAAGACTACATTCCTGCTTAGAAACATAGAAACATGATGACAGAAAAAGACCACATGGCCTATCTAGTCTGTCCTTCCATAACAACAACTACAACAACTAGCGTAATTACTCACCTGTAACAGGTGATCTCCGGGAACAGCAGGAATTTAGTCTTCACAACCTGCCCACCTCCCCTAGGAGTTATTTATTTATTTATTTGCAGTGTCTTTTATACCGCGCTATTCGACATCAGTGCGGTTTACAATGAACATAAGAGTTGCACATCTCAATTTAGTGATTTGTGCTTACAGTGAAACAGGTATAATAACTTGGGTATACATTAAACAGGAAAATTAAACTTGGGTATGCATTAAGCAGGTAAACAGGTAAAATAGGGTATAAATAACCAGTCCCTTAACAAGGAGACACGATGAATAAATACAGTCTACTTTATGCAACAATATAATGAGTTATGCGGCACTGCATAAGTTTCTCATTGTGGTTGGAGGGGAAGGTGTGTGATTGCGAGTGATCAGTCTGGGAATGTGACGTGCATGAGTTTGAGGTGCTGCATTGAGATGAGAGAGTGGGTGAGTGTGGGGAGAAGACTGCATCATCGTAGTGATGAAGAAAGAGGTGCCGTTTCAGTGCCTTCCTAAATTGGGAGAGTTCACTGATGGTTCTGATAGTTGCTGGTAGTGCGTTCCAGCAGGATGGAGCAAAGAAGGAGAAGTTGTATCTCTCGCTCTCTTTCTTGTCTCAGCTATAAAATCAACTGGAGAGGGACAGTTGGAAAGGCGGGAAGGCAGCACGCAGGTGCTGTGGGATGCTCCCAAAAGCTTTCCTATTGGACGCTGGGGAGCATTCCCACACAGGCTCCATCAGTATCGATGATTCCCACATGTGAAGACTAAATTCCTGCTGTTCTCGGAGATCACCTGTTACAGGTGAGTAACTACACTATCTTGGAAGTCCAGATCAGATGTATTCTGCACTTTAAGAAAAGCAGAAAGAAGGTCAAAAAGCTGCCAGCATGGTTTAAAGGTGAGGTCAGAGAGGCTGTTATAGCCAAAAAACAGTCTTGCAGGAAATGGAAAAAGGAGCGAAATGACAAAAACAGGAAACAACATAAGGACTGGCAAGGCATTGATAATGCAGGCAGAGAAAGAATTTGGGAAAAAAAGCTTGCAGTGGACGCAAAAACACATATTAAAACGTTTTTCAAGTACATTCTTAGCAAAACACCTGTGAGAGAATCTGTTGGACCATTAGATGATAGAGGGGTAAAAGGGGTGCTATGGGAATGCCATATCTAAAAAAGGATATAGCAGAATTAGTAAAGGTACAGAGAAGAGGCACCAAAATGGTAAAGGGGATGGAAGGATACCCCTTTGAGGAAAGGCTTAAAAGGTTAGAGCTGTTCAACTTGGAGAAAAGATGGCTGAGGAGAAATATGATAGAGGTCTATAAATTAATGAATGGAGTGGAACGAGTAAATGTAGATTGTTTGTTTACTCCATCAAAAAGTGGAAGGACTAGGGGGCACACAACGAAGTTACAAAGTAACCCATTTCAGACTAATAATATACAATACAATGTGTGCTTTCGAGTTAGTGCTGACTCCTGGCAGCCCAGCAGCTCCTGGGTTTTCTTGGCAGTGTGACCGGAAATAGATTGCCAGACTTTTCTTCCAAGGCAATGGAGAGTTAAGTGATTTGCCCAAGGCTGCAAGGAGTGCTAGTGGGAATTGAACCCTGTTCTCTTGGTTACCAAGTCAGTCCTTAACCACGAGGCTACTCCTCCACTCCACTCCACAGACTAATAATAGAAAATACTTTTTCACTCAGCGTGTACTCATATTCTGGAATTCGTTACTGGAGGATGCAGTAAAAGCTGTTAGTGTTGGGTGGGTTTAACAAAGGTTTGGACAAATTCCTGGAGGAAAGGTCCATAAACCACTATTTAAGAAGACCAGCAAAATCCACTGCTTACCCCGGAATAAGCATTGTAGAATCAGTGTATCTTTTTGGGAACCCCCCAAGTACTTGTGGCCTGGATTGGCCACTTTTGGAACAGGATATTGGGATTGATGGACCTTAGTCTGACCCAGTATGGCACGAGAAGAGAAAAGAAATGCAAATGGACAGAAGACCTTGGAAACAAGTTTAGACTTAGACAGAAGATAGCTGCTATCAGAGACTGAAAGTTAAACAATTATAAAAATGTATTTATTTATTTTGTGTGTTTCATATACCGCTATATCGGGTAATCATAGCGGTTTACAATTAAAACAACCGATACGTTAAACATTGTAACAATAAATGGTGCAATAAGAGGCAATCAAGAATGTACATGATTCAAGATAGTTTTAACTTAAATACAGCATATTTACGGTTCTGTTGGTCGATATTATCCGTCAGTACAAGATGGGGTTAAATGATGGGTGATTTATTGACTAGTTTGATTGGTCGGATAGCCTAGTAGCGAGGAGGGGGAAAATTATAGAAACATAGAAACATGAAGACAGAAAAAGACCACATGGCCTATCTAGTCTGTCCTTCCATAACAACAACTACAACAGTCCACTTTTTACCTTTAGAGATCCTCTGTGTTGGTCCCATGCTTTTTTGAATTCAGTTACTGTCCTCATCTCTACCACCTCCACTGGGAGACTATTCCATGGATCCACTACTCTTTCCGTAAAGAAATATTTCCGCATGTCACTCCTGAATCTATCTCCCTTCACCCTCATCCCATGTCCCCTCGTAGCAGAACTTGCTTTCAATTGAAAGAGGATCTCTCCCTGAACATTTATGCCACGGAGGTATTTAAACATCTCAATCATATCACCTCTATCCCGCCTTTCCTCTAAGGTGTACATATTAAGATCCTTAAGTCTGTCCTCATATGCTTTATAATGAAGCCCATTAATCATTTTAGTAGCAACCCTCTGCACCGACTCCATCCTGTTCACATCCTTTTGAAGGTGCGGTCTCCAGAATTGCACACCATACTCCAAATGAGGTCGCACCAAAGACTTATGCAGAGGCATTATCACCTCCTTTTTTCTGCTAGCCATTCCTCTCCGTATGCACCCAAGCATCCTTCTAGCTTTTGCCGTCGCCTTTTCTACCTGTTTAGCTACTTTAAGATCATCAGACACAACCATGCCTAGGTCCCGCTCTTCTTTAGTGGACAAAAGTACTTCACCTCCTATACTGTATTGCTCCCTTGGATTGCTGCAGCCCAAATGCATGACCTTACATTTTTTAACTTTAAATCCTAGCTGCCAAATTCTAGACCATTCTTCAAGCTTAGCTATATCCCTCCTCATGTTATCTACCCCTTCCTGGGTGTCTACTCTATTGCAGATTTTGGTATCATCTGCAAAGAGGCAAACCTTACCCGACAGCCCTTCCGCTATATCACTAACAAAGATGTTAAAAAGAATCGGACCAAGGACAGATCCCTGGGGCACACCACTGGTAACATCCTTCTCCGCAGAGTGAGCTCCATTTACTTGTACTCTGTCGCCTCCCACCCAACCAATTTCTAACCCAAGCAGTAACTTTAGGGTCCATCCCTAGGGTGCTCAGTTTGTTTATAAGTCGCCTGTGAGGAACAGTGTCAAAGGCTTTACTGAAATCTAAATACACCACATCTAGAGCTCTCCCTCGGTCCAACTCCCTGGTCACCCAGTCAAAGAAATCAATCAGATTTGTCTGACAAGACCTGCCTCTGGTGAATCCATGCTGCCTCGGATCCTGTAATCCGCTGGACTCCAGAAACCTCACTATTTTCTCTTTCAGCAGCGTTTCCAATAATTTACTCACCACCGAAGTTAAATTAACCGGCCTGTAGTTTTCAACCACATCCTTACTTCCACTTTTGTGTAAAGGCAACACATGAGCCTCTCTTCAGTCCTTTGGCACCACTCCCGACTCCAACGAGGCATTGAAAAGGTCAGTCAGTGGAGTTGCTAGAACGTCCCTAAGTTCCCTCAGTATTCTAGGGTGTATCCCATCCGGTGCCATCGCTTTGTTTACTTTAAGTTGAGCTAGTTTCTCACGAACACAGTCTTCTGAAAATTGTTCAAGATGTCCCTCGCTTCTGTTCTTATTTGTGGGTGTTTTCTGAGGTCCTGCTCCTGGTTCTTCATCTGTGAACACAGAACAAAAATATTTGTTAAGCAATTCCGCTTTATCCTTATCAGCTTCTACATATTCACCCCCTGCACCCTTGAGTCTGACAATACCACTTTTGCCCTTCCTCTTCTCACTAATATATCTGAAAAATGTCTTATCCCCCCATTTTATTGCATTGGCTATTTCCTCCTCCTTTTGAATCTTTGCCTTCTTGACTACTTTGCTAGCTTCTCTAAGTTTTTCCAAATACAGATGCCTGTCTTCCTCTCTCTGTGATCTGTTGTATTTCATGAAGGCCTCCCTCTTTTTCTTCACTTTTTCAGCTACTTCCTTCGAAAACCATAGCGGTCTCCTGTTCCTTTTGCCTTTATTTACCATTTTAACAAAAAGGTTGGTTGCCTTTAAAATACCCCCTTTCTGCTTTGCCCACTGTTTTTCTACATCCCCCAGCTGTTCCCATCCCACTAACGACTCCCTGAGGTATTGGCCCATCTTCACAAAGGTAGTCTTCCTAAAGTCTAAGATCCTCACCTTGGAATGGATTCTAACAGCCCTAGTCCTAATACTGAACCACACCATGTGGTGATCACTGGATGCAAAATGATCTCCCACTACAACATCAGAAACACTTTCACCATTGGTAAGCACCAAGTCCAGTATGGCCCCTTCACGTGTGGGGTCTGTTACCAATTGCCTGAATAGTTCTCCCTGTAGAGAATCCAGGATCTCCTTACTTCTAGATCAGGGGTCTCAAACACGCGGCCCGCGGGCCGCATGCGGCCCGCGAGACAACTTTGTGCGGCCCGCGACGGAGGAAAACAAAAAAACCCCAAAACCCTGGCTTCTGCCGTTGCCGCCGTGGCAGCGGCAGAATCAATTGTCAAATTTTAAAAAAAAACTGACTGGTTTCAAGCCGCGCGAGAGGGGAATACTCTCCTCGCGGCTTGAAAAGCACGCCGCTGATAGAGCAGACTCGGATCTCCGGGCACAGGGGAAGGGGCCGCAGGACAGCTGATTTTGCTGCTGGTTTTGTTTTAATTTACCGGGGGGGGGGGGGGTGGAGGACTGGAAATGGGCTATTGGCAGGGGGGGGTGTAGGACGGGAAATGGGCTATTGGCAGGGGGGGGGTATGACTGGAAATGGGCTATTGGCGGGGGGGGTATGACTGGAAATGGGCTATTGGCAGGGGGGTTATGACTGGTAATGGGCTATGGTGGGGGCTAGGACTGGAAATGGGCAGGTGGGGGTTAGGAAGGACTGGAGGTGGGCTGATGGGGGGAGTTAGGACTGGTAATGAGCTATGGAAGGGCTGACTGAAATGGGGTAATGGGGGTTAGGGCTGGAAGTGGGCTATTGGCAGGGGGCTATGACTGGTAATGGGCTATGGGGGGGGGTAAGACTGAAAATGGGTGATGGCGGTAAAACTGGAAGTGCGCTATGGGGAGGTTAGGACTGGTAATGGGCTATGGGGGGTCTAGGACTGGTTATGGGCTGGGGGGGGTTGCTAGGACTGGAAATGGGCTGAGTGGAAGGGGGGCTTGAACTGCAAATGGCTGATGGGGAGGGGGGCTTGGAATGGAAATGGGCTGTGAGGGGAGGGAGCTAGGATTGGAAATGGACTGATGGGGGGCTAGGATTGGAAATGGGCTGATGGTGAGGCTAGGATAGGACTGGAAATGGACTAATGGGGGGACTAGAAGGGAGCGGATGCTGGGTGGGGCTGGAACTAGAAGGGAGCTGATGTTGGGGGAGGATTAGAATGGGATGGAGCTGGGAAAGTGAAATGGAGAGGGGAAAAATATTTTGTCTGGGAGAGAAGACAAATCTACAATTGGCCAGGTATTGGGAGAGTAAGTGGGGATTGAGGATGGAGGGGTAAAATTTGAGTGGATGAAATAGGAATGAGGAAAGAGAAAAAGGAGAAAGATTAGTATGTTAAAGCAGATGTAGAGAGAGAATGGAAAAAAAAACTAGGAGAGAAGAAAGGGCAAATGGACAGCAGACGATGGAGAGTTAGCAGAAGACATGAAGAAACCAGAAGAAAGTGGCTGGAACAATTGCAACTGAAAAAAATGCACAAAAGGTAGAAAAATATCTCTTTATTTTGAATTTATTAACTGGAATATGTCAGCTCTGGGAAATGTGCATCATTAATGTTTGCGCTTTGTTTAGTACAAGAGGAAATTAATTTATAGTTTTATTTCTACAGTGTTGTTGTACATTCCAAGTTTGGCTTTTGGGGTTCCCAGTTTAATTATTGTCTTCTTGTTTCTAAATCTTTTAGTCTTTCTTTATCCATACTCATTAAAGAGGCATGTTTACTAAAAGTTAGTGTATGGTAACATTATGCAAATATTTATGCAAATGAGGCCCCTTATGCAAATGAGGCCCCGCGTCTTGTGCGGCCCCCGGGTTACTTTACAAGTCCTCATTTGGCCCTCAAAGCAATTTGAGTTTGAGACCCCTGTTCTAGATGATACTGCAGCAGGAATGTGCCAATCAACATCTGGCATATTGAAATCTCCTATCAGTAGCACTTCCCCTTTCCTAGCAAAGCTGCGTATGTCTTCAATTAACTCTCTGTCCACCTCTTCCTCTTGTGAGGGAGGTCTGTATATCACACCAATGCAAATAGATTTCTCCTTCCCTCTTTCTAGTTTAACCCACAGTGCCTCCTCTCTCCCTTTTAAGCTCTGTAATTCCAAAGCTTTAATAGTAGTTTTTACATATAGTGCCACTCCTCCTTCCCTTTTTCCTACCCTGTCCTTTCTGAATAAAGTATAGCCAGGTATAGTTACATCCCAGTCATGGTTTTCTGTGAACCATGTTTCTGTAACTGCCACTAAATCCAAGTCAGCCACTCCCACCAAAGCTTCAACTTCAGGGATCTTATTTCCCATGCTTCGGGCATTAATATACACTGCTTTCCATATGTTACCCCTGTTACCCATTTCCATAAAGGTATTTAATGTATCACCTACCTGGGGGCTTTCACTTACCTGGGGGCTTTCTTCACCCATCCCCAACGAATCTAGTTGGGGATGGGTTGAGTCAGTGCGAGTTGTAATTTCATTCTGACCAAAATGTTCTGTGAAGAGATAGATTTTGAGTTGGGAACGGAACAAGGATAAGTCTGTAATATTTTGGAGTCTGGGTGGTAGGGAGTTCCAGAGCATTGGGGATATAAACTCAAATGCTTTGCTGCTGGTGCACTGTTTACACTTATGGAAAGCTGATGAGCTAGAGAGAATATTGGTCATTTGTTCTCTTCTTAGTCGTTTGATGGGCTTTGAGTTGGGAGTGGAACGAGGCGAAGTCTGTAATGTTTCAGAGACTGGGTGGTAGGGAGTGCCAGAACATTGGGGATATAAACTCAAATGCTTTGCTGCAGGTGCACTGTTTACACTTACGGAAAGCTGATGAGGTAGAGAGAGTGTTGGTCATTTGTTCTCTTCTTAGTCGTTTGATGGGGGGCCACTTTAATTAATTGGGAAATAGCCCGACAGTAAATATTGAAAAAAGCATTTTATTTTTAATCTAATGATTGGAATCTGTCCGTTTTTGGAATTTGCGTCAGCTGTCTGTATTATACAGTGCTGGGGGAAAGAATTCCTTTTTCTTTTCTGTACTGTTGCACTGTCTGCTGAATGTGGCGGCTTGGGTTTTGCCTACATATTTCTATATTTCCTTTGTCTGTGTTAGTGTGAGTGACTGTGGTCAGGTATTCTGTTAGCATGGGGTTTCTGTTTAGGCATTTGCCTTAATCCAACTTGTGTGGTTTTTGTTTTGATGTTTTGGAGCTCCTTGTTGAGAGAGTTCTGGTCCCAAACAACATTTTTAAGGTTTTGTCTAATATGCCTGGTGCTGGAGAGGGTTTCAGAATTGTATTCTTTCTTGTCTTGTGCAACCACCTCGCCTGAGTGAGGGGATGGGCTCTGCCTCATTCCCTAACCGGAGCTCAGAGAAGCTCCCCCCCATCCTTTGCATGCCTTGGGAGGAGCGCTGCCATCTCATCTCTTGCCTCAGATGATCTTGATTTGCCTGGGAGGGAGCTCACAGCTCAAGATTTGCCTAGGGCATCAGATACCCTTGGCTTAGCCTTATTCAGGTCTATATGTGAGTTGTTAGTAACTTGTCAACCATCTTGCTGTTCAGGGATTGATCTGTGGCTGGGGAATTTCTTTATATATTTGTATTTTCAACCTACATCATCTTATAATCTAAGCAGGCCACAATTCACATACATAATTAATCTTAGAATATATACAGACATAAAATTCACTAAACACGCTATATAAAATCCAAGACAAATGATCAATCTAAACTATAACAGTTCTGTAATCAACTGATGTTGACATCTTCATAGCATGTGTGGTGGGTGATTTAATTTCATTTATCTATATTCTTTATTAATATAATAATTATTTTCAAGACTCATTACATAATTAATCTATACATCTAAAACCAAGTATACCAATAAAATATATACAGGGCACATAGATACATGATAAACAGAAACTGCCTCAACCAGCAGAATGACGACGAGGGGAAACCACAATTGCCATTCCAGCTACTCTTTTCACCAAGAGCTTAAACAAATAATAATGTAGTAAATGACGGCGGATAAAGACCATATTTTCGACCTAGCCAGTCTGCCCATCCATAAAACTATCAAATTCTATGATCCCTTCCTTTCCCTCAGAGATGTTCTGTACCTGTCCCATGCTTTCCTGAGTTCTTGTCTCCATCACCTCAACTGGAAGGCTATTAAATACCTCCGGCTGCTCTATGCTTGAAAAGGCTCACGCTATGCTTTTGATCTCAAGATTGCTATTGGTTGCTGTAATTGATTTATGACTCAAGATTAAGCTGTTGGACATAAACCATTATTTATATATGTAGTGTCAGTCTTTTGAGGTTTTTGTATTATGTCATATTCTGTGTACCGAAACATGGCCACATAGGGTCTTTTTATGGATAAGTCCATCTTTTTATGATATATTATCTTTTAATTAAAGGACTTATATTTTGAATTTTTTTTAGTTTTTATTCCATTTAGCTGTCTGTGTCAAGGTGTGCAAGTCCATTTTCATCATCAAGGTTTCCAGGTCAGGAACTTTGTTGCCTAGACTGTGAACATTTGTGCTCTCACTTTGAAGAGATGCACATACAAATTCCTCTATGGAACCCAACACGCTGTCCCCTTTTCCCCGTGCTCATCATCTAACTTTCAAAGTGATATGTATCATTGACTTCTAGAGTTGTAGGTGACTCTCAGTGGAGATCACTTTGACTCTGTGTATTTCTGACTGTCAGCATCTCAACATGATGTTGCAGAACTTGAAAAGATACAGAGAAGAGCAGCCAAAATACTAAAGGGGATGGGGCGGCTCCCTTATGAAAAAAGGTAGATTAAAACTCCTCACCTTGGAAAGGAAATATAATGTAGGTTTTTAAAATCTTGAGACTAGAGAACATGTCTTGAAATTAACTGATAGTAAATTTAAACAAAACTAAGAAGGTATTGTTTTCAGCCAATGTACATTAAAACTGTAGAATGTTGTGCCCAAAAATATGAGCAAGGCAGGTAGTATAACTAAGATTATAAAAGGTTTGTGCAAGTTTCCAGAGGGCAGGTCCATAAATTATTAGCCAGGTAGACTTCAGGATCAGAAACAGGAATGGATTTACATTTTGGAACCACTGGATACTTGCAAAGATCAGAATTAGTCACTATTGGGGCAGGATACTGGGCTCAGTGGATCAATGGTCAGATTCAGGATGACACATTTTGTATTCCTTCTTACCAGTGCTATATCTGTGCAGGTGACACCGGAGGAAAGGAGTGTTCCTTATCGTCCCTCCAGTACAGTCCTGCACCTCTGAGTAGTGCACCTCCTCCAGCAGCTTGGAGACTGAGAGTGTCATCTTTTTGATGACACTAGTGTACATATGCAGTTGACACCGCCCACCAGCCCCAGTAAGCTCAGTCTCCAAGCAGCTGGTGGAGGTTGTGAGCCAGGGTGCTGGACTCACTGAAGAGACAACTAAGGAGATAGGTTTAGTTAGAGTTTGCTTTTATTTCCCCTGTTAAGGTGCAGGTTTCTTTGTTTTTAAAGGCAGAAGTGTAAAAAAAAATAAATCTGAAGGAACAGAGAGAACCCGGGGGACAACAGGGCTGAGGGGAGGATATTCCTTCTTCACCCTCCCCCCCAGGATTTCGGGGGGGGGGGGGTTCTGTGGGGACCTTCCTCAGTCTGAGACTTCTGGCTGCTCCCGAACCCGTTATCAGATGAGGAGCCACCATGGGCGCTGCAGTTGAATGACAGGAGTGAAAGCTGGCAGCCCTGAGTCACCCACCTCAGCGCCGAAGCCAGGAAGGAAGGCTGAGCGCAAGGGGTAGAAAAGCCATGTGGCAAAGAGGCTCCAAGGTAAGAGTGGCGGGGGATGGGGGGGGGGAGGACAGCAGGAACTCCTAGACACCGCCAGAAAACGAAGAGACAAAGAGGGCCTGCAGCCGCATGTTTGGGAGCCTGCAGCAGTGTGTGAAACTCCCCCTGCTGCATTTAGGCGTGATTTCTTCTTATTCAGGCCCGCATGTGTTTAACCCTCTGCTGTGTTTTGGGTGCCTGGAAGAGGCAGCCACCGGAGAATAAAGCAGGACAGAGCAGCCTCTTCCTACGGGGCCATTTGCAGTTTCTTTTTAATTTCAGTTTCAGTTAATTAGATTTTGGTTTGGTTTTATTTTAATTCAAGTACTCTAGTGCTCTGTGCCTGAGCCTGTGGAGGTGCACTGTGCTGGGAATCCTCTTACCTACCCGGATACAAATTGAGGGCATTCCTGGGTACTGCCCCCAGCCCTTCCCACCATGCCGGCCAGACCGCAGTGCCTGGTATAGGATGGTATCAAGGGGTGTGGACCCCACTTAATCCTTAAGCATTCCTTGTGTTATAGAGCTCAAAACTGATTCAGTGCACAATGACTTGATGCAGACATGTGGGAACGGCCTAATCAGATAGGCCATTGTTTGTTGCTGGGTGGATTTTGGAGGGCTGTTGTGCTAGGTCAGGTGATGTAACTGGTACTTGGTTGAAACATTGTTGCTTTTTCCTGAGAATGGTCAGATAAAGTCAGACACAGAAATAAAGATAGGTGTTAAAAAAAAAAAAGAGCTGCACATAGATTTGTATCAGCTACAGCTCTGGAAAACGAAGTACCTGCGTACAAGAAATGTATGTAATTTGAAAGATAGTCAGTCAGTGGATTGGACGCAAATGAAATCCTTCCATCTGTCTATGGTCAGTGAGTAACCTGACATGATCATCTCTTATCGCTTAGCCCAGATTATGTATCTATTAAATCTGTAATATTGCTTGTAAGGGAAACTGTACTCCCTTATAGCCATTTGTAGTATTAGAAGAAAAATGTAAACTTTACTCGGAGAACGTGTCAGTCTGATTGGATCAGGGCAAGGTCCATTTCATATCTTTAAGATACAACACTACAGCGCAGTCTATGTTCCCTGTAAAATAGTTATCTCCAAGTTATAATGCCCTGTTCAATGTAATTTCAGTTTGTTCAATGTAAACCGCACTGATGCAGAATAGCGCGATATATAAGAGAATATAAATAAATAAAAAAAATAAATAAAAATCCTCAAGATATGCAGTCCCCGATGTGGTGTGGTCTTGGAGGCAGACGTCTGCCTAAACTGCACGCAAGAGGCAGTTATGGGAGCATGACCTGCAGGATGAGCTGAGGCAGAAGAGTCCCTCCCGGTTGCAAGAGACCCTGGGGGCAGGGGGTGCCATGTTACCTTCAATGGATCCGGCCCCCGGTCCCTGCACGATGCCCGGACCATTCACCCCTTGAGCCCAGGGAGCAGTAGGGCTCCTGGGGGAGTTCTCACCGGAGATTTTCTTTCTTTGGCAGAAGGCGTTTTGCCTACCAAGTGGCTCCTCAGCCCCAGAGCACAGGGCTAAGAGGATGTCAGACACACAAGTCAAGGGCTGTGGTGTCTAAGCGGGCTAGAGGCTTAGAGGAGTGGCAGCAATTGCCATTGTCAGAGGGGCTGGATGGGGAAGACCTTGACACGGAGCTAGATCTGCAGGAGGAGTTGGAAGAAGGAGAGAGCCTAGAACAGGAGGATCAGGCGCGGATTGTTTGGGTTTTCCGCCGGGAGGAGCTACCAGTGCTCATCTTTATGCTTATGTTTATGCAATTTCTTGATATACTGCCCAGGCCGAAGGCCATTAGGGCGGTTTACAATCACTACAAGCGGGTACTGATACAATTCCTCGTCCCCAAAGGGCTCACATTCTGTGTGTACTTTGGAGACCCTCAAGGCCCTGAATATGCCTGCTAACCTCCCGGCAGAGGAAGAGGCGCTGTAGGATCCATTGTTCCAGGCAGTACGGAAATCACAGAAAGTCTTGGAGTACATGGAGTAGTAGGACAGATGATCCAGGATGAGTGGGATCTGCCGGAGGTAGGCCTTAAATGGGGTGCAATCCATGACACGCCTATACCCGCTGCCGGAGCAAGAACGTGTTCTTTTGATCACCCATAGAGTGGGCGCAGCGGTGTTGGCAGCAGTCAAAGAGACCTTGACTTGTCTCCTGCAGCTGAGAGCCATGGAACTGGTTCCACGAGACCAGTAGTCTGCGGTCGATGCTTCATGTATTTCGTGGTGCCCAAATGGAAGGTTCCTTTCACCCAATTCTCAACTTCGAGGGCATGGACTTTGGTCTCCGGGTACCACATTTTCACAGTAATAATGGTGGTAGGAAGCGCAGATTTTGGGTGACTCTCGATCTCGCAGAGGCGTATCTGCACGTTCCCATCCATCCAGAACATCGCCAGTTTCTCTGCTTTGCGGTGCCAAGGGCCCATTTCAAGTTTCGAGCGTTGCCCTTCGGTCTGGCAACCACCCCCCATACCTTTACCAAGGTCTTGGTGGTGGTGGTGGCAGCTCTGCACAAGGAAGGGGTTCTCGTCCACCCATACCTAAATGATTGGCTGGTCCAGGCGAAGTCCAGGGACGATATCGAAAAGAGCAACAGCGCGGGTGGGAGAGTCCCTTCAAAGTCTTTGTTGGGGTCAACCTGGCCAAGAGTCAGTTACGGCCGGCCCAGGAGCTAGAGTATTTGAGAGCGTGCTTTGATACCTGTGTGGGCAGGATTTTCCTGCCGGTTCGCTGGGCGCAGGAGCTACGACAGTGGTTACGGCACGTCCTGAAGATGGCAAGGCCATCAGAGTGGCGGCATCTGCAGGTTCTTAGGACCATGGCGGCCACTCTCGAGTGAATCCCATGGGCAAGGGCGCACATGCACTCGCTGCAGAGGGCTCTGCTCAGTTGATGGTCCCATCAGAGCCAACCCCTGTCCCAAGTACTCCCCTGCCCGCAGAGCGCCAGGAGAGCCCTCAGTTGATGGCTGCATATGGAGAGCCTGGAAGGAATTCCCGGTGTGGGTTCCTCTGATGACCAATGCCAGCCTGTCAGGTTGGAGAGTCCATTGCGAAGGATGCTTTGTTCAGGGACAAGAGTCCGCAGGAGGCCCTGTGGTCGATCAACAGGCTCGAAATGTGAGCGGTGACCTTGTGCTAGAAAGTTTTGATCCATAGTTGCAGGGAAAGGTTGTCCAAGTCCTCTTGGACAATGTGACCATGGTGGCTTACATCAACCGGCAAGGAGGCACAGGCAGTGCAGCCCTAGAGGAGGAGGCCGAAAAGCTGTTTGGATGGGCAGCGATTCGTCTCCAGATGTTATCGGTGGTGCACGTAGCAGGATTTGACAGTGTGATGGCAGCCTACCTTAGCCGAGTGCGCATGGACCCCAGAGAGTGACAGCTCAATCAGGAGGTGTTCAAGCAGGTGGTCCGCCGATGGGGCACACCGGTCATGGACCTAATGGCAATGTTTGAGTCAGCCAAGGCCTGCTGGTTTTTCAGCAGAAGAAGAGAGGACGTCCAAGGGCCTGGATGCTCTAATTCAGCAGTGGCCCGAAGAGGGTCTTCTCTGTTTTTCTCCTTGGGCGCTCATAGGCCTGTTAGTGCAATGGCTAGAGGTGCACCGGGGATTTGTAATTCTGGTGGCACCAGACTGGCCGAGGTGCCAGTGGTATGCTGACCTGGTTCGGATACTGGCGGATTAACTGTGGTGTTTGTTTATGTTTATGTTTATTTAAAACTTGGTATACCGCCCAACACCATGGGCACCTGAGCGGTTTACAATAAAACTTAAAATAATTTAAAAATATTTGAAAATATTTAAAAATATGGCTGCAGGAAAAAGAAAAGGAACGCCAATTAAAATAATAGAAAAGAGGAGAAAGGAAAGAGAGAGAAAAGCAGAAATCAATAACAGTTACAATATAATATAATGAGGCAGAAGAGGGAGGGGGGGGTTAGGGAGGGAGATTGAATGCTACTTGAAAAAGATGGGTCTTGAGTTGGGTCTTGAAGGATTGGTAGGACTCTTCTGCACGGAGCGAGGGAGGGAGAGAGTTCCATAGGCTTGGGGCCAGAAAGTAAAAGGCAGAAGAACGGGTAGAGGTAAGATGGGCCTGGGAGGGAGAGGGAAGAGACATACGGTTTATGTGAATGGAACGAAGCAGACGGTGAGAGGTACGAAAGTGAATCAGGTCAGCAAGATAGAAAGGGGTACCGGTGCGAACAGCCTTATGTGCAAGAATAAGAATTTTATACTGAACACGAAAAGAGACAGGTAACCAGTGATGTTGAAGAAGAAGAGGAGTGACATGATCGAGGCGAGAAGCGTAAGTGAGGAGGCGAATAGCAGTATTTTGAACACGTTGGAGACAAGACAGTTGGGATTGGGGGAGACCAGCTAGGGAGACATTACAGTAATCCAGACGAGACATCACAAGGGAGAGGAGAAGAGTAGCCAGAGCAGAGGAAGAAAGAAAAGGGCGGATAGCGCGAAGCTGCCTAAGGGAGAAAAAAGAACGTTGAACAACAGAGGAGATATGCGCCTTAAAGGAAAGAGAAGAATCAAGAGTAACGCCCAGGTAACGGAGTGAGGAGACAAGGGGAATGGGCTGTGAAAAGAAAGAAGGGGCACAGGCGGGGGAGGGGCTCCCAAAGGTGAACCAGATAGCAAAAGACTTAGCGGGGTTTGCGTGAAGAAAGTTAGAAGAGAACCAGGAGGCGATAGCAGTCAGACAGTGATTAAGAGGGGCTATGTCAAGGGAAAGAGAATCAGTATGAAACAGAAGAAAGATGTCATCCGCGTAATAGTATGCGGAGATGCCAAACTGCTGAATTAAAAGGGCGAGAGGAGCTAAGAAAATGTTAAAGAGAAGAGGAGCAAGGACAGAACCCTGGGGGACCCCACATGCAAGGGAAGTGGGGGGGGGGGGGGAAGAAGAAGACCCAGTAACTACAGACAAAGAACGACAAGAAAGAAATGAGTGAAACCATCGAAGAACCGTGCCAGAAAGACCAGCATCCTGAAGACGATTGAGGAGGGTGCGGTGATCCACCAGGTCGAAAGCTGCAGAGAGATCAAGGGAAACAGCTAAAGTAAAGAGACCACGATCGTGAGCAGTGTGAAGTTCATTAAGAAGGGAAAGAAGGACAATTTCAGTGCTGTGGCCGGGACGGAAACCTGCTTGCTGGGGATGGAGAGTGAGGGAAGCTTCTAGGTGAGAGGAGAGTTGATTAAAGACCAGTTTCTCAAGAAATTTAGAAAGGAAGGAAAGATTGGAGACAGGACGCCAATTTGTAAGAATAGAAGGATCAGAAGAACGAGATTTTAGGATAGGGCGGACAACAGCGTGTTTCCAGCTTGCAGGAAAAGTGCCAGAAGACAAGCTGGAATTAAACATGGAAAGAATGTAGGGAGAAAGTGCTAGGGAGGGGTCCAAAAGCCAACGAGAAGGAATAGGATCAGCTGAGCAAGTGGTTTTGCGAATGGAAAGGAAGTTGTTTGAGAGAATACTGGGAGTTATTACTTCGAAGGTGGCTTCCGGATGGAAGGACCTCTTGACACAGGAGCCACTTCGTATGCCCCAGTTGGATCAATTATCGCTTACGGCATGACTCTTGAAAGGGCGAAGTTGAAGAAGAAAGGATAATCAGGCTCAGGGATAGTGACCTTGCTACAGGCCCAGAGGTGGTCTACGAACCTGGCATGCATCTGCCTAGGGCGCATCTTTGAATCATGGTGCGGAAAGAGGCAGGCACGCCCTTCCACTGCCTCTGTCCCGGACGTCTTGGGGTTCTTGCAATCCAGTTTGGATAAGGGTCTATCTGCCAGTTCCTTGAGGGTGCAACTGGCGGCAATTTCCGGTTATCGCAGGAAAGTCCACAGGGTGCTGTTGGGTACACACCCAGACGAGCTGAGCTTTCTAGGGGCGGTGACCCATCTCCGTCTGTCAAAGAGGGCAGTGGTACCGCCTTGGAATCTCAGTCTGGTGCTGACGGTGCTGTGTGGGGAAACCTTTGAGCCATTGAGTCGAGCTTTTCTGAAGGATTTGACTCTGAAAATGGTATTCCTGGTGGCGATTTGCTCGGCACGCAGGATTTCGAAGCTTTTGGACCCTGTCATGCCAGGAGCCATTCCTTTCCTTCTCCAAGGAGAAAGTGGTCCTGCGCCCAGTACCTTCATTTTTGCCCAGGGTGGTGTGAGCATTTCATGTAAATCAGGCTGTTTCCTTACCGGCTCTGGCGAGCTCGGATGTGGGCGAGAGCGGATATGGGCTCTGCCACTCCATAGCTGTGCCACTTGGAGGCAAAGGTATGTGAAAAGGGCTTTGTCCTTTTGGAGATAGGACCGTCTGTTGGTTCTGTTTGGCGGGTCGCCCAAATGTGAGGCGGCAGCTAAGTCTCCATTTCCAGATGGATCAGTGAGGCAATCACGCCTGCATACATCTTGAAGGGTAGAACAGTGTTGGCAGGGTTGCAGACGCATTCCACGAGGGCTCAGGCAGCCTCGTGAGCAGAGTATAGTTTAGTTCCGCCGGTGGAGATCTGTAGAGTGGCATACTTTATCTGAACATTTTCACCTGGATGTCCAGGCGGTGGGGGACGCTTGTTTCGGCTCGGCAGTGCTTCAGGCTGGTTGTGCAGGTCCCTCCCATTAGTTTAACTGCTCTGATTCATTCCAGAGGTGCAGGACTGGACTGGAGGGACGATAAGGAAAGAGAAATTAAACTTACCTGCTAATTGTTGTTCCTTGAGGAACTCCAGTCCAGTCCCGGAACCCTACCTGAGTGCTTTCTGTGATAATCTATGCACACCCTGGTCCTGAAGCTGGTTCCCTTGGTGGAGGAAGTGGCCAGAAGAAGCCGGGGAGGGGTGTGTAATCAGTGTTTAGGGGAAGGGTGGACCAGAACATCTGTCGGTTGCTCGCTTCCTGCTGGTTGGAGTTGCTCAAGCGCTCAACAGGTAGGCCTCCCCATCCTGGAGGGGGGAACGGAGTATCCTTTCCAGGGGATGGAGGGTGCACTAGTTTGTTTAGATGTAGAAGTGTTTGTTGCATGTTTAACTACTTATTTGTTGCTCCTCTGAGTCTGCTTTGTCAATAGGTACTGGGGTTGGTGGGTGGTGCCAGCTGGATATGTACACTAGTAGTGTCATCAAAAAGATGACACGCTCAGTCTCCAAGCTGCTGGAGGAGGTGCACTACCCAGAGGTGCAGGACTGGAATGGAGTTCCTCAAGGAACAACAATTAGCAGGTAAGTCTAATTTCTCTTTAAGGCAGATGGTCCGGTGTCTTTGTTATTTTATTATTTATTATTTATTTGCATCTCTTATATACCGCGCTATTACAATCAGTGCGGTTTACAGTGGAACAGAACATAAAACAATGTAGCAGTTACATTGGGTTTACAATAAAACATGGGATACAAACTTGGAAAAACAGGGGAAAAACTATGTACAGTGTTATAGAAGTGGAGGATTAAAGATCAAATGAGGGCATGGTTAAGGGTTGTAATGTAAAGAGTGGATATGTAGATATGTGTGGATATGTATGTGGATATGTAAAGATATGTATGTAGATATGTATGTGGATATGTAAAGAGTGGATATGTTAGTAAATGTTTTCTGTTTCACTTCCAGAGAGTGCTGACTGCTGACTATTGCAATGGATGCAAGATTACCAGTGTGGAGGGAATCTTGGCTCAGGGGCTCAGCCTCAGAGATGTAAGTGTTCATCTTTTGAATTCACCCAAAACAAAGGGAGATGTGGTCATCCTTTACTGAAGTAGTCTTGCTAGGGAAGTGATTGGAGGGTAGGAACATCATGCCTCTGACAGGAGGGTTGTGCAATAAAGGAGAAATCTCCTGGGGATCAGACTCAGCATGTCTCTGACTGGAGGGTCATGCTGTAGAGGAGAGATCTCCTGAGAATCAGGCTCAGCCTGTGTCTGATGAGAGTGTCATGCTATAGAGGAGAAATCTCCTGGGGCTCAGACTCAGCATGTCTCTGACAGACAGGTCATGAATTAGATGAGAGCTCTCCTGGGGCTCCAGCTTAGCATGTCTCAGATGGGAGAGTGATGCCGTAGAATAGAGGAGAGATCTCCTGAGGATCAGGTTCGGCATGTCTCTGACAGGATGTCATGAATTAGATGATGATGTTGTTGTTAAGTGCCGTCGAGTCGGTGTCGACTCATAGCAAACCTCTGGATAGTTGTCCTAAATTGTGTTCGGTCTTCAGTCAGGCGGCTCATTGTTGACAGACTGGTACCCGTAGCTGCTGTTGTATCGATCCTTCTCATTGCTGGCCTTCCTCTTTTGCGTTGAACTTCTATCTTGCCAAGCATGATGTCTTTCTCTAATGATCTCTGTCTTCGCATGATGTGTCCAAAGTATGAAAGTCAAAGTATCGTCATCTGAGCTTCTAAAGAAAGCTTAGGTTTGATCTCCTCTATTACTGACTGGTTTGTTCTTTGGGCAGTCCATGGTATACGCAGTATTCGCCTTCAGCACCATAATTCAAAGGCATCAATTTTCTTCATGTTTATCTTTTCACTGTCCAGTTTTCGCATCCATATGATGTTATTGAAAATACTATGGCTTGAACAAGTCGAAACTTTGTATGGAGAGAGACATCTCTGCTCTTGAGAATCTTGTCTAGGTCTTTCATAGCCATTCTGCCAAGAGTAATGCATCGTCGGATTTGTTGATTGCTTGTTGCTTTTTATTGATAGTTGATCCAAGTAGGTTAAAGTTGTCCACGATTTCAATTTCTAATCCTTCAACGATGAACTTGATTTTGCCAGTTGTCATGATCTTTGTCTTCTTTACATTAAGGTGCAGGCCCATTTTGAGACTATGTTGTTTGATCATGAGAAGCAAATGTTTCAGATCATCTTCACTTTCAGCTAGTAATGTGGTATCGTCAGCATAGCAAAGGTTGTTGATGAGTTTTCCACCAGTCTTCACACCTCTGTTTTCATACAATCCTGCTTCTCTGATGATTTGTTCTGCATATAAATTAAACAGGTAGGGGGAAAGTATGCAGCCTTGTCGTACACCTTTGATTATTTTAAACCATTTCTGTTTCTCCTTGTTCCTTTTGAACTGTTGCTTCTTGATCAATGTACAGATTGTGCTAGAGAACGATCAGGTGTTCTGGTATACCCATGCTTCTTAATGTGGCCCAGAGTTTCTCATGGTTTACACAGTCAAAAGCCTTGCTATAGTCGATAAAGCTCAAATAGATATTCTTTTGATATTCTTTTGTCTTTTCAAGGATCCATCTCACATCCGCGCTGATGTCTCTCGTTCCTCGTCCTTTCCTGAACCCTGCTTGCACTTCAGGTAGTTCTTGTTCCAGGTATGGTTGTAATCTCTGTTGAATAATCTTCAGTAGAATCTTGCTGGCATGTGGGATCAGAGCGATTGTGCGATAATTTCCACAGTCAGTTGGATCACCTTTCTTTGGTTTTGGTATAAACACAGATCTTTTCCAGTCAGTTGGCCATGATGTTGTCTTCCAAATTTCTTGGCAGAGCCTTGTAAGTACAGTAACAGCTGCATCAGATTAATTATTATTTTTTTTTTATACCGCGCTCTTTAGAATCCGTGCGGTTTACATGTATACTAACAGGTACTTTTTATTTCCTTGTCCCTGAAGGGCTCACCATCTAAGTGTACCTGAGGCAATGGAGGGTTAAGTGGCTTGCCCAAGGCCACAAGGAGTGGCCATGGGACTAGAGACCCCAGTCCCTCCGGCCTGAGGTTGCTTGTCCCCTTGCGGGAATTGAACCTTCCGGCCTGAGGTAACCTGTCCCAACCACTGATCCACTCCTCCCTCTTCTGTAATACTTCTATGGAAATGCCATCAATGCCTGGTGCTTTGTTCTTTGATAAGGCTTTCAATGCTGCTTCAACTTCTTCTTTCATCACCAGTGGTTCCGGATCATAAGGTACAGGTTGAAATGACTGTTGGTCCACTTGATGTTTATCATATAAAAACTCTCTATATTCCTTCCACCTTTTCTTGATCTTCTCAGCATCATGCAACATAGAACCTTGAGCATCTTGTAACATTCCAATTCGAGGCTGGAACTTTTTCTTTAACTCTCGTAGCTTTAGGAAAGCCGATCTTGTTCTTCCTCTAATAGTTTCTGCTTCTATTTCCTTGCATGCGTCATTGTAGTACTTTTCCTTGTCCTGTCTTGCTGCACGTTGGAAATTTCTGTTAAGTTCTGTTATTGTCTGTCTTCCTCCTCTGTTAAGACAAGTTAAATACGTTCAACCGAAACAAATTGTGGAAAATTTAGGTTTCCTACCCTGCTTCTTATCGACGTACAAGCACCACAGTTGGCAAAAGGTCTCAGACTAAACATGGCACCCACCTCAGACTTCCGTCTTATTCTCGTGGTGCCTAATAGCATCAACGACCTTTTATAGCTTCAATGCCACTGTGTTAATTTTTAGAGTTTGCTCCTAGTGGAAACTGTTATACTTTCAATTCCTTATCGAATTTCCGTTTATTTCGCAAAACCGGAACCTAGCATGCAAGTCAGCTTTCCTATCTTTTACCGCTGCTGTGCATACAATTATGTTGGGTAACTTGTTTTACTTAGCTTTTCTTTTTGTCTAGGAGCTTCTACTGCTTTTTTTGATGATCTCGACGCTCTCCCTGGGTACCACTGAGGCGTTTCACTGCCGCAGTTTCGTCAGGAGATCACTTCTTAATTCTAGCATGTTCCATGTTTTCTTGTGCTCTATGTGAATACAAAATCAACGTCAATATTTGAACCTCTTTCCCAAAACAATACTACCTACCTAACGTAAATAAAAAATTTAAAATTTAAAACTTAAAAATCCTACCATTACTGTATATAGATGCTGCCCACGTCTTTCTTATTCTTTATAGTTAAACTGCTGTTCAAACGGGGTTCTCCCGATCTTACTTCAGACGCCACGCATGTGGAATACTCACATTGGGCTGACTTTTAACTCTGACTCCTATCATTCTAATAGATCTCACCTGTGTTGTAAACCGTTTCACTCAACCTCATGGAGTCTACACCCAATCCCTCTCAACCACTATGTAGCCTTTCACAATCAATCCCAACCATATCTTATTTAATAGAGGAGAAGTGGGCAGTTTCCTCCAACCCCCCCTTTTTTTAATGTTGTTATTTCAAGAGCTTGCGCTCGATACTTTGTTGCTTTTACTTGATCGTAATTCATTATTTTGCGAAATCCGTTGATGGTATAATTATACAATCCCTATCTCTAATTTCTACAATTATATCAATTGAATATGCTTAATCCGAATTCATTAGTTGTTACGATATCGTGCATTCATAGCTTTACACGCATGCCGCCCAATCAATGGCAGTATTAAGTCCCGTTGGTATAGTTGATCTTAATTTATAAATCCACTTTTGCTCCCTAATTAATAAAGTTTTATTTAGTGACTTTCCTACCCTTGCTTCTATCACTCTGTCAATACAGAAGCAACTTAACTGATCAAATGTGTGACCCACAGTTATACAATGTTGAACAATTGGTGCCTCTAACCTCCTACACTTTAGCCTACTTCGTGTCTGCATTTCTGGGCAATTTTCAGAGTTTCTTCCGTCATCCATTTTGGCCGTTTTTGCTTTTTCACCTTTTGTAGAGACTTCTCGCTTTCTTCCAACACAACCTTCTTGATGTCATTCCATAACTCTTCTGGAGCTCTGTCATTTATATCTAAAGCAGCAAATCGATTTTGCAGGCAGTCTTTAAATTCCAGTGGTATATTCTCAAGGTCATATTTTGCTGCATTCATGAGTGGTTTGCTCTTTCTCAACTTTAGCTTGAGTTTGCATACTAGTAGTTGATGATCTGTACCACAGTCAGCTCCATGTTTTGTCTTTGTTGATGTTATAGAACTTTTCCATCGTTGACTTCCATAGATTTAGTCAGTTTGATTTTTATACAATCCATTGGGTGAAGTCCATGTGTACAGTCGTCGCTTGTGTTGATGGAAGAAGGTGTTTGAGATGAATAGATCGTTGGTCTTGCAGAATTCTATCAGTCTTTCTCCAGCTTCATTCTGTTGCCAAGTCCATATTTTCCAACTACTTTGCCTTCTTTGTTGCCAACTTTTGCGTTCCAGTCACTCAAGACTATCAGGATATCCTGTTTGCATGTTCTGTCAATTTCAGCTTGTACTTGTTCATAGAACTTTTCAATTTCATTCTCTTCTGCAGCTGTTGTTGGGGCATGTACTTGAATTATAGTTGTGTTGATAGGCATTCCTCGTAGACGAATAGAGATTAAGCGTTCGCTGACTGCATTGTATTTCATTACAGTTCTTGCAAGTTTCTTCTTTATTATAAATGCAGCACCATTTCTTCTTTGTCTTTCATTTCCAGCATAGTAGACCATGTGATCATCTAATGCAAAGTGCCCGATGCCAGTCCATTTCAGTTCGCTGACACCCAACAGATCAAGTTGTACACGTTCCATTTCATTCTTGACCACTGTCACCACTCACCCTCCCAGAGGCATTTAGCGTGGGCAAGGCAAGTGGGTAGTTGTGTTTCTTAGACTGTGAACTTTAAATGGAGGTTTGGAAAGGCCTCCTGGGTAATGTAGTCCTACAGTAGTAAGAATGAGTCCAAGTTGTGCACGAGTGGTTCAGGTTAAATTAGGATTTATTGCCCCTCCCGGGGTTGGATGTTGATGACCATGAACAAAGAATATATTTACAAAGAAACCATACTCCTGATGTGAACAAAAATAGGCAACTTAAATAATGCTTATCTTCAGCTGTTATGGAATCAAAAAGAATAAAACAGTTTCCCTCCAAAATACTTCTTTTGGCTGTTTTTCTTCCTTCAGCAAAATCCAGTATTATTAACAAAGGGACTGCACATTGTCTGCCACCATATAAGAGCAGTCCATAAACACTTCGGACTCAGGGGGTTGATAAGGGTCCCACTGCATAAGATCACCTTCTTCCTTAAGGTCTCTTAGAGAGGGTTCTTCTGCCTGCCATGCAAACCTCTCCGTTCCAATTACAGGGTTCCCTTCCCCCAACCTGCTCTGTGAGTCTGGGTGTTTGGCTTCCTGTGCACACAGCCCTCTGTAATTAAAAGGATACACGTTTCCCTCTTCTGTTTGGCTACAGGGAATTCTGTGTCTGCCTTTAGAATTGCTTTCGCCCAGGAATCTCCCTTGGCTACACAAAGGTTGGTAAAACTTTTCTCTCCCCTTTGATAAAAGCTTGGTATCAGGGAAATAAGCTTTACCTGCAGGCTGTCTGTTGTGAGCACAGCGTGGTTGTCTTTTCTGGTTCCCAGAATAAACGTCTCTGCTTTTTGGATAGTAAAAATCCCCAGTGCTTTTTGTAGTTGAGCACTGCTCCCTAGGAACTGGACTTGAATATCTTCCCCAGCTCTCTTCCTCTGAGAAGTTCCTCCGAGTGGAATTGGGATTTCTTTCCCTTTTCCCTTCTCTCAGCCACAGACCTTGGCTGCCCTCGGAGTATCTATCTTTCTCTGGTTTTCTCCTTCTTTCAGCTTTCTCCACGCTTGCTGTGCTGCCTTTTCCTTCTGTCTCCGTATCTGAGACTATGTCCGTCTCTTTCTCCTTCCCCTTCTCTTTCTCTGTCCTATCTTTAACTAAAGGCTTTTTATCTAAGTTTCTTTCTCCGTTGTGCTGAGCCACACCTCCCACCAGGTGTTCCCACTTCCCTGATGAGGCAGGAGCTAGCTCAGGGGATGGGCGTTCCCTAACACTCTGTGACGTTCTTTGTTTAGGGTTTCCATGCCAACCCTCCATGCTTGTTTCAGCACTGACAGTTCTGGTTTCACTTTGTAGTGAATCCTCTGTCTCCATCGGTTCTGAACCCTGTACTTCACGACATATCCCCCGCCTTAAAATATTACGTACTGCCGTATCTCCCGGACAGTACGTAATACGCGAGAGTGCGTCCGCATTGCCGTGTAGCTTACCCGCCCTATGTTGGACTACAAAATTGAAAGCCTGTAGGGCTAAATGCCATCTTGTGAGCCGGGCGTTGGAATTCCGCATTTGATGTAGCCATTTCAACGGAGCATGGTCCGTTATAAGGAGGAACTTCCTGCCCGTTAAATAAAAACGGAATGCCTCGACTGCCCATTTAATGGCCAGGCATTCTTTTTCGACAGTCGAATAGTTTTTCTCGGCCTTGGAGAGCTTTCGACTGATGTAGGTGACTGGGTGTTCTACCCCCTCAAATTCCTGGGAAAGTACTGCGCCTAACCCACTCTCTGATGCATCAGTCTGCACCACAAATGGTAGACTGAAGTCTATCCCTCTCAAAATTGGGGCTGTGCAGAGCTTCCCCTTGAGGGTGGAAAAAGCTGTTTCGGCCTCTGGGGTCCATCGAACTCTATTAGGGGCGTTCTTTTTTAGCATCTCGGTGAATAGAAGGCTCTCATCTGCAAACCGAGGTATAAACCTTCTATAGTAACCGATGAGCCCTAAAAAGCTGCGCACCTGTTTCTTGGTGACGGGACGGGGAAAATCCCGGACGCTCTGGACCTTATTGGCTAATGGCTTCACTGTCCCTCTCCCCACTAGGTGACCTAAGTATTTTGCCTCCTCCGTGGCAAACCTACACTTTGCGGGGTTCAGGGTTAAGCCTGCTTTCCGCAATGCCCGTAGTACTGCCTCTACCCTCGCCAGGTGTTGGGCCCACGTAGTACTATAAATGACTATGTCATCCATATACGCTAAGGCGTAATCATGGTGGGGCCTCAACACCTGGTCAACTAACCGCTGGCACCTGGCTGCCGCACCATGTAATCCAAATGGCATTCGTCGAAATTGATATAAGCCAATTGGTGTACTGAATGCTGTTTTCGGTTTTGAGTCACGTGTGAGGGGAATTTGCCAGTACCCTTTTGTTAAATCTAAAGTGGTCAGGTATCTGGCTTGGCCCAATCGATCCAGCAAATCATCGATGCGTGGCATCAGGTACGCATCGAATTGTGAAATATCGTTGACTTGTCTGAAATCGATACAGAACCTGAGCGTGCCATCGGGCTTCGGGACTAAAACTATGGGGCTGGACCATGGGCTGTAGGACTCCTCAATTATCCCCATTTCTATCATTTCTTTAACCTGCCTGATCACTTCGGCCTTCTTGGCCTCAGGCATACGGTAGGGCCGCTGTCTAATTGTGCGCCCTGGTGTTGTGATCACCTCATGGGCGACTAGGTGAGTTTCGCCTGGCTTGGTTGTGAGGACATCTTTAAAGTTCCCCAATAGTTGGGTCAGCTCCTGCCGCTGAAACTGGGATAAAGTTTCACCTAACCTTGGCTCTGGCCGCTCCCTCCAATCCGAGGTTTGTGGCCCAAGGTCCTCCTCTCGCTTTTCCTCAGCTAGGGCTGTCATCCCTTTTATTTCCCTCTGACCCGTAGAACCAAAACCACCCTCCCCCCTGTCTGTGGGTGTTAGTGCTGGGACCTCTTCCACTACCGGGAATCCTACCCGTTCGCACACTAATTGCGCAATTCGGTCTCCCTCCCGAATTTTAAAATCCTCCGCCCCGAAGTTAAAAATGAGAATTTTTACAGGGCCTCGATAATCGGGGTCTATTACTTCCGCTCCAATATCTATGGAATTTTTAACGGCAAGGCCCGACCTAGGAGCTATTCTCCCATAACGTCCTTCGGGCAGCTTAATTTGGATCCCAGTATTCACTAGGGTTTTTCCTCCCTTTTCCACCACCGTGTTTTCAGAACTGAAAAGATCATACCCAGCGGACCCGCTAGAAGCTCTTTGGGGGCCTTTGGCCTTTGGTGTCATTCGGCAAAACTGTAGCACGAATTTTGCCTTCCCCGGGGTACCCCTTTGACTCGGGTCTGGGTTGGACTAGGAGCTTTTTTGGATTCCCGAACAGAGGCGCAGGAATTTTGGCTGTTAAAGCCTCTGGACCAGTTCCTGTCATCTCTGTTGGGGGTAATGTACCCTTATAGCCTAACCGGCTAAGGCCTTCACCTATCTCTTTATAAAAAGGTGGCCAATCGCGCCCTAAGACCATCTCATGGGGTAGTTTGGGAACTACCGCGAACAACAGAGTGTATGTGGTTCCTAACCCCTTCACGGTTATTTCGTGTAAGGGATAAGGCGATGAAGCGCCGTGTACACATCTCACGCGTACTTGGCCTTCTGCTTGGCTCGGGGGCGACGAACAGCGCCTCACGATGGCCTCCCAGAGTGTGCGAGAAATCATACTCTGGTCTGCCCCCGAGTCAAGCAGTGCCAGCGTGTCGATGCCTTCTACTTGAACGGGTAGCAGAAACCCCTCCTGGACTGGTTTATCCACCCCAGACATCAGGACAGTTCTTTTGGTGCATTCCCTTTTAAAATGCCCCACTTTCCCACACAGATAACATTTACCCTTGGGTGTAAACACATTCGCTCTGGGCACAAAAACACTCTCATCATTCCCATTTCTAACATTCACAGTAGTCATTGCATATTTTCCACTATAGGGAACCTTTCCCTTTTTAACATCGCACAAACCTGCAGCTTGCAGTATGCTGCATTCCGAGGGGTCAGCTATTTGGGCCTCCAGAAACCGGTCCGCCAAATTAGCTGCTTCCTCAGTAGTCTTGCAATCCTGCAAGGTGAGGTACATCCTCATTTCTCTAGGTACAGCCTGTACAAATTGTTCTAAAATAACTATATTTAATACATTTTCCATCGTCTTAGTTTCTGGACTTAGCCATTTCCAAGCCAGATTTTTCAGACGTTGTTGTAACGCCTTTGGAGTTTCTTGAGGCCTCAGGCGGGCTTCCCTGAATAGCCTCCTATAATGTGAGGTTGTCAGCCCTAACCTGTCTTTTACCGCTCTTTTTATTTCCATATAGTCGCCTGCAAGAGCGGCTGGCATGGCTTTGTAGGCTGACAGGGCTTCGCCTGTCAGCGAGACTGCAAAGCGCGTAGCCCACTGACTATCAGGCCATTTTAACGCTTGCCCAATACGCTCAAACGCATCTATAAAATCGTCAATGTTATCAGTGGGACTTAATTGTCCTAAAGAGAATGCATGACTTGCGTTCATTGGGGGTCCTGGTATAACCATAGGATTCTCCATCCGTGGTTCTCGGCGTTCTCTTAGAAGTGCTGTCACAGCGTCCAGCAGCGGCTTCTGCTGCTCTCTCATGAGTGTAGCGTTTTCCTCTTGGATGTGCTTGTCAAGTTCCATCTGTAGGTCCCATTGCTTCCGCATCCATGCTATCACGTCCTGGGCCTCCATCTCGTGTCAGCACCTGCAATGAAAGAGACAGAAAAAAAACCCCAAGTGCGGCTCCCTTTTCAGGTTTTTTTTTTTTTTTTCAACCCCACAGCGCCCCCTTTTCCTGATATCCTCCCTCACTTATGCCCAGGTGCTATTACCTGAGGCTTCGTGTAGAGGTCTGCATTTCAGGAAAAGAAGCTGTGTCTTGTCTTTATCTCTCTTGCAGCCTTCTGGTAGCCCACTTGCTTGTGCAGGAGTCCTGGTGCCGTAGTTTCCTCTTGTGTCCTTCATTCAAGGTCAAGCATCCGAAAAACTACGCCAGATATGTCACCACTCACCCTCCCAGAGGCATTTAGCGTGGGCAAGGCAAGTGGGTAGTTGTGTTTCTTAGACTGTGAACTTTAAATGGAGGTTTGGAAAGGCCTCCTGGGTAATGTAGTCCTACAGTAGTAAGAATGAGTCCAAGTTGTGCACGAGTGGTTCAGGTTAAATTAGGATTTATTGCCCCTCCCGGGGTTGGATGTTGATGACCATGAACAAAGAATATATTTACAAAGAAACCATACTCCTGATGTGAACAATAGGCAACTTAAATAATGCTTATCTTCAGCTGTTACGGAATCAAAAAGAATAAAACAGCTTCCCTCCAAAATACTTCTTTTGGCTGTTTTTCTTCCTTCAGCAAAATCCAGTATTATTAACAAAGGGACTGCACATTGTCTGCCACCATATAAGAGCAGTCCATAAACACTTCGGACTCAGGGGGTTGATAAGGGTCCCACTGCATAAGATCACCTTCTTCCTTAAGGTCTCTTAGAGAGGGTTCTTCTGCCTGCCATGCAAACCTCTCCGTTCCAATTACAGGGTTCCCTTCCCCCAACCTGCTCTGTGAGTCTGGGTGTTTGGCTTCCTGTGCACACAGCCCTCTGTAATTAAAAGGATACACGTTTCCCTCTTCTGTTTGGCTACAGGGAATTCTGTGTCTGCCTTTAGAATTGCTTTCTCCCAGGAATCTCCCTTGGCTACACAAAGGTTGGTAAAACTTTTCTCTCCCCTTTGATAAAAGCTTGGTATCAGGGAAATAAGCTTTACCTGCAGGCTGTCTGTTGTGAGCACAGCGTGGTTGTCTTTTCTGGTTCCCAGAATAAACGTCTCTGCTTTTTGGATAGTAAAAATCCCAGTGCTTTTTGTAGTTGAGCACTGCTCCCTAGGAACTGGACTTGAATATCTTCCCCAGCTCTCTTCCTCTGAGAAGTTCCTCCGAGTGGAATTGGGATTTCTTTCCCTTTTCCCTTCTCTCAGCCACAGACCTTGGCTGCCCTCGGAGTATCTATCTTTCTCTGGTTTTCTCCTTATTTCAGCTTTCTCCACGCTTGCTGTGCTGCCTTTTCCTTCTGTCTCCGTATCTGAGACTATGTCCGTCTCTTTCTCCTTCCCCTTCTCTTTCTCTGTCCTATCTTTAACTAAAGGCTTTTTATCTAAGTTTCTTTCTCCGTTGTGCTGAGCCACACCTCCCACCAGGTGTTCCCACTTCCCTGATGAGGCAGGAGCTAGCTCAGGGGATGGGCGTTCCCTAACACTCTGTGACGTTCTTTGTTTAGGGTTTCCATGCCAACCCTCCATGCTTGTTTCAGCACTGACAGTTCTGGTTTCACTTTGTAGTGAATCCTCTGTCTCCATCGGTTCTGAACCCTGTACTTCACGACACCACCTCCAACTTCCCTTGGTTCATGCTTCGTATGTTCCATGTTCCGTTGTGTAAGACATCTTTACAGCTTCTAACTCTCATTTCATGCGCAGTCATGGGTAACATCCCTACATCTTCCTCAGTAAAGACCAAAGCAAAGAATTCATTCAGTTTCTCCCCTATTGCCTTGTCGCCTCTTAGTGCACGTTTAACCCCTCTATCATCTAATGGACCAATTGGCTCTCTCACAGGTTTTTTGCTACAAATGTACTTGAAAAAGTCTTTATTTCGTGTTTAACACTTATTAAAAAAAGGGCTGCTACACAGTACCCTGTCCTGTGCTGCTGAGGTAAGCTGTGACCAACTTCCTGGGTGATTAACAGTCCTTGCTTGGATAGAAGGAGTCTTTCAAAATGGCCTTTTGACCTGCCACCTGGTGTTAACACCTATTGAAAATGTTTCACAGGTCTCTTGCCCCCTAGGTAGAAGGCCTCTTTGTAAAGGTCTCTAGAAGACCTTTTGTTGCTCAAAGAGTACTGATCCTGTTTTGCCTTTTATGCTAGGCTCTGACTTATTATGAAATTTAAACTACAAGCTCTCTTCTGGGTTCCAAATTTAACCAGAAAACTCTCTTCTGTGTTTTAAATTTAAACTAAAAGTACTTTGCGGATACTAGGCCCTGAGTAACTATTAAATTTAAACTACAAGCTCTCTGCTGGGTTCCAAGTTTAACCAGAAAGCTCTCTTCTGTATTTTAAATTTAAACTTAAACTGCTGCTACTAGGCCCTGACTGATTTAACAAAAAACACTGGCTTTAATACAAAGAAGTGCTTTCAGAAAATTCCCAGAAGTATATACTCACTATTGCAGATCTCTCTCCAGAAGTAGCAGTCCCTTTTTCTAGTCCCTTATTCTGTCAATTCCAGCTTGAACTTGTTCATAGAACTCTTCAATTTCATCCTCTTCTGCAGCTGTTGTTGGGGCATATACTTGAATTATAGTTGTGTTGATAGGCATTCCTTGTAGATGAATAGAGATTAAGCGTTCACTGACTGCATTGTATTTCATTACAGTTCTTGCAAGTTTCTTCTTTATTATAAATGCAACACCATTTCTTCTTTGTCTTTCATTTCCAGCATAGTAGACCATGTGATCATCTGATGCAAAATGCTCAATGCCAGTCCATTTCAGTTCGCTGATACCCAACAGATCATAAGAACATAAGAACATAAGAAATGCCATACTGGGTCAGACCGAGGTCCATCAAGCCCAGTATCCTGTTTCCAACAGTGGCCAATCTAGGTCATACGTACCTAGCAGTTTCCCCAAAAGACACAGGTTCTGCAGTGCTTGTACTAGGCCAAGCATTGATATCCTGGGTCCCTTTTAATAGTGGTTTATGGACCTTTCCTCCAGGAACTTGTCCAAACCTTTTTTAAACCCAGCTATACTAACAGCCCTTACTACATCCTCCGGTAACAGATTCCAGAGTTTGATTACACGTTGAGAGAAGAAATATTTTCTCCTATTTGTCTTAAATAGTTTACCCTGTAGCTTCATTACATGCCCCCTAGTCCTTCTATATTCTGATAGCGTAAACAATTTATCCACGTTTATCCGTTCCACTCCATTCATTAATTTATACACCTCTATCATATCTCCCCTCAGCCGCCTCTTTTCTAGGTTAAAGAGCCCTAACCTTTTTAGCCTCTCTTCATAGGAGTAGCCTTCCATCCCCTTCACCAATTTGGTGGCTCTTCTCTGTACTTTTTCTAATAACTCTATGTCCTTTTTAAGATACGGTGACCAGAATTGCACACAATATTCAAGGTGCGGTCGTACCATGGAGCGATACAGAGGCATTATAATATCCTTTGTTTTATTCTCCATCCCTTTCCTTAGGATACCTAGCATTCTATTTGCTTTCTTGGCCGCCGCTGCACACTGGGCGGAGGGTTTTAACATGTTATCCACGATGACTCCTAAATCTTTTTCCTGGGTGGTGGTTTCTAATGTGGAGCCTTGCATCTTGTAACTATAGTGTGGGTTGTTCTTTCCTAGGTGCATAACTTTGCACTTGTCCACATTAAATTTCATCTGCCATTTGGATGCCCAGTCTTCCAATTTATCCAGATCCTCCTGCAGTTTTCCACAATCCTCTTGGGTTTTAACAACTTTAAACAGTTTTGTGTCATCTGCAAATTTGATTACCTCACTAGTTATTCCCTTTTCCAGGTCATTTATGAATATGTCAAAAAGTAGCGGACCCAGTACAGATCCCTGGGGTACTCCACTATTCACCTTTTTCCATTGGGAATATTGGCCATTTAGCCCTACCCTCTGCTTTCTATCTTTTAACCAGTTCCCGATCCACAATAGTACACTGCCTCCTATCCCATGACTTTTTAGCTTCGCCAAAAGTCTCTGATGGGGGACCTTGTCAAAAGCTTTCTGAAAGTCCAGATACACTATATCAACCGACTCACCTTTGTCTACCTGTTTATGCACACCTTCAAAAAAACAGATCAGATTAGTAAGACAAGATCTGCCTTGTCTAAAGCCATGTTGGCTGTCTCCCATTAGGCCATGACTATCTACATGCTGTGTAATTTTGTTCTTTATGATGGCTTCTACCATTTTCCCTGGTACTGACGTCAGGCTCACCGGTCTGTAATTTCCCGGGTCACCCCTGGAACCCTTTTTAAAAATTGGTGTTACGTTGGCGACCCTCCAATCTTCAGGTATTACAGATGATTTTAATGAAAGTTCACAGATTACCAATAACAGGTCTGCAATCTCATATTTCAGTTCTTTCAACACTCTGGGATGTATACCATCCGGTCCAGGTGATTTGCTACTATTCAGTTTATCAAATAGTTGTAATATATCTTCCCGGTGTAGCGATATTTCTCTCAATTCCTCTGCAGTATCACCTTTAAATACCACTTCAGTCTTGGGTAACACCCCTACATCTTCCTCAGTAAAGACCGAAGCAAAGAATTCATTCAGTCTCTCTGCTATAGCCTTGTCTCCTCTTACTGCCCCTTTTACCCCTCTATCATCTAATGGTCCAATTGACTCTCTCACAGGCCTTTTGCTACGAATGTACTTGAAAAAGTCTTTATTTCGTGTTTTTGCTTCCGTAGCAAGTTTCTTCTCAAATTCCCGCTTTGCCTGCCTTATCAATGCTTTGCATTTAACTTGCCAGTGCTTGTGCTGTTTCCAGTTTTCATCATTTGGCTCTTTTTTCCATTTTCTGAAGGTTGCTCTTTTGGCAGCAACAGCCTCTCTGACCTCACCTTTAAACCATGCTGGCAGTTTTTTGGACTTTCTTCCACTTTTCTTAATGCGTGGAATACAGCTGGTCTGGGCTTCGAGGATAGTATTTTTAAATAACACCCAAGCTTGCTGTAAGTCTTTAACCTTTGGAACCGCTCCTTTTAGTTTTTTCCGAACTATATTCCTCATTCTATCATAGTCACCCTTTTGAAAGTTAAAAGGTAGTACTGTGGATTCCTTTACTATCTGTCCTCCACTGATTAAATCAAACATGATCATACTATGATCACTATTGCCAAGTGGTCCCAACACCCTTATTTCTTGCACCAGATCTGGCGTTCCACTAAGGACTAGGTCCAGTATGGCTTCCCCTCTGGTCGGTTCATGAACCAGCTGCTCCAAGAAGCAGTCATTTATTTCATCTAGAAACTTTATCTCTTTAGCTTGTCCTGCTGTGACACTGTCCCAGTCGATACCGGGGTAATTGAAATCACCCATTATTACTACTCTGTTGTGGCTTTTGTTAGCTTCCTTGATTTCTTTGAGCATTTCATCATCCATTTGTTCATTCTGGCCAGGTGGTCGATAGTATACTCCCACTGCCATCACCTTCCCCTTCATAAATGGAATTTCAATCCATAGAGATTCTACAGCATATTTTGTTCCCTGCAAAACTTTAATCCTTTCTGACTCAATGCCCTCTCTAACATAGAGCGCAACCCCTCCACCAATTTGTTCAGCTCTATCATTACGATATAGTTTGTATCCAGGTATCACAGTGTCCCACTGGTTATCCTCCTTCCACCATGTCTCTGAGAGTGCAATCATATCTAACCTCTCATTTAATGCTATATATTCTAATTCTCCCATCTTATTGTTTAGACTTCTAGCATTGGCATACAAGCATTTTAGAGACTGCATTTTATTAATATTAATCTGGCTATTGGTAGGCATGGGTAATTGGGAATCTTTATGCTCTGTCTGCTCCTTACTCAAGGGCATTTGGGCTACTATACTCCCTTTTGGAACCTCACTGCTTTTGGTAGTATCCTTCAAGTTGTACATGTTCCATTTCATTCTTGACTACCTCCAATTTCCCTTGGTTCATGCTTCGTACGTTCCATGTTCCAATATGTACGACATCTTTACAGCTTCTGACTCTCATTTTATGCGCAGCTACATCAGCAGTCGGACGTCCCGAGGGCTTTGATCCAACCACATCATAAATGATGGCTGTACTCTGAAAAGTCTTCAGCTCTTCCCCAGTATCTAGTTGAGTGCCTTCCGACCTGGGGGTCTCATCTTCCAGCACTATAGTGCAATTTGTTTTGTTATGACTATCCATTGGGTTTTCATGGCAAGGTACAGAAGTAGATTGCCGGGCCTTTCCTCCGCGCAGTTTAAGTTTAGTGTTGATGCCATTGTCACAGAAATGTGATCCTCTGCTGCCTACACCATCCCATTCTGCTGTTGCCCAGATGGGTTTTCATGGCAAGATACAGAAGTAGATTGCCGGGCCTTTCCTCTGCGCAGTTTAAGTTTAGTGTTGTTGCCGTTGTCACAGAAATGTGATCCTCCGCCGTCAATACTGTCCCATTCTGCTGCTGCCCAGATGGGTGGTTTGTCTTGTTCTGGCACCTCAGCTGAGACCTGTCCATCTTGGGAGACCCTGCCAGTAGTTAAACTACTGATAGCTTAGCCCTCAGCATCACTGATGCACACAAGTCCTCACAGCACAACAAGCTGCAAACCAAGTGAGGGAATTAGATGATAGCTCTTCTGAAACTCCGGCTTAGCATGTCTTTGACAGGAGGGTCATGCTGTAGACAAGAGATTCCTGGGGCTTGGAATCAGCATGGCTCTGACGGGAGTGTTGTAGTGGAGGGATCTCCTGGGACTGAGGCTCAGCATGTCTCTGATGGGAGGTTCATGCTGTAGATTTATTTAGCTACTTTTTTATACCGCTGTATCTACCAATCACAGAGGTGTACAGGTCACAAGTATAATTTCACATAGAACATGGGTAGAAATTAGCAGTTCGACCAAATATAACCTTACATGGAACGTAAGTACTATAACATTTGAACCAAACAATATAACATGTAACTTAGAGTGTAAACAGGAGACCTGCGGTATTAGGAGTAAGCATTAACATTTAAGCATAACAAGGGAAAATGATGGATATTTTATTGTATGAGATGAAAGATCTCCTAAGGATCAGGCTTAGTATGTCTCTGTAGGGGAGGGTCATGTTGTAGAGGATCGATCTTCTGGGAATTAGGCTCTGCGTGTCTCTGATGGAAGGATTGTAGAGGAGAAATCTCCTGGGACTGAGGCTCAGAATGTCTCAGATAGGAACGTCGTGCTTGTAGAGGAAAGATCTCCTGGGGCTTTGAATCAGCATGACTGTGATAGCAGAGTTGTAGAGGAAAGATCTTGTGGGAATCAGGCTCTGCATGTCTCTGACCAGGAGGGTTGTAGAGGAGAGATTGCCTGGTATTGAGGCTCAGCACGTCTCTGATGATAGGATTGTGCTGTAGAGGAAAAATGTCCTGGGGCTGAGGCTCAGCATGTGTCTAATGGGGGGGTCATACAACAGAGGCGAGATCTCCTAGGGATCATACTCAGCATGTCTCTGACAGGAGGAGTTATGCTGTAAAGGAGAGATCTCCTGGAGATTAGACTCAGCATGTCTCTGTTGGGAGGATCGTAGAGGGGAGATCTTCTGTGGCTCGAGCTCAGCACGTCTCTGCTGGGAGGGTTGTGTTGTAGAGGAGAGATCTCCTGGGAATCAGACTCAGCATGTATATGATGGGAGGGCCATACTGTAGAGGAGAGCTCTTCTGGGCCTCCATCTTAGCATGTCTCTGATGGGAGGGTTATGCTGTAAAGGAGAGATCTCCAGGGGATCAGACTCAACATGTCTCTGCTGGGAGGATTGTAGAAGAGAGATCTGAGGCTTGAGCTCAGCACATCTCTGCTGGGAGGGTTGTGCTGTAGAGGAGAGATCTCCTGGGACTGAGGCTCAACATGTCTGACCGAAGGGTCATGCTAAAAGTGAGAGATCCCCCGAGAACCAGACCAGCCATGTCTCTGAAGGGAGGGTTGTGCTGTTGAGGAGAGATCTGTGGGATTTCCTGCTCAACATATCTCAGATTGGAGGTGAAGGCAGCAGAGGAGGGGCTCAGGCTCAGCATGTCGGATGGGAAATAATGTAGAACAATTTTATGTGAATAATCCCTCAATAACTACGATGGCTATGATCTACTTCAAATTAGTAACTTATTTTGAATTATATGTTAAGGAAAACAGGTCTCAGACTTATTTTGTTAGCGTTATCCTACAGACTTTGTCAATGGATATACGCCGGAAATTGCATCAATGACCCAATGTTCTCACTTAACTTGAGTGCGGTATAGTTAGCAAACTGATTGACATTTCAGATAAGAAATTGATGAAATAATATCTCGCTTATCTTTGTTTCCCCGACGCCTTCTCTGGCTGCCATTCCGCGTTTCACTTGAATCAATCAAGTTCTTTTTGAATTAACAGAAATATCGCAGATGAGTGCTAACATCAAGCCGTTTAAACAACTCCAGTTGGATTAATTTAACATCCAAGAGGACATTTTACATCCTCTCCCCCTGAAGAACTTGATTGATTCAAGTGAAACGCGGAATGGCAGCCAGAGAAGGCGTCGGGGAAACATAAAGATAAGCGAGATATTATTTCATCAATTTCTTATCTGAAATGTCAATCAGTTTGCTAGCTATACCGCACTCAAGTTAAGTGAGAACATTGGGTCATTGATGCAATTTCCGGCGTATATCCATTGACAAAGTCTGCAGGATAACGCTAACAAAAAAAGTCTGAGACCTGTTCTCCTTAACATATAATTCAAAATAAGTTACTAATTTGAAGTAGATCATAGCCATCGTAGTTATTGAGGGATTATTCACATAAAATTGTTCTACATGTTAGTACCCTCTAAAAATCCGACCACATCTTGAGTGATTATACACAAAAAAAGGATGGGAAATAATGGCAGGAAAGGAAGGGGGGCTTAGGCTCAGCATGTCTCTGATGGGAGGTAAAGGCAGGAAAGGAGGGGATCAGACTCAGCGTGTCTCTGATGGGAGAGTCATGCTGTAGAGGAGAGCTCTCCTGTGTATCAGATCACAAAGAATAATACAATATGCACTGAAGGACCGGGGGCCATTTTGGCTTTTCTTTTCTTGCAACTTTATAAGCACAAAGACACTCTGTGTCATTCCAAGGCTGTTTCACTAAGGTAAGGTCTTATGTCTTCACCCCAGGGGTGGGAATTAATCAGGTAACCCTTTCCTGTATTTTTCCTAAGTGCAGAGTGAGCCTGTGACCTCTGGTTGCTAATCAGTGAGTTATTGCTACTATGTAATCATAGTGCTGCTACACCTTATTACCTCTTTTTTTTTTTTTTTGGTCTTACAACTTCTTTATTCATCAAACTTTCTATGGTACATACAAATATTCCAGTCAGTGTTACAGATAACTGTGTACTCCTGATTACCATGTTATACCTAAAATAAAAATAGTCATCCTACTTAGTATCATTTTCTGCATTAACTTATATTGCATAGACGTGTCACATTTCCATTAAACATTCTAACCAGCTATCTAAATACCATACCCCCACACCTACCCCGACCTTACCTCCACCTATCCCTAGTCCCTTCCCTGTAACCAGTAAACCATGACCATGTTCTCCTGCTATGCTGCCCCCACCCCTCCCCCTCGATTTAACACCCGCCACAACTTCCCCCAATTCACTTCAAACTGGCTCCCCTTCTCCCTTCTAGCCGCCGTTAATTTTCCCATCAGTATTATGTGTCTTACTCTGCCTTCAAACACCCCTATCGCGGGAACTTCTTTCTGCTTCCAAGCAGCTGCC
Organism: Ichthyophis bannanicus; assembly: GCA_033557465.1. Classification (NCBI taxonomy): domain Eukaryota; kingdom Metazoa; phylum Chordata; class Amphibia; order Gymnophiona; family Ichthyophiidae; genus Ichthyophis; species Ichthyophis bannanicus. The sequence continues at coordinate 1,901,749,464 of CM066031.1, forward strand.
AACGCACACCTCGCTGTACTGAGGCATGCCTCTAAACTTCGCCCCCTCCCTCCCTTGTCCTTCTCCCCACCAACATAGCAAAAATATACCCAGTGCCATATCTAATTCCTCCTTCAACGTATTCCTTATCCATTCCCTTATCGCACCCCAAAATACTTGTATCTTTGCACATCCCCACCAAATATGCCAAAAGGTGCCCACCTCCCCACAGCCCCTCCAACATGCTGGTGTCACCCCTGAATACATCCCTATGCAGTCTCTCTGGGGTATAATACCATCTGTACATTATTTTATAACTGTTTTCTCTTACACTGCTGGACCATGGAGCCTTCTTAATCTGGTCCCATACCTGCTTCCAATCTTTGGGGTCCATCCAGACCCCGAGTTCTTTCTCCCACTCCTTCATATATCGAAAATTCGCTCCTCCCCTCTCCTTACCCCCTTATAGAGTGTTGTTATCAACCCCTTCGTTCCCTCTTTCCCAAACCAAATAGCTTCTATGTCAGACAGCTCCCCCTCTAACCCCTCTCCCCCCCGGATCCCTGTAATAAAATACTTCACCTCTTACATAGGCATACCTATCCTTTTCCTCCAGTCCATAGTCCTTCTTTACCTCATCAAAGCTCATGACTTCATCCCCCTCCAGCAATTGAAAAAAACATATTTATTTATTTAGCTGTATTTATATCCTGCTTTTCGCCGGGTCAAAGCGGTGTTACATAGAAGGGTGGGGGAATTAAGTTGGTAGGGCGGGGCCATCACCAGGGAGGCAACATTAATGATTTTGACATGGTACAGACTTTGGACATGGGACAGACATTCCAACCCTTTACTCGTCCACCCATCATAGGTTCCTCCCTCCCAGCCCAGGTTGAAGGCTTTGCACGCCCTCCATGGGGTCACCAATGAAAATCCCCCTAGCGTTTATATCCTGGGTTCTCACCCCATCCCATACCTCGGCCATCTGTCTCATAGCCGGAGATCCTATCTCCATATCCCTTCTTTCTTGTTTTGCTGCCCACAACCAAGCTGCCAATCGTCCTCCCTTTACATATGTTTTTTCTACTGCCACTCCAAGATTAACCCGTCCTTTCCCTCTCCAATCCATTATATGTTGGACCTGTGCCGCCCTGTAATAATCCCGAAAGTTAGGCACCCCAGACCCCCTGTGTCCTTGGAAGCATACATAACCTCCCTCGCAATCCTCGAGGGCTTCTTTTTCTAGATATATTGAAAAAACTTCCGCTGCAATGCCCTCAACGCCCCATCCGGCACCCTCACTGTGGGAGTACCTGAAACAAATATAAGATCTGTGGAAGGATATTCATTTTAACCCCTGCTATCCTACCAAGCCAGGACACTTCTGAGTTCATCCAACAGTCCATATCCTTAGAAATTTCCCTCAACACTCTTGGGTAATTCACCTGATATATATCTCCATATCTCACCAGTATCTGGATCCCTAAGTATCCCAACGATCTCTTAACCCACTTCAGCGGGTGTTCTTCTTTTAACTACTTCTCGACCCTCTTGGGAGCTGAAGTATTTAACACTTCCATTTTGTCCATATTCATACGGAATCCCGAGACCCCTCCAAACCACTCTATCTCCTCCATAATTTCCGGCAACACCATCTGCGGGTTACTAATATACATTAAGATGTCATCCGCATATAGTGAAATTTTATGCTCCACACCCCCTTTTTCCAACCCCCTTATCCGCTCATTATCCCTTATCCTCTGTGCCACTGGTTCCACCACTAATGCAAAAAGCAACGGTGACATGGGGCATACCTGCCTCGTCCCTCTCTCCACTTCAAAGTCCACCGAATAACTCACATATCTCCAGGAACAAGCAGGAATGTAGTCATCACATATGGGTATCGTCGGTACCAACGGAGCCTGCGCGGGAATACTCCCCAGCGTCCAATTAGAAAGCTTTTGGAAGCATCCCACAGCGCCTGCGTGCTGCCTTCCCGCCTTTCCCAACTGCCTCTCTCCAGTTCTTCTTTTTCCGTGGAGCCAGCAGGTCGTTGTTCCTGTCACCGCAGAAGAATTCTTCCTTATTTCTTTCTTTTTTGTGGTTGCGTCTGCCTTCCTCGACACCTTACTGGTACCGCCGGTTTTTTCTTTCTTATTTTCTGTCTAAAAAAAAAAAAAAAATATATATATATATATATATATATACTACTTTTCCTATTTTTCCCAGGTGCACGCGCCTTTTTGGGCCTTAGGCCCCAAAATGTTTCCTACAATGGAGAAACCTGCCTCAGGTTTCAAAAAGTGCACCAAGTGTGGCGGTATCATTTCCGTCACCGACACCCATGAATGGTGTCTAAAATGTTTAGGTCCTGACCACTCCATCATGGATTGTATATCCTGCGCCATGATGTCTAAAAGAGGTCGGCAGAACCGAGCTGCCAAGCTCAGTACCCTGTTTCCCTCTGATGCAGCTTCGGTGGCATTGATGTCTTCCAGGGCTTCCTCTTCCTCCCGTGGATCTCAGGTAACTAAACATAAGTCCAGCTAGTCCTCAATGGGTAGATCTCCTTCTAAGCATCGAGATGCCTCTGGCATTGCCCTTGAGGATTCTGCATCGGCTAAATAGCCCCTGCGGGAGGCTTCGGCTTCCAAAGCATTATCGGGGCTCCAGGATGTTCTCGAGACCTCGACCTCGGCAGAACTACTGTTGCCATGCTCTGGGGTACCGGCAGTCTTCTCCGGTACCGACATCCAGGCATCAGCAGCGTCAATAGACCAGAGAGTCCTGGCTATTGAGCGCAGTCTGGCGGCTCTCCTTGCGGCATCGACGCCCTCGGAACTGCGACAGACAATCCGACCGGTACCGGTACTGACCCCGGCAGCGGTACTTGTACCGATAGCATAGACATCAGCATCGGTGTCTGCATTACCGGTACCCAGTCATCCGATGCCTTCCGGTACCGATACCCCAGTACCGATTACTCCCGGTACCGACTTCGGTCGGTACGGGTATCGGGCTCTTCAAGAGCATCCGGACAGACGGTACTTCGAGTCCTCAGAATACTCTGAAGATTCTGACAGTTCTGTCGATGCAGGAATGCTTCTCCCAGAGGAGCCCTCCTCACCTAAGCGCAGGATGTCTCCTCCAGAGGATATTTCCTTCCAGGATTTTATCAGGGAGGTGGCTCGGGGTCTGTCCATTACTGTGACCCCTGAAACAGAGCCCAGAGCTAAGGAGTTGGAAATTTTACAATATCCCAAAACTCCTAAGGAGGCAGCTACCTTGCCCATTCATGAGATTTTGCATGATCTCATGTTAAGGATGTGAGAGACACCTCTTACCACCTCTCCTCATTCTCGCAGACTGGATACTCTGTATCGAGTCCCTCCTTGTCCTGGTTTCCAGAAAACTCAGCTTCCTTACCACTCTATTGTAGTGGAATCAGCTATGAGAAGGATTAAGAGTGCAAAGAGGCATGCCTCTAATCCTCCAGGACGTGAGTGCAGAACCCTGGATGCTTTTGGACGTCATGTCTTCCAAGCTTCCATGCTTTCTGCCAGGATCAGTTCCTATAGTCTCTACATGGGAATGTTCCTGAAGGAGGTCACAGATGATTTAGAGGCTTTGAGTCCTATTCTTCCTGAGGATAGAAGACAGCATTTTCTCACATTGGTCAAACATGCCCAAGATGTTTCTAAATTTGTCAACCGTGCAGCCTTTGACTGCTTTGAGTGCATAAGCAGAACCTCTGCAATTGCCATAGATGCACGTAGAATTGCCGGGCTCCAGGCATCTGATCTGGAGCTCTGGTACAAGACAAATTGGGAAATATCCCTTGTACTGGTGAGAACCTGTTTGGTAGAGATTGGCAGGAAAAAGCCAATGAGTTGGATGCTGACACCTCCACCCTGGATAGATTATCCAAGTCTACAGCTGATCCTGCTAGAAAGAAATCGTTCAAGAAACCATTCTTTTCTAAGAAGAAAAGATATTATCCTGCTTATGCTCAGCAGGGACGTTCTGCAGGTCAGCTTGTCAGGAAAGGTCAGCAACCGCCCAAACAGAAGAAAGCAAAGACTGCTAAGCCCAACCGTCTCAGCAGTCTCAGCCTCCACAAGGTCTTTGACTTTCAGCTAGAGAACTTAGCTTTCCTGGCTCTCGTGGGACCAGAGCCTTCCACCATTCCTGGAAGGCTATGTCACTTTGCACCCAGATGGGGGCAGATAACAGCAGAGCATTGGACACTCTCCATCATAAAGGAGGGGTACAGGCTTCATTTTTCAAGCATGCCCCCTCCCACAATAATAAGGCAGTTCAATTCTCTGACACCTCTCATCAGCCTGTTAGGTCAGGAGGTCACTATCCTTCTTGCCCAAGGGGCAATAGAAGAAGTACCCATTCCTCAACAGGGTACGGGGTTTTACTCCCCCTATTTCCTTATCCCAAAGAAAACAGGGGGATACAGACCTATCTTGGACCTCAGAGAATTGAACAAATTCCTTGTCAAAGAGAAATTCAAGATGATTTCTCTCGGAACTCTGCTGCCATACCTTCAGAGTCAGGATTGGCTTTGTTTTCTAGATCTCAAGGATGCGTACACCCATGTTCTCATCCATCCAACTCACAGAAAGTTCCTTCGGTTCCTTTTTCAAGGAAAGCACTACCGATACAGGGTGCTTCCTTTTGGCCTGGCCTCAGCATCAAGGGTGTTCACTTAATGCATGGCTGTTGTAGTAGCATTTCTCCATACGCTAGGGATATTCATCTTCCCCTACTTAGACGACTGGCTCATTCGAGCCCCAACAGAGTCAGAGGCCAGGATGTCTCTATCCTGCACAATGCGTATCCTTCAGTATTTGGGTCTGGTAATAAACATCCCAAAATCCAGTCTAACTCCCACTCAGTCTTTAGAGTTCATAGGAGCTTTGCTGGATACCAGGAAGGTAAGGGCCTATCTCCCCCAGGCCCGTTGCCTTTGCATGGTGCAGTTAGCTTCTCAAGCAGTGCTAAAGTCTCATCACACTGCGCGGGAGATGTTACAACTACTAGGCCACATGGCATCCACCATGCATGTGGTTCCCTATGCTCGCCTCCATATGAGGGCAGCCCAGTGGACTTTATCCACCCAATGGACCCAGGCATCAGGATGCCTGTCAGACAAAATAGCAAACACAAGTCGCCTTATTTTGTCCCTCCAGTGGTGGAAGTCCACTCAAAACCTGTTGCTGGGGTCCCCTTTTCAACAACCCCTACCCCAAGCAACTCTCACTAAGATGCTTCTCCGATGGGTTGGGGAGCTCATCTGCAAGACCTCTCCACCCAAGGCACCTGGTCTCCACAGGAGACTCATCTACATATCAATCTCTTGGAACTCAGAGCAGTCTTCCTTGCTCTTCGAGTGTTCCATACCCTGCTCAGCTACAAGATAGTCCTCATTCATACAGACTATCAAGTAGCCATGTTCTTTGTGAACAAGCAGGGGGGAACAGTCTCTCTGTCGCTTTGCAACGAAGCTTTGCGACTCTGGGTCCTCGCCAGAGAGCATCAGATTCATCTCCTGGCAGTGTATCTTCCAGGCATACAAAACGTTTGGGCAGACAGACTCAGTCGAGTTCTGCTTCCACACGAGTGGTCTCTGCATGCAGACCAGGTGACCAAGATTTTTCAAATTTGGGGAACCCCGGACATAGACCTCTTTGCAAGTCCGTGGAATAACAAACTTCCCCGGTTCTGTTCCAGAATTCCGGCTCAGGGGGCTTAGGCCAGGAATGCTTTCCTCCTTTACTGGGGTCAAGACTTCCTGTATGCCTTTCCACCCATTCCCCTAATTCCCAAAACCCTGTTCAAGCTTCAGAGAGACAGAGGCCATATGATTCTCATAGCTCCACATTGGCCACGGCAAGTGTGGTACCCTTTGCTGCTACATCTCTCTCAAGCTCCCTCCCTGGAGTTAGGGTCTGCTCCAGATCTCCTATCTCAGGAGGGCGGAATGTTATGGCATCCCAATCCCCAGTCTCTGCATCTCAGGGCTTGGTTGCTGAAGGCCTAGATCTCTATGATCTTAATCTCCCTCAGCAAGTAAAAGATATTGTTTTTGCTTCCAGGAAACCTTCCACAAGACGTTCTTATGCTTTCAAGTGGAAAAGGTTTACCATATGGTGTTTGCAAAAGGGTCTGAACCCCCTTGCGATACCTCTGGAATCATTGCTGGAGTATCTCCTGCATTTATCCCATGCAGGTCTTAAAACGAATTCAGTAAGATCCATTTGAGTGCTATTGCAGCGTCCCTCAAGCCTCTCAATGGACAGCCTATTTCCTCTCATCCTCTTATAGCAAGATTCATGAGAGGCCTTCTTCTAACTAAACCTCCCATTAGACCACCTCCAGTGGCATGGGACTTAAACCAGGTTCTTGGTCACCCTTTGAACCTTTAGCCACCACCTCCTTGAAATTTCTTTCTTGGAAAGTTATTTTTCTCATTGCAGTCACCTCAGCACGCCGCATCAGTGAATTGCAAGCTTTGGTGCTAATCCACCTTATACAAGGTTCCATCATGATAAGGTAGTCCTCAGGACCAATCCACACTTTATGCCCAAAGTGGTCTCGCCTTTTCATCTGAACCAAGAGGTATATTTACCTGTCTTTTTTCCAGGACCTCATGCATCAAGTGCAGAGAGGAATCTTCATACCTTGGATTGTAAGAGAGCTCTCGCCTTTTACTTACAAAGAACACAGCAACATAGAAAGTCTTCTCAACTCTTTGTTGCTTTTGATCCTTCTCATTTAGGACTTCCAGTCTCTAAGAGAACACTGTCCAACTGGATTGCTCAGTGTATTTCTTTCGCCTACCAGAGTAGGAACATTTCTCTGGAGGGCCATGTCACAGCTCACAATGTGAGAGCCATGGCAGCCTCAATGGCTCATCTAAACTCTGTGTCCATCGACTAAATCTGTCGAGCGGCCACCTGGGCCTCGGTTCATACCTTCACAGCCCATTACTGTTTGGACAAGGACTCCCGCCAGGATGCCTCGTTTGGTCAGGCTGTTCTTAAACACCTGTTCCATTCCTAATCAACTCCTACCCACCTACCCTGGTCGGATGCCAGAGATCCAAGGGAGGAGGTAGAGTCCTTTTCAAGGACACACAACCTGGGGTTTCTCCCTGGCATCTAAAGCTAGGGAGTCCCCATATGTGAAGACTCATTCCTGCTTGTTCCTGGAGATAGCACAGTTACTTACCTGTAACAGGTGATCTCTGGGAACAGCAGGAATAAGTCTTCACAACCCACCCACCTCCCCTAGGAGTTGTATCTCTCTATCTATCTTTCCTTTCCTCTCTCTCTCTCTTTGTCTCAGCTTAAAACTCGAACTGGAGAGAGGCAGTTGGAAAAGGCGGGAAGGCAGCGCACAGGCACTGTGGGATGCTCCCAAAAGCTTTCCTCTTGGACGCTGGGGAGCGTTCCCGCGCAGGCTCCGTCGGTACCGACGATACCCATATGTGAAGACTTATTCCTGCTGTTCCCAGAGATCACCTGTTACAGGTAAGTAACTTTGCTGTCTCATCGCCTTGACTTGAAATATAAGGTTCTGCCTCCCTCAGGTTTCGAACACCATTCAGTAGTGTCAGAAGCAGTGCTCATGAAGACCAAAATTTCCAAGCCCCTGACAAACACCATTAGGGATGAAGCAGTAAATCCTAGATGCCTTTGTACAGAAATCTTATCAAAGTAGCACCTTAGCCATGCGGATCCTCTCTCATCATCTCCAGATACTTCATTACCATCACAATCTTCTCCTCCAGCTGGATGATCCCGTCACAGACTATACAGCCCAGCTGATAACTGATCTTCACAAATCTCTGTACCACATTATTCATACAACCTACGATGTCTATGATTTTGTGGCAGGTTCAGCTGCCACAGCCATCTCGGCCAGACACACACCATCTAGCTTCGAGTTTCTGGTCCCAGGGAAGAATTGGACAAACGGCTGGCAGATGCTCCATGTCAAGGAGACAGCCTTCTTGGATCTAAAGTGTAGGAGGCCATCTCAGAAGTCAAGGACCATTCCTCCATGGTCAGAGAACTGGCAGCATAGCCTGCAGAGGCACAAAATCACCGACAACAGCTTCCATAATTTCAACGGCCTTATCACTACCAGTATTTTCAGCAATTTTTCCCACTGCACAGATATTAGCCTTATTCCAGGCCCACCAGCGCAACGGCTGCCTAGTCAAGCTTACATTTAGCGTCCTCGACAAGGAAAAAGGAAACAGCCATTACCTCAAACCACCGTCCCTAAACCTATCTCTAGTTTCTAATTACTTGTCACTAGGAGGCAGGATCTGGAACTTCTAAGAGGCTTGGCAATCCATAAACACAGACCTTTGGGTTCTCAACATCATTCAGATGGAATACAGAATATGGCGACAGAGTTAAAGATCTTAATATGTATACGTTAGAGGAAAGGCGGGATAGAGGAGATATGATAGAGGCGTTTAAATACCTCCATGGCATAAATGTACAAGAGGAGAGCCTCTTTCGATTGAAAGTAAGCTCTGCAATGAGGGAGCATAGGATGAGAGTGAAAGGGGACAGACTCGGGAGTAATATGCAGAAATAATTTTTTACGTAAAGTGTGGTAGATTTATATATTTTATTTATTTATTTATTTGAACAGTTTTTTATACCGCCCCTTCCAGCGATCAGGGACGGTTTACGTGGAACAAAAACTTGAAGATACATGGAACATTCTTAATAATAACATAACATAATAGGAACTAGGTATCTTGTTGAAACACGAACTATATACACACCAGTAAACACGAGTTACAGAGGCATAGTGATAGCTGGTTCGCTTATCTATTTACAAAGATACATCTTGAAAAAAGGAAGGGTTAAGGAGTTTAGGTGGTAGAGAGGAGGATTGACGAATTGGAAGTGTTGTTGGAGGGTGTATTAAAGTATTCCGGGAATAGAAGTGTCTTTAATTCCTTGCGGAAAGTTAGGAAAGTTTGATTTCTCTGAGATGTTCTGGTATCGCATTCCAGAGTGTGGGGGCTGTAAATCTAAAAGCTCTATTGCTTGTAAGTTGTTTAGTTTTTTGTATAGAGGATGGTATTTTTAGTAAGTTTTGTGTGCTTTTCCTCCTGTGCCTAATGTCCATTTGAGATTATATTAGAGTGGATAGGTAGGAGGAGGAGATATTATTGTACAGTTTGAAGACAGTGATTAATTGCTTATACTTTATTCTGGAAGCTATTGGGAGCCAGTGGAGGTCGTATAGGATAGGTGTGTAATATGTTCGGTTAAGTTAGCTTTGGTGAATATCCTGACAGCGACATTTTGTGCAAATTGGAGTGTGTGTATAGACGCTTTTAGGATGCCTTGAAGTATATATATAGATGCGTGGAATAGTCTCCCAGTGGAGGCAGTAGAGAGACAAGGACAGTATCTGAATTCAAGAAAACATGGGACAAAAACAGAAGGTCTCTAAAGGAAAAAAGAGGGCTACTGTATTTGATATGGAAGGACAGACTAGTTAGGTCTATTTGGAACTTGCTATGCTCTTTGTTTTAAAACGTGGGCAGCAACAGTTTACTATTTCAGGTATGATATTTAGTTGGGTTTGTCGGAAAAGTCACATTTGATTATTTTTGCACCAATATGAGGGATTATTATTGTAATAGCGATTTTTTAACTTATTTTTTAACTTAACTTTTTGTTTTTCCTAGTTATAAATCCCCCTGAAGAAACTCAGTCTTATTGAGTGAAACGCATTAAATGGCGCTGAGATAACTGGCGTTGGGGTATCTGAAGTTAAGTACTATTGTTTTTTCACTGTTTTGCTACATTTTGTGGGTGTATTGAAAATGCTATCTTTATGGCCGGTGGACAGTCATTGATGCTATTGCGGCACTCTTAGATACTTTTGTATCTTTGTTTTAAGCCGGTTGGTCTGAGACATCCCCGAGCCATTTTTTTGAATTTTTTTGAATTTCTGAATTACTCCCACAATTATATGTCTCCTTTTAATAGGTGCTGTTGTTAATAGAGTAATTTCACTATTTTTTGGTCACTTTTATTACTCTGCGAATTGACCTGGTGCTATTCTGTATAAGTACAACTCTGGTCTCCAAACAAACTCTGTTCCCTATTACCTTTCTGCCATTGTGGCTTCACATGCCCCTATGGATGGCAAGTCCATTTTCGTGCATCAGTTAGTAACCAGATTCATTAAAGGACTCATGAACTGATTTGGACTCCAGTACCGGTCTGGGACTTAATATAGTATATGACGGCAGATAAAGACCAGTATGGTCCATCCAGTCTGCCCAGTACAGTGGCTAAAGTAGGTGTACCTGCCGCTCCATGTAGGTCACTCCCTTTATGCCTTTGTTTAGGGTTGTACCTGCTGTTCCAGGCAGGTAACCTCTCTCTATTTATCGAAGTATAAAAAATAGTTAAGTTTATTTGATTTTATCTTCTTTCTATAAAGGGGTCCACTATGTCTCTCCCATGCCATTGTCCTCTCAGAACTCATGAAGGCACCCTTTGAGTCCTTGGGGTCCACCTCCCTCAAGAATCTCACTTGGAAAAGTGTGTTCCTTGTGGTCATCACCTCCGCCAGGAGAATTGAGGAACTTCAGGCTTTGGTTCACTACCTTCCATACATGCACTTCCTTCACGACACAGTAGTCCACTGGACTCATCCCAAATTCCTGCCGAAGGTGGTATCTGGAGTTTTACCTCAACCAGCCCCTCATTCTGCCAGTTGTCTTTCCAAATCTGCTGAGGGGCTCCCTGGAGGAGACCCTTCACACCCTGGACTGAAGAAGGGCCTTCTTTTATTACCTGCATCTAACTAGGAACCAAAGCAAGTCATCCCAATTCTTTATAATGTTTAATCTTTAATCTTTTTAAATCTTTTTTACATTTGATATACCGTTTAGGCCCCAGAGGAACCTAGAGACCAGAGGCTGGATAGAGAGGGGTTTTCCCTCGATAGGGTAGTGGTGCACAGCTATGGTGTACAGATGCACCCTCCCCAAGTTGGATTGCAGTCCAGTGTGTGACAGGTGCAGTAGGTACTGAAGGACCAGTTGCATGTTTATTTATTTATTTAATTCTCTTATATACCGCGCTATTCTGCATCAGTGCGGTTTACATTGAACAAACTGAAATTACATTGAACAGGGCATTATAACTTGGAGATAACTATTTTACAGGGAACATGGGCTATGGAGGGTTAAGTGGCTTGCCCAAGACCACAAGGAGCACCTGTGGGACTAGAAACCCCAGTCCTTCCGGCCCAAGGTTGCTGTCCTCTAGTGGGATTTGAACCCCCGACCTTCCGGCCTGAAGTACCTTGCCACAACCACTAGGCCACTCCTCCACTCCTGTGTCACGCATGTGACAGGAGAAGGGGTTCTCCTCCTTCTCCACACACCAGACTGAGAACCGTCTCCACTTAAAAGCATAGGCCTGCCTGGTGGAGGGTTTTTGAGAGGCCAGTAAGATCTCTTTGACCTCCCCTGGAAGGTTGAAGGGGATCAGTGCTACCCTTTTAGCAGCCACATTGTTAGCATTAGCGACTCCAGGTTGGGGTGCAGAAGGGAGCTGTCCTCTTGGGACAAGAGATTCATGGCCCAGCCCAGTGGGACTGGGAGTGCCTCCGACAGCCATAGCAGCAGGGGGAACCAGGGTTGCCTGGGCCATGGGATGCAATCAGAATAACTGACACCCTTCGCTCTGGACCTTGAAGAGGGTCTTGGTGGCCAGCTGGGTCGGTGGGAATGTATAAAGCAGGCCCTCCGACCACAGGATTAGGAAGACATCTGCTGACAGTCTCCCCAGGTGCAGCTGGCACAAGCAGAAAGCTGTAGTTGTGCATTGTCAAGGGAGGCAAAAAGGTCTATCACGGGGCCTGCCCCAGCAGTGGAAGAGTTGCTTTGTTACCCTGGGGTTCAAGTGCCACATTGTGGGTGAAGGACTCTGCTCAGCTGTCTGCTAAGCAGTTGTCGTGGCCTGGCAAGTATATCGCTCACAGGAGCATGCCGTTGTGTGCTGTGTAGGAGAGGAGGGCTACCACCTTCTGGCAGAGAGAGTTTGAGCACGTGCTCCCCTGCTTGTTGATACAAAACATGGTCACCTGGTTGTCCGTCTGGATCAGCAGGGGTTGGCACCACAGGCAGTGGCAGAACGCTCGTAAAGCCAGGAAGATTGCCCTGAGTTTGGGGAGATTGATCTGTAAGAATGACTCCTCTTGGGACCAGCTGCCTTGCATGCAGCAGTCCTCGCAATGCGCCCCCACGGAGGTGTCTGTTGTTAGGGTCCTCTGCGGTGCAGGTGCCTGGAATGGCATTCATGCCTGGAGGTGGTGCAGGTTTTGCCACCAAATGAGGGACTCCGACAGCTGGCGAGTGACTCTGATTCTGTCCCGTAGCCTGCCCCTGGCTTGAGTCCACTGTGAGCGGAGGCACTATTGGGTGTCCGCATGTGCAGGTGGGCTAGCGGTGAGACATGGACTGTTGAGGCCATGTGACAGAACATGCGGAAAAGGAGGCGAGCCAGTACTGACCGGCAGCGCTGCACCTTTCCTGCTAGTTGTTTGAGGCAGTCCGCCCTTTCCCTTGGGAGGATGGCTTTGATCTGTAGCGTGTCCAGCTGCTGCACCCCTATGAACTCCAGACCTTGACTTTAAGCAAGATGGGACTTGGGGTAGTTGACAACGAACCCCAGGTGCTGCAGCAGGAGGGATGTATGCTCTGTGGCCTGCTTGACCTCTGAGACTGCACCACCTCTGATTAGCCAGTTGTACAGGTAGGGGAAGACTAAAACCACTTGCAGGCACAAGTGGGTGGCGACCACTGCCAAGCACTTGGTGAGGAGGCCAGGCCGAAGGTCTGCATTCTATACTGGTAGTGCCCTCCTCCCATCACAAACCATGGGTACTGCCTGTGGGAGGCGGTGGATTAGGATGTGGATGTACGCATTCTTTAGGTTCAAGGAGCACAGCCAATCTCCCTGGTGGAGGTAGGGCAGCAGTGTTCCAAGGGAGAGCATCTTGAACTTCTCCCTCACCAGAAATTTGTTCAAGTTGCGCAGTTCTAGTATGGGCCTGAGGCCCTCGGTTCTTTTGGGGACAAGGAAATAACTTGAGTAGAAACCCTTTCCCCATAGATGCTTGGCTACAGACTCCACTGCGTTGTCCCCGAGCAGACCTGCGAGCTCTGAGAGCAGAAGGGTTTGGTGAAGGAGAGGTCGCACTGGCTCTCCTGGGAAGAACCTGGGTGGTATTTGCCATAAGTGGAGGAGGTAACTCTCCTTCACCACTGCAGCACCCACTGGTCTGAGGTGATGTGGGTCCACCTGTGGGCTGGTGAAGGTCTCCTGGGAGTCAAAAGCTCCCCCCTGGTTTGGCTGGAGCCGGGGCCTGGGGGCTTCTGAGCCTTTGGCTTCTGGGGCCTAGGCCCTGCCTCTTAGGGTGAGAACCCAGTTGTTGACCCGAGAAGGATGGGTATCGGTGACCCTGTTGGAAGTGCCCCTTTTTTCCTGGGAATAGGGTCCTTTTCTCAGAGGGTTTTTTGTGGGGAAAAGAAGAGTTCTTCTTTGAGAGGCTCTGGCAGGTCACCACCTCAGTCTCTTTCTCAGCTGCCTTGTCAGCCATGGGTTTGCTGAATAAGTTCTTGCCCATGCAGGGTAATGTCGAGCAGTTTGTCCTGGACCCCACTGCTCGAGGTCCGAGGACTGTAGCCAGGCTTGGCGTCGAGCCCCAATGCTGGCCGCTGCCACTCGAGCTGCTGACTCGAATCCATCATAGGCCACTCTGGAGAGAAACTTTGAACAGTCCTTGATTCCTGAGGTCAGAGCCTGGAACCAAAAGAGGTTCCCCGGCCAGCCCCACCAAGAACCCCGGTAATTCCTGGGTCAGGACCTTTAAATACAATCCTATGTATAGTTCATAGGCCTGGATTCAGCACCCCATCATCGAACCCTAGTAGCACTTGTGGTCGAGGGCGTTGAGAGCTCGAGCTTCCCTGCCGGGGGAACCAGAAGAGTAAGTCTTCTGGCTTTTGACTTTTTGCATGGTTGATTCAACAACCTTGGAGCTATGCAGGAGGTGGGGGCTTGTGAAATCCCGACCCCTTTCTGACACAGTGTCAAGGCGCCAACTGACCACTGGCACCCACACTGGGGTCTCCCATATTTGCAGTAGCAGCCACTCGAGGATCGGCTGGACCGGCACTGTTAAGAGTTTCCTTAGGAGGATACTTGAACTGGAGGATCTCCAGTTCCTCAGTGCGCAGGTCCTCCTCCGCCTCGGCTCTGGCCATATACCTGACAAAGTCGTGGAAGGCCATGTCCTCTGGAGGAGAAAGTGCTGGGGGAAATGAGTCCGAGGGGACGTCATCGGTCTCCCACTTGGAGTCGAGGGGGGGAGATGACAATTCAGAGGCCCTGCGACTCCACACCTTGAGGCCCACACTGAAGTTCTGGGGCCCTCACGAGGACCTGGGGTGTCTGATCCCTGAAACTGGCAGGGAGGACCAGATGCCCAAGGAACGGGAATGGGACCGAGACCTCGACCAGGGCCAAGAGCTTACCCAAGACCAGTGGCGCTTGGAGCTCAGCTTGAAGACAGGGGATTCCCCGCAGTCGGGGGTCCAGTCATCTGAGCAGATGATGCGGATGAACCTGCCATCATTGCCTTCTGCATGGCCAGGATAGCAGTAATGTTCTGTTCCATGGCTGCCATTCTGAATTCCAAACCAGAAGGCTCCGCAGCTTTTGGCGTGTGCACCGAGGATCTTGGGCCTGGTACTACAACCTCGAGAACCCTTGCATTTTCTCTACTGGCTGAGGCATCCTTTTTGGGATCTTGGGTGGGCCATTTCTTGGAGTCATCTAAGTCCCTCCGGGCAGTCTTGCCGAGTTTCTCCGATGGAGCTTTGATGGGCTTCGGGGATTTTTTCTTTTTCTGCTCGGGGTCCGAGGTCTTTTCGGAGAAGCCGCCACTGTGGGACTCCGAGGATGGTTGGGTCTCTCAGGACATGCTGGGCTTGGAGCTTGGCATCGGGAAGGCCGGTGCCAAGTCAGACCTGGGGAACATCTTCCCCTGCAACTCTGACCTCTTCTTATTGGTTTTGGGCATCATGGCCTGGCACAGGTCGCAGGAGGTGCTGTTGTGGTCCAGTCCCAGGCAGCATAGGCAGCAGTCATGGGTGTCGATGACAGACATACTTTGACTGCAGCAGTCGCATTTTTTGAACCCACTGGGGCACATGGTGGGGGATACCTGGCCAGGGTCGATGACTCCCGGGCAAAAAAGGACGCGAAGGCCGGTTGAGGCAAGCAAAAAAATGGGGAAGGAGCTGAGAACAGCGCCGGGCCTGGCTCAAGGCAGGAAGAGGAACCAGTAGGCAAACTGGGAAAGCTGGATTTTTAAAGATACACCTCTTTGACCAGGTAAAAAGCGTTATATAAGCACAGTTAAATAAATAAATAAAGCTAGCAAGGATTTTTTTCCAGGTAAATTGGACTGATGTCCGTTTGGGCTCCATGGACTAAAAGGAGACTGAGTAAAATGGCTGGAAGGGGACCATGCATGCATGGTAGCATGTCCCAAAGGCTTTCTTTGAAAGCTGGGGAAATGCTCCATGCGGGCTCCGTCGGCTCCGACGTAACCCATATGTGAGAGGACTGATTTCTGCTGTTCCCTGAGAACACCTGTTACAGGTGAGTAACTGTGCTTTTCTCCAGCAGGGAGATTAGCTATGCTCCTTAGACCTAAAGGAGGCCTACACTCACATCCTATTCATCCCAGCCGCAGAAAATCCCTCCGGATCATGGTGGGGGGACAGCACTACTAATACAGGTGCTGCCCTTTGGTCTGGCTTCATCAACAAGGGTCTTCATAAAATGCCCTCATGGTGGTTGCAGCCCACCTCCGGCTCCAAGGGGCCTTCATCTTCCCTTATCTGGATAACTTGCTCATAAAGGGGAACACAGCTGTAGAGGCACAATGCGCCACTGGGCGCACAGTCAACACACTGCAGCACCTGGGGTTCGTCATAAACTACACCAAGTCCCACCTCACTCCGGCCCAGTTCATAGGGGCACAACTAGATACCCTCCAGGCAAAAGCCTTCCTCCCTCAGGAGAGCAGAACACCTCAGGGAGTTAGCCGCAGAGATAAACCGATGCTGGATGCTATCTGCCTGGCTCCTGCTCCACCTGTTGGGACACATGGCCTCCACGGTCCATGTAATCTCGTATGCCCGCCTGCACATGAGGGCAGCCCAGTGGTACCTCCACGCTCAGTGGATACAAGCCACAGGCAGGCTCAGGGACAGAGTGAAAGTGACCTGTCAGCTGGCAGACTCTCTCGGATGGTGACAGATTCCACATCACCTTCAGACCAGAATGCCCTTCTAGGCACCCAACCCCCAGAAGGTCTTCATCACGGACGCCTCTCTAATGGGCTGGGGAGCATATTGCGGGAGCCTCCAGACACAAGGCTGCTGGTCCCAGAGGGAATCCCAGATGCAAATCAACCTGCTAGAGCTCCGGGCAGTATATTTACCTCTCCGAGCCTTCTGTCAACAACTCCAACACCACTCAGTGCTGATCCAGACTGACAATCAGGTCACAGTGTTCTATGGTAACAAACAGGAGGGAACAGGGTCGTACCCCCTCTGTCAGGAGGCAGTAGCCCTCTGCTCCTATGCTGCATGCAGAGGGATGCTCCTAATGGCGGTGTACCCCCCGGGCCAGGACAATGCCCTGGCAGATAAACTGAACAGGTTCCTCCAGTCGCACAAGTAGCACATGGATCCAGTGGTAATTTCACAGCTGTTTTGTCTCTGGGGTATCCCCTCAATGGACCTGTTCATCAGCCCGGACAACACGCAGTTGCCATGATTCTGCATTCATCAGCCGCACCTGTCTCGGGTGGCAGCAAATGCGTTCCTCATCCCATGGACGGAAGGCCTCATGTACGCCTTTCCACCAACATCTCTGTTAGCCAAGACACTATTCAAGGTCCAACACAACAGAGCATCATTAATGCTGATAGCCCCTCGGTGGCCCAGGCAGCCCTGGTTCCCACTGCTCCTCTAATTATTGGCCTCCAGGGTTACTCTCACAGGAGCAGGTCTCTCTTCTACACCCCATCCTGGTGTCCTCCTCTCTCAAGGCTTGGCTGCTGAAAGGGTAGTGTTAGCCCCCTTCATCCTCCCACGGGACATGGAAGACATTCTTCTGGCCTCTCGTAAAGTCTCCACAAGAAGAGCATATGCCTAAAAGTGGTGCTGATTCTCGGTGTGGTGTGCGGAAAGGCAGGCAAACCCGTTTTCCTGCTCAGTACAAGTAGTTCTCCAATACCTGCTTCACCTATTGCAGGTGGGACTAAAGTCCAATTTGGTCAGTGTACACCTGAGCGCCATTGCAGCACAACACTATTCCAGCCAGGGAAAACTCTCTTGACTCAGCCCCTTGTGTCCCGATTCCTGCAGGGCCTCATGTTATCCAAACCCCCTGTCCGCCCTCCAGCAGCAGAGTGGGATCTCAATGTGATGCTCTTGCAGCTCACTAAGCCTCTGTTTGAGCCTCTAGCTACCTGCCACCTCCGGTACCTGTTTTGGAAGGTTGTCTTCCTGGTCGCACTTATATCAGCACTCAAAGTCAGCGAGCTCCAGGCTCTGATAGCAGAACTGCCCTATACAAGGTTCTACAAGAACAGGGTGGTGCTCTGCACACACCCTAAGTTTCTGCTGAAGGTGATGTCCCCATTCCACCTCATCCAGGAGATGTTTCTCCCCACCTTCTTTCTGAGGCCTCACGCTGGTAGGGCAGAGACTGTTCTCCACAATCTGGATTGCAAGAAAGCCCTGTCCTCTTATAAGCAATGGACTCTGGGCCATCGCAAAGCACTGCAGTTTTTCGTATCCTATGACTCCAGCCGCCTGGGGCTCCCAGTGACTAAACAAACTCTGTCCACTTGGGTGGCGGATTGCATTATCCTTGCCTATGAGCAGGCAGGGATCTCACTGGACCAGAGGGTCATGGCACACCGCATCAGGGCCATAGCTGCTTCCCTGACAAATCTGTATTCCGTCCCTGTGATGGAAACCTGCCGGGCCACCACCTGGTCTTCGGTCCATACTTTCACAGCTCACTACTGCCTGGAGAGGGAGTCCCAGTGGGACAGCGCCTTTGGCCAGGCCGTACTTTGTAATCTCTTCAGAGTGTAGGCAACTCCTGCCCTCCGACCCTTCTGTGTTCAGGCTATCGCAGTGCTGGTTTCCTGCCGGACACTTGGGTCTTGCAAGAGTCTCTCAGTAGGGACTCAACTGCTGCTGATCACGGCTCAACCTTTGCAGGTCGCCGTGGCATTTTTACAGGTTCTTGGTTGCCTGTAGCTGGGGAGTCCCATATGTGAGGACTGACTTCCTGCTTGTTCCCGGAGAAAGCATAGTTACTCACCTGTAACAGATGTTTTCCGGGGACTGCAGGAATCAGTCCTCACAACCCTCCCTCCTCCCCTAGTTGTTGCTTCTTTACCGTATTTTATTTTTTCCTTGGCCGTTTTAGCTATGTCATTTGACTGAGGCAAGATGGCACCCTTGGGCAGGAAGTGGACCACGCATACATGGTGCACCTCACAAAGGCCTCCTTTGAAAGCTGGGGAGATGCTTCTGCATGGGCTTTGTCGGTGCCGACGTCACCCATATGTGATGACTGATTCCTGCTGTCCCCGGAGAACACCTGGTACAGGTGAGTAACTACGCTATCCGACCGACTGTGGCAGTGATCACACAATCGCTCTGATGGCACATACCAGCAAGATTCTACTCAAGAATATTCAACAAACTTCCGAATTTTGTGAAAGCTGTGTTTTTTGCCGTTATTAGTGCAACCACTTCTTTGGAGAACCAAATAAGTTTCCTTTTCCTCTTGTTTTTATTTTCTTTCCTTACATATGTATCTGTTGCCCCTTTTATTGTCTCTTCCAGTTTAGCCCATTGCAATTCCACTTCCCTTATTCCCTCCCACCCTGCCAACTCCTCCTTCAGTTACTTGGCCATTTTACTGACGTCAGTGTTCTTGAAGTCTAGGACTTTGAACTTGCTGTGACTGGACTCCACTTTGGCTTTTATCTCAAACCACACTGGACATTCGACACGTTATCTCCGTTGATAAGTACTAAATCCTGCATCAAGCTTTCCCTGGTCGGTTCCATCACCATTTGTCTAAGTAATGCATCTTGGAAGGCATCAACAATTTTTTTACTTCTTTACAGATTTGCAGAAGGAATACTCCAATCCACACCAGGTAGATTGAAGTCACCCAATATGATCACTTCCCCCTTCGTGGCTATCTTTACAATATCAATCAATTCAATATCTATTTCTTCAGTTTGAATTGGAGACCTGTAGACTACTACTACTACTGAGCATTTATATAGCATTACAAGTCATATGCAGCGCTGCACAGAAATGTAAGAGACAGTCCCTGCTCATCAGAGCTTACAATCTAGTCAAGACAAACACAGAAGGTGTAGGCAGGGATAAAGCAAGGGGAAAGAAAAGAAGATCAGGTGGGTCAAGATCCAAAAGCAGCAGCGAAGAGGTGCGTTTTCAGCCTGAATTTGAAGAGGGTTAGAGAAGGTGCCTGGCGTAGACACAGGTAGTTTGTTCCAGGCGTAAGGCGCAGCAAGGTGAAAGGAGCAAAGTCTGGAGTTATCAGTAGAAGAGAAGGTCACAGATAGAAGCAGTTTTCTAGAAGAGCGGAGTTCCCGAGGGGGGTTGTAAGGAGAGATAAGAGAAGAAATGTAGAGAGGTTGCAGAGTGAATGCATTTATAGGTCAGTAGGAGACGTTTGAACTGGATGCGGAAATGGATAGGGAGCCAATAAAGTGACTTGAGAAGAGGAGTAATATGGGCATGACGAGGCTGGCGGAAGATTAGCTGCGCAGCAGAGTGTTGAACAGATTGAAGGGGAGAGAAATGATTCAAAGGGAGACCAGTAAGGAGTAGGTTACAGTAGTCAAGACGGGAGGTGATTAAGGAGTGGATAAGCGTTTTAGTAGTGTGTTCAGAAAGGAAAGAGTGGCTTTTGCTGATGTTATAGAGAAAGAAACGTCAGGTCTTAGCTATCAGATGGATATATGTGGAGAAAGAGAGAGAGGAGTCAAAGACAACCCCCAGATTGCGGGCTGAGGAAACAGGAAGGAGTACAGAGTTATCCACAGAGACTGAGAAAGGAGGAAGAGGAGAGGAGGTTTTAGGGGGCATTGACTCTCTAAGGGCACTTCAGTTTTCACTACATCAGTATGAACAACAGTGGCATCTCCTCTTTCCAACACAATCCATAGCGCTTCTTCTTTTCCCCACATCACCTGCATTTCAGTAGCTTTAATATTGCTTTTGATATATAGGGCTACTCCTCTTCTTTTTCTACCCTCTCTATCTTTTCTAAATAGATTATAGCCAGCTATGTCTATATCCCATTCATGTGACTCGTTAAACCATATTTCTGTAATGAACACAATGTCCAAGTCCATTTCCACCATTAGGGCTTCTAGGTCAGGAACTTTGTTGGTTAGGCTTCGAGCAAATTGTACTCATTGCTTTCCAGCATTTGTTGGCTGGCTTGCCTGTATTTTGCATGGATTTTGTTCTAACATCTCTTTGCACTTGCCATTGATGCGTGGTTTAAAAGTGTGTCTGTTTCCAATGTTAAGCTTCTGCTGGGAGTGATGTCCTGAACATGTCCTCCTCCATTCATCACCCCCTTTCCCTAGTTTAAATGCCTGTCCACATACTGCTTGAAGTTTTCACTCAGGATCCTTTTCCCTGTGATGGAGAGATGTAGTCCATCAGCACAGTATAGCCTCTTGTAGATCCATCTGTTTCCCCAGTTGCCTATATATCTAAATTCTTCTTGTTTGCACCAGGTTTAGAGCCATGTATTAAAGTTGTTTGTGATGCAGCCTTTCTGCCCCCTTACCATGAACAGGTAGAACTTCTGAGAATGCTACAGTGTTAACAATGGGCTTGAGTTTCTCTCCCAGAGTTTGGAAGTCCCTTTGAACTGTAGTGACACTGTTTCTAGCCAGGTCATTTGTACCCAAATGGATGACATCATCAATTTTGGGGTGCTCACTTTCTGTACTAACTATACCAACAATTTGGTTTGTATTCCTGCTGCCTGAAGAGCCTGGGAGGCATTTGACCATCTTCTCTCCTTTGAACTGTGTTCCCAAGTTGGTGCCTATGATGATGGAATCTCAAAGTAGTAGTAGTTTTCTGTTTTGTGATTTTTTTTTCTTCATATTTGATGCATTATCAGTAGATTGGGCATTGACTCTCTCATTTAAGGGCACTTCAGTTTTCACGGATTGGGCACCCTCATTATCCAAGGCGAAGAAGGCATTATGTAGGGAGATCTCTTCATGTATAGGGTGTCTAAGCATTACAGGTCACAACCTACCAGAGCCCACTATGATCCATTTGTTCCTGGGCTGTTTGATTCTTTGTAGGAACGGTGGTGGATTTTGTTCAGTTTGTACCCTAGAAGAGTGTAACCTTTCGCCGCTCTCTACTTTTGGTTACGCTCCATTTGGTCCAGGGTTCATTTCACAGAGACAGTAGGGTTAGTAGCACAATAAGACAACCAACACTGGTGTGGCTTGGAAAAAGGGTTTTATATAGAAATAGGCTTATTACAAAGGTACAGAACAGATGTAAAAAGCTGTTATAAAGCTGCTTTGGTCAGAGGTGGGTGTTCAAAGAATAGGAAGAGAAGAGAAAGAAGGGTGGGGGGGGGGGTAAGAAGTGGGTGTAAGGAGTGTCCGATGAAATAAGAAGAGAGCGATATTTTTGTGTTTCTCTGTATATATAGTGAAATTCTTCAGCACCTCCCTTTGTCATAATTTGGTTTGTTTGAGGTCTGATCTCTCCTGAAGAGCAAGGAGGGGCTGTTGTCTTACAGACTAGTCAGGCAAACTAGGCCCATTAAATCTGGAGACTGACATCACCAGGGGGTCAGAGCTAATCTCATCAGGTAAACTATGCTCATTAAGTCTGGAGACTGACATCACCAGAGTGTCAAAGCTGCTTGCAATCCAAGGTCTGGGAAAAGCCATGACACCTATGCTAGGCATAATGTCACGCTGATGTATGCTGACATCTCCCACACCTTTTTTATTTTTATTTATTATTTGTGCCTGGAAATGGTGGAAGCACACCTGTGGTACCTGTCCCAGCTGCAATTACATGATAGTAGGCAGCTTGTCTAATACCTCCTGTATTAAATACCTTGCTATGCCCAGCAGGTCCCCTGTCCTGCACAGTACTGTCTCTAGTGTTCTAGAGATAAACAAGTCCCATTATGAGTCCAAACCTCGTGTCTTAGGTAGGGCAGCCACTACTGGGGGGGGGGGGGGGCGACCCATTATGCCACCTCAGTGCCCGTCTTAGAGAGAGTGAACAGTGCATAAGGGCTGCAGGAATTTCTGAGGAGGTTAAAGCCGAAAGGTACCAGGATGCTATGAGTGAGGATAGGAAGCAATACTAGACTGCAGCTGACTCTGGTATTCAATGTAATAGGAAATGCCAAATTAGCCAAATTAGCAGGCCAAATGAGCCTGGATGTAGAGGTAGATGCTGGAGAAATTAAGTGTAACTACCTTAAAATGTTGTTGGTGTTTTTGTAGGACATGCGCTGCAAGGATATGTACATGTGTTTCATTTTACAACACAGGAAACTTATGATATGCATAGCAATATTTGTACAGCAGTTAAAATAATAATAGGGTGAATAAAAACATTAAAGACATGATCATCAGTAGGTGAGTAACCAAATAACAATTCCCACACAGATGCATGAGCATCTTGTAGAAAGTGTTCAACAGTTTGTTGAATGTGCCCATTCTCATAAGTGATGGTGTGATTCACTTCGGTGGCTGTTGTTTTAAGGTGATCAATATAGGCATGGAGTTCTGTAAAGTTGAGCAGTTTATGTAGTGTCTCTTCTCCCATGCCACGCGGTAATGGATGCACAGCGTATGAGATAAAGTCTGGAATGTCCATAGAGTCATTGGTAACCAGCGGTGTGGAATAAGTTGTCCCGTTAATGGTGATGGAGACCAGTGGTGTATGACTGCACCAGGTATTGTTTAGTAAGTAGTTTGAACTGTACAACAAAGTGTTCTTAGGAAGGCAAATGTCATGCATTCTGGGAGCAACTGAAAAAGAAACATTCTGGGGAAAGAACAGATGAAAGCAAAAGTGTCCAGCTCCAAGGTAATACAAACTGTGTGAGGTAGTCAGGGAGTATGAGAGCTTAACCGTCCGGGAGCAAGAGGAGAAATTGTTCCAGCAGGAGGTGTCAGCCTCCTTAAATTGGTGAGAACATAAGAACATAAGATATGCCATACTGGGTCAGACCGAGGTCCATCAAGCCCAGTATCCTGTTTCCAACAGTGGCCAATCTAGGTCATACGTACCTAGCAGTTTCCCCAAAAGACACAGGTTCCGCAATGCTTGTACTGGGTCAAGCATTGATATCCTGGGCCCCTTCTTAATAATGGTTTATGGACCTTTCCTCCAGGAACTTGTCCAAACCTTTTTTAAACCCAGCTACACTAACAGCCTTTACTACATCCTCCGGTAGCAAATTCCAGAGTTTGATTACACGTTGAGTGAAAAAATATTTTCTTTTATTAGTCTTAAATAGTTTACCCTGTAGCTTCATTGCATGTCCCCTAGTCTTTCTATATTCTGATAAGATAAACAATCAATAAGGTAAACAATCTGATAAGGTAAACAAGTGAGGTTCACACTTGAACTGAAATGTAGTCTGCTCACACAAACTGGGGTCCATCGGCTTGAATGAAGTCCAGGTTTCATCCAGTGGCTGCACCCAGGTGAGATGGTCCACAGGATACATAGGCATATTATCAAACTGCACACCAATATTAACATCAGGATAAATGTGTGTTGTCCTGACCATGGGATCAAAGTACAGATAGAGCAACCTTGTGGTGAACAAATGGGAACACTAACTGTCCAACAATCAAGGTGAGCTATTGCAAATTCAGGTATTTTGGTACTAGCCATATGGACGAGAGATGGTGGCCAGTGTCCTAACTTAGAGTGATCAGAATTTCCTTTAGTATAGTAATAAGCTCGATCTGTACTTGATCACAGGCAAGAGCCCAGGAAATATTCTTTCCCAATCTATATTCTGCATGTGCTAAGGTAACAATTTTCTGTTCTATAATGGGAGATACAAGAGCAAAGGTATCTACAACTACATTGGACAGTTTAGAGGAAGCTTCATTAACAATATGTTGTGAGGTAAAACCATCAGCAGCATGCTGAGCAGTGGATCCCATTTTATTACCGAGCACCTCTATATCAATTATATTAAGGGCACCCAGTGCAGTCCCTGTGCCACCTAAAATTGTATCAATTAATTCACGCTTGTGTTGAAATTGCTTGGCTCAGGGTGTTACTGACTGCATATCAAACCAAGTATTGAGCATTTATATGAGAGCAGTTTGGATATTTGTGAGTAACTAGAAATAGATGCCAAGTAAGGAAATGGTATTCTACATCATATAAAACATCGTGTGGTGCATCATATTTAATCTGAAAGGGATGTCCTTCCTGAAATGGGTGGATATCAGAAAGGTAAAGTACGGGAGGAGCAGAAGTGATGGTAGGGGTGGGATGAGGGGTGGTAGGTAAACAAGAGACATCCAAAAGGAATGAAGTCTCAGTGATGTGCTGTTCCTTATCGGTCCTACAGTTCAGTCCTCCACCACTGGGTAGTGCACCTCCTCCTGCAACATGGAGACTGGACAAGTCAAACTTGTGACATCACCGGATATATCCTGCTGGTCTTCTCCTATGATCCCCCAGTGTGTCCAGTCTCCATGCAGCATGAGGACGTAGTGAGCCTAGGTGCTGGGCTCACTTGAGAAGCAGTTTAGGAGCAGTTAGTCAGGATTTGATTTACCTTGCATTTCTTTTGCCCTTCTTTAGGTGTAATCCTGTAAATTGAATTCATTTTCATTTTCATTTAATTTCATTTACTTTTACTTTATTTATTTTCACCTAGTCTGCCTTAGTGTAAAGGGGGGTTCTGTCCCTTTTCAAAGTTCATGCTGCCAGCTAGCCTCTCTGCTTGGGATTCTTCGGTCTCTGTGCCCGGTGATGATCTCTCCCCCAGGACTGTACGGGGGAGAGCTCTGTGGAACACCTGCATTTTGGCAGTGTCCATGCGGCAGATTCCCATCGCGGCGGGAGCCTCAGGCCGTTCGAGGTTCTTTAGCCGGTGGGCCGGGGCTCGCAGCGTCTGCTACTTCTGGTGGCGCGAGGCAGCAGCAGCGTGTCTGGACAGCTCTTCACCCCGCAGCTACAGCGGGGTAACTGCTGCATCCCGACGCCACAAGGGAGTCTCTCGAGTCCGCATGGAGGGGCTCTGAGCTCTTGCCGCCTCTGTGGTGTTTGGCGCCAAACGGGCCTGCTTCGGATTGGCGCCATTTTCTCAGCAGGGCTGAGGCCTCGTGGCGGAGAGCGGAGCAGCCCCGCGTTTGAGCAGACGACGCTGTTCCACGCGGCTACACCCAGATAAGGACTTCCTTTTGCTGTTACTTTTAATTTTAATTCTAATTTTAATTTCCTTTTAATTTCATGATAGTTTATAGTTCTTTGAATGCAATGTGATTGGTTTGGGTTTTACTTCTTGGGGGGTGCCTTTACCTTTGTCTGCATTCTGGCAGTTAGCGACGTCTGTCAGCAGCAGGTTTCCGTGCTAGGATTTGGCCATTCAGGGTCATCGGCGGCACAACCACCTACAAATTGAGCCCTTTCTGAAATTGTCATTTACATAAGGATGCTATTTCCATGTTTATACGCTTGGAAATTGTGCAGACAGCCTCTAAATGTCGTTATGCCATCTGCAAATTTGATCGCCATGCTTGCTGATCTCTTTTCCAGATCATTTCAGTGCAGTAGATGTTACCAGATGCCAGTTCCAGTGCAGATCCCGAGACATTCCACTATTTACAGGTCTCCTGTGAGAAAACTGGCCATTTAGTCCTATTGTGTTCCTGTTTTTGATCCATTTCCCATTCTATAATAGCACATCATCTCCTTCCTCAGGAGAAGTTCATAAGGGGCTTTGTCAAGTACCTTCTAAAACATCCAGGTACATATCATTTGGCTTGCTCACATGTTTATTAACCCTTTGAAAAGACAGCTTGGTGCTGCTTTTCAGAACAAGTTCTATCATTTAACTGGCACTGAACTCAGATTCATTGGTCTGTAGTTTCCAAGATCGCCTTTGAAGCTCTTTAAAAAAAAAAAAACCAATTAGTGTTACATTAGTAACTCTTCAATCTTTAGAGATCATTAATACTAATGTTATGATTGAGCCTGGCTGATATTATGAATGATCACTATTAGACAAAAATTAGCTAGGTTAAGACACTTTGATTTGGTTTTCTGCACTATGTTATCAGAGCGCAGCTTGCCCATTTGGCGGGAACACTGCCCATCTGGGCCATCTGGGGAAAGGCCCCTGCTGGGGATCGTGAGAAGTGTTGCTGGATGGTACAGTCCGGGGCTTAGTGTTCCAGGGTCCTGGAAGGGTTGATAGCGGCAGTCAGGCCTCCCTGTCTTTGCTATGACGGTCACCTAGGTTCAAGCGTCCTGTGTTTTGGGTGACAGGAGTGGGACACCTGGACATGTGGTGCTGGATGTTGGATAGGCTCATACTTCTTAGGTGCACTCTCCTTGAGTGCGTCTGCATGTCCGTGTTCCGTATGTGATCTCATGCTCAGGTGATTGTTGCAGCAATGACAGAGATCGCTTGGGATATCGTGAGCGGGGTTGTCATGGTGTTGCATGGGGTTGCCAATGCAAGACGGGGCCATCCTGAGGAGTTTGGGCCTCAGTCATCAGCTTTCCCTTCGGTGGCCCGGCTGTCCAGGAGGCACACCTCCAGATCCGCCGGTCCAGTTCTTCTCTGCCTCTTCTCAATGTGGGCAGGGGGGCTGGCAGATCTGGAAATTCACGTCCACTGCACGTTCTACTGTTTTACCTCTGTCTTGGGGTTCTGAGGTCATATATTCCCAATCATTTGTTTGGTGGGGTGCTGCTGTCTGTTGTGCAAGACAAAGGTGGTCAACAGTCGGAGGCTGTCGTCTATTCCCCTTACCCCTGAAGGTGCTCACAATTTAAGTTTTTTGTACCTGCGGAGGTGTATGTTGTTAAAGGCTAGCAGGCGCACCTGTGGGACCAGAATCCTCGGTTTTTCCGACCTTCCGTTGAGTTGCGCGTGTGGGGTTTACTCCCTTGGTCGGCTAGCAACTTGCTTCACCCATTGGGCCTTCCCTTTCCTCAAGGCATCGTTGCGTCCCACTTCTTCGTGGGGGCTCGCCGCAGGGCCTGGAGTTATGCTCAGCCGGTTCCAGCCAGGGCTGAGTCCTTGAGGGGAGGCTCCAATCCTAACGATACAGGGAGTGCTGGGATCCGTTCAACCAGGTTCCTTCGGGACCAGTGTACGTCGTCTTTTGCTGGCCGGTTTAGGTCTTCGGGTCGTGGCGGTGCTCCGAGAAGACCAGTAGGCTGCACAGTGCTTGTCTTGGAGCAAGCGCGGGATATCTGTAGGTTCATATTCAAAGCCGTCCGGTTACATGTCCCTCCATTGTGGAATGCTGTACTAGTAGGCATACTTCATATGCTGGGCTTACAAGTTGGCTTCCGCGCTGCTCGGCATCAGCCAAGGTGACTGCCGGTTTAGGCTGTGGAGTCAGCCTGGAGGAGGGGCCTTGCGTTCTCTGGACAATGCCCTGTTCGGTTGTGTGCCTTGTGGCCCTTATGGAGTTGTAAAAAGGAAAAAAAAAAAAAAAAAAGAAAGAATAGTCAAACAGGAAAGCCTTCCTAATTGTCCCCACTTCTTTTTTATAAGGTTCTGTCCCTTTCTTCCGGGAGCTTGGCCGGAGCGTGGTTAGACTCAGCTACATTTTGGGGATCCTTTATGTACAAGGCGTTTTAGTGTACGCAGCACGCCCAGTGTTCCATCGTCTGACTGGAATGGTACGCGGTACGTCAGCCGTGGCAGGCGTTCACGGACACGGTAGCGGATCGAGCACTGTAGGTGCTGTCTGAGATCTCCGGGATGGTGGCCTATTTCGATCGGCAGGGTGGAGTCGGTCGGGTGGTCAGGGTGGCCCGAGCGAAGGCACAGCGTGCGCGGTTGAAGCCTTGGCGGCCTGCGTTTCGGTGGGGACACTGTGGTGGCGAATGTCCTTAGCGGGGTCCGAGTGTTTGCCGGAGGAGTGAGATTGCATCAGGCGGTGTGCGCGCCGCGTGTGCTCAGATGCAGTCAGCCCATATTGGACCTCATGGCGACCTGTCAGTCTGCGGCGACGGGTCAATGTTTAGCAGAGGACATATGAGGCTACTGGATAGCGTCGACGCATTGGTACGGGGCCATGGCCTGGTCCATTCTATGCCTTTCAGTGGTCATAGTGAAAATGGCCGACTGGGTCTGGTTGGGACTTACGCAAGAACACTTTGCTTGTAACCTGCGTTCCTTGGACCTTAGGTGAGGTTCCATCGCTTTCTGGGAGGTCTCTTCGCTGCCTGTCCCTCCGTGGAGGCGGGTTCTGCGGGAGAGCAGCGGTTGCTAACACTTGACACCCTGGTGGGGTCGAGAGCCAAGGGGGAGCTCAAGCGGATTTTTCAGGCGGAGCTCCGGTAGCCTTCTCAGGTCTGTTTCTAGGGCGTTCAGTGTGTTTGTCCCAAACCGACAACTAGACAGGCACAGCCGGATTCCACGAGGGAGAACAGAACCGAGGTCCATCCAGACAGAGGTGGGAAGCAAAATGAGGGAAATGGAAAAACCACCAGCGTCAAACACCCTATTTGTCACACCTCTTAAGGGCTTTATTCTTTGCAACACAAAGTAGCTCTACAGCTATGTCCTGGACCAGTTGGAGTCTTTTTAATTGAGAATGTGGAATGCAGCTAAGCAATGAGTTGCAATAAACCAAGCGTGATCCACCAAGGGCATATAAGAGGGTGTCAAGTGCATTGGTGAGAATTACGGTCTGGTCCTCTGGAAGAAAAGGATGCAGCAGATTTTCCCACCGTGGCATTGCCCTTCCCATTAAGGCTTCATAGGGTGCAAAACCTGTGGATTTACAGACATTAGCTCTGATACGCATAAGGACTAAAGGGAGCACCAGATCCCAATTTTTCCCAGTCAGATTAAGCATAGGGCTGAGGTGGGCCTTAATTGTTTGATTCATTCTTTCTACCTGCCCTGCTGCCTATGGATGGTACGGAATGTGGAGTTGTTGTTCTATGCCTAGAAAATCAAATAATTCCTTGATGAGCTGAGAAACAAATGCAGGACCATTATCAGAATCATTCGTCTTAGGGATGCCCCAGCATGTAAAAAATTGCATAGTTAAGATTTCTGCAGTGGTTCAAGCAGTTTGATCTGGGACAGGGAATGCTTCTACCCAATGAGAAAAGGAATCAACAACAGTGAGTAAAAATCTATTTTTCCTAGCTCTTAATGGAAGAGGGCCCACATGATCTATTTGCAGTCTCTCAAATGGGCCACGAGGAGGTGCTCTCATTAACTGTCCCCTTCTCTTTTTAGGTTGCCTCCCAAATGAAGCACAGATTACACAGGAAGAAACATGATCCTGTATATCATGTTTCATTTCTGGCCACCATACCAACCTATTAAGGATAGTCTGCATTTCTTCTGCTTTAGGGTGTCCCATAGGGCCTGTTTATTTATTTATTTATTTATTTAGCTGTATTTATATACCGCTTTTCACCGGGTCAAAGCGGTGCTACATAGGGGGGGGGGGGGGAATTAAGTACAAGGGGGGGGCCATCACCGGGGGGGGCAACATTGATGATTCTGATATAGGACGGACTTTGGACATAGTACAGACATTGGACATAGACAAAGGCTTTGAGTTAGAGGTTCATTCTGGGTGAACTCGGGGGTTTGTGGCACCATGAACCCAATGCAACCACTCTTTACCTCGAGCTCTGGAGATAGCTATAACCAAGCCTTCCTCTCTTTTGCACATAGAATGTCTTTCTCTATAGTGAGTGTGAGAAATGGTGTGTGCTGATATAGGTTATCTGGGGCGTCCTGCACAAGCTTCCTCAAATTGGAAAGTTCAGGGTCCTTTGTCTGCAGTGGGGGTGTATTACCAAACGCCTGGCCAGAATTAACAAATGGATGATGAAATACTCAAAGAAATCAAGGAAGCTAACAAAAGTTACAGCACAATAATAATAATAATAATGGGTGATTTTAATTACCCTGGTATCAACTGGGTCAGTGTCACGGCAGGACATCCTAAGGAGATAAAGTTTCCAGATGAAATAAATGACTGCTTCTTGGAGCAGCTGGTTCATGAACTGACAAGAGGGGAAGTCATTTTGGACCTACTCCTTAGTGTAATATGGATCTGGTGCAAGAAATAAGGGTGTCGGGACCACTTGGCAATAGTGATCATAGCATGATCGCTTTTGATTTAATAAATGGAAGAAGGACAGCAAGGAAATCCACAGTACTACCTCTTAACATTCAAAAGGGAGACTATGATAAAATGAGGAAAATAGTTTAGAAAATACTAAAAGGAGCAGCTGCAAAAGATAAAGATTTACATTAAGCCATGGGCATTGTT
Source organism: Ichthyophis bannanicus (assembly GCA_033557465.1). Taxonomy (NCBI): domain Eukaryota; kingdom Metazoa; phylum Chordata; class Amphibia; order Gymnophiona; family Ichthyophiidae; genus Ichthyophis; species Ichthyophis bannanicus. The sequence goes on from CM066031.1 coordinate 1,901,780,187, forward strand.
TAAAAATACTATCTTGGAAGCCGAGGGTTCGGTCCTGGGACCAGTACTGTTCAATGTATTTGTGAATGATGTTGCTGAAGGACTGAATGGAAAAGTCTGTCTTTTTGCAGATGACACGAAAATTTGCAACAAAGTGGACTCCCCTGAGAGAGTGGATAACATGAGGAAAGATCTACAAAAGCTGGAAGAATGGTCTAATGCTTGGCAGTTAAGATTTAATGTGAAGAAGTGCAGTGTCATGCACTTGGGAAGCAGAAATCCTAGAGAATTATATGCAGTAGGGGGCGAGAGGTTGCTGTGCACGGACCAGGAGAAGGACCTCGGAGTGATTGTTTCTGAGGATCTTAACACAGAGCGGAGGGTACACCCCTAAATAAAGGAATGGGGAGGGGTGACCTGCATGGAGCAGCAGGTACACCTACTTTTGCTGCCTTGCTGGGCAGACTAGATGGACCATACTGGTCTTTATCTGCCGTCATATAGTATGTTACTATGTAGAAAGTCTATAGGAGAAAGCCAACATGAATTTAGCCAAGGAAAGTCTTGTCTTCCTGCTACTACTACTACTGAGTATTTGTATAGTATTTGTATGGAGTGGAGGAGTGGCCTAGTGGTTGGGGCAAGGTACTTCAGGCCGGAAGGTCGGGGGTTCAAATCCCACTAGAGGACAGCAACCTTGGGCTGGAAGGACTGGGGTTTCTAGTCCCACAGGTGCTCCTTGTGGTCTTGGGCAAGCCACTTAACCCTCCATAGCCCATGTTCCCTGTAAAATAGTTATCTCCAAGTTATAATGCCCTGTTCAATGTAATTTTAGTTTGTTCAATGTAAACCGCACTGATGCAGAATAGCGTGGTATATAAGAGAATGTAAATAAATAAATAAAATAGCGCTACAAGTCATACGCAGAGTTGCACAGACATGTAAGAGACAATTCCTGCTCATCAGAAGGTGTAGACAAGGATAAAACAAGGGGAAAGGTAAAGAAACAAGGAGATCAGGTGAGTCAAGTTCCAAAAGCAGCAGCAAAGAGGTGAGTTTTCAGCCTGGATTTGAAAAAGGTCAGAAAAGGTGCCTGGCGTACAGACACAGGTAGTGTGTTCCTGGCGTAAGGTACAGTTTGAACTGGATGCGGAAACAGATAGGGAGCCAATGAAATGACTTGAGAAGAGGGGTAATATGGGCATGTCGAGGCTGGCGGAAGATTAGCTGCACTGTAGAGTATTGAAGAGATTGAAGGGGAGAGAGATCATTCAAAAGGAGACCAGCAAGGAGTAGATTACAGTAGTCAAGATGGGAGGTGATTAAGGAGTGGATAAGCATCTTAGTAACGTGTTCAGAAAGCAATGGGCAGATTTTGTTGATGTTATAGAAAAGAAACGGCAGGTCTTAGCTATTAGATGAATGTGTGTGGAGAAGAAGAGAGAGGAGTCAAAGACAACCCCAAGATTGTGAGCCGTGGTAACAGGAAGGAGTAGAGAGTTATCCACAGAGACTGAGAAAGGAGGAAGAGGAGAGGAGGGTTAAGGGGGAAAGATAAAAAGCTCAGTCTTGGCCATGTTCAATTTCAAGTGACAGTGAGACATCCAAGTAGCAATGTCAGAAAGGCTGGCAGAGATCCGGGTCTGGATTGCCGGAGAGATTTCAGGCATAGAGAGGTAGATCTGTGAGTCATCGGCATAAAGATGGTACTGAAAGCCATGGGAAGAGATGAGCACACTAAAGGACTGGGTATAGAGGGAGAAAAGGAGCGGACCCAAGACAGATCCTTGGGGTATACCAACTGAAAACGGGATAGCAGAAGAGGAGGAGCCACCAGAACTAACACTGAAAGAGCGATGAGAGAGATAGGAGGAGAGAACCAGTATAGTACAGAGCCCTTAAAACCAAGAGAGGACAGAGTATCGAGGAGAAGATTGTGGTCAACAGTGGTCAAAAGCAGCAGAGAAGTCAAGAAGGGTGAGGACAGACTAAAGGCCCTTGGATTTTGTCTTACTAATCCGTTATATTTTTTTGAAGGTGTGAATAAACAGGTAGGCAAAGGTGAGCTGGTTGATGTAGTGTATCTGGATTTTTAGGAAAGTCTTTGACAAGGTCCCTCATGGGACCCTTTTGGAGAAATTTAAAAAAAACATGGGATAGGAGGCAGTGTACTATTATGGATCAGGAACTGGTTAAAAGATAGAAAGCAGAGGGTAGGGCTAAATAGCCAATTTTCTTAATGGAGAAAGATGAATATTGGAGTACCCCAGGGATCTGTGCTGGGTTCGCTGCTTTTTAACATATTCAGAAATTACCTGGAAATGGGAATAACGCGTGAGGTGATCTAATTTTCAGATGACACAAAATTATTCAAAGCTGTTAAAACACACAAGAGGATTGTGAAATTGCAAGAGGATCTTGATAAATTGGAAGATTGCACCTCCAAATGGCAGATGAGATTTAATGTGGGTAAATACAAAATTATGCACCTAGAAAAGAACAACCCAAACTATGTTAGACGATGCCAGGTTCCACATTAGGAACCACCACCCAGAAAATGTTTTAGGCGTCATCGTGGATAATACATTGAAACCCTCTGCCCAGTGTGCAACAGTGGTCAAGAAATCAAATAGAATGCTAGGAATTGATCAGGAACTGATGTCAGTAAGCTTCAACGAAGCCAGCTAAAAAACACCCGATTTAGCATATTTCGGAGGTCTCAAAACCCCCCACAATCAAAGGAATCCAGAAAGCATCTTGAGAACAGGCAGATGGCAGGGAAAAAATCCACGATTGACCTTAAATCTTTTACATACAAAGGCACACCGGGAGCCAAATCCAACTCTGGGAAAATAGTGATGGGGGTAACGAGCTAGTAGAAGTTTAAGACGCCAACTCTAAAAGAGACTGAAAAGCAAATAAAAGTGATATACAAGCCTTGCAGAATGAATTGAAAGAGTGTTTCGAGAGTAACCTGGAGGAGTTGAGTACCTTTAAAACGGAGGCACATGGGTGGATTTCTGAATTGAAGAGAGATATTACAGAGTTGGACGCAAGGATTGAGGAAACTGAAAATCGCCTAGAAGAACAAGGAGGACAGCAACAAGCACAGCAGCAGTAAATAAAAATCCTGAAATCTGCGCAAGAGAAAATAGTTCAAAAGCTTGAAGATCTGGAGAATTGATCCAGAAGATCAAACATAAGACTCTGGTCGCTGACAGAGGGGAAGTCCACTATAAACTATCTTGAAAAAGTGGAAAAATTCTGAAGGGCCATCCTTCATACTGTGGGTTTGAGCTCTGAAGGCATTTTGCTTTTCTGTCAAGTGAGCACATCAAGCAGGGGGCCCCCAGAGGGAGATTAATCCCTGCGATGTAATTGTCTGCCTCCATGAATTTAGAACAAAGGAGCTGGGGATGGTAGCCACACAGACTAGGTAAGATGCAATGGAGGGACACAACTGTGGAAGTATATGCAGACATTTCTAGCAATACACTGAGGAAGCACAGAGAATACCAGGCCATAACTAAGCGGCTTGGGGAAGAGAATGTGCGCTATAAATGGCACTTTCCAGTGGGACTACAGTTCACCATTGGCAGGAAAATCACTGAGGCGAGGGTCTGTGAAGGCGGCGATCTCAGGTCTACAACAAGCGGGATAGTCTGATCTCCCAGCATACACCCTCGCTACTTTGGAGAATTTTAGAGAAGAGGCAACCTCTGTAGTACAATATCAATGACTGCAGGCACCAGGCGGGGACAAGCGCCTACATCGACAGAAGCATCGAAGGGGAAATAACAAAATATTACCTGAAGCCTCTCCCTGGACTTTAATGGACAGGACTGATGGTTATAAAATAGTATTTGGCTAGCCTGTAGAGATGCATAGCATAGTGGAGTTTGTCACGCCACCACCACTCGAGTTTGTCACGCCACCACCACTCGCCTCTAGCTTAGAGGGGCGTGGTTTTTAGAGGAACTTTCTGCTATCCGCTTTTTCAGCTTTTTCAAACTATTTTCCCGCAGTGCCCTCTGGGAAATGTAGTCTTTGTTTAGCTGTATGGGTGTATCAGGCAGAAAGGTGTAGTCAGGCTCAAGGAGGTAAGACAAATGACAGAAATTTATTTTGTACACAATGGTTCGATCATACCACAGGATTGTTTGTTCAGGACTCTTTGAAGTAGAGCATTGTCCAAAACAAACCCAAACACAAAAATGCTGTTTTAAAGGTTCTCTATAGTTCAGGATACACAGTCTTTAACAACAAGGATATTGCATTCCCTTTTTAGCCTTGCTGGCTAAAGCACAAAAACAAAATCACATTTAAAGTCTGTGGTAGTTTAGCTTCTATTCAGCTTCAAACCTTTCTTGGTTACCTTCCAAGTAGCAAATATAATTCAGGGGCAAAAGAAAGCTCTGTTCTAATAGCTACGTTAGCTTACCCCAGTGTCCTCATTCCAGCAGCAGGTGATTAACAAGCTTATCACAGATCCAGGCTTGCTCCTTAGTCCTCGTAAACATCCCCTTTACAAACACATGGGAATCACGGCCACCCTGCTTGTGGAATATGGGTACCTTTTTCCTGGAAGACTTTCTTTCAGGACTGGCTTGCTTTCTCTATGTTCCCAGGTTTAAAGCTTGGCACAAGGAACAGTCCATGGGGGTGTCCTCATCATTCAGCTTCACCTCGGGCTCTCCCAGCTGCATAGGTTCTGACTCCCCGTCTCGCTCACAGTACTCAGCTAACAGCCTCCCGGGGGATCTTGGAGTCTCTCTTGTTCCTGGCTCCAAACCCTCTTGCAGCCGTGCTATATGCCAATTAGCACTCTCTTCTCCTGGAAGCTCAGCTCCTCTGCTCTGTTCAGCACTAGTCAAGCTTCCCTTGCTTGCATCTGTGCCTCTGCTCGTGGCAGCCTGGCTTCCTGCTTCTCCTCCCCTTCTCTTATACTCTGGCCTAGGTGTATACTTCCAGGGCTCTAGCTCCAACTCCTCCCTACTCAGGTGACAGCAATCAGCCTGACTTCGGGCACCTGAGAGCTTGGAGAATTCCCTGCCATAGGGGTTCTGGGCCCTGTATCCTCTCCCCTTCACTCCACTAGGGGGAGCATGAAATGTGGGCCACGTGGAAGTTTTCTGATTCCTGGAGGTGTTTATGGCTTTCCTACCCTGACTTGGAGAAAGGGGGGGCCCTTTACTAGGGTGAATTCCCTGTCTTTGTCCTCCCCCAGACTCCGGATAGGCCTCCTTGCCACATACCCCCTACTTAAGATATTACGGGGCTGGCGGAGGTTGTTGAAGCTTCTCTGAACAGTTTGTAATCCTGGATAAGGCATCTGCATTGTGGTGTAGCTTCCCTGCCCAATGCTCTACCTTAAAATCAAAAGCTTGCAGGGCCATGTACCATCTGGTTAATCGTGCATTGTGGTTCTTCATCTGTTGGAGCCACTTCAAGGATGCGTGGTCGGTAACTAGCAGGAATTTCCGTCCGGTGAGGTAGAACCGGAGGGTGTCTATTGCCCATTTGATGGCGAGGCACTCTTTCTCAATCGTAGAGTAGTGTTGCTCTGCCAAGGACAACTTCCTACTAAGGAACATCACAGGATGCTCATTTCCTTCATGCTTCTGGGACAAGAGGGCCCCTAAGCTTACCTCTGAGGCATCCGTCTGTACAATGAAGGGCTGCGTGAAATCCACCCCGCGTAATACCGGGGCCTTGCATAGCCGCTGTTTTAATCGGTTGAAAACCCTCTCTGCCTCCGGGGTCCAACAAATTTGATTTGGGCAATTCTTTTTTAACATGTCTGTAAAGATGGAGCTTTCTTCCGCAAAGCATGCTAGGAACCTCCTGTAATAGCCAGTCAGGCCTAGAAAGCTTCTTAACTGCTTCTTTGTTGTGGGATGGGGAAAGTTCTTGATGTGTCCACTTTGTCAATCAAGGGCTTAATCCTTCCCCGTCCTACCATATGTCCCAGGTATTTCACTTCTCGCTTGGCGAAGGCACACTTGCTCGGGTTCAGGGTGAGGCCCGCCTGCCTCATAGATCGCAGGACGGCTTCAACCCTCGGGATATGTTCTACCCAACTGCAACTGTGGATAATAATGTTGTCCATATATGCGAAAGCATATTCTTGATGACGCAGACTTGATCCACGAGTCTCTGGCAGGTTGCCACGGCGCCGTGAAGGCCAAAGGGCATCCTCTTAAACTGGAATAGCCCAATCGGGGTGCTGAAGGCGGTCTTTGGCCGAGACTCCCTAGTCAATGGAATCTGCCAGTACCCCTTCGACATGTCTAGGGTGGTCAGAAACTGAGCCTGCCCCAAGCGGTCCAAAAGCTCCTCAATACGGGGCATCGGGTAAGCGTCGAATACCGACATGGCATTTACCTGTCTGAAATTTATTTATTTATTTATTTACTGTCTCTTATATACCGCACTATTCATCATCAGCGCGGTTTACATGGAACAAAAATGCTCAGTACAGTTAACACGTATGAGTTTACAGATAACAGGGCACAAAAACTTGGATAACAGGGGTAAACTATTTACAAAACTTACTACATGGAATCATAAGAACATAGGTTTCATAGAAACATAAACACCACTATGGGTTAGAGTATCAAACTTGGTGTATTGTTGAGATACCATAAATTTGTCTGGAAATGGTATCGCTGGGTATCTTTGGGCTCTAGGGGATGTCGTTGGGCTCAATCAGGTACTTGTTGAAGAGGTGGCATTTGAGGGCTTTCCTAAACTGCGGTAGGCTCTTAATAGCCCGGATATCAGGGGGTAATGCATTCCAGCATCTTGGGGCACTGAGACTAAAGGCTCTGTTGGCTGTCGATTTAGTGCAAACAGTTAGTGCCTTCGGGACTTTTAGAGAATTTATAGACGTGGATCTTCTTGCTCTATTTGGGGATGTGATATGGATGAGGGAGGATAAGGATGCAGATGAGAGATTGTTAACAGCTTTAAAAGTGATTATCAAGGTCTTGAAAACTATTCTAGCCTGGATGGGTAGCCAATGCAACTGTATCAGCAGAGGCGTCACGTGGTCGCTCCTGGAGGCTCCATGGAGGACTCTTGCTGCCGTGTTCATGGCTAGCTGCAGCGGGTTCAAGGTAGATTGGGGAAGACCTTGTAGGATGGCATTGGCATAGTCAAAATGAGGTATGATCAACGCCTGGAAAATTGTCCGGAAATCAGTTGGTTCCAGCATGGAACGTAGATGTCTAAGTGAACGGATCTTGTAGTATACTGATCTGGCTGTGTTTCCTATGTGGGTCTTCATTTCCAGGCGTTGATCTAAAGTGACTCCCAGGTAACGTATTGCGGGTTTAGATTGCAGCTCAGCTTCTTTTACTTTAAGATATTGTGATGGGGTAAAGTTGGGGTTCCTCGTAATGAAGAGTACTTCCGTTTTCTTGTGTTGTATTCTGAGGTTTTGAGAAAGAAGCCAGTCAGATATTGCATTGAAACAACTCATCAGTGGGGAGAGGTTCAAATGCTCAGTAGAGAAGGGTATTGTGATAAGGAAGCTTATCATAGCTCAGGAAGGAGCTATAGAAAAGGTGAAGTGACTCTGAACAAGCAACCTGTCAGTTCTGGTAGAAATAAGAAAACAGAATTTTCCCATAAAAGACTACCAGTCCCAGAATGCACCAGGTTTCCAGCAGCCATTAGAGGAGCTGAAGTGGGGAAACGTGTGTTCAATCAGGAGGGCTATGAGGTAATCCCTAAGCACTCATCTCAAAGGGCAGGGCCTGATTCAGCACAGCTGCGCTGTGTTAGGGAGGAGCACTCATCTAAGCAGAATAAAGGTAGAGTTTATTCTACAGAGAGGCAGCTTGAGCTTGATCATCTTCATCATCAGGAGGATCATCAGAAGCAGAAGCCCAACCGGACGGACAGAGAGGGAAAGAAACCCTTTGGAAGAAAGAGGAGAAAAGCCTTTGAGAGGTCTAGAAGAGTCCAGAGCAGTACGTATACTGGGAGGCATTCCAAGGGCCAGCATACACCATTGGACTAGGGAAAGCCAGAGGAATGGTGTTGCAGAGCTAGGAATCTCCAGACGGTACCTGTGAGGGAGACGGCTGCACGTGGAAGGGACCCTAAGACCCATGCCAGAAGGTATATGAAGAGAGATCCAGTGTCCAGGGATCTGGATTGGAAGGCTGGACATAAGAACTGGACTACATACTGGCCAGGCTATATAGAGAGGAACTCTAACAGCAATGGAAGCTCAGGTATGAACACTGATCTATGCCCTAGCTATAACCTTGAAAGACAGCAGGGACACAAGTATTCTCCTGAAAGTGCTCCATTGGGAGATTCATCTGTGCCAATCCATGATATTGAACCCATGCTTGTTGAAGAAGAGGGGGTGATAGCAGATGAAGAATCTGTTTACATGGACTGCTCTCTGTCTAAACTCCTTTGGTGATTTTCTGTTATAAAGTACAGCAACCATCACAAAGAAATACAAACTTGTTCTTTAATCTACTCAGAAAAGCTCCTGTGTAGGATTTTTAGCCACGCAGTAGAAAGCAAGCCAGCTAAGGGGTTTCAGCTGGATAACTGCTAGCAATTGAGCCTTACCTAATTGCTTGTGGGCTCTGAGAGAATCACTTCTGAATCTATGTGGGAAGATACAAGAAGTTAACCTGAGAAGAACAGTTTTTCCTTTCTTTGTGGCTTTTGGTTTGTTGTTTGATATTGCTAAGAGAATATTAGCTAAAGCCTACAGAAAAGACCAGTTTGTTGCCAACCAGGTCTTATTTCTTTTGCTTTGATTGCCTGACAAGTTCAAATGTTGTTTTCTTGATTTTGTTTTTCCAAGTTTAACACTGAAAGCAAGTAACCTGATTTATGTGCTACCAAGCATATCTGTGTTGGGAGAAATAACCCCATAAATAAATATCTTATTGGCTTTACCCAAAAGCACAACTAATTATTGTGAGCAGCTGTGTCTGGTGTGAATGAACTGCATTGCCCACAATCCCTTGCAAATCATATAGATATATGCACTTGCCAAGACTGTGAAGATTCTCACCCAGGCAGCCGTCTGACAATATGTACAGCAGGACATCGTCCGCGTATAACATGTGTCACCACCAGGTGGGCAGACTGCCTCCTGGCTAGCAGGTCTGCGTCTGATGGCAATGAAGTAGTTGCACGACACGAGTGGTTGAAGGCAAAAAGGATTTATTTCCCCTCCCGGGGTCGGATTATTCAGATAACACAACACAATATTCAAAATAAATAAGCCATGCTTTCTGGCAAAACATAAAGGAAAGTAGAATAACTTCTTCTTGCTTCAAAGTAAATGGTCAAAGTTAAACATTTAAACTCAGCACATAGTTTCACTATGTGCAAACCAGCAATCTTCCGTTATAGTGTTTTCCTTATACACTAAGCACAGCCTTGACTAACACAGAGATGTTACTTTATCTGATAAAATCAATGTGCAGTCCATTGGGTCACCATTAAATGAACACTCACTGAGTGTGTCAATGATCATAGGCTCTTGTATGCATTCAGAATTCTCTTTATCAAAATACCTTTGTAAGTTCCCCTGTAACGTGCCGTTACAGTGTCTCTCTGCTGCACTCCCTCTATGGCTGGAATAACAGCTACCGTATTCTCTTGTGTCTGGGAGAGAGGGAAGCCACCATTCAGGGTTCTTATAATCCCACTTCTTGTAGGAGGTTCTACCCCTGGAGAGCTTACTGGTTCTATCTTCAGGCTTAGACAGATAAGATTCTTCTCCCCTCCTAACACCAGGTTTCAGCCTGCGGGGTTTTCTTTGAGGCTTAGGAACTTCTAGGATCTCATCCTCAGACATGCACACATCTTCGGGGAAATACCTTTCTCTCTCTGGAGGTGTTAAATGCTCTCTGTTCAGCTCTGTGCTTAAATCCCTCGGCTGGGTGTTAAAGCCCTGCCCCCACCTAGGATTTCCTACACGAGGCTTCTCAGCATTAACCCTGTAGGTATTTCTATTATCCACAAACTTTAGCTTCCCACCAGAATCATTCTTCAGGCTACAGCTTTCTGATACATACAGTTTGTCTTTAGGCTTCCAATCACTCCGGTTGGAACGTTGCCTCTGAGCTCCAAAGGGTTTGCAATCATCAGAACATTCACACCTGTTCTCTGCCCTCACTAGCTGTTTTCTCCTGTAGGACTCTGGGTAGTTTCTGCAGTGAACTCTTCCTGGTTCTGCCTCTGACTTACGTCCTGGGTCAGAGTCTGAAACTCCTCCTTCTTCCTCTAGGTCAGCTGGTTCAGGTAAGACAGCCAGTTCTGCTAGTTCTAACTCTGTGTTTCCTGCACAGCTCTTATAATGGCTGTAAGCTCTTCCCCTTTCCAGGTGCAAGCTATTAGGAACTGGGGAATGTTTCTCAGCTGAGCGTGTTTTCAAACCTCGTGGCTGAGTTTGTTTTTGTCGTCCCTGACAACAGCTGCTCACATGGCCTGCCTGCCTGTCAGCTTCAGGACTAGAATGCAGTGAATCCTGTGTTTTTAAGGTAGAGAATGGAGCTTCCTCATCACACATGCAATCAACATTGAAGGACCGGATGATATTACAGATTGGCTGCATGTAAATATTGAACAAGAGCGCAAAAAGGGAGGATCCTTGTGGGACTCCCTGGCTTTGGTGGAAAGGTTCTGAATTTATCCCTCCAGAACGAACATGCTGCCATCTTTCGGACAGGTAATATCTGCACCATTCAAGCGCTCTTCCATTAATGCCTTTGTCAATCAGTCGTCCTAATAAAAGCTCATGGCTTACTGAATCAAAAGCTGCAGCGATGTCCAGAAAGATGAGAGCAAATCCTTGACGGATGTCGTCAATGCCGGTGATTATCTTGCAGAAGAGAGTGGTAAGAAGGGTTTCCACTTCATGGAATTCCCTAAAACCATGTTGGCAGGGGTCTAACGGTGCAGCGGAGTCGATGTGGTCCTGCAATTGACGTTGAGCCTCCTTCTATACAGAAATCTATACAGAAGCGTAATGTACCATCCAGTTTTGGAACCAGAACAATGGGACTGCACCACAGGCGCCTTGATTCTTCAATGACACCCATCGCTAACATCTCGTGCACCTTTGCCACGACCTCCTGATTTTTAGCTTCTGGTAGGCGGTAGGGTCGTTGTCTGACCACCTTCCCCGGTGGCGTCAGGATCTCATGCGCCACCAGTCGGGTTTCACCAGGGATCAGGGTCAGCACATCTGGGAACCTCTCCAATAGTCGAGCCAGATCCCGTCTCTGGACCAACGATAGTTCTTCCCCTACTTGGGGCTCCAGGTTCTTCATGCAGTCTGCCACTTGAGGTCCCAGGTCGTCCTTCTCAGTCTCGTCCATCCTCTCCCCACAGGTGGCTGTCAGGCTTTTCATCCTGGCCCCTCTGGTGGAACCAAACCCAGAGGCTCCTCGTTCCGTAGGAGACAACATGGGGACCTCTTCCAGTGGGGGAAACCCTACTCTCTCACACAGCAGCTGGGCAATCCGGTCTCCCACCTTCACCTGGTAGTCTTCGTTGCCAAAATTAAACAGTAATACCTTTACACTCCCTCTATAATCAGGGTCGATCACCCCAGCCCCGACGTCCAGGAAATATTTTAGAGCCAGACCCGATCGCAGTGCTATCCGACCATAACATCCTACGGGTATCTCCATCTGAAGGCTGGTATCAATGAGAGCCTTTCCATGGCTGGGTATCACCCGTTCTTCGGCGCTGCATTAATCATATCCCGCGGCTTGCGGGGACGCCCTCCTGGGAGCCTGGGCCTTCTCGGATATCTTACAAAATTTTAATATAAACTTCTGTTTAAGGGGAGCAACACTTCCCTGGGGTTCTTTCCCTGGGTTCTCACTTGGCTTTCGGAGGTTCTCAAAAAGAGGGCCAGGAACCACCGTTACCATCCCATCCCCTTTTCCCCCTTTCTCCAATCCTTCCCTAAATTGGGGCCAATCTCTTCCCAATACTAATTCATAGGGTAGTTTTGGAACCACTGCCACGAGAACTTCTTTCTGCGCCCCCAACCCTTTTATCACCACTCTGTACACAGGGTAGAAAGAGGCAGCTCCATGTATGCACCTAATTTGGACCTGCACTTCCGGCTTCCTCTGTCGAGCCTCATCCTGGGCCTCAATTGCCTGCCAAAGCTTTCGTGACACCATGCTTTGGTTGGCCCCAGAGTCGAGCAGAGCATGGGTAGTGACCCCCTTTATGTTAACATTTAGGAGAAATCCCTCTCCTAGATGTTTCACATTGGTACCAGTTAACCCAATATGGGCTTTGCATCCCCTCTGCAGGTGTCCCATCTCCCCACAACGATAGCATTTTTTTTCAGCCCACTTACCCTCATGAGCAGACACACAAGTTTTAAGACACTTTGCATTATTTCCCTGTTTCTTTTCTGATAAATCAAAACTGGCCTCTGCCTCTACTTTTGGAGGGCCCGCCTTTGGAGGAAACGCCAATTCAGCTTCCATGTAGCGCTCCGCCAAAAGGGTTGCCTCTCCTGTGCTCTGGCAGTTTTGCTGAATCAGAAAAGATTGTACCCTTTTTGGTACTGCAGCCATAAATTGCTCCAATATCACCATATCCACCACCGTATCTATAGTTTTCCCTTCCAGGGCTAGCTACTTTAAAGCTAAACCTCAAATTCTCTGGCTTAAGGCCTTAGGTGTTTCTCCGGCCTTTAAAGCCGTGGCTCTAAACATACGGTGATACATTTTTGTTAACCCTAATCGGTCTCTAATTCCATTTTTCACTGCATCATAGTCCATGGCCTGGGCAGCTGGCTTAGCCCTATATGCGGCTAGTGCTTCTCCTGTTAAGGAGGTTGCCAATCGCACCACCCACTGGCTAGCTGGCCAACCCACGGCTTGAGCCACCCTCTTGAATGACTCCAAAAAGTCATCTATATCATCATCTGGTGAAAGTTTTCCAAAATTAAATGCCCTGCTGGTGTGTGGGTCTGCTAGATTGTCCATTCGCGGCATCTCTGGTCCCTCCGGGGTTAGTAGTCCTCCACTTCCTTGCCTCTGGGAAGTAATAAGGGCTTCCACTACGTCCAGGACAGGCTTTTGCTGCTCCCTCATAGCCGCCACCGCCGCATTCTCCTGCGCTAGCTGGGCCAACTCCTGCTGGCGTTGAAACTGAGTGACCATCCATTGTACCAGCTCTTTTGGATCCATCTCTTGTGATACCTTGCTCATGCGTGGACTCTCGAAGAACAAAAAAAGAATTTGTCTTTTCCGCCAACCTTCTGTGTTATAAATCTTGGAAGTGTATATCCTGAATGGTTGAAAATCCTCACAACTACGCCACTGTCACGCCACCACCACTCGCCTCTAGCTTAGAGGGGCGTGGTTATTAGAGGAACTTTCTGCTATCCGTTTTTACAGCTTTTTCAAACTATTTCCCCGCAGTGCCCTCTGGGAAATGTAGTCTTTGTTTAGCTGTATGGGTGCATCAGGCAGAAAGGTGTAGTCAGGCTCAAGGAGGTAAGGCAAATGACAGAAATTTATTTTGTACACAATGGTTCGATCATACCACATACAGGATTGTTTGTTCAGGACTCTTTGAAGTAGAGCATTGTCCAAAACAAACCCAAACATGCTGTTTTAAAGGTTCTCTATAGTTCAGGATACACAGTCTTTAACAGCAAGGATATTGCATTCCCTTTTTAGCCTTGCTGGCTAAAGCACAAAAACAAAATCACATTTAAAGTCTGTAGTAGTTTAGCTTCTATTCAGCTTCAAACCTTTCTTGGTTACCTTCCAAGTAGCAAATATAATTCAGGGGCAAAAGAAAGCTCTGTTCTAATAGCTTCTTTAGCTTACCCCAGTGTCCTCATTCCAGCAGCAGGTGATTAACAAGCTTATCACAGATCCAGGCTTGCTCCTTAGTCCCCGTAAACTTCCCCTTTACAAACACATGGGAATCATGGCCACCTTGCTTGTGGAATATGGGTACCTTTTTCCTGGAAGACTTTCTTTCAGGACTGGCTTGCTTTCTCTATGTTCCCAGGTTTAAAGCTTGGCACAAGGAACAGTCCATGGGGGTGTCCTCATCATTCAGCTTCACCTCGGGCTCTCCCAGCTGCATAGGTTCTGACTCCCCGTCTCGCTCACAATGCTCAGCTAACAGCCTCCCGGGGGATCTTGGAGTCTCTCTTGTTCCTGGCTCCAAACCCTCTTGCAGCCGTGCTATATGCCAATTAGCACTCTCTTCTCCTGGAAGCTCAGCTCCTCTGCTCTGCTCAGCACTAATCAAACTTCACTTGCTTGCATCTGTGCCTCTGCTCGTGGCAGCCTGGCTTCCTGCTTCTCCCCTTCTCTCATACTCTGGCCTAGGTTTATACTTCCAGGGCTCTAGCTCCAACTCCTCCCTACTCAGGTGACGGCAATCAGCCTGACTTCGGGCACCTGAGAGCTTGGAGAATTCCCTGCCATAGGGGTTCTGGGCCCTGTATCCTCTCCCCTTCACTCCACTAGGGGGAGCATGAAATGTGGGCCACCTGGAAGTTTTCTGATTCCTGGAGGTGTTTATTTATTTAACATCTTTTATATACCGCGCTATTTGTTATCAGTGCGGTTTACATTCAACAAAGGTTGCACAATTTAGTCAAGACTAGTTTGTGTTTACGTTATAACAGGGAATAAAACTTGGGATAAACAGGGTAACTATATACATATTAACATATTAACATAGAGAATAAGATTATAATATGGCCGGTGTTGTCATAAAACTATAGGCGTGGCAACATTTACTTGAGACCCCTTTGTTTATGAAGTATATGGAGAGACTGTGAGGGTTGGTGGGTGAATGATCGGTGGTGGGGTGGGTGCTTGTGCAAAGTGTAGCAGGAAAGTGTGATGTTTGATTGCCTTCCGGAACTGAATGAGGTCTTTAATCAATCTTATTTCAGGTGGGAGATCATTCCAGCATTTTGGGGCGTAGAAGGTGAAAGCTCTTCTCCTGGTTGTTTGGGTGCACTTAATGGAGTCTTTAGGGATGATCAAAGTGTTGTCTGTAATTGTCCTCCTCGTTCTGTTTTTCGGAGTAAGGGTGATGAGGTCGTTGAGTGACGTGGGGGCTAGATTGTTGATGATCTTGAATATAATGAGAAGAGTTTTGTAAGTTAACCTGCAGTGTATTGGCAGCCAGTGGAGTTCCTTAAGTATCGGGGTGATATGGTCCGTTCTGGCAAGACCACAGAGAATGCGAGCCGCAGCGTTCATCACAAGTTGCAGTGCGTTGATGGTGTTCTTGGGGAGACCATACAGGATTACATTTGCATAGTCGAAGTGTGGTAGAATGAGGGCCTGAAAAATGGTTCGGAAATCATTAGGGGGAAGCATGGGTCTAAGGTGCCTTAGTGTTCTGATTTTATTGTATATGGTCCTGGTAGTGTTTCGTATGTGCTCCTTAAAGTTAAGATGCTGGTCCAGAGTGATCCCGAGGTAGCGTATGGTGGGTTTACTTGGAAGCTCAGCATCTCTTACTTTTAGGGAAGGTGGGGGGGTGAGAATGTTTTGTTCCTTGAGATGAACAGACCTTCGGTTTTCTTGAAGTTTATGTGGAGATTTTGGGATAGTAGCCAGTCAGTGATGGCGTCGAAGCAGCTGACAAGGTAGGTGAAGTCTGGGTGTTTGACTTTGAATGGCGTAAACAGCAGGACTTCATCTGCATAAATTAGAGTGGAAATATTGTAGGCGCGGATGATGTCACATATCGGCTGCATGTAGATATTGAACAGCAGCGCAGATAGAGATGAGCCTTGTGGCACACCTTGTTGTTGGTGGAATGGTGCGGATGTGATGGATCCAACCCGGACATTTTTCCAACGATCCGTTAGGTAAGACCTACACCATTCCCAGGCGAGGCCACAGATACCCTTCTCCTGGAGACGGATGAGAAGTTGATGGCTTTCCTACCCTGACTTGGTGAAAGGGGGGCCCTTTACTAGGGTGAATTCCCTGTCTCTTTGTCCTCCCCCAGACTCCAGATAGGCCTCCTTGCCACAAGTTACATCTTTTCCAATATGGTAAGGAATCAGATATATAAATTATGAAGTACTAGACTTTGAGAACAACCCAAAAAAGTTTTTTTTTTTACTGCAGATTGAGGGATCCTAAAGAATATTGGGTGTTCAAACAGTTAAATGAGTGTTTGTAGGGCTGTCTGGCACCGACCAAACACTTCTCGGTCCCAGATGATGGTTGATAAAGGAGGAGGGGTGTGGGGGGAGGAGGGATAAGGTTATCATAATCATTATTGCCAATCTTGATATACTGCTCTACGTACATACATCAGACTGTTTAATATAAAGAAGCGGGGTGGGAGGGGAAGAGGATCTAGGGGGGGGGGGAGGGAGGGAGGCAATAGGTTCCTATGGCAGTGGGCAAAGCGGTACCAAATAGAAAAATGGCTGAAGTGAAGCTTTTCATAGGCCTTCTTTCCCTCCCTCCCCAGCACCCACCTACCCCTGGGATAATTGTAGCTTTATAGTTGCTTATACCTCTTATTTTCAATAACATCATATGGATGTGAAAGCTGGACAGTGAAAAAGATAGACAGGAAGAAAATTGATGCCTTTGAATTATGGTGCTGGCGGCGAATACTGTGTATACCATGGACTGCCCGAAGAACAAACCAGTCTGTACTAGAGGAGATCAAACCTAAGCTTTCTTTAGAAGCTCAGATGACAAGACTTCGACTTTCATACTTTGGACACATCATGCGAAGAGAGAGATCATTAGAGAAAGACATCATGCTTGGCAAGATAGAAGGAAACACAAAAAGCGAGCGGATTTGGAGGTCACAAGCGCTTTATTAATACTAAAAACACCCCAATGCGTTTCAGCAACGCCTTCATCAGGGGCCTTCATCAGGGGACTGAGGACTGCAAACAAACAAAATAACAACAAGACATGTAAATATTGCAAATCCATAAAAAAGGTTAAAATTATAAAAACAAGAACGAGCATAAGAAATTGACTAAAATGTATACACACATCCATTTACAATAGAAGGAACAATAACAATATTATATGAAAAGACCTTAACTGAATTAACAAAAAGAGAAGGAATAAAAACATTTAGCATACTTACAGTGATGTATATCAGTATACTGAACGAAGCGCATAGCGTAATATGAATTCGTGGCACAGAAGCAAACATAAGATTGAAAATGCTAAAAATAGTAATATAATTAATAACCAAAAAAAATGAAAGCAAAATGCTTAATCATAATTACTAATAATGGGGAGCCCAAGACCAGAACCAGACCAAACACTACATAGTGTTTACTAAAGCTCATTAGACATTGCTAAAAACTGTGTACAATGTACCATCCTTTAGGAAACATGGATGAAAAATAATCCAACCTGACATATGTATATAAAAGGAGGCACCAAGACAAAAACAAATGCATACAATTAATAAAAAGAAAAATGAACTAAAACATAATACAACATCAATAGTATTTCTAAAAGAAAAATACCCATCCTCTTTGTTAAGGCGCATGGAGAAACATATGATCATAAAAATACATGTGTATATCAACCCAAATCAAAAATGAAAAATTATAGGACAGCTTTGTATGATACACCCAAAAACAAAGCGAATAAGTAAATGAAAAACAAAACATTGTATATAGTTTAATTATGTTCAACTGTACATAGTTTACTAATTGTTAATTGTTAATTGTTAACTGTATTTATCTAGCTACAAATGTTATATGTAAAAACAGACCACTCTGTTTATTGTTGTTATATGGAAACCGCACCTGATCAATGGAAGGAGCGGTATATAAATAATCTGTTAATTAATTAAATTAAATTAATGGCACATCTTTAAAATATGCTGACACACCTTTAAAGAAATGAATTGAAGCACTTGCCAAATTACAAATAGATGAAACTAAAAAAGGTGGCAAATCTATAGTAGATTTAATATGGAGACTATAAGAAGTGCCATATTCAAGCACCTCACAAACCGAAGACAAGTGCACTTAAAATCTTTTCTGGGAAGATTTAAGAAAACCAATAAACCTGAATGCTGCTAATGTAATCGCCATACAAATTATTAAAAGACGCCAAAATTGGCGCACTGTTACAGGTCAAAAGGCACATACACATATATGAAAGCACATATTGAATAATTGCATATTTAAAACAAACAATACTTCCATCGTTTAAAAGCTGATTATAATGCAGCACAAAGATATCATATCATGTTGAAACAAAAAGAATTGTTTGAATACGTGCAAAATAAGAGGACCATCTGGGCAGCAGCAGAATGGGATAGTGTTGATGGCAGAGGATCACATTTCTGTGACAACAGCAACAACACCAAACTCAAACTGCGCGGAAGAAAGGCCTGGCAATCTTCTTCTGTATCTTGCCATGAAAACCCAATGGATAGTTATATTAAAACAAATTGTGCTTTAGTGCTGGAAGATGAGACCCCCAGGTCAGAAGGCACTCAACTAGCTATTGGGGAAGAGCTGAAGACTTTTCAGAGTAAAGCCAGCATTTATGATGTGGTTGGATCAAAGCCCTGGGGATGTCTGACTGCTGATGTAGCTGCGCATGAAATGAGAGTCAGAAGCTGTAAAGATGTCTTACGCATTGGAACATGGAACGTACGAAGCATGAACCAAGGGAAGTTGGAGGTGGTCAAGAATGAAATGGAACGTGTACAACTTGATCTGTTGGGTGTCAGTGAACTGAAATGGACTGGCATCGGGCCCTTTGCATCAGATGATTACATGGTCTACTATGCTGGAAATGAAAGACAAAGAAGAAATGGTGTTGCATTTATAATAAAGAAGAAACTTGCAAGAACTGTAATGAAATACAATGCAGTCAGCGAACGCTTAATCTCTATTCGTCTATGAGGAATGCCTATCAACACAACTATAATTTGTGATAAGGAAGCTTATCATAGTTCAGGAAGGAGCTATAATAGAGGTGAAGTGACTCTGAACAAGCACCCTGTCTGTTCTGGTAGAAATAATAAAACAGAATGTTTCCATAAAAGACTACCAGTCCCAGAATGCACCAGGTTTCCAACAGCCATTAGAAGAGCTGAAGTGGGGAAACGTGTGTTCAATCAGGAGGGCTATGAGGTAATCCCCAAGCACTCATCTCCAAGGGCAGGGCTTGATTCAGCACAGCTGCGCTGTGCTAGGGTGGAGCATTCATCTAAGCAGGATAAAAGAAAAGCTTATTCTACAGAGAATCATCATCTTGATCATCAGAAGCATCGAGAGGATCAGAAGCACCTTGATCATCCTGACCATCATCATCAGCAGAAGCCAGAGCTGACGGACAGAGAGAGCAAGAAACACTTTGGAAGAAAGAAGAGAAAAGCATTTGGGAGGTCTAAAGGAGACCATAGCAGTACGTATACTGGGAGGCATTCCAGAGGCAAGCATACACCATTGGACTGGGGAAAGCCAGAAGAGTGGGGTTGCAGAGCCAGGAATCCCCGGACGGCACCTGTGAGGGAGACGGCTGCACTTGGAAGGGACCCTAAGACCAGTGCCAGAAGGTATATGAAGAGAGATCCAGTGTCCAGGGATCTTGATTGGAAGGCTGGACATAAGAACTGGACTACATACTGGCCAGGATATTTAGAGAGGAACTCTAACAGCAATGGAAGCTCAGGTATAAACACTGATCTATGCCCTAGCTCTTCACTGGGAAGACAGCAGGGAAACAAGTATTGTCCTGAGAGTGTTCCATTGAGAAATTCCTCTGTGCCAATCCATGATATGGAACCCATGATAGTTGAAGAAGGGGAAGATGTTATAAATGGGGACTTTGAATACATGGATTGCTCTCTGTCTAAACTTCTGTGGTAATATGCTGTCACAAAATACAACCACCATCACAAAGAAATATAAACTTGTTCTTTAATCTACTCAGAAAAGCTTCTGAGTAGGATTTGAGCCACGTAATAGAAAGTAAACCAGCCAAGAGGGTTTCAGCTGGTAATGGTTAGCAATTGAGCCTTGCCTAATTGCCTGTGAGCTCTGGAGGGACACTTCTGAGTGTGTGTGAAGATACAGGAAGATATTCCTGAAAAAGAACAGTTTTTTTCCTACTTTGTGGGTTTTCTTTGTTCTTTGAAGCACTGCTAAGGAGAATTAGCAGGAGCTTACAGAAAAGACCTGTCTGTTCCCATCAAGGTCTTTATGCTTTGATTTGATTGCTTAACAAGTTCAGCTGTTGTTTTTCCTTATTTGTTTTTCTAAGTATAATACTGAAAGCAAGTATTCCTTTTTATGTGCTACCAAGTATATCTGTGTTGGGAGAAATAACCCCATAAATAAAATATCTTCTTTGCTTTACATTCGAGCAAGCACAACTAATTTATTGTGAACGGCTGAGTCTGGTATGAATGGACTACATTTCCCACAATCCTTTGCAAGTCATATTAATATTTGCCTTTGCCAAGACTGTGGACATTCTCACCCAGCGCCCCCGTTTACAGATGGCGTAGTTTTTTGGATTGCTTTTGCGCAAAGGATTTACATGCTAAGGATTACAACTAAAGTCTGAAGAAAAAAGAAAGTTCAAGTTTAAAAGCTGGAAAAAAAGATTTCCCTTAACTACACTTTGGAGGAAGAGGTGGCTGATCCAGGTAGCTGTCCCAGGAGGAAAAGACCCTGTGCAGAGCTGGATTCATCACTGGCATAAGGTAATAAGTACCTGGGCATGTCTAGTGGTGGATGGGAGTAAGGCACAGGGGTAATTGAAAAAAAAATAGGAGAAAACACCTGTTTGGAAGGTGGTGCACTGTGGTATTTTTTTGTTGTTTGTTTTCTTGCAGGGATCAAGATGGATCCGAGGGAGATGGCTAGCTGGATGGCAGCCCAGTTTAGCAAGCAACAGGAGCTAGCGCAGCAGGCTCAGGACACTGCTATGAAAGCCTTAATGGACCAGCAGAGGCCAGTGCTTGATCTGGTGGAAGCCTTAGTTACTCTGAAGAACCAAAGTGGACCAGATGCAAGACCAGCAGTAAATACTGGTATACCACATGTGGACAGTGTGGGACTCAATCAGGGAATTGGGGCATTTAGTTTTGGGAAGCTAACTCCAGATGATAATGTTGATGATTTTCTAGAGTCTTTTGAGAGAGTGGCACAAGCATTAGCATGGCCAGAGACCCAGTGGGCAGTAAGGCTGGCAGCCTCATTAACTGGAGAGGCGCTTGCAGCTTATAGAGCAATGCAAACAGCTCAGGCTTTGAATTATAAAGATGTAAAGGCTGCTATTAGAGATCGCCTAGGGTTGTCTATTTCAGAGTATAGGCGAATGTTTAGAGCTACTACATTAAGAGTGGGTGAAACACCCAGGGCTCTGAGTCAGAGAATCAGAGGATTAGCTGTAAAATGGTTGGAGCCTGAGGGAAAAACTGTAGAAATGTTATTAGACATTATTATGCTTGAACAATTTGTCTGCTGTGCCTAAAGATTTGCACACTTTCCTTATACAGCAAAATTGCCAAAATCTTGGAGAGGCAGCCATGCTAGCAGAGAGATTCTTGGAAGCCACGCAGGCTTGCCATAGAATGGGTGGCCCTCTGAAGATTGGTGCTGAGGCAAGCTGTGCTGTATCAGAAAAGAAAATGGTTAAAACTGTTTCTGAAAATAAATGTACTGTGCTAAACCAGATGACACAGTGGAGTAAAAAGAAATGTTTCAAATGTGGAAAATGGGGACATTTAGAAAGGGGATGCCAGACACACACTAGCTTAATGGGTGTTGATTTTAAACAGCCCAAAGAAGGATTTATTTTGATGGTTGATGTGCAGGGAATTGCCACAAATGCTCTGTTAGACTCTGGGGCAGACCAGAGTATGTTGTCAAAGAGGCTTTGGAAGAGGATAGAGGCCCAAGAAGGATTTGTGCCTAGAACCCCTGAAAGCCAAGTTCACATCAGATGCATTCATGGTGCTGCAACATCATATCCCACCTATAGGCTAATGGTTAAGTGCCTGGGGGAACAAGAGGAAGTTCTGTTAGCAGTGGTGCCTAGGCTACCATTTGATTTGGTTCTAGGAAGAGACTGGCCAAGATTTAAGCAGGGTCTAGTGGAAGGACTAGGAAAGAAGGAGGGAGAAGGACTGATGGTAATAGCTCCCGGGCCTTTGTTTGGAAGTCCTCAGACCCCAGCTAAAAAGATGGTTAAGCGTCCAGAAGACCAAACTACCCCATAGGGTCACAGAGAAGGCCCAAGCTCCTAAGCGGGCAACCCCTCAAGCTGCTGGGTTTGACCTGTGCAGTATAGAAAATGTGACTGTACCTAGCCAAGGGAGAGCCCTGGTTGACACTGGTCTCCAAGTGGAAATACCTATTGGATGCTATGGGAGAGTAGCCCCAAGGTCCGGATTAGCCCTTAAATATTTCATCGATGTGGGAGCGGGAGTAATTGATCCCGATTACAGGGGCAATCTTAAAGTTCTGTTATTTAATTTTGGACAGAATGATTATCATGTGAAGACAGGAGACAGAATTGCCCAATTGATATGTGAGAGACTGGGTTTTCCACCTGTGGAGGAGGTCACATCCCTGGCAAATTCTGAGCGTGGAACCAAAGGCTTTGGTTCTACTGAAGACAAAGGGGTTAAAAGCCTAGCTGCCACCTGTGCCCGAGAAAGGGAGGTGAATGAAGAGGAAGATTTGGGACCCCAGGTATCTGATTGTAAAGAAAAATCAGAGCCCCAAATAGGTGAGGACCTGACCGTGGTACAACAGGAAGAAATTAGGAAATTGCTTAAAGAATTCCCAGATGTGTTGACGCCCATACCTGTGGAGACACATTTGGTTGCCCATGAGATAATAACTCCACCTGGGAAATTTATTTATTTATATTTATTTATTTACATTTCTTATATACCGCACTATTTGCGATCAGCGCGGTTTACATAAAACAAAAAGGTAACCGACAATGAACAAAAGTCAGGTCATTACATTGAACAGGAACAAGTAACTTGGAAAACAGGGTAAACTATATACATATGCATAACCATGAATGGGTAACTATATACATGTCAGAGGGAGTTATTGGGTATTGGACATGCTTAGTGGCTGGGGTTCGGGCAGTAAGTGAGATGCTTGATAAAGAGGAAATGTTTTAAGGCCTTTCTGAACTGGCTCAGGTTAGGGATTGCTCTGATGTGTGGTGGTAGGGAGTTCCAGAGACTTGGGGCGTATAGTCTAAAGGCTCTGTTCGATGTTGCTTTGGAGCATTTTGTAGTGTCTCTCGGTATCACTAGCATGTTAGCTACTGAGGTTCTTCTTAGCCTGTTGGGTATGGGTGGTTGGATGAGGTCACATAGTGAGGAGGAGGAGAGTCCCTTGATGGCCTTGAATGTCATCACTAGGGTTTTGAAACTTAGCCTGGCTTGAATGGGGAGCCAGTGAAGCTGTCTCAGGAGGGGTGTGATATGCTCTCTTCTTGGTGTGCCGAGGAGAATCCGCGCTGCACTGTTCATGGCAAGTTGCAGGGGCTGTAAGGTGGCCTGAGGGAGTCCTTGCAGGATGGCGTTTGAGTAGTCCAAATGGGGGATGATGAGGGCTTGATAAATGGTGCGGAAGTCGCTTGGTTCAAGTAGGGGGCGTAAGTGTCTAAGAGATTTAATCTTGAAGTAAATCGCTTTTACAGTGTTGGTTATGTGTTGGTTATGTGTTGCTTCATGTTGAGGTTCTGATCCAATTAATTCGTCAAAGGCCATACCGCTTGCTTGAAGCTAAGAGTAGTGGCACAAGTCCAGGAAATGTTGGACATGGGAGTAATAGAGGAGTCGAAGAGTCCCTGGAATAGCCCCATAGTCCTGGTGCCAAAGCCTGACAATAAGAACTCAACAGAGATTTCCAATGTGCAGCAAGACAGGACAAGGGAAAGTACTACAATGACACATGCAAGGAAATAGAAGCAGAAACTATTAGAGGAAGAACAAGATCGTCTTTTCTAAAGTTACGAGAGTTAAAGAAAAAGTTCCAGCCTCAAATTGGAATGTTACAAGATGCTCAAGGTTCTATGTTGAATGATGCTGAGAAGATCAAGAAAAGGTGGAAGGAATATACAGAGTTTTTATATGATAAAGATCAAGTGGACCAACAGCCGTTTCAACCTGTACCTTATGATCGGGAACCATTGGTGATGAAGAAGTTGAAGCAGCATTGAAAGCCTTATCAAAGAACAAAGCACCAGGCATTGATAGCATTCCCATAGATGTATTACAGCAATCTGATGCAGCTGTTACCGTACTTACAAGGCTCTGCTAAGAAATATGGAAGACATCATCATGGCCAACTGACTGGAAAAGATCTGTGTTTATACCAATACTAAAGAAAGGTGATCCAACTGACTGTGGAAATTATCGCACAATCGCTCTGATCCCACATGCCAGCAAGATTCTACTGAAGATTACACAGGTACACTAAAAAAACATTTTTTTAAACTGCCTCTAATGTTTCGATTGATTTTTACGTTTTTTGGTGCGCTGAATCCAAATCTGGTAACCAATTTGCTCCATCACGTACAGATTTTTTGCTACATTGGGTTAGCAGTTTGAGGTGAACGTTTCAGATTGAGTGCGATCGAGATAAAAGTTTCTTGGATGAATTCTTTATACTAATTGTTTAGTAGTTATTCAAATAAGAATAAAGAAAATTGTAACAAGGCAGCACATAAGAATAGAGTAATGTCAACAAAACACACTGTGATGGTAGCAAAATTGTCTGCACTTAAAACAGCCACATACATGTGCACAAACATTCAGCATATAAGAGCGAGGTTAGACACAAAGCAAAGCAAAGAAATGTGCAAAAAATGTTGTACAGGTATGTATGTAAGAATAGAAAACGCAAACCGCACCATTGCAATACATGAAGACAAACACCCGATGGAGTGAAAATAAAATTCTAATAAATGAGATCCGACACTGTGGTAATAACTAGCAAATTTTTATTTCAAAGTTTAGTAAAAACACGATATTTGTCAACACAGTTTAGATTTTAAAGTCATTCTTGGGTCAATCAATCTCCTGGTGGGCCCGTTTCTTCTTCCCCCGAATGCTTCTCTTGGTGCGCTGCTTGGCGTATTTTTAATCTGGGGTTTCCCGCAGCAGCAACCAGCAGAAATCAGCCATCATAGTGGTGTTCCATCTTCCTTGGTACCTTCTCTCTGCGTCCTTGATGTCCTGGTGAAACCTTTCACCTTGTTCTTCACTGTACGCCCCCAAGTTTTCGGGAAAGTAGTTCACATGGGAGTGCAAGAAATGGACTTTCAGGCTCATGTTACAGCCTTGTTCTTTGAAGGCATTGAGCATCCTGGCAACAATATCCTTATAGTTCTCATCCCGCCTGTTCCCCAAGAATTTGAGAACAACATCCTTGAAGGAATCCCAGGCTTCTTTTTCCTTCTCAGACATCGTTTCAGCGAATGCTCCATCTGAAATGAGTTTCCTTATATTAGGGCCAACAAACACTCCTTCCTTTAGCTTTGCTTCAGAAAGTCGGGGGAACTTTGAGCAAATGTACCGAAAGCACTCACCATCTTTTGGAAGGGACTTGATGAATTGCTTAATGAGACCCAACTTAATGTGGAGAGGTGGTAATAGAATTTTATCACGAGGTACCAAGCTCTCATGAAGAACATTTTTCTCACCGGGTCTCAAATACTCCCGAATTGGCCAGTCTTTTTTCCCCCAGTGTAGGTCGCGGGCCCAGCTATCCCACAAGCAAAGGAAGCAGGGATATTTGGTGAAACCGGATTGCTGCCCTAATAGCATGGATAGAATTTTAAAGTCTCCACAAATCATCCACTTATGCTCATCATAACGAATCTTCTGAAGAATCAGGGCCAAATTCTCGTATTTTTCTTGGAGAATAACAGAGTGAGCAATAGGAACTGAAGCGAATGTGTTGCCATTATGAAGAAGAACACCTTTTATGCTGTCTTTTGACGAATCAATGAACAGCCGCCATTCAGCAGGATCATACTTGAGTTTAAACTTTTCCATCACTCCGTATATATCGTTGCAAAATACCAAATCTTCCTCTTTGCTGAAATACTTCAAAAATTGTGTCTCGCGGTTGCGGTACCAATAAAAAGTTGTTCCTGGTGACAATAGATTTTTCTGTTTAAGCCGAGAACCTAGCAGTTGGGCAGCATCTTTTGGGAGTCCTAAATCCCGGACTAAATCATTCAATTCAGCTTGAGAGAAAAGTTCAGGTTTCGGATCTGGTTCAGTTTCAAACTCGGAAGTACTGGACTCATCGGGAAAAGCCATCTGATGAGTCTCATCATGATCAGAACCGTCCACACAAATATGATCCAAAGATTTTGGTGGTTCAGGCACAGGTACTTCGTTGCTATGAGGCATAGGCCTAATTGCTGAGGGAAGGTTGGGGTAACTTATTACGTTCTTATTTTTTAAGTTGTATCCCTTCACAATGCAAGAGCAAAAATAGCAGTCACTGCTGTGGTCTCTTTGTTCACGCCACATCATAGGTATTCCGAAACGAAATGCTTGTTTTTTACCTTTCATCCATAAGCGTAGATCTTCCTCACATGTCTTGCACGCTTTGTGAGGAGCCCACGGTTTGTCTTGATCGCCTAACTTCAAACCGAAATAGGCGAAATATACTTTTTTAATAAAGGCAGAAATGTTCCTCTGCCGCTTTTTCACGGTATATTCCCCACAAATAAAACAAAAACTGTCCGGAGAGTTGACGCAACCTCTGGCTCTGTGAGCCATCACAAATACACAGCACTGCAAACTACAACTGTAGTGAACCACTTCGGAATAAAGCTGGATTACGACTGAGCAAACAAAAGGTAATAATGAACTTGCAAGAAACTGAAATTTGACAGGAACGTTCATGTCGCAACCACCGTGTTTGAGCGAGTGAGCGAACGAGGCGAGGCGAACAGGAAAGAACATGCGCCAACGCGAGTACTGGATTTAGCCCCCCGCCTCCCAATTGTCCTGTTAATGTATAAAATGAATACAAAACACTCTAAAATATCATGAGGGAGTGTTTCTAGTTAGTTAACCATTACAACCTCTATTTTGGGCCAAGAAAATAAACTGCAGTCGGCTAAAAAGAAATTATGTGAACATTCCTTATATGGGTAAGAAATCTAATTTTGCAAGAAAACTTGACGTGATGGAACATTTTGGCTATTTTTCCTGGATTCAGCACCCTAAAATCTATAGGAATCAGTTGCAAAACTGGAGGCAGTTTTTTGGTAGTGTTACCTGTGTTATTCAAAAGAGACTACAACCATACCTAGAACAAGAACTACCTGAAGTGCAAGCAGGGTTCAGGAAAGGGCGAGGAACGAGAGACATCATTGCGGATGTGAGATGGATCCTTGAAAAGACTAAAGAATACCAAGAGGATATCTATTTGTGCTTTATCGACTATAGCAAGGCTTTTGACTGTGTAAACCATGAGAAACTCTGGGCCACATTAAGAAGCATGGGTATACCAGAACACCTGATCGTATTCTTGCACAATCTGTACATTGATCAAGAAGCAACAGTTTGAATGGAACAAGGAGAAACAGAATGGTTTAAAATAAGCAAAGGTGTAAGACAAGGCTGCATACTTTCCCCCTACCTGTTTAATTTATATGCAGAACAAATCATCGGAGAAGCCGGATTGTATGAAGACAACAGAGGTGTGAAGTTTGGTGGAAGACTCATCAACAACCTTAGCTATGCTGATGATACCACATTACTGGCTGAAAGTGAAGATGATCTGAAACATTTGCTTCTCACAATCAAAGGACATAGTCTCAAAATGGGCCTGCACCTTAATGTAAAGAAGACAAAGATCATGACAACTGGCATAATCAACAGGTTCATCGTTGAAGGAGAAGAAATTGAAATCGTGAACAACTTTAACCTACTTGGATCAACTATCAATAAAGAAGCAACAAGCAGTCAAGAAATCAGATGACGCATTGCTCTTGGCAGAATGGCTATGAAAGACCTAGATAAGATTCTCGAGCAGAGATGTCTCTCTCCATACAAAGATTCGACTTGTTCAAGCCATGGTATTTTCAATAACATCATATGGATGTGAAAGCTGGACAGTGAAAAAGATAGACAGGAAGAAAATTGATGCCTTTGCATTATGGTGCTGGCGGCGAATACTGTGTATACCATGGACTGCCCGAAGAACAAACCAGTCAGTACTAGAGGAAAACAAACCTAAGCTTTCTTTAGAAGCTCAGATGACAAGACTTCGACTTTCATACTTTGGACACATCATGCGAAGAGAGAGATCATTAGAGAAAGACATCATGCTTGGCAAGATAGAAGGTCAATGCAAAAGAGGAAGGCCAGCAATGAGATGGATTGATACAATAACAGCAGCTACGGGTACCAGTCTGTCAACAATGAGCTGCCTGACTCAAGACCGAACACAATTTAGGATAGCTATCCAGAGGGTCGCCATGAGTCGACTCTGACTCGATGGCACTTAACAACAACAAGAGGACCTCTGGGGCGTGAATTGAAAAACCACATCGGGGGTTCCGTCTTAAAAATGTAGCGCAAGTATGAAAACATAAAAAAAGTCTAAAAAGTGTGGGAACTCTTTCAAATGAATGATGTTGCATAATAAACAAACGACAGGAGGGCTATTTATAAATATTGCAAAACCCCTCCTCCGCGTTTGTGGGTGCGTGGGCAGTTGTGAGCTGTGTAGGTGTCTGGTACCAATTGATTGTGCCGCAAACAGCCCCGGCTTCCTTGTGCCGAACTCCTGCCCAATCGGGAGCAGTGGGAGAGCTCCTGCCCACTCCGGGCAGTGGGAGCAGAGGAGCCGCGCACACCCGAACAGCTTAAAAGCGCCGTCCCTACCCCGAGGGAGCCGCTTGTGCCACTAACAGCCCCGGCTTCCTTGTGCCGAACTCCTGCCCAATCGGGAGCAGTGGGAGAGCTCCTGCCCAATCCGGGCAGTGGGAGCAGAGGAGCCGCGCACACCCGAACAGCTTAAAAGCGCCGTCCCTACCCCGAGGGAGCCGCTTGTGCCGCTAACAGCCCCGGCTTCCTTGTGCCGAACTCCTGCCCAATCGGGAGCAGTGGGAGAGCTCCTGCCCAATCCGGGCAGTGGGAGCAGAGGAGCCGCGCACACCCGAACAGCTTAAAAGCGCCGTCCCTACCCCGAGGGAGCCGCTTGTGCCGCTAACAGCCCCGGCTTCCTTGTGCCGAACTCCTGCCCAATCGGGAGCAGTGGGAGAGCTCCTGCCCAATCCGGGCAGTGAGAGCAGAGGAGCCGCGCACACCCGAACAGCTTAAAAGCGCCGTCCCTACCCCGAGGGAGCCGCTTGTGCCGCTAACAGCCCCGGCTTCCTTGTGCCGAACTCCTGCCCAATCGAGAGCAGTGGGAGAGCTCCTGCCCAATCCGGGCAGTGGGAGCAGAGGAGCCGCGCACACCCGAACAGCTTAAAAGCGCCGTCCCTACCCCGAGGGAGCCGCTTGTGCCGCTAACAGCCCCGGCTTCCTTGTGCCGAACTCCTGCCCAATCGGGAACAGTGGGAGAGCTCCTGCCCAATCCGGGCAGTGGGAGCAGAGGAGCCGCGCACACCCGAACAGCTTAAAAGCGCCGTCCCTACCCCGAGGGAGCCGCTTGTGCCGCTAACAGCCCCGGCTTCCTTGTGCCGAACTCCTGCCCAATCGAGAGCAGTGGGAGAGCTCCTGCCCAATCCGGGCAGTGGGAGCAGAGGAGCCGCGCACACCCGAACAGCTTAAAAGCGCCGTCCCTACCCCGAGGGAGCCGCTTGTGCCGCTAACAGCCCCGGCTTCCTTGTGCCAAACTCCTGCCCAATCGAGAGCAGTGGGAGAGCTCCTGCCCAATCCGGGCAGTGGGAGCAGAGGAGCCGCGCACACCCGAACAGCTTAAAAGCGCCGTCCCTACCCCGAGGGAGCCGCTTGTGCCGCTAACAGCCCCGGCTTCCTTGTGCCGAACTCCTGCCCAATCGAGAGCATTGGGAGAGCTCCTGCCCAATCCGGGCAGTGGGAGCAGAGGAGCCGCGCACACCCGAACAGCTTAAAAGCGCCGTCCCTACCCCGAGGGAGCCGCTTGTGCCGCTAACAGCCTCGGCTTCCTTGTGCCGAACTCCTGCCCAATCGAGAGCAGTGGGAGAGCTCCTGCCCAATCCGGGCAGTGGGAGCAGAGGAGCCGCACACACCTGAACAGCTTAAAAGCGCCGTCCCTACCTCGATGGAGCCGCTTGTGCCGCTAACAGCCCCGGCTTCCTTGTGCCGAACTCCTGCCCAATCGAGAGCAGTGGGAGCAGAGGAGCCGCACACACCCGAACAGCTTAAAAGCGCCGTCCCTACCCCGAGGGAGCCGCTTGTGCCGCTAACAGCCCCGGCTTCCTTGTGCCGAACTCCTGCCCAATCGAGAGCAGTGGGAGAGCTCCTGCCCAATCCGGGCAGTGGGAGCAGAGGAGCCGCACACACCCGAACAGCTTAAAAGCGCCGTCCCTACCGGGCGCGCCCGCGCCTGAGGGCCTCGCCAGAGGGCCCTTTGGCGTGGCCCTTAGGCGGTGGCCATTAAGGCGGAAAGAAAGGAGTGCCTCCCCACCAACACGAAAACCACAGGAGTACACTACGCCGAGAAAGCCGCACCGCTTCCACCAAACCCAGGGACTTACCCCTCACCGCGCTGAACACGCGTGTTAAAGGCAACTACGGCTTGAGCTCCCCAGGCCGGGTTTGAGCTCGCCAACAACGATCCTCACGCTACTCGAGTTCCCCAAACCAGGTCGAGCTGACCAACACTGAACAGCAGCACCAACAAAACCGACCAGGTGAGTTTCGGCAGCTCATTCACCAGGGTCAGTGAACTGTACGAAAACTGTGCACACCTCATCAGACATACTAAACCGCAAGCAGACCTCACACAGAACTTCACAGCATACCACCATGATCACAACATGGTTTCTACCATTCAGCCTCCTCCTCACACATATCCTGACACCAGACCCCCACCTCCACTACCTACACCATAACCTCCAATGGCACCCACCCACCACCTGGCAATACATAGTTCCACAATGCAATCAACATGCCACACACAGCACATCAACAACAAGAAGAAAAAACACACACAAATCACACCCCCTCGCACAATTCTCCACGAAGTCACACAACACAACAGAGCAAACTACCATAGAGCTCATAAACGCAAGGTCCATATGCAACAAGATACACACAATAGCAGACCACATAGAAGACCACCAACCAGACATACTCTGCATTACAGAAACCTGGCTCAATCCCACCGACACTGTCCTACTCAATCAATTGGTACCAGACACCTACACAGCTCACAACTGCCCACGCACCCACAAACGCGGAGGAGGGGTTCTTATAATTGCAAAGAAAAACCTGAAGTTCAAAATGCACAGCTCCGCCGACACTCCTCAAAGCAACACACTCAGCATCATGAACAAACACGTGGCACTCTGCCTAACCTACAGAGCTCCCCGAGCACCACCTGATGAACTGGCAGCCACGCTCGAAACAGCATGTGCTCTCACCGCAACTAACAAACCCACGCTACTGCTTGGTGACTTCAACCTCAAGTCCACCAACAACAAAGATGCAGA
Organism: Ichthyophis bannanicus; assembly: GCA_033557465.1. Lineage (NCBI taxonomy): Eukaryota > Metazoa > Chordata > Amphibia > Gymnophiona > Ichthyophiidae > Ichthyophis > Ichthyophis bannanicus. The sequence goes on from CM066031.1 coordinate 1,901,811,836, forward strand.
TGCCTTCCTCCAAGCAATGACATCACTTCAATTCACCCAAATCATCAACGCCCCTACACACAGACTCGGCTCTACACCAGACCTTATATTCGCAACCAACTCCCTAACTTCAAGAGGTCTAATCTCAACACCTTCCATCACCCCAGTCCCCTGGTCAGATCACCACATAATCAAGATCATACTGCAACTTCAAAAAGACAAGCGCAACGAACAAACCAACAATTCCCCCACACAAAGGCGATTCAAGAACTTCGACAGAGACGCCTTCCTACTAGACACGTTAAATCAACTGTCTACAGAAACAGACAACCTGGAGACTCAAATAACCAACTGGAACAACACACTATCCAACGCTGCCACAGTTACAGCTACCAAACCAAAGAAACACTGCAACAACAAGAGACATCACAAGCCCTGGTACTCCACAACCATACGACAAAAAAAAAGAGATCTCAGAAAGATGGAACGGAGATGGAGAAAATCCAAGACACCCGAAAACCAGCAGATTTACCTAACAAACCAGAGACAATACACTGAACACATCAACCAATCCAAGAAAGAATACCATACAAACATGATAAACACCTCCATAAACAAACCCAGGGAGCTTTTCGAAATAGTGAAAATCCTCACAAAGGAACAGAAAACAGGAGGATATACAAATAGACCCGCAAAAATTTGCGGATCACATCAAAGACAAATTTCACTCCACAGACCCAACTACAACCAGCTCTTCAACCCAGCCGGATTCATACCCCAAGACTTGGGACACTTTCTGCCCTCCCTCAACAGAACAGCTCTCCCACATCATCTCAGCAATCAGAACAAGCACCGCTCCCACGGACCCTTGCCCAGTATCATGGATCAAGGCCACCAAATCAAGCTTCATCCACATCATACACGGCATTGTGCGCAACTCACTCACCCAGGGTCTCCTGCCAGCTCAACTAAAACAAGCTACAGTACGCCCAATACCGAAGAAAACAACCCTCGACAAGAGCAACCCAGCAGCATACAGACCAATATCCAGCATTCCCTTTCTGGCAAAAATCATTGAAAAAGCAGTGCAACAACAACTGCAGGAACATATTGACAACAATGCCCCTCTAGACGATAACCAGCACGGCTTCCGCCCCCAACATGGAGTCGAAACACTGCTGATTTACCTCATAGACAACATCCTCAGAGTCATAGACAACAACACTAAAGGTATCCTAATGATCTTCGTCGACATCTCCTCCGCCTTCGACACAGTTGACCACCTAATCCTCCTGGAAAGACTAAAGAAAATCGGACTTCATGGTACCACGCTACAATGGTTCCAATCCTACCTCACTGACAGGCAGATTCAAGTCAAGATAGGCCACAACACCTCTCAACCCATAAAAGTCCGCCAAGGAGTACCTCAAGGGTCCGCCCTCTCGGCACTGCTGTTCAACATTTACATCCAGCCAATATGCGACATCCTGAAAGCGAACAACATTCAATACACAATCTATGCAGACGATATCATGATATACACACCTATCTCAACCAACAACCCAGACTACAAGAAAATAACCGACTGCCTAACACAAATGACAAACTGGTGTACGAACAACCACCTCTCAATCAACTACAGCAAGACTGAGGCACTAATAATCACTCGCAACCCTGACTTCATCCAACCACCGGACATCAGGATAACAGACACAACCATTCCAATAAAATCCGAAGTAAAATACCTTGGAGTAACCCTGGACAACGAACTAAATCTCAAGTCACACGTCAACAGAACAGTCAAGAATGCATATCATAGAATGAGAATCATCAGACGGCTTAAACCCCTCCTCGACACAGAACACTTCCGCACTGTATGCCAAGCACTCATCACACCATTAATGGACTTCTGCAACCCCATCTTCCTTGGCCTACCAAAACAAACCCTCAAACCTCTTCAGCTAGCCCAAAACACCGCAGCACGCATAATCTCAGGCTCAGCAAGACACGAACACATTACCCCAGTTCTCAAAGAACTCCACTGGCTCCCGATCAGCTCACGCATCAAATACAAAACAATAATAAACATATTCAAAATCAAGCACCACATTTCAGCCAACAGCCTGCACACATCTCATTCACCCAGACACCAGCACCCGCCCAAGAAGAAAAGGAACCTCCAACAGAGTCAACACCCCGAGAGACTTCAGAAAAACACGAAAGGACACTACAGCAAGAGCCCTCTCCCTGGCAGCCCCAACTATCTGGAACTCCCTCCCAGACGAACTGAGATCGACAACGGACCTCAAAGACTTCCGCAAACAGCTGAAGACAACGCTGTTCATAGAACATTATGGACACGTCACTTAATCAACAAGGACTAACCAACAAAGGCCCCCCCAACCCTGACGAGAGATTGCATAACGGCCCAGGATTTAACTCAAGCCCTATCTGGACTGTACCTTGTAATATAGAACATGCTGTATCATAGCGCACACTGTACATAGCCCACCCTAATCTATACACCTCACACCCACGCACATTTTAAACAATACAGCCACTGCATGAACTTCCCCCCACACGCACATTATACCCCTCCTTCACTGCATGAACTTCCCCTCACATACTTTAATTGTATTGTTGTGATACCGCCTTGATTTTATGATAAGACGGTTTAGAAATACTGTTAAATAAATAAATAAATAAATAAACCGAAGCCATGTCCAAAAATGTGATATAGAAAGATAAAGTACGTGTAGCACTGCAAACACAGTCCTGCATTGATTCTTGAGAAACGCCAATAAGCACGCTCTTTTAAAGGTCAAGAAGCACATGATGATTATTTACATATGTATAAGGTCACATGATGAATAAATGCATATGTAAGAGAGACCGATGCTCAAAATAAAGAAACACATCAAACCAATTTTAAATAAAGGTGTCACAAATCATTTGAGCTGTTAGCGTTTACTTGTTACCAAACTAATAAGCACAATGGATAGAGACCAACATGGGGCATACTTTATATCATAAACCTTATTTAGAAACACTCAGGTGCCCAGGTAGAGAGAAGGGGGGGAAGGGGAAGGGGGAAGAAGGAAGGGAGGAGGAGAGGGTGGGGGAGGGGGAGGGGAAATGGAGGAAGGGGAGGGGGAAAAATAAAAAAGGGAAAGAGGAGGGGGAAGGGAAAGGGTGGGGGAGAAAAAAAGGGGGAGGGGAGAAGGGAGGAGAGAAAAGAGAAGGGGGAAAAGAAAGGAAGGGGGAAAAAGGAGGGAAAGGAAAGGGATGGGGAAGGGAGAAAGGAAAAGGTGGGGGGGGAAGAAGGGGAGGGGAAAAGGAGGGAGAAAGGGAAGGGAAGGGGAGGAAAGGGGGAAGAGAGGGGAAGGGAAAAGAAGGAAAGGGGGGGAAGGGGAGAGGGAAGGGGAAGGAAAAGGTGGGAGAGAATGTGCAAGTGGAACCTTATTAACTTCTTATAGGAAAACAGCCCAATTAAGTTCTTGATTAAGACCAAAGGGCTCAACAGATTTTAGCTCATAGATAAAGCGTTGTTCTAATCTGAGAAGTATAAGATCTACATTGCCCCCTCGCCAATGAGGATGAACAACCTTAAAGAATTTTAAATCAGAGACAAGATGATCCTTTTCTATCCAATGGGCAACCATTGGTTTATCTGGGACACGTCTCCTTAAACAGCTTTTGTGTTCTGTAATCCGTGTCTTAATGGCGCGAGTGGTCTTGCCAACATACAGCAACTTGCAAGGACACATAACAACATATATAACATTACTAGTGTTGCAATTTGAATAATGATTAAGAAAAAACTTTTTTTGAGTGAATGGGTGTATAAAAACATCTTTTATGGAAAGAGCATTCAAACATACCGAACACCGGCCACATTGGAAATGATCTTTGACCTTGACAACTGGTATTGGCTTCGAAAGGGCTGAGGGGACTAAGATGTTCTTTAGATTGTGATTCCTTTTATGTGCAATTATAAGAGGCTTATGCGCCATAGCAGGAAGAGATGAAACAAGATGCCATTCCCGTCTAAGGATATTAGAGATATTTATTTATTTTATTTTATTTTATTGTTCTTATATACCGCACTCTTAAAAATCAGCGCGGTTTACATAAAACGAATATTGTGCCAGTCAACACTTACAATGGAACAGGGGAATGAAACTTGGATTGAAAAAGTTGAAAAGGTCAGGGCACAAACAACTTGACTATCTTTAGATGGTATTTTCTTCTGGAGAAGTATATTCCTATCTGTCGCCTTAGCTTTGTCATATGCCCTTTGAATTGTACGCTTAGGGTAACCCCTATCTTTGAATCTATCCTTCATATCTACTGCATGCTTTTCAAAATCATTTTGTGACGTGCACAACCACTTAAGCCTTAGAAATTGACCATAAGGTAAATTCTCTTTCAGAGATCTATTATGAAAACTATCATAACGTAATATAGTATTACGGTCAGTAGGTTTACGACATAATTAGTAATAAAGCCATTGGAACCCTTTCTGATATTAATGTCAAGATATGAAATCTGATTCAAGCTGAAAGACCCCTCAAATTGTAGGTGTTCATCTTGGGAATTGAGCCAGAGGAAAAAGGCCTTTAGGTCTTCCGTACCATCCCAAATCAAACAAACGTCGTCTATAAATCGTAACCACATTTTGATGAAATTTTTAAATGGATGATATTGAAGGAACTCTTTCTCGAACTTAGCAATATAGAGATTGGCAACGTCAGGCGCCATGGAGGACCCCATGGCAACCCCTTTTACTTGTTTATAAAACATCCCCCGGAAGCAGAAAAAGTTCTCACACATGGCTAATGCGGCCATCTGGGTCAAAAAACAAGTAGGAGTACGTATCGGTGGAACCCTTCTAATAAGAGTGTTAGCAATAATTTCTAAAGCGGCATCTTGTGGAATGTTAGTATAAAGTGAGTTTATATCCAAAGTGACCAGGATCAATTGCTCATGATATCCTGTAAACTCATTTAAAATATTGATAACATGTGTAGAATCATGGACATACGGGGGAATCTGTGGAACAAAGGGACGGAGAAAATGATCCAGAAATTTTGATAAGGGCTCTAATAAGGACCCTATAGCTGAAATAATAGGTCGTCCCGGCGGATTTGTAAGAGATTTATGTATTTTGGGTAGAATGTAAATAGTAGGTGTAACAGGGTGTGAAACAGTAAGAAAATTAATTTCATTTGTAGTAAGATAGCCCGCCTGTTGACCAATAAAAATTAGGGTTATATTACGTTTTAAAGAAACAGTAGGGTCTTCAAAAATCTTCTGATAAAAGGATGTATCATTAATTTGTCGGAGTACTTCATTTATATAATCCATCTTGTTCTGAATAACTAAGGCGCCACCTTTATCGGCCGGTTTGATGACAATGGACTGATTATTTTGTAATTCAGATAATGCTAACTTCTGTGATGAAGTTAAATTGTAAAAGGGGCGAGACTTCTTAGTATAAAGAGCTTCTACCTGAGAAAGAACAACTCTTTTGAATGCTTCTATCAGAACATTAGTACTGTTAGGTGGAACCCACGTGGAGGGTCTACAGAGAACTGAGTTATCTATTACGGCAGTACCCTGTTGTTCAAAAAAAATCAATAATCTTCAACTTCCGGAAAAATTTGTATAACTCCACTCGTGTGGCAAATTGGTCATGCCTAGTGGAAGGAACAAAAGAAAGGCCTTTTTCAAGAACTTCAATCTGCGTATCATTAAGAATAAGATCCGAAAGGATGAAAATACCACCTTTAGGTGTTATTCCACAATTTCTTGGTGACTCTGGCCTCTCCCTCTGACCCTCCCTCGGGGCGGAAGGCTGGGCTGGAATTCCCGAGTCGGATATTGATAATGTGGCGACCTCACATGGTTCTGTTGAAGAGCATTCTTCCTGCCTCCCCCTTTCCACAGGGAATCCATTGAAAAAAACGGAGGATGTTGAGAATTTGTATTAGAGGAAAAGAGAGGGGCTGGAATAGTCATGCTCTTGTGTTTCATCAACTTGGCTATGACTCCTCTTATTGGTACGTTCTAAGAATGGGTCTGGTGAGAATAATCTAGTCTTAACCTTATTCTTATTATTGTTGATATAATTACCTGGTGCTGGTTTAGGTGGCTCAAGATCCCATCTGTGGGATGTATTATGTGGTTTGGGTTTCCCATTATTATTCATCCAATAATACACTGTGCCATTTTTGTAATCACCATCACGTTTAAATTTTTTAAACTTTCTTTCACTATTTTACTATAATCTATTGTATTTGTATCAAATTCCTTCTTCAGTTTTTCAAACTTGTGGTCAATGTCCTTCAATTGTTCCATTTTCTGATCAACCTTAGTTTTCAAAACTGCAGATTTTCATTTGGAAGTATTAATTAACAGTATCATAAGATCTAATGAACACTTGTTCATTATTTTAATCCATTTTGCCATAAATTCATCATCGCCTCTGAACATTCCTGGGGCCTTTTGCATACGAAGGCCCCTGGGAATAATCTTCTTCCGACAATACTCGAAGCAGCATGCATGTCCTCGTGAATGAGTTTCTGGGTGAGCTGGACCACCTTCCCCATTCGTCCTCAGTGTTTGGCGACCCTTCATCCTCTGTGAAAAAAGGGTCTTCCGGCAGCATAGCTTGCAAATCATCTTCTTGGAAACTGAGAATGTCTTTCCAGGGGGTGAACATGCTCGGGTAGGACAGGAGACAAAAACTGGAGCACCTACTCACAGAATACCCTCAGAAAACACAAAAAGCAAGCAGATTTGGAGGTCACAAGCGCTTTATTAATACTAAAAACACCCCAACGAGTTTCGGCAACGCCTTCATCAGGGGGCTGAGGACTGCAAACAAACAAAATAACAACAAGACATGTAAATATTGCAAATCCATAAAGGTTAAAATTATAAAAACAAGAACGAGCATAAGAAATTGACTAAAATGTATACACACATCCATTTACAATGGAAGGAACAATAACAGTATTATATGAAAAGACCTTAACTGACTTAACAAAAAGAGAAGGAATAAAAACATTTAGCATACTTACAGTGATGTATATCAGTATACTGAACGAAGCGCACAGTGTAATATGAATTTGTGGCACAGAAGCAATCATAAGATTGAAAATGCTAAAAAATAGTAATGTTTCCTAAAGGATGTTACATTGTACACAATTTTTATCAATGTCTAATGAGCTTTAGTAATCACTATGTAGTGTTTGGTCTGGTTCTGGTCTTGGGTTCCCCATTATTAGTAATTATGATTGAGCATTTTGCTTTCTTTTTTTTTTTGGTTATTATATTACTATTTTTAGCATTTTCAATCTTATGTTTGCTTCTGTGCCACGAATTCATATTACGCTATGCGCTTCGTTCAGTATACTGATATACATCACTGTAAGTATGCTAAATGTTTTTATTCCTTCTCTTTTTGTTAATTCAGTTAAGGTGTTTTCATATAATATTGTTATTGTTCCTTCCATTGTAAATGGATGTGTGTATACATTTTAGTCAATTTCTTATGCTCGTTCTTGTTTTTATAATTGTAACCTTTTTTATGGATTTGCAATATTTACATGTCTTGTTATTTTGTTTGTTTGCAGTCCTCAGCCCCCTGATGAAGGCGTTGCCGAAATGCGTTGGGGTGTTTTTAGCATTAATAAAGCGCTTGTGACCTCCAAATCCGCTCGCTTTTTGTGTTTCCTGATGGTATTCTGCGAGTAGGTGCTCCAGTTTTTGTCTCCTGGCAAGATAGAAGGTCAGCGCAAAAGAGGAAGGCCAGCAACGAGATGGATCGATACAGTAACAGCAGCTATGGGTACCAGTCTGTCAACAATGAGCCGCCTGACTGAAGACCGAACACAATTTAGGATAGCTATCCAGAGGGTCGCCATGAGTCGACTCCGACTCGACGGCACTTAACAACAACAACAACACCTCTTAAAGAAAAGGAGATGCCATATTCACTCTCAGGTGCAGCTGTTTATCCTCATCAGGCATACATTAAGGACCTGAGATTAATTAAGCTTCAGGTGAACAAGGTGCATTAAACCTATTAGGTATAGTTCTATTAGTATAAGTATCCCCAGCAACCCTTAGTAAGTAAAGAACTTAAATATCTAAACACAACCTTAAAACTAAGATGCAGAGAGCAGTTCAGCAACGAGATGGAGGCTTTCTAATCTTTTGCATTGTGTCACATGTATGATTTTCTCCTAGTTTGTGAAGGGTCTTATGTGTGCACTAAATGCAAGGAGCTCTTTGCTCTCAGGGAACGAGTCTGAACTCTGGAGGCTAGAGTAGTAGACTTGGAGGACATAAGGAAGACAGAGAGGTACATAGATGAGACCTACAGAGATATAGTCCTGAAGTCCCACCTCCAGTCTGGCAGCATCCCTGTTGCCATGGAGGTGAGAGGTCATGTGACAGGAGAGCATCACTCTGGTGTGGCAGGAAGTGATCCTGTAGCTAGGTTCACTCCAGGTGATGTAAAACCTTCTCGCACTGAGGAAGTTTCTCCAGGGCCATGTACCCATGAGGGAAGGGTTAGGTCAGCCATTATAGTCGGTGATTCGATCATTAGGCATGTCGATAGCTGGGTGGCTGGTGGACGTGAGGATCGCCTGGTAACATGTCTGCCTAGTGCCAAGGTATTGGACCTCATGCGCCACCTAGTCAAGGTCTTAGATAGTGCTGGGGAGGAGTCTGTTGTCGTGGTACATATTGGTACCAGTGACATAGGAAAATGTGGTAGGGAGGTTCTGGAGACTAAATTTAGGTTTTTAGGTAGGAAGTTGCAATCCAGAACTTCCAGGGTAGCGTTCTCCGAAATGCTTCCCGTTCCACACGCAGGACCCTAAAGGCAGGCAGAGCTCCGGAGTCTCAATGTGTGGATGAGACGATGGTGCAAGGATGAGGGTTTTGGATTTGTTAGGAACTGGGGAACATTCTGGGGAAAGGAAGAGCTCTTCTGAAGGGATGGGCTTAAACCTTAATTGGGATGGAATCAAGCTGCTGGCATTAACCTTTAAAAAGAACATAGAGCAGCTTTTAAACTAGATAATAGGGGAGAGCCGACAGTCGCCCAAGGGCGCATGGTTCGGAACAGTGTATCCTTGAAGGATACTACCAAAAGAATGAAGTTAGGGCATATCAGCAGAGAGATTCCAATAAAGACAAAAGTAGCCCAAATGCCCTTGAGTACGGAGCAGGCAGAGCTTAAAGATTCCAAAGAGCATCATCACAGGACGGCTCAGTCCTCCTTTAAAAGCAAGCACGCTGTTAGGCGCGCCCACGCCTGAGGGCCTCACCAGAGGGCCTTTGGCGTGGAATCCACCACCTTCCTCTGGAATGTAAGTTATAACGACCACCGCACTCTACTAGATAAAGGTAGCAGTTCAATCAAACAATTGTAACATCTTTGATATGTAATCAAATAACTTCAGCATCATTCAAATCTGTTTGTAATTGCTCCTCCTGAAGCACTCAGTTCCCCTTGCCAGTAAACACCACCCATCCTCACACATAAAAAACCCGTAGCTAAATTCTTCACACAGAATACACGTACACACCACATCTAAAAAGGTAGACTGGAACTCCTCAAGCCCCTACAATGGATTATTACAAATTATTCCATTGCCTAACCTACATACTTCTATTATCCTGCCAGATAACAAGCACCCTTTCCCTCCCCCAAAATATCCCCTTCAGCCCCATCCTAATTAGATACACAACATCCAGGAATAATATCTACCTCCTGCCGACACGTGCCATATAGTCATACAGCCCTCACCCAAGGCATAACAAACAGAGCCCCAGACTGATAAATATCAACCCAACACAGGCATATCAAACCATATACCCTTCACACGCACCCACCCCACTCAAATGCATCCTCAACAATGCACGATCAGTGAAGAATAAACTTCCAATCACAGACCTAATATAGAAGATGCAGCCAGATATTAGAAACAGAGAAAAATGATGACAGAAAAAGACCACATGGCCTATCTATATCAACCACTACAACAGTCCCCTTTTTTCCTTTAGAGAGATCCTCTGTGTTTGTCCCATGCTTTTTTGAATTCAGATACTGTCCTCATCTCTACCACCTCCACTGGGAGACTATTCCACGGATCCACTACTCTATCCGTAAAGAAATATTTCCGCATATCACTCCTGAATCTATCCCCTTTCACCTTCATCCCATATCCCCTTGTAGCAGTACTTGCTTTCAATCGAAAGAGGCTCTCCCCTTGTGCATTTATGCCATGGAGGTATTTAAATGTCTCAATCATATCACCTCTATCCCGCCTTTCCTCTAATGTGTACATATTAAGATCCTTAAGTCTGTCCACATATGCTTTATAATGAAGACCACTAACCATTTTAGTAGCCACCCTCTGTACCGACTCCATCCTGTTTATATCCTTTTGATGGGGCGGTCTCCAAAATTGCAAACAATACTCCAAATGAGACTGCACCAAAGACTTATACAGAGGCACTATCACCTCCTTTTTTCTGCTAGCCATTCCTCTCTGTATGCACCCAAGCATCCTTCTAGCTTTTGCTGTCGCCTTTTCTACCTGTTTAGCCACTTTAAGATCATCAGACACAACCACACCTAGGTCCTGCTCTTCTTCAGTGCACAAAAGTACTTCACCCCTATACTATATTGCTCCCTTGGATTGCTGCAGCCCAAATGCATGACCTTGCATTTTTTAACATTAAATCCCAGCTGCCAAATTCTAGACCATTCTTCAAGCTTAGCTAGATCCCTCCTCATGTTATCAACACCTTCCTGGGTGTCTACTCTATTGCAGATTTTGGTATCAAATGCAAGGAGGTAAACCTTACCCGACAGCCCTTTCGCTATATCACTAACAAAGATGTTAAAAAGAATCGGACCAAGGACAGATCCCTGGGGCACACCACTGGTAACTTCCTTCTCCTCAGAGTGAACTGCATTTACCTGTACTCTTTGTTGCCTCCCACTCGACCAATTTCTAACCCAAACAGTAACTTTAGGGTCCATCCCTAGGGTGCTCAGTTTGTTTATAAGTCGCCTGTGAGGAACGGTGTCAAAGGCTTTACTGAAATCTAAATACACCACATCTAGGGCTCTCCCTCGGTCCAACTCCCTGGTCACCCAGTCAAAGAAAGCAATCAGATTTGTCTGACAAGACCTGCCTCTGGTGAATCCATGCTGCCTCGGATCCTGTAATCCGCTGGACTCCAGAAACCTCACTATTTTCTTTTTCAGCAGCGTTTCCAATAATTTACTCACCACCAAAGTTAAACTAACCGGCCTGTAGTTTTCAACCACATCCTTGCTTCCACTTTTGTGTAAAGGCACCATATGAGCCTCTCGCCAGTCCTTTGGCACCACTCCCGACTCCAACGAGGCATTGAAAAGGTCAGTCAGTGCAGCTGCTAGAACGTCCCCAAGTTCCCTCAGTATTCTAGGGTGTATCCCATCCGGTCCCATCACTTTGTCTACTTTAAGTTGAGCTAGTTTCTTACAAACACAGTCTTCTGAAAATTGTTCAAGACGCCCTTCGCTTCTGTTCCTGTTTGTGGGTGTTTTCTGAGGTCCTGTTCCTGGTTCTTCATCTGTGAACACAGAACAGAAATATTTGTTAAGCAATTCTGCTTTATCTTCTACATATTCCTCCCCTTCACCCTTGAGTCTGACAATACCATTTTTGCCCTTCCTCTTCTCACTAACATATCTGAAAAATGTCTTATCCCCCCAATTTATTGCATTGGCTATTTCTTCCTCTTTTTGAATCTTTGCTTTCCTGACTACTTTACTAGCTTCTCTAAGTTTTTCCAAATATAGTTGCCTGTCTTCCACTCTCTTTGATCTCTTGTATTTCATGAGGGCCTCCCTCTTTTTCTTCACCTTTTCAGCTACTTCTTTCGAAAGCCATAGCGGTCTCCTTTTCCTTTTACCTTTATTTAACATTTTAACAAAAAGATTGGTTGCCCTTAAAATATCCCCTTTCAGTTTTGCCCACTGTTTTTTCTACATCCCCCTGCTGTTCCCATCCCGCTAGACTCCCTGAGGTATTGGCACATTTTGGCAAAGTTAGTTTTCCTAAAGTCTTAAACCCTTGCTTTTGAATGGATTCTAACAGCCCTAGTACTAATACTGAACCACACCATCTGGTGATCGCTGGATGCAAAATGATCTCCCACTATAACTTCAGAAACACTTTCACCATTGGTGAGCACTAAGTCCAATGAGGCCCCTTCACATGTGGGGTCTGTTACCAATTGCCTGAATAGTTCTCCCTGTAGAGAATCCAGGATCTCTTTACTTCTAGATGATGCTGCAGCAGGAATGTGCCAATCAACATCTGGCATATTGAAATCCCCTATCCGTAGCACTTCCCCTTTCCTAGCAATATTGCATATGTCTTCAATTAACTCTGTCCACTTCTTTCTCTTGTGAGGGAGGTCTGTATATCATGCCAATGCAAATAGATTTCTCTTTCCCTCTTTCTAGTTTAACCCACAGTGCCTCCTCTCTCCCTTTTAAGCTCTGTAATTCCAAAGTTTTAATATTATTTTTTACATATAGTGCCACTCCTCCTCCCCTTCTTCCTACCCTGTCCTTTCTGAATAAAGTATAGCCTGGTATAGTTACATCCCAGTCATGTTTTTCTATGAACCATGTTTCTGTAACTGCCACTAAATCCAAGTCAGCCACTCCCATCAAAGCTTCAACATCAGGGATCTTATTTCCCATGCTACGGGCATTTATACACACTGCTTTCCATATGTTACCCCTTTTACTAATTTCCATAAAGGTATTTAATGTTTTACTTACCTGAGGGCTGTCTTCACCCATCCCCAACGAATCTAGTTTAAAGCCCTCTTCAGTAGATTAGCCTGTCTACTACTGAAGATGAGTCAACCTTTCTTGGACAGATGGACGCCATCTCTGCTCTGCAACCCTTGGAACAGCATCCCGTGTTCCTGGAAACCAAAACGCTCTTGATGACACCATCCACACAGCCATGCATTCATCTCCAGGATGTGAGCCTCTCTGCCTTGGCCTTTACCCTCAACAGTGAGAACTGAAGAGAACACCTGTGCACCTATCTGCTTCACCCTCTGTCCCAGAGCCACGAAGTCACTTTTGATATGCTCAGAGGGATACCTGGCAATATCATTTGTTCCAACATGGATTAGCAACATTGGATAATAGTCAGTGGGCTTGATGAGTCTCGGCAAACTCTCCGTAATGTCTTGGATTTTGGCACCTGGTAAACAGCATACCTCTCTGGACATTAAGTTTGGTCGGCAGATGGATGCCTCAGTACCCCTCAGAAGAGAGTCACCAACCACCACTACCCTTCACTTCTTTGTGGTCACTGATTCTGCAAATTTGGGGTACTTGAGCTCTGGTTCTTCCCTTTCCAGGGATGCTTTCACCTCCTCCATTTCCAGGGCTGCATAATGGTTCTTCAATTCAAGGGTTGGAGAAGTTGGATTGTTGATTCTGCAGGCCCTAGTGACTTCTGTCCAATCTTCGTCATTCTGTAGGCACCCATCTTCTCTTTTGCTGGAGGGCTTGGTTGTTGCAAGAAGCATCTCTTCAATGTACTTCTCACTTTCATGAATGCTCCTCAGCCTCGCCACCTCCTCTCTGAGTTCCTCCACTTGTTTCCTGATAGCTTCAGCATGCAGGAACCCTGCAGATGGAACCGGTCCTTCAACTGGCATTGGGACCTCTGTCTGTACAGAGGCAGAAGCTGTAACGGGGGCAACAGCTTTAGCGATACAATTTTTCAAAGCCATCGTTCTGTTTGTGGAGCTTAAATATCTGTAAAAAGAGAAAAAAAAGTAAAAAGTAAAAGAGAGAGATCTACCAAAGTACCAACTGGTTTTCCAGCTGTCTTTTCAGAGAAAATGCAGTTAAATCTCTTTAATTATATTGACAATGTGCTGTTCCAAGTCTCTGTCTTGTATTAATTGGGGAGGTGCCCTATAAAGCAAGAATGCTCACTAGGAATTGGTGGGTGTTGGGGGGGGGGGGTAGGGAGGGAACTAACGCCTAATTAGGTGTCAGTGGCTTCAAAGAGCTGAGGAAGTTACTAAAGCAGAGTTTTAAATCTACCCCACTAAAGAAAATATTCCTCCCTTTAAACTAAAGTACCGCAAAGAATGTAACTTTGTTTTAAAAATGTACCAAACCCCTTTTAAGAGCGCCCAGTGAGAGACAAAACAAAACCTCAAATGCTTACCTTTGTTTGAAATGTAGAGCCCCTGTTAGGAATGCCTCTGCATCACAGAGACCTGGCTTTCCCCCACAGACAATGTCCTAATAAACCTTTTACAAATACAAGGCTTTGATCTGTTTATCTGCTCTAGGGACTCCAACAGAGGAGGGGGCATCCTCATCTTATGCAAAAAAGAGCTCAAAGCTACCCCTTCGTCATCCATCAACCTAGATGGTATGAAAATTCTTACAATTGAAAATAGAACCTTTTCCTTTTGCCTCATATACAGGCCCCCCAACACCTGACCACAGCAACCTAAACCCAATTCTTGAATTTGCTTGCACAGCCCCCCTCAGAAAACCTCACATCTTCCTAGGAGATCTTAACCTACCATCTCTCAACCCCTCCCACCCCTCAAAAACTTTCCACGCATAGAAAGGGAAAGGCCCTTGACCTTGTCTTCCTCCCAGCCTCCATTGCAAACCACCCAGGATGCACCTCCCTCTACCACAGAGGTCCCCTAGTCAGACCACCACCTGGTAACTTTCCATGTCCCATTAAATATATCTGCCATCACCACCCAGCCTGATCCACCTCAAACCAGGCGATTCACACGATTTGACAAAGAAACCTTTCTGAAAGCGTACTACCCAACCTTACAATCGACTCCTTCGATCCCAGCACGTCAATAAACATCTGTAACAGCACCATACAAAAAGCAGTGACACCCCCCTCCCCCCCCCCCCAGTAAAACCCACCAGGCAACCACCCAGAAGATCAGAAAAATGGTACACCCCAGAGCTAGCAAACCTAAAAAGAGAAATGGAGCTAGAAAGCTAGAAAAGAAATGGAGATCAACCAAATCACTAGAGCACAAACAACAGTACCTCACCCATCTCACCACTTACAAAGAGACAATCAACAAGGCTAAAAAAGACTACCACACCAGGATTCTAAACCAGGCACTCAAAGGTCCGAGAGAACTGTTTGCTATTGTCAGTTCACTAATCAAAAACAGCCACCATCAATCAGAATCCTGCACCCTAGAGCCCCAAATACTTTTGGACTACTTTGTAGACAAGTTAAAAAACAAAAACATTACTAACACCCCCTCCACCCCAGACCTCCTCACAAACCCCATAGCATGGGAAAAATTCCACAAAATAGACCTAAGACACCTATTAAACACAATACCAAGCATCAACACTACTACATTCCCCTTAGACCCATGTCTGGTCTCCTGGATTAAGTTAGCAAAAACTGAGCTAGCCCCATTCCTCCTCTACATAATAAACCAATCCCTTTCTCAAGGCATCATGCCCTCGGACCTCAAGATGTCATCCATACGCCCAATTCTAAAGAACAAGACACTCAACACAAATCAAGCTCCTACAGACCAATAGCAAGCATCCCCTTTGTTGCCAAAACCATTGAAAAAATCATCCAAATCCAACTGCAAGACTACATTGACCTCAATGCCCCCCTAGATGAGCATCAGTTTGGTTTTCGCCCTTTCCTTAGAGTCAAAGCCCTGTTTGACCACCTTATCCGAGGCATAGACAACCCTAAACTTGCATACTTACTTATCTTCATTGATATAGCCTCGGCATTTGACAACATTAACCACAACACCCTCATATCGAGACTGGCACAAATCGGTCTAGCTGGAATGGTTTTGCAATGGTTTAAATCTTATATCTCTAACCGTAAACTACGTATCCAAACAGACAATGACCCCCAGTTATATTCACACAGTATCAAGGGATACCTCAAGGGTCCGCCCTCAGCCCTCCTATTCAGTCTCTACCTACAGCCAATCACCAACGTATTCAAAAAATTTAACAAAGGGTATTATATCTATGCTGATGACATTATGTTGCCCCTCCCCATAGACATAAACAACCCTACCTTTAACAACTTATCAGACTGCATCAGGGAAGCTGAATCTTGGCTAAACTCCAACAACCTTATCATCAATTTAAAAAAACAGAAGCCATGTACATCACAAAGAAAGATGCAACCCTCCCCCAAACCGTCGACATCAATAGTGTCATCATTCCAATCAAACAAGAAGTTAGATACCTTGGCATAATTCTTGATCAACCCCTCACCTTGAGCCCCCACCTAAAACAGTCAAAATAATCTACTGCAAACTTAAGACCATTCAGCACATAAGACCATTCTTCGAGTCACACAACTTCAGATCAGTAATCCAAGCCATTATCACCCCCCATTTCGACTACTGTAACAGTCTGTTACAAGGTCTACCAGCCAAAAATCTCAATATCCTCCAAAGAGCACAGAACGTCACAGCAAGAGTCATTTGCAGGGCCCCTCTAACCAATCATATCACACCCATTCTATATAACCTCCACTGGCTCCCAATACTGAGCCATTTAGAATACAAGACTCTCATGACAACCTTTAAACTGGTCAACACATAATGCCATCTGCCCTCTCGACACTCCTTTAGACCCCTCCGCCAACGAGATCTTGAAGGGAAAATGCACTAAACTCCCTTGAGATCGCTAGCTCAATTCGCAAAATGAAACAGACCACAAGCTCCAGAGCTTTCACCTTCATCGCCCCTAACCTATAGAACTCCCTCCTACCCTCAATCCGAGCAATTAAAGACCTTCAGATGTTCAGAAAAACCTTCAAAACCCACCTCTTCACCACTCACTATGGAGTTGGCAATACCTGCCAAACTCACAAATAACTGAGTCACGCATGTAATGACAGCACCTACACACCTAATCCCCTCCCCTCCCGACACACTGTATCCCACTCTCATAAGCCTGGTTAACATGTATTTATCGTTATATTTATTTAGTTTCTCTGGTTAAGTTAAGTCTATGACTAATAATTTTCCAACACTACAGTGATACTTGTATATAGTTTATAATGCAACTGTACATAGTTCCCTGTGCTATCCCAAGTTAATACATCCTGTTATAATGTAAGCCTATGGCCGTTTGTGGCAATATTCCTGTTTTTTGTAAACCGCACTGATACGTAAAAGCGCGGTATAGAAGAACTGTAAATAAATAAATAATACTGTTTTAATGTAAAAAGTTCAAACCCTCTTATATGTAACATGTTGGTTCCTTGTAAACTGCCCCTGATCTCTGGAAGGGGTGGTATAGAAATGTATAATAAATAAATAAATATAAAATTACCCCTGCATACCAATAGCCAGATTAATATGAATAAACTACAGTCTCTAAAATGCTTGTATACAAATGCTAGAAGTCTAAAAAAAATAAGATGGGACAGTTGGAATATATAGCACTAAATGTGAGGTTAGTTATGATTGGTATCTCAGAGACAAGGTGGAAGGAGGACAACCAGTGGGATACTGTGATATCTGGGTACAAACTATATCGTAATGATAGAGCTGATCAAATTGGTGGAGGGGTTGCGCTCTATGTTAGAGAGGGCATCGAGTCACAAAGGATTAAAGTTTTGTAGGAAATAAAATTTGCTGTAGAATCTCTATGGATTGAAATTGCATGTAAAAAGGGGAAGGTGATGGCAGTGGGGATGTACTATCGACCGACCGGCCAGAATGAACAAATGGATGATGAAATACTCAAAGAAATCAGGGAAGCTTACAACACAGTAATAATAATGGGTAATTTAAATTACCCCGCTATTGACTGGGTCAGTGTCACAGCAGGACATGCTAGGGAGATAAAGTTTCTAGATGAAATTAGTGACTGCTTCTTGGAGCAGACCAGAGGGGAAGCCATTTTGGACCTAGTCCTTAGTGGAACACCAAATCTGGTGCAAGAGATAAGGGTGTTGGGGCCACTTGGCAATAGTGATCATAGCATGATCGTGTTTGATTTAATTAATGGAGGAGGGATGGTAAGGAAATCCACAGTATACTACCTTTTAACTTTCGAAAGGAAGACTATGATAAAATGAGGAAAATAGTTAAGAAAAAACTAAAAGGAGCAGTTGCAAAGGTTAATGACTTACATCAAGCTTGGGTGTTTAAAAATACTATCTTGGAAGTCCAGACCAGTTGTATTCCACGCTTTAAGAAAAGTGGAAGGAAGTACAAAATACTGCCAGCATGGTTTAAAGGTGGTATTATAGAGGCTGCTGTTGCCAAAAATATATCTTTCAGGAAATGGAAAAAAAAGCCAAATGATGAAAACTGGAAACAGTACAAGCACTGGCAAGTTAAATGCAAGGCATTGATAAGGCAGACAAAGAGAGAATTTGAGATGAAGCTTGCTGTGGAAGTAAAAACGTGTAATAAAGACTTTTTCAAGTACATTCGTAGCAAAAAACCTGTGAGAGTCAGTTGGACCATTTCATGGTAAAGGGGTAAAAGGGGCACTAAGAGGGCACAAGGCCATAGCGGGGAGACTGAATAAATTCTTTGCTTCAGTCTTTTTTGAGGAAGATGTAGGGATGTTTCCCATGACTGAAGTGGTATTTAAAGGTGATACTACTGCGGAAGAATTGAAAGAAATATCAATACTCCAGGAAGATGTATTACAACTATTTGATAAACTGAAGAGTAGCAAAAAACAGCTGGACCAGATGGTATAATCTAAGGGCATTGAAAGAACTAAAATAGAGATTGCAGACCTGCTATTAGTAATCTGTGAACTATCATTAAAATCATCTGTAACACCTGAAGATTGGACGATGGCCAATGAAACGCTAATTTTTAAAAAGGGTTCCAGGGGAGATCCAGGAAACTACAGACCAGTGAGCCTGACATCAGTACCGGGAAAAATGGTAGAAACCATCATAAAGAACAAAATTACTGAACATGTAGATAGACATGGCTTAATGGGAGACAGCCAACATAGCTTTAGACAAGGAAGATCTTGTCTTACTAATCTGTTATGTTTTTTTGAAGGTGTGAATAAACAGGTAGACAAAGGTAAGTCGGTTGATCTAGTCTATCTTATTTATTTATTTATTTATTTAACAGCTTTTATATACCGCACTTTTATCATCAGCGCGGTTTACATTTTAACAACTTTGTACTTAAGCATAAAAACGTATGTCAAGTTTACAAGTAACAGGAAATGAGAACATGGATAACAGGGGTTAAATAAATAACATATATTCACAACTATTTACAATAGATTCTCAAATGTATGAACTCTTAAGGTGGGGGTCTATGAGGTTTTGATCTAGAACGGGTAATGAAGTTTCGGGAACTTATTTGACTAGCCATGGTCGTTGGTTTGTGTAGGGGGGGGAAGGGAACCAGTGCAATGTGAGAAGTGTTGTAGGAAGAGGTATGTTTTTAGAGATTTTCTAAATTGGGACAGGTCTTGTTGTGATCTGATGCTGGGTGGTAGCGCATTCCAGCATCTGGGGGCAAAGGAGGAGAATGCTCTTGTAGTAGTTGTCTGAGTGAGTTTTGTAAGGTCTTTTGGGACTGTTAGCATGTTCTCTGTTATAGAACGTCTAGATCTGGTGTTCTGTGTGTGATGAAGGAGGTCAGATAACGAGGATGGTGAGATTTGATGGAATGCTTTGAAGGTCAAAATGAGGGCTTTGTATAAAATCCTGCATGATATCGGGAGCCAATGAAGTTCGAATAGGATGGGAGTAATATGTTGACTCCTTGATGCTCCATGAAGAACCCTGGCAGCTGTATTCATGGCCAATTGAAGGGGATTCAGCGTGCTCTTGGGTAGGCCGTGTAGTACGATATTTGCATAGTCGAAGTGAGGAGTGACTAATGCCTAGAAGGTTGTGCGGAAGTCGCATGGTTCAAGCATAGGTCTGAGGTGTCGGAGTGTCCTGATCTTATGGTAGAGGGCTTTTACAGTATTTTTTATATGTTCTTTGAATTCAAGCCACTGGTCAAGTATAACACCCAGGTAACGTATTGAGGTTTTGAGTGGTAGATCGGCATCTCTTGTTCTTAGGGTTGGTGGGGGAGAGAAGTCTTTGTTCCTTGTGACAATCAGGACTTCAGTTTTTTTGAAATTAATTCTGAGATTTTGTGAGAGCACTCATCAGAGACTTTTGGCAAAATTAAAAAGTCATGGGATAGGAGGTAGCGTACTATTGTGGATCAGGAACTGGTTAAAAGATAGAAAGCAGAGGGTAGGGCTAAATGGCCTATTTTCCCAATGGAGATAGGTGAAAAATGGAGTACCCCAGGGATCTGTGCTGGGTCTGCTGCTTTTTGACATATTCATAAATGACCTGGAAAAGGGAATAACGAGTGAGGTTATTAGATTTGTAGATGACACAAAACTATTTAAAGTTGTTAAAAGCCATGAGGATTGTGGGAAAATATAAGCGGATCTTGATAAATTGGAAGACTGGGCATCCAAATGACAGTTGAAATTTAATGTGGACAAGTGCAAAGTTATGCACCTAGGAAAGAACAACCCAAAATATGGTTACACAATGCAACGTTCCACATTAGGAACCACCACCCAGGAAAAAGATTTAGGCGTCATCATGGATAACATGTTAAAACCCTCGGCCCAGTGTGCAGCAGCGGCCAAGAGAGCAAATAGAATGCTAGGTATCATAAGGAAAGGAATTGAAAATGAAACGGAGGATATTATAATGCCTCTGTCTCATTCCATGGTGCGACCGCACCTTGAGTATTGTGTGCAATTCTGTTCGCCCTATCTTAAAAAGGATATAGCGTTATTAGAAAAGATACAGAGAAGAGCTACCAAAATGGTAAAGGGGATGGGAGGATACCCCTATGAAGAGAGGCTAAAAAGGTTAGGGCTTTTCAACCTGGAAAAGAGACGGCCGAGGGGAGATATGATAGTGATCTATAAATTAATGAATGGAGTGGAATGGGTAAACATAGATCGATTATTTACATTAGCAGAATATAGAAAGGCTAGGGGAATTGCAATGAAGCTACAGGGTAACTTATTTAAGACTAATAAGAGAAAATATTTTTCACTCAACGTGTAATCAAACTCTGGAATTTGTTACGGGAGGATGTAGTAAAAGCTGTTAGTATAGCTGGGTTTAAAAAAGGTTTGGACAAGTTCCTGGAGGAAAGGTCCGTAAACCATTATTAAAAGGGACCCAGGATATCACTGCTTGACCCAATACAAGCATTGTGGAACCTGTGTCTTTTGGGGAGACTGCTAGGTACTGTGATAAGGAAGCTTATCATAGTTCAGGAAGGAGCTATAATAGAGGTGAATTGGCTCTGAACAAGCAACCTGTCTTTGCTGGTAGAAATAATAAAACAGAATGTTTTCATAAAAGACTACCAGTCCCAGAATGCACCAGGTTTCAAACAGCCTCTAGAGGAGCTGAAGTGGGGAAACGTGTGTTCAGTCAGGAGAGCTATGAGGTAATCCCCAATCACTCATCTCCAAGGGCAGGGCTTGATTCAGCACAGCTGAGCTGTGCTAGGATGGAGTATCCCTCTAAACAAGTTAAAAGTAAAACATATTCTACACAGAATCAGTTGAGGAACTCAGAGCTCAAGGACAGAGAGAGGAAGCAGCAGCATCAACGTGGAAGGAAGAAGAGGAAAACATTTTGGAGGTCTAAAGAAGGAGCCCATAGCAGTACGTGTGTTGGGAGTCATTCCAGAGGCAAGCATACTCCATTGGACTGGAGGAAGCCAGAGGAGTGGGGTTACAGAGCCAGGAATTCCCGGACGCCACCTGTGAGGGAGACGGCTGCATTTGGAAGGGGCCCTAAGACCAGTGCAAGAAGGTATGTGAAGAGAGACCCAGTGTCCAGGGATCTGGATTGGAAGGCTGGACATAAAAGCTGGATTACTTACTGGCCAGGATATCTGGAGAGGAAACCTAACAACAAAGGAAGCTCAGGTATGAACACTGATCTATGCCCTAGCTCTTCACTTGGAAGACAGCAGGGAAACAAGTATTGTCCTGAGAGTGCTCCATTAAGGAATTCCTCTGAGCCAGACCATGATATTGATTCTATGATAGTTGAAGAAGAAGGAGATATTTTAAATGATCAGAATGAATACATGGATTGCTCTCTGAATAAGCTGCTGTGGTAAAATACTTTCAGAATTACAACAACCATCAAAAGGAAATATAACTTGTTCTTTTATCTACCCAGAAAAGTTTACAAGAAAGCTTTAGGGTAGGATTTGAGCCACGTAGAGAAAGTGAACCAGCAAAGGGGTTTGCAGCTGGCTAATTATTGGTAATTAAGCCATGCACAGTTGCACGTGAGCTCTGAAAGGAAACTACTGTTTGTGTGTGAAAATACAAGAAAGTAATCCTTGAAAAAGAACAAGTTTTGGTTACTTTTTGGGGTTTTGTTTTTGATTTTGGAGCACTGCTAAAAGGTATTAGCAGGA
Source organism: Ichthyophis bannanicus (assembly GCA_033557465.1). Taxonomy (NCBI): domain Eukaryota; kingdom Metazoa; phylum Chordata; class Amphibia; order Gymnophiona; family Ichthyophiidae; genus Ichthyophis; species Ichthyophis bannanicus. The sequence goes on from CM066031.1 coordinate 1,901,834,393, forward strand.
GCCCTCAGAAAGACCTTTCTGTTTCCCATCAAGGTCTTTATTGTTTGATTGATTGCTTAAGAAGCTCAGTTGCTTATATCATGATTTGTTTTTCCTAAGTACAATACTGAAAGCAAGTGTCCTTTTGTGTTACCAAGTAAATCTGTGTGGGAGAATTAACCCCATGAATAAAATATATTTTTCTTTGCTTACACTCGAGCAACACAACTCATTATTTTGTGAACGGCTGATTCTGGTTTGAATGGACTACATTCCCCACAATCCTTTGCAAGTCATAATAGGATTTTGCCTTTGCCAAGACTGTGGACATTCACGCCCAGCGCCCCCGTTTACAGTACTTATGACCTAGATTGGCCGCTGTTGGAAACAGGATATAGGGCTTGATGGACCTTGGTCTGACCCAATATGGCATATCTTATCTTATGTTCTTATGATATAGAAATGGGTCCAGGACTGACCTTATTAAATATCAGAGATGTCTCTATACCTATAGAACAGTACACTTTGCGAAAAATAGGTTGTACTGCAGCCAGGCTAATAATAGCACGCTCTTGGAGAAAAGTGGAAGCGCCCTCAATACTGGAAGTTCAATCTCGAATGCAGAACTTATACCTAATGTACCTGTTAACAGCAATACATCATATGAACTTGTTTCTGTTTATGAATACATCGACTCTTTACTTAAGCTGACTGGGGGAACAGGAGGGTCATCATCCACTTTCGAATTGATATCAGCTATCTGTCGGACTACTGCGGTCTTAACAGGAAAATAACTTCAGTTGCTGAACAAATTATGTTATGACTTGTACTGAAGATGCCGCTATTCAGTTGATGTGTAATGAGGGACAGGGATAGAGTGGGTATGGTTGGGGAGGAGGGGAAGAGAATTTGGAAAAAGCAGTGTACTTGGAAGTGAAACTGTGTATTGATATGTTTGGTTGGTAATAAAAAGTAAATGGGAAAAAAGAATGCTAGGAATCATAAGAAAAGGAATGGAGAATAAAACAAGGATATTATAATGCTTCTGTATTATTCCATGGTGCACCTATTGTGTGCAGTTCTAGTCACTATATCTTAAAAAGGATATAGCAGAATTAGAAAAGGTACAGAGAAGAACTACCAAAATGGTAAAGGGGATGGAAGGATACCCCTATGAGGAAAGGCTTAAAAGGTTAGGGCTCTTCAACTTGGAAAAGACGGCTGAGGGGAGATATGATAGAGGTCTATAAATTAATGAATGACGTGGAACAGGTAAACATAGTTTGATTGTTTACACCATCAAAAAGTAGAAAGACTAGGGGACACACAATGAAGCTACAATGTAACCTATTTAAGACTAATAAAATATTTTTTCACTCAACGTGTAATCAAACTCTGGAATTTGTTACCAGAGGATGTAGTAAAAGCTGTCTGTTTAGCTGGATTTAAAAAAGGTTTGGACAAGTTCCTGGAGGAAAGGTCCATAAACCATTATTAAAGAGGACCCGGGAAATCCACTGTTTACTCCGGGATGAGCATTGTGGAACCTGTGTGCCTTTTTGAGAACCTACTAGCTACTTGTGACCTGGATTGTCCACTGTTGTAAACAGGATACTGAGCGTGATGGTTTGATTTATATCTTATGTTTTTATGAGAGCAATGGGTTGATATTTAGAAGGACAGGTAGGATTAAGGGATGTTTTCTTGAGAGGTGTAACCACAGCATGCTTGAAGGCTGCAGGAACAGTTGCAGTAGAAAACTGTAGGTTAATGATATGATGGAAGGGACAACTGTGGAGGAGATGGATTTTAGTAAATGGGTGGAAATGGGATCAGAGGAGCAGGTAAATTTAGAGGAGGAGAGAAGATACAGTAGGTACTTTTTTCCTCAGTGATCTTAGAAAAGGAGGAGAGGGCAACAGAGGTTGAGGGAAGGATTTGGAAGTGAAGAGGGGATGGAGATGACTATAAGGTGAACTCAAGAGTTATCATGTTGACTTTGTTAAGGAAGTATTCAGGGTTTGGGCAGAAAGGGAAGGAGTGGTTGGAGGCAAACACACTTTGAGGAGAGAGTTGAGAGTTGTAAAGAGACCGCGAGGGTCAGAGGCAAGAGAGTCAAATGGACAGAGTACTATTGCTGGTGAGTACAATGGCAGACTGGAAGGAGTTAAGCAAAAATGTGAAATATATGAAGTCCTTAGTGGTGCGTGATTTGAGCCAAAGACACTCAGCTCAGCAGGCACAGGAATGTAAGTAAAAGGTTTTAGAGGCCATCCTGGGCTCTGAGGTACAATATGCCTCACAGGACTTGAAGTGGGAGGAGCAAGAGCATCCAGAGCAGAGAAGAGTACAGTGTTATAGGAAGATGCGGCCTCATCAACAGACTTAGATGACAAAGTGGAGGAAATAGATGGTGAGACAGCAGTGGAGAGAGCTGATGGGTTGATAGCATGAAGATTCCTAAAGACGTTGGAAGAGATTGGGGAAAGTGAAACTTAGCAGGTAATGGTCAGATAAGGGAAAAACTGAGGTGCAGAAATTTGAGGGAAAGCAGTTAGAGAAGACATGTTTAAGGCAGTGGTCTAGGGGGTGAATAGGGGCAGTAGATCATTGTTGGAGACTGAATGAGGTGGTAAGGGAAAGGAGCTTTAAGGCATGAGGGTCAAAGGGGTTATCCCCAAGGATAAGTAAGGGGGAAAATGCACCCATAAAGAGGAACAGCCATGAGTCAAAGTTGGTGAGAAAGGTAGAGGTGGACTTATCAGGGAGTTGATAAATTACAGCAATTTAGAGAGATAGTGGAGTAAAGAGTTAGATGGAGTGGACTTCAAAGGAAGGAAAAAATGAGACTGAGGCAGAAGAGGTTGAAATTGGCAGGAATGGGAGAGTAGAAACCCAACACCGTTACCACCATGCCCAATGTAGTGAGGCATATGGGAAATTTGATAGCCCCCATGACAGAGGGCAGCAGCTGAAGTATAGTCTTCGGGGAGAAACAGGTCTCCATTAGAGCAAGAAAATGTAGAGTATTAGAGATAAAGAGGCTGTGAATGAAGGCAAATCTTTTAGAGATGGAGTGTGAGCAATGAGTACCCATTTACATTTAGCTGGTTTAGAATAATGGTGTCGGATTTGGTTATCCAGGTTTCTGTGATGCAAAGAAAATCAGGTTTCTCATCAGTGATGAAGTCTGTTATGAGAGGGATTTTATTTCTAAGTGATCTGGTGTTGATGAGAACAATTTTTAGATTTTGTGTTTGGTTATATATTCTTTTAATTATATCCCCTGGTGTTAATTTTATTTGGATCAACCTTTTAGTGTGACTTTTTAGGTGCGAATGGGAAGGATATTTTTAAGTGAAAGGGAGTGTGTTGTAATGATTAGGGAATATCAACTATAGGAAAAAGTGATGTGGAGCCCTTGAAATGAAATAGAGGGGGGAGTAGAAGTTGGAGGAGATGACTAGGCAGGAGAGAGGTTCCAGAGGACGAGTGCACCTGTGCATTATACTGGTAATAAATGCAGGACAGCTAGAAGAGAACATTAGCCTAACGGAGGGTGAATTGTGGGGTGGGGTGGGAGGGATAAAGAAAGTAGAAAAGGAGCAAAGGATAGCCAGCAGAAGAATTACACAAAGCAGCTAAGAAACACACTAATTAAAATAGATGAATATATGTACAGACAAACTGAGAACTTAAGTCAAGCACAGGTAACAAAGCAATCTGAACAAACCAGGGTGCGGGGCAGAGCTTGCAATTAAGTTGTCAGCACAGCAGAGCAAAGAACCAACAGGGAGGTCAGCACATGCACACAGGGAAAAAACAAGCACCAAACAAAGCCGGGGTGGGGGGGGAGGAGGGCGGCTGGTCCACTCCACCTAAAGCATACACAGAGGCAAATTAGGAACATAAACAGGCAGATTCTGCACAAAAGGCAAAGTAATTCTAAGACTCAAATAAAACAGGGAAGACCGTAGAGACAAAATACAATAAACTAAACCATAAGAAGGTGTGAATAAACAGGTGGACAAAGGTGAGTCGGTTGATATAGTGTATCTGGACTTTCAGAAAGCCTTTGACAAGGCCCCTCATCAGAGACTTTTGGCAAAACTAAAGAGTCATGGGATAGGAGGCAGTGTACTACTGTGGATCAAGAACTGGTTAAAAGATAGAAAGCAGAGGGTTGGGCTAAATGGCCAATTTTCCCAATGGAGAAAGGTGAGTAGTGGTATACCCCAGGGATCTGTGCTGGGTCCGCTGCTTTTTGACATATTCATAAATGACCTGGAAAGTGGAATAACGAGTGAGGTTATCAAATTTGCAGTGGAGGAGTGGCCTAGTGGTTGGGGCAAGGTACTTCAGGCCGGAAGGTTGGGGGTTCAAATCCCATTAGAGGACAGCAACCTTGGGCTGGAAGGACTGGGGTTTCTAGTCCCACAGGTGCTCCTTGTGGTCTTGGGCAAGCCACTTAACCCTCCATAGCCCATGTTCCCTGTAAAATAGTTATCTCCAAGTTATAATGCCCTGTTCAATGTAATTTCAGTTTGTTCAATGTAAACCGCACTGATGCAGAATAGCGCGGTATATAAGAGAATGTAAATAAATAAATGACACAAAAAACTATTTAAAGTTTTTATTTATTTATTATTTATTTATTACAGGCTCTTATATACCGCTCTATTCAGCATCAGCGCGGTTCACAATATAACAACAGACCAGAACAACAAACTGTTTGGTTTTACAGAGAACAAGGTCAGAGAACTTGGATAAAACATGGGACGTCATTACTGCAACTATTTACATGAGTATTTACAAGTATACACAACAGGATTTGTTATTAGTTATAGGGTAAGGATCGAGATTGGTTAGCTGGTCAGGTAATATTGGGGGAAAAGGTGGGATTTGAGTGCCTTTCTAAAAAAGGGATAGATCAGTGATAGCACGAATCTCTGGAGGTAGGGCGTTCCAGCACTTAGGGGCATAGAATCTGAAGGCCCTGTTAGATGTCGTTGATAGGCATTTTGTCGCTGCTTTAGGGATAACTAGTACATTTGTTGATATCGTTCTCCTGGATCTATTGGGTGGAACAGTCTGAACGAGGTCTATTAGAGAGGAAGAGGTGATGATTTTAGTGGCCTTGAAGGTTAGTAGTAATGTTTTGAACAATATTCTGCCATGTATGGGGAGCCAGTGGAGTTGCTCTAGGATGGGTGTTATATGGTCCCTTCTTGATGCTCCGTAGAGGACTCTAGCAGCGGTATTCATGGCGAGTTGCAATGGGTTTAATGTGGAGTGTGGGAGGCCTTGGAGAATGGCATTAGCATAGTCAAGGTGTGGTAGGGTTAAGGCTTGAAATATCGTCCGGAAGTCATCAGGATCAAGCAGGGGGCGAAGATGGCGGAGTGTCCGGATCTTGAGGTAGATGGCTCTGACTACGTTGGTTATATGTAGTTTCAAATCCATGCGCTGGTCCAAAGTGACCCCAAGGTAACGAATGGAAGGTTTGGATTGGAGCTCAGCTTCTTTTACCTTTATATGGGATGGGGGGGTGAAAAGTGGGTCCCTAGTGATGAAGAGAACCTCGGTCTTTTTGTGTTGAATTCGGAGGTTCTGGGATTGAAGCCATTCAGATACTGCATCAAAACATTTGGCTAGCGGGGAAAGGTCCATATGGACTGTGGAGAACGGCATGTATAGAAGGATGTCGTCCGCGTATATCAAGTTGTTAAAACCCAAGAGGATTGTGGAAAATTGCAAGAGGATCTTGATAAATTGGAAAACTGGGCATCAAAATGGCAGATGAAATTTAATGTGGACAAGTGCAAAGTTATGCACCTAGGGAAGAACAACCCAAACTATGGCTACATGATGCAAGGTTCCACATTAGGAACCACCATCCAAAGGACTTCCGAAAACAACTAAAAACCTTGCTCTTCACAGAGCACTACGGTCCAAGCATATAACAGAATCACCAGACCCGGACTAATACTCTGTATATAACTGCAAAGCTCATGTATATAACTGTAAAAAGCTCATGTGTAAATAGTTCACGTTAATCATCCCACACACACTCATGCACCATCACTGTACAGTATAAACATACCTAAAACACAAACACCAACTCTATTGATTGCTTGCTGTGTACACTGCCTTGATTGAAGGATAAGGCGGGATAGAAATACCCTTTAAATAAATAAATAAACCACCCAGGAAAAATATTTAGGTGTCATGATTTGACAATTTCCAATCTGTAATCAAACCGCTGCTGATCGCTGGAAGTAGCGGTATACAAATGTATACTAAATAAATAAATTGTGGATAACATGTTAAAACCCTCGGCCCAGTGTGCAGCAGCGGCCAAGAGAGCAAATAGAATGCTAGGTATCATAAGGAAAAGAATGGAAAATAAAAGATATTATAATGCCTCTATATCGTTCCATGGTGAGACCGCACCTTGAATATTGTGTGCAATTCTGGTCGCCGTATCTTAAAAAGGATATAGCGTTATTAGAAAAGGTTCAGAGAAGAGCCACCAAAATGGTAAAGGGGGATGGAAGGATACTCCTATGAAGAAAGGCTAAAAAGGTTAGGGCTCTTTAACCTGGAAAAGAGACTGCTGAGGGGAGATATGATAGAAGTCTATAATAATGAACGGAGTAGAACGGGTAAACGTAGATCGATTGTTTACCTTATCAGAATATAGAAAGCCTAGGGGACATGCAATGAAGCTACAGGGTAAACTATTTAAGACTAATAAAAGAAACTCAACGTGTAATCAAACTCTGGAATTTGTTACCGGAGGATGTAGTAAAGGCTGTTAGTGTAGCTGGGTTTAAAAAAGGTTTGGACAAGTTCCTGGAGGAAAGGTCCATAAACCATTAAGAAGGGACCCAGGATATCAATGCTTGACCCAGTACAAGCATTGTGGAACCTGTATCTTTTGGGGAAACTGCTAGGTACGTATGACCTAGATTGGCCACTGTTGGAAACAGGATACTGGGCTTGATGGACCTTGGTCTGACCCAGTATGGCATATCTTATGTTCTTAAGTAGAAAGGAACCAGGCACAGGGGCAGTTTAAATTAGTAGGAAAGCAAAGAATAGCCAGCAGAAGATGGCAGAAAAGCTGAACAGAACTACAGAAAGCAGTAAAAGAAACATACTAATTAAAAATACATAAATATGTAAGGGTAAAGCCTGGAATAAACATTGAGGGTCCTTAGCTATGGGTAAAGCCCTGGGGTAAACAGAGAGGATCCTTCGTGGGGAGGGGGGGTGATTGGTAAAGCTTGGGATAAGCACAAAGGGTCCTTAGCTGTGGAGTAGAGGGAGTAAATCCTCAGGTCAGGTGGTCCGTGCTGTTTTATATCAGGAATGGAGACGTACTCTGGTATCATTTTCTCTTTTGTTCACTCTCTGAGATCAAGAACTTCAGAGCAGGTCAGTGTTTCTTGATAGGTTTGTAATTTATGTCTATGTCAGATCCTGAGAAACTGACCAAATTTTGCATGAATCACATGATGTGGTATGGTGTGCAATTCTGGAGACCGCACCTTCAAAAGGATGTGAACAGGATGGAGTCGGTGCAGAGGGTTGCTACCAAAATGATTAATGGGCTTCATTATAAAGCATATGAGGACAGACTTAAGGATCTTAATATGTACACCTTAGAGGAAAGGCGGGATAGAGGTGATATGATTGAGATGTTTAAATACCTCCGTGGCATAAATGTTCAGGGAGAGAGCCTCTTTCAATTGAAAGCAAGTTCTGCTACGAGGGGACATGGGATGAGGGTGAAGGGAGATAGATTCAGGAGTGATATGCGGAAATATTTCTTTACGGAAAGAGTAGTGGATCCGTGGAATAGTCTCCCAGTGGAGGTGGTAGAGATGAGGACAGTAACTGAATTCAAGAAAGCATGGGACCAACACAGAGGATCTCTAAAGGCAAAAAGTGGACTGTTGTAGTTGTTATGGAAGGACAGACTAGATAGGCCATGTGGTCTTTTTCTGTCGTCATATTTCTATGTTTCTATGATTGGTATATAGCCATAGCTGGCTATAATCTATTCAGAAGGGACCGAGAAAATGGAAAAGGAGGAGGAGTAGCCTTGTATGTCAAAAGCAATATTAAAGCTACTGAAATGCAGGGGACATGGGGAAAAGAAGAAGCGCTCTGGATTGCGTTGGAGAGAGGAGATGGCACTGTCATCCATATTGCTGTAGTCTATAGACCTTCGACTCAAATTGAAGAGAGAGACAATGAATTGATTATAGATATTGCAAAGATAGCATCAAAGGGGGAAGCAATCATATTGGGTGACTTTAATCTACCTGATGTGGATTGGATTACTCCTTCTGCACATCTGGAAAGAAGCAAAAAATTGTGGATGCTCTCCAAGATGCATTATTTAGACAAATGGTGATGGAACCAACTAGGGAAAGATCAACGCTGGATGTAGTGCTCACCAACGGTGATAGTGTGTCAAATGTCTGCGTGAGTGCCCCTGTGAGCAACAGCGACCATCACACGGTGTGGTTTGAAATAAAAGCCATGGTACAGGCCAATCATAGCAAGCTCAGAGTCCTAAACTTCAAATACACTGACTTCAATAAAATGGCAGAGTACGTAAAGGAGGAGATGACGGGGTGGGAAGAGATAAAGGAAGTGGAATTGCAATGGGCTAAACTAAAGGAGGCAATAAAAGGAGCAACAGATAAATATGTAAGAAAAGTAAATAAAAGCAAGAGGAGAAGGAAACCTATTTGGTTTTCCAGAGAGGTGGCTGCTCATATAATGGCAAAAAACACAACTTTTGCAAAATTCAAAAGCTTGCAGAGAGAAGAACACAGAAATGAATACAGGATCCAACTCAAAGAGTCTAAAAGAGTAATAAGGATAGCAAAATCAAAGGCAGAGGAAAAGATGGCTAAAGATGTTAAGGGTGGCAACAAAAATTTCTTTAGGTATATTCGGGAAAGGAAAAAGATCAGAGTTGGAATTGCAGGACTCAGAAGTGCTGGGAAAGGACTCGTGGAAAGTGACACTGGAAAAGCAAAATTGCTAAACAATTACTTCTGCTCTGTGTTTACTAAAGAAGATCCTGGGGATGGACCAGCTGTGACTCCCAAATATAAAAATGTGAATGAAGTAGATACCACACCATTCACAGAAGAAGAGGTGTTAGAACAACTTGCTAAACTGAAAGTGGACAAGGCCATGGGACCGGATGGGATACATCCCAGGATACTGAAAGAGCTCAGAGAGGTTCTTGCAGGACCGTTAAAGGATGTCTTCAACAGATCCTTGGAAACAGGAGAGGTTCCTCAGGACTGGAGAATGGCTGATGTCGTACCTCTACACAAAAGTGGTGACAGGGAAGAAGTGTCAAACTACAGGCCCGTGAGCCTTACCTCGGTGGCGGGAAAAGTAATGGAGGCACTCCTGAAAGAGCGAATAGTGAACTTTCTGAAAACCAACAGCTTGCAAGACCCGAGGCAACATGGTTTTACCGAAGGACGATCTTGCCAAACAAATCTGATTGAGTTCTTTGACTGCGTGACCAGGGAACTAGATCAGGGGCATGCGATGGATGTCATCTACCTGGATTTCAGCAAAGCCTTTGATACTGTTCCTCATAGGAGGCTTGTCAACAAACTCAGTAGCTTGGGGATGGGTCCCAAGATGATAAACTGGATTAGAAATTGGTTGACTGACAGACGTCAGAAGGTGATTGTACATGGAGCTCACTCGGATGAGAGGAAGGTGATTAGCGGGGTGCCCTAGGGTTCGGTCCTGGGCCTGGCACTGTTCAATGTATTTGTGAGTGATATTGCTGAAGGACTGAATGGAAAGGTCTGTCTTTTTGCAGACGACACAAAAATTTGCAACAGAGTGGACTCCCCCGAGGGAGTGGTTAACATGAAGAAAGATCTACGAAAGCTGGAAGACTGGTCTAAAGCTTGGCAACTACGATTTAATGCAAAAAAGTGCAGTGTCATGCACTTGGGTAGCAGAAATCCAAGAGAAATGTACGCGATAGGGGGAGAAAGGTTGGTATGCACAGTTCAGGAAAAAGACCTTGGTGTGATTATCTCTGCTGATCTCAAGGTGGCAAAACAGTGCGACAAGGCGGTGGCAAAAGCCAGGAAGATGTTGGGCTGCATACAAAGAGGGATTACCAGCAGAAAAGAAGAGGTACTTATGCCACTGTATAGGTCACTGGTGAGGCCTCACTTGGAATACTGTGTTCAGTTTTGGAGACCATATCTTGCAAAGGATGTAAAAAGACTGGAGACTGTTCAGAGGAAGGCGACCAAAATGATTTGGAGCCTGCGTCAGAAGCCTTATGAGAAGAGACTTGAAGACCTAAATATGTATACTTTGGAGGAAAGGAGGAACAGGGGAGATATGATTCAGACCTTTAAATACTTAAAGAGAAATGATGAACAAACAAACCTCTTCCAAAGACGGGGAACCTTTAAAACTAGAGGGCATGACATGAAACTGCAAGGGGGTAAATTGAAAGGCAATGTCAGGAAATATTTTTTCACTGAAAGGGTGGTGGATGCTTGGAATGCCCTCCCGATGGAAGTGGTAGGGGCGAACACGGTGACGGAATTCAAAAAGGCATGGGACAAACACAGAGGATCCCTTTACAGAAATAGGAAAAAAACAAAATAAACGGTACCATCTAACTTCTGAACCATATAACGTCTCAACAAATAGGGATGTCCTACATGGAGTGGTGGGTTTACCCCTGAACAAGGATATGGGGAGGGGTGGCCTGCGCGGAGCGACAGGTGCACCTACTCTTGCCATCTTGCTGGGCAGACTGGATGGACCATGCTGGTCTTTATCTGCCATCAACTACTATGTTACTATGTTACTATGTTCATTCCTCTGATTTGCTCTTAGTAGCTGAGACCCTTATCTCCTCTACACTTCTTCTCTGTAGTCTTTTGCTTATTGCTAATTCACTTTGGCGAATTAATTACTTAAATAAAAAGTTCCACAGAGCAGTCACTCCTTACAAATTACTCAATTAAATCTATATTCATACTCACTACATGATGACTGTTAAGAACATTTTTCCCCAATGAGCTTGCTGCTCTCTATTACTAATGGAAATTAACAGTACCCCTAAGTTGTTTTTCCTTACCCTCTCTCACTCCATGTTAACAATAATTCACGTTAAGTTGTTTAATATATAATCCTGTTAATTCTGTCAACACTGTTAAATGTAACTATTACCTGTTTTGAGTTCTTTGTAAACCGCTTTGATTCATGAAAGGCGGTAAATAAGCAAAAATAAATAAATATCGATATCCATTTTTCTATCTCTCTGGTGGAGATTGAGAAATTCATCCTCGCCTCATAGTAGCTTCTACTACTAATCTTTCTGTTTTCTTTATACAGACAGCTGAGAAATTGATTCAGGCGTTTGCTGAGCAAATATTTTACACAGGATTTATCCATGCGGACCCCCATCCTGGCAACGGTAAGAGTAATGTTCATTGTGAGCCCCTAAGCATTTCTCAAAGGCTCCGTGCACAATATTCCACAAGATTCATTAACAAATATATGCTGATGATATCATATTCTATACCCCATTCAACACAAAAAATCCAGATATCTCTAATATATACAAATGCTTCTAGGGCATAAAACAATGGCTTAAACAATACAACTTTCACATCAACGAAGTAAAAACAGAGGCGATACATATAATCTCCAGGAACAAGCAGGAATGAGTCTTCACATATGGGTATCGTCGGTACCGACGGAGCCTGCGCGGGAACGCTCCCCAGCGTCCAGTAAGAAAGCTTTTGGGAGCATCCCACAGCGCCTGCGCGCTGCCTTCCCGCCTTTCCCAACCGCCTCTCTCCAGTTCTTCTTTTCTGCGGAGCCAGCAGGTCGTGTTCCTGTCACCGCAGAATAATTCTTTATTTCTTTTGTTTATTTTTCTGTGTCGCGTCTGCCTTCTTTGACGTCAGACCGGTACCGCCGGTCTTTTCTTTTCTTTCTTATAAAAAAAACAAAACAAAAAACTTTTCTTTCTTCAACTGTGCATTTGCGGTTTGGGCCTTAGGCCTGAACATTTTTCTCCTCATGGAGAAGCCCTCTTCCGGGTTTAAAAAGTGCACGAAGTGTGGCGGTACTATTTCTGTTACCGACACCCATGATTGGTGTCTAAAATGTTTGGGTCCTGACCATTCCATCACGGATTGTGTGTCCTGTACCATGATGTCTAAAAGATGTCAGCAGAACCGAGCAGCCAAGTTCAGTACCCTGTTTCCCTCTGATGCAGCCTCGGTGGCATCGACGTCTTCCAGGGCTGCTTCTTCCTCCCATGGATCTCAGGTAACCAAACATAAATCTAGCCGGTCCTCGAAGGGCAAATCTCCCTCTAAGCATCGAGATGCCTCCAGGCTTGTCCTCTAGGAATCTGCACCGGCAAAATTACCCCGGTGGGAAGTTCCGGCTTCCAAAGTATTATCTATGGGGTCACAGGTTGACATCGATGGCTCGGCCTCGACCGATCACCTGTTGCCGTGTTCTGGGGTACCGGTGGTCTCCACCGGTACCGACATCCAGACTCTGGTGGCGTCGATGGATCAGAAGATTCTGTCCATGCAGCGCACCCTAACGGCATTTATGCAGGCTTCGACGCCTTCGGTACCGCAACAGTCTCCGTTGCCGGTACCGACTCCGGCACTGGCATCATTCCTGGTGCCGGTACCGATTGCATCGACATCGGCTTCGATGTCGACTGCAGCGGTACCCTGTCCGATGATGCCCATCGGTACCGAACTGGTACCGCTTACTCCCGATGTCGATCCCACTCGGTACGCATATCGGGCTTTACAGGAGCATCCGGAGAGGCGATACTTCGATTCCTCCGAAGACTCTGATGAGTCGGAGGCTTCTATTGAGGCACCGGTACTTCTTCCTCAGGAGTCTGATTCTCCAAAACGAAGAATGTCTCCTCCAGTGGACTTGTCTATTCAGGACTTCATTAGGGAAGTGGCTAGGAGCCTCTCCATTACAGTGGCCCCTGAGTCAGAGCCTACAGCCAAGCAACTAGACATTTTGCAATATCCTAAGGCTCCTAAAGAAGCAGCTACTTTACCTATTCATGAGATTCTCTATGATCTCATGTTGAGCATGTGGGAGACTCCTCTTACTACCTCTCCCCATTCTCGTAGATTAGACACCATGTACCGTGTCCCTCCTTGTCCTGGCTTTCATAAGTCTCAGCTTTTTCACCACTCTATTGTGGTAGAGTCTGCCATGAGGAAAATAAAGAGTGCAAAGAGGCACTCATCTAATCCTCCAGGACGTGAATGCAGAACCCTTGATGCTTTTGGCCGAAGGGTTTTCCAAGCTAATATGCTTGCTGCCAGAATCAACTCCTATAGTCTCTATATGGGGATGTTTCTAAAAGAAGTCACAGATCATCTGCAGACTTTAGCTCCTTTTATTTCAGAAGATAAAAGGCAGGAATTTCTCACTTGGCTCAAACATGCCCAGGATGTTTCCAAATTTTCCAACCGTGCAGCCTTTGACTCTTTTGAGTGTGTAAGCAGAGCCTCGGCTATTGCCATAGGTGCACGCAGAATTGCTTGGTTACAAGCATCTGATTTGGAACTCTGGGTCCAAGATGAACTGGGAAATCTTCCTTGTACAGGTGAAAACCTATTTGGCAGGGATTGGAAAGCAAAGGCCACTCAGATGGATGTTGAGAATTCTGCTTTGGATCGACTTTCAAAGTCTACCTCTGCTCCTGCTAAGAAAAGATTGTTCAAAAAGACACCTTTTTCTAAAAAGGCACCTTTTTCTAAAAAGGGAAGATATTATCCGGCTTATGGTCAGCAGGCATCTTCTGCAGGTCGTTTTGCTGCAAAGCGTCAGCAACCACCTAAACAGGCCAAGTCAAAGGCTGCCAGGCCTCCCACGGCTCAGCAGCCTCAGTCTCCTCAGGGCCTTTGACTTGCAGCTAGAGAACTTAGCCTTTCTGGCTCTGGAAGAACCATAGCCCCTCCCCATTCCAGGATGGTTGGCTTATTTTGCTCCCAGATGGGAGCAAATCACAGCAGAGCAATGGACCCTCTCCATCATAAGGGAAGGGTACAAGCTTCATTTCTTAAACCTTCCTCCCCACACCATGGTGAAACAGTTCAATTCTCCAACATCTCTCCTCAACCTTCTGGGTCAGGAGATTGCTACCCTTCTTGCCCAAGGGGCAATAGAAGAAGTACCCCTTCTTCAACAGGGCTCAGGGTTCTACTCCCCTTATTTTCTTATTCCAAAGAAAACAGGGGGCTACAGACCCATTTTAGATCTCAGAGAATTGAACAAGTTTCTATTCAAAGAGAAATTCAAGATGATTTCTCTAGGAACTCTGCTGCCATACCTTCAGAGTCAGGATTGGCTTTGTCCTCTAGATCTCAAGGATGCGCACACCCATGTCCTCATCCATCCAACACACAGAAGGTTCCTTCGGTTCCTTTTTCAAGGAATGCACTACCAATACAGGGTGCTTCCTTTCGGTCTGGCCTCTGCACCAAGGGTGTTCACAAAATGCATGGCAGTAGTAGCTGCATTTCTACTCACCCTTGGAATATTCGTTTTCCCATATCTGGACGATTGGCTCATTCGAGCTCCATCCCAGTCAGAGGCCCAGATTTGTTTAACCTGCACAATACGTATCCTTCAGTATTTGGGACTGGTAATAAATATCCCAAAATCCCATCTCACCCCTACTCAGTCTCTGGAGTTTATAGGGGCCTTGCTGGATACCACAACTGCAAGGGCCTATCTTCCTCAGGCCCGTTGCCTACGCTTGGTTCAGTTAGCATCCCAGATACAGTTAAAGTCCCATTTAACTGCTCGAGAAATGTTACAACTATTAGGCCACATGGCATCCACCGTGCATGTGGTTCCATATGCTCGCCTTCACATGAGGGCAGCTCAATGGACTTTGTCCACCCAATGGACTCAGGCATCAGGTTGCCTGTCAGACAAAATAGCAAACTCCAGTCACCTATTTTGGTCTCTCCAGTGGTGGAAGTCCCCTCCAGATCTGTTGCTGGGGTCCCCTTTTCAGCAGTCGCTACTCCAAGCAACTCTGACAACAGATGTTTCTCCAATGGGTTGGGGAGCTCATCTGCAGGATCTCTTCACCCAGGGCATCTGGTCTCCACAGGAGACTTCTCTGCATATCAATCTCTTGGAACTCAGAGCAATTTTCTTAGCTCTCAGAGTGTTCCATTCCCTGCTCAGCTACAGGACAGTACTCATCCTTACGGACAATCAAGTAGCCATGTTCTATGTAAACAAGCAGATAGGGGCTGGCTCTCTGTCACTTTGCAACGAAGCTTTGCGACTGTGGGCCTTCGCCAGAGAGCATCACATCCATCTTCTGGCAGTTTATCTTCCAGGCATTCAAAACTCTTGGGCGGACAGACTCAGTCGAGTTCTGCTCCCACACCAGTGGTCCCTCCACATGGACCAGGTAGCCAGGATTTTTCGAATTTGGGGAACCCCGGACATAGACCTCTTTGCAAGTCCGTGGAATGTCAAACTTCCCCGGTTCTGTTCCAGAATTCCGTGTCAGGGAGTTCAGGCCAAGGATGCCTTCCTCCTTCACTGGGGTCAAGACTTCCTTTATGCCTTTCCACCAATTCCCCTAATTCCCAAAACACTATTCAAGCTTCAGAGAGATCGAGGGACCATGATCCTCATAGCACCACATTGGCCACGCCAAGTGTGGTACCCTCTACTTCTGCATCTCTCTCAAGCTCCTTCCCTGGACTTGGGCTCTGCACCAGACCTTCTGTCCCAGGAAGAGGGAACATTGTGGCACCCAAACCCCCAGTCACTCCATCTCAGGGCTTGGTTGCTGAGGGCCTAGACCTTCAAGATTTTCATCTCTCTCAACAAGTCAGAGATGTTATCCATGCCTCTAGGAAGCCTTCTACTAGACGTTCCTATGCTTTCAAATGGAAAAGATTTACCATTTGGTGTTCAGGGAAAGGTCTAAACCCTCTTGCAATACCTCTGAATTCTCTACTAGAGTATCTCCAGCATCTATCCCATGCAGGTCTGAAAACGAATTCAGTAAGAGTCCTTTTGAGTGCTATTGCAGCGTCCCTCAAGCCTCTCAATGGACAACCTATTTCCTCTCATCCTCTTATAGCAAGATTCATGAGAGGCCTTCTCTTAACTAAACCTCCCATTAGACCACCTCCAGTGGCTTGGGACTTAAACCTGGTTCTTTGCCAGCTTATGAAGCCACCCTTTGAACCTTTAGCCACCACCTCCTTGAAATTTCTTTCTTGGAAAATTGTTTTTCTCATTGCAGTCACCTCAGCATGCCGCATCAGTGTGTTGCAAGCTTTGGTGGCTAATCCACCTTATACAAGGTTCCATCATGATAAGGTAGTCCTCAGGACCAATCCACACTTTATGCCTAAAGTGGTCTCGCCTTTTCATCTGAACCAGGAGGTATATTTACCTTTTTTCCAGGACCTCATGCATCAAATGCAGAGAGGAATCTTCATACCTTGGATTGTAAGAGAGCTCTCGCTTTCTACTTACAAAGAACACAGCAACATAGAAAGTCTTCTCAACTCTTTGTTGCTTTTGATCCTTCTCATTTAGGACTTCCAGTCTCTAAGAGAACACTGTCCAACTGGATTGCTCAGTGTATTTCTTTCGCCTACCAGAGTATTTTATTTATTTATTTATTTACATTCTCTTATATACCGCGCTATTCTGCATCAGTGCGGTTTACATTGAACAAACTGAAATTACACTGAACAGGGCATTATAACTTGGAGATAACTATTTTTTACAGGGAACATGGGCTATGGAGGGTTAAGTGGCTTGCCCAAGACCACAAGGAGCACCTGTGGGACTAGAAACCCCAGTCCTTCCGGCCCAAGGTTGCTGTCCTCTAGTGGGATTTGAACCCCCGACCTTCCGGCCTGAAGTACCTTGCCCCAACCACTAGGCCACTCCTCCTCTCCACATATGGGGAATGGAGGAGTGGCCTAGTGGAGTAGGAACATTTCTCTGGAGGGCCATGTCACAGCTCACAATGTGAGGGCCATGGCAGCCTCAATGGCTCATCTAAACTCTGTGTCCATCGACCAAATCTGTCGAGCGGCCACCTGGGCCTCGGTTCATACCTTCACAGCCCATTACTGTTTGGACAAGGACTCCCGCTGGGATGCCTCGTTTGGTCAGGCTGTCCTCATACACCTGTTCCATTCCTAATCAACTCCTACCCACCTACCCTGGTTGGATGCCAGAGATCCATGGGGGGAAGTGGAGCCCTCTGCAAGGGCACACAACCATGGGGTCTCTCCCTGGCATCTGCAGCTAGGGAGTCCCCATATGTGAAGACCCATTCCTGCTTCCTTAGCGTCCCTCTAGTCCAGTCCCGGAACCATAGAGTTGTGAACCTCCACCAGCAGCTTTGGAGACTGAACATCTTCATCTCTTTGATCATCCAGCTATATGCAGCTCCAAGGACCGCCCACACATCAGTATCTCAGTCTCCAAGCAGCTTGGAAGTCAGAGCCCAGAACTGGGCTCCTTAGGAACAAATAAGCAGAGCTTTAGTGTTTTATTATTTTCTAGATTTAGGTGCTGGGCTGCTGCTGTGGAGGAAATCTTTGACTGTGTACCTTCTGTCTTTCTCTAATCTGTTTTTTTCTCTCTGTCTCTCTCTGTCAGCCTCCCCATAGGTCAAACAAGCAGGGGAGCTGCACAGGACACAGGTCTCCTTTCTACCGAACCCCCTTGGTGGGTGAGGAGAAGGTTGAAGACAATTACAGGCAGCAATTGAATACAGCAGTAGGCTCTGAGGGTCCCCTGACTGATTTAGGGGTTCCCCGAGCTGCCCTGAGCGGTTATTACTCTGTTATTGACTCTGATAACTGCTACTCAGAGCTTGTGACAGGCACGCTGGACAGCACTCTCAGTGTTTTGACCCCCCCTCTACTCCTGTGTGTGGGTGAGTAGAGTTTGAAGCTTTTTCTTTCTAAAGGCAGTGGTGGAGGCCTTGGGGTGGCCTGGAATCAGCTCTGGGGAGTGTTTTAGTCTTTTTGGGTATTTTTTCTGGTCCTTTTTTTGGCGGGATCGGGTCCGGCGGCCATTTTGGATTTTTTTCAAAGTTGTTTTTCTTCATTTTTTTTTTAGGGATAGGAGCTTCGTTTTTGCATTTCTTGGTCAGATATCAGCTAATTGGCTCCAGCTCTATCTAATCCTGCAATTTGGAGCGTTTTTGAGCACTTTTAAAATCACGATTTTTTTTTTCTGCTCTGTTTGCTTCAGCAAGGTGTTCCTGCTTTGCTGGCAAAGGGCTGTGTGCATAGCCATGCCTCCTAGTCCTCGGTGTCTGGTCTGTGGCATTCGTAGAAGTAGTAATTTGGAAGCCCGAGTCTGTGCCACTTGTTCTGCTGTGGGTGCTGGCATGGAGGATCCTCTGGAGGGCTCCAGTGCAGATCTCCCACCTGTATCTATAGAAGGGACATCAGAGCAGGCAGAGACGGTCCTTGGTCTGGGGATTTCTGCAGTGCCGGAGCGCCTGTTGGCGGGGGGCGTCCAGGAGGGATCCCTGGGAGTTCCACTTGCCTTTTTCTCTCTCATGCAGGAGGCTCTGGCTCTCTTGCAGCTGGCGGGGGGAGGCTCGGTCCTGCCCCGCCGTGGGCTAAAGCGTCCACTTTCAGTAGAGGGAGACACTGGTCCACAAAAGAAGAGCCGGCCCCCGAGTGTTGCGGATTCTGCGCCTCCTGGGGACGAGTTCCACGAGGGGCTGGGGGAGGCTCTCGAGTTGGAGTCTGCGGAGGATTTAGAAGACGGCGAGTTGTTGGATGACGAGCAGAGTAGTAGAATAGTGCGGGTATTTCGTAAAGAGGAACTTCCGGCACTGATTGCCGAAACTCTCGAGGTATTGAACATACCCGTGGAAGATGCCACTGCGGAGGACAAGTTGGAGGATCCCTTGATGCAGGCGGTGCGCACTTCCCACAGAGTCTTTCCACTCCATAGGGTTTTTAAAGCTATGATCCAGGAGGAGTGGAACAGTCCAGAGTCCGCTTTGCGCGGGGCTAGACTGTTGCCTAAATTGTATCCTCTGTCGGAGGCTGATAGAGAGCTCTTTCGTTCGCCGAAGGTGGACGCGGCAGTTTCCGCGGTTACTAAATGGACTACTATCCCGGTGGAAGGTGCTGCGGCATTGAAGGACTCGCAGGATCGGAAAGTTGATAGCTTGTTGAGACAGGCGTTTGATGTTGCTGCCCTGTCAATGCAGGCGGCGGTGGCCGGGGCCTGGGTGGCGCGCGGCTGCCTCCGCTGGTCTCAACAGTTCCAGGGGCCCCAGTCGGCGGAACAAGAGGCCGCGGTGTCCAGATTGGAGTCGGGTACCGCTTATTTGGCGGATATCCACTATGACCTCATTAGGGGGTTAGCTAACGGCATGGCGTCGGTGGTAGCGGCGCATCGTTCTCTTTGGTTACGCAATTGGGCGGCTGATGGCTCTTCTAAAGCTCGCCTTAGTAAGCTGCCATTTAAGGGCAGGCAGTTATTTGGAGAGGACTTGGATAGGTTGGTAAAAGATCTCGGGGATTCTAAGGGGGGTCGGCTTCCGGAGGATAAGCCCAAGCAGGGGAAGCCGACCTTCACATTCCGGGGGTCTCAGCAGTCCTTTCGGAGGTTTCGTGCCTCCCGCTTTGGTCAGTCCCAGCGTTCCAGATATCTGGGGCGCGGACAGAGTTTCCGCGGATTTCGGGGGGCAGGTAGAGGTTTTGGCTCCTTCCAGGCCCAGGTCCCCAAAAAGTCACAATGAAGCGAGGCCGGCTCCGGTGGCGGTGATTCCCGTAGGGGGCAGACTGCGGGATTTCTACCCTGCCTGGGCCGCTATCACATCCGATCGGTGGGTGTTAGAAGTGATACGAGAGGGATATGCGCTCGAGCTACATCGACCGGTGCTCGATTCCTTCGTCATGTCCCCATGCAGCGCTCCCTGGAAACGACGAGTCGTATCCGATACACTTTCCCGGTTGCTTCGGCTCCGGGCGGTCGCCCCCGTGCCGGAGGGGCAGTTAGGGTCCGGTCGATACTCCATCTACTTCGTAGTGCCGAAAAAGGAGGGCACCTTTCGACCAATCCTGGATCTAAAGAGAGTGAATCGGTGCCTCCGGGTGTCACATTTTCGCATGGAAACGCTGCGCTCGGTCATAGCGGCGGTCCGCGAGGGGGAATTCCTAACGTCCCTAAACCTTACGGAGGCCTATTTGCACATTCCCATTCGCCTGGAACATCAAAGATTTCTGCAGTTTGCGCTGCCGATGGGCCATTTTCAGTCTCAAGCCATGCCCTTCAGCCTAGCGACGGCGCCACGGGTCTTCACGAAGATCATGGTGGTGGTAGCGGCGTTCCTGCGGAAGGAGGGTGTCCTCGTGCATCCCTATCTCGACGACTGGTTGATCTGGGTGAAGTCGAGGGAGGAGAGTCTCCGGGCGACGGCGCGGGTCGTACAGGTTTTGCAGTCAGGCTGTGTGGTGTCCCCCGCAGCCCCCTATGGTGGCGGCGTAGTGTTTCCACCGAAGAGCTGGGGAGCGCACAAGATTATGGGTATTGGGGTTGGCCAGGTGCGAGGGTCAAAGGTAGCGGTCCTTTGTGCCGACCTCGTTACCAACTTCCCAAAAGAGTAACTTCACACCAAAGTGGAGGGAAAAAGAAAAAGGCTTTATTTCTCCTTTACGCAAAAATGGTTCAAAACATACGGCTTTGGAAAGCAACAGGATTGTATCAGTCCTTACATCAGGTTCAACGCATACAAAAACGGTCAAAGTGACAACTGTTAACTTCAGAGTAACTTAAAGTAAGATGAATCCTGCATTCACTTTATGCATTCCTTGAACTCCAAACAGACTATAGCTTCACTGCTGTACAATATGTACATTCCATTGGTTCCTCAGCCTCCTCACCCCCAGATTCCACTGGCATCCATTCCATATCAGATAGCTCTGAGTCTGAAGCTTCGGTAGGGCTGAGTTCTGGCTTTTTAAAAACATGCCATACAGTTTTCCAGTGTTTGTTTGTTAGCTTAGGGTGTCGGTTTCTGGCTACAGGATAGAACAATGGCTGTTCATCCGCTATAGTTTTAAAAGCTCTATTGTCACAACATTTAATACTGGCAGTTTTCTTCTTAGGGAAATTATCTGTTAATCTCTGCTTATAAGTATCATTGTTATACAGATAAACTTCTCTCCTCTGGCTTTCTTCTGTGCTAGGCCTAAGCAAACAATCACAAGAAATGGCTGCTTTACCTTTGAGGTTTCTTCTGTCTTTTTCAGGGAAGGCTTGAGGCCTAGTCTGGTTATCCTCCAACTCTTGCTGGCCCAAGTATTCCCACAGTGTCTCTCTTTCCTTAGTGTGTGGAGAAACCCCTCTGAGGCAAGGCTGCAGCTGTTGCCATCGGCCTTTGCTTCCACTCCTGTGGCTGTTGTCTGGTGGCCGCGCCCTTGCAGCTTCTCCCTGCTCACCAGGCCTCTGAGTTCTCCACTTTTCTCTCCGGTTACTTCTATAGATATCTCTCCGAGTACCTTTCTCTCCTTGGATATCTTTTCCAGCTGGATATCTTTCTCCTGGATATCTTTTCACTGGAGGCCTTTCCTCCACATCATTCCTCGCATGTCTTTCTCTCAGGCTGTGTCTTAGCCCTTCTCCCTGGATAGGGCTCTCTCTCAAGCTGGATGTTGGAACATCTCTCTCCTTGAGTGCTCTCTGGGCTTGACTTTCCTTGACTGCCCCTTCCTTGACTGCTCTCTGGGCTTGTCTTTCCTTGACTGCCCCTTCCTTGACTGCTCTCCTTGATTCAGGACTGCCTCTCCTTAAATCGGAACTGACTGGGCCTAAGTCCTGCCCATAGAGGCGTGGTTCTTCTGAATCTATGCTGGCTCTCCTGCTCCCTCTATGTGGACCTTCAGGATATTGCATCTGAAACCTGTTTTTTTCTAAATTTAAAACTTTTTTTCCTTCTGCAAGAGGGTCCGCTGCATCACAGTGGTCAATCGGGCGAAGAGCAGCCTTCTTCCCTCGCAGACCTTGGAGTATTTGGGGGCGCGTTTCGAGACCGGCAATGGGAAGGTTTTTCTCCCAGTGCACAGAGCGCAGGCCCTGAGGCGGCTGGTGGAGCAGTTTCTAGCGAGACGGGCGTCCTCGGCTTGGCAATACCTTCAGTTTCTCGGCACGATGGCGTCGACCATCGAGGTAGTTCCGTGGGCAAGGGCTCACATGCGGCCTCTGCAGCGAGCGCTGCTGCGTCGATGGTGTCATCAGTCCGACTCGCTAGCTCGTCAGTTAGTTTGCCCCTTGGAGGTTCGGCGCAGCCTTCGCTGGTGGTTGCGTCGGCGCTCTCTGTCCAGCGGTATGCCCTTGGAGTCTCCCGTCTGGCGTCTGCTGATGACGGATGCCAGTTTGAGAGGCTGGGGGGCTCATTGCGAAGGCCAGATTGCTCAGGGCCAATGGTCCTCGCGGGAGAGCTGGTGGTCCATCAACCGACTGGAAATGAGAGCCGTGTGGTTGGCTCTGACAGCGTTTCAGCCTTGGCTGCAGGGAGCGGCAGTCAGGGTGCTATCCGACAATGCCTCCACGGTAGCCTACATAAATCGCCAGGGAGGCACAGGCAGCGCGGCGTTGGAAGCGGAGGCGGATCTGCTTCTGGATTGGGCAGAGCGGCATCTTCAGTGTCTGTCGGCCCAGCATATCGCGGGGGTTCACAATGTGGAGGTCGCAGGGTAGACCCCGGAGAGTGGTCTCTACATCCCGAGGTATTTGCGTTGCTGGTCCGTCGTTGGGGTCTGCCGATAATGGACCTCATGGCGACCTTCGAGTCCGCGCAGGTCGAAAGGTTCTTCAGCAGGCGTCGGGAACGCATGTCGGAAGGCCTCGATGCATTGGCACAAAGGTGGCCAAGGTACGGGCTGCTCTATGTCTTTCCTCCGTGGGCTCTGCTGGGTCGCCTGGTACAGCGGATCGAACGGCATCTGGGTCCCGTGATTCTGATTGCCCCGGACTGGCCTTGTCGGCCTTGGTATGCGGATCTGGTGCGGTTGAGTGTGGCCGATCCGTGGCTCCTTCCTCCTCGGCCGCATCTCCTTCGGCAGGGGCCGCTGCAGATGCCTCAGGTGGCTCGATTCTCGCTTACGGCATGGCTATTGAGAGGGCGCGAATGAGAGCCAAAGGTTATTCTCCGGAGGTCATTGCTACCTTGTTGCGGGCGCGGCGTCGGTCTACGTCGCTAGCGTATGTCCGGGTCTGGCGTATTTTTGAGAGCTGGTGTGCGGCTCGCGAGTTGCGGCCTTTGCGGACCTCCGTTCCTCAGATCCTCTCCTTCTTGCAAGCAGGGGTGGACAAGGGCCTGGCGGCCAGTTCGTTGAGGGTCCAACTTGCAGCTCTTGCGTGTTTTCGAGGCAAGGTTCAGAGCCAGTTATTGGGGTCCCATGCAGACGTGAAGCGCTTCTTGCGAGCGGTGTTGCTTATGCGTCCTCCATGCAGGGCTTTAGTGCCCTCGTGGGACTTGAATTTGGTGTTGAGGTCTCTGGTGGCTTCGCCGTTTGAACCCTTGGCGCAAGCTTCGTTGAAGGACTTGACGTTGAAAATGGTGTTTCTGGTAGCGATCTCGTCAGCTCGCAGGATCTCGGAGTTGCAGGCTCTTTCGTGTAGGGAACCCTATCTGTCTTTCTCTGCCGACAAGGTGGTATTGCGACCGGTTCCCGCGTTTTTGCCTAAGGTAGTTTCGGCGTTTCACATGAATCAGGTGGTGTCTCTCCCGGTGTTTGCCAAGGAACGGGGCAAGCACGCGGATAACTCCTTACACGCGTTGGATGTCCGTCGAGCTCTTCGTCGGTATTTGAGGGAAACGGCGGCCTTCCATAAGTCCGATCGCCTATTTGTCGCATTTGGAGGTCCGCGCAAGGGGGAAGCGGCGTCTAAGTCTTCCATTTCCCGCTGGTTGAAAGAGGCGATTTCGTCGGCATACCTTTTACACGGCAGGATGGTTCCTGCCGGGCTTCGGGCTCACTCGACTAGGGCGCAGGCGGCGTCTTGGGCGGAAGTGAGCTTGGTACCGGCGGTGGATATTTGTCGGGCGGCGACGTGGTCGTCCTTGCACACCTTTGCTAAGCACTATCGTCTGGATGTGCAGGCGGCGTCGGATGTGCGGTTTGGGTCTTGGGTGCTTCAGGCTGGACTAGCGAGGCCCTCCCGTTGAGATTTACTACTCTGTTACATCCTCTATGGTTCCGGGACTGGACTAGAGGGACGCTAAGGAAGAGTAAATTAGACTTACCTGCTAATTGTTGTTCCTTGCGGAACTCTAGTCCAGTCCCGGATCCCTCCCTGTCTATCTGTTCTCGCTGCTAGCCAAGAAGGTACATTCATTATAGGAGTCTGCCAGGGTTTTTGTTCTCTATACTTTCGGTCAGAGCTCCTCTGCTTGCAGCACGCCTTAGTTTCCTTTCGGGGTCAAATCTTGGGGGTGAGCGGTGGCGCCTCTTGTTGCATGCGTTTTGCACAAGGGTCGCCACGGCCGTTCTGGTCCGCCTTCCCATAGGCGGGAGGTTGTTCTTACGCAATTGGAAAAAGGAAAAAAAAAAAAAAGAATTTTTGCTAGTAGTGGGAACTTTAGGGTCAGGATCCTTTTTTCCACTGTGTTGTTATATCTACTTATTTGTTGCTCTGCTTAGTATGCTTTGTCAATAGGTACTGATGTGTGGGCGGTCCTTGGGGCTGCATATAGCTGGATGATCAAAGAGATGAAGATGTTCAGTCTCCAAAGCTGCTGGTGGAGGTTCACAACTCTATGGTTCCGGGACTGGACTAGAGTTCCGCAAGGAAGAACAATTAGCAGGTGTCTAATTTACTCTTGTTCCTGGAGATAGCACAATTACTTACCTGTAACAGGTGATCTCTGGGAACAGCAGGAATAAGTCTTCACAACCCACCCACGTCCCCTAGGAGTTGTATCTCTCTATCTTTCCTTTCCTCTCTCTCTCTTTGTCTCAGCTTTAAAACTCGAACTGGAGAGAGGCGGTTGGGAAAGGCGGGAAGGCAGCGCGCAGACGCTGTGGGATGTTCCCAAAAGCTTTCTTACTGGACGCTGGGGAGCGTTCCCGCGCAGGCTCCATCGGTACCGACGATACCCATATGTGAAGACTTATTCCTGCTGTTCCCAGAGATCACCTGTTACAGGTAAGTAACTGTGCTTTCTCAGATCCATCCTTCTCACCACCACCATCACCACTCCTGAGGAATGCATCATCAAGGTGAAATCTGAAGTTAAATATCTGGGTATTATACTGGATCAGAAGCTGATCTTCCAGGCATAAATAAAGAGAACAACAAAGTCCATATACTACAAGTTGATAACACTAAAGAACCTCTGTCCCCTACTAACCCAGACCTATTCCGAACAGTATGCCAATATACCACAGCCTCCCCAAACAAGCTCTCCACCCTCTTCAAATGACCCAGAATGCTGCAGCAAGAATAATCCAAAGAGCCCCTCAACATGCACACATCACCCCTATACAGGGCCGGATTTACCTATACGCCAGTTACGCCGTGGCGTAGGGCCCACAGCTGGCAAGGGCCCACAAAAATTGAATACTGGCGTATAGGTAAATACTAGTATAGTTTAAAAAAAAAGCTGGCTGCTGCTGCCGCGGCAGCATGGACCGTCCCGCGGGGCCCCCTCTGAATCCCTCCCTCCCTCCGCGACGGCTGAGCCCCTCCGTGCCGGCTTTGAGAGGCGCGAAGGAAGAGTGTCTCCCTCGCGTCTCTTTAAGCCCGCAGGGGCTGATTAACAGAGACGCGAGGGAGACACTCTTCCTTCGCGCCTCTCAAAGCCGGCACGGAGGGAGGGAGGGATTCAGAGGGGGCCCCGCGGGACGGTCCATGCTGCCGCTTTTTTTTTGCTTTTTGAGACTCGAGAGTATGTAGCAGTTTTGGAAGCTCAATCTGGTTGTGATTCTGATCCCGTGGGGCTAGAGTTTCCCCGTGGGATCAGAACCCCGGCTACATCTGTGCGTCTGCACAGAAGGTCGGGCCATCGATGTCAGAATCGCACCCAAACAGTTTTTAGAGCTTACCCGTGTCATTCTCTGAATGGTGGTGAGTGTTTAAACTGATATATTTATTTTGTAGTTATGATGTTTTTATGGTTTATATTTTACCAATTATGCACTTCTACTATTCCTTGACACAGGCGTTCTTTGTCATGTCTGTTCTTAATAGATTAACTTTGATTCCTTTTTTTATATATGTCATTTTTTGTATTTTAATTATTTGCTATTTATTGGTTGTATATCATTGAATCCACACTTTTTTAATATAATTGTTTTATAATAAGTATTTAGATTATCATATGAGTTTGGCTTTTAACACATACATTTATATTTATTTATTTGTCCATATGTGATGATCATCTTTTACATATACTTTTTATATTTATTTATTGTTTTGCTATGGTTTTGTTATGTTTTAATGATAACCCATGTTGTATTATGGGCCCGATTCTGCAAGGCAATTAGCAATGGGGAGTGGGGTGTCTGTGTGTATGGGGCAGGGGTAGGGCATGCACATGTTTGTGAGTGTGTGTGTGTTTTCGGTGCAAGGGTAGTGTATGTGTATGTGTTCGGGATTGAGGTATTTTTGTACTGGTATGCAGGTAGTGCAGAGGTGGAGTGCCTGTGTGCATGTATATGTGTGTGTATGATGCAGGATGGGGTATCTATATGCATATGTGCATGTATGTGGTGTAAGGATGTGTGTGTATGACCTGATGCATTCTGTGTTCATAGGCATAACTTTGTTTGTACAGGCACAAATAAAACTATGCACACTGACAGATAGACAGATGGGTTGACCCTCAACAATAGGTGATTTTGCCTAATGTAAAACACACCTAATAAAATAGGATCAAGAAAGTCTGGGGGAAATCCATACTGATTTATTTCTATTGACTCTACTCCAATCTCACATGGATGCTAACAATTTATTATGGTGACTTTCAATGTGAATTCTAAAAACTTGGGGATACCACAGAATGAAACCATTAATGAGTTACAAGAGAAATTAGATAAATGTCCTAGACATCACCCTATACCATCTAATGTTTTGGTTAATTTAATCAGAAATTCTTTGAAGAATAATTATTTTTTTTATCGCAAAATCAATTTTATTTGCAAAATTTCTGTACTGAAATAGAAGCATCATTTGCCCTTCTCTGACTAACTTGTATATTGAGCACTTTTAAGAAACTGACATAATATATTCACCTTTTTTGGACTATATATACTTATAGACACAGTTTATTGATAACGTATTTGTTTTATGAATTGGGACAAAAAGTCAATTAAGACTATTTGCAATTTGAGATTAATTATAGTAGAGAAAAGACACATTTCTATATGTTAAGTGAGGCCAGCCCCATAATGTGGTTACTGCCCAAGCAACAAGGTTTTAAGCCAGCAAAGGAAGCAGTAACGTGGAGCTGGGGGAGGGGGGGCAGGGGATAGAAAACAAAGGGAGCAAGGCAGAGGCACACAGGGAGAAAATGATATAGCCATGGAGGGGGAATGACAGCAGGAAGTAGAAGGGTAATATAAGTTGAAGGAGCAGAAGAGAAGCCATTCTCAGACAAAACAATAATTAAATGGAGATGCAATGGTTGGGTAAAAGAGGGATGTTCTGGAACCAGCTATTCCCAGTCCTGAAGAACTTGGCTATGAGAATGCAAGCCCGCAATTACCTAATCTTGCATCTTGGGGGCAATGAGATGGTAAGAGTAAAAAACAATGATTTAATTATCACGGTCAAAAAGAAATTGCAAGGCTGAAGAGTAATTGGAGACAGGGCCGGATTTACCTATACGCCATGTACGCCATGGCGTAGGGCCCACAGCTGGCAAGGGCCCACAAAAATGGAAGCCCCCGCGGGTCAGTCCATGCTGCCGCGGCAGCAGAGGGGGCCCCGCGGCAGCAGCCAGCAGGTTTTTTTTTTAAATTAAATTTTGCTTTAGGCCGACGGGGGGGGGGGGGGGGGTAGGAATGGTAATGGGCTATTGGGGGGGCTGGGGCTGGGACAGGAAATGGGCTGGGGGGGTTAAGGCGGGAGGTGGGCTGATGAGGTTAGGACTGGTAATGGGCTGGTGGGGGGGTTAGAACTGGTAATGGGCTTTGGGGGGGCTTAAGACTGGTAATGGGCTGTGGGCTGATGGGGGCTGTCTGGTAATGGGCTATGGGGGGGCTAGGACTGGAAATGGGCTGGGGGGGTTAAGACTGGAGGTGGGCTGATGGGGTTAGGACTGGTAATGGGCTGTGGGCTGTTGGGGGGGTTTAGAACTGGTAATGAGCTTTGGGGGGGTTAAGACTGGTGGGCTGTGGGCTGATGGGGGCTGTCTGGTAATGGGCTATGGGGGGGCTAGGACTGGAAAGGGGCTGGGGGGGTTAAGACTGGAGGTGGGCTGATGGGGTTAGGACTGGTAATGGGCTGTGGGCTGATGGGGGGGTTAGGACTGGCAATGGGCTATGGGGGGCTGACTGGAAATGGGTTGATGGGGTTAGGACTGGAAGTGGGCTGATGGGGGGTTAGGACTGGTAATGGGTTATAGGAGGGGCTTAAACTGAAAATGGGGTGATGGGGGGTTAGGACTGTAAGTGGGTTGATGGGGGGCTAGGACTAGTATTGGGTTGGGGGGTTGCTAGGACTGGAAATGGTCTGATGGGTGGCTAGGACTGGAAATGGGCTGATGCAGGGACTAGAAGGGAATGGATGCTGGGTGAGGCTGGAACTAGAAGGGAGCTGATGTTGGGGGAGGATTAGAATGGGATGGGGCTGGAAGAGTAAAATGGGGAAGGGAAAATATTTTGTGTGGGAGGGATAAAAAATCTACAATTGGCCGGGTATTGGGAGAGTAAGTGGGGATTGAGGATGGAGGGGTAAAATTTGAGTGGATGAAATAGGAATGAGGAAAGAGCAAAAGGAGAAAGATTAGTATGTTAAAGCAGATGTAGAGAGAGAATGGAAAAAAACTAGAAGAGAGAAGAAAGGACAAATGGACAGCAGACGATGGAGAGTTAGCAGAAGACACAAAGAAACCAGAAGAAAGTGGCTGGAGCAATTGCAGCTGAAAAAAATGCACAAAAGGTAGAAAAATATCTCTTTATTTTGAATTTATTAATTGGAATATGTCAGCTCTGGTAAATGTGCATCATTAACGTCTGCGCTTTGTTTAGTACAAGAGCAAATTAATGTATAGTTTTATTTCTACAGTGTTGTACATTCCAAGTTTGGCTTTTGGGATTCCCAGTTTAATTATTGTCTTCCTGTTTCTAAATTGTGATTACTTGTTTGGTGATGGTCTATGTTCTGCATGTGTAACTGAGCTGAGGTGTTCTGTTTATATAATTCCTATTTGACATTGCCACTTGTTCTCTTTCCCCAGTAGGTCATGTTCTCTGAAATGTATTGGTTTAATATTTGCAGTGTTGCCTTTTGATTGGTAGAGTATGGTGCTTTGTGAGTCCTGGTAGTACTGTTAGGATACGGCGGGTTTGCTATGGGTTCTAAATGGGCAGTGTTTGTAGTAGTTCCTAATGTGTCTGGCAGTTGGCACTGGATTATATTAATGTAGAAATCTTTTAGTCTTTCTTTATCCATACACTCATTAAGAGGCACGTTTACTAAAAGTTAGTATATGGTAACATTATGCAAATATTTATGCAAATGAGGCCCCTTATGCAAATGAGGCCCCGCACCCCCCTTGGGCCGCCCCTGCTGGGGGCCCACAATTTTTTTTGGCGTAGGGCCTCACTCAAGGTAAATCCGGCCCTGCCCCTATACCCTGTACCTCCACTGGCTTCCGATACAATCGAGAATACATTAGAAAGTACTCATCATAATATACAAAATCAAACAACGGTTCTGCAACCTGCCTACAACCCCTTCTTTCAAGGCCCAAGAATGATCAACTACGTAGGCAGGCCACATCAAATCTTCTATCTATCCAAACCCTAAAGAGCAGACAGTCCACATACAATCGAGCACTCTCCGTTTTCGCCTCCACCCCTGCAGAGCTAAGAAAATGCACAGACCTGAAGATGCGCACCTATTCCAGGACTTTTTTAATACCACTATGTCACTGGATTTGCAGCTCGGCTGTAACTCAGAGCAGCCCATTACCTAATTGCCCAATCAGTTTCTTTTGCCCGCTTCAGGATAAATGTAGATAGTTCCATCGCATGTAATCATAAGTGCAATGGATATAAATTGAAGCTTAAGTTATATGTTAAAGTTTTAGTTACTTTATATGTTGACCCGGTGAAAAGCGGGATATAAATACAGTTAAATAAATAAATAAATAAAATAAATGTTAACTTGTGTTGAGTTCAGTATTAAATAGTGTGTACAAGGGTACCCTGTATAAGTTTGATTTTATGTAAACCGCTTTGAATTGTAGAAAGGCGGTCCAAAAATACATTTAAATAAATAAATAAAGATAGTTCCAAGCCTGCCAGTATAATAAAAAATCCCAGGCTGGGAGGCTGAACTTGCGTCTTAAATCAGAGAAAAGTATGACATTCTCTTCTGCATCGAGAAGTTGCAAAGTTGCTGCAATCCCACCACCTCCCAGCTACGAAATGCTTTAGACATATTTCCCACCAGGTAATCGGGGTTACCATGAAATGGCAGCATACCCAAGCAGTCAAAATTCTGGTTGAATCTCCGACACAAAGCCTTCCAGGCCCCCCCCGTGTGGAGTGGACCAGCAGACTAATCAGAGATGTCCAATGTGGTTGAGCTCGCGGAACGTGCAAACATACCATAAGTGGTATGTCCCAAATAACTCACTTTCGAGGAGCAGTGATGTGCATTCCAACATTTGGTATAACCAGACTTGCAAATGTCGCAAGAGGCAAACTAGATTGTATTCAGCCAGACTCTGCATACCCAAGCCCTCTACATCTGGATTACCCTGCAGCCACGCAAAGGCAATCCGGAGCCGACAGTCCTTCCATAAAAATCTGCTCACCTGTTGCTGCCATGACCGTAAATCTTTTTGTAGAAATCACAGGGGCAACTCCTGTAATAAATAAAGCCAGCAGGGTAACAGAGTCATCTTATGTAGGGCTACTATACCTAAAAGGGAAGGCGGTAAGAGATGCCACCATTGCAGTTGTTCCCACTCCCGCTGCAAAAGCACTGTCACATTCAAGCCGTATAGCTGAGCTGGATCAACTGGTAACTGAGCCCCCAGGTATTTGAAATGGTGGGTTGTCCACTTCAGTGGGAACATGCAGTCCCAATGGTACACTAGTTGTGGGTCCAGAGACAAAGCCTATGACTTCTCCACATTTAACTTCAATCCGGAGCATGTTTCAAAGCATTGGAAGATATCCAGAAGGTGGGGAAGTGATGTCTGTGGAGAGCTGATGTGAATCAAAATATCATCCACATATGCAGCTATTTTAAAAACCTCCCTACCAATCTCAACTCCTGTAACCATTGGATCGGCCTGCAACATCTGAAGCAGGGGTTCGAGAAAAAATCAAAAAGAGGAGGGGAGATAGTGGACATCCCTGACATGTACCTCTGCCCAGTGTGAATACTTCAGATGTTTGCCCATTTGCCACAACCGCCACATGTGGGAACAAGTACAAAATCAAAGCGCCTGCAGGAAGAAACCCTCAAATCCCATATGGCCTAATATCCCAAATAAAAAGTCCCAATTGACCAGATCGAACACCTTTTCAGCGTCAAAACTTACCAGCATCAAATCCTAGCCCCTTCCCTGGCTCGCCTCAACTGAGGCAATCACCTATCTCAGGTTAAAGACCAGATGCTGGCCTGGCACAAAACCCACTTGGCTCTCTTCTATCAAAGATGGCATCAAGCCAGCCAAACTGGTCGCCAAAATCTTTGCCGGAAGCTTATTATCACAATTCAAAAACGAGATAGATAAGTACAAAGATGTGAGCCAGGGACCCACCCTGGTTTTGGCAACACTATGATGTGTGTCGTGTTGGTGTCAAAGTGGAAGGTCTGTTGTTGAATTAAATCTGTAAAGAGGCATTGTGGAGGCGTCAGCAAGCAACCCCGCAGCAGTAGATAAAACTCATTGCTGAAGCCATCTTGACTTGGGGCTTTATATAGCTTAGACCAGAGGTATCCAACAGACGGCCCGCAGGCCAGAGTCCGGCCTGCCAGGCATTTCTGTCCGGCCCGAGATGCACTCATGAGTTTTTGTCTAGGTCGGACGTACAGGGTATGCGCACCCCTATTTGGAAAGGCTTGGAACTGAAAAAAAAGTTTGCTGGCGATTGTAGTGCGCACGCCCCCCCCCCCCCTTAGTGCTGCCGGCCCGGCCTGATCCAGCCAACCTCCGCTTCCTTCTTGTATTCTGAAGTACTTTCAATCGGTGCACGGCCCTTGAAAAGCCAGTTTTCTGCTCTGGCCGCGAGATCGGGAGCAGCCAGAGCAAAAAAACGGCTTTTCTTACTCAGTCCGCGAACGCGATCCCCTGTGCAGCCGCTGCTTCTGCTTTTCATAGAGCAGCGGCTGCAATACAGTTAAGTTGAAGAGGTAAAGAAACCTGTTAGAAGCCCTCCGGTCGTCCTAGGAAACTCCTTCTGCAGCGGCCCAGGAAGTGATGTCAGAGGGGGGCGAGTGCTGCAGAAGGAGTTTCCTCGAGGAAATGATAATGGTATTGGACTGTTATTCCCAGGGGTTGAACTCCTGCATTGATTGGAGGGTTTGTATATGACGTATGATGGTTCCATTGGTGACTGCTTTAAGAATTAAGTAGGTGGTGCTGATTTGGCTATATTTATGCTGGGGCAGTGCCTGTGAGTTTGAAAGTTACGGCGTTGGAAAGGGAGAGGCCATGACACTCGGAAAAAGGTTTAAGTATTCCGGTGGAGAGGCATGAGATATGAGGTTTAAGAACGCCAGATGGGTGAGATGAATCTGTTCTTAGATATTGTAAAGGTGGTGGTTTAGAAATCATGGTATGTAAGCTAAAGCAACGATTTTATGTGGTTTTATTATTATAGTTCCATTCCCCTGAAGCAGCAGAGGTGAAACGCTGAAGGGACGTCCGAGCGGGCGTCGGGGCTGATTTCTCTGATTTGAGTGATGGAAGCTTGATGTTAAAGAAGAATTTTTAACATATAACAATAGTTTGAATGAAATGTTTTATAAGATGGAATGTTATCATATGATCATATTATGGTGAAAATGTCTTTGGTTATGGCATCCACTTTTTGATATAGGAAAAGTTATTGCAGACCGTTGATATGTTAAACTCAGAAAGAACACCTGAACCCACTTATGTGGTCATTGGTACTTTTTGTAGTTTTCTGAGGTTTTCCTTTTCCATGTATGATTTGCTGGTACTTTTTGTAGTTTTCAGGAGGTTTTCCTTTTCCATGTATGATTTGCTAAA
The DNA here is from genome assembly GCA_033557465.1 of Ichthyophis bannanicus. Lineage (NCBI taxonomy): Eukaryota > Metazoa > Chordata > Amphibia > Gymnophiona > Ichthyophiidae > Ichthyophis > Ichthyophis bannanicus. The sequence goes on from CM066031.1 coordinate 1,901,867,895, forward strand.
TGAAGAATACTATGACAAGGTGAGAAAATAGAGCTGTTCTCTATAAACATGAAGTATCATATAGAAGCTCTGATAAGGATACGAGTTAATGTTGTATGATAACTGATGGGACACCGGCCATGACAGGGAAACAGAATGGCTTTGTGGCCTTATTGGCAAAATCTGTGCCTCGGGAAATCATCACACACCACTGTATTATTCATCAAGAAAATTTATGCCCTAAGATCCTTGAAACGAAGCATGTGATGGAAAAAGTTGTATCAGCTGTTAACTTAATCCGTTCAAGAGGCCTCAATCACAGGGAGCTTAAAGCGTTTCTTGAAGAAGTGGGCTGCGATCACAATGATGTGGTATACTTCTGCCAGGTTCGGTGGCTGAGCAGGGTAGCCACCTTATCCAGGTTCTGGAGTTTATGCAATGAAATAAAGACCTTTATGACTAAGAAAGAGAAAGATGCAAGATTTCTGGATGATAACATATGGTTAAATGACTTGGCGTTTCTGGTGGACATGACCAACTACATGGCTGAATTAAATGTCAGACTTCAAGGAAAGGATCAGCTGGTTCACAAACTGTACGAACATGTTGTTACATTTGTTCAGAAGTTGGAGCTAATTCAGACTCATTTGGTTGAGAAGAAATTTGTACATTTCACAGTCCTTTCTACTAGACCTGCAGACACAGTGCAACACGAGAAGTACTCTGAAATAGTTGCCAAACCAGCTAATGACTTCAGACACAGATTCGAAGATTTCAGAAAACATTCTGACATGATAAAACTGATGAGTAATCCATTTGAAGTTGATCCTACAGGCGCTGCTGATAAATATCAAATGGATCTTATTGACATTCGAAATGACAGTGACTTGAAGAGAGCTTTCACTGAACATGATCTGCTGATCTTTTACAGTCGTTACGTTTCATCACACAGATAACCCAATCTATCACAGGATGCAAAGAAATTTGTTGCTCTGTTTGGTAGCACCTACTGCTGTGAGCAATTGTTTTCAAGAATGAAGAACACAAAAACAAACTCAAGGTCTCTGCTTAGCAATGAACACTTGATAGCGTCATTGCGTGTTGCGACTTCTACTGTTGGAGGAGACATAATTATTTATGCAAACAGAAACAATGTCAGATTTCACACTAAAGTGATTAGCTCACGAGGGACTATAGTTCAATAGTGCTGTAATAAAATTTATTTTGTGTTTTACTTGTGATAGTGCTGCTCTGGCCCGCAACCTCTTTTAAAAATTGCCCATGTGGCCCTGCAAGCTAAAAGGTTGGACACCCCTGGCTTAGACCATAAAAGAGCTCCCTCAATTTCAGCCTCTGAAATGGGCCAGTTCAGCACTTCTAGTGATAGAACCTGTAGATCCACCCCTCGCAAACAATCCAACTGTCTCAAATTTCATCTCATCCCAGTTGCATTCAAACCTTCATAAAAACAGCAGAAGAATGCCAGTATTTGTCCATCCTCTGAGACCACATGCGTGCCATCGTGAAGCACCAACACCCTACTCGGACCCTGCCACCATTTCACTAAAGAGGAGAGCAGCCGACCCGCACAGTTGCCGTATCTGTGCAGCTTGTTCTGATAGTCCAGCTCTCTGATGTAACAAGGTGGGAATCAATCTGTGCAGCCACTATCTTTTCCCTCTATTTAGCCGAGTGGTGGCGACCCAGGTCTCTACTCGCCCCCCATATCAGATGCATTAACTGCAATTTGCAGGTATCCAGGCACTTCCAGCAGCTATACTCATAGCTCATTATCTCTCCCCACAAAACTGCCGTGGCCGTTTCCTAAAAGAGCAATGGGTTCCCCCGATGCTCTACATTGGTGCTCACATACATATCTCATTTCTCTGTTAGGTATCGGGCAAAAGTCGTATCCTGATAAAGAAGGACAGGGAACCGCCATCCTCCACCACCATGCGCACCCCCCTTACATTCCAAAACAATCCACACTGTGGGATAAGCTGAAATAACAGACACACCAATAACTGCTTCTCGCACTTTGTTAACAGCGGTTGATGGCATCAAGGAATAGTCAATGCGGCCACAGGTGGCCAACCATTACTACCGACACCTGGGCCTTCCAGGTGGTCAAGGAGGGCTATCTCCTCCAATTGGAGCAGACTCCCCCCTCATTCTTCCCGGGGGGGGGGCTCACTAGGACTCCTCTCCACCAGATCTTGCTACTGCAGGAGCTCTCAGGCCTTCTTGAGAACAAGGCGGTGGAACCCATACCCCCCCACACACCTCTGGGACAGAGGGTTCTACTCCCGGTACTTCCTTGTATCAAAAAGAACAGGGGGCCTAAGGCCCTTCCTAGACCTGTGGGACCTGAACGGGTTCCTGGTGAGGGAGAAGTTCAAGATGCTTTCCTTTGGGATGTTGCTGCCATACCTCCTGCAGGGAGACTGGCTGTACTCCTTGGACTTAAAGGATGCATATACACAGTGTGCACCCCATCCCAGCCACAGGCAATACATCAGGTTAATAGTGGGGGGTGCCCACTACCAATACAGGGTCCTACCCTTTGGCCTGGCCTCTGCCCCAGTGGTCTTCACCAAGTGCCTAGCGGTGATGAGGCCCACCTCCACTTTCAAGGAGCCTTCATCTTCCCTTACCTGGACTACTGGCTCATCAGAGGGGGCTCAGCTGCTGAGATGCAGAAACCCATGGCCCTCACCATCAGCTTTCTACAACATATGGGGTTTGTCATAAACCACCCCAAGTCTTACCTCCTCCCGACGCAGTGTCTGGAGTTCATAGGAGCACAGCTAGACACCCTCCAGGCCAGAGCCGACCTCCTCAGGGAGCTGGCCACAGACGTACAACACAGATGCACTGTGTCTGCTTGCCTCCTACTACGCATGCTGGGCCACATGGCATCCACGGTCCATGTCACCCCGAACACATGAGGATGGCCCAATGGTGCCTCCACTCCCTGTGGACCCAGGTGCTGCAGGACAGGGTGACAGTGACCCGTCAGTTTGCGGACTCCCTCTGCTGGTGGCAGGCTCCGCAGCAACTCCAGTTGGGGATGTCCTTCCAGGCTCCTGATCCCCAGAGGGTCCTCACCACAGACACCTCCCTGCTGGGTTGGGATGCACACTGCGAAGATAACTGCACCCAGGGCAGCTGGTCACAGTCAAAGAGCCAACTGCAGATCAACCTGCTGGAGCTTCGGGTCATATTCCTGTCTCTCTGAGCCTTTCGCTACTGCCTGCAGCACTACTACTACTACGCATTTGTATAGCGCTACAAATCGTACGCAGCGCTGCATAGACAAGTAAGAGACAGTCTCTGCTTATCAGAGCTTACAATCTAGTCAAGATAGACAACACAGAAGGTGTAGAGAGGGATAAAACAAGGGGGAAAAGTAAAGAAACGAGATCAGGTGAGTCAAGATCCAAAAGCAGCAGCGAAGAGGTGAGTTTTCAGCCTTGATTTGAAAAGGGTCAGAGAAGGTGCCTGGCGTACAGACTCAGGTAGTTTGTTCCAGGCGTAAGGTGCAGCAAGATGAAAGGAGCGAAGTCTGGAGTTAGGAATAGAAGAGAAGGGCACAGATAGAAGCAGTTTGCCAGAAGAGCGGAGTTCCCAAGGGGAAGTTGGGGCGGTGTAAGGAGAGATAAAAGAAGAAAGGTAGTGAGGAGTTGCAGAGTGAATGCATTTATAGGTCAGCAGGAGAAGTTTGAACTGAATGCAGAAACGGATAGGGAGATGTGTCAAACAAGTCAGTGCTGGTCCAAACAGACAATCAGGTGGCAATGTTCTATGTGAACAAGCAAGGGGGCACAGGGTCCTATGCCCTCTGTAATGGAATGCTCCTGCAGGCGGTGTATCTGCCGGGCCCGCTCAATGCCTCAGCGGACAAGCTACTACTAGTACTACTATTTAACACTTATATAGCGCCACGCACGCAGCGCTGTACAGACGTGAATGCAAGAGACAATCCCTGCTCATCCGAACTTATAATCTAATCATAACAACAGAAATACACACAGAGTAATAATCTAGTTAGGGCAAAGCCAGATTGTCTGTCTCCCAAAATTACTATTAGTACTACTGCACATTTACTACATACACAGTATAAATAAGTATATACCTTACAATTACACCAAGAGTACATTACAACACATCAGGGTTACATTACAGGTGAGCTGGGCATCATGGGGTACATTACATTACATCAGGGATACATATAATGTATGCTTACATGATGATGTGGAGGCTGAGTCGGTGGAGGCGGAGTGGCCATGAGCACTCATGCTTCGTTGGGGTCATGGAGGCTGGAATGGAACCTTTTTTCCTTTTCCCTTACGTTGGAGTACGTCCGCAAGGGAGAAAGCCGGCCCCGCCACCGTGCCACGCCCAAGGGCCACGCCAAATGGCCCTTTGGCATGGCCCTTAGGCACGGGCCCGCCAGGCGTGGCAACGCCTGCCAGTTCCTGCTTTTGAATGGAGCCTGTTGTGCCCCAATTGGGCCTTGGTGGGGGGAGCGGGAGGGGAGAGCAGCTCCCACTTCCTCCCCCGATGTCCGATCGGCAGCGTGGTAAGAGAGGGTCTGAGTCCTGCCGGTTCCTGCTTTTCATTGGAGCCTGTTGCGCCCCGATTGGGCCTTGGTGGGGGGAGCGGGAGGGGCAAGCAGCTCCCGCTTCCTCCCCCGATGTCCGATCGGCAGCGTGGTAAGAGAGTAGGGTCCTCTAGCCACACGAGTGACTGCTGGACGCAAGTTGGCCTCTCGGCTGTTTCGGCTCTGGGGGTTTCCACTGATGCACCTCTTCACGAATCCAACCAACACTCAGCTGCCCTGCTTCTGCTTCTGCCATCCGCACCCCTCACGGGTGGCAATGGATACGTTCCTCTTCCCATGACAGCGGGCCTTCTCTATTCCTTCCCACCCATGCTGCTAATTGCCAAGACCCGTTTCAAAGCTCAGCACAATGGGGCATCGCTGATATTGATTGCCCCCCGTTGACCCAGGCAATGGTGGTTCCTGCTGCTCCTCTGCTTGTCCTTGGTGGCCCCGGTCCCCCTGGGGAGTTCCCCGGGGTTATTGTCACAGGAGGAGGGCTCGCTCCTAAAGCCTAACCTGGGATCTCTGTCCTAACTGCTTGGCTGCTGAAAGGGTAGTCCTGGCCCCATTCAGTCTTTCAGGGAAGGTAGAGGTGGTCCTCTTGGCCTCCTGTAGGGTCTCCATGAGACAGGCCTATGCCTTCAAATGGTGCAGATTCGCATTGTAGCACACAGAACAGCAAGTCAAGCCATTCTCATGCTCTGTCCAGCTTGAACTGCAATATCTGCTCCACCAGTCGTAGGCAAGACTGAAGTCCAACTTGGTCAGGGTGCACCTGAGTGCTGTAGCGGCGCACCACCACCTTATCGAGGACAAGCTCCGCCCTGTCCAGCATCTCATAACCCGCTTCGTGCGGGGGCCTCCTGTTAGCCAAGCCTCCCATCTACCCCCCTGCAACAGAATGGGACCTCAATGTGGTGCTATCCAAGCTCACCGGACTGCCGTTCGAGCCCCTGGCTAACTGCCACCTATGGCACCTCTCATAGAAAGTCATCTTCCTAGTGGTGCTCACGTCCGCACGCATGGTCAGCAAGCTTTAGATGTTAGTGATGTATCCGCCATACACAAGGGTTATATAAGAACAGGGTGGTGCTCCATACACACCCCAAGATTCTTCCCAAGGTGATGTTCCCATTCCACCTCAATCAAGAGGTGGTGCTCCCCACTGTCTTTCCCCAGCCTCACGCCAGTAGGGTGGAGACCATCCTTCATACCCTGGACTGTAAGAGGGCCCTGTCCTTCTACCTTAAACGTACCCAGGGTCACCGCAAAGCCTCTCAGCTTTTCCTCTCCTATGACCCCAGCTGGCTGGGGGAGGCGGTGACCAAGTGAGCTCTGTCTACTTGGGTGGTGGACTGCATTGCCCTTGCCTATGATAAGGCTGGGCTCTTTCTGAAGTGCTGGATCACAGCGCACAGCATCAGGGCCATGGCGGCATCTATGGCAAATCTGTGTTCTGTCCCTCTGTTGGACATCTGCCTGGCCGCCACCTGGTTTTCAGTCCATACTTTTGCAGCTCATTACTGCTTAGAGACGGAGTTCCAATGGGACAGTGCCTTTGGCCAGGCCGTACTCCGTCATCTGTTCGGGGTGTAGGCAACCCCGCCCTCCAATCCTTCTGTGTTCACGCTACCAGAGTGCTGGTTCTCACTGGACACTTGGGTCTCTTGGGAGTCTTTTCCTTAAGACTCAATTGCTGCTGTTCACGGCTCACCTTTTTCTGGTCACCCATGGCATTTCTACAGGTTTTTGGTAGCCTGTAGCTAGGGAGTCCCATATATGAGGACTGACTTCCTGCTTGTTCCCAGAGAAAGCGTAGTTACTCACCTGTAACAGGTATTCTCTGGTGGCAGCAGGAATCGGTCTTCACAACCCTTCCTCCTCACCATGGAGTTGCTTCTTTATTGTTCTGCCATCTTTAGCTATGTCATTTGACTGAGGCAGCTTTGGGCAAGAAGGGGACCATGCATACATGGTTTATCTCCCAAAGACTTTCTTTGAAAGCTGGGGAGAAGCTTACGTGTGGATTCCGTCACATTGGTGTCACCCATAGGTGAGGAATGATTCTTGCTGTCCCTGGAGAACACTTGTTACAGGTGAGTAACTACGCCTTATGCACCTTGCAAAGTACAACTCAAACTACACTTACACGATGCAGGGTACCACATTAGGAATCACTACCCAGGAAAAAGATTTAGATGTCATCGTGGATAATAAGAACATGTTGTTGTTGTTAAGTGCTGTCGAGTCGGAGTCGACTCATGGCGACCCTCTGGATAGCTATCCTAAATTGTGTTCGGTCTTCAGTAAGGCGGCTCATTGTTGACAGACTGGTACCCGTAGCTGCTGTTATTGTATCGATCAATCTCATTGCTGGCCTTCCTCTTTTGCGTTTACCTTCTATCTTGCCAAGCATGATGTCTTTCTCTAATGATCTCTCTCTTCTCATGATGTGTCCAAAGTATGAAAGTCGAAGTCTTGTCATCTGAGCTTCTAAAGAAAGCTTAGGTTTGATCTCCTCTAGTACCGACTGGTTTGTTCTTTGGGCACTTCATGGTATACACAGTATTCGCCGCCAGCACCATAATTCAAAGGCATCAATTTTCTTCCTGTCTGTCTTTTTCACTGTCCAGCTTTCACATCCATATGATGTTATTGAAAATAAGAACATAAGATATGCCTTACTGGGTCAGACCAAGGTCCATTAAGCCCAGTATCCTGTTTCCAACAGTGGCCAATCTAGGTCATACGTACCTAGCAGTTTCCCCAAAAGACACAGGTTCCACAATGCTTGCATTGCATCAAGCATTGATATCCTGGGTCCCTTTTTAATAATGGTTTATGCACCTTTCCTCCAGGAACTTGTCCAAACCTTTTTTAAACCCAGCTACACTAACAGCCTTTACTACATCCTCCGGTAACAAAGTCCAGAGTTTGATTACACGGTGAGTGAAAAAATATTTTTTCTTATTTGTCTTAAATAGTTTACCCTGTAGCTTCATTGCATGTCCCCTAGTCTTTCTATATTCGGATAACGTAAACAATCGATCTACGTTTACCCATTCCACTCCATTCATTAATTTATAGACCTCTATCATATCTCCCCTTAGCCGTCTCTTTTCCAGGTTGAAGAGCCCTAACCTTTTTAGCCTCTCTTCATAGGAGTAGCCTTCCATCCCCTTTACCATTTTGGTGGCTCTTCTCTGTACCTTTTCTAATAACGCTATGTGGTTTTTAAGATACGGCGACCAGAATTGCACAAAATATTCAAGGTGCGGTCTCACCATGGAATGATACAGAGGCATTATAATATCCTTTGTTTTATTTTCCATTTCTTTCCTTATGATACCTAGCCTTCTATTTGCTGACTTGGCCGCCGCTGCACACTGGGCGGAGGGTTTTAACATGTTATCCACGATGACGCCTAAATTTTTTTCCTGGGTGGTGGTTCCCAATGTGAAACCTTGCATCGTGTAACCATAGTTTGGGATGTTCTTTCCTAGGTGCATAATGTTGCACTTGTCCACATTAAATTTCATCTGCCATTTGGATGCCCAGTCTTCCAATTTATCAAGATCCTCTTGCAATTTTCCACAATCCTCTTGGGTTTTAACAACTTTAAATAGTTTTGTATCATCTGCAAATTTGATAGCCTCACTAGTTATTCCCTTTTCCAGGTCATTTATGAATATGTCAAAAAGCAGCGGACCCAGCACAGATCCTTGGGGTACTCCACTATTCACCTTTTTCCATTGGGAAAATTGACCATTTAGCCCTACCTTCTGCTTTCTATCTTTTAACCAGTTCCTGATCCACAATAGTACACTGCCTCCTATCCCATGACTTTTTAGTTTTGCCAAAAGTCTCTGATGAGGGACCTTGTCAAAGGCTTTCTGAAAGTTCAGATATAACCATATCAACCGACTCACCTTTGTCTACCTGTTTATACACACCTTCAAATAAACATATCAGATTAGTAAGACAAGATCTTCCTTGCCTAAACCCATGTTGGCTGTCTCCCATTAGGCTATGACTATATGCTGAGTAATTTTGTTCTTTATGATGGTTTCTACCATTTTTCCCAGTACTGACGTCAGGCTTACTGGTCTGTAGTTTCCGGGATCACCCCTGGAACCCTTTTTAAAAACTGGCGTTACATTGGTGATCTTCCAATCTTCAGGTATTACAGATGATTTTAATGATAGTTCACAGATTACTAATAGCAGGTTTGCAATCTCATATTTCAGTTCTTTCAACACCCTTGGATGAATACCATCCTGTCCAGGTGATTTGCTGCTCTTCAGTTTGTCATATAGTTGTAATTCATCTTCTCGGTGTAGCGATATTTCTTTCAATTCTTCTGCAGTTTCACCTTTAAATACTATTTCAGTCATGAGTAACATCCCTACATCTTCCTCAGTAAAGACTGAAGCATAGAATTCATTCAGTCTCTCCGCTATAGCCTTGTCCCCTCTTACTGACCCTTTTACCCCTCTATCTTCTAATGGTCCAACTGACTCACAGGTTTTTTGCTACGAATGTACTTGACAAAGTCTTTATTACACGTTTTTGCTTCTGTAGCAAGTTTCTTCTCAAATTCTCTCTTTGCCTGCCTTATCAATGCCTTGCATTTAACTTTTTGTCGGAGTAAACACACAAAAGTGGGAGGAATTAAATCCTTCCTCTCGCTGTGGTCTCTCTTAATAATTTCAAAAGCAGTGTATCAAGTTAAAACACTTAGCTGAAACTTTTTCCCGAGCTGAGAAACACCACAGAGTCCATAAGCAACGACGTGGCACGTTTTGGGTCTGAGGAAACAACCCTGCATCAGGTTGAAAAAGATCCTGTAGTTATAAGAGCTTCAATGTCCGTAGAACAGAGCTATTCAACTTAGAAAGGAAACTGGCATCTGACGTAGATGCTGACGAGGCAAGAGAAATAGCTACTCCAGAGGATGCTCGTTTTTTTGTTCACCAGCCAATTGGATGGGAAAAGACCCTACGAGTTAAGGGAACTTCCGAATCTGATTGGTTGACTTTTGAAAGTTAGTAAGCTCACCCGAGTGGTGATTCTACAATAAGGGACTATTGCAGAATTCCATACAAGACAAAACATGCGGACAATTCATTATTTTTCTCAGATTGATTCATCATCTGATGAATCTCTACAATCTAGTCCTTCTAAATGGATTCCGCCTGGAGCTATTGATACAACGTTGTCTACCTATCAAGATCTGGTTTTACAAGAAGTGAGTACTATGGAAAAACTTCTTTTCGGTCTTACCCTAATTTAACCCGAAAGCATTTTGAGGCCATAAAGCAGCTGTCGCAGGCTGATCTTGTTATTAGACGTGCTGACAAGGGTGGTGCGGTGGTAGTTTTATCATCTGCTCAATATCAACGTGAGATAGATACCCATTTGATTAATCGGAAGTACTATAAACCTGTGGATATTGACCCTACACCGAGTTTGATGGACCGTATTATATTCCTGATGTCAGAAGCTCTTGAGAGAAACTGGATCATTAAACGTGAGTTTAATTTTTTGGTAAATAAACACCCCAGAATCCCTGTGTTCTGTCTAGTTCCCAACATCCATAAATCTTTGGAGAATCCACCAGGGCGGCCGATTGTATCATGCCGTGATTCTTTTTTAGAACCGCTATCCAAACACTGTGACATTTTTTTACAATCTGCAGCAGCAAAGGTGTCTTCTTACATTCGTGATACCGGTGATTTTTTGGTACAATTATCAACATGTACAGATTTTTCATCCTACAAATTTCTGGTAACTCTGGATTTACAAGTTTTGTACACGAATATAAATCAGACAGAAGTATTGTCATGCTTGGCTACATTTCCTTTGGATCTTCCTCCTCGTATCCCTCGTGCTTTTCTGCTGAATCTTTTGGATTTGGTATTTAATAACAATTACTTTTTATATCAGCAGCAGTTTTTCCTATAAACATTTGTGATTGCTATGGGCGCCACGGTGGCACCCTCTATAGCCATCATTTATATGGCCCGGTGTAAGGAGTTATATGTCTGTTCTGCACCTCTATTCTGTCATGTTGCATTCTGGCATCATTTTTTAGACGACATCTTTTTTCTCTGGACAGGTTCTGCGACTGAACTTGATTCTTTTTTGCTGTCACTGAATACTCATATGCATAATATCCAATTTACAGCTCATATAGAACAAACTCAGATTCAGTTTTTGGGCATTACAATCACTTTGTCCTTGGAGGGTCTGACTTCCTCTTTATATTGCAAGCCAGTGCAACGAAACACTTTAAGTTTTTCAAGTTACCATCCCACATCATTAAAACGAGGCCTACCGTATGGACAGTTTTTACGACTTCGCCGTAATTGCTCGACATTACACGAGTTCTGTCGTCATGCGGATGATTTACAGCAACGCTTATTATTAAGAGGCTATCTCTACTCAATTGTCAGAACAGTGTATAAACAAGCTCGATTTTCACATAGAGAATGGCTGTTGTCGCCCACTAGGACGTCTCAGCAGCCTCAGATAGATGATGATAAATAACGGATGTTCTCCCGTACATAGAGGGAATACCCAGGGTTACAAAGATTTTGCAACGTTTCTGGCCAATCTTGGGATTACATACTTGCTTTCGGGATAAGCGTTTAATGGTGGCCTATTCAAGAGGGGTGAATTTGAGAGATATGGTTGTTAAAACTACGTCCATTGTGGACAGGTCTCTTTCTTCACATGTCGATCCAGGTCACTACGTATGTGGTTCATGTTGTTATTGTAAATTGGCTATCACAGGAATTGCCTGGACAGATTTTCACACTGCTTGCATCTATAATTCCAAATGGCATACTACATGTAATTCAACCTATGTGATTTACCTAATCCTCTGCCCCTGCTCTCTCTATTATGTAGGGCGCACAATTCGACTTGTCAAAATTCGCTTATGTGAGCATGCGTCTCGTCTTCACACGAAATCCCTTACAGCGCTGATGGTAGAGCACTGCATGCAACAAGGACATACATTTGATCAACTTCGATGGTGGTTTTAGATTGCATCCCGTCGGATCCCAGAGGAGGTGATTGGCTTTACAAGCTGCAGAAACTGGAACAAAGATGCATTTTCCAACTGCGAACTGTTTCAGCCCATGGCTTGAATACCCATTTGGAATGGCATAGTATCATTTGATTCTCTGTTTTGTCTTGTATGGAATTCTGCAATAGTCCCTTATTGTAGAATCACCACTTGGGTGAGCTTACTAACTTTCAAAATTCAACCAATCGGGTTCGGAAGTTCCCTTAACTCGTAGGGTCTTTTCCCATCCAATTGGCTGGTGAACAAAAAACGAGCATTCTCTGGATTGCTTATTTCTCTTGCCTCGTCAGCATCTACGTCAGATGCCAGTTTCCTTTATAAGTTGAATAGCTGTGATCTCCAGGAGCAAGCAGGAATGTAGTCATCACATATGGGTATCGTCGGTACCGACGGAGCCTGCGTGGGAACGCTCCCCAGCGTCCAATTAGAAAGCTTTTGGGAGCATCCCACAATGCCTGCGTGCTGCCTTCCCGCCTTTCCCAACTGCCTCTCTCCAGTTCTTCTTTTTCCGCGGAGCCAGCAGGTCGTGTTCCTGTCACCGCAGAAGAATTCTTTTTTCTTTCTTTCTTTTTTGTGGTCGCGTCTGCCTTCCTCGGCGCTCTACCGGTACCGCCGTTTTTTTCTCTTCTTATTTCTGTAAAAAAAAAAATATTTTTTTTTCTTTTTCTTCAGGTGCACTCGCCTTTTTGGCCTTAGGCCCAAAAACCTTTCCTTACCATGGAGAAACCTGCCTCAGGTTTCAAAAGGTGCACCAAGTGTGGCGGTACCATTTCCATCACAGACACCCATGAATGGTGTCTAAAATGTTTAGGTCCTGACCACTCCATCACGGATTGTATGTCCTGCGCCATGATGTCTAAAAGAGGTCGGCAGAACTGAGCTGCTAAGCTCAGTACCCTGTTTCCCTCTGATGCAGCTTCGGTGGCATCAACGTCTTCCTCCCGTGGATCTCAAATAAATCCAGCCGGTCCTCAAAGGGTAGATCTCCTTCTAAGCATCGAGATGCCTCTGGCGTTGCCCTCGAGGATTCTGCACCGGCAAAATTACCCCGGTGGGAGGCTTTGGCTTCCAAAGCATTATCGGGGTTCCAGGATGTTCTCGAGGTCTCGACCTCGGCAGAGCTACTGGTGCCATGCTCTGGTATACCGGCGGTCTCTTCCGGTACCGACATCCAGGCATTGGCAGCGTCAATAGACCAGAGAGTTCTGGCTATGGAACGTAATCTGGCGGCTTTCCTTGCGGCATCGACGCCCTCTGGACTGCGACAGACAATTCCACCGGTACCGGCACCGGCCTCAGTATCAGTACCGGTATCGGTGTCTGCTTTGCCGGTACCCAGTCATCCGATGATCTCCGGTACCGATACCCCGGTACCGATTACTCCCGGTACCGACTTTGGTCGGTACGGGTATCGAACTGTTCAAGAGCATCCGGACAGACGATACTTTGAGTCCTCAGGAGAATCTGAGGATTCTGACAGTTCTCTCGATGCAGCGATGCTTCTCCCAGAGGAGCCCTCCTCCCCTAAACGCAGGATGTCTCCTCCAGAGGATATTTCCTTCCAAGATTTTATCAGGGAGGTGGCTTGGGGCCTGTCCATTACTGTGGCCCCTGAAACAGAGCCAAGGGCCAAGGAGTTGGAAATTCTACAATATCCCAAAACTCCTAAGGAGGCAGCTACCTTGCCCATTCATGAGATTTTATATGATCTCATGTTAAGGATGTGGGAAACACCTCTTACCACCTCTCCTCATTCTCGTAGACTGGATACTATGTATCGAGTCCCTCCTTGTCCTGGGTTCCATAAGACTCAGCTTCCTCACCACTCTATTGCAGTGGAGTCAGCTATGAGAAGGATCAAGAGTGCAAAAAGGCATGCCTCTAATCCTCCAGAACGTGAGTGCAGAACCCTGGATGCTTTCAGACGTTGTGTCTTCCAAGCTTCCATGCTTTCTGCCAGGATCAGTTCCTATAGTCTCTACATGGGAATGTTCCTGAAGGAGGTCACAGATGATTTAGAGGCTTTAAGTCCTTTTCTTCCTGAGGATAAAAGACAGGATTTTCTCACTTTGGTCAAACATGCCCAAGAGGTTTCTAAATTTTCCAACCGTGCAGCCTTTGACTGCTTTGAGTGCATAAGCAGAACCTCGGCTATTGCCATAAGTGCACGTAGAATTGCTTGGCTTCAGGCATCTGATCTAGAGCTCTGGGTACAAGACAAATTGGGAAATATCCCTTGTACTGGTGAGAACCTGTTTGGTAAAGATTGGCAGGAAAAGGCCAGTGAAATGGATGCTGAAAATTCCACCTTGGATAGATTATCCAAGTCCACTGCTGATCCTGCTAGAAAGAAATTGTTCAAGAAACCATTCTTTGTAAAAAGAAATAATTTTATCCTGCTTATGTTCAGCAGGGACGTTCTGCAGGTCAGCTTGCCAGGAAAGGTCAGCAACCACCCAAACAGAAGAAAGCCAAGGCTGCTAGGCCTCAACCGGCCCAACAGGCTCAGCCTCCACAGGGCCTTTGACTCTCATCTAGAGAACGTAGCCTTCCTGGATCTCGGGGGACCAGAACCTTCCACCATTCCAGGAAGGTTATGTAATTTTGCCCCCAGATGGGGTCAAATAACAGCAGAGCATTGGACACTCTCCATCATAAAGGAGGGGTACAAGCTTCATTTTTCAAGCATGCCCCCTCACACAATAGTAAAGCAGTTCAATCTCCGACCTCTCTCATCAACCTGTTAGGTCAGGAGGTCGCTATCCTTCTTGCCCAAGGGGCAATTGAAGAAGTACTCCTTCATCAGCAGGGTACAGGGTTCTATTCCCCTTATTTCCTTATCCCAAAGAAAACAGGGGGTTACAGACTTATCTTAGACCTCAGAGAATTGAACAAATTCCTTGTCAAGGAGAAATTCAAAATGATTTCTCTCGGATCTCTGCTGCCATACCTTCAGAGTCAGGATTGGCTTTGTTCTCTAGATCTCAAGGATGCGTACACCCATATTCTCATCCATCCAACTCACAGAAGGTTCCTTCGGTCCCTTTTTCAGGGAAAGCACTACCAATACAGGGTGCTTCCTTTTGGCCTGGCCTCAGCACCAAGGGTGTTCACGAAATGCATGGCTGTTGTAGCAGCATTTCTCCGCACTCTAGGAATATTCGTCTTCCCCTACTTAGACGACTGGCTTATTCGAACCCCAACAGAGTCAGAGGCCAGAACTTCTCTATCCTGCACAATGCGTATCCTTCAGTATTTAGGGCTGATAATAAACATCCCAAAATCCAGTCTAACTCCCACTCATAGGGAGCTTTGCTGGATACCACAAAGGCAAGGGCCTATCTCCCCGAGGCCCATTGCCTTCGCCTGGTGCCGTTAGCTTCTCAAGCAGTGCTAAAGCCTCATCTAACTGCTCGAGAAATGTTACAACTACTAGGCCACATGGCATCTACTGTGCATGTGGTTCCCTATGCTCGCCTCCATATGAGGGCAGCTCAGTGGACTTTATCCACCAAATGGACCCAGGCATCAGGATGCCTGTCAGACAAAATAGCTAACACAAGTTGCCTTATTTTGTCCCTCCAGTGGTGGAAGTCCACTCAAAACCTGTTGCTGGGGTCCCCTTTTCAACAACCCTTACCTCAAGCAACTCTCACAACATATGCTTCTCCAATGGGTTGGGGAGCTCATCTGCAAGACCTCTCCACCCAGGGCACCTGGTCTCCACAGGAGAGTTGTCTACATGTCAATCTCTTGGAGCTCAGAGCAATCTTTCTTGCTCTGCGAGTGTTCCACACCCTGCTCAGCTACAAGACAGTCCTCATTCATACGGACAATCAAGTAGCCATGTTCTATGTGAACAAGCAGGGTGGAACAGGCTCTCTGTCGCTTTGCAACGAAGCTTTGCGACTATGGGCCCTTGCCAGAGAGCATCAGATTCATCTTCTGGCAGTGTATCTGCCAGGCATTCAAAACTCTTAGGCAGACAGACTCAGTCGAGTTCTGCTTCCACACGAGTGGTCTCTGCATGCAGAACAGGTGGAACTTTGGGGAACCCAGGACATAGACCTCTTTGCAAGTCCGTGGTATGCCAAACCTCCCTGGTTCTGTTCCAGAATTCCGGCTCAGGGGGCTCAGGCCAGGGATGCTTTCCTCCTTCACTGGGGTCAAGACTTTCTGTATGCCTTTCCATCCATTCCGCTAATTCCCAAAACCCTGTTCAAGCTTCAGAGAGACAGAGGCCATATGATTCTCATAGCTCCACATTGGCCACGGCAAGTGTGGTACCCTCTGCTTCTACATCTCTCTCAAGCTCCCTCCCTGGAGTTAGGGTCTGCTCCAGATCTCCTATCTCAGGAGGACGGAATGTTATGGCATCCCAATCCCCAGTCTCTGCATCTCAGGGCTTGGTTGCTGAAGGCCTAGATCTCCATGATCTTAATCTCCCTCAGCAAGTAAAAGATATTCTTTTTGCTTCCAGGAAACCTTCCACAAGACGCTCTTATGCTTTCAAGTGGAAAAGGTTTACCATATGGTGTTCGCAAAAGGGTCTTAACCCCCTTGCGATACCTCTGGAATCATTGCTGGAGTATCTCCTTCATTTATCCAATGCAGGTCTTAAGACTAATTCAGTAAGAGTCCATTTGAGTGCTATTATAGCTTCCTTTAAGCCTCTAAATGGACAGACTATTTCCTCTCATCCTCTTATAGCAAGATTTATGAGAGGCCTTCTTCTAACTAAGCCTCCCATTAGGCCACCACCGGTGGCATGGGACTTAAACCTGGTTCTTGGGCAGCTCATGAAGCCACCTTTCGAACCTTTAGCTACTACCTCCTTGAAATTCCTTTCTTGGAAGGTTATCTTTCTCATTACAATCACATCAGCACGCCGCATTAGTGAGTTGCAAGCGCTGGTAGCTGATCCACCTTATACAAGGTTCCATCATGACAAGGTAGTCCTTAGGACTCATCCACACTTAATGCCAAAGGTGGTCTCGCCTTTTCATCTGAACCAAGCGGTCTACCTACCTGTATTTTTTCCAAGGCCTCATGCATCAAATGCAGAGAGGAATCGTCATACCTTGAACTGTAAAAGCTTTAGCTTTTTACTTACAAAGAACACAGCAACATAGAAAGTCCTCTCAAGTCTTTGTTGCTTTTAATCCTTCTCATTTGGGACTTCCAGTCTCCAAGAGAACACTGTCTAACTGGATTGCTCAGTGTATTTTCTTCGCCTGTCAGAGTAAGAATCTTTCTCTGGAGGGCCATGTCACAGCTCACAATGTGAGAGCCATGGCAGCCTCAATGGCTTATTTGCACTCTGTGTCTATCGACGACATCTGTCGAGCAGCCACTTGGGCCTCAGTTCATACCTTCACAGCCCATTACTGCTTGGACAAGGACTCCTGCCGGGATGCCTTGTTTGGTCAGGCTGTTCTCCAACACCTGTTCCATACCTAATCAACTCCTACCCGCCATCCCTGGTGTAATGGGGAAGAGACATCCTGTGCTATGGAAACAGAGGAACCTGAGTGCAGGAGGTCTGTTGCTGGCAGGAAGGAAAAGCTCAGGACTCCCAGTTGCCCAGGAGCAACACAAACAATCCCAGCCACGAGGACAGGAACCCCGCCCAGCTAGCAAACAATCCCCATCTCCTGGGCCTAATAGCTTTCACCTGGGAGGGGGAAGGGCTAGATTAGCTCCCAAGCAAACGTATAAGAAACGTTCATTAGAGTATGAAGGGGAGAACAAGGAGAAGAGGGAGGACAAAGAGAACAGAAAGCAGAAGCAAGAGAAAAACAGAAGAGAGCGGAACCAGCTGGAAGGATTGTGTGAGCTGAAGTCTGGGTCTTGGAAACAGCGTCTGTCTCGGTGTGAAAGGAAAACGTATGTGAGTTACTCAGTGGATTCTGATTCTGAGTGTGAGAGAGAAAGACAGAAAGCAACTGGCAGGAATAACTGGAGGAGCAGGGCACAAAAACCCATTGGCCAGAACTCCAGGCCATTATCCTATGGTGAAGGTACACAGAGGGAAAAGTTACCAGTAAGGATAGCTGGGAAGCACTTACAAGCTCCAAGGAGTGAAAAGTATACGGTACAGGACATTTGTATGTCAGAGGAAGAAGGTGAGCAGCCAGAATACAGAGAAAAACCTCTGAGGTTTAAACCCCGTCCTGATAGAGCTGTGCACGGACTTTCCCCTGCCTCAAAGCCAGAAGGTAGGCTGTCTAATTACTATAAAAGTGGTTATAAGAATTTCTCTCCTAGAAACCCTAAAGGGTATGACTCTCCTCTAAGCTATACCAAGATATACGGTAGGGCTGATCCCTATCTCACAGAGGCTGTAATAGGGAAGCCTCAGGAACAGGCAGAGGAGGAAAATCTGGAAACGTTATATACAAAGCAGAAGTTGTATTCAGCTGAAAGTCAGCATGAGTCAATGTTAATTGATCCTCCAGAAGAAGAATTGTCTGATAATCAAATGGATTGTATATTAACGGTTACTGATGATGTGATTTCATTGTGCTGAGCCAGATAATCTGAGGAAGCTGTTTAACTGGCAATTGAGAAGCACAAGAGTTTATTTTGCTTATAAGAAGTGACTGAATGCTGTAAATACCGTGCCACTTTTGAGTTAAGTTTGGAAGCTGTTATTAGTTCTTTTTTTTACCTTGTGCCAGAGTGTATGGCTTTCTGATCCTAAGTTACATTGTGTTTGAATCCGCCCCGGGAGGGGAATTAAAAGCCTGTCTTTGCCTGAACACTCATTTCACAACTACATCTTATTGAAAAGGGACACAACTACTACTCCCAGGAGGCAATGCAACCATAAAGCATTGACTCCAACCTTTCAATAAAGGGTCTCCAGGCTATCTACCCCGTACGCTGAGGCTACGGGCTGACTACTGGTGACACTGGTAGGATGCCAGAGATCCATGGGGGGAAGTGGAGCCCTGTTTCTCCAGGAACAAGCAGGAAGTCAGTCCTCACATATGGGTGTCATCATCGCAGATGAAGCCCCAGCGGAGCATTTCTCCAGCTTTCTATGAAAGCCTTTAGGAATGCAGGCACACATGCGCGGTTCCCTTCCTGCCTAAAGGTGCCATCTTACCTCAGTCTCTTTTTTTCCGTGAAGCCCGTTGGACGTATGTCCCGTTTACCCGGTTAAAATCAGATTTTTAGCAATTTTTTGCTCTTTTTTCTACCGGTTCAATGCCGGTTCCTCTCCCGCCGGGTTCGGTACACCGGTATCGAGCCCGATTCTTCTTTTTCGGTTTTTGCCCTTCATGGCTGGCGTTCACGCCCTTTTTTCTCTTTTTCCCTGGAAGGCTGGTCCTTTGACCTTGCGGGGGCTCTTTTTTCCCCGATGGCTTCCAGTGGCTTTAAGAAGTGTGATCGGTGTAAGAAACTAATGTCTCTCACCGACACACACGACTGCTGCCTTCGGTGCCTCGGCCCCGACCACGATCCTAAGTTGTGCGGGGCCTGTGGAAAAATGTCTTCCAAGGCACTACGGAGTCGACAGCAGCAAAAGGAAAGGCTTTTCTCGGACTCAGCCTCCGGCCGGGCCCGGACCTCGTCTGAGGCCTCGACATCTCGGGATTCCGATCCCGAGCGCCGTCGAAGCTCCTCGGACAGGGGGTCTCCCAACCGGGAACGCAAGAGGAAGAAGCGGCTCGCGAGGGCATCGTCGGAAGAGGTCCCTGGCTCCTCAAGGGCCAGGTCTAAGACCCCCGACCGTCGCTCCGGGCCTGTGGAACCGGAGAAGCCTGCCAAAGTTCCTCGCTTGGAGCCGGAGTCTGCTGGACACGTAAGCCCCGTAGTCCTCGTGGACTCTCCTCCCAGGGAGCCGACGTCGGGCCCGGCGCCGCCGGGGCCCGAGTCGGTGGCTGCTGCGTCTCCCGAGCTGAGTATCAGAATGACAGCCTTGGAGAGCAGAATGTCTGCCTTCATGGAGCAGCAGCGGGCACTGATGGCCAGCCTGTCTGGCGCATCTGCCCCGACCACCGGGACATCAACGTCAAAGTCGACCCCGGAGGCCGAGCCGATACTCGAGTCCGTGGCTCGGAGTCAACTTCGGTCGCGGTCTCCCTCGACCTCCCTTCGGGACCGAGGGCGTCGACGCCGGTGCTCCAGGGCGAGTCAGCTTGGGAGAAGGAGGACGAGGAGTCTCCCGATACTAAGACTCGGTGCGTCCCCTTCGGACTCACTGCAGTCTGAACCCCGGAGTAGGTCCCCTCCGGAGGACACCCAGTTCTCGGAGTTCGTCCGGGATATGGCCACTGCCTTGGCTATTCTGGCAGATCCCGAGGAAGAGCCTTGAGCTGAAGAGCTCGAGGCCCTACAGTATGACTCTCCTCCGAAGGAGGCCTTTACTGTCCCGGTTCCTCCGATGCTGGAACGGCTCCTCTTCCGTATGTGGGAGGCACCGGCCTCGGTGCCGGTTCTTAGCAAGCGGGTCGATTCCATCTATCGACTCCGGAAGAGCCCTGGGTTTCAAAAGGCACAGCTACCACACCATTCCATGGTTGTGGAATCAGCCATGCATCGTCTGAAGAGTCAGAAGATGCACTCCGTGGTGCCTCCTGGCAGGGATCCCCGAAACTTAGATGGCGTCGGTAGAAAGTGTTTTCAGGGCTCGATGCTTGTTTGCCGTGTCCAGTCTTACCAGCTGTACATGGGCATGTACTTGCAGGATCTGGCCAAGGAGTTGGCCGGATTCTCTGCTGGTCTCTCCGGGGAACCCTTGCAGAGATTTAAGTCCTTGTCCTCGGGGATTCGGGACTGCTCGAAGTTCATGTCCCGCGCCGCCTACGATGGCTTCGAGACTTCGGCCCGAGTTGCGGCAGCCGGCATCGTGGCTCGACGCCAGGCATGGCTGCAGTCATCGGACCTCGAGCCATGGGTTCAGGACAAGTTGGTCGATGTCCCTTGCCAAGGTGAAAACCTTTTTGGCAATCCCATGACCGAGAAGGCCGCACAGCTCGAGACCGAGCACCTCACCCGGACAAGGCTGTCGAGGAAGACCTCTGCCCCTTCTCATAAAAAGAAGGGCTCGGGTAAAAAGCCCTTTTACCCGAGGAAGGGCACTGCCTACAAACAGTACCCACATTATCAGGCTGCCCAAGCTGCCCCCAGGGTCAGCAAGCCAAGGACCAGGGTAATGGGCCCCCTAGGTAGAGGACCCCCAAGCCTCAGGCCCCTGCTACCACTCAGCATGGTGGGGGCTTTTGACTCCTTGAGCATAACCTCTCCTCCACTGCTCTCCCAACCCTGCACAGGAGGTCGTCTCGCCCTCTTTGCCCACCAGTGGCCCCTTATCACCGGGGACAGTTGGGTGCTGGAGATAATCCAGAAGGGATATGCCCTCCATTTCCACCAACTGCCACCCCCATATTTTCCAGGGGAGCCTCCAAGGCCTCCTCTGCACACAGACCTTCTCCGTCAGGAGCTTCAGAGTCTGTTGGTGGACAGGGCGGTGGAGCCTGTGCCTCCCCACTTGCAAGGTCACGGATTCTACTCCAGGTATTTCCTGGTGCCCAAAAGGACCAGTGGCCTTCGTCCCATTCTGGACCTCAGGAACCTCAACAAGTTCCTAGTGAAAGAAAAGTTCAAGATGCTTACTCTTGGAACCCTTCTGCCCTACCTCCAGCAGGGAGATTGGCTATGCTCCTTAGAGCTAAAGGATGCGTACACTCACATCCTCATTCATCCAGACCACAGAAAGTACCTAAGGTTCATCGTGGGAGGAAACCATTATCAGTACAGAGTGCTGCCTTTCGGCCTCACCTCCGCCCCCAGAGTCTTTACAAAGTGCTTAGCAGTGGTGGCGCCCTACCTGAGAAATCAGGGCATGTTTGTCTTCCCCTATCTGGACGACTGGCTCATCAGGGGTCAGACAGATCAGGAGGCCAATCAAGCCACCCTCAGGACCATTGCTCTTCTACAACGCCTGGGGTTTGTCATAAACTTCGCAAAGTCCACTTTGCTCCCTTCCCAGAACTTGGACTTCATAGGGGCAAGGTTGGACTCTCTCCTGGCAAAGGCATTCTTGCCAGAAAACAGAGTCCGAAGGTTAATGGCCTTGGCAAGTCAGTTTCTCAGCAGGTCCCTAGTCTCCGCCAGACTCTGCCTGCGGCTTCTAGGCCACATGGCTTCGACAGTACATGTGACCCCCAATGCCAGGCTCCATATGAGGCCTGCACAGTGGTGCCTTCGGTCTCAGTGGTCACAGGCCACAGGCAGCCTCAGAGACAGGATAAGGGTGTCCAGACCATTTCTGAACTCCCTCAACTGGTGGCTACACCCACCCAATCTGCTGAAAGGGGTGCCCTTTCAGATTCCCGATTACACAGTGATGCTAACAACAGATTCCTCCCTGCAAGGCTGGGGAGCGCATTGTCTGGGCAAGTGCACCCAGGGCCTCTGGTCTCCCTGGGAAGCTGCACAGCAGATCAATCTCCTCGAACTCAGAGCTATTCGATTAGCACTCAAAGCTTTCACTCCTACCCTGGCTCAACAGTCTGTCCTGATTCAGACAGACAACCAAGTTGCCATGTTTTATGTGAACAAACAGGGCGGAACTGGGTCCAGGATCCTTTGTCGGGAAGCTCAGGACCTTTGTTCTTTTGCCCTCAAGCACAACATGCTCCTCAGGGCTGTGTACCTTCCTGTCCAGGACAACTACCTGGCAGACAGATTGAGCAGGATACTGCAGCCCCACGAGTGGCAGCTACATCCTTCAGTAGTTCAGAAGATCTTCCTGAGATGGAGTCTCCCTTTGATGGATCTCTTTGCCAGCCCCATCAACAAGCAACTGCCACAGTTCTGCTCCAGGCAACCACATCCTCTGCGGACAGCAGCGGATGCTTTTCTGATATCTTGGTTTCAGGGCCTCCTCTATGTGTTTCCTCCCACGCCCTTGGTGGCCCAAACCCTATTCAAGATTCTCCAGGACAGGGCCTCGGTCCTGCTGGTAGCTCCCAGGTGGCCGAGACAGCCTTGGTTTCCTCTTCTGCTTCAACTGGCGGTGGATCCTCCACTGCCTCTGGGGTTGCAACCCGACCTTCTCACACAGGACCAGGGTTCCCTTCTGCACCCCAATCTCAAGTCTCTCAATTTGATGGCCTGGAGGCTGCAAGGGTAGTTTTGGCTCCCTGGGGCCTACCTCAGGAAGTTGAAGAGGCTGTCCTAGCCTCCAGGAAACAATCCACTAGGAAAACCTATGCTCTCAAGTGGAAAAGGTTTTCTGTGTGGGGTCACCTACGTACAGAGGATCCTTTCTCCTGTACTGTGCCAGTAGTTCTTCAGTACTTACTGCACTTATCCAATCAGGGACTTAAGTCCAATTCTGTTTGGGTCCACCTCTCAGCTCTAGCAGCTCACCACTCATTGGTAGAGGGACAATCTCTATCTGGTCACCCCTTGGTGTCCCGCTTTCTCAGGGGCTTGCTTTTTCTCAAGCCTCCCATCCTTCCTCCTGCCCCTGAGTGGGAGCTGAATGTGGTCTTGCAGCAACTGACTCGCCCACCTTTTGAGCCGATGGCTACTTGTCCACTACGCTTCCTCTCCTGGAAGACGCTCTTCCTGATAGCCCTTACCTCGGCTAGGCGAGTAAGTGAGCTTCAGGCCCTGGTCTGTGACAGGCCTTACACCAGGATTTACAGGAACAGGGTAGTCCTCAGGACTCATCCAAAGTTCCTCCCTAAGGTTGTCTCCTCTTTCCACCTCAATCAGGAGGTGGTTCTTCCAACATTCTTCCCTAGGCCTCATGCATACCCTGGACTGTAGGAGGGCCTTATCCTTCTACCTTGACCATACGCAGGGGCATAGAAGGGCTACTCAGCTCTTCGTATCTTTTGACCCCAATAAGTTGGGGTTGGCTGTGTCCAAGCGTACCTTGTCCATCTGGGTGGCTGACTGTATCACCTGGGCTTATAAGGCGGCTGACCTTCCTTTGCAGGGTAGGGTCACGGCCCATCGTGTCAGGGCAATGGCTGCCTCAGTGGCTCATCTCCGCTCTATGCCCTTGGTAGACATCTGCAAGGCTGCAACTTGGTCTTCAAGCCAGACTTTTGCAGCCCATTACTGCCTGGAGAGGGAGTCCTGTAGGGACAGTGCTTTTGGCCAGGCAGTACTCTGGAATCTCTTTGAGGTATAGGCAACTCCTGCCCTCCTGCCTTCTGTTGGGCTACCGGTGGAGGTTGTGTCCTTGAAAAGCCTTTCTTTGCTGCTGAGACTAGAGGGAGTTCTCTTGTTCAGCTTGGGTTCCTCGGTAGCCCAGAGCTGGGGAGTCACCCATATGTGAGGACTGACTTCCTGCTTGGTCCTGGAGAAAGAGTAGTTACTCACCTGTAGCAGGTGTTCTCCAGGAGCAGCAGGAATCGGTCCTCACAACCCTCCCTCCTCCCCTTGGAGTTGCAGTTGTACATAGTTTATTTTTCATTTTTTGTGTGCTGTTCTTAGCTATGTCATTTGACTGAGGTAAGATGGCACCTTTAGGCGGGAAGGGAACAGCGCATGCGTGCCTGCATTCCCAAAGGCTTTCATAGAAAGCTGGGGAAATGCTCCGCTGGGGCTTCATCGGCGCCGATGACACCCATATGTGAGGACTGATTCCTGCTGCTCCTGGAGAACACCTGTTACAGGTGAGTAACGACTCTTCAGGGACATACAACTTCTGGGGTCTCTCCCTGGCATCTAAAGCTAGGGAGTCCCCATATGTGATTACTACATTCCTGTTTATTCCTGGAGATAGCATAGTTACTGACCTGTAACAGGTGATCTCCGGGAACAGCAGGAATTTAGTCCTCACAACCCACCCACCTACCCTAGGAGTTGTATCTCTCTATCTATCTCTTTCCTTTCCCTCTCTCTCTCTTTGTCTCAGCTTTAAAACTCAACTGGAGAGAGGCAGTTGGGAAAGGCGGGAAGGCAGCACGCAGGCGCTGTGGGATGCTCCCAAAGCTTTCTAATTGGACGCTGGGGAGCTTTCCCGCGCAGGCTCCGTCGGTACCGACGATACCCATATGTGAGGACTAAATTCCTGCTGTTCCTGGAGATCACCTGTTACAGGTGAGTAACTATACTTTCTACATACATTGAAGCTCTTATAACTACAGGATCTTTTTCAACCTGATGCAGGGTTGTTTCCTCAGCGAAAAGGCAAATAATCACGTGCAACAAGTGACACAGTACAAAACGTGATTATGACAACAGATTTTATTGAATACTTCTTACTGCCAACCCGACACAGGCCGTGTTTTGCACACTTCGTCAGGGGCTGATCAGTCAGATAACAACTAAAAGACATGAACATATAAACATGATTAGTAATAAATGTGTAAATACATGAATAATTATTAAAAACACATAAAAGAACAGATAATACCATAAATACAAATACATACGTATTAAAAATGAGTCTCATTAAATGTTGATGCATATCAGATATCAGATGCATATCAGATATCAGATCTGTCAAAGCCAGTACTAGCCACTGAGCATACTCATACACAGCCCCTACACTCTGGAACCAACTACCGACTGAGCTACGAGCTATCAAAGACCTAATGGATTTCAGAAAAAAACTTAAGACACATCTATTCCAATGTCAGTACAATTTGAATTAAATCCCAGTGGTCTACAAGATGCCACCCAATAAAACAGGATTGCAGTTATGTAAAAATGTACATATGTAAATTATTGCTCCTCCCTTCAAAACCTATTTACTGTGTGATGTGCTTTCCCTTCAAATCAATGTATTTATACCTCAAAATTTTATGTCATGATTTGACAAATTCCAATATGTAATCGAACCGCCACTGATCGCTGGAAGTAGCGGTATACAAATGAATGCTAAATAAATAAATAAATAAAATATCTTCTAACTCATATTAAAAAATAAATAAATAAATACAAACTCCAAGGCATTGTGTTGTAGAGGGTAAAAGGTGTGGATGCAGAATCATAAATAAATAAATAAATACCCATTTGTCAATACATATAAACATTAAAAACCATAAAACATAAGACATATGCATATAAATACCAGAACTGAGATGAGAAGAGCCTAGAATGTGACAATCAACAATAAGAAAAATAAATACCTCTGCAATAACGTTGAAGAGCTACTTTGTGGATATCCTTTATACTGTGGAGCCCAACTATAAAGTAAAACAAATGCAAAATGGTACTAAAATCCAAGGAGAAACTCTTATACATCAATAAATAAATAAATATAAATGAATAAAAGAATAAATAAAAGACCAGAAGAGAACAAAAGAAGAGGGGAAGACAGGAGCGTATAGTGAAAATGATACTTTCCTAAAAAAGGGGATATATGTGCATAATAGAGAATAAAAACCTCAGGGCTGTACCCATCGGGTAAAGGAGCCACCAACTGTCTACTATAAAAATGTCAAATAATACACCGGTATCGCTGGACAGGGGAAACAGCTGCTATAATGAACAATGTGTAAGCCTGACAACAGTGTGCATAACCTTGATAAAGTGTGAATGCACTAAAAATCAACTTAAAACTCAGATAAAAGAAAAATTAAACATAATGATGAAACAACCAAGAACCAACCGAGCGTAGTCTGATGTTAGGATTGATGACTAATGCAGGCAGTCATTGCTGGTGCCTCATCTGAAAACCAAAAAAACCCACAAATTCAGAAAGGAAAAATAGTACCATTTTGCATTTGTTTTACTTTATAGTTGGGCTCCACAGTATAAAGGATATCCACAAAGTAGTTCTTCAACGTTATTGCAGAGGTATTTATTTTTCTTATTGTTGATTGTCACATTCTAGGCTCTTCTCATCTCAGTTCTGGTATTTATATGCATATGTCTTATGTTTTATGGTTTTTAATGTTTATATGTATTGACAAATGGGTATTTATTTATTTATTTATGATTCTGCATCCACACCTTTTACCCTCTACAACACAATGCCTTGGAGTTTGTATTTATTTATTTATTTTTTAATATGAGTTAGAAGATATTTTATTCATCAACATTTAATGAGACTCCTTTTTAATATGTATGTATTTGTATTTATGGTATTATCTGTTCTTTTATGTGTTTTTAATAATTATTCATGTATTTACACATTTATTACTAATCATGTTTATATGTTCATGTTTTTTAGTTGTTATCTGACTGATCAGCCCCTGACGAAGTGTGCGAAACACGGCCTGTGTCGGGTTGGCAGTAAGAAGTATTCAATAAAATCTGTTGTAATAATCACATTTTGTACTGTGTCACGGGTTGTTTCCTCAGACCTGAAACGTGCCACGTCGTTGCTTATGGACTCTGTGGTGTTTCTCAGCTCGGGAAAAAGTTTCAGCTATGTGTTTTAACTTAATACACTGCTTTTGAAATTATTAAAAGGAGAGGCCACAGCGAGAGGAAGGATTTAATTCCTCCCACTTTTGTGTGTTTACGCCGACAAAAAGATAAACAGGTTTTTCACTTTTATATCAGGGTTTTTGGTTTAGATTATTGTTTCACTCTGATTGGGGGATTCCTTTTTGATTTTGCATTTAACTTGCCAGTGCTTGTGCTGTTTCCAGTTTTTGTCATTTGCCTCTTTTTTCCATTTCCTGAAAGTTGCTTTTTTGGCAATAGCCTCTCTAATGGCAGATGAAATTTAATGTGGACAAGTGCAAAGTTATGCACCTAGGGAAGAACAACCCAAACTATGGTTACACGATGCAAGGTTCCACATTAGGAACCACCACCCAGGAAAAAGATTTAGGTGTCATCGTGGATAGCATGTTAAAACCATCGGCCCAGTGTGCAGCGGCGGCCAAGAGAGCAAATAGAATGCTAGGTATCATAAGGAAAGGAATGGAAAATAAAACAAAAGATATTATAATGCCTCTATATCGTTCCATGGTGAAACCGCACCTTGAATATTGTGTGCAATTCTGGTCGCCGTATCTTAAAAAAGATATAGCATTATTAGAAAAGGTTCAGAGAAGAGCCACCAAAATGGTAAAGGGGATGGAAGGATACTCCTGTGAAGAAAGGCTAAAAAGGTTATGGCTCTTTAACATGGAAAAAGGTGGTTGAAGGGAGATATGATAGAAGTCTATAAATTAATGAACGGAGTGGAACGGGTAAACGTAGATCGATTGTTTACGTTATCAGAATATAGAAAGACTAGGGGACATGCAATGAAGCTACAGGGTAAACTTTTTAAAACTAGTAAAAGAAAATATTTTTTCACTCAACGTGTAATCAAACTCCGGAGTTTGTTACCAAAGGATGTAGTAAAGGCTGTTCCTTTTCGTCTCTCCGGGCCAGTCCAGGTACTGTTGGGTGGTGAATCCCTTCTAGCAGCTGAGGACTGAATGCTGAAACTTTTGCTGGCAGATGCTATAGCTCCCTCTAGTGCCTGAAAGCCAGTCTTCAGTCCTCAGCAGCTGGAACGGACATATCTCTGACAGGCTCCCTGGAGAGACGAATTGGCAGCTATAGTGCATTAATTTAGGTTCTTTTTGTTTTGCTGACCGAGATTAATAATTAGGGGACAGCTCAGACTTTCAAAGGGGATCCCTGCTCACTGGCTCTAGCAGAGCACCATAGCGGGGATCTCTCCCTTCTCCCTTCACAAAGGTGAGCCCTTCACGCTTCAGCGATCCTCTCCTTTATTTGTTTTTTTGTTTTCTAACCTTACCGGAGGCAGAGCCTGCTTCCGGAGGATCCGCTGATTCTCAGAGGGTGGGTAGGAGCTGGGAGCCCCAGTATCCTCTTCCCGGCGCTGTCCCTGTGTCTCCGTGCCTTGCTAGCAGCAGGTCTTAAGGCACATCTTGGGCTTCTCAAGGTAAGCGGCGGGTTCCTCTCTTCCTCCCTGCCTTAGCCCGGTGTCAGCCGGCTTGGTTTTGCTTCCCTGGGTGTTCTTTTCGTGGCGGTTTTTCTCCAGCGGTTTTCGGCGGGAGCACCATTTTCTTTTCGCCGGTTTTGCTCGGCGGCGCCTTTCTGGCTGAATGTTTTTATTTAGTTTCTTTGGTTTTTGGCGGCATGGAGGCTGCTGGATCAGCAGAGCTGTCAGGGGAACGGCTTCAGGCGCCCTTGCCGAAATCGGGGACGGCTGCGTCGTTGCCTTCAGCGGGTGTAGATTCTCCCGCGCTTTTGAAAAGTACCGGGAAAAGAAAGGCTAAATCTCACAAGTCTTCTGCTAAGGCGGAGACGGATGTTTTCTTGCCCCCTGCAGCTCAGGAATCAGAAGATTCTTTTTTCTCACCGGATTTTATACTGGCTATGCATAAAGCCTATCTTTTAAAGTTGTCTCAGCCAGTTGTCAGTCCGGCGGCTGGGCTTCAGGAGACTTTATTTCATGAGCCTGGGCTCTCTGATCGGGGAGAGGGCTCATAAGCACAGCAGGGTGCAGTGATCTCCTTAGTAGTGATGGAACCTGATATATCTTGTCCTTCTCTTCCTGAGGAGGGGGAGATTTGCTCTGAGGAGGGTCTTGAGCCCTGGCCTCTGGATTTAGAGGAGGGGGAACTTGGGCCTGGTGAGGACCCTAATATCTTCAGGGTTTTTCGTAAGGAGGAGCTCAGAGCGCTGATAGTTCAGTCCCTTGCTGCCTTAAATCTTGTGCTGCCGGCACAGCAGCAGGAGCCCCTGGAGGATCCTTTATTGCAAGGGTTTAAGCCGGAACAGCGGTGCTTTCCCATGCATCGGGTGATTAAGAAAATGATAGAGTCTGAGTGGAAGTGCCCTGAGGCTAGCTTACGGGGGGGCCGTAGCCTTTCCCGTCTTTACCCGGTTCCCCAGGAGGAGAAAGACCTCTTACGCATGGCAAAGGTGGACGCGCTGGTTTCGGCGGTCACTAAGAAAACAACGATTCCGGTGGAGGGCGGGGCTGCCCTCAAGGATGTTCAGGATCGAAAGTTAGAAGTCCTGTTGAAACAGGCTTTCGACGCTAATGCCCTGGCGTTGCAAGCGTCAGTTTGCAGGGCCTTTGTGTCCCGGGCTTCTATCCGCTGGATTCAGGGAGAGCAGTCGGATCTCAAGCAGGAGGCTATTGCTCCGGACGGAGCCAAGCTGGAGTCTGCGGCGGCGTACCTGGCGGATGCCTTCTATGATCTTATCAGAATTTTGGCTAAATCTATGGCGTCGGTCATTGCGGCTCGGCGTTTTCTTTGGCTGCGGAACTGGGCGGCAGACACGTCTTCCAAGTCGCGCCTCAGTAAGCTTCCTTACAAGGGGAAGCTGCTGTTTGGAGAGGCGCTAGAGAAGATTGTTAAGGATTTAGGCGACTCCAAAGGGGGTCGTCTGCCGGAAGATCGACCTAGAGCGCCCAGGACAGGTCCCATGCAGAGGGGTCACAGCAGGGACGTTCGTAAGTTTCGCGGGTCTCGGTTTACCCCTTATCAGAGGGGTCATTTTCCTGCCAGGGGACAGTCCTTTCGAGGGGCCCGTGGATTTGGCAGAGGTTTCTTCGGTGCCCCGCAGTCTTCCTCCAAAAAGCCGCAATAAAGATGCGCAGGTCCAGCCGGAGATTCCGATAGGAGGCCGTTTGCAGGAGTTTCTCTCCGTCTGGACCACCATAACTTCCGATCTCTGGGTGTTGGAGATTATCTGCGAGGGTTATGCTCTGGAATTCGCTACTCCTCTGTCGGATGCCTTCGTGTTCTCTCCCTGCGGTCCGCGCGCGAAGCGTCAGGCGGTCGAGTTGATGCTGCGGCGTCTATTGCAACTGCGAGCCGTGGAGCTGGTGCCGCTCGACCAATGCGGCTTAGGTCGATACTCGATTTACTTTGTAGTGCCCAAGAAAGAAGGGTCGTTCCGCCCCATTCTGGATCTCAAGCATGTGAACCGTTGCTTACGGGTGCCTCACTTTCGGATGGAAACCCTGCGAGCGGTGCTTCGAGCGGTGAAGCCGGGAGAGTGGCTGTCCTCCATAGATCTCACGGAGGCTTACCTGCACATTCCGATCCGGCCAGAGCATCACCGTTTTCTCCGTTTCGCGGTGCCATTGGGGCATTTTCAGTTTCGGGCGTTGCCATTCAGTCTGGCGACCGCGCCGCACACGTTCACGAAGGTGATGGTAGTGGTGGCGGCTGCCCTTCGCAAAGAGGGCATCCAGGTGCACCCTTATCTGGACGATTGGCTAATCCATGCAAGTTCGCAGTCGGAGTCGGCGGCAGCAACAACTCGGGTCGTCCAGTTTCTGGAGCGACTTGGTTGGGTCATCAACCTAGCAAAGAGTCAGTTGCGTCCCGCGCAGCGGTTGCTGTACCTGGGAGCGCTTTTCGATACCAACAGAGGAAAGGTTCATCTGCCGCCGATCCGGGTGCAGAAGCTGTTAGCGCAGGTACAATCCTTCCTCTGCTTCCAGGCGCCGTCCGCTTGGAGGTACCTTCAGTTGTTGGGCTTAATGGCCGCGGCCTCGGATCTGGTCCCGTGGGCCAGGGCTCACATGCGTCCGCTGCAGCATGCTCTTCTTTCTCGGTGGTCCCCTCAGCAGCATCCTCTGACTCGACTGCCTTGTCCGGACGACGTTCGCGTCAGCCTTCGGTGGTGGCAGTCCCCAGCCCACCTGCAGGCGGGAGTTCTTCTGGAGGATCCGGAGTGGATTCTGGTCACGACGGATGCCAGCCTCTCCGGTTGGGGGGCTCATTGTCTTGCCCAGATAGTGCAAGGCAGTTGGTCGCGGGAGGAGAGCACCTGGTCCATCAATCGCTTGGAGCTGCGGGCGGTTCGTCTTGCACTCTTGCACTTCTCGGAACTCCTCGAGGGGAGAGCGGTGCGCGTGTTTTCCGACAATCTCGTAACGGTGGCCTACATCAACAAGCAGGGTGGCACGGGCAGTGCGTCCCTACTGCAAGAGAGTCAGAGTCTGTTTCAGTGGGCGGAGTTGCATCTGCAAGCTTTGTCGGCCGCCCATGTGGCAGGAAAGGACAATGTGCAGGCCGATTTTCTCAGTCGACATCGCCTGGATCCCGGAGAATGGGAGCTCAACTGGGCGGTTTTTCACGAGCTCACATTGCGTTGGGACCAGCCGGAGATGGATCTCATGGCGACTCTGGACAATGCAAAGTCGAGCCGGTTTTTCAGCAGGCGCAGGGAGCAGGCGCAGGGAGCAGGCGGTTTTTCAGCAGGCGCATGTCGGAGGGCTTGGACGGGCTGGTCCTGCTTCTGTACATTTTCCCTCTTTGGCCGTTGTTGGCCAGAGTCATCAGGAGGGTATCGCGTCACGAGGGCAAGGTGATTCTCATTGCTCCGGACTGGCCTCGGCGTCCCTGGTATGCCGATCTCGTGCGGTTGCTGATCGCGCCTCCTTGGCGGTTGCCTTCCCGAGTCAATCTTTTGTTCCAGGGTCTGGTGCTGATGCCACAGGTGGATCGATTCTTGTTTACGGCTTGGCTGTTGAAGGGCATAGGTTGCGACGCAGAGGATACTCAAGCTCCGTGATCGCTACTATGTTGCAATCCCGACGCCGCTCTACGTCCTTAGCGTATGTTCGCATTTGGCGGGTGTTTGAGGCCTGGGCTGCTGACAGGGGCGTTTCGCCTCGTGCCGCAGGGTTGCTGGAGGTTTTGGCGTTCCTGCAGGGCGGTCTCGAGAGAGGTCTGGCCTTCAACACTCTCAAGGTGCATCTGGCTGCCCTTGCCTGTTTTCGGGGTCGAGTGCAGGGTTGCTCACTCTCGTCTCACCCGGATGTTCAGAGATTCCTTCGGGCGGCTAAAAACATCCGGCCGCCCTTCCGGGTTGTGGTTCCTCCGTGGGACTTGAATTTAGTTCTCGAGGCGCTGACGTGGCCGCCCTTTGCGGCTGGGTCGGACACCGTTCTGCGGGAATTGTCTTGGAAGACGGCCTTCCTCGTGGCCTTGTGTTCGGCTCAGCGGATTTCAGATTTGCAAGCTCTATCCTGTAAGGAGCCGTATTTGTGTTTTTCGGAGGAGAAAGTGGTTCTTCGGCCCGTTCCATCTTTTCTGCCGAAGGTGGTCTCGGATTTTCATATGAACCAGCCGGTCTCGCTGCCAACTTTTCGGTCGCAGGGCGACACTCCCTTGGGCCGCACCTTGAGGGGCTTGGACATGGGTCGAGTGTTACGGAAGTATCTTCGACGAACGAAGCCGTTTCGCAAGTCGGATCGTTTGTTTGTTCTCTATGGTGGCCCTCGCAAAGGGCATGCGGCATCCAAGGCTTCCATCGCTCGTTGGGTGAAAAGAGCGATAGCGGGCGCTTATGAGGCTGCGGGTAGGCTGCCTCCGCGAGAGCTACGGGCGCATACGACTAGGGCGCAAGCGACCTCGTGGGCGGAGATGGCTTTCATTCCGCCTGCGGATATTTGTCAGGCGGCGACCTGGTCTTCTCTGCATACCTTCACTAAGCATTATCGGTTGGATGTCCAGGCGCGTTCGGATGCTAAGGTTGGGGCCTCAGCCATTCTGGCGGGGCTCGCAGGACCCTCCCCAATTTAGGTACTGCTTTGGTACTGCCCAGACTGGCCCGGAGAGACGAAAAGGAAGAAGAAAGTAGACCTTACCTGCTAATTATCTTTCCTTGAGTTCTCTCTGGGCCAGTCCAGGTCCCACCCCATTGGGCCGCGAGCGTCGATTACGTCCTTGGGGTCGGGGAGAAGTTGCTGCCTAGCACTTGGTTCTCCTTTTTGTCTGTGTACTTGATACGGCTCAGGTGTGTGGAAGAGGATATTGGTAGGTTCTCACTTCCTGGGCTCTTATGCCTGGGATTTCTATATCAGAAGTTCAAAGAAAAAAAAAAAAAGAGAATAGGACGGCGAGTTAATGTCGCCTCCTTAGCGGGTGGAGCATCCTACAGGAGACACTTTGCTCTGGGGCGTGAGCGATTCGGATTGGTCTTTGAGGGGGGATCCCCTTAGGGGGGACGTGCTTCGGAAGCTTTTCTTGCAGCTTCTCGCATGTTTCCTTTGTTTGGGAGTTTTGATTTGTTCCCATAGCGTTACTAGGTTTTGAGTTAGGTTTTGTGGTTCGCTGCTTTGTCAATAGGTGACTGGCTTTCAGGCACTAGAGGAAGTTATAGCATCTGCCAGCAAAAGTTTCAGCATTCAGTCCTCAGCTGCTAGAAGGGATTCACCACCCAACAGTACCTGGACTGGCCCGGAGACAACTCAAGGAAAGATAATTAGCAGGTAAGGTCTAATTTCTTCTTAGTGTAGCTGGGTTTAAAAAAAGGTTTGGACAAGTTCCTGGAGGAAAGGTCCATAAACCATTATTAAGAAGGGACCCAGGATATCAATGCTTGATGCAATGCATGCATTGTGGAACCTGTGTCTTTTGGGGAAACTGCTAGGTACGTATGACCTAGATTGGCCACTGTTGGAAACAGGATACTGGGCTTGTTGGACCTTGGTCTGACCTAGTATGGCATATTTTATCTTCTTATGTTCTCTAACCTCACCTTTAAACCATGCTGGCAGTTTTTTGGACTTCCTTCCACTTTTCTTAAATCGTGGAATACAGCTGGTCTGGGCTTCCAAGACAGTATTTTTCAACAACACCCAAGTTTGATGTAAGTCTTTAACCTTTGCAACTGCTCCTTTTAGTTTTTTCTTAACTATTTTTCTCATTTTATCATAGTCTCCCTTTCGAAAGTTAAAAGGTAGTACTGTGGATTTCCTTACCATCCCTCCTCCACTAATTAAATCAAATGTGATCATGCTATGATCACTATTTTTATTTATTTATTTAACATTTCTTATATACCGCCTTTCATGTGATATCAAGGCGGTTTACATTGAACAAACTGAAATTACGTTGAACAGGGCATTATAACTTGGAAATAACTATTTTACAGGGAACAGGGGCAATGAAGGGTTAAGTGGCTTGCCCAAGACCACAAGGAGTACCTGTGGGACTAGAAACCCCAGTCTTTCCTGCCCAAGGTTGCTGACCTCTAGTGGGATTTGAACCCCCAACCTTCCAGCCTGAGGTACCTTGCCCCAACCACTAGGCCACTCCTCCAGCTATTGCCAAGTGGCCCCAACACCCTTATGTTTTGCACCAGATCTGGTGTTCCACTATGGACTAGGTCCAATTTGGCTTCCCCTCTGGTCGGTTCATGAACCAGCTGCTCCAAGAAGCAGTCATTTATTTCATCTAGGAACTTTATCTCCCTAGCATGTCCTGCCGTGACACTGACCCAGTCGATACCGGGGTAATTGAAATCACCCATTATTATTACTGTGCTGTAACGTTTGTTAGCTTCCTTGATTTCTTTGAGCATTTCATCATCTATTTGTTCATTCTAGCCAGGCGGTCGATGGTACACCCCCACTGCCATCGCTTTCCCCTTCTTACATGGAATTTCAGTCCATAGAGATTCTACAGCAAATTTTGTTTCCTGCAAAACTTTAATCCTTTCTGACTCAATGCCCTCTCTAATATAGAGCGCACCCCCTCCACCAATTTTAACAGCTCTATCATTACGATATAGTTTGTAGCCAGGTATCACAGTGTCTCACTGGTTGTCCTCCTTCCACCATGTCTCTGATATTCCAATCATATCTAACCTCTCATTTAGTGCTATGTATTCTAACTCTCCCATCTTATTTTTTAGACTTCTAGCATTTGCATACAAGCATTTTAGAGACTATTTTATTCATATTAATCTGGCTATTGGTAGGCATGGGTAATTTGGAATCTTTAACCTCTGTCTGTGCCATACTCAAGGGCATTTGGGCTACTTTACTGTTTTTTGGAACCTCTCTGCTTTTGGTAGTATCCTTCAAGGATACATTCTTCTGAACCATGCGCCCTTGGGCAACTGTCGGCTTTCCCCTATTATCTAGTTTAAAAGTTGCTCTATCTCCTTTTTAAAGGTTAATGCCAGCAGCCTGGTTCCATCCCAGTTAAGGTGAAGCCCATCCCTTCGGAAGAGACCTTCCTTTCCCCAGAATGTTCCCCAGTTCCTGACAACTCCATACCCCTCATCCTTGCACCATTGTCTCATCCACGCATTGAGACTCCGGAGCTCTGCCTGCCTTTTGAAAACCTCTGCCGAATGTGCAGCGGCAGCCAAGAAAGCGAATAGAATGCTAGGAATCATAAGGAAAGGAATGGAGAATAAAACCAAGGATATTATAATGCCTCTGCATCGTTCCATGATGCGACTGCACCTTGAATATTGTGTGCAGTTCTGGTCGCCATATCTTAAAAAAGGATATAGTGGAATTAGAAAAGGTAAAGAGAAGAGCCATAGAAATGGTAAAGGGAATGAAAGGATGCCCCTATGAGGAGAGGCTTAAAATGTTAGGGCTCTTCAACCTGGAAAAGAGATGACTGAGTGGAGATACGATAGAGGTCTATAAATTAATGATTGGAGTGGAACGGGTAAATGTAGATCAGTTGTTTATGCCATCAAAAAGTAGAAAGACTAGGGGACACACAATGAAGCTACAATGTAGCCCATTTAAGACTAATAAGAGAAAATATTTTTTCACTCAACGAGTAATCAAACTCTGGAATTCGTTACTGGAGGATGTAGTAAAAGCTGTTAGTGTAGCCAGATTTAAAAAAGGTTTGGACACGTTCCTGGAGGAAAGCTACATAAAGCATTTTTGGGAACCTGCCAAGTACTTGTGACTTGGATTGGCCACGGTTGGAAACAGGATACTGGTCTTGATGGACCCTTGATCTGATCCAATATGATATATATTATATTCTAATTATATTGGTTTTCTCTGGGTTGAGCTTTAAATTATGGGAATTCATCCTGTTACTGTATCTACATATTTAAAGCAGTAGATTAGTAGGGTGTAGGCAGCCTAGACATGAAATGAAGCTGTAAGGAGATAAACTTAAAAGCAACATTAGGAAATACTTTTTAAAGGAAAGAGTGGTGAATATAGTAACATTGTATATGATGGCAGAGGAACCAATGCAACGGTTCCAGAACCTGTTCAAGGTTGTCAGTGACTGCTCTAAATTTATGTCTCAAGCAGCCTACGATGGCTTCGAGTCCACAGCCCAGGTGGCTGCAGCGGACATCGGTGCCCGACTCCAGACCTGGCTCCAGTCCAATGGGTCCAAGACAAACTTGTCGATGCCTCATGCCAAGGCGAAAACCTCTTTGGTAAGCCCATGTCAGACAAGACTGCAGAGTTTGAGTTCCTGACAAGAACTTGACTTTCTAAAAAGACCACCACTCTGCCTAACTGGAAGACCTCGAGGAAAAGGCCACCCTACCCAAGGAAGGGATCGGTCCACCTAGGCTATCAGCAGTACCAGCCTTCCTAGGCTCCACAACAGTGGCAGCATGCCAAGGGGCACACACAGAGCCCCGTAAGCAGAGGATTCTCAAGGCCCCAATGCTGGCTCTGTCCCTGTCTGGGGGGAGCTTTTGACTCCTTGGGCATAGCCATTCTACCCTCAAGTGTTCAGCTGCTGACAGGGGGATGCCTGGTCCACTTTGCCCACCAGTGGCTAAACATCACCACTGATGCCTGTGCCCTCCAAGTGGTCAAGGAAGTTTACCTCCTCCCCCTGGATCAGACGCCCTCCATGACTCCTCTTCACCAGACCCTGCTACAGCAGAAACTCACAGGTCTGTTCAAGGACAGGGCCATGGAACCGGTGCCCCACTGCCAAAAGGGCAAGGGGTTCTCCTCCTGGTACATCCTTGTGCTGAAAAGAACGAAAGGCCTCAGGCCTATCCTAGACCAGCAGAACTTGAACAAGTTCCTGGTGCGGGAGAAGTTAAGGATGCTCTCCCTTGGAACATTGCTGTCATACCTCTAAAGGATGCTTACACCCAAATCCTCATTCATCCCAGTCACAGACAGTACCTATGGTTTATGGTCAAGGGCGACCACTACCAGTATAGTGTGCTACCCTTTGGGCTTGCTTCCGCATCCAGAGTCTTCACCAAATGTCTGGAGGTGGTAGCTGCCTATCTCTGCCTCCAGGGCGTTCGCCTTCCCCTACTTGGACGACTGGCTCATAAAAGGAGAAACAGCCACCGAGGTACAGCAGGCCACAGGCTGTGCACCATCAGTGTCCTGGAACACTGGGCTTTGTAATAAACCAGCCCAAGTCTCATCTCACTCCTACACAAAGCTTGAAGTTCATAGGGGATCAGTTGCATACCTGCCAGCCAAGGCCTTCCTCTCCCTAGACAGGGCGAGTCACCTCGAGACTCTGGTTACAGAGGTTCAGCACTGGCGCTTTGTGCCGGCTCACCCCATGCTCCGCTTGCTCAGCCACATGTCATCCATGGTGCATGTTACACCGGGCGCCCGTCTCCACATGAGGACAACCCAATGGTGCCTCCGATCCCAGTGGATGCTGGCCACTGACCGCCTCAGGGACAGAGTACATGTGATCCGTTCGCTGGTGGAGTTGCTCAACTGCTGGTGGTAAGTGACGCAGCACCTGTGGGCAGGCATGCCCTTCCAGACCCATATCCCCCAATGAGTCCTCACCACAGATGCCTCTTGGCTGTGTTGGGGAGCCCACTGCGGAGACCTCCGCACGCAGGGCACCTGGTCCAGGGCGGAAAGTCAACTACAGATCAACCTCTTGGAGCACAGGACCATATTTCTGGCCTTCTGCCATTGCCTACAGCACCAGCTGGTACTGTTCCAGATGGACATCCAGGTTGCCATGTTGTACCTGAACAAGCAGGAGAGTACAGGGTCATACACCCTCTGCCAGGATGCAGTAGCTCTCTGCTCATATGCAATCAGCTGCATGAATGGCGGCTAGACCCCAGAGTAGCCCTACGACTGTTTCACCTCTGGGGAATCATTTGGATGGACCTCTTTGCCAGTCCGGCCAACGCTCAGTTGACATGATTCTGTTCCTGCCAGCCTGACCCATCCCGGGAGGCGGCAGATGCCTTCTTCATCCCGTGATCGGAGGGCCTCCTATATGTCTTCCTGCCCACTCTGTTGGTCCCCAAGACCCTTTTCAAGGTTGCCCAGGACAAGGTGTCGTTAATTTTGGTGGCTCAG
Source organism: Ichthyophis bannanicus (assembly GCA_033557465.1). Lineage (NCBI taxonomy): Eukaryota > Metazoa > Chordata > Amphibia > Gymnophiona > Ichthyophiidae > Ichthyophis > Ichthyophis bannanicus. Next base: position 1,901,906,529 of record CM066031.1, read on the forward strand.
GCTGCCATCGTTCCTGCTTCTGCTCTGCTTAGCAATAGAGTCCCTAATTCCTCTGGGGAACTCTCTCGGGCTACTGACTCAGGAGGATGGCTCACTCCTCCCATCCCTATCTGGGGTCTCTGTCGCTAACAGCATGGCTGCTGAACGGGTAGCCTTGGCCCCCTTCAACCTTTTGGGTGAAGTGGAGGTCGTCCTCCTGGCATCCCACAAGACCTCTACGAGATGCATTTGTGCCTTCAAGTGGCGGAGATTCTCCATGTGGTGCTCAGAGAGACGGAATGACCTGTTCTGCATGGTGCAGATGGTGCTGCAGTACTTGCTTCCTCCTTCACAGGCTGGACTCACGTCCAACTCTATAAGGGTACACCTGAGTGCTCTCTCAGCACACCATCATCACCCTCTCAAGGGCAAGCCTCTTTCGGTGCAGCCCCTTGCCATCTGCTTCCTATGAGGTCTGCTACTCTCCAAGCCCCCAATTTGCCCATCCCCAGTGGAGTGGGATCTCAACGTGGTGCTAGCACGTCTCATTTGGCTGCCATTTGAGCCCCTGGCTACCTGCCATTTGCGGTACCTGTCCTGGAAGATCGCCTTCCTGGTGGCGCTCACCTCTGCCTGCAGAATCAGCGAGCTTCAGGCCTGGTGGTGGAGCCGCCCTATACCAGATTCTACAAGAACAGGGTCGTGCTACGCACACACCCCAAATTCCTTCCGAAGGTGGTGTCTTCGTTTCATCTCACTCAGGACGTTCTTCGAAAGTTGGGAAGATGCTTCTGTGCAGGGCTCTGTCGGCACCAACGTCACCCATATGTGAGAACTGATTCCTGCTGTCCCCGGAGAACACCTGTTATAGGTGAGTAACTACGCTTTCCTGACTTTGCCTTTCAGTTTATCCTCTTGAAGCTTCATGTTATTCCCTCTAGTTTTACAGCTTCTCCGTCTTTGAAAAAGGTTTGATTGTTCATTAATAACCTTTAAGTATTTAAAGGTCTGTATCATATCTCCCCTATCCCTCCTCTTCTCTAGTGTATACATATTTAGGTCTTCAAGTCTCTTCTCATACGTCTTCTGGAATGTGCTCCAAATCATTTTGGTCGCCTTCCTCTGAATCATTTCAAGTCTTTTTATATCCTTTGTGAGATATGTTCTCCAAAACTGAACACAATACGCCAAATGAGGCCTCACCCACGACTTGTACAGTGGCATTAATACCTCCTCCTTTGTGCTGGTAAATTCTCTCTGTATGTAACCCAGGATCCTTCTGGCATCGGCCTCCGCCTTGTCACACTGTTTCACCACCATCTCAGAAACAATCACTCTGAGGTCCATCTCCAGGTCCGTTTACACTAACCTCTCATCCCCTATCGCATAAAACTCCCTTGGATTTCTGCATCCCAAGTGCATGATGCTGCACTTCTTCACACTGAATCTTAACTGCCAAGCATTAGACCATTCTTCCAGCTTTTGTAGATTTTTCCTCATATTCTCCGGGAACAAGCAGGAAGTCAGTCCTCATGTATGAGTGGGCGCTGACGGAGCCTGCGCGGAAGCATCTCCCCAACTTTCAAGGAAACCTTTGGGAGATGCACCATGCATGTGTGGTCCCCTTCCCACCCAAGAGTGCCATCTTGCCTCAGTCTCCTGAAAAAGTTTTTTTTTTTTTTTTAAATACTGTTTTATCTGGTCTGTGCACGTGTTCCTTTCCTGTCCCCGAGCTAGCTTGCCTCGGCATTTCTTTGTGGGTTTGTTCTCTTGTTTTGGGGTCTTTTCTTCGAGGTATCCCTCATCCGGCATTCACACTCTTTTTTTGTCTGAAGGCCTCGGACCCCTGCCAGATAGCAGGGCCTCCTTTTTTCTGATGGCCTCCAGCGGCTTCAAGAAGTGTGTTTTGTGCAGTAAGATGATGTCCCTCACCGAACCGCATGACTTCTTCCTCCTGTGCCTTGGCCCGGAACATGACAACTCGGACTGCAAGCTTTGCAGGACCATGACCCCAAAGGCCCTTAAATCTATCAGCTGCAGCAAGAAAACATTTTCAGAAGTCTGACTCCGTGCCAGAATCTCCAGCAACACCCCGCTCCTGTGCTTCCTCCGGTATCTCGGTGTGCCATAAAGCAAGGGCTGCTTCGGAGTCCCGTGGCCGTAGTTCCTCCGAGAGGAAATCTCCGGAGGTGGAACACAAGAAGGTGAAGTCCTCGAAGACCACTTTGGAGAGCTGGTCAGGGAAGACGGGAAAATCCCACTCCAGGTCCCACAGTCCCCTTCATGAGTCAGAAGGATCGGAGTGGGAGTGGCCTCCCAAGCTGCCCCGAAAGGAGTCGTCGGCACTTGCTGACCGGCATCGGATACCTGAGGCCATCCTCGTCATTGACTCCCCCTTGACGGAACCAATGCTGGACCCGAAACCCTCAGTGTCCACATCGAAGGCTGTGGAGCCAGCTGGCATGGAGACCAGGATGGCAGCCTTAGAGTGCACTATCTCTGCCCTCGTGGCTCAGCAGCTGGCGCTCATGTCCGGTTCATCTGCCCTGATGACGGAACCCTCGACATCGAGGGCCTCCCAGGATGTCGATTAGATCCTCTAGCGCCACTGGCCTCGAGAGAGCCATCGGTGTCAGACGAGATCCTTGTCCCGTTTCTTGGGTCATCGGTCCCCTCCGACAATCGCACGCGACTCAGACTGTAGGTCCTCCAGAGGCCTCGGTCTTTTGGGCTCGGACCTTAACCATGGTGACCACAAAGTCTTGGAATCGATCTCGGATTTTCAATCCGACTGGGAAACTGAGGGCAAATAGTTCCCGTACACCCGGCGACACAGAGACATGCCCTCGGATCTGCCTCCCCCGGTGTCCTGACACTGTTCCCACCCAAGAATGTTGACTTCCTCAACTTTGTGCGGTACATGGCTAAGGCGCTCGCTGTCAAGACCGAGATGGAGGAGGACCCTCGCTCTGAAGAACTGGAGATCCTCCAGTATGATGCCCCTCCGAAGGAGGCCCTCATAGTGCCCGTTCATCCGATCCGCGAGCATCTCCTTCTCCGTATTTGGGAGACACCAGCATTGGTGTCCATTGTAAGCATGCGATGCGACTTCATGTACAGAGTCCTCCGAGGCCTCGGGTTCTAGAAGACCCAGCTTCCCCACAACTCGATGGTTTTTGAGTCTGCCATGCGCAGGCTCAAGAGCCAAAAGACCCATTCCTCCATGCCCCATAGTTAGGAAGGCCCAGACCCTCGAGCCCTCGGCCAGAAGGCTTTCCAGGGCTTGATGCTCAGTCCTATCAACTGTACATCGGCATATACCTCAAAGAGCTAGTGAGGGAGCTCTCTGAGTTCTCAGCAGGCCTCGATGGAGAACCCCTCCAGAGATTCAAGGCTCAGGCCTCTGCCGTCAAGGAGTGCTCGAGGCTTTTATCCAGAGCAGCCTACGACAGCTTCAAATCCTCAGCCAGAGTCGCCGCCGTGGGCATCAGGGTTCGATATCAGGCATGATTGCAGTTGTCTGACCTCAAACCATGGGTTCAGGACAGACTTATTGATGTCCTCTATATTGGAGAGAATCTTTTCAGGAAACCCATGGCAGACAAAGCTGCAGAGATAGAGACTGAGTTCCTGATGAGGACCAGACTGTCTAAAAAGACCTCAGTCCAGCCCCGAAAGAAGGCACCGGGGAAGAAGCCCTTCTTCCCGAGAAGAAAGGGAGATTTTGCTAATGCTTCACAGTTCCAAGCCTTCTCAGCCTCTCAGCAAGGTCAACAGCACAAGGGACAGGTACACAGCCCCCATAAACAGAAGGCCCCCAAGTCTGAGGCGCCGGCCCTGGCTCAGCTTGGCGGGAGCATTTGACTCCCTGGGCGCGACTACCTCTCCCCCAGGTCCTCAATAGCCCACAAGGGGGCATCGGGCCCTGTTTGCCCACAGGTGGTCCACCGTTACCACCTATTCTTGGGTACTGCAAGTGGTCCAAGAGGGCTACCTCCTCCACTGCAAAGAACACTGCCCTCATACTTCCCAGAAGAGCCAGTAAGACCTCTCCTGCACCAGACTCTGCTCCTCACCAAGCTCTCAGGTCTCCTTGAGGATGGTAGAGCCAGTCCCCAAACATCTATGGGGTAAGGGCTTTTACTCCAGGTATTTCCTCATTCCCAAGTGAACAGGGGGCCTCAGGCCCATCCTGGACCTGCGGAACCTGAACAGATTCCTGGTGAGGGAGAAGTTCAAGATGTTCTCCCTTGGAACATTGCTGCCCTACCTCCAGCAGGGAGACTGGCTATGCTCCTCAGATCTGAAGGATGCTTATACGCACATCCTGATCAATCCCAGCCATCAAAACTACCTCGATGGCTGGGATTATCATGGAGGAAGGAGGCCATTACCAATACAGGGTGCTACCCTTTGGGCTGGTTTCATCGTCAAGGGTCTTCATCAAGTGCCTAGCAGTGGTAATGCCCTAGCTTCGTCTTTCCCTACCTGGACGACTGGCTCATAAGAGGGGACATGGCTGCAGAGATGCATCACGTCACTGGGCGCACCATCCTCGCCCTGCAGCACCTGGGGTTTGTCATCAACTACCCCAAGTCACACCTCACTCCGACTCAGTGACTATAGAGGCTCAGCTGGACACCCTCCAAACAAAGGCCTTCCTCCCTCAGGCGAGGGCAGAACATCCCAGGAGGCTAGCCGCAGAAGTACAGCACCGCCGGACGTTAACCCGCCTGTCTTCTCCTCTGCCTGCTGGGCCACATGGCCTCCACCTTTCAAGTGACTCCATATGCCTACCTACATGTGAGAGTGGCCCAGTGGTGCCTCCACTCTCAGTGGATACAAGCCATGGGCTGTCTTTGGGAATAGCATTGGAGTGACCTGCCAGCTGGCAGTCTCCCTTGACTGGTGGCAGAATCCCTGCCACCTCTGGGCCAAGATGCCCTTCCAGGCACCCACCTCCCAGAGGGTCCTCACTATGGACCCCTCCCTGATGGATTGGGGAGCACAGTGCAGGGACATCTGCACACAAGGCAGCTAGTCCCAGACAGAATGCTAGCTGCAGATCAACCTTCTGGAGCTCTGGGCAATCTTTCTGGCTCTACGAGCCTTCTGCCACTGGTTGCAACACCAGTCGGTGCAGGTCCAGACTGACAAACAAGTCGCAGTGTTCTGTGTCAACAAGTAAGGGAGCATGGGGTCATACTTCCTCTTTCGAAAGGTGGTAGCCCACTGCTCATATGCGATGCACAACAAGATACTCCTGAGGGTGGTCTACCTCCTGGGCCAAGTCAATGCCCTGGTGAACAAGCTGAGCAGAATTCTTCAGCTGCACGAGTGGCGCCTGGATCCCAGAGTGGCCTCACTGCTGTTTTGACTCTGGGGTGTACCCCTAGTGGACCTGTTCATCAGCCCAGACAGCACACAGTTGCCCCACTTCTACTCTCGCCAGCCACACCCGTCCCACGTGGCTGTGGATGTATTCCTGATGCAGTGGACAGAAGGCCTCCTCTACGCATTCTCTCCGACACCACTGGTCGCCAAGACCCTCTTCAATGCCCAGTGTGACAGGGCATCACTAATACTGATAGCCCCCCAGTGGTCCAGGCAACCTTGGTCCCCACTGCTTCTCTTCCTGATGGCGGAGTTGCCGATTCCCCTGGGCTACGTCCCAGACCTGCTCTTACAGGAGGAGAGCACTCTCCTGCACCCCAACCTGGGGTCCTGGTCACACACAGCTTGGCTGCTGAAAGGGTAGCATTATCTCCTTTCAACCTCCCACAGGTTGTGGAAGAAGTCCTTCTGGCCTCCGGAAAGGCCTCCACAAGGAGGGCGTATGCCTTCAAGTGGCGCCGGTTCTCAGTCTGGAGTGCTGAGAGGTGGATGAAACCCGTTCTACTTGGTGCAGACGGTGCTCCAGTACCTACCCCACCTGTCACAGTTGGGACTGAAGTCCAACTCAGTCAGGGTGCACATGAGCGCTATTGAAGCGCACCACTATTCCATTGGTCCCCTGGCATCTTGTTTCCATGCTATTCAAACCTCCCCCCATCCACTCACCAGTGGTGGAGTGGGATCTCAGCGTGGTGCTCTCACAACTCACTAAGCCGACGTTTGAGCCTCTGGCTACCTGCCACTTGCGGTACCTTTCCTGGAAGGTCGTCTTTCTCGTGGCACTCACATCAGCCCGCAGAGTCAGCGAAGGCAAAGCCTCCTTGCACAAGGTTCTACAAGAACAGGGTAGTGCTCCACACACACCCCAAGTTTCTGCCGAAGGTAGTGTCCCCCTTCCACCTCAGTCAGGAGGTGGTACTCACCACCTTCTTTCCAAGCCTCAGACTGGTAATGTGAAGTCTGTCCTCCATACTTTGGATTATAAAAGGGCCCCATCCTTCTGTCTACAATGGACTCAGTCAAAAACACCAGTTTGAAGACGTGGCAGAAAAAGGGTAAAATTAAACCTTTATTGTCCAGGGATTAAGTGGTGCCAAAACCCGACACTGGCCGTGTTTCGTATGAAACTTCTTCAGGGGTATGGCTCAACTACGGGTAAAGACATAAATAAATAAAACCAAAACATAAAAAACATGAGAATAATTAGTGAAGTAAAAACCTAGCACTTAACATCAATGTTACTTAGGAACATCTAAAAACATAACCCAAAAAGGAAGAAACTATTTGACAAACATTAAAGAAATTGTTACAAATATATAAATAAACCTCCTTTTTGCTCTGTAGTCCTCCTCAGTAACATCAACTATTAGACACATAATTTTTACCTTATTAGTTTTATCATAGATATGTTTAATGTGTCATATTTATGGTTTTAGTCCATCTTTTTAGTAGTTTATTATGCTATTATCAGTCCTCTCCTGCTGGTCTTCTCGTTTTTATTCTTTTTACTTCTTTTTTTAATTTTTTAACTATATTTATTAATTATCATTTAATATTGTTTATGTATTTATAATGTTATTTATTGTGAAATATTATATTATTTATGCATTATATTTATTTATTGGGTTGGTCCCGTTTATATTTATATGCATTTTGGTGCAGTTTGATGCATTTTGATGTATATTGTTGCTGTCTTATATTTTTAACTTATAATCTATCAATTTTCATTGTTTACATATGAGGTTTATTTATATATTTGTAACAATTTCTTTAATGTTTGTCAAATAGTTTCTTCCTTTTTGGGTTATGTTTTTAGATGTTCCTAAGTAACATTGATGTTAAGTGCTAGGTTTTTACTTCACTAATTATTCTCATGTTTTTCTTTATTTTCAGTTGTTCTCCGGGAACAGCAGGAATCAGTCCTCACAACCCTCCCTCCTCCCCATGGATTTGCTTCATTTACCATACTTTAATTTTTGCCATCTTAGCTATGTCATTAGACTGAGGCAAGTTGGCATCCTTGGACAGGAAGGGGACCACGCATGCATGATGTATCTCTAAAGGCTTTCTTTGAAAGCTTGGGAAATGCTTCTGTGCGGGCTCCATCGGCACTGACATCACCCATATGTGAGAACTGATTCTTGCTGTCCCCAGAGAATACCTGTTACAGGTTAGTAACTGCGCGAGTTAGTATTGACTCAAAAAAGTCCAAAGAAAACCCAGCATACAATAAACCACAAGTAAATATTTTTTTGTTGGAATGACCAGCAAAGTGTGCAGGAGTAAGCCTGCCACCACAGTGGTCGGTCCTTTTTAATCAATTATAACACAAAATTAAAACAGCTCTCATTAAAAAACGGCTGTACTTAGCTGTGCAGAAAAAATCTTCGGCTGAACGAACGTTATTTGCAGCGATGAATCGATGTTTGCCTCAGCAGGTCAGTAAAGTAACGACGTGTCACGTTTCGGGGGTATACCTATCAACCCCCTGCTTCAGGTCAGACCTCTGAATCAGGTAAAGAATATCAGCCTGGCGTGCACAGCCTGAATGGTGGTTTTTATAAATACCTGGCTGCCGGTACAAAATAGGACACACCTACCCAATATGAAGTGCCAAAAAAGGGGAACCAATCCAGTCAAAGAAGTGAAACCACCAATCAGATTCCACCTCCCGATGAGAAAGGTTAATAGGCAGTTGAAGGAACCTATCCAGAGGGAAGACCCCCCATCTCTTGATCCAACTGAGAATCAGCGAATGGTGTACCAGTCAATCTGCTGGTTTAATCCATGTGGAGATACTGAATTTAATCTAAATATCCATCTTTGTTCCAGGTTCTGCAAACGCTGAATCCGATCCCCACCACAGGGGTCTAAAGGGACATGATCGAGAATTCGCCAACGGAGATCCACAAATGAATGAGAATACTCGAGGCAATGGCTGACTAAAGGAGCTGTCAGTGTTTGAGTGTGTATCCGGGAGGCATGTTCTGTCAATCTTAGCTTGAAAGATCGTGTAGAGACTCTATCTTAGAACCTCTATCCCAGTTTTGCGATCTCTTTTTGAAACCCCTCGCGACAACTGTGTCATCATACATCAGAGACACGGGGGACTTTTTGAATCAATTGGCTGTCCATTCTGACACTTCTCTTTGCACATTTTTAGTTACGCTAGACGTCCAAGCTCTCTACACTAATATAGATCAGAGCGAGGTTTTATCTGGCCTTTTACACTCATCAATTCCACTACCAAATCGCATTCCCAAGCAGTTCTTTTTGGACTTATTGGCTCTGGTATTGAATAAAAAATTTTTTCTCTACCAAGGGCAGTTTTATTTACAAACCTTTGGAATAGCCATGGGAGCAACGGTTGCCCCCTCCATAGCCACGATCTATATGGCTTGGTTTGAGGATTTATACATCTACTCCCATCCATTATTCGCCTATGTACTATGTTGGAAGCGTTTTCTGGACGATGTCTTTTTTATATGGACCGGTAATCGGCAGAACCTGGACACCTTTTTAGTCTCCCTAAACTCTTTTAAGTCTAACATACAATTTACCTCTCAGGTTGAGACCCAAAGGATACAATTTCTAGACATCACCATTGAGTGTTCTCCGACTGGTTATCTAACCTCTTTGTACAGGAAGCCTGTCCAGCGCAACACGTTGCTTCGTTTTGACAGCTATCATCCCCCGGCTTTGAAACGGGGTTTACCATATGGTCAATTCCTGAGGCTTCGCAGGAATTGTACAGAACTTTCACAGTTTAAACACCATGCATGTGAATTAACTGCTCGCCTCTTATCTAGGGGATATCCACCTAAAGTGGTCTACTTAGCCAACAAAAGGGCACTGAATACACATCGAGAATGGCTTTTGACATCTAGGACACAAGTAGCGGTTGAGGAGAAGACAACGGGGGTTCTCCCCTACATGCACGGCACAAGTGCGGTGGTTCGTTTGCTACATCAATTTTGGCCCATTTTAGCGATCCACTCCTGTTTTCGAAAGCCGCTTCAAATTGCATACTCCCGGGGACTCAACTTACGTAACTTTTTGGTTAAGACCAGATCCCCCTTAGACCAACTTCCTAAGGGAGATGAATCGGCGGGTCACGTCTCCTGTCAATCCTGCTCCTTTTGTGCGGGTACTTTAACGGGTACTTTTTGGTTGGACACTCGTACTAACAGATCTTACTATACACGATGGCACACTGATTGTACCACTAATCATGTGGTATATTTGATTGTATGCCCATGTCAGTTACCCTACATTGGAAGGACTTCACGATCTTTCAAGCTAAGATTGACAGAACATGCCTCCCGGATACACACTCAAACACTGACAGCTCCTTTAGTCAGCCATTGCCTCGAGTATTCTCATTCATTTGTGGATCTCCGTTGGCGAATTCTCGATCATGTCCCTTTAGACCCCTGTGGTGGGGATCGGATTCAGCGTTTGCAGAACCTGGAACAAAGATGGATATTTAGATTAAATTCAGTATCTCCACATGGATTAAACCAGCAGATTGACTGGTACACCATTCGCTGATTCTCAGTTGGATCAAGAGATGGGGGGTCTTCCCTCTGGATAGGTTCCTTCAACTGCCTATTAACCTTTCTCATCGGGAGGTGGAATCTGATTGGTGGTTTCACTTCTTTGACTGGATTGGTTCCCCTTTTTTGGCACTTCATATTGGGCAGGTGTGTCCTATTTTGTACCGGCAGCCAGGTATTTATAAAAACCACCATTCAGGCTGTGCACGCCAGGCTGATATTCTTTACCTGATTCAGAGGTCTGACCTGAAGCAGGGGGTTGATAGGTATACCCCCGAAACGTGACACGTCGTTACTTTACTGACCTGCTGAGGCAAACATCGATTCATCGCTGCAAATAACGTTCGTTCAGCCGAAGATTTTATCTGCACAGCTAAGTACAGCCGTTTTTTAATGAGAGCTGTTTTAATTTTGTGTTATAATTGATTAAAAAGGACCTACCACTGTGGTGGCAGGCTTACTCCTGCACACTTTGCTGGTCATTCCAACAAAAAAATATTTACTTGTGGTTTATTGTATGCTGGGTTTTCTTTGGACTTTTGTGGTTATTGGACCCAGTTTTGAAGCATAGATTATTCACTTTAGTATTGACTCAAAGGCACACATTGCATTGCATCTTGTCACTAAAACCCGATGGAGAGTCACAACAGAACAAATTATAATATAGTACTGGAAGATGAGCTCCTCAGGCCAGAAGGCATTCAGTGAGCTGCTGGAGAAGAGCTGAAAACGTCAGCGTGAAGACGGCGTATATGATGTGGTTGGAACAAAACCCTTGGGATGTCCGACTACTAGTGTAGCTGTGTTTGAAATGAGAGCCAGAAGCTGCAAAAATACCATATATATTGAGACATGAAATGTACAAAGCATGAACCAAGGTGGTCAAGAACAAAATGTAACATGCACAGCTCGATATTTTGCGTGCCAGTAAACTGAAATGGACAGGCATTAGGCACTTCAAATCTGACGATCACATGTTGGTTTTTTTTTTAGCGCTGTCAAGTCAGTGCTGACTCCTGGCAAACCAGCTGCCTCTGGGCTTTCTTGGCTTTGTATCACCTGAAGTAGATTGTCAAGCCTTTTCTTCGGAGTTAATGGAGAGTAGAGTGACCTATCTCTGTGGATAACTCTGTACTCCTTCCTGTTTGCTCGGCCCGCAATCTTGGGGTTGTCTTTGACTCCTCTCTCTCTGTTTCTCCACACACATCCATCTCATAGCTAAGACCTGCCATTTCTTTCTCTATAACATCAGCAAAATCCGCCCTTTCCTTTCTGAACACACTACTAAGACGCTTATCCACTCCTTAATCACCTCCCGTCTTGACTACTGTAACCTACTCCTTGTTGGTCTCCCTTTGAATCATCTCTCTCCCCTTCAATCTGTTCAACACTGTGCTGTGCGGCTAATCTTCTGCCAGCCTCTTCATGCCCATATTACTCCTCTTCTCAAGTCACTTCATTGGCTCCCTATTCGTTTCTGCATTCAATTCAAACTTCTCCTGCTGACCTATAAATGCATTCACTCTATGGCTCCTCACTACCTTTCTTTTTTCTTTTTTTTTTCTTTTTTTTTTTTTTAATATTTTATTTTGCATTTTCTTGAGATACAAATTATTAATAAAGAAATACCACAAATATTACAATAAATTCACTCTACAAGAATATCATAATCACATAATATTAAAACACATTAACGGAAGGAGAGATATCTCAATAAAGAAACAAATACAGAAATAAGAGATCCTAGATCCCACATAAGAGAGCGAAAAATAAATCAGCATTCCACCTAAACCTTTCCAATAGCTTCTTTACTAACTAAGAAAGCTTGTAACTGAATAATCTCTGTAAAGACATAGTTCTGCTCTTCTAAAGTAATAAGACAGCGACAGGGAAATTTTAGAAAATATGAAGCCCCCAATGCAAGCACTCTAGGTTTTAAATCTAGGAACTGTTTACGGCGTAGCTGAGTAGTTCGACCAATGTCAGGAAAAACCTGGATTTTAAAGCCACAAAACTCTTGATCCTTATGTTTAAAAAAGGCACTGAGTACCTTCAACTTAACAGATTTTAAAGAAAAAGTTACAACCAATGTACAACGTTTAGGAATAATATCCAGGGAGTCCTCCAGAAAAGCTGTCAAATTTTGGGCTACCGAGTCCTGAGGGAGAGGTACTACTCCCTCCTGATTCGGTACCAGCCCTGGCGAAGTTGAAAAAGAAAACAACTGAAGGACCTCAACAGTTTCCTTAATTTGAAGAACTTCTGTGAAATACTTTTTTTTTTTTTTTTTAATTCTTTATTTTCGTTTTATAACAACAGAGGAAAGGATGACAAACAGCAAAAGACAAATACATAACATGTAATACATACACCAAAGTAAACCCCTACCACCCCCCTCCCCCCTGCTTCTTCTCTAGAAAACTAAGCATTCCCAAAGCGGGCGTGTACTTACATGATTGCATTACAAAACCTAACGGTGACCTAAAACATGATGAGTGCACATTATACAGGCATGTTGGAGCAATAAGCAGATTGTACATAATCATTAGGGATCTGCCATTTAGACAAGCAGGAGTAAGTTTGGACATGGGGAATAGCTCTCCGAGGTATCTGCTCATATTTACTATATAAGCAGACAAGGTTCCACCATTCATGGACCGTAAGTCGAGAGCTATCCTTCCAATTCCTCGTGATTAAGCATATGGCTATACCTAGCATGAAATCAAGGAGAAAGCGACCCTTCTTAGGAAGAGAGGGGACCTCCGCCCCGGAGCGGAGTCCCACGACCTTCCAAGAAAAGGTGCATGAAAGTGTAAGATAGATTGAATACGACCCCAGACCCGCCCCCAATAGACCTGCAGTTGAGGACATTCATATAGAACATGAACGAAGGATCCCACATCAGTATGGCAAGACCAACACAGGTCCCTAGCATTTGGGTACCATTTGACTATTTTTCTGGGGCATAAAAGCATCTGTGTGCAGAGAAGAAGAGAGTCTGGGTAACAGAGGCAGACCGGGAAACCCGCACCACTTTACTCCAAAACGCTCCATTGCACAGGGGTTATAGTGGTTTGCAATTCGCGCTCCCCAATGATCAGTGAAGTATTAGGAGAAGCTTGCGCAACCTGAGCAATGGTAGAAAAAGGCAGGGTCATCAACATTAGGAGCGGAGAGGCATATACATGTAACTTCTAGACAACCTATCTTGAGGAGAACTCTAGACCATCTACCTTCTGTATCTGAGCTAGTCGCAACAACAGTAGCATGCAGAGATTTCCAAACCAGTATGGCAACCCCACATTTCTTAGAAACTGCAGGGGAATAAGCGGCCACCATGTAAGGTTTAATATAAGTTCAAGAGTTTCCTTCGAATTTAAATGCGTTTATTGGAGAAAAAGCAGATCCGCTGCTTCCTAACTAAGGTAGCTTAGGATTTTCTTCCGTTTTATCGGATTATTGATGCCTTTTACGTTCAATGAAAAATCTTACATGGTGCCATCAGTCGGTAGAAGACATTGTAGGTAAGGGCGCTTAATAACATAGAACATAAGCAGAAGCGGTACAACAATGTCGTAATCACCGAGTATTCTAGCTAATATACCCCATATTGAAAAGTATGTACCAACGTATCTTAGAGAAGAAGCAAAACCCCCAAAGAATATGGCGACCAGATGTCTGCGGGAGGAGGCCCTAGAGAGGAAATAGAAGACATGTATATAAAAGAAAGAAACACCAGAGTCCATAATAACACTGTCTCTGATACTCATCGAGGCTGCTGTGGGTAGATGGAGTCGGGTCACAGATACCATCAAGAGTAAGGCAACAGACTACCCACGCCAGACTCTTTGCAAGGCTGCGGCGGATCCAATATGGCAGGTACAGCGGGTATAAGAAGGCTTGCAGGAATATTCTGGAAGTCAGCGCATCAAGTCGGCTTCTTTGGAATCCAAAAACTCCGCCAGTAGATCAGGGTCCTCGAATGTTCTTGTCTGATTGTGAAGCGTGACTCGGAGCTTGGCCGGGTACATCAGGCCGTAGCGTGCTTGTAGTTGCTGAAGCCTCGGCCGAAATTCCAGAAAGCGCTTGCGGCGGTCGACTGTGGGTTTAGACAAGTCGGGATAGAAGGAGATCTTGTGGCTCTCAAACTCCATATGGCCCTTTGCCCGAGAGGCACTTAGAATTTGCTCCACGTGTTGATATCTCAATAGTCGAAAAATGATAGGCCGCGGGGTCTTCCTGTTGAGCGTTATGCTTGTGGGTACACGATGAGCGCGATCAATCTCCAAATCTTTGGTAAAGGTGATTTGGAGCAAGGAAGGGAGGACCTTGCATAAAAACTCTTTCATGTCACCCGATTCCGCTCCTTCCGGTATGCCCACGAGTCGTAAGTTATTGCGGCGCGCTCTGTTATTGCCATCTTCCACCTCTTTCTGCAAGGCCCGCACCTGTCGTTCAACTTTGTCGAGTTTGGACAACCGAGCCGCATGGGAGTCCAATATGCTCTCCATTTTGTCCTGACGCGAAGAAAGCCCTTCTAGCTTGCTTTGCAACACACCAAAATCGTCCCGCAGCGCTCGGAGTGCTTCACCGTTTGCCTGCACAAGGGTTTTGACCCCTCTGATCTCTACGAGGATTTCCTGCTGCATTTCGGGGCCCTCGCACGAGGCCGGCCCCTTCTGCGGGGACGGAGGTTCAATTTTGGAACGTTTGCTGTGAGAAGCCGCTGGAGACCCAAATTCCAGGCGCGTTGGTTTGGTCCCCGCCATCTCACCAATGTGCCCCGGCAAAATCAGAGTAGAAATTCCAAATATGTGAGGTGTTACTTCAGGATTCTGAGTAGGCCTCTCGGGAGCCTCAGCGTTATGCGACCATCCCGCTGGACATCAGGCTCCGCCCCCCCGTGAAATACTTTTTTAACAATAAATCATAAGAAAGAAGGTGTGTAGTGGGAAAGTTAAGAAATCTAAGATTCCGAGCTCGAGATTGATTCTCAACGAGTTCCAAGCGATAAGAAACCGCCGAAAGCTCCTTAAGCAAGGCCACATTATTAGTGGCACAAACTTGAAGTTGAGAGTCAATACGAGCCGTGGATTCTGTTAAAGAAGACAAATGATAATCAACCACTTTCACCTTACTTACTACATCATGAGAAAAAGAGCACAAGGAGGAAACAGTACCAGTGAGACGTACATCCATTTTCTTAATGGCAGTCCAAATATCAAGAAGGGTGACATCACCCGAAGGAGAAACAGAAGAATCTTCAGAAGCAGTGGGTTCCACAGGCTGAAGAGCAGGAAGAACGTCCAATACAGGGATATCCGTGAGAGTGGACGAAAGTGGAAACTGTGAAAGTACAGGTGGTGACCGGGAGTCGGGGCTTAAAGAAACCCCGTCCGGTGATTGCATAGTTGGTTGCAAAGGAGTAACGTGTTTGTCCATGGGGCCTACCTTATCTCCCTGTGTTCCGGCCGCAGATGTTAAAGTTGCGGGCGGTTTACCCTTCCGTTTCCCCATGTTCAAGCCGTAGGTTCTCCCAGCGTCTTAGAAGCGTCTAAGGGGCGTCAAAGGGGCGTGTCCTGCCCCTTGTGACGCGCCCCTTAGGACGCGACCACGCAGGCCGCGAAACACGCGGCCGCGTATAGCTCTCGTCGGGCTTTGTAGAGAGCAGGGGGGGTCCTCCGGAGTAGCGTCGTCCACCACCACGCCTGCAGATGGATCAGCTGTTCCTGGCCCCGAGCTGCAACACAGCGTCCGCTCCCAGGCAAGACGCTCTCCTCCAACAAAGTCCCGCTCTCGTCGGGCTTTGTAGAGAGCAGGGGGGGGTCCTCCGGAGTAGCGTCGTCCACCACCACGCCTGCAGATGGATCAGCTGTTCCTGGCCCCGAGCTGCAACACAGCGTCCGCTCCCAGGCAAGACGCTCTCCTCCAACAAAGTCCCGCTCTCGTCGGGCTTTGTAGAGAGCAGGGGGGGGGTCCTCCGGAGTAGCGTCGTCCACCACCACGCCTGCAGATGGATCAGCTGTTCCTGGCCCCGAGCTGCAACACAGCATCCGCTCCCAGGCAAGACGCTCTCCTCCAACAAAGTCCCGCTCTCGTCGGGCTTTGTAGAGAGCAGGGGGGGTCCTCCGGAGTAGCGTCGTCCACCACCACGCCTGCAGATGGATCAGCTGTTCCTGGCCCCGAGCTGCAACACAGCGTCCGCGCCCAGGCAAGACGCTCTCCTCCCACTACCTTTCTTTTATCTCTCCTTACAACCCCCCTCAGGAACTCCACTGTTCTAGCAAACTGCTTCTATCTTTGCCCTTCTCTTATATTGCTGACTCCAGACTTCGCTTCTTTCACCTTGCTGCACCTTAAGCCTGGAACAAACTACCTGTGTCTGTACGCCAGGCACCTTCTCTAACCCTCTTCAAATCCAGGCTGAAAACTCACCTCTTCGCTGCTGCCTTTGGATCTTGACTCACCTGATCTCCTTTTCCTTTTTCTTTCACCCTTGTTTTATCCCTGCCTTCACCTTCTGTGTTGTCTGTCTTGACTAGATTGTAAGCTCTGATGAGCAGGGACTGCCTCTTACATGTCTGTGAAGCACTGCGTATAACTTGTAGCGCTATACAAATGCTCAGTAGTAGTAGTAGTAGTATCCAAGTCACAAGGAGTGCCAGTGGGAATCAAACATTTGATCTTTAACCACTAGGCTATTCTTTGTCTTTCATACTACACCGGAAATGTAGTAGAAATGGTGCTGCATTTATAACTAATAAAAAGTTTGCAAGTACTGTAATGAAATACAATGCAGTCAGTGAACACTTAATTTCTATTCGTTGAAGAGGAATGCCCATCAACGCAACTATTATTCAGGTATATGCACCTGTATGAAGAAAGCTGAAGCATGAAGATTGGTGGAAGACTCAGCAACCGTCTTCACTATGCTGATGATACCACATTACTGGCTGAAAATGAAAACAATTTGAAGCTTATCAAGATCAAGGAACAGAAGTGGGTCTGCACCTTAATGTGAAAAAGACAAAAATCCTGACAACTGGCAAAATCAATAAGTTTATCCTTGATGGAGGAAAAATAGAAGACAACTTCAACCTGCTTGGATCCATAATCAATAATGAAATGACAAGCAGTCAAGAAATCTGATGACTAATTACTCTTGGCAGAATGGCTCTTCAGGACCTTGACAAGATTTTCAAGCGCAGAAATGAATCTGTGCATACAAAGATTTGACTTGTTCAAGCCATAGTATTTTCAAGTCAAATCATATGGATTCGAACATTGGACAGTGAAGATGCAAGACAGGAAGAAAATTGATACCTTCAAATTTATTGTGCTGGCAAAGAATACTGTGTATACCATACTGCCTGAAGACAAGTCAATTGGTACTAGAGGAGATAAAACCTAAGCTTTCCTTGGGGGCTCAAATGGGAAGACTTTGATGTTCATACTTCAGATTCATCATGCGAAGAGAAAGATCATTAGAGAAAGAGGAAGACCAGCAATGTGATGGATCAATACAATTGCAGCAGCTATGGATACCACTATCAACAATTAGCCATCTCACTGAAGATTAAACACAGTTTATTTTATTTATTTATTTAGCAATGCTTATATACCACTTTTCACTGTGTCAAAGCAGTGTACATTCAGGTTTGTTTGGTTTTTTTTAGTGCTGTCAAGTCAGTGCTGACTCCTGCCGACCCAGCTGTCTCTGGGTTTTCTTGGCAATATATCACTGGAAGTAGATTGCCAGGCCTTTTCTTCCGAGGCAATGGAGGGTAAAGTGACTTATCCATGGTAATAAGGAGTGCCTGTGGGACCAGAAACCCCAGTCCCCCCGGCCTGAGATTGCTATCCTCCAGGTACGGTGTATATTTCCCTTGTCCCTGAAGGATTCACAACCTATGTTTTGTACCTGAGGCAATGGAGGGTTAAGTAGCTTGCCCAAGGCCACAAGGAGGGCCTGTGGGACCAGAAACCTAAGTCCTTCTGGCCTGAGATTGCTGTCTCCAGTGGGATTTGAACCCCTGGCCCTCCAGCCCAAGGCAACTTGCCCAACCACTAGGCCACTCCTCACAATTGGGAATAACTCCACCGGATCGCTAGTCAGCATCGTTTATGGTCGGAACTACGATTGTATCTGATCATCTTCGAACCTCTGACTTTCGTTCTTGATTAATGAAAATATTCTTGGCAAATGCTTTTGCTTTGGTTCATCCAGTTTAAAACAACTATCTACGGGATCGCCATGAGTCAACATCTAATCCATAGCACTTACAACAACATAGCACTTACAACAACAAAGTTATTTGGGACACTTACACAGCATTCAGAGGACTAGATTGGAAATTACCTACTCCTGGGGCTAAAATATATCACACAATTATTTGGTACACTAACGATTTTAAAGTCAGTGGAAAGAATGGTGATGTTGTGGCACTTGTCTCTGGAGCAGACACTGCATTTTGATGATCTAAAGTCGTTTCAGACAGTGCATACAGAATTCACTTTAAGCAGTGCTCAGTGGTAAGTGGCTATAGTTGTGACATTGCATAATTCAGAGTAATTACCTGTTGGTAAAATCCTTCTTGGCAACAGGAATTTTTGATATCTGTAATTATTATTTATATCTACAGCCACTTAGTCTCCCAGCTTTTTGATCAGTTGTCTAATTAAATGCACAGTGCCACTGGCCTGTTCAATATTTGGACAGAGCAATAGAGCCATGAACTGTCCTAGGCGTAGTGCTCCCATTTTTGGAGCCTCTGCATTTGCTGATATTATTCAGTTGGGTTATTTAAGGGCACATCAGTCTCTTCAGACCCTTCTTAGGCTGTACAGAGCTTCTTTAGTACAGGTTCTGTAAGCTCAAGGTGAATTCTTAAGCACACATGCTTTATTGCGCCTGCCTACAATCTTTCAAGGTTGCTTTGTGACAGATAGTTGTGCAGATTTTGCTAATACGGCAGGGAGCATCATGGTTAAATTTCAATCTGCCCTTTTTGTGGCTACTTTAACAGCAGCAGCTGTCTGCTGTGCACATTATTCTGTCAAATTGGAAGAGTTTTCTTTGGTAGAATACAATCTGTGTGATCTACATAGATTAAATATGTTAAGGCTTGCAGACTGTCGGAGTCCAGAAGTCACAGCATTGCGTGCGAACCTGTGAGGAAGGTTTTGTCAAATAATTGAATCCTGACTGCACATACTCTTACTGTTTGTTGTTAATCTTTTATTTATTTTATTTGTCATTTCTTCTATACCGCCTCTTCCCGAGATCAGGGACGGTTTACATTTTAAACAACATTATTACATGGAACATAGTTTAACAGTTGTCGAGTTCAACAAAGTAACTTAACTATGTACAGTACATACAACTGTAGCTTGAATTATTTACAGGGGTGAGGTGCATTAACTACATGATACAATAGGTGGAAGTTATCTATGGAAGGAGTGTTGTTTCTTGTGTTATCTCCATAATGCTGGATAAAGAGGAAGGTTTCAAGTTCCTTCCTAAATGTGTTTGTCTTTGATGCTGCGGAGGGTGGCTGGGAGGGCATTCCATAGCAAAGGTGCCGCAAGGGAAAAGGCATGGTTGCTCGTGGATTGTTTAGCTTTTCTGAATGTGTGGGGAATCTTAAGTGTATTTTGTGATTGTTGTCTTCTAATTCTTGTGTTTAAAGCATAAATAATTAGGATTGAGAGGAATGATGGAGCAAGGTTATTTGTAAGTTTGAAGATAGTCATGATCATTTTATATTTTACTCTACTTGTAATATGTAACCAACGTAAATCATATAGTAGAGGCATTATGTGATCTGATAGGCGTACTTTGCAGATAATTCTTGCAGTAACATTTTGTGCGATTTGTAAATGATGTAGATGTTCTTTGGGGATACCGTGACGGAGGCTGTTGCAAAAGTCAAAGTGGGGAGTGATTAGAGCATTTACTACAGATCTGAAGTCATGTGTGTCAAGGAGGGGGGTCTAAGGTGTTGGAGGGTTCTTAGTTTGAAATATATTGTTTTGATTGTTTGATTTATGTGGGAGGATAGGGATAGTGCTTGATCAAGTAAGACTCCGAGATATCTATCTTCTTTTTTGACCGGGAGGGTAGTGTTGTTTATAGTGATGTTTTGTGGAGGAGTGAAGTTTGGGTTTCTTGATACGTATAGGAACTCAGTTTTTTTTTTAAGTTGATGGCCAGGTTATTTGCTGTTAACCAGTCTTGTGCTTCCATGATACAGGATTCAGTTATATTTTGGAATGCATTTATACTGTCAATGGGGAGATATATCATAATATCATCCGCATATATATGGTATTGTACTTTAAATTTCCTGAAGATCTTACAGATAGGTTGTATATATACAGTGGTGTGCAAAAGTCTGGAATCACTTGTAAATTTGACGTTTTTTCAACTTCGTGACTTTATATCTTAATTTCTTTTTCCTCCCAGTGGCTTTTTCTGTGTATCTCATGATAAGTGATAGATTTGGCTATCAGGGCCAACTTTTAGTATTAGTTTGGCCCTTATTTTCTGAGTTTGTTCCCCATAGTTGTCCTGTTGATAGATTTTCTGTGAAAATCGCATAATGTACATCGTTGGCCAACGATATATTATTGTAAGTATGCTTTAAAATATTATGGACGCACGCCAGGTTTCCTTCAAATTAATGTATGTGGCCTTGAAAAAGGCCGTTTTTATGTGTCAGTGATGGCTCAGTATTTGATGGACCCTCTTTGTTCTTGATCACCTGACTGCACCTTGTTGGCATTGAATGAACCAGTCTGATAAGGTAATCGTTGGTGACAACACGGTTCCAAGCTGCAATGAATGACTCAATCAGCTCACGCTTTGATGTCAGATGCCTCTTGGATATTTCCAAGGCCACCTTGTGGCACAGGTTCTCAATTGGATTCAGATCTGGAGATTGGGCAGGCCAGTCCATTGACTTGATGATGTTCCACTGCTTCCAGCTGATCACCTGTCTGGAGTGATGGCAGGGTGCATTGTCATCTTGGAACAGGAAATGGCCAGGAAACAGCTGGTGTGCTGAAGGCACCATGCACTTTTGCAGTATGGTGATGTACTTGGCCCCATTGACCATTCCATTGATGATGTGAAGACGTCCAACGCCACTGGCAGCCATGCAGTCCCAGACCATGACCTTCAAAGGATGCTTCACAGTGAGGTTGAGACACTCAGGCTTGAATTCCTCTTCAGGAAATCTCCTCACATAGGTGTGGGCCTGTTTACCAAACAGGCAGAAGGTGCTTTCATCGCTGAATAGCACCGTTTCCCACATTTCAGTCGACCAGGTTGAGTGCTTTCTCGCCCACATGATCCGGTTGCACCTTTGTATGTCAGTCATCAGTGGCTTATTCCATTCCTTGCAGTCCCGGAGACCAAACTGCAAGCACCGGCGACGAACTGTTGATGAGCTGACACTGACCTCACTCTTGTCTGACCACTCTCGAAGTAGCTGAGGAGAGGTCAACTTGCGATTAGTCAGTGAAATGCGTCATAGTGCGTGGTCCTGGCGTGATATTGATGCACGTGGACAATCTGAACGAGGCTTGTCCACCACTGAACCCGTTTCTTTCTTCTGTACAATCTGAACAGCAGCGCTCTGACTGCAGCCAACTTTCCTGGCTATCTGACGGCTTGAAAATCTTCCCTCGCTCATAAAGGACACACGAACATGCTCCTCCAACGTCAGGGTCCGAGTCATTTTCATGGTCGATCCAGAAAGTGAATGAAATTCAAAAATTCCATGCGTTTTTATAGCTGCACTGTTGGCTAGATATCTGCATTGTGATTAGTTAGTGAAACCAGCCTCCTGAGTGGTCAGAAATAATGTGTGCATATTGGATAATCTCGATCCATTTTTGACGCAGGATCCACAAAAATCGCAGTAGCTATCTCCCAGTGTCTGTAAAGTATTTAAATTGGAAGCAAGGAATGCAAAAAAGTCAACTCTAATAGCCAAATGTTTCCCTTTTAACGTGGTAGAAAGATGAATATGCTGGGCTAACGCAACATTTAAAAAAAAACGTAAGAAAGTACGAAAAATGCAAAACTCACAAGTGATTCCAGACTTTTGCACACCACTGTAGGTTGAATAATAGGGCTGACAGAGCCGAGCCCTAGGGAATACCTTGTTCCTTTTTGAAGATATTAGAGGTGTCTTGTCCTAGCTGTACTTATTGTGTACGATTGGTTAAGTAGGATTGGAACCATTTGAATGCTATACCTGATATACCTGTTTGTAATAGTCTATTAAGTAAGGTATTGTGGTTTACATTATCAAAGGCTGATGTTATATTGAGAAAAATAAGTATGAAGGATTCCTTATCGGTCCTACAGTTCAGTCCTCCACCACTGGGTAGTGCAACTCCTCCTGCAACATGGAGACTGGACAAGTCAAACGTGTGACATCACCGGGTATATCCTGCTGGTCTTCTCCCATGATCCCCCAGTGTGTCCAGTCTCCATGCAGCATGAGGACGTAGTGAGCCTAGGTGCTGGGCTCACTTGAGAAGCAGTTTAGGAGCAGTTAGTCAGGATTTGATTTACCTTGCATTTCTTTTGCCCTTCTTTAGGTATAATCCTGTAAATTGAATTCATTTTCATTTTCATTTAATTTCATTTACTTTTACTTTATTTATTTTCACCTAGTCTGCCTTAGTGTAAAGGGGGGTTCTGTCCCTTTTCAAAGTTCACGCTGCCAGCTAGCCTCTCTGCTTGGGATTCTTCGGTCTCTATGCCCGGTGATGATCTCTCCCCCAGGACTGTACGGGGGAGAGCTCTGTGGAACACCTGCATTTTGGCAGTGTCCATGTGGCAGATTCCCATCGCGGCGGGAGCCTCAGGCCGTTCGAGGTTCTTTAGCCGGTGGGCCGGGGCTCGCAGCGTCTGCTACTTCTGGTGGCGCGAGGCAGCAGCGTGTCTGGACAGCTCTTCACCCCGCAGCTACAGCGGGGTAACTGCTGCATCCCGACACCACAAGGGAGTCTCTCGAGTCCGCATGGAGGGGCTCTGAGCTCTTGCCGCCTCTGTGGTGTTTGGCGCCAAACGGGCCTGCTTCGGATTGGCGCCATTTTCTCGGCAGGGCTGAGGCCTCGTGGCGGAGAGCGGAGCAGCCCCGCGTTTGAGCAGATGACGCTGTTCCACGCGGCTACACCCAGATAAGGACTTCCTTTTGCTGTTACTTTTAATTTTAATTTTAATTTCCTTTTAATTTCATGATAGTTTATAGTTCTTTGACTGCAATGTGATTGGTTTGGGTTTTACTTCTTGGGGGGTGCCTTTACCTTTGTCTGCATTCTGGCAGTTAGCGACGTCTGTCAGCAGCAGGTTTCCGTGCTAGAATTTGGCCATTCAGGGTCATCGGCGGCACAACCACCTACAAATTGAGCCCTTTCTGAAATTGTCATTTACATAAGGATGCTATTTCCATGTTTATACGCTTGGAAATTGTGCAGACAGCCTCTAAATGTCGTTATGCCATCTGCAAATTTGATCGCCATGCTTGCTGATCTCTTTTCCAGATCATTTCAGTGCAGTAGATGTTACCAGATGCCAGTTCCAGTGCAGATCCCGAGACATTCCACTATTTACGAGTCTCCTGTGAGAAAACTGGCCATTTAGTCCTATTGTGTTCCTGTTTTTGATCCATTTCCCATTCTATAATAGCACATCATCTCCTTCCTCAGGAGAAGTTCATAAGGGGCTTTGTCAAGTACCTTCTAAAACATCCAGATACATATCATTTGGCTTGCTCACATGTTTATTAACCCTTTGAAAAGACAGCTTGGTGCTGCTTTTCAGAACAAGTTCTATCATTTAACTGGCACTGAACTCAGATTCATTGGTCTGTAGTTTCCAAGATCGCCTTTGAAGCTCTTTAAAACAAACAAACAAACAAAAAAAAACCCAATTAGTGTTACATTAGTAACTCTTCAATCTTTAGAGATCATTAATACTAATGTTATGATTGAGTCTGGCTGATATTATGAATGATCACTATTAGACAAAAATTAGCTAGGTTAAGACACTTTGATTTGGTTTTCTGCACTATGTTATCAGAGCGCAGCTTGCCCATTTGGCGGGAACACTGCCCATCTGGGCCATCTGGGGAAAGGCCCCTGCTGGGGATCGTGAGAAGTGTTGCTGGATGGCACAGTCCGGGGCTTAGTGTTCCAGGGTCCTGGAAGGGTTGATAGCGGCAGTCAGGCCTCCCTGTCTTTGCTATGACGGTCACCTAGGTTCAAGCGTCCTGTGTTTTGGGTGACAGGAGTGGGACACCTGGACATGTGGTGCTGGATGTTGGATAGGCTCATACTACTTAGGTGCACTCTCCTTGAGTGCGTCTGCATGTCCGTGTTCCGTCTGTGATCTCATGCTCAGGTGATTGTTGCAGCAATGACAGAGATCGCTTGGGATATCGTGAGTGGGGTTGTCATGGTGTTGCATGGGGTTGCCAATGCAAGATGGGGCCATCCTGAGGAGTTTGGGCCTCAGTCATCAGCTTTCCCTTCGGTGGCCCGGCTGTCCAGGAGGCACCCCTCCAGATCCGCCGGTCCAGTTCTTCTCTGCCTCTTCTCAATGTGGGCAGGGGGGCTGGCAGATCTGGAAATTCACGTCCACTGCACGTTCTACTGTTTTACCTCTGTCTTGGGGTTCTGAGGTCATATATTCCCAATCATTTGTTTGGTGGGGTGCTGCTGTCTGTTGTGCAAGACAAGGTGGTCAACAGTCGGAGGCTGTCGTCTATTCCCCTTACCCCTGAAGGTGCTCACAATTTAAGTTTTTTGTACCTGCGGAGGTGTATGTTGTTAAAGGCTAGCAGGCGCACCTGTGGGACCAGAATCCTCGGTTCTTCCGACCTTCCGTTGAGGTGCGCGTGTGGGGTTTACTCCCTTGGTCAGCTAGCAACTTGCTTCACCCATTGGGCCTTCCCTTTCCTCAAGGCATCGTTGCGTCCCACTTCTTCGTGGGGGCTCGCCGCAGGGCCTGGAGTTATGCTCAGCCGGTTCCAGCCAGGGCTGAGTCCTTGGGGGGAGGCTCTGATCCTAACGATACAGGGAGTGCTGGGATCCGTTCAACCAGGTTCCTTCGGGCCCAGCGTATGTCGTCTTTTGCTGGCCGGTTTAGGTCTTCGGGTCGTGGCGCTGCTCCGAGAAGACCAGTAGGCTGCACAGTGCTTGTCTTGGAGCAAGCGCGGGATATCTGTAGGTTCATATTCAAAGCCGTCCGGTTACATGTCCCTCCATTGTGGAATGCTGTACAGTAGGCATACTTCATATGCTGGGCTTACAAGTTGGCTTCCGCGCTGCTCGGCATCAGCCAAGGTGACTGCCGGTTTAGGCTGTGGAGTCAGCCTGGAGGAGGGGCCTTGCGTTCTCTGGACAATGCCCTGTTCGGTTGTGTGCCTTGTGGCCCTTATGGAGTTGTAAAAAGGAAAAAAAAAAAAAAAGAAAAAAAAAGAAAGAATAATCAAACAGGAAAGCCTTCCTAATTGTCCCCACTTCTTTTTTATAAGGTTCTGTCCCTTTCTTCCGGGAGCTTGGCCGGAGCATGGTTAGACTCAGCTACATTTTGGGGATCCTTTATGTACAAGGCGTTTTAGTGTACGCAGCACGCCCAGTGTTCCATCGTCTGACTGGAATGGTACGCGGTACGTCAGCCGTGGCAGGCGTTCACGGACACGGTAGCGGATCGAGCGCTGTAGGTGCTGTCAGATCTCCGGGATGGTGGCCTATTTCGATCGGCAGGGTGGAGTCGGTCGGGTGGTCAGGGTGGCCCGAGCGAAGGGACAGCGTGCGCGGTTGAAGCCTTGGCGGCCTGCGTTTCGGTGGGGACACTGTGGTGGCGAATGTCCTTAGTGGGGTCCGAGTGTTTGCCGGAGGAGTGAGATTGCATCAGGCGGTGTGTGCTCAGATGCGGTCAGCCCATATTGGACCTCATGGTGACCTGTCAGTCTGCGGCGACGGGTCGATGTTTAGCAGAGGACATATGAGGCTACTGGATAGCGTTGACGCATTGGTACGGGGCCGTGGCCCGGTCCATTCTATGCCTTTCAGAGGTCATAGTGAAAATGGCCGACTGGGTCTGGTTGCTAAGATATGTGCTCTTCATTAGTCAGTGGGGACCATTACCAGTGTATTCTGCAACATTTGCGTGAGCTTGCATAATCTTTACTTGCAACCAATCGAAATACCTGTCCAAAACCAGTTGATGTAGTCACTACTTAAATTTGCCTCGCTTGACAGTAAAAAAAAAAAAAAAAAAAAAAAAAAATTACAAATTTATTTTATACCGATAGGTCACTCACAGCATATTTGGCGATTCCTCGTCCTGGTGTTAATCATGCAGATAATTTCTGCTCTAGTTGTGGTGATGTGACTTTTACATCACAAAAATGGCATATGACTGTGGCGGTTCAGAAAGCCTATAATTTATATTTTGGCTGCAGAATAAAAGATCAGGATAAAAGCTAGGCGCCACACATATGCTGCAATACATGTGTAGCAGATCTCAGGCTGTGGATGGATGGGAAAAGACCATCAAAGTCTTTTGCGGTTCCAATGATCTGGAGAGGGCCCATGGATCACGTCGGCGATTGCTACTTCTGCATGGTTCCTCCAATTCCGGAGGGCATATCCAGGTGATGTAAGCGGTTGGCCTACTGGCATTGCGTCGTGGGCGTGGCTACCAGAGTCTCCTTTCTTTTTTGTCACACCATGTAAGACTCCACATCTTCTGAAACAACGCTAGACTCTGGGGCACTTGACACCCTCTTATATGCCCTTGGTGGATCACGCTTGGTTTATTGCAACTCATTGCTTCGCTGCATTCCACATTCTCAATTAAAAAGACTCCAACTGGTCCAGGACATAGCTGTAGAGCTACTTTGTGTTGCAAAGAATAAAGCCCTTAAGAGGTGTGACAAATAGGGTGTTTGACGCTGGTGTTTTTTTCCATTTCCCTCATTTTGCTTCCCACCTCTGTCTGGATGGACCTTGGTTCCGTTCTCCCTCGTGGAATCCGGCTGTGCCTGTTTAGTTGTCGGTTTGGGACTTACGCAAGAACACTTTGCTTGTAACCTGCGTTCCTTGGACCTTAGGTGAGGTTCCGTCGCTTTCTGGGAGGTCTCTTCGCTGCCTGTCCCTCCGTGGAGGCGGGTTCTGCGGGAAAGCAGCGGTTGCTAACACTTGACACCCTGGTGGGGTCGAGAGCCAAGGGGGAGCTCAAGCGGATTTTTCAGGCGGAGCTCCGGTAGCCTTCTCAGTAGGTCTGTTTCTAGGGCATTCAGTGTGTTTGCGATGGCGAGTTTGTCTTTCTGAAGCACTAGCGCTGCTTGGGGCAGAGTTCTGTGCTGTTTTCACCAGTGAAGAGGATCCAAGTGGGCTCTCGGTCGTGTCTTCCTGGTTGGCTTACTGCCTGTTGACGTGAGGAGCGGGCTGGGGTCGGTGCCTGCTCTGTTCGTTTAGGGGCCGAGCCGACTGAATAAGGTCCCTCCCAATGATTACTGCTCTGGTACATCCCAGTGGTGGGGGACTGAACTGTAGGACCGATAAGGAAATGGAAATTACACTTACCTGGTAATTGATGTTCCTTGAGGGAGTACAGTTCAGTCCTCATTCCCGCCCGGGGATGGATGTTTCAGACGCGAGGCGTCAGTTCCGAGTATGCTTTTGGATCCTAGAGTCGGCAACGGGCTCTGATTGGCAGGTAATCGCGAGAGCAACCTTTTCTGCCTATACTCTTCCTTAGTTCTCCTTCCTTCTAGCTCTCTGTCTTCCGCTGTTTGGTGTGCAGGGGGACAGGGGCACGGAGGAGGGTGTTTTCGGCCTTTCTTTTTGGGGCCCTGTGATTTTAAAGTTGAAGTTTGAGCGTAGCTTTGTATTTAGTACTTTAACTGGTTGTTTGTTTGCTCCTTTGAGTCTGCTTTGACAGTAGGTCACTGGGGGATCATGGGAGAAGACCAGCAGGATATACCCGGTGATGTCACACGTTTGACTTGTCCAGTCTCCATGTTGCAGGAGGAGGTGCACTACCCAGTGGTGGAGGACTGAACTGTACTCCCTCAAGGAACATCAATTACCAGGTAAGTGTAATTTCCATTTGTCTTGTCATCTATCCCCTGTAAAAGGGTGTTGAAGAGGACAAGCAGGAGGGATTCTACACCATGGTATGGACGAAATACGAATTGCTGTTCGTCAAGGGGAGCATTAAGATCGATGAAGTTTTGAAGTTGGGTTTGAACAGTTTTCTCAATTAATTTTGCTAGAAATGGTATACTAGCAATCGGTCTATAAGATGTAGGGTCAAGGTTGTTTAGGGATTTGTTCTTTAATATGGGTCTGATTGTTGAATGTTTGAGTTCATTTGGCATGAAGCCTTGAGGGATAGATTGATTATTTGCAATAGGTGCGGAGCTAGCTCAGATTTGGAGGCCTTAATCCGTGATACAGGACATGGGTCGAGCTGGGAGGTTGTGGTATTGATTATGGTGATGATATTTTTTAACTGTTTCAGATCTGTCATGTGGAATGAATGTAATGTGTTGATATTTGTAGGGTGATGTTCATGTGCATTCATAATCTTGAGGTCATTATTTTTGTTTTTTCATTTATCTTGGAAATGGTTAGCTAGTATTTCTATGCTTATGTTGTATGAGTTATTAAAGTTCTGTGAGGTATTGGTTAGTGATTTCACAATGTCAAAGAGTTCACGAGGACGGTTTAGAAAGCTGTTAAGTTTTTTGGTGTGATAATCTTTTTTTGCCTTGTTAATTTCATCCTTGTAGGAATTCATGGTTGACATATATATGTTCTTGTTTTCTGGTGTTTTATTTCTTCTCCATTTGTATTCACATTTTTGTAGCTGCTTCTTTAAGTTGGCGAGAGCTTTTGTGAACCATCTTTCTGATGATCTTCATGGGTGTTGAGGATGCGTGAGAGGTGTGGTAGAAGCATTTAGAATAGTGGTGCTCCAGTTGTTGATCAAGCAGTTTAAATCGGATTGGGTGGGGTGTAGCTTAGGGAGAATGTCATCTAGGAAGTCTTCCTTGTTGAATTGTCTGAATTTTTTGTTGTATGTTTATGTATTTTGTATTAGTACGAGCTGTGTAATATGCACTTCAAGGCTTATAATGTAATAATCTGTCCAGGGGACCTGTTGTGTTTTGGGTGCAGCTAGGAGGGTTAATGTTGAGAGGGGCATGAATGCAAGGTCTAGAGTGTTGCCTTTCCTATGGGTGGGAGAGTTTATGATTTGGGTGTAACCTATGTCTGCCATTGCTCTGAGGAATGAATTTGCATGTTGTGGGAGAGAGGGTAGGTTGAAGTCACCCATTATATTGAGAGGTTTCGTTAACGGGGCAAAGCAAGCTGATTCCAATATCGCAGTCAGGTTATCGTGGTTAGGCGATGGTGGTCTGTATATAAGGCCTATGGCAAAGTTTTTGTTTTCTATTTTCAATATGTCTATATCATCAACGTTAGTGTAGATGCTAGCAAAGGATTTATGTTTCCGCTTACTAAATATGAGGACACCTCCTCCTCTTTGCTTGCTTCTGTGACATGTAAATATATTATAATTATCGATTTTTAATTGATCTAGTAGAATGCTATCTGCATCAGATAGCCATGTTTCCGTTATGCACAGGTAGTCAGGGTGTTCGTCTTTGATAAGATCTGTTATGACCGGGATTTTATTTTTAACAGATCTTGCATTGAGCATCATTATTTTGGTGGGGGTCAATGTGGCTGAGGATTGAGTTGCTTGTGTTGTGTTTGACGGTTAAATGCGTATGAGTCTATCATAAGTTCTGTTTTTATGTGTGTGTTGATTGTTTCTGAAGGAGTAACTGAAGGAATGACTGGTTTCATATCTGTTGCGGATTGAGATGATTGGGATGCCAAGGGGTGAGGGTGTGTCAGGTTGATGGGAGTAAGCGGTTATTTGATCGTAGATTATTAGTGTGATCAAAAATACTTAGGTAAACATGGTCCTTGTATGTGGGAGATTGAGATGGTAAGCCAATCTTATACAAATGTGTTCGTTTTTTCTCGTATGATATAAAATACTAATAAAATTGTATGTTTGTATGCCATCCATTGGACTAAGGATGGGGTAAGACTCTTTCTGTCTTTCTCGCTCTTCCAAGACGGCCAAGAGTGGATAACATTTTGATTGCTGGTTTGTTCTTTCAGTGCTGGTGAGAAAAGGACCAGATGGGGCCGCAGAACTGATCCTGCTGGACCATGGACTGTATGAGTTTCTGAGTGAGAGGTAAGCATGGCCTGGGTCACAGTGGGGAGGGGGTAGAGAACTTCAAAAGTTGTTATCGGATCCTGTTGACCTTTCAGAGACAGAATGAATAATGGTGGGGGAAGATTAGGGTGTGTTGGTAAATGGCAGCATTTTCTTTTCCGCAATATTTATTTTTATTGGTTATAATACAAGCAAAATGTGTGTAATAAGCACAGTGTAGAAAAGACTTGAACAGTACTACTATTACTATTGAGCATTTATATAGCACTACCAGTCATACACAGCGCTGTACAGACATGTAAGAGACAGTCCCTGCTCGTTAGAGCTTACAATCTAGACAGGACAAAACGCAGAGCTAACAATCTAGTCACTGGCACACAACCTTGGTTCTGAGCCATTGAGAATAATAGAAGAAAGTCCAATAAGAGAATGGTGGATAGTATAGGGAAGAAACACCACTACAAACTCCATCATACATAGCGGATGACGGCAGATAACTACCAATATGGTCAGTAAAATTATTAGCATAGTACCTGCTACGCAGTGCAGGTTACTTTCCTTATGCTTTTGTTTTTAGGACATTCTACCTGCCGTGTAGTGCAGGTTAATTTTCCTGTGGTTTCTTATGAGAAGCGAAACAGTTATTTCACAGCTGTCTTGAGCTGAGATGGTCTATGCTTGGTTTCCATCCTCTTGTTCTTTAGGGATCTACTGTGATTATCCCACTCCTTTCCAAAGTCCAGCACTGTGTTTGCTTCCAGCACCTCTTCTGGGAGGGCATGAAGAAATATTTCCTGACTCTCCCTCCTTGTAGCCTCGGTATCATATCCTCTAGTTCGAGTTTCCCCTCATCTGGAAATGGCTCATTTATTCTATATCTTTCAGCTATCTAAAGGTCTGTATCATATTCCCTGTCCATCCTCTTGGAGGATTATACATATTTTGACCCGGTGAAAAGCGAGATATAAATACAGTTAAATAAAATAAATAAATTAAATAAATAAATATTTAAGATCTCCAGTTTCTCCTCGTAATCTCTTTATTAGCAAACGTGGATGGTACATAGTTAAAACACATTTGTCATTTGTCAAATACAACACAAAACCTCAGCCAGAATTCAAGAAATAATGATTTTACAGGACAACAGATAAGTTATACGCAGCATACTGTGTAGCCCATCCCTGAATTTTCTTTTTTCCTCTCTATCTTCTATTTTCCAGGAACAAGCAGGAAGTCAGTTCTCACATATGGGTGAAGTTGGTGTCAATGGAACCCTCATGGAAGCATCTCCCCAGCTTTGAAAGAAAGCCTTTGGGAGATGCCACCACGCATGCGTGGTCCCCTTCCCGCCCAAGGGTGCTATCTTAATTGGTCTCCTTTTTTCCACGGAGCACAACAGACGTCCATCTTATTTCCCTGGGAAAAGATGATTTATTTGTGCGTTAAACTGCCTTTCTTTTCTCTGGTTGCACCAGTCCCTTTCTTGCCTCTGAGCTCGTTTGCCCCGGCATTGAGTCTCGGACACTTTTTAGGATTTTTTTCCCCAGCGCGGTTCACTCCTTTTTTCCATCCGCTGGCCACGTCAAGGGTCTTTGACCTTGCTGGATTCTTTTTGCCCCAATAGCCAGCGGGTTTAAAAAGTGTGATCGGTGTGCAAAAAACATGTCTCTCACTGATACACACAATTGCTGCCTCCAGTGTCTAGGAGCCGACCATGACGCGTAGGTCTGTACCCTGTGTAAAAAGATGTCCATAAGGGCCATCCAGGGTCGTCAGCAAAAGCAAGATGACATCTTCCATAGGTTGGACTCTGCCCTGTTTCCCTGGTAGCCTGGCACTCTAAGGCCCCACATGTGTCCTCAGATTCACGTAAATCCCCCATGGCACCCAGTTGGGTCTGTGTACACTCTGACAAGAGTTCTCCGGAGCAGGAATGCAAAAAGAAGAAGAAATCCTCATCCTGGGACTCGGACAAGCGGGGCAAGCCCCGTGCCAGGGCCCACAGTTTGCAGAGAGAACCCGAGAAGTCGGAGCGGTCAGCGAAGGTTACTGAACAGACATGGAGCTCTCCAGCAATGAGTCCCGGATCCCCGAGGCCTCTCTCATCGAGGACTCCCTCTCACAGATGCTGGACTCGGTGACCCTGGTTTCTACTTTGAAGGCTGCAACTCCTGAGTGGGAAGCTAGGATGATAATGCTTGAGCGCAGTGTTATTGACTTCCTCACCTCGCAGCAGACATCGACGCCCAGTCCCACCAGTGCGTGCGCCAAGACCATGGGGACCTCACTCTTGAGGACTCTGGGCTGAAATGATTCTCGAATTACAGAGCCTCGAGCCAATCCTCGACATGGTCTCGCTCCCGGTCTTCAGGAGCAAGATCCTCCCCGGCAAGCACTTGTGGCTCTGACCAAGCAGCTGCTGAGGGTCACCGAGACCCCGACCCGGGTCCTGTGCTCCAGGCACTTTCGGTCATCGAGTCCTCGACCGACTACTCTGACTGGGAGTCTGAGGACAAGGCATCCCCAGAGACATGGAAGCACTGTAATCTCCCATCGGACCCATCTCCCCCAGCATCGCAGCACTGGTCCCTGCCTGAGGACACATCATTCCTCAAGTTTTTTTGAGACATGGTGAAAGCCTTGTCCCTCACCACAGAGTCAGAGGAACTAGAGCAGCGGGTTGACCCGTTCTCTTGCCAGCTGCACACGGTGCTACAGTACTAGCTTCACTTCTCGCAAATGGGACAAGTCCAACTCCATCAGGGTGCACCTGAGTGCGCTCTCGGCGCATCATCATTCTGTGAAGGGGAAACCTCTTTCTGCTCAGCCCCTCATGATCCGGTTCATGCGGGGCTTTCTGCTCTCAAAGCCTTCCATCCGCCCGCTCCCCCCCCCAGAATAGGACCTCAAGGTGGTCCTTACATAGCTTTTAAACTAGAAAATAGGGGAAAGCTGACAGTCGCCCAAGAGCGCATGATTCGGAAGAATGTATCCTTGAAGGATACTACCAAAAGCAGTGAGGTTCCAAAAACAGTAAAGTAGCCCAAATGCCCTTGAATATGGTGCAGACAGAGCGAAAAGATTCCAAATTACCCATGCCTACCAATAGCCAGATTAATATTAATAAAATACAGTCTCTAAAATGCTTGTATGCAAATGCTAGAAATCTAAACAATAAGATGGGAGAGTTAGAATATATAGCACTAAATGAGAGGATAGATATGATTGCAATCTCAGAGACATGGTGGAAGGAGGATAACCAGTGGGACACTGTGATACCTGGATACAAACTATATCGTAATGATAGAACTGATCAAATTGGTGGAGGGGTTGCGCTCTATGTTAGAGAGGGCATTGAGTCAGAAAGGATTAAAGTTTTGCAGGAAATAAAATTTGCTGTAGAACTCTATGGAATGAAATTCCATGTATGATGGGGAAGGTGATGGCAGTGGGGGTGTACTATCGACTGCCTGGCCAGAATGAACAAATGGATGATGAAATGCTCAAAGAAATCAAGGAAGCTAACAAAAGTCACAGCACAGTAATAATAATGGGTGATTTCAATTACCCCTGTATCGACTGGGTCAGTGTCACGGCAGGACATGCTAGGGAGATAAAGTTTCTAGATGAAATAAATGACTGCTTCTTGGAGCAGCTGGTTCGTGAACCAACCAGAGGGGAAGCCATACTGGAGCTAGTCCTTAGTGCAACACCACATCTGGTGCAAGAAATAAGGGTGTTGGGGCCACTTGGCAATAGCGATCATAGCATGATCATGTTTGATTTAATTAGTGGAGGGAGGAGGGATAGTTAAGAAATACACAGTACTACCTTTTAACTTTCGAAAAGGGAGACTATGATAAAATGAGGAATATAGTTAAGAAAAAACTAAAAGGAGTGGTTGCAAAAGTTAAAGACTTACATCAAGCTTGGGTGTTGTTTAAAAATAGTATCCTGGAAGCCCAGACCAGACCAAAAAAGCATCTTTCAGGAAATGGAAAAAAGAGCCAAACGACGAAAACCGGAAACAGCACAAGCACTGGCAAGTTAAATGCAAGACATTGATAAGGCAGGCAAAGCGAGAATTTGAGAAGGAACTTGCTACGGAAGCAAGAACATGAAATAAAGACTTTTTCAAGTACATTCGTAGCAAAAGGCCTGTGAGAGTCAATTGGACCGTTAGATGATAGAGGGGTAAAAGGGGCAGTAAGAGGAGACGAGGCTATAGCGGAGAGACTGAATGAATTCTTTCCTTCGGTCTTTACTGAGGAAGATGTAGGGATGTTACACATGACTGAAGTGGTATTTAAAGGTGATACTGCAGAGGAATTGAGAGAGATATCGCTACACCGGGAAGATGTATTACAACTATTTGATAAACTGAATAGTAGCAAATCACCTGGACCAGATGGTATACATCCAAGAGTGTTGAAAGAACTGAAATATGAGATTGCAGACCTGCTATTAGTAATCTGTGAATTTTCATTAAAATCATTTGTAATACCCGAAGATTGGAGGATCGCCAATGTAATGCCAATTTTTAAAAAGGGTTCCAGGGGTGATCTGGGAAACTACAGACCAGTGAGCCTGATGTCAGTACCGGGGAAAATGGTAGAAACCATCATAAAGAACAAAATTACACAGCATGTACATAGTCATGGCCTAATGGGAGACAGCCAACATGGCGTTAGACAAGGAAGATCTTGTCTTACTAATCTGATATGCTTTTTGAAGGTGTGAATAAACAGGTAGATAAAGGTGAGTCGGTTGATATAGTGTATCTGGACTTTCAGAAAGCCTTTGACAAGATCCCCCATCAGAGACTTTTGGCAAAACTAAAAAGTCATGGGATAGGAGGCAGTGTACTATTGTGGATCGGGAACTGGTTAAAAGATAGAAAGCAGAGAGTAGGGCTAAATGGCCAGTTTTCCCAATGGAAAAAGGTGAATAGTGGAGTACCCCAGGGATCTGTATTGGGTCCGCTACTTTTTGACATATTCATAAGTGACCTGGAAAAGGGAATAACTAGTGAGGTTATGAAATTTGCAGACAACACAAAACTGTTTAAAGTTGTTAAAACCCAAGAGGACTGTGGAAAACTGCAGGAGGATCTGGATAAATTGGAAGACTGGGCATCCAAATGGCAGATGAAATTTAATGTGGACAAGTGCAAAGTTATGCACCTAGGAAAGAACAACCCACATTATGGTTACACAATGCAAGGTTCCACATTAGGAACCACCACCCAGGAAAAAGATTTAGGAGTCATCGTGGATAACATGTTAAAACCCTCTGCCCAGTGTGCAGCGGCAGCCAATAAAGCAAATAGAATGCTAGGTATCATAAGGAAAGGAATGGAAAATAAAACAAAGGATATTATAATGCCTCTGTATCGTTCCATGGTATGACCGCACCTTGAATATTGTGTGCAATTCTGGTCGCCGTATCTTAAAAAGGATATAGCGTTATTAGAAAAGGTACAGAGAAGAGCCACCAAAATGGTAAAGGGGATGGAAGGCTACTCCTATGAAGAGAGGCTACAAAGGTTAGGGCTCTTCAACCTGGAAAAGAGACGGCTGAGGGGAGATATGATAGAAGTCTATAAATTAATGAACGGAGTGGAACGGGTAAACGTAGATCGATTGAATATAGAATATAGAAAGACTAGGGGACATGTAATGAAGCTACAAGGTAAACTATTTAAGACAAATAAGAGAAAATATTTTTTCACTCAACGTGTAATCAAACTCTGGAATTTGTTACCGGAGGATGTAGTAAGGGTTGTTAGTGTAGCTGGGTTTAAAAAAGGTTTGGACAAGTTTCTGGAGGAAGGGTCCATAAACCATTATTAAAAAGGGACCCAGGATGGAGACCACGTGATGCGGTGAGGGCAGCAGACGGACACTGCTTGCGCTCCGGTCTTCCCCTGCCCAAACCGTGAGTTTAATGCCGTTTATAGTGCTGATTTTCAGCTAAAATTATTATCTACCTAGCCCTCCCAGCGAATTTGGCAGGATTTATCCTCGGGTGATAGTTGGAGAGATGGCGACAGCTGTAAAAACTGCGCGGAGGGAGAAGGAGCGTGGAACCCCGGCTCCTAAGATGGCCGACAGCGGGGCTATGCCTAAATCGCCGACCTCCCCAGAGTTCTTGGAGGATGTCTCCACAGCCGTGGCAGAAGCACTTTCCACACAATTCACTGCGCTGCATGGAAAAATGGACATTTTGCAAACTTCGGTCAGTGCCTTGGGGACTCGACTCCACGAAGCGGAAGACCGCATCGGGCGGGCGGAAGGAAGATAGCCTGGAGGCCCTAAGCCAGGATCTGACAGTTCTGAAGTCCCAGCTACAGGCACATGAAATGAAAATGGATGATTTGGAGAACCGTTCCAGACGCAACAATCTCCGGGTGATGGGTATCTTGAACTCGATTGCGGATAAGGAGTTGAAGACTTATCTAGAGACCCTACTTCCCCAGCTCTTTGAGGGCATTGAAAAAGACGGTAAATTGCTCATAGAACGGGCTCACCGTGTGGGAGTTCAGAATCGAGACCAGCGACCGAGAGTGGTGTTAGTGAAATTTTTATATTTCCCTCAAAAAGAAGCCATACTCAGAGCAGCTAGGCAGAAGGGGGAGCTTTTGCATGACAATATGAAGCTTCGATTTGCGCAGGATTACTCTGCGACTGTGAGCCAGAAACGTAGAGCTTACGCTCCCCTTTGCCAAAAGCTGCTTGACCTACATATCAAATTTTCAGTGCAGTACCCCGCTAAGCTGCATGTGTTCCACGCAGGAGGTCACCGCTCATTTCAGTCTGCAGAGGAGGCGGCCCCCTATATTGCGGCGTTGGGGCGAGGAGAGCAGCTGTCTCCGGCTGCTTCATGAGCTGCCATGCTGTCGCTGAGGCCGGATTTCTCCGCGACGAGTACATCAGCTGCAAAGAGACAAAGTAGGACTTTTGCATTGCTCCGAGATCCTGGGAGTCCTCTGTTGCTTCATGATCCCCCCCCCTTTTGCGGGCCCCGGGGTAGGTGCCTGGATGGGAGCGATAGGACTTGGGACGGCCTCTGCTGCAGTGAGCTGGTCATGTACAGCCCGTCGTTGCGGGCCTAGACATCCCCCCAGTTGGAGATGGCGGAGAGATGGGGAGCCGCTGGGTCAGACTGCTTTCTGGGGGGGCTCTCCGGCCCTACTTCATCACATGGACCTTGAAATGTTTTGGGTTTGGGATTGATTTGTCTGATTGTTGAGATATTTTGCTGCTTTACGGTTTTTGTTTCTTTGTCTACTGGCAATGTACAGGGAGGGCCCCTCCCCCTCCCCTGCATATGGGATGGAGTGGGGGCTGGAGCCCAGTTTGGGAGTGGTTATTCGCGCCTCCCTGGGAGTGGGCCAGGCTTTGGCCCGTTTAATTGTACTGGATTTCTGGTGGGATGCTGTTGCTAATCGGCCATCCTGGGAGATGCTGGGAGCCCCGGGTCTGGCCTCCCCAGGCCTCCCTTTTATGGCCCGTTAGAGTAAAGTTGGACCCTATTAATTTTAGCTTTTCTAGGCCGGGGGCCTTGGGAGAAGGGGGACCTCCATCTAATGCCCTGGCTCCCGGTTGGGTGCTAGGGCGCGAGCTGGATGGCTATGGCCGACCTGCTGCAGCCCCCGGGGACCCACTCTGGTCGGGGGGGAGACCTTGGGGGGTACTTTTTGACTCTATGTATGTTATCTTTGCTATTGTTAGAATTTCTGTCTGTTATAATATGTGGGGTTTTGGGCCCCTGGAATTTTTTGTGGAGCCTTATCTGCAAACTGGGGCACTGGGGAATAGTAATATTGCTGTTTAGTACTTGGGTAATGTGGGCGGGGGGGGGACCGCACGCATCTAAGTGATCTCTGAGAGGTAATCTTCTTCTGCTCCCCTTAGGATCAGGAGAAGATAGGGAGGCAGAGAGTGAAGGGAGGTGGGGGGGAGGGGAAGTTGGGTTGGGGGGGGTATAGTCACATCCTAGATAATATTGGTCTGTATTGCGGAAGCCACCTGTGTATAGGATGGAGGGTGTTCCAGGCGGGGGAGTTCCCTCTGGGACATTAATATGTATCTTCTTCGTTGACCCCTATAATACCCAGTTAACCTGAAGATAATTTCCTGGAATGTCTGCGGTCTGGGGAGCCCAATTAAGAGATCTAAAATATTGCAGGCTCTCGCCAGGCAACGAGCTGATATAGCTCTGCTTCAGGAAACCCACCAGACAGCCGAAGAACACAGTAAACTTTGTCGGGGTGGGTGGGTCAGGTGTGGGGGGCCCCAGCCACTGGAAAGAAAGGCGGTGTCGTAGTTTTAATACATAAAAATGTTCGATTGGATGTTAAGAAGGATATTGTTGATCCCACTGGGCGATTTATTTTGCTACATGGTATATTGGATGGGAAACCTGTTATCTTAGGGAACCTCTACTGCCCCAATGTGCTGGACTCCACATTGTATTGTCGACTAGCGGCTAAAATAGAACAATTGCCAGAGCTCCCGCTGATTTTGGGTGGTGACTTTAATGGCGTGATGGATGTGGAATTAGATACATCAACGGGGAGGGGGCCTAGGGAACGGCAACAGATGGCTCAGGCGATGTGCCGATTTTGTACTCGACTGGGGCTTGTAGATCCCTGGCGATTATTACACCCTGAGGAGAAAGATTACACTCATCAATCTCGAGCACATGGCACCAGTGCACGTATCGATTATCTGTTGATTTCTCGTGGCTTGTTTGCAACTGTAGGGGACGCGCAGATAGGACCTGTCGAGATCTCGGACCATGCTTTCATCTGGCTTGAGTTGCGTTGGGACGGGGACAGTCCTCGAACGCGGATTTGGCGTTTCCCGCTAGAGCTCTATAAGGATACCCAGTTCCGTCAATTTCTTATGCGACGCTGGCAGGAATTCGAGTCTGATCATAGTGGTCATCAAGATGATCCCGAATTGGTGTGGGAAACCGCAAAAGTCGTTCTGCGAGGGGATATTATAGCATTTATGGCGCGGAGGCGGAGACTGCAGGCCGAACATGTTATCCGCCTTGTGAAGTTAGTTACGAAGTTGAGGAGGACAAATGCCAGCAACCCGAACGCCGCCCTTAAGAAAAAGCTTTGGGAGACTCAAATAGCATTAAATGAGCTTTTACACCAGCGGGCAAAGAAATCCGTTATGTATTATCGCTATCACTTGTATTGTCATGGTGACAAACTGGGAAAGTTGCTGGCTCGATGTCTAAGAGGCCCCTGGACCTCGAATTTGGTTACAGCACTCCGAGACAGTCAGGGGATCCTTCATAAGGACAGTTCGCAGATTGCCTGAGTCTTTCGTTCATTCTTCCAGAGACTCTATACCGCAGAGACGGGCTCCCTCACGCGGATGAAGGAATATCTGAGGGGTATTGATATTCCCCGGTTGGGCGAGGCCGAGAGGGAATTGTTGGATCGACCGCTGATGGTCCAAGAGGTGCAAACTGTTATTTCCAAGGCCAGTTGTTATAAAACGCCGGGACCCGACGGGCTGGGTGCTGAATTTTATAAGATTCTCAGTGACTTTATTTCTCCTAATTTAGTGGCACTCCACACTCAAAGATCTGAGCAGGGCTATTTTCGGTGGGGAGGTAATCATGCTCTTATTACACTTCTCCCTAAACCGGGAAAGGATCCCCTACAGGTAGCTTCATATCGTCACATCTCCCTTCTCAATTTTGATCTTAAGTTGTTGGCGAAAGTTCTTGCTGATCGACTGGTGGGAGTATTGTGCCACCTGGTCCACGACTCTCAAATTGGATTCGTGAAAAAACGGTATGCGGTGCGCAATCTCCGTAAAATTTTAGCATCGCTAGAGTGGGCGCACAGTAGACAGTTACACTCGCTGTTAGTGAGCTTTGATGCAGAAAAAGCCTTTGATCGCGTGGACTGGCAATATTTGCAATACTTACTCCCATGTTATGGACTTGGGTCCTCCTTTTGTAATATGGTCCAAAGCCTTTATGCTACGCCGTCGGCGGCAATTTGCTGCAATGGGGTCCTATCAGAGGCTTTTTATTTACAACGTGGGACTCGGCAGGGGTTCCCTCTCTCCCCCCTTCTTTTTGTCTTGTCCCTTGACCCTTTTATACGTCGGGTGGAGCTGTCGCGTGAGATACGTGGGATCCGCATAGGTTCACATGAATTTAAATTGTCCACTTTTGCGGACGATCTCCTTGTGCATTTGTCAGCACCCTGCCACTCCTTGCCTCTCTTGCTGCGGGAATTTCATGCCTTTGGACAGTTTGCTGGTTTATCTATTAACAAGGAAAAATCAGAGGCCCTTGATGTTTCGGGGCAACTGCGGGACACTTGGCCAGGGGACTTCCCTCTGCACTGGGCAGAGAACCACTTTCTATATTTGGGGATTTTGCTGACTAGTCAACCCTCCCGCCTTTATAGGTGTAACTTTAATCGGCTCATTGTTCGGCTTCAGGGTCAGTTTCAGGCATGGAGATCCCTTCCCCTCTCTTTGTCGGGGAGAGTAGCGGCGATTAAGATGATTGTTCTGCTGCGGATACTTTATTGGCTGCAGACTCTTCCTGTCTGGTTGTTGAGGTGCGATCTTCGGCGATTAGAGGGCGTACTTCGGGGGTTTCTGTGGCAGGGGGGGAGAGCGCGCATCCCATTCTGCCGTCTGGTGGGCAACTGGCGCCAGGGGGGGTTGGGGCTTCCAGATCTCGGAGCCTATGCCCTGGCCTGCCAGGCTCGACATTTGGGGGATTGGTTGGGCGGGACTGAAGTGTATACGCCTAGGGCCCTTGAGGAGGCGCTGGTTGCGCCAAACACCTTGCTGGCTCTCTTACATCAGGAAAACCGTCTACTTTGGAGTACCTTCGGGGATAGTGCGTTGCTTGGTTCGGTCCGGCGAACCTGGAAGCAGTTAAATATATATTGGGGGAAGAACTGGAGGGTTTCGAGTTGGTTACCCATTCAAGGCAATGCTCAGTTTACCCCAGGAACTGATGTTTCGTGAATGGGGCCGGAAGGGAATTTGTAATCTTGGCCATGTGAAAAGCGCCGAACATCAGTCACTCACTGACCCTACCTAGACAAGGCATAAAATCTTCCCCTCACATCCACATTGCTCACCTAGATTAATCTTACTCTTGAATGCAATTGCCTGTCGTTAATGTAAATAATTGTAACTATTGTAATTAATCCCTTTAATGTTGACATACTATGTTTTGAAACATTAACTAATGCTTACCCAGTTTCAAACGTTCTTACTTCTCCTGTTATCTTATTGTATTCGAGTTACATTTAATAGTTGAATGTTCTTTGTTCTAAATCTGTTCTATGTAAAATAATAGTATTTTTACTATTAAAGTTTGTTACCTGTAAACCGCCACTGATCTCTGGAAGTGGCGGTATAGAAAAGATGTATAAATAAATAAATAAATAAATGTGGTGGATCCATCGGGGAAATGTAAGCGGTTTATGTCTTTATCTGGGGAATATGAGTTGAGGCCTGGTCATTTTTTTTGCCTACCTGAAGATTGCTCATTATGTGGCCTCGTTGCCGGAGGGGGAACTCCGTGCGGAGCGCTCGGCGCAAATATTGGAATTTTTTGATTTGGGGGGTGAGATCCTGCCGTCTATAAGAGTGTTGAAAACTCGGATTGCCCAATATAGGGTTTTCCCTGACTACCGTAGTGTGGAACTGGCATGGGCACTGGAGATGGGGTGCGAGATCCCCCCTGGTACGGTTCTGGGAGCCCTACGGAGAATCGTAGATCTGGCGGTTGGAGCCCAATGGAGGGACATACAATTTAAATGCATAACTAGGGTATATTTTTCCCCCCGACGGGCCTTTCGTTGTCATATCACTTTAGATGGGAGTTGCCCGTGGTGCTCTGAACCACTGGCGACCTTATTGCATATGTGGTGGGGGTGTCGCCTCATACGTCCTTACTGGGCAAAAATTGGTTCTTTTCTGACAGGGATACTGGGGCAGCGGGTGTGGTGGGATGCCTCCCTAATTGTGCTAGATACTTACGTCCCACGCAGCCCAAAGGGACATGGGCTCGTTTACTGATACGTAAGGCTTGTCTGGTGGGTAAAGGGCCCGTGTTACGTAATTGGAGGGAACGGCACCCACCCTCTTTTTGGGAGTGACGTAACAGCTTCCATCAACTGATGCTCTTGGAGTGTAGA
This sequence comes from Ichthyophis bannanicus, assembly GCA_033557465.1. Taxonomy (NCBI): domain Eukaryota; kingdom Metazoa; phylum Chordata; class Amphibia; order Gymnophiona; family Ichthyophiidae; genus Ichthyophis; species Ichthyophis bannanicus. Next base: position 1,901,948,953 of record CM066031.1, read on the forward strand.
TGTGCCCGGGGTAGTGTTCGGAGGTGGCCGGCCTTTCAGAGGCTCTGGGACCCTTACATTCAAAACCAAAGCCCTGGCAGTCGCAATGCAGTGTTGCAAGTGGGTCTTTAACGAAGCCTATAGTTATAGGCCTATTGTGGTGGCTAACGCAGTGCAGACCATGGAGGATTACTTTAGATGAGCTTGGATGGTGACTATGGGAAGGGGGGAGGGGTGGGTGGGGGTGGGTTTGGAAGGGGAGGATATAATTTGAAAATACACCTGTACAGTTCCTTGGTCTCCGGGTTGGGGATCAGAAACAACCCCGCTTGGAGTTCGCTTTCTGTTTTCAATGTTCTTCTTGTGCATGGGTTTAAATAAAGTTTTCAAAAAAAAAAAAAGGGACCCAGGATATCAATGCTTGACCAAATACAAGCATTATGGAACCTGTGTCTCTTGGGGATACTGCTATGACCTAGATTGGCCACTATTGGAAACAGGATACTGGGCTTGATGGACCTTGGTCTGACCCAGTATGGCATATGTGTATGTTCATTGTTAATTGTAAACCGCACTGATGCTGAATAGCGCGGTATAAAAGAGACTTTAAATAAATAAATAAATATCTTATATTCTTATGTTCTTAAGCTGCCATTTGAGCCTCTGACTGCCTGCCATATGTGTTACCTCTCCTGGAAGGTTGTCTTCCTGGTGGCGCTCACCTCTGCATGCAGTCAGCGAGCTTCAGGCCTATGTGGTAGAGCCACCTTACGCCAGGTTCTATAAGAACAGGGCTGTGCTTCGCACCCACCCTAAATTCCTTCCGAAAGTGGTGTCCACATTTCACCTCAATCAGGAGGTGATGCTCCCCACCACCTTCCCATGGCTCCACGTTGACAAGGCGGCGTCTGTTTTCCATACTCTGGATTGTAAGAGGGCCCCGTCCTTCTACCTCCAACATACCCAGGGCCACAGCTTTTCTTTTCTACTACTCCAGTCGCCTGGGGGAAGCTGTTACTAAGCGGACCTTGTCCACCTGGGTGGCGGACCGCATTGCCTTCACCCATGATCAGGCTGAGCTCTCGTTGGAGCGCCGGTCACGGGCACACAATGTCAGGCCTATGGCAGACATCTAATGGGCCACCATCTGGTCCTCAGTCCACACCTTTGCAACTCACTACTGCCTGGAGAGGGAGACCTGACAGGGCAGTTCCTCTGCCCAGGCCATACTCTGTAATCTCTTTGGGGTCTTGGCAACTCCTACCCATCTGTGTTCAGGCTACCGGAGTGATGGTTCTCCCTGGACACTGCGGATCTTAGAGTCTCTCCTCAGACTCGCTTGTGGCTGCTCATGGCTGGGCTGTGTTTTCTACAGGTTCTCGGTGGCCTGTAGCTAGGGAGTTCCATATGCGAGGACTGACTTCCTGCTTGTTCCTGGAGAAAGCGTAGTTACTCACCTGTAACAGGTCTAGTCTTGAAGGACTAGAAAAGGGGACTGCTACTTCTGGAGAGAGATCTGCAATTGTGAGTATATACTTCTGGGAATTTTTCTGAAGGGAATTCTTTGGATTAAAGCTGATTAATCTGTGAACCCAGTGTATTGTTAAATCAGTCAGGGCCTAGTAGCAGCAGTTTAAGTTTAAATTTATTTATTTATTTATTTAACATTTCTTATATACCGCCTTTCATGATATGTTTATGTTTATTAAAACTTTATATACCGCCCAATACAAAATAGCATCTGGGCGGTTTACAATACATAAAAGCAATTAAAAAGAAAGAGAAGGCTGCGGAAAAAGAAACAGAAAAAGAACGCCATAAAATTTATTTTATTTATTTATTTATTTAGTAAACATTTGTATACCGCTGCTTCCTACGATCAGCAGCGGTTTACTCTACAGAATCGTAATGCTTTGTACAGCACATTGAGATCTTTCAGATTTACATTTTTGATTGGTCAATGATTTACATAACACGGGAGAATCAGTAGGGTGCAACAGGGATAGAGACAGCGGTATAGGGACAGATATCAAGGCGGTTTACACTGAACAAACTGAAATTACATTGAACAGGGCATTATAACTTGGAGATAACTATTTTACAGGGAACACACAGAAGAGAGCTTTCTGGTTAGATTTAGAACCCAGCAAAGAGCTTGTAGTTTAAATTTAATAGTCACTCAAGGCCTAGTAGCAGCAAAGTGCTTTTAGTTTAAATTTAAAACACAGAAGAGAACTTTTGGTTAAATTTAGAACCCAACAGAGAGCTTCTAGTTTAAATTTCATACTAAGTCAGAGCCTAGCAGCAGCAAAGAGCTTTAATTTAAATCAAATCAGAATATAACTTAGCATAAAAGGCAAACAGGGTCAGTATTCTTTGAGCAACAAATAAAGTCTTCTAGAGACCTTTACAAAGAGGCCTTCTACCTAGGCGGCAAGAGACCTGCGAAACGTTTTAAATATGAGTTAAAGCCAGGTGGCAGGTCAAAAGGCCATTTTGAAAGACTCCTTCTATCCAAGCAAGGACTGTTAATCACCCAGGAAGATGGTCACAGCTTACCTTAGAAGCACAGGACAGGGTACTCTGTAGCAGCCCTATTTTAATAAGTCTTATTTCCCTCCCTTCCTCCCCAACACCCACCCACCCCTGGGATAATAGTAGCATTATAGGTACTTACACATCTTAAAGGAAAGTTGGTGCTCTCAGGTGCAGCTCGTTATCCAAATCAGTCAAACACTAAGGACCTGAGATTAATTAAGCTTCAGGTGAACAATATATTAAACGTATCAGGTACACTTTTATTAGTATAAGTATCCACAGCAACCCTTAGTAAGTAAAGAACTTACAGATCTAAACACGAGCTTAAAACTAAGATGCAGACAGCAGTCCAGCAGCGGGATGGGGGATTTCCAGTCTTTTGCATTGAGTGTCACATGTATGATTTTCTCCCAGTTGTTGAGAGGTCTTTCATGTGCACTAGGTGCAAGGAGCTCTTTGCTCTCAGGGAACGAGTCCGTTCTCTAGAGGCTAGAGTAGCAGACTTGGAAGACATAAGACAGACAGACAGAGGTACATAGACGAGACCTACAGGGATATAGTCCTGAAATCCCACCTCCAGTCTGGCAGCATCTCTGTAGCCATGGAGGAGAGAGGTCACATGACAGGAGAGCATCAACCTGGTGTGGCAGGAATTGATCCTGTAACTAGGACCTGTTCTCCAGGTGATGTAAAACCCTCTCGCACTGAGGACGTTTCTCCAGGGCCATGTGCCCATGAGGGAAGGGTTAGGACAGCCGTTATAGTTGGTGATTCGATCATTAGGCATGTAGATAACTGGGTGGCTTGTGGACGAGAGGATCACCTGGTAATATGTCTGCCTGGTGCGAAGGTAGCAGACCTCACGCACCACCTAGATAAGGTCTTAGATAGTGCTTGGGAGGAGTCTGCTATCTTGGTACATGTCGGTACCAATGACGTAGGAAAACGTGGTAGGGAAGTTCTGGAGGTTAAATTTAGGCTTTTAGGTAGGAAGTTGAAATCCAGAACTTCCAGGGTAGCGTTCTCCGAAATGCTTCCCGTTCCACGTACAGGACCCAAAAGGCAGGCAGAGCTCTGGAGTCTCAATGCGTGGATGAGACGATGGTGTAGAGATGAGGGTTTTGGATTTGTTAGGAACTGGGGAACATTCTGAGGAAAGGAGGGGCTCTTCCGAAGGGATGGGCTTCACCTTAACTGGGATGGAACCAGGCTGCTGGCATTAACCTTTAAAAAGGAGATAAAGCAGCTTTTAAACTAGAAAATAGGGAATCTCCAGGAACAAGCAGGAATGAGTCTTCACATATGGGTATCGTCGGTACCGACGGAGGCTGCGCGGGAACGCTCCCCAGCGTCCAGTAAGAAAGCTTTTGGGAGCATCCCACAGCGCCTGCGTGCTGCCTTCCCGCATTTCCCAACCGCCTCTCTCCAGTTCTTCTTTTCCGCGGAGCCAGCAGGTCGTGTTCCTGTCACCGCAGAAGAAGTTCTTTATTTTTTTCTTTATTTTTCTGTGTCGCGTCTGCCTTCTTCGACGTCAGACCGGTACCGCCGGTCTTTTCTTTTCTTTCTAAAAAAAAAACCAAGCAAACTATTCTTTACCTCAACTGTGCATTTTCAGTTTGGGCCTTAGGCCTGAATATTTTTCTCCTCATGGAGAAGCCCGCTTCCGGGTTCAAAAAGTGCACAAAATGTGGCGGTACTATTTCTGTCACCAACACCCATGATTGGTGTCTAAAATGTTTGGGTCCTGACCATTCCATCACGGATTGTGTGTCCTGTACCATGATGTCTAAAAGAGGTCGGCAGAACCGAGCAGCCAAGCTCAGTACCCTGTTTCCCTCTGATGCAGCTTCGGTGGCATCAACGTCTTCCTCCCGTGGATCTCAGGTAACTAAACATAAATCCAGCCGGTCCTCAAAGGGTAGATCTGCTTCTAAGCATCGAGATGCCTCTGGCGTTGCCCTCGAGGATTCTGCACCTGCAAAATTACCCCGGTGGGAAGTTCCGGCTTCCAAAGCATTATCTATGGGGTCACAGGTTGACATCGATGGCTCGGCCTCGACCGATCACCTGTTGCCGTGTTCTGGGGTACCGGTGGCCTCCACTGGTACCGACATCCAGACTCTGGTGGCATCGATGGATCAGAAGATTCTGTCCATGCAGCGCACCCTACCGGCGTTTATGCAGGCTGCGACGCCTCCGGTACCGCAACAATCTCCGTTGCCAGTACCGGCTCCGGCACCGGCATCGTTCCCGGTGCCGGTACCGATTGCATAGACATCGGCTTCGGTGTCGACTGTAACGGTACCCTGTCCTATGATGCCCATCGGTACCGAACCGGTACCGCTTACTCCCGATGTCGATCCCACTCGGTACGCATATCGGGCTTTACAAGAGCATCCAGACAGGCGATACTTCGATTCCTCCGAAGACTCTGACGAGTCGGAGGCTTCTGTCGAGGCATCGGTACTTCTTCCTCAGGAGTCTTCTTCTCCAAAACGAAGAATGTCTCCTCCAGAAGACTTGTCTTTTCAAGACTTCATTAGGGAAGTGGCTAGGGGCCTCTCCATTACAGTGGCCCCTGAGTCAGAGCCTAGAGCCAAGCAATTAGATATTTTGCAATATCCTAAGGCTCCTAAAGAGGCAGCTACCTTACCTATTCATGAGATTCTCTATGATCTCATGTTGAGCATGTGGGAGACTCCTCTTACCACCTCTCCTCATTCTCGTAGGTTAGACACCATGTACCGTGTCCCTCCTTGTCCTGGCTTTCATAAGACTCAGCTTCCTCACCACTCTATTGTGGTAGAGTCTGCCATGAGGAAAATAAAGAGTGCAAAGAGACACTCATCTAATCCTCCAGGACGTGAATGCAGGACCCTAGATGCTTTTGGCCGAAGGGTTTTCCAAGCTAATATGCTTGCTGCCAGAATCAACTCCTATAGTCTCTATATGGGGATGTTTCTAAAAGAAGTTACAGATCATCTGCAGACTTTAGCTCCTTTTATTTCAGAAGATAAAAGGCAGGAATTTCTCACTTGGCTCAAACATGCCCAGGATGTTTCCAAATTTTCCAACCGTGCAGCCTTTGACTCTTTTGAGTGTGTAAGCAGAGCCTCGGCTATTGCCATAGGTGCACGCAGAATTGCTTGGTTACAAGCCTCTGATTTGGAACTCTGGGTCCAAGATGAATTGGGAAATCTTCCTTGTACAGGTGAAAACCTTTTTGGCAAGGATTGGCAAGCAAAGGCCACTCAGATGGATGCTGAGAACTCTGCTTTGGATCAACTTTCAAAGTCTGCCTCTGCTCCTGTTAAGAAAAGATTGTTCAAAAATACATCTTTTTCTAAAAAGGGAAGATATTATCCTGCTTATGGTCAGCAGGCATCTTCTGCAGGTCGTTTTGCTGCAAAGCGTCAGCAACCACCTAAACAGGCCAAGTCAAAGGCTGCCAGGCCTCCCACGGCCCAGCAGCCTCAGCCTCCTCAGGGCCTTTGACTTGCAACTAGAGAACTTAGCCTTTCTAGCTCTGGATGAACCAGAGCCCCTCACCGTTCCAGGAAGGTTGGCTTACTTTGCTTCCAGATGGGAGCAAATCACAGCAGAGCAGTGGACCCTCTCCATCATAAGGGAAGGGTACAAGCTTCATTTCTTAAACCTTCCTCCCCATACCATGGTGAAACAGTTCAATTCTCCAACATCTCTCCTCAACCTTCTGGGTCAGGAGATTGCTGCCCTTCTTGCCCAAGGGGCAATAGAAGAAGTACCTCTTCTTCAACAGGGCTCAGGGTTCTACTCCCCTTATTTTCTTATTCCAAAGAAAACAGGGGGCTACAGACCCAAACTAGATCTCAGAGAATTGAACAAGTTTCTATTCAAAGAGAAATTCAAGATGATTTCTCTCGGTGCTCTGCTTCCATACCTTCAGAGTCAGGACTGGCTTTGTTCTCTAGATCTCAGGGATGCGTACACCCATGTCCTCATCCATCCAACACACAGAAGGTTCCTTCGGTTCCTTTTTCAGGGAAAGCACTACCAATACAGGGTGCTTCCTTTCGGTCTGGCCTCTGCACCAAGGGTGTTCACGAAATGCATGGCAGTAGTAGCTGCATTTCTACGCACTCTAGGAATGTTCGTATTCCCATATCTGGACGACTGGCTCATTCGAGCTACATCCCAGTCAGAGGCCCAGACTTGTCTAACCTGCACAATGCATGTCCTTCAGTATTTGGGACTCTTAATAAACATCCCAAAATCCAATCTCACCCCTATTCAGTCTCTGGAGTTTATAGGGGCCTTGCTGGATACCACAACTGCAAGGGCCTATCTTCCTCAGGCCCGTTGCCTACGCTTGGTGCAGTTAGCCTCCCAGATACAGTTAAAGTCCCATTTAACTGCTCGAGAGATGTTACAACTCTTAGGCCACATGGCATCCACCGTGCATGTGGTTCCATATGCTCGCCTTCACATGAGGGCAGCTCAATGGACTTTGTCCATCCAATGGACTCAGGCATCAGGTTGCTTGTCAGACAAAATAGCAAACTTCAGTCGCCTTTTTTGGTCTCTCCAGTGGTGGAAGTCCTCTCCAAATCTGTTGCTGGGGTCCCTTTTTCAGCAGTCACTACCCCAAGCAACTCTTACAACAGATGCTTCTCCAATGGGTTGGGGAGCTCATCTGCAGGATCTCTCCACCCAGGGCATCTGGTCTCCACAGGAGACTTCTCTACATATCAATCTCTTGGAACTCAGAGCAATATTCTTAGCTCTCAGAGTGTTCCATTCCCTGCTCAGCTACAGGACAGTCCTCATCCATACGGACAACCAAGTAGCCATGTTCTATGTAAACAAGCAGGGCGGGACTGGCTCTCTGTCGCTTTGCAACGAAGCTTTGCGACTGTGGGCCTTCGCCAGAGAGCATCACATTCATCTTCTGGCAGTATATCTTCCAGGCGTTCAAAACTCTTAGGCAGACAGACTCAGTCGAGTTCTGCTTCCACACGAGCGGTCCCTCCACATGGACCAGGTAGCCAGGATTTTTGGAATTTGGGGAACCCCGGACATAGACCTCTTTGCAAGTCCGTGGAATGCCAAACTTCCCCGGTTCTGTTCCAGAATTCCGTGTCAGGGAATTCAGGCCAAGGATGCCTTCCTCCTTCACTGGGGTCAAGACTTCCTTTATGCCTTTCCACCCATTCCCCTAATTTCCAAAACACTATTCAAGCTTCAGAGAGATCGAGGGACCATGATCCTCATAGCACCACATTGGCCACGCCAAGTGTGGTATCCTCTGTTTCTCATCTCTCTCAAGCTCCTTCCCTGAACTTGGGCTCTGCACCAGACCTTCTATCCCAGGAAGAAGGAACGTTGTGGCACCCAAACCCCCAGTCTGTCCATCTCAGGGCTTGGTTGCTGAAGGCCTAGACCTTCAAGGTTTTCATCTCTCTCAGCAGGTCAGAGATATTATTCATGCCTCTAGAAAGCCTTACCAAAGATTTACCATTTGGTGTTCAGAGAAGGGTCTTAACCCTCTTGCAATACCTTTGAATTCTTTACTAGAGTATCTCCTGCATTTATCCCATGCAGGTCTTAAAACAAATTCAGTAAGAGTCCATTTGAGTGCTATTGCAGCGTCCCTCAAGCCTCTCAATGGACAGCCTATTTCCTCTCATCCTCTTATAGCAAGATTCATGAGAGGCCTTCTTCTAACTAAACCTCCCATTAGACCACCTCCAGTGGCATGGGACTTAAACCTGGTTCTTGGCCACCCTTTGAACCTTTAGCCACCACCTCCTTGAAATTTCTTTCTTGGAAAGTTATTTTTCTCATTGCAGTCACCTCAGCACGCCGCATCAGTGAATTGCAAGCTTTGGTGGCTAATCCACCTTATACAAGGTTCCATCATGATAAGGTAGTCCTCAGGACCAATCCACACTTTATGCCCAAAGTGGTCTCACCTTTTCATCTGAACCAAGAGGTATATTTACCTGTCTTTTTTCCAGGACCTCATGCATCAAGTGCAGAGAGGAATCTTCATACCTTGGATTGTAAGAGAGCTCTCGCCTTTTACTTACAAAGAACACAGCAACATAGAAAGTCTTCTCAACTCTTTGTTGCTTTTGATCCTTCTCATTTAGGACTTCCAGTCTCTAAGAGAACACTGTCCAACTGGATTGCTCAGTGTATTTCTTTCGCCTACCAGAGTAGGAACATTTCTCTGGAGGGCCATGTCACAGCTCACAATGTGAGAGCCATGGCAGCCTCAATGGCTCATCTAAACTCTGTGTCCATCGACTAAATCTGTCGAGCGGCCACCTGGGCCTCGGTTCATACCTTCACAGCCCATTACTGTTTGGACAAGGACTCCCGCCGGGATGCCTCGTTTGGTCAGGCTGTTCTTAAACACCTGTTCCATTCCTAATCAACTGCTACCCACCTACCCTGGTCGGATGCCAGAGATCCATGGGAGGAGTTAGAGTCCTTTTCAAGGACACACAACCTGGGGTTTCTCCCTGGCATCTAAAGCTAGGGAGTCCCCATATGTGAAGACTCATTCCTGCTTGTTCCTGGAGATAGCACAGTTACTTACCTGTAACAGGTGATCTCTGGGAACAGCAGGAATAAGTCTTCAGAACCCACCCACCTCCCCTAGGAGTTTTATCTCTTTATCTATCTTTCCTTTCCTCTCTCTCTTTTTGTCTCAGCTTTAAAACTCGAACTGGAGAGAGGCGGTTGGGAAAGGCGGGAAGGCAGCGCGCAGGCGCTGTGGGATGCTCCCAAAAGCTTTCTTACTGGACGCTGGGGAGCGTTCCCGCGCAGGCTCCGTCGGTACCGACGATACCCATATGTGAAGACTTATTCCTGCTGTTTCCAGAGATCACCTGTTACAGGTAAGTAACTGTGCTAAAGTCGACAGTTGCACAAGAGCGCATGGTTCGGAAGAATGTATCCTTGAAGGACACTACCAAAAGCAGAGAGGTTCCAAAAACAAGTAAAGTAGCCCAAATGCCCTCGAGTATGGAGCAGACAGAGCTTAAAGATTCCAAATTACCCATGTCTACTAATAGCCAAATTAATATGAATAAAATACAGTTTCTAAAATGTTTGTATGCAAACGCTAGAAGTCTAAAAAATAAGATGGGAGAGTTAGAATATATAGCACTAAATGAGAGGTTAGATATAATTGGAATCTCAGAGACATGGTGGAAGGAGGACAAGCAGTGGGACACTGTGATACCTGGGTAGAAACTATATCGTAATGATAGAGCTGATCAAATTGGTGGAGGGGTTGCCCTCTATGTTAGAGAGGGCATTGAGTCAGAAAGGATTAAAGTTTTGCAGGAAACAAAATTTGCTGTAGAATCTCTTATGGATTGAAATACCATGTAAAAAGGGGAAGGCGATGGCAGTGGCGGTGTACTATCGACTGCCTGGCTAGAATGAACAAATGGATGATGAAATGGTCAAAGAAATCAAGGAAGCTAACAAACGTTACAGTACAGTAATAATAATGGGTGATTTACCCCGGTATCGACTGGGTCAGTGTCATGGCAGGACATGCTAGGAAGATAAAGTTTCTAGATGAAATAAATGACTGATTCTTGAAGCACCTGGTTCATGAACCGACCAGAGGGGAAGCCATATTGGACCTAGTCCTTAGTGGAACACCAGATCTGGAGCAAGAGATAAGGGCGTTGGGGCCACTTGGCAATAGTGATCATAGCATGGTTGCGTTTGATTTAATTAGTGGAGGAGGGATGGTAAGGAAATCCAAAGTACTACCTTTTAACTTTCGAAAGGGAGACTATGATAAAATGAGGAAAATAGTTAAGAAAAAACTAAAAGGAGGATATCCCACGTGATGCGTGAGTGAGCAAGACGTGTTCTTGCTGGCTCCAGGGCTGCCCTGAGGAATATAATCAGTTTTTGTAGTTCTATTTACATCCAGTGCCTCCTGCATGACGGTGGACAGTGCCCCATTGGAAAAGCAGATGAAAAGGGGATCGAGAGCAGAGGGAGCCATGCCGAATCTACCGAAAAAAGAACGGGAGAAGTTGAGCAGAACAGGGCCCTCAACTGCAGCAATGGTGCAGCCGGCCTCCCCAAGCATGTTGAGCGTTTATTTATTTTATTTTATTTAACAGTATTTCTAAACCGACTTATCTTATTAATCAAGGTGGTATCACAGCAAACAATCGGGTAAAGTGAGAGTGTTAAACATGCAGTGAGGGTGATATTTAGTTGAGTGTGCGTTGTTTTGTGTGCTAGATTGGTTTGAGCTATGTACAATGTGTGTTGTATTGTGTGCTAGAGTGGTCTGAGCTATGTACAATATGGGCTATATACAGTGATGCAAAAAACATTTTCTATACATACAGTGTTTAGGCGGTATCATGTGCGTTGACTCCGCGACTGAAGATTTAGCTAAAGAAGTAGCTAATTTGCTTGAGTCTAAGTTTGATCAAGTTATTAAGAAATTGGACGCCTTAGGAGACTCACTCACCAAAATTGGAAACAGAGTGGAGGAGCTCGAACATAGGATCTCGAGCATAGAAGATGGGAAAGGGCAGCAAGAAAGAGAGCTGGCTGAACGAAAGAAGCAGATATGGGCTCTGTGCTTAAAAGTTGACGATCTAGAAAATAGATCTCGGCGGAACAATTTAAGAGTTGTTGGAGTGCCAGAGTCCCATACTGATAATATGCTCTTGCCGCTGTTAGAAACCTGGCTGCCGAAGGAGTTGGGCCTTACTTCTCTAGTGGGAGAGCTGAAAATCGAGTGTGCGCATCGCATAGGCCGGAGGCGGGAAGATCAGCAGAAGGCCCGAGTGGTGATTATGCGGATCTTAAATTTTCAACACAAGGTTCAGTTGCTGCATGCATACCGAGAGAAAGGTAAATTAAAGTTAGAGAACCAGCGACTTCTAATATTCCAGGATTACTTGGTGCTGGTGGCGGAGCAACGGAAAGAGTAAACCCACGTTTGTACTGCGCTCTCTTCAAAAAGAAAATTTGATTTACTCTGGCATTTCCAGCAACTTTGAGAGTCTGGCACCAGGGGAAAAGCTTGCTGTTCCGGTCCCCAAGTGAGGCACAGTGATTCCTGGATGGCGTCACAGAAGGTGCGGGAGCTGCTAGCGATAGCGGCAGAGAAGGACAGCGCTGAGTCATCGGGGAGCAGCCGTGGAGAAGGCGGTAATTTCCTGGTCCAGAAGGCATAATGGGACACTGTTGTGTGGGACTGAGCCAAAGGGTCCTATAGGATCCTCTGTAAAAGGGGCGCAGGAGGATAGATTGGAGTTAAGTTTGTACATATATTTGATTGAATATAAAATGTACGTGTACGTGTAAGAACCATGTTGAGGCCTTGGGGCAGCCCTGTCGCATGATTTGGGGATCCAGCCTCAGCGAAGGCGGCTGAGGGTTGACTGTTGATGTATATATGGGGGGATAAGGAGGGGAGGGGGGCTGGGGGGGGTGGTGGGGGGGGGGAGGGAGAGGGGGGTTGTATGAAGGGAGGGTAACTGTCAAGGTGGCCCGGAGTCTACTACCAGTACATACTCTACAAAGCATGAGAGGGCAGAGGCAAGAGGGGTATCAAATGCAGAGCTTGGGAAACATGTTCGGGCTGAGGCTGGGCAGCCTGGAACACCAGATACACTGCAAGAGCCTTTAGTGGACACTAGGCCAAAAGCGATATGCTATGCACTCTGATCTGAGAATAACCACGTGGAATGTGGGGGGAATAAGTACACCAGTAAAAAGGACGAAAATGCTGCAGGCTTTGAAAAGGGGGAAAACACAGGTTGCCCTTTTACAGGAAACTCATTTGACTCAAAGGGAACATACCAAATTACAAAGAGATTGGGTGGGTTAAGTATTCTCGGCCGCGTCAGGAGGGTGCAAACGGGGGGGTAGCGATTTTAATTAAAAAAGGGATCCCCATAGAGGTTATAAGTGAGGACTTGGATCCGCAGGGGAGGTTCCTCTTTTTGCATGCCAAGATCAATGGGGAGGAAATGGTCTTTGGAAATATATACGCCCCCAATAACTATGATCATAGTTTTTTTCGGATGGTTCTGCAAAAGATAGCGGGGGCGCCGAGGATACCATTGATCCTAGCGGGGGACTTTAATTGCCCCCATGATCCTTTGCTCGATAGGTCCCAGGGAGGGGAGGGGGTGAGAAGGGGGGATGGGACAATAAAGGAATGGGCTACTTGTGTAAATTGGGTGACCTATTAGATGTGTGGAGAATTTTGCATGAGGGGGAGCGAGACTACACGCACTTTTCCAGGGCGCATCGTTCTTGGTCCCGGATTGACTATATATTAATCACAAGAGATCTATTTGGTAAAGTATTGAGTACGGAGATTGAGCCGATAGTAATTTCAGACCATGCCAGAGTAATCATGAGCCTAAAGGGAAGGTCCCCTCCGGGGAATAGGTGGTCATTCCCCAGGCATTTATGGAAAAATGAGCAGTTTCGACAATACTTGGTTCAAAAGTGGAAGGAATATTTAAAGTTGAATGACTCCCCAGAGTTACAGGTGGCGACTGTTTGGGAAGCCGGGAAAGCCGTCTTACGAGGCCATATCATAGCGTATGTAGTGAAAGAGAGGAAAAGGATCAATGCAACTATTGTAGAATTAGCCTGCACCCTCCAAGAAGCTAAGACAGCGGCTATGGCCAACTCGAGGGAGCTGGGAAAATACTTGGAAAAGCAGAAGGCGCTTAACGTTGCCTTACAGGAGAGGGTGGTATACTCGACCCAATATTACAGACATCAGCTGTTTTGACATGGGGATCGAGCAGGAAAGCTACTGGTGAGATTGGTACAGGAGAGAGGGGGTGTGCAGGGAGTAACTGCCTTTAGAGACAGAGATGGGGTGCGGCAGAGTGATGCGCAGAAAATCATGGAAGTGTTTGGGCAGTATTACCGGGAGCTATACACCCCAGAGCAGGAGAATAGAGCCCAGGAACGAGATTTTCTAGAGCGTGTCAAGTTTCCGAAGCTAACAGAGGCAGACATGCATGAGTTAAACGCCAGTATCACAGGAGAGGAGGTGCAGAGGGTTATCAAACAGGGGAAGCCCCATAAGGCCCCTGGACCTGACGGGTATGGGGTGGAGTTTTACAAAATCCTATCCGCTAGGATTACCCCCACACTGATGGCTCTCTATGAGGAGGCACAAGAAGCGGGTTCATTCCCAAGGGATATGAGGACGGCAGCGATAACCATTATACCAAAAGCAGGCAGGGACCCGGAGAATCCTGCCTCATATAGGCCTATCTCTTTAATCAATTATGATATGAAAATCCTTGCGTCGATCATGGCAAGTCGATTGCAGAAGATTTTGCCTCTGTTAATAGGGAGCCATCAATCGGGGTTTGTCAGGAACAGAGATGCGTTTGCAAACATTAGCAGAGTCATTTTGGAAATGGAGCAATGCTTGGGGCGGAACATTCCTTTGTTGCTGGTGAGCCTGGACGCCGAGAAGGCTTTCGACCGAGTATCGTGGCCATACATGCTTGAGGTGATGACCAGATTTGGGTTTGACGGTGCTTTCTTGGAATGGGTGAAAGCGCTCTACATGGATCCGCTGGCATGTGTTACTAGTGGAGGGCGGCTCTCGCAATCCTTTTCCTTCAAGCGTGGCACGAGGCAGGGGTGTCCATTGTCCCCTCTGCTGTTTGTGCTTCAACTGGAACCTTTGCTTCTGACGCTGATTGAGGAGAGGAAGGTGACAGGGATAGAGTGGGATGGAGGTGGTATTAAGCTAAGTGCTTTTGCAGATGACATGTTATTGTGCTTATGTGACCCGCAGAGGTCCCTAGCAGCTAGTTTGCAGATCATGGAGACTTTTGGATCCTTTTCGGGGTTGCGCATCAATAGGGATAAATCCCTAGCCTTAGATGTGGGAGGTTTAATTAAAGGTAATTGGCGAGGTGCATTCCTAATGATGTGGGCGCAGGGGCAATTCCGGTATCTAGGTATACATCTACCGGAGCATACAGTGCAACTTTACGAGGTGAATATTAGACTGATGATTGAGAAAACAGCTGCTCGCCTCAGAAATGGAAAGACCTCCCTCTAACGCTCATGGGTCGTGTTGCTCTTCTTAAAATGGCGGAGTTGCCGAGGTGGGTATATATATTGCGCCACCTCCCTCTATGGTTGGCGCGGAAAGACCTCATAGTCCTGCAGAGGCATTTTGCCAGGTTCCTCTGGAGGGGTAGGAAGTCCCGCATAACCTTTTTGGTGATTACGAAACCTAGGGAAGATTGGGGGGGGGGCTGGGTTTGACATCCCTGCGTAACTATAATTTAGTGTGCCTCCTCCGGCCCTTAACTGATTTAGTGGGGGTTGCGCAGGGGGTCCTCCCGTTGAAGTTGGTAAATGAGATGTCTGCACCGTATAACCCAATTTATTTGTTACATGCGGGGGGGGGGGGGGTACTGACCAATGCTTGAAAAAGGTCGGTATACATGAAGGCTCTTAGACAGGCCTGGAAAGTGGTGTGTCAACAGAGAGGTGTACATTGGAAATGCACGGATTGCCTCCCCTTGGAGGGCAATAAGGATTTTGAGCCTGGTCGACAAGGGCAGGTTGCCAAAAGCTGGGGGAGAAGAGGGCTAGTGTATATTGGACAATTACGGATGGAGGGAGTAGCAGAGTTAGATTCTTTTCAGTCTTTGGCACGGAAATATGACTTAGAACATAATACGTTCTATTTCTAGTTGCAGAGCCGACACTATGTTAGAGGCCTTCAACGTGGGTCTGGACTTCAGTTGGGGCAGGGGGCTCTATGGGAAATTTTCTCCTCATTGGAGGGAGACCTAGCCATGCGGACTCTGCGAAAGGAGCTATGGCCAGGGGGAGATTGGGGGGCGATGGAGAGGCTTGCACAGAGATGGGCTCGGGATGGCATGCCACATATGACGGGGACAATACTTCAATAATTCTCTAAGATTAAGCATATCTCAGAGTCGGTGTGCCTCCAAGAAATTCAGTATAAATTTCTATGGAGAGCCTATGTTCCCAATGTCTGGGCGGCTAAGATGGGACTGATCTCGACAGATATATGTGCGTTGTGCGAGGCAAGGCAAGGAACCCTAATCCATCGGTTTTGGGAATGCTCCAAGATTTGCAGTTTTTGGAATGCAGTGGGGAGGAGATTGAGAGTATGGAGGCCTCATGATAGGGAGCTCTCGCCGGAGTGGTGCCTCTTTGGTGTTCATTTAGAGGCAGACGAGATGAGGACGGAATACAGTCAATTGTATGAGAGAGGGTTCATCATAGCCAAACAGTGTATTCTGAGACATTGGCTAACCGCTGAGATCCCGACAGTTCAGGAGTGGGAGATAGGCATGAGAGAGCTACGACTCATGGAGCAGAAAACGGCTAAATTGGTGGGGGGCAGACGGTTGGCGGGGATTGAGGCAGTTTGGGAGGTAGTAAGTTAATTCCCGCGGATGACTGGCTCATCACATAGGGTAGATTAATTTGGAGAAGGAAGGCGGGTGACCTGCAAGGTAGAGGAGGGCCCTTGCCAATGTGGAGGTAGGGGGGAGGTTGGTTAGAGGATGGGGGTAGTAGACACTGACATGGGTAGCAGAGTAGTAGGG
This sequence comes from Ichthyophis bannanicus, assembly GCA_033557465.1. Classification (NCBI taxonomy): domain Eukaryota; kingdom Metazoa; phylum Chordata; class Amphibia; order Gymnophiona; family Ichthyophiidae; genus Ichthyophis; species Ichthyophis bannanicus. Next base: position 1,901,965,089 of record CM066031.1, read on the forward strand.
CTAGGGGTGGGTGAGGGTGGGGGGTGGGGAAAGGGGGGGTGGTTGGGTCTGGGGGGGGTGGTTGGTTCTGGGGGGAGGGGAGTGAGGGTGTGGTGTGATTCGGTAGGATACAACAGGAATAGAGAGAGTTATTAATCTTACACGAAGGGAGTGGAGGTAACTTTGAGGATCGCGTATAGGGACTGTTCCCTTTCTTGTTGATCTTCAAACTCCTCTTATTTGATAGTTGGGTTTCCTTTGCTCCCTGGGTTCCCCTCCCCCCCTTGGGTGCTGATTAGTGGTTACTGTTTACTGAGTATGTATCTTCTTTGTTTTAACGGGGGGTTATTATGGGGGTACGGTGGAACTATGGTTCAGTTGGGAGTTAGGTCGGAAGGGTGACTACTGTATTCTCTGTTGTTGTGCACACTGTCTTGCAGAATATTGTATGGCGGTACTTGGAAGTGTGGAAATAATGGATGTGACTATTATTGCTTATAATAATAATAATAAAAATTATTTTAAAGAAAAACTAAAAGGAGCAGTTGCAAAGGTTAAAGACTTACATCAAGATTGGGTGTTGTTGAAAAATACTATCTTGGAAGCCCAGACCAGCTGTATTCCACACTTTAAGAAAAGTGGAAGGAAGTCCAAAAAACTGCCAGCATGATTTAAAGGTGAGGTCAGAGAGGCTCTTGTTGCCAAAAAAAGCTTCTTTCAGGAAATGGAAAAAAGTGCCAAACGACGAAAGCTGGAAACAACACAAGCACTGGCAAGTTAAATGCAAGGCATGATAAGGCAGGCAAAGGGAGAATTTGAGAAGAAGCTTGCTGCGGAAGCAAAAACGCATAATAAACACTTTTTCAAGTACATTCGTAGCAAAAAAACCTGTGTGAGAGTCAGTTGGTCCATTAGATGATAGACGGATTAAAGGGGAACTAAGAGGCGACAAGGCGATAGCGGAGAGACTGAATGAATTCTTTGCTTCAGTCTTTACTGAGGAAGATGTAGGGATGTTACCCATGATTGAAGTGGTATTTAAAGGTGATACTGCGGAAGAATTGAAAGAAATATCGATACACCAAGAAGAGGTATTACAACTATTAGATAAACTGAAGAGTAGCAAATCACCTGGACCGGATGGTATACATCCAAGGGTGTTGAAAGAACTGAAATATGAGATTGCAGACCTGCTATTAGTAATCTGTGAACTATCATTAAAATCATCTGTAATACCTGATGATTGGAGGATGGCGAACATAACGCCAATTTTTAAAAAGGGTTCCAGAGGTGATCCGGGAAACTACAGACCGGTGAGCCTGACATCAGTACCGGGAAAAATGGTAGAAACCATCATAAAGAAGAAAATTGCTGAACATGTAATTAGTCATTGCTTAATGGGAAACAGCGAACATGGCTTTAGACAAGGAAGATCTTTATTTATTTTATTTATTTATTTAGTGTCTCTTTTATACCGTGCTATTCAAAATTAGTGCGGTTTACATACAACAGTAATTTATACAGTGCGATCTAGGCTGCGCTGTATTTACAGTGAAACAGGTGCTGTAACTTGGACATCGCTGGGGTAAACTATTTACAAGTTGGAAATCAAGTCAGGTCCGTGCCAGGCTATCATTGAAGAGACTATTTACAAAAGTGTTATACAACAGGACTGTATACATGCAGCTATTTACCTAGTGTGCATGGTTGAGTGATGGCGCCAATGGGTGTGGTTTACCATCTTGTCTTACTAATCTGTTATGTTTTTTTGAAGGTGTGAATAAACAGGTAGACAAAGGTGAGTCGGTTGATATAGTGTATTTGGACTTTCAGAAAGCCTTTGACAAGGTCCCTCATCAGAGACTTTTGGCAAAACTAAAGAGTCATGGACTAGGAGGCAGTGTACTACTGTGGATCAGGAACTGGTTAAAAGATAGAAAGCAGAGGGTAGGGCTAAATGGCCAATTTTCCCAATGGAGAAAGGTGAATAGTGGTGTACCCCAGGGATCTGTGCTGGGTCCTCTGCTTTTTGACATATTCATTAATGACCTGGAAAAGGTAACAATGAGTGAGGTTATCAAATTTGCAGATGACACAAAACTTTTTAATGTTGTTAAAACCCATGAGGATTGTGGAAAATTACAAGAGGATCTTGATAAATTGGAAGACTGGGCATCAAAATGGCAGATGAAATTTAATGTGGACAAGTGCAAAGTTATGCACCTAGGGAAGAACAGCCCAAACTATGGTTACTGTGACAATGCGAGCTGTAGTGAGCAAATGGAAATAGAGGAAAATAGGGACTACGCCTTTAAGACAGAAGAAAGGCAAGGTTCCCAGAGAGCTCAAACTAGAGAAGCATGCTTTGGCTGAGGCAGAGCCCCGCCCAAGCTCTGATAACATACACGTGTGCAGAGAGCAGGGCGTGGTGGCTGGAAAGCACCTTTTTAAACCTGCGTCACTGAAGTCAGAGAGGGCAGAGGAAGCTGGAAGAGCTGGAGAATCTGGAGGAGCAAAGGAAGCAGAAGGTTCAGAGAGAGCTGAGAGGTCTGAGTGGACAGAAGGCTCAGGGAGAGCAGGAAGCTCATGGCCAGGATCCTGTTCAGAGGGAATACTGAAGCCAAAGGGTTCAAAGGAGAAACCTGGTTTAAGGAAGCCCAGAGAAGGGAGACATGGAAGGTTTTATTCCACGGGGAAATTTGGCTCCAGCAACAAGGGAAGCAATCCTTTTGGAAAAGGTGTGTCTGCTTCAGAGTTCAGCAGAAGCTTAGCTGAGGACGTTGCTAATGAACTGAGAAAGAGTGCAGAGCAGAGTGCTCCAGGAACCCGAGCTGCCAGAAGGTGGGTGAAAGCTATTACAAATGCTGATAACCAGAACCCAGCCAAGGGCAGTGAGACAGACCTGAACCTAATTGAAAAGCTAAGGCAACTGTTGCAGGATAGAGGAGCATATTCCCAAAGTACAGCTAACCTTTCTCCAGGAGAGCAGTTTGTAAGGGAATTCCAGAAGCTTCTTTCAAACAGTAAGCTTGAATCTGCCAGTGAAAGTCCAGAGAGGGACAGACAACTTGCAATACAGGAAGATATGCAAGTAGATTTGTGTATGCCTGAAACTGAGTGAGATGTAATACCAATGGATTGTTCTTATTGTAAGAAGGGAAGCTTTCACATGTGCTAGAAGAAAGACTATGAAGGGAAGCCTTTGCATAGCCTATGTCTTAGCTAGAAGAGAAACAAAAGCTTCCATTTGAAGTACAGAACATTCCTGGAATCCTGAGTGTTAACTGAACAGTTTTGGATAAAGAGAAAAGAACTGTACCTGATTTAAAATTGAAGAAAGTAGCTGTGATTTTCTTACTGCTGAAGAATGGCTGTGAACAGCTACTGTGTCTGAAAAGGGTTTTACCAAGTTCTGATGTTCCAGACGCTTTATGTTCCTGTTGAGTTTTCTTTTGGAGAACAATCCTTTACTGCCTTGTGTTTTGAATTTTGATGCGAAAGGGGAACCCAGATCAAAATAAAATTTCTGTTTTGCCTTAAACAAACCGAGTGGTTGCAACTACTTTGTCTACAAGTAACTGTGAGAAACTACAACTGCCAGAATTCCCTGGTGAGAGAAAAATCTAGTGACTCTTTACTTAAAGGCAAATGAGGCCACCCTTCTGCCTATTGGCCTGGCCAGCAGGGGGAGTGTGACATTACACAATGCAAGGTTCCACATTAGGAACCACCACCCAGGAAAAAGATTTAAGCGTCATTGTGGATAGCATTTTAAAACCCTCCGCTCAGTATGCAGCGGCGGCCAAGAGACCAAATAGAATGCTAGGTATCATAAGGAAAGGAATGGAAAATAAAACAAAGGATATTATAATGCCTCTGTATCGTTCCACGCTGCGACCGCACCTTGAATATTGTGGTCACCGTATCTTAAAAAGGATATAGCGTTATTAGAAAAGGTTCAGAGAAGAACCACCAAAATGGTAAAGGGGATGGAAGTATACATCTATAAAGAAAGGGTAAAAAGGTTAGGGCTCTTTAACCTGGAAAAGAGACGGCTGAGGGGAGATATGATAGAAGTCTATAAATTGATGAATGGAATGGAATGGGTAAACGCAGATCGATTGTTTACGTTATCAGAATATATAAAAGACTAGGGGACATGCAATGAAGCTACAGGGTAAACTATTTAAGACTAATAAGAGAAAATATTTTTTCACTCAACATGTAATCAGACTCTGGAATTTGTTACCGGAGGTTGTAGTAAAGGCTGTTAGTGTAGCTGGGTTTAAAAAAGGTTTGGACAAGTTCTTGGAGGAAAGGTCCATAAACCATTATTAAAAAGGGACCCAGGATATCATTGCTTGACCCAATACAAGCATTGTGGAACCTGTGTCTTTTGGGGAAACTGCTAGGTACATATGACCTAGATTGGCCACTGTTGGAAACAGGATACTGGGCTTGATGGACCTTAGTCTGACCCAGTATGGCATATCTTATGTTCTTATGTAGGTGTTCTCCAGGGACAGTAGGAATCAGTCTTCACAACCCTCCCTGCTCCCTATGGAGTTGCTGTAATTTTTGCCATATTGTTTGTCCGCTCTAGCTATATCATCTGACTGAGTAAGATGGCACCCTTGGGCGGGGAGAGGACCACACATACGTGATTGCATCTCTCAAAGGCTTTCTTTGAAAGCAGAGGAGATGCTTCCGCGAGGGCTTCATTGGTACTGACATCACCCACATGTGAGGACTGATTCCTGCTGTCCCTTGAGAACTCCTGTTTCTCCAGGACCAAGCAGGAAGTCAGTCCTCACATATGGGTGAGGTCGGCGCCGACGGAGCCCTCGCGGAGCAATTTTCCCCAGCTTTCAAAGAAAGCCTTTGGGAATTGCAGCGCGCATGCGCGGTCCTCTTCCCGCCCAAGGGTGCCATCTTGCTCAGTCTTCTTTTTTCCGCGGAGCCCTACAGACGTTGTCTGTGAATCCCCGCCGAAAAGTTGATTTTTTCTCTATTTTTTTCTCTCTTTTTTCTTCGGTTCGACGCCGGTTCTTTTCCCGCCCGGACTCGCGACGCCGGTTGCGAGTCCGTTCCTTATTTTTCGGTTTTTTGTCCTTTGTGACAGATTTCGCGCCTTTTTCCTTTTTCCCTGGCAGCCCGGTCTTTCGACCTCGCAGGGGCCTTTTTCCCCCGACGGCTGCCAGCGGCTTTAAAAAGTGTGACCTCTGTAAGAAACTCATGTCTCTTACAGACACTCATGACTTCTGCCTCCGCTGCCTCGGACCCGATCATGACTCCATGATCTGTGGTCCGTGTGGCAAAATGTCCTCAAAAGCGTTGAGGAGTCGGCAGCATCAGCGGGAGCGTATCTTCTCTGACTCCGGCCGGGCTCGGACCTCGTCAGAGGCTTCGACGTCTCGGGACTCTGGTCCTGAGCATCGTCGCAGTTCCTCTGAAAGAGGGTCTCCTACCCGGGAACATCATCGGAAGAAGAAACCCGCGAGGGCGGGATCGGTGGACGCTCCTGGTCCCTCGAGGGCCAGGTCGCATAGCCCCGATTCCCGTCCCGGGTCCTCGGAGGTGGAGAGGCCGTCAAAACATCCTCGACTCGAGGTGGACTTGCCTGCTCACGTGAGTACTGTTGTCCTCGTTGACTCGCCTCCGAAGGACCCTGCTGGGTCTCCTGAGCTCGGACTCAGGTTGACGGCCTTGGAGAGCAGTCTGACTGCCTTCATGGACCAGCAGCGGGTATTGATCGCTGGCCTCGCCGGTGTTTCTGCCCTGACCGCCGGGACGTCGACCTCCAAGTCGACCCCGGAGACCGAGCCAATCCTCGAGTCCATGAGGGCTCGAGTCGATCCTCGGTCGAGGTCTCCTTCAGCCTCCCGTTCGGGACCGAGGTCGTCAACGCCGACTCCCTCGGCGTCGGAGCGGATAGCATCGGTGCCCGCCTGACCAGAGCCGCTCGACTCCTCCTCCGAGGAGTCGGCCTGGGAATCCGAGGACGAGGAGTCACCTGGTTCCTTTCGGACTCGGTGTGTCCCTTCGGACTCCCCCGAGTCCGAACCTCGGAGACGGTCCCCCCCGGAGGATACCCAGTTCTCGGACTTCGTGAGGGAGATGGCCAAGGCTTTGGCCTTCCCCGCGGATCCCGAGGAGGAACCTCGAGTCGAAGAACTCGATGCCCTCCAATATGACTCTCCCCCGAAGGAGTCCTTTATTGTACCGGTTCCTCCGATGCTGGAACGACTTCTCTTCCGCATGTGGGAGAGGCCGGCGTCGTCGCCGGTGTTAAGCAAGCGGGTCGATTCCATTTATCGAGTCCGCAAGAGCCCCGGCTTCCAAAAGGCACAACTACCGCACCATTCCATGGTGGTGGAATCGGCCATGCATAGACTTAAGAGTCAAAAAATGCACTCCTCGGTGCCCCCTGGTAGGGAAGCCCGAAGCCTGGATGCCCTCGGTAGGAAGTGCTTCCAGGGCTCTATGCTTGCTTGTCGAGTCCAGACTTACCAGCTCTACATGGGCATGTATCTCCGAGACTTGGCTAAAGAAATAGCCGGGTTCTCTGCTGGTCTCTCCGACGAACCTTTGCAGAGGTTCCAAACCTTGTCTACTGGTATTCGAGAGTGCTCCAAGTTTATATCTCGAGCAGCCTATGATGGTTTTGAGGCTTCGGCTCGAGTAGCTGCGGCCGGCATCGGTGGACGCCGCCAGGCTTGGCTTCAGACGTCCGACCTCGAGCCCTGGGTGCAGGACAAGTTGGTAGATGTCCCCTGCCGAGGTGATAACCTCTTTGGCAAGCCCATGGATGAGAAGGCTGCACAAATCGAGACGGAGACTCTCACCAGGACTCGTCTCTCAAGGAAGACCTCTGCCCCTTCTCAAAAGAAGAAGGGCTCGGGGAAAAAGCCCTTTTACCCGAGGAAAGGTGCTGCCTATAAATACTACCCTCAGTATCAGGCCTCAGCAGCTTCCCCACAGGGAAAGCAGGCCAAGGGAAGGGGTATTGGGTCCCGTAGGCAGCAGGCCCCCAAGCCCACAACACAGGCCCCTGCTCAGCAGGTTGGGGGTTTTTGACTCCGTCAGCATAGCCTCTTCCCCTCCGCTGGTTTCTCTCAGCACAGGAGGCCGGCTGGTCCACTTTGCCCACAGGTGGTCAGCCATCACATCAGATACCTGGGTGCTTCATATAGTTCAAAAAGGCTATCTTCTACACTTTCACCAGGTACCTCCCTCCTACTTTCCAGGGGAGCCTCCAAGACTCCCTCTGCACAGGGACTTACTCCTTCAGGAGTTAACAAGTCTTCTTCAGGAACAGGCTGTGGAACCGGTGCCCCACCACCTGAGAGGTCACGGCTTTTATTCCAGGTACTTTCTGATACCAAAAAGAAGAGGAGGCCTCAGACCCATCCTAGACTTGCGAAACCTCAACAAGTTCCTGGCAAGGGAAAAGTTCAAGATGCTTACCCTTGGAATCCTGCTGCCATACCTCCAGCAGGGAGACTGGCTATGCTCCTTAGATCTAAAGGATACCTATACTCACATCCTTATTCATCCAGACCACAGACAATATCTCAGGTTTGTTGTGGGAGGAAATCATTACCAGTACAGAGTCCTGCCCTTTCGCCTATCCTCCACCCCCAGGGTGTTCACCAAATGCCTAGCAGTGGTGGCGGCCTATCTAAGACTTCAAGGCCTTTTTGTGTTTCCATACCTGGACGACTGGCTCATCAGAGCCCAGTCTTCCCAAGACGCCACTCAGGCCACTCATCGCACTGTGACTCTACTCCAGCACTTAATTTAATTAGCAAGTTTTTATATACTTGCGATTTGACATAAACTTCGCAAAGTCCACTTTGCTCCGCTCTCAAAATCTCAAATTCATAGGCGCCAGGCTGAACACCCTGCCTCTAGACAGGGCCCACAGGCTCATGGTCTCGCCAGCCACTTTCACAGCAATTCCCTGGTCTCTGCCAGGCAATTTCTGAGACTGCTCGGCCATATGGCTTCTACGGTCCATGTGACCCCCGATGCCCGCCTGAACATGCGACCTGCTCAGTGGTGCCTTCGCACTCAATGGCATCAGGCCACGGGGAGCCTGGCGGGCTCAGTACAGGTGTCCGACCTGCTCGTCTCTTCTATGCGGTGTTGGCTTCATCTGCCAAACCTGGTGCTGGGAGTGGATTTTCAATCTCCTCCACCTACTCAGGTGCTGACAACCGATGCTTCTCTCCTGGGTTGGGGAGCACATTGCCAAGGGACATGTACTCAAGGTCTCTGGACTCCTTGGGAGTCTGCTCAACAGATAAACTTCCTGGAGCTCAGAGCCATCCGCCTAGCTCTGAGAGCCTTCTCCCACCTCACTTCTCACCAGTCTGTGCTGGTCCAGACGGACAATCAAGTTGCAATGTTCTACGTGAACAAACAAGGGGGCACAGGCTCCTTCCTTCTCTGTCAGGAGGCACAAAATCTGTGCTCTTGGGCCGTCCTTCACGGCATCCTCCTCAAAGCTGTCTATCTCCCAGGTCAAGAAAATTACCTGGCAGACAAGCTGAGCAGGATCCTCCAACCCCACGAGTGGAGATTGGATCCGTTGGTGGTTCAGCAGATCTTTCTCAAGTGGGGCCTCCCCACCATGGATCTATTTGCCAGTCCTCTGAACCGGCAGCTTCCCAAATTCTGCTCTCGACAACCGCATCCTCTCAGAGTAGCGGCGGATGCTTTTCTGATCCCATGGTCCACAGGCCTCTTGTATGCCTTTCCTCCCATGCCACTGGTGTCTCGGACGCTCTTCAAGGTTCTCAGAGACAGAGCCTTGATGATCCTAGTGGCTCCCCGGTGGCCGAGACAGCCCTGGTTCCCGCTTCTGATGCAGCTGGCGGTGGACACTCCTCTTCCTCTGGGGTTTCAACCCGATCTCCTGTCATAGGATCAGGGGACTCTCCTACACCCCAACCTCTGGTCCCTCCATCTGATGGCCTGGCTGCTGAAAGGGTAGTCCTTGCTCCCCTCCTGCTGCCTCGGGAGGTGGAAGAGGTCGTCTTGGCCTCCAGGCGGCCCTCCACCAGGAAGTCCTACGCTCTTAAGTGGCGTCGGTTCTCCGTGTGGTGTGCTCAGCAGTCTGAGAATCCCTTCTCCTGCTTGGTGGCGGTGGTCTTGCAATATTTGCTTTACCTCTCCAATCTGGGCCTTAAGTCCAACTCTGTCAGGGTCCACCTCAGTGCTCTCTCTGCGCATCACGCACCGGTGGATGGCAGGCCTCTTTCCAACCACCCTTTGGTGGCTCGTTTTCTCAGAGGCCTCCTTCTCCTTAAGCCTCCTTTGCGCCCACCAGCCCCTGAATGGGATCTGAACGTGGTCTTGCAGCGGATTACCTGTCCGCCCTTTGAGCCTATGGCTACCTGCCCTCTTCGTTTTCTTTCCTGGAAAACCTTGTTTTTGGTAGCCCTTACCTCTGCTAGGCGCGTTAGTGAACTGCAGGCCCTAGTGTCTGATCCTCCTTACTCTAGGTTCTACAGGAATAGGGTAGTCTTAAGGACTCACTCTAAGTTTCTTCCAAAAGTGGTTTCTCCTTTTCATCTCAACCAGGAGGTGGTTCTTCCGACCTTCTTTCCCAGGCCACACTCCAGCCGGGCTGAAATGGTCCTGCACACCCTGGACTGTAGAAGGGCCTTGTCCTTCTACCTTGACCGTACGCGGGAGCATAGGAGGGCTGTTCAGCTCTTAGTTTCTTTTGACCCCATTAAATTGGGGCTACCTGTCTCCAAGCGTACTTTGTCCATTTGTGTAGCTGACTGTATCGCCTGGGCTTATGGGGTTGCCGGCCTCTCGTTGGAGGGTCGAGTCACGGCTCATCGTGTCAGGGCGAAGGCTGCGTCAGTGGCTCATCTCCGCTCTGTTCCGTTGGCAGCCATCTGCCGAGCCGCTACTTGGTCTTCAAGCCATACTTTTGCGGCCCATTACTGCCTGGAGAGGGAGTCCCGCAGGGACAGTGCTTTCGGTCAGGCAGTCCTCCTTAATCTCTTTGAGGTTTAGGCAACTCCTACCCTCCGGCCCTGGTGTTGGGCTACCGGTCGGGGGCGTTTTCAGAGAAGATTCCTTCCTTCTGTGCTACTGAGCTAGATGGAGCTCATTTTTCCGCTTGAGGTCTCCGGTAGCCTTAAGCTAGGGAGTCCCATATGTGAGGACTGACTTCCTGCTTGGTCCTGGAGAAAGAGTAGTTACTCACCTGTAACAGGTGTTCTCCAGGAGCAGCAGGAATCAGTCCTCACAACCCTCCCTCCTCCCCTTGGAGCTGCAGTCCTCTCATTTCGTTTTTGCTAATTTTTTTGCTGTCTTTTAGCTATGTCATCAGACTGAGCAAGATGGCACCCTTGGGCGGGAAGGGGACCGCGCATGCGCGCTGCAATTCCCAAAGGCCTTCTTTGAAAGCTAGGGAGATTGCTCCGCGGGGGCTCCGTCGGCGCCGACGTCACCCATATGTGAGGACTGATTCCTGCTGCTCCTGGAGAACACCTGTTACAGGTGAGTAACTACTCTATATACGCCAGTGCAGATCAACAAAAGAGTGGCCGAACTGCAAACAATGATCCACTATTGGAGGGTTTCAGAAGATGGTTGATTCCTTACTGGAGTAAAACAGTTTGCTGCTGCCTGGACAAACTGGCGTTAGTAGGGCTTTGCTGGTCAGACTTTTCTTCTTGTATCATATCGTGGTTTTGACCAATAGTTCTTCTCACTGAATAGTGAGCCAGAAAGTGCTTCTACAGCTCGTAGTACATTCTCTTCAACCACTCATCCGCTCTGTAGCCTGATTTAATTTTCTACTCTGCCTTTGGGTCCAGTCCCTTTTTGTGTGTTTTCTGATTGAGACCTCTTATCATTTTGGTCGCTTTAATCTAGACCAACTACAGCCTCCAGCCTTCCTAGGGGAGGGTCTGAGAAGATTTTTTATGAGACCTTCAGATGGGGGTGCACTTGGCTTCAGTAGATATGGGGGGTGGGGATTAAATCTAGGGGGTTGCTTTTCCGAAAGGTATGGAGCTGATTGAGCCATGGGGGGAATCAGAATGGGTGGTACTGTATTTGGTTTTGCCACCTTAGCTGCTGTTTATGTTGGGACGTACGCTATATGCCACTGGCGGTAATGTAAGCCCATGTAGTTAACTGTATGCCCACTGTAATAAACGCAGGACAGATGCTGTTCATGCTCCCTACATTTACCATACAAGCTTTGCAGTTAGGGTAAAATCTCTTATATTTTTTTGAAGGTGCGAATAAACATCTAGATAAAGGTGAATCGGTTGATATACAGTAGTCTATCTGAGTTTCCAGAAAGCCATTGACAAGGTCCATCATGAGAGACTTGTGGAAATTAAAAAGTCATTAGATAAGATTCAGTACACTATTCTGCATCAGGAACTGGTTAAAAGACAGGAAATAGAGGGAGGGCTAAATGGCCAATTTTCTCATTGGAGAAAGGCAAATAATATAGTACCCCAGGGAATCTATGCTGGACCTTTTTAACATAGTAACATAGTATATGACAGCAGATAAAAACCAGTATGGTTCATCTAGTCTGCCCAGCAAGGCGGTAAGAGTAGGTGCATTTGCTGCTCCGTGCAGGTCATTTCTCCCCATGCCTTTGTGTAGGGGTGTACGCACCGCACCATGTAGGTCATCCCTATTTGTTCAGATATAAGAGATAGTTATCTTATTTTGATTTTATCCTGTTGCTATAAAGGGATCCACTATGTCTGTCCCATGCCATTTTGAATTCTGTGTTTGCCCTCACCACTTCCATCAGGTGGGCTTTCGAAGCATCCACCATCCTTTCAGTGAAAAAGTATTTCCTGACATTGCCTTTCAGTTTACCCCCTTGTAGTTTCATGTTATGCCTTCTAGTTTTACGAGGTGTGACAAAAAAGAAACGAGACTGTCCCATAAATGTTTTATTACAAAATCTACAGAGAAATTATGCATTGTCCCCTTCAAAGTAATCCCCACCAAAGTTAATGCACTTCTGCATTCGCTTCTGCCACGTACGAAAGCACTCTGTACAGTCCTCCTCCTTGAGATCCCTCAGCTTCCTTGTCACAGTGGCCTTGATCTCTTCTACAGAGGTAAAATGAGTTCCTTTGAGCACAGTCTTCAGCCTGGGGAAGAGCCAGAAGTCACACGGTGCGAGATCTGGGGAATAAGGAGGGTGTTCGAGAGCTGTGATCTGTTTGTTGCTCAAGAACTGCCTCACACTGAGCGCGGTGTGTGCGGGCGCATTGTCGTGGTGGAGCAGCCACAACTTGTCTGTCGACAGAGCCCGCCTGCTGCACTGAACCCGGTTATGGGAGGCGATTGAGGACCTGCTGGTAGAAGTGCTGGTTGACTGTCTGACCCTCAGGCACAAACTCATGATGGACCACTCCCTTCTGGTCAAAGTATGTGATCATGATGACCTTAAGCCTTGATTTGGACATGTGCGCCTTCTTGGGTCTGGGTGACAGTCGAGTTTTCCACTGTAGGCTCTGTCTCTTGCTTTCAGTGTCGTACTGGAAGACCCAAGTCTTGTCTCCTGTGATGACTCGGCCAACAAACTCTGGATCGTCTCCGATCTTCTCTAGCAAGTCTCAAAAACATTGATCCGGTGCTCCTTCTGGTCATCCGATAAAAGCTTGGGCACCATCTTGGCGCACACCTTCCGCATCCCCAGCTCCTGCACCAAGATGGTCTGCACGGACTCCCTGTTCAGGCTGAGCTTCTCAGCTATCATCTGCACTGTCAATCTGCGATCACTCCGCACCAGCTGGTTCACTCTGTCAATGTTCTCAGCTGTCTTTGTCATGGAAGGCCGTCCTGACTTGGGGTCATCCTCCATCTCCTCGCGGCCAGTCTTGAAGCATTTGTGCAACTGAAAGACATGCGGCCTTGACATTGCATCTTCTCCATAAGCCTTTTGGAGAAGTGGAGACACTCAGTTGGGCCCTTCTCCAGCTTAACCAGAAATTTCAAGTTGATTCTTTGCTCCATATTTCTGCCACCTCCAGTTGCGTGAAAAGGCGATGGAGCAGTGTGGTACAAAATAACCTGAAAAAGAAAAACAGAGTGAGAAAGATGAAAAATATTATAGCAGAATAGTGGCGAGATATTGCACAACTGAGTGACATAAGTGGTTAGCCAATTGGCATGGAGTCATGGGCATGGCTGCCACAGTCTCGTTTCTTTTTTGTCACACCTCATACAGCTTCCCAGTCTTTGGAAGAGTTTTATTTGTCCATTAATACTCTAAGTATTTAAAGGTCTGAATCATATCTCCCCTGTCCCTCCTCTCCTCTAGAGTATACATATTTCGGTCTTCAAGTCTCTTCTCATAAGTCTTCTGACTCAGGTCGCCTTCCTCTGAACCGCTTCCAGCCTTTTTATATCCTTTGCGAGATACGGTCTCCAAAGCTGAACACAATATTCCAAGTGAGGCCTCACCAGCGACTTGTACAGTGGCATTAGTACCTTTTCCTTTCTGTTGGTAATTCCTCTCTGTATGTAACCCAGCATCCTTCTGGCTTTTGCCACCGCCTTGTCACACTGTTTTGCCACCTTGAGATCATCAGAAACAATCACACCAAGGTCTTTCTCCTGATCCATGCACATCAATCTCTCGCCCCCTATCGCATACAGTTCCCTTGGATTTCTGCTTCCCAAGTGCATTACACTGCACTTTTTCACATTAAATCTGAACTGCCAAGCATTAGACTATTCTTCCAGTTTTTGTAGATCTTTCCTCATGTTCCCCACTCCCTCAGGGGAGTCCACTCTGTTGCAAATTTTGTTGTCATCTGCAAAAAGATAGACTTTCCGTTTAGCTCTTCAGCAATATCACTCACGAATATATTGAACGGTACTGGTCCCAAGACTGAACCCTGGGGCCCACCGCTAATCACCTTTGTTGCATCCGAGTGAGTTCCATTTACCGTCACCCTCTGTTGTCTGTCAGTCAACCAATTTGTGATCCAATTCATCATCTTTGGACCCATCCCCAAGCTGTTGAGTTTATTGATTTTGCTGAAATCTAGGTAGATCACATCCAAAGCATGCCCTTGATCTAGTTCTCTGGTCACCCAGTCAAAGAACTCAATCAGATTTGTTTGGCATGATTGTCCTTTGGTAAAACCATGTTGCCTCAGATCATGCAACCTGTTGGTTTCAAGGAAGTCCACTATTCGCTCCTTCAGGAGCGCCTCCATAACTTTTCCCACAACCGAGGTAAGGCTTACTGGCCTGTAGTTTGTCACTTCTTCCCTATTACCACTTTTGTGGAGAGGTACCACATCCGCCCTTCTCCAGTCCTGTGGAACTTCTGTCTTTCCACGATCTATTAAAAACATCCTTCAGAAGCCCTGCAAGAACTTCTCTGAGCTCTTTCGGTATCCTGCGATGTATCCCATCTGGTCTCATAGACTTGTCCACTTTCAGTTTTGCAAGCTGTTCTAACACATCTTTTGTGAATGGTGTGGTATCTACTCCATTCCCATTTGTATATTTGTCAATCACAGATGATCCTTCTCCAGGATTTTCTTTAGTGAAAACAGAGCAGAAGTAGTCGTTTAGCATTGTTGCTTTTTCAATGTCACTTTCCACGAGTCCGTTCCCAGCACTTCTGAGTCCTGCAATTCCACCTCGGATAGTCCTCTCCCGAATATACCTGAAGAAAGTTTTGTCGCCACACTTCACATCTTTAGCCATCTTTTCCTCTGCCTTTGATTTTGCGTTCCTTATTTCTCTTTTTGTCTCTTTGAGTTTGATCCTGTATTTCTTTCTGTGTTCCTCTATTTGCAAGCTTTTGAATTTTGTTAAAGCTGTTTTTTGCCTTTATTTGAGCAGCCACTTCTTTGGAGAACCAAGTAGGTTTCCTTCTTCTCTTTTTTTTATTTACTTTCCTTACATATTTATCTGTTGCCTCTTTTATTGCCACCTTTAGTTTAGCCCATTGCAATTCCACTTCCTTTATCCCCTCCAACCCTGCCTCCTTCAGGTACTTGGCCATTTTACTGAAGTTGGTGTTTTTGAAGTCTAGGACTTTGAGTTTGATATGATTGGATTCTACCTTGGCTTTTATCTTAAACCACACTGTGTGATGATCACTGCTACTCACAGGGGCACCTACCTGGACATTTGACATGCTATCTCCGTTGGTGAGCACTAAATCCAGCATTGAGCTTTCCCTAGCATCATAAAAGCAAACTGGCACGTGACCAGACAACGACAAGGAAATTTAAAAATAAAAAGTAGCTTCTATGGCTAGCACCTAACATAGTAACATAGCATATGATGTCAAATAAAGCCAGTATGGTCCATCTAGTCTGTCCAGTAAGGTGGCTAAAGTGGTTGTAACTGCAGCTCTGTGCAGGTCACCCCCTCTATGCCTGTGTTTAGGGTTGTACCTGCTGCTCTGTGCAGGTCACCCCTCCTCTATTGAAGTATAAAAGATAATTAAGTTGCTTTGATTTTATCCTCTTGCTATAAAAGGATTCACTGTGTCTGTCCCATGCCATTTTGAATTCCGCTACTGTATTTGCCCCTATCATCTCCATCAGGACGGCATTCCAAACAGCCACCATCCTTTCAGAGAAAAAATATTTCCTGACGTTGCCTTTCAGTTTACCCCCTTGCAGCTTCATCGTATGCCCTCTAGCTTTACAGCTTCCCCTTGGAAAAGGTTTGTTCATTGATACCCTTTAAATATTTAAAGGTCTGTATCATGTTTCCCCTGTCCCTTCTCTCCTCTAGAATGAGAGCCACCTCCGATGTCAAGGACTTCAGGAAGAAACCCAAAACCTACCTCTTCAAAGAACAATACGGAGCCATCATTTAATTCTCAACTCCCCCCCTCAACCCCTGACAAAATCAGCTCCTTCAACTAATGACACTGCCTTGTAAATATTGTATATACACCTCTTTGTAAATAAGTTACTACTAAGAACCTCCTGCATATCCCCTCTGTACGACTATGTAACATCTAACTTGTCATGTATCATGTTTGTTTACCATGTAAACCGCTTTGATTATAGGAGGAGGCGGTATACAAAACCTGTTAAATAAATACATAGATTTAGGTCTTCAAGTCTCTTCACATTAGTCTTCTGGCGCAGGCTCCAAATCATTTTGCTCACCTTCCTCTGAACCGTTTCAAATCTTTTTTTATCCTTTGTGAGATATCCCCCCTCCCTCCTCTGAGCTTCTCAACACATGAAACAGACATCCCAATCAGAAAAGAAGTAAAATACCTAGGAGTCATTTTAGACCAGACCCTTAACATGGAATCCCACATCAAACTAGTCACCAAAAGCATATTTTTCAAACTAAGGACACGCCAGCATCTAAAACCATTACTTGACCCACACGACCAGATCAGTTGTCCAAGCTCGTCACACCACACCTCGACTTCTGTAATAGCCTACTCCACGGGCTACCAAAGAAAACTATTGACCATCTTCAAACAGTACAAAATGTTGCAGCCAGAATTATATACAAAACTCACCCTCATGAACATATTACCCCTATCCTACACATGCTACACTGGCTCCCAGTCGCAAGCAGAATAAAATCCAAACTTCTGATGACCACATTTAAACTAACAACATATCCCCCTCTTTCCTCTCTACAATATTACATCCAACAACAGACATGAATATCAAAAGAGGATTCCATATGAACACAATCAAAATACCCTCAGACTACTGAAAAACCAAACAAGCCACGAGTAACAGAGCATTTTCTTATGTCGCCCCTTCCCTCTGGAATTTCCTCCCAGACACACTCAGAGCTATTAAGGACCTTCAAACAATCTGTGCTCTTTTCTAACTGCTGGCTGTGTCGAGGGTCTTTGACCTCACAGTTGTCCTTTTTGCCCAAATGGCCAGTGGGTTTAACAAGCATGATCGGTGCACAAAGAATATGTCCCTAATCGATACACACAACTGCTGCCTCCGGTGTCTAGGTGCCGCCCATGACCCAGAGGTTTGTGCCCTGTGCAAAAAGATATCCGTGAAGGCCATCCTAAGTTGTCAGAAGCAAGATGGCATCTTCCACAGATCAGATTCTGCCCTGGTATCCCTGGTAGTCTCACACCCTAAGGCCCCGCATGGATCCTTGGAGTCGTGTAAAACCCCTGTGGTGCCCAACCAAGTCCGCAGACACTTCGACAAGGGTTCCCTGGAGCGTGAACGCATGAAGAAGATGAAATCTTCGAAGACCTCATCCTGGGAATTGGACACATACAACAAGTCCTATGCCAGGTCCCACAGTCCCTGGAGGATATCTAAGGAGTCTGAGCAGGAGTGCCCAAATAGACGCTGAGGCCTCCGGTGATGGGTCATGGACTCCCGAGGCCTGTACCATCAAAGACTCCCTCTCCTCACCGACTCCGGACCCGGTCACCCCGGTGTCTGCGTCAAAGGCTGCAACTCCTGAGTGGGAAGCCAGGATGATGGTATTGGAACTCAATGTCACTTCCTTCCTTGCCTCACAGCAACAGTCGATGCCCGGCTCTGCCAGTGCTTGCACTGAGACTGCAGGGACCTCGACATCGAGGACTCCCCAGGCCACCGAGACAATCCTCGAGAGCCTCGAGCCAATTCTCGGCGAGGGTCTTGATCCTGTTCCCATCATCAGGAGTGAGATTGTCCCCGGCAAGTGCTTGTGGCTCCAGCCAAGCAACTGCCGCGGGTCACCGAAAATCTGACCTGAGCTTGGCATCTCAAGCGCTATCTGGCCTTGAGTCCTCGACCACCTACTCAGAATGGGAATCCAAGGATGAGGCTTTCCAGAGACACGTAAACACTGCGATCTCCCCTCGGACCTGTCTCCTCCAGCATTGAGGCGCCGGTCACCACCCGAGGACACATTGTTCCTCGAGTTTGTCTGGGACATGGCGAAAGCCTTATCTGTCACCATGGAGTTGGAAGAGGATCCTCGCACGGAGGAGCTTGAAATCCTCCAGTATGAGGCTCCATCTATTTTATTTATTTATTTAGACAGTTTTGTATACCGCCTTATCCTTCAATCAAAACGGTCACAACACAATTGGGGGATAAATTTAACACGCGGGGATATGAAACACATACACTAATACTTACAGGGAACATGGGCAATGGAGGGTTAAGTGGCTTGCCCAAGACCACAAGGAGCATCTGTGGGACTAGAAACTCCAGTCTTTCCGGCCCAAGGTTGCTGTCGTCTAGTGGGATTTGAACCCCCGACCTTCCGGCCTGAAGTACCTTGCCCCAACCACTAGGCTACTAGGCTACTCCTCCCAAGGATGCCCTGACGGTCCCTGTCCCCGCCATCCTCAGGCGACTTCTCTTTCAGATGTGGGAGACACCGGCGGCAGTGCCAATAGTTAGCAGACACCCCGACTCCATGTACCGGGTCCAGCGAAGCCCCAGCTTTCAGAAAGCACAACTCCTACACACCTCTATGGTGGTAGAGTCTATGCGCCGGCAGAAAAGCCCGAAGACTCACTCCTCTATGCCCCCAGGCAGGGAGTCCCATGCCCTCAACGCTTTCGGACGCAAATGCTAGCAGGGCTCGATGCTGGTTTGCTGAATCCAAGCCTACCAGCTGTATATCGACAAGTATCTCAGACCTAGCAAAACAACTCACA
The DNA here is from genome assembly GCA_033557465.1 of Ichthyophis bannanicus. Taxonomy (NCBI): domain Eukaryota; kingdom Metazoa; phylum Chordata; class Amphibia; order Gymnophiona; family Ichthyophiidae; genus Ichthyophis; species Ichthyophis bannanicus. The sequence goes on from CM066031.1 coordinate 1,901,983,720, forward strand.
GGTTTCTTGTCAGGTCTCGGTGGAGATCATCTCCAGTGATTCCAAACCCTGATGGAGTGCATCAGGAAGTGCTTGAAGTACATGTCTTGAGCTGCCTGCGACAGCTTCGAGTCCAACGTGAGGGTGGCTGCCACAGGCTTCGGTGCCTGATGCCAGGCCTGGCCCCAGGCATTGGACCTTGAGCAGTGGGTCCAGGATAAAACTCCTTGACATCCCCTGTCTTGGTGAAAACCTCTTCGGCAAACCAATGGAAGAAAAGGTGGTGGATGTTGAGACCGAGTTCATCACAAGGACTCTGCTCTCCAAGAAGACCTCCGCTCTTACAAAGAAGAAACCATCGGGGAAGAGGCCTCCTTTTCACAGAAAAGGCCAGCCTTACCGAGGGTATCCCCAGTACCAGGCCCTCCCAGACCCCACAGCAGAGTCACCAGGGCAAAGGAGCGGGCCAAGGCCAATGCAAGCCTAAGGGCTCTAAGTCCCAAACAGTGGCTCCTATCCAGGCTGTGGTGGGGTTTTGACTCCCTGAACATAGTCTCTCCTCCCGGGGTGGAGCAGCTGCCAACAGGGTGGCATCTGATCCACATTGCCCATCGGTGGCCGGCCATAACCATCGACACCTGGGCCCTCCAGGTGGTCAGCGAAGGCTATCTTCTTCACTTGGACCAGACACCTCCCCCTTTCTTTCCAGGAGAGCTCTCTCGGACTCCCCTCCACCAGGCCCTGCTACTGCAGGCCTCATCAGGGATGGAGCCATGGAACCAGTGCCCCTCCACCTCAGGGGCAAGGGATTATACTCCCCTTACTTTCTGGTCCCAAAAGGAACAGGGGGCCTAAGGCCCATTTAGGACTTGCGAAACATGAATAAGTTCCTGGTACGGGAGAAGTTCAAGATGCTCTCCCTTGGAACATTGCTGCCTTACCTCCAGCAGGGAGATTGGATATGCTCCTTGGATCTAAAGAATGCTTACACCCACATCTTTATTCATCCCAGTCACAGGCAGTACTTAAGGATCATTGTCAGGAGTGACTGCTACCAGTACAGGGTACTACCCTTCGGCCTAGCCTTCACACAGAGTCTTCACCACATGCCTGGCAGTGGTGGCCGCTTACCTCCGTCTCCAAGGGGCCTTTGTCTTCTCATACCTAGATGACTAGCTCATAAAGGGGAACACTGCCACCAAGGTGCAACAGGCCATGGCCCACACCATCAAGGTTCTTCAGCATTTCGGGATTGTGATAACCACCCCAAATCATAGGAACTTGACACTCTCCAGGCCAGGGCCTTCCTTCCCCTGGACAGGGCAGACCACTTCAGGGCTCTGGCCACCAAGGTGCAGTGCCATCCCGCAGTGTTGGCAAGGTGCAGTGCCATCCTGCAGTGTTAGCAAGGTGCAGCGCCATCCCGCAGTGTCGGCACGGTCCATGCTCCACCTACTGGATCACTCGTCATCCACAGTCCAAGTGGTTCCCAATGCCAGTCTTAACATGCAGGCGGGCGGGCGGCTCAGTGGTGTCTCCGCTCACAGTGGACAAGGTGGCGGCTGTTCTCTTTACTCTAGATTGTAAGAGAGCCCTGTCCTTCTACCTGCACATACCCAGGGCCATGCAGCTTTTCGTTTCCTTCAACCCTAGTCGATTGGAGGAGGCTGTTACCAAGCGGACCCTGTCCACCTGGGTGGCGGACTACATCGCCTTCACCCATGATCATGCTGGGTTTTCGATGGAGCGCCTAGTCACGACGCACATCTTCAGGGCTATGGCGACCTCAGTTGCAAGCCTCTGCTCTGTCCCTATGGCAGACATCTGTCGGACCGCCACCTGGTCCTCAGTTCACACCTTTGCAGCTCATTACTTCCTGGAGAGAGAGTCCCGACGGGACAGTGCCTTCGCCCAGGCCATACTTTGTAATCTGTTTGGGGTTTCGGCAAGTCCTACCCTCCGACCCTTCTTGTTCAGGCTACCAGAGCAGTGGTTCTTCCTGGACACTGAGGTCCTTAGATTCTTTCCTCAGACTCGCTTGTGGCTGCCTTTGTAATCTGTTTGAGGTTTCGGCAAGTCCTACCCTCCGACCCTTCTTGTTCAGGCTACCAGAGCAGTGGTTCTTCCTGGACACTGAGGTCCTTAGATTCTTTCCTCAGACTCGCTTGTGGCTGCTCACAGCTGGGCCGTGTTTTCTATGGGTTCTCAGTAGCCTACATCTAGGGAGTCCCATATGCGAGGACTGATTCCTACTGTCCCTGGAGAACACCTGTTACAGGTGAGTAATTATGCTATACTCTGACTGTACGCCCATCTAGCACAGGGGCCTTGTCATAGTAACAGTATATGATGGCAGATAAAGACCAGCATGGTCCATCCAGTCTGCCCAGCAAGGCGGCAAGAGTAGGTGCATCTGCTGCTCTTTGCAGGTCACTGCTCCCCATGCCTTTGTTTAGGGGTGTACCCACTGTTCCGTGTAGGGCACCCCTGTTTGTTGAGATATAAGAGATAGTTAAGTTTATTTTCATTTTATCCTGTTGCTATAAAGGGATCCACTGTGTCTGTCCCATGCCATTGGGAGGGCATTCCAAGCATCCACCATCCTTTCAGTGAAAAAGTGTTTCCTGTCATTGCTTTTCAATTTTCCCCCTTGCAGCTTCATGTTATGCCCTCTAGTTTTACAGCTTTCCTGTCTTTGGAAGAGGTTTGTTAGTTCATTAATATTCTAAGTATTTAAAGGTCTGAATCATATCTCCCTTGTCCCTGCTCTCCTCCAGAGTGTACATATTTAGGTCCAAGTCTCTTCTCATAAGTCTTCTGACGCAGGCTCCGAATCATTTTGGTCATCTTTTTCTGAACCGTTTCGAGTCTTTTTATATCCTTTGTGAGATATGGTCTCCAAAACTGAACACAGTATTCCAAGTGAGGCCTCACCAGCGACTTGTACAGTGGCATTAGTACCGCTTCCTTTCTGCTGGTAATTCCTCTTTGTATGCAACCCAGCATCCTTCTGGCTTTTGCCACCGCCTTGTCGCACTGTTTTACCACCTTCAAATCCTCAGAAATAAACACACCAAGGTCCTCCTGGTCCGTGCACACCAACGTCTCGCCCCCTATCGCGTACATTTCCCTTGGATTTCTGCTTCCTAAGTGCATGACACTGCACTTCTTCACATTAAATCTTAATTGCCAAACATTAGACCATTCTTCGAGCTTTTGTAGATCTTTCTTCATGTTCTCCATTCCCTCAGGGGAGTCCACACTTGCAGATTTTCGTGTCATCTGTAAAAAGACAGACTTTTCCATTCAGTCCTTCAGCAATAGCACTCACAAATACATTAAACAGTATTGGTCCCTGGACCAAACTGGGGCACACCGCTAATCACCCTCATTTCATTTGAGTGAGTTCCGTTTACCATCACCTTCTGTCATTTGTCAGTCAAGCAATTTCTGATGCAGTTCACCATCTTGGGAGCCATCTCCAAGCTATTCAGTTTATTGATAAGCCTCCTATGAGGAACAGTATCAAAGGCTTTGCTGAAATCCAGGTAGATGACATCCATCGCATGCCCCTGATCTAATTCTCTGGTCACGCGGTCAAAGAATTCAATCAGATTTGTTTGGCAAGATCATCCTTTGGTAAAACTATGTTGCCTCAGATCATGCAACCTGTTGGTTTTGAGAAAGTCTAATATTCGCTCTTTCAGGAGCGCCTCCATTACTTTTCCCGCCACAGAGATAAGGCTTACTGGCCTGTAGTTTGTTACTTCTTCCCTGTTACCACTTTTGTGAAGAGGTACCACATCAGCCCTTCTCCAGTCCTGAGGAACTTCTCCTGTCTCCAAGGATCTGTTAGAGGATATTTTTAACGGCCCTGCAAGAACCTCTCTGAGCCAGTATCCTGGGATGTATCCCATCCGGTCCCATGGCCTTGTCCACTTTCAGTTTTGCAAGTTGTTCTAACACATTCTGTGAATGGTGTGGTATCTACTCCATTCCCATTTTTATATTTTGAAGTCACAGGTGGTCCTTCTCCAGGATTTTCTTTAGTAAAAACAGAGCAGAAGCATTTGTTTAACAATTTCGCTTTTTTAATATCTCTTTCCATGAGTCCGTTCCCAGCACTTCTGAGTCCTGCAATTCCACCTTTGATTTTCCTCCTCTCCCGAATATACCTGAAGAAATTTGTGTCACCACACTTCACATCTTTAGCCATCTTTTCTTCTGCCTTTGATTTTGCTATCCTTATTTCTCTTTTTGTCTCTTTTAGTTTGAACCTGTATTCCTTTCTGTGTTCCTCTGTTTGCGAGCTTCTGAATTTTGTGAAAGCTGTGTTTTTTGCCTTTATTTGAGCAGCCACTTCTTTGGAGAACCAAATAGGTTTCCTTTTATACCTTTTCTACTTCAAGGCAGGTAATGAGGCCCACGTATACGTCTCCTTAGTAGTGAGCTCATGATAATTCCCCTTCTTGTAGCCTTTGTCTTATTCAACCCTCCTTTTTCTAACGCCTCCTCTATTTCTTAACCACTTCCAGACCCCTCTCCCTTGCCTCTCCACCTCCTCCCCTCTTCCCTTTTTTAGGCCCATCAATCTATGCATCATGTACGGGTTAGCAAGATGTCTCGCATATGCGGCAGATGTGTCCTGTTCTAATGCGATGCAATTTCGCACCTTGCTGCCACAATGCAATATTGCAATTTTGCCAAGCGCCCCTCGACTCTATATTATCTCTCTTGTGAAGCAGGAATATCTCAGGGGACCGAGGCAGTTCTCTACCTGTGATTTTTTCAATGATTGTTATAATCTGCCCCAATAGTGGTTCACCATTGGGCATGTCCATCACATATGTAACCAGTTTCCCCTACACCCACAATTCCTCCAGCATTCATCCAATTGCCTCATCCGTGCCTTATACATTCGTTCTGGGGTTGAATACCACCTGCTGAGCAATTTATAGCCATTTTCTCGAATATTAGTAGCTACCGATAATTTTGCTACCTCTTGTACTATTCTCTCCCATTCAGTGATATCCCATGCCACCCCTAAGTCCTTTTCCCATTTAATCATATAGCTCAATTTTCCCAAGCTCCTCATGGTTAGACCTCTATAAATATGTGACAAACCCCCCTTCCTACCTAGTGAACCCAAGCAACTACCCTCAAACCAGGCTGTTTCCTCCCATATATCTTTCCCATTGTTCACAATGTCTTAAGAAAGTGACAATTTACACATAAGGGTATCTGTCTCTTTCAGTTAAATGATACAGGTCTCTAGTATCTTCAAAATCCCTCACACTCTCCCGATGAACAACCTGACTTAGACCCAACTTCACCGACTTGCGAAACACTGACCTTCCGGGCCCTTCACCTTCTCCAAAACAAGCTTCTAGAGACATTGCGTGCGAGCACTGCCTACCTCCTATGGCAGCCTCCGGTGCTGCTGCCATCTACTCAGGGTGTGTCTTACAAAGGGGTTCTTTCCCCTCCCCCCTCCTCCCCTCCACACCAGTCTTTCCAAGGCAGCTGGCTGTTGGTTTGACCCTTCCTTAATAGCCCAATGTTTCTTTTGCTCCCTAAGTCAGGAATACGCTGCTCTCAACTGGGTCACTATGTAATACTTTGAAATGTTAGGTACCTCCAGTCCCCCCTCCATTTGGGCCCCCTGAACTATCCACGCTGCTACGCTTGGAGCTCTATCCTGCCATATCAAACGGTCTACTTGTTTTTGCAAGTGCTGCAAAGCTTTTGTTGGGATAGATATTGGTAGTACCCGAAAATAAAAGAGAAAACGGGGCACTAATAGCATCTTTATAGCTGCAGTGCATCCGAACCACGAGATATAAGACTAGGGGACATGCAATGAAGTTACAGGGTAAACTATTTAAAACTAATAAAAGAAAATATTTCTTCACTCAACGTGTAATCAAACTCTGGAATTTGTTACCGGAGGATGTAGTAAAGGCTGTTAGTGTAGCTGGGTTTAAAAAAGGTTTGGACAAGTTCCTGGAGGAAAGGTCCATAAACCATTATTAAGAAGGGACCCAGGATATCAATGCTTGACCCAGTACAAGCATTGCGGAACCTGTGTCTTTTGGGGAAACTGCTAGGTACGTATGACCTAGATTTGTGGATACTGGGCTTGATGGACCTTAGTCTGACCCAGTATGGCATATCTTATGTTCTTATGATATGGTCCCATCCCCAATCACTTAACTGTGCCTCCACTGAGCCAAATAATTTCTTATCATTCAGATCGTATAAATATCCTATATTCTCCCCTATTTGTACTCCCAGGTAGCGGACTGCACGTTTTGCCCCCTAAATGGATAGCTTTTCTGTTTGTTAAGTTTAATATCTCTGATTTGGACCAGTTGATGCGGAAGCCTGCTAGTCTTCCATATTCCTTAAGGAGTGACAGAGTCCTCTGGGGGCGACCCATCATTAATAAAATATCATCTGCAAAAATTGACATCCGGTATTCACTCTGCCCTATTTGGACCCCTTGTATATCCAGACTCATCTGTATCCGGGTTGCTAGTGGCTCTAAAGATAATGCGAACGGAAGTGATGAGAGGGGGCATCCTTGTCGTGTACCCCTACCCTGTGAAAAGAACCTCGAGTAACCCCCGTTTACTCTCACAGAAGCTTTTGGCTTACTTAAAGTAGAGAGCTCTTATCCACCCTAGAAATCCTGCTCCAAACACCATACTGTCCAGGACTGAAAAAAGTAAATTCCAGGACACCTGATCAAATGTCTTTTCAGCATCTAATGAGAGGAGTATAGCTGGTTCTTGTTTTTGTTTCACTGCCCATACCACGTTAAGTACCTGGTTCACTTTCGGGAACCCTTGCCCTTCATTTGCACCCTCTATTGATGGTTCCTTTATTCCTCTGGTCTCTTCTTTCCAGTATCTTGGGGTTCTGCTTGATTCAATTCTTTCCTTTAAGGACTATTCTCTTACCTTACAGAAACCTCCTACTTCTTCTTAAACCAAATACGTTCCATACGTCCTTTTCTCTCTCCCTCTGCTTTGACTACTCTCACCTTATCTACTGTACTTTCTCGTCTTGATTATTGTAATTCCGTTCTCACAGGGATGACCCACACTCAGCTACGTCGCCTACAACTATTACAGAACACTGCAGCTCGGATTATCGCCTGTTCATCCCACAGGGATCATATCACACCACTTCTGATCCACCTGCATTGGCTTCCCATTGAGTTTCGTATTCACTTTTAAATTCTTACTTTAGTTCACTGAGCCATCTACACTCACACGCCACAGTACCTCACCGACCTCCTTCAGTTTCACACCCTACATCTTCCTCAGTAAAGACCGAAGCAAAGAATTCATTCAGTCTGTCCGCTATCACCTTGTCGCCTCTTAGTGCCCCTTTAACCCCTCTATCATCTAATGGACCAACTGACTCTCTCACAGGTTTTTTGCTACGAATGTACTTGAAAAAGTCTTTATTTCGCGTTTTTGCTTCCGCAGCAAGCTTCTTCTCAAATTCTCCCTTTGCCTGCCTTATCAATGCCTTGCATTTGACTTGCCAGTGCTTGTGTTGTTTCCAGGTTTCGTCATTTGGCTCTTTTTTCCATTTCCTGAAAGATGCTTGTTTGGCAACAACAGCCTCTCTGACCTCACCTTTAAACCATGCTGGCAGTTTTTTGGACTTACTTCCACTTTTCTTAAAGCGTGGAATACAGCTGGTCTGGGCTTCCAAGATAGTATTTTTCAACAACACCCAAGCTTGATGTAAGTCTTTAACCTTTGCAACTGTTCCTTTTAGTTTTTTCTTAATTATTTTCCTTATTTTATCATAGTCTCCCTTTCGAAAGTTAAAAGGTAGTACTGTGGATTTCCTTACTATCCCTCCTCTACTAATTAAATCAAAGGCGATGATGCTATGATCACTATTGCCAAGTGGCCCCAACACTCTTATCTCTTGCACTAGTTCTGGTGTTCCACTAAGGACTAGGTCTAATATGGCTTCCCCTCGGGTTGGTTCATGAACCAGCTGCTCCAAGAAGCAGTCATTTATTTCATCTAGGAACTTTATCTCCCTAGCATGTCCTGCCGTGACACTGACCCAGTCGATACTGGGGTAGTTGAAATCACCCATTATTATTACTGCGCTGTAACCTTTGTTAGCTTCCTTGATTTCTTTGAGCATTTCATCATCCATTTGTTCATTCTGGCCAGGCGGTCGATAGTACACCCCCACTGCCATCGCCTTCCCCTTTTTACATGGAATTTCAATCCATAGAGATTCTACAGCAAATTTTGTTTCCTGCAAAACTTTAATCCTTTCTGACTCAATGCCCCCTCTAACATAGAGCGCAACCCATAAGAACATAAGACATGCCATACTGGGTCAGACCGAGGTCCATCAAGCCCAGTATCCTGTTTCCAACAGTGGCCAATCTAGGTTATACGTACCTAGCAATATCCCCAAAAGGCACAGGTTCCACAATGCTTGTACTGGGTCAAGCATTGATATCCTGGGTCCCTTTTTAATAGTGGTTTATGGACCTTTCCTCCAGGAACTTGTCCAAACCTTTTTTAAACCCAGCTATACTAACAGCCCTTACTACATCCTCTGGTAACAGATTCCAGAGTTTGATTACACGTTGAGTGAAAAAATATTTTCTCTTATTTGTCTTAAATAGTTTACCCTGTAGCTTCATTGCATGTCCCCTAGTCTTTCTATACTCTGATAGCGTAAACAATTGATCCACGTTTATCCGTTCCACTCCATTCATTAATTTATAGACCTCTATCATATCTTCCCTCAGCCGTCTCTTCTCCAGGGTAAAGAGCCCTAACCTTCTTAGCCTCTCTTCATAGGAGTAGCCTTCCATCCCCTTCACCAATTTGGTGGCTCTTCTCTGCACTTTTTCTAATAACGCTATGTCCTTTTTAAGATACGGTGACCAGAATTGCACACAATATTCAAGGTGCGGTCGTACCATGGAGCGATACAGAGGCATTATAATATCCTTTGTTTTGTTCTCCATCCCTTTCCTTATGATACCTAGCATTCTATTTGCTTTCTTGGCCGCCGCTGCACACTGGGCGGAGGGATTTAACATGTTATCCACAATGACTCCTAAATCTTTTTCCTGGGTGGTGGTTTCTAATGTGGAGCCTTGCATCGTGTAACTATAGTGTGGGTTGTTCTTTCCTAGGTGCATAACTTTGCACTTGTCCACATTAAATTTCATCTGCCATTTGGATGCCCAGTCTTCCAATTTATCCAGATCCTCCTGCAGATTTCCACAATCCTCTTGGGTTTTAACAACTTTAAACAGTTTTGTGTCATCTGCAAATTTGATAACCTCACTAGTTATTCCCTTTTCCAGGTCATTTATGAATATGTCAAAAAGCAGCGGACCCAGTACAGATCCCTGGGGTACTCCACTATTCACCTTTTTCCAGTGGGAATATTGGCCATTTAGCCCTACCCTCTGCTTTCTATCTTTTAACCAGTTCCCGATCCACAATAGTACACTGCCTCCTATCCCATGACTTTTTAGCTTCGCCAAAAGTCTCTGATGGGGGACTTCATCAAAAGCTTTCTGAAAGTCCAGATACACTATATCAACCGACTCACCTTTGTCTACCTGTTTATGCACACCTTCAAAAAAACATATCAGATTAGTAAGACAAGATCTTCCTTGTCTAAAGCCATGTTGGCTGTCTCCCATTAGGCCATGACTATCTACATGCTGCGTAATTTTGTTCTTTATGATGGTTTCTACCATTTTCCCTGGTACTGACGTCAGGCTCACCGGTCTGTAATTTCCTGGGTCACCCCTGCAACCCTTTTTAAAAATTGGTGTTACATTGGCGACCCTCCAATCTTCAGGTATTACAGATGATTTTAATGAAAGTTCACAGATTACCAATAGCAGGTCTGCAATCTCATATTTCAGTTCTTTCAACACTCTGGGATGTATACCATCCGGTCCAGGTGATTTGCTACTATTCAGTTTATCAAGTAGTTGTAATATATCTTCCCGGTGTAGCGATATTTCTCTCAATTCCTCTGCAGTATCACCTTTAAATACCACTTCAGTCTTGGGTAACATCCCTACATCTTCCTCAGTAAAGACCGAAGCAAAGAATTCATTCAGTCTCTCTGCTATAGCCTTGTTTCCTCTTACTGCCCCTTTTACCCCTCTATCATCTAATGGTCCAATTAACTCTCACAGGCCTTTTGCTACAAATGTACTTGAAAAAGTCTTTATTTCGTGTTTTTGCTTCCGTAGCAAGTTTCTTCTCAAATTCCCGTTTTGCCTGCCTTATCAATGCTTTGCATTTAACTTGCCAGTGCTTGTGCTGTTTCCAGTTTATCATTTGGCTCTTTTTTCCATTTCCTGAAGGTTGCTTTTTTGGCAGCAACAGCCTCTCTGACCTCACCTTTAAACCATGCTGGCAATTTTTTGGACTTTCTTCCACTTTTCTTAATGCGTGGAATACAGCTGGTCTGGGCTTCGAGGATAGTATTTTTAAATAACACCCAAGCTTGCTGTAAGTCTTTAACCTTTGGAACCGCTCCTTTTAGTTTTTTCCTAACTATATTCCTTATTCTATCATAGTTTCCCTTTTGAAAGTTAAAAGGTAGTACTGTGGATGCCTTTACTATCTGTCGTCCACTAATTAAATCAAACATGATCATACTATGATCACTATTGCCAAGTGGTCCCAACACCCTTATTTCTTGCACCAGATCTGGCGTTCCACTAAGGACTAGGTCCAGTATGGCTTCCCCTCTGGTCGGTTCATGAACCAGCTGCTCCAAGAAGCAGTCATTTATTCCATCTAGAAACTTTATCTCTTTAGCTTGTCCTGCTGTGACACTGACCCAGTCGATACCGGGGTAATTGAAATCACCCATTATTACTACTCTGTTGTGACTTTTGTTAGCTTCCTTGATTTCTTTGAGCATTTCATTATCCATTTGTTCATTCTGGCCAGGTGGTCGATAGTATACTCCCACTGCCATCACCTTCCCCTTCATAAATGGAATTTCAACCCCTCCACCAATTTGATCAGCTCTATCATTACGATATAGTTTGTACTCAGGTATCACAGTGTCCTACTAGTTGTCCTCCTTCCATCATGTCTCTGATATTCCAATCATATCTAACCTCTCATTTAGTGCTATATATTCTAACTCTCCCATCTTATTTTTTAGACTTCTAGTATTTGCATACAAGCATTTTATAGACTGTATTTTATTCATATTAATTTGGCTAGTGGTAGACATGGGTAATTTGGGATCTTTAAGCTCTGTCTGCTCCATACTCGAGGGCATTTGGGCTACTTTACTCTTTTTTGGAACCTCTCTGCTTTTGGTAGTATCCTTCAAGGATACATTCTTCCGAATCATCCGCTCTTGGGCGACTGTCTGCTTTCCCCTATTATCTAGTTTAAAAGCTTCTCTATCTCCCTTTTAAAGGTTAATGCCAGCAGCCTGGTTCCATCCCAGTTAAGGTGAAGCTCATCCCTTTGTAAGAGCCCCTCCTTTCCCCAGAATGTTCCCCAGTTCCTAAGAAATCCAAAACCCTCATCTCTGCACCATTGTCTCATCCACGCATTGAGACTCCGGAGCTCTGCCTGCCTTTTGGGTCCTGCATGTGGAACGGGAAACATTTCGGAGAACGCTACCCTGGAAGTTCTGGATTTCAACTTCCCTACCTAAAAGCCTAAATTTAGCCGCGAGAACCTCCTTACCACATTTTCCTATGTCATTGGTACCGACATGTACCAAGACAGCAGACTCCTCCCCAGCACTATCTAAGACCTTATCTAGGTGGCTCGTGAGGTCCGCTACCTTCGCACCAGGCAGGCATGTTACCAGGCGATCCTCACGTCCACCAGCCACCCAGCTATCTACATGCCTAATGATCGAATCACCAGCTATAACAGCTGTCTTAACCCTTCCCTCATGGGCACATGGCCCTGGAGAAACTTCCTCGGTGCGAAAGGGTTTTACATCACCTGGAGGACAGGTTCTAGGTTACAGGATCACTTCCTGCCACACCAGGGTGATGCTCTCCTGTCACATGACCTCTCTCCTCCATGGTAACAGGGATGCTGCCAGACTGGAGGTGGGACTTCAGGACTATATCCCTGTAGGTCTCTTCTTTGTACCTCTCTGTCTTTCTTATATTTTCCAAGTCTGCTACTCTAGCCTCTAGAGAATGGACTCGTTCCCTGAGAGGAAAGAGCTCCTTGCACCTAGTGCACACGTAAGACCTCTCACCAAATGGGAGAAAATCATACATGTGACACTTGTAAAAGGGGGTGCTTGTGATGAAGGTACCACCATCTTGGCAAGTATGCAAATTAACTGTCTTGCAAAGGATTGTGGTTATTGAAGTCCATTCACACAAAGCTTGCCTTTAAAAATAAAGAAGACTCTTGTAGTTGGTCGAGTGTAAGGCAAAATTAGAATTTATTTATGGGGTGAATATCCCACACACAGATATGCTTGGTAACACCATCCAGATAACTTCTCCAGGGTTTATTCAACACAAAATAAGGCAACTGAAAAAACTTATGCAAATATGTATCAAAGTCCTTTATGGAACAGAAAGGCTTTCTTACAGCCACTGCTAATAAACTCCTTAGAAGTGCTGAGATGAAACAAATCAAAGAGGAAAACGTCTTACAAAAACATAGCTCACTTTCTCCATACAGAAAAGAACTTTTAAAACCCACGTGTGCACGGCTTGTGCTGGGCTCTCCTCCACCAGCAGGTGACAATTAACTGCAATCAGTAGCTTGATTTCAGCACACGTGCAAACTTTCCAACAAAGCTTTTTTTCTTTTCAACAAAACTTTATGGGAAGCCCATACTTAGAATGTATCCTTTTGATGTTTGCTCTTATATTTAGGATTATCCTAAAATAACAACCTACTCAAAGAACAGTCCATATCTTCTGTATCAGATATTAAACCTTGCTCTTGAAATTGCATAGATTCAGTTTCTCTGACTGACTCAGAGGGCTTTAGGAACTGACCTCTATATGGAGAGAAACTGTTTCCCTGCTGTTTGCACTGCTGAAAGCTAGAGAAACGTTCACAGTTCCTACCTGAATCCAGGCAAGCGTCAGGCTGCTTCTTCTGGTATTCTGGCCAGTATGCAATAGAGCTTCTGTGTCCTGTCCTCCAGTTGGTATATCTGGACCTCAGGATTTCTTCTCCAGATGTTCTCCAAGAGGTATTTGGGCTCCTTTTCTCCTTAGCTGCAACAGACCTCTTCCTAGGTGTTGCTTGAGGGTCCCTGGCTGTGGATCTACAGACCTCTGGCTTTCTCCAGTCCTCTTAACCTTTCCCCCAGGTATCTCTCCAGGCATAGGTACTTCTCTGAGCTCCTCTCTTGGACCTTCTGCTTCCTTGTCCTTGTTCCTTCAGGTTCCGGTTGTTCTTCCTTCTGTTCTCATTCTCCTTCTGATTCCCCTTCTCCGTCCGTCTTCCTGAAGGGCTTAGATTGCAACTCCTCCCTTGCACTCTTCAGGTGTTTTGAATTAAGCTTTCTCCTGGAGGCTGTTTGATTAGGGATGACATAATGCTTTCTCTGATTAGACTCATGCTTTTCCACTCTAGCTCCCCTAGGGACTTTCTGCATATTGGTGCATTCTGGAACATGTAGTCTTTTAGGGAAACAAGATGTCTTATTTCTATAACCTGCCAGAACAGGTCCCTTAATCAGAGTAAATTCTCCTCTTTTGTCATTACTCCTTGAGCTTTGATAAGCTTCCTTATCACACACTCAATGCAAAAGACTGGAAAGCCCCCATCTCGCTGCTCTGCTGTTGTCTGCATCTTAGTTTTAAGTTTGTGTTTAGATCTTTAAGTTCTCTACTTACTAAGGGTTGCTATGGATATTTATACTAATAAAACTGCACCTAATACATTTAATATACCTTGTTCACCTGGAGCTTAATTAATCGGAGGTCCTTAGTGTATGACTGATTTGGGTAACGAGCTTCACCTGAGAACACCTCCTGTCTTTTAAGATGTGTAAGTACCTATAAAGCTACGATTATCCCAGGGGTGGGTGGGTGTTGGGGAGGGAGGGAAGGAAATAAAACTTATTAAAAGAGGGCTGCTACACAGTAACCTTGTCCAGTGCTGCTGAGGTAAGCTCTATTCTGATTTGATTTAAATTATAGCTCTTTGCTGCTGCTAGGCTCTAACTTATTATGAAATTTAAACTACAAGCTCTCTGCTGGGTTCCAAATTTAACCAGAGAGCTCTCTTCTGTGTTTTTAATTTAAACTAAAAGTACTTTGCTGATGCTAGGCCTTGAGTGACTATTAAATTTAAACTACAAGCTCTCTGCTGGGTTCCAAATTTAACCAGAAAGCTCTCTTCTGTGTTTTAAATTTAAACTAAAAGTACTTTGCTGATGCTAGGCCTTGAGTGACTATTAAATTTAAACTACAAGCTCTCTGCTGGGTATGAAATGTAACCAGAAAGTTCTGTTCTGTGTTTTAAATTTAAACTTAAACTGCTGCTACTAGGCCCTAACTGATTTAACAAAATAAAATAGTGGGTTCACAGATTAATTAGCTTTAATAGAAAGAATTACTTTCAGAAAATTCCCAGAAGTATATACTCGCAATTGCAGATCTCTTTCCAGAAGTAACAGTCCCCTTTTCTAGTCCTTCAAGACTGGGGATCACAGACCTCTGGTTGAGCTATTTATGCCTGTGCTGCTGAGGTAAGCTGTGACCAACTTCCTGGGTGATTAACAGGCCTTGCTTAGATAGGAGTCTTTCAAAATGGCCTTTTGACCTGCCACCTGGTGTTAACACCTATTGAAAAAGTTTCACAGGTCTCTTGCCCCCTAGATAGAAGGCCTCTTTGTAAAGGTCTCTAGAAGACTTTATTTGCTGCTCAAAGAGTACTGACCCTGTTTTGCCTTTTGTGCTAAGCTATATTCTTATTTGATTTAAATTATAGCTCTTTGCTGCTGCTAGGCTCTAACTTATTATGAAATTTAAACTACAAGCTCTCTGCTGGGTTCTAAATTTAACCAGAAAGCTCTCTGCTGTGTTTTAAATTTAAACTAAAAGTATGTTGCTGATGCTAGGCCCTGAGTGACTATTAAATTTAAACTACAAGCTCTCTGCTGGGTATGAAATGTAACCAGAAAGTTCTCTTCTGTGTTTTAAATTTAAACTTAAACTGCTGCTACTAGGCCCTGACTGATTTAACAAAAAATAGTGGGTTCACAGATTAATTAGCTTTAATAGAAAGAATTCCTTTCAGAAAATTCCCAGAAGTATATACTCACAATTGCAGATCTCTCTCCAGAAGTAGCAGTCCCCTTTTCTAGTCCTTCAACCTCTATAGCCCATTGTTACACGTCCTCACTAGTTGATGTTATTTCCTGCTCACACCAAATAGCCATGAGCACACTGCTTGGATACTTCTTTCTTGGAGTATGTAAACCCATGGTGACGGGATCAAGCATTGTACTTGCTACCTCCCTCTTCACCGCTACACTCTCACTGAACCTAACAGTATGAATGGACAGGTACCAGAGATAAGACTTGCTTGCTAGACATTAATTACAGTAGACCAAGGGATAGATGATTACAAAGGGAACTAAAGTCATCTTTCCAACCCACACCTCAGCAAGTGCAACTGTTGGCGACTGTCGCCAGGAGCCCCTACTGGCGTAGGAAATAAGGGCGTCCGGTGACATTTAATTTATTTTAAGGAGTGGTTGAGCTGAAGGACCAGGAGGATTCTGGTCCTTGTAGTGCAGAACTCCTTATAAAGAACAATCTACGCCAAAGTGTAGGGTAATAAGGCTTTATTTCCCCGGTCAACGCTTAGGTTCAATAAGACACAAAAGAAAATGAAGGTAATTCTTTCCTCTAACAAAAAGGTTCCACTGTTATATAAACAGTTAAGGGTTGTAGGCTTCACAATTAACTGTTTATCTGGGTTAAGGCTTCTTTCAAAACAATAGAAATTAACATCAGGAAGCAAATGGTTATCAACTTCACCATATGCAGAGTTCTCTCTTCTCTATACATCTAGCAAGGCAATCAAGCTAGTTCTTGAACAGAGGTTACATTCCATTGGTTCACTCTGAGGAATGGGAACACTGGTTTCACAATCACAGTCTATTGACTCTGGGTCACTATCTTCTTCAATGCTATGTCTTCAGTATCTGTTAACTCCTCACAAGGGTTCTTCTGTTTCTCATACAACTTCCTTAGCACACTGTTGGGAAGTGCTTTTAAAAGGTTAGCTTTACTTCTTCTAACTTTCTGAGGCTTATCTATTTGCATAAGGTTTTCATCACTTAAACTTTCCCTTATAATGAAAGGCTTTTCATACCTTGGCTTCTGTAGGCTGCCACACCCAGGACTCAGCTTGTGACGTAGCTTCTCAGGCTGACAAGCTGTTCAGTGCACTGCTCTACAATCAGAGTTACCAGGAAAACCTGACGTGGGTTTCCACTCTCTGTGTTTCTTGGCAAAAGTATCACTGTAAAAGGAATCTCCTTTCCTTGTGCCTTTCTGGTTTAGCATAGGAGACTTACTTAGGCTAGGAGAATTGCTTTCATCAGGCAAGCTGCTTCTTTGGTTTGCTTGGCTTTGGACTCCGTTCCAATACCTTTGGCCTCTCTGGACTTTATTCCTTTGAGTATACCTCTTTTGGAACCTATCTCCTTGAGTTGGCTGCACATGGAAGCCTTCCTGTTCCAGGCTTCTCTCACTGCTCCTGCTGCCGGTCCTTCTGACCTCGCCTCTCTGGATCTTGCTCCTGCCTCTGCCTCTGCCGGTTCCTGTTCCTCCTTCCCTGATCATCTGGTTTCCTTTATAAAGGGATTTCTGGTTTGCACGTTCTGACTTTGAGGACAGGTGAAACTGCTTGTTACTATTGTGACCAGTGCTAGAGCACGTTGCTTCAGGTACTGTGTAATTGTTCATGCGCCCTCTGGCTGAGCTGCGCTGGAACTGCGCTCTCTGCCTTTTCTGAGTTCCATGAAAATCAGGAGTTTTTTTCAAGACTGTTTCTTCTCTAGCTCCAGCCTCATGACATGACTTAAATTTACCTTACTGACTAGGCGCTACACGGGACCTAAAATGCATCTATGGTGTCTTTACAGTCTGCTATGTACGCTCTATCTCCTTCCCCATATCCAATCTCACCCATTCATATCCAACCAGTACCAAAACATCCCTATACTATATAGACAGACCCTCAACAACCTGACCATCGGTGGTTGCAAACTAACTAGTGAAAACAAACGTAATACAAGCAGACTTATTAATGTCACCATCCGTAACATACTTCCCTACCAGCCTCTCCCAGCCATTTCAATCTCATTACCAATCCACTGCTACATGGTTAATGCAAGATCTATAAGGAACAAAATGTCAGTATTCCTAGATCTCATCAATGAGAATAATCCTGACATCATATTCAATCTCCAGGAACAAGCAGGAATGAGTCTTCACATATGGGTACGTCGGTACCGACGGAGCCTGTGCGAGAACGCTCCCCGGCGTCCAAAAAGAAAGCTTTTAGGAGCATCCCACACGCATGCGCGCTGCCTTCCCGCCTAAACACTTCCCTCTCATCAGTTTTTCGTTTTCCGCGGAGCCAGCAGAACGTAGTCCTGTCACCGCAGAAAATTCTTCTTTTTATTCTTAGTTTTTTTGTGGTCGTGTCTGCCTTCCCTCGACGCCACCGGTACCGCCGGTGCTTTTCTTTTGGTTTTTTTTCTAAATATTTCTTCTTTTCGACAGAAATTTTTTTCCTGTTAGTGTCTAACAGTTTCTAGGCCACTAGGCCTCCATTTTTCTGTTATGGAAAAGCCAGCCACTACCCTTAAGAAATGCTCTAAGTGTGGCGGTACAAATATTTTTTCAGACACCCATACTTGGTGTCTAAAATGTTTGGGTCGTGACCGTTGCTCACTGGAGTGTCTTTCCTGCTGGAGTTCAAACAGAAGGAATCTTCAGAATCGAGCGCAGCTCGATACCCGGTTCACATCGCACTCGATGTCACCAACTAGAATATCTCCATAGGATCAGATAACCAAACAAAAGTCTGTAAAGACTAGCTAGTCCTCGAGTGGTAGATCTCCTTTCCAGTATTGAGATTTCTCCGGCTTTGCCCTTGAGGACTTTTGGCAATAAAGCCCCTGCGGGAGTCTTCGGGCTCCAAAGCATTAACAGGGCTTCAGGTCGTTCCCCGGGGTTCCCACCTCAGTGAACATACCTGGGCCATGCTCGGTGGTTGTGGCCGCTTCGAGCAGTACCGACACCCCAGCATCGGCTATGGTGATGGATGAAAGACTCCTCACTGATGAACGTAGTCTAGTGCTCTCGGTTACTTCGGTACCGCTAGAGTGGCTGCAGACCGTTCCTCCAGTATCGGCATCGCCTTCGGTACCGGTGTCGACATCGGCATCGGTGTTGGTACCGTCCATGCTTGCTTCGACAGACTCGATTCCTTCGATGCCGAGCCTGGAATCGATCCCTAGCATGGATGATTCGGTACCAACTCGCCTCGGTACCGACTTCGGATGGTACCGAAGACATCGCTTTAAGGAAAATCCGATGCTTCATCCTTTCAAGTCTTCCGATACCGATGACTGGGATGAGCCCATCGGTACCAAGGCTAATTCTTCAACAAGTCTAACCTTTACCCCTCATTTTAGAGGGTCCTCCTGAGGGGAGATTTCTTTTCAAGCTTTTCTGCTTGATATGGCGAAGTTACTTGCCATTTCTATACCTGGTAAAGAATCCTTACCAGGGGATTCAGAGACCCTGCAATCCCCCTGGTTGCCAAAGGAGCTAATCATGCTTCCTTTGCATCAGATCTTACAAGATCTACTTTTAAGAATGTGGGAGACTCCTTTAACGGTATCACCACCTTCTGAGACACTTGAAACTAGGTACAAAGTGCCACCTTCTCCAGGTTTTCAAAAGACTCAACTTCCTCATCATTCTATTGTTGTAGAATCAGCAATGAGGCGTATTAAGAGTGCAAAGAAGCACTCCTCTTATCTGCCAGGTCGTGAGTTGTAGGACTTTAGATGCCTTTGGAGGTCGATGCTTCCAGGCATCCATCGTTTCAGCAAGAATTATCCCATATAGTTTCTATATGGGATTATCTCTTGAAGAGGTAAAGCTTTTGAATCCTTTTCTTCAAGAGCATAAAAGAGCAGACTATTTCTTACTAGTCAATCATGTTCAAAATATCTCTAGGTTCCTTAATCGTGCTTCCCTGGACTGTTTTGAGTCTATTAGCAGAACTTCTGCTATAGCCAAAAGAGCACGACGCATGGCCTGGCTCCAAGCTTCAGATTTGGACATATGGGTACAGGAAAGGCTGGGAAATACTCCTTGTACTGGTGAAAATCTCTTTAACAAGGATGCTTTATTTCAAGCTACTCAGTTAAACACTGATGCTGTCTCAGAGGATTGTCAAAACTTTCCTCTATCCCAGCTAATGAAAAATCTCCTAAAAAGCTTTATCCCCCTAAGGGAAAAAAGTTTTCTCCAGGACCAAGCAGGAAGTCAATATGGGTGTCATCGACGCCGATGAAGCCCCAGCGGAGCATTTCCCCAGCTTTCCATGAAAGCCTTTGGGAATGCAGGCACACATGCGCGGTTCCCTTCCCGTCTAAAGGTGCCATCTTACCTCAGTCTCTCTTTTTCCGAGAAGCCCACTGGACGTGCGTCCTGTCATCCCGGATAAAAGTTTGATTTTTTCGGAGATTCTCGCTATTTTTTCCTTCCCGGTTCGACGCCGGTTCCCCTCCTGCCGGGTTCGGTACACCGGTATCGAGCCCGATTCTTCTTTTTCGGTTTTTGCCCTTAGTGGCTGGCATTCACGCCCTTTTTTGATTTTTCCCTGGAAGGCCGGTCCTTTGACCTCGCAGGGACTCTTTTTTTCCCCGATGGCTTCCAGTGGTTTCAAAAAGTGTGATCGGTGTAAGAAGTTGATGTCTCTCACCGACACACACGACTGCTGCCTTCGGGGCCTCGGTCCTGATCACGACCCTAAGACGTGTGGACCATGTGGGAAGATGTCTTCCAAGGCACTGCGAAGTCGCCAGCAGCAGAAAGAAAGGCTTTTCTCAGACTCAGCCTCCGGCCGGGCCCAGACTTCGTCTGAGGCCTCGACATCTCGGGATTCGGATCCCGAGCGCCGTCGAAGCTCCTCAGACAGGGGGTCCCCCGACCGGGAACGCAAGAGGAAGAAGCGGCTCGTGAGGGTGTCGTCAGAGGAGGTCCCTGGCTCCTCAAGGGCCAGGTCTAAGACCCCCGACCGTCGCCCCGGGCCCGTGGAACAAGAGAAGCCTGCCAAAGTTCCTCACGTGGAGCCGGAGTCTGCTGGACATGTAAGCCCTGTGGTCCTTGAGGACTCTCCTCCCAGAGAGCCGACGTCGGGCCGGGCGCTGCCGGGACCCGAGTCGGTGGCTGCTGCGTCTCCCGAGCTGAGTCTCAGGATGACAGCCTTGGAGAGCAGACTGTCTGCCTTCATGGAGCAGCAGCGGGCACTGATGGCCAGCCTGTCTGGCGCATCTGCCCCGACCACCGGAACATCAACATCAAAGTCGACCCCGGAGACCGAGCCGATACTCGAGTCCATCATGGCTCGAAGTCGACCTCAGTCGCGGTCTCCCTCGACCTCCCGTTCGGGACTGAGGGCGTCAACGCCGGTGCCTCCGGAATCAGGGTGGGTGCCCCAGGGCCCTGCGGGGTCGGATCCTGACTCCTCGTCGGACGAGTCCGCCTGGGAGACGGAGGATGAGGAGTCCCCCGACACCTTCAAGACTCGGTCCGTCCCGTCGGACTCACCGCAGTCTGAGCCCCGGAATAGATTTATTTATTTAGCTGCATTTATATCCCGCTTTTCACCGGGTCAAAACGGTCAATTGGGGGATACATTTAACACAAGGGGATATGAGACATATACGCTAATACTTACAGGGAACATAGGCAATGGAGGGTTAAGTGGCTTGCCCAAGACCACAAGGAGTGCCTATAGGATTAGAAATCCCAGTCCCTCCGGCCTGAGATTGCTGTCCCCAGGTGGGACTAGAACCTCTGGCCCTCCGGCCTGAAGTACCTTGTCCTAACCACTAGACCACGCCTCCCTTGACACCCGGTTCTCGGAGTTTGTCCGGGATATGGCCGCCGTGTTGGCTATTCCGGCAGACCCCGAGGAAGAGCCTCGAGCTGAAGAGCTCGAGGCTCTGCAGTACGACTCTCCTCCGAAGGAGGCCTTTACTGTCCCGGTTCCTCCGATGCTGGAACGGCTCCTCTTCTGGATGTGGGAGGCACCAGCCTCAGCACCGGTTCTCAGCAAGCGGGTCGATTCGATCTATCAACTCTGGAAGAGCCCTTGCTTTCAGAAGGCGCAGCTACCACACCATTCCATGGTGGTGGAATCGGCCATGCATCGCCTGAAAAGTCAGAAAATGCACTCCGCGGTGCCTCCTGGCAGGGAGGCCCGGAACCTCGATGGTTTTGGTAGAAAGTGCTTCCAGGGCTCGATGCTTGCTTGCCGTGTCCAGTCTTACCAGCTGTACATGGGCATGTACTTGCGAGACCTGGCCAAGGAGTTGGCCGGGTTCTCTGCTGGTCTCTCCGGGGAACCCTTGCAGAGATTCAAGTCCTTGTCCTCGGGGATTCGGTAATGCTCCAAGTTCATGTCCCGCGCCACCTACGATGGCTTCGAGGCTTTGGCCCGAGTTGCGGCAGCCGGCATCGCGGCTCGACGTCAGGCATGGCTGCAGTCATCGGACTTCGAGCCATGGGTTCAGGACAAGTTGGTCGAAGTCCCTTGCCGAGGTGAAAACCTTTTTGGCAAGCCCATGGCCGAGAAGGCCGCTCAGTTTGAGACCGAGCACCTTACAAGGACAAGGCTGTCTAGAAAGACCTCTGCCCCTTCTCACAAGAAGAAGGGCTCGGGTAAAAAGCCCTTATACCCGAGGAAGGGCACTGCCTACAAACAGTACCCACAATATCAGGCTGCCCAAGCTGCACCCCAGGGTCAGCAAGCCAAGGGGCAGGGTAATGGGCCCCTTAGGCAGAAGACCCCCAAGCCTCCGGCCCCTGCTCCCACTCAGCAGGGTGGGGGTTTTTGACTCCTCAAGCATAGCCTCTCCGTCCCTGCTCTCCCGATCCTGCACTGGAGGTAGCCTCGCCCTCTTTGCCCACCAGTGGCCCCACATCACTGGGGACAGTTGGGTGCTAAACATAGTCCACAACAGCTATGCGCTACACTTTCACCAACTGCCTCCTCCATATTTTCCAGGGGAGCCTCCAAGGCCTCCCCTGCACACAGATCTTCTCCTCCAGGAGCTCCAAGGTCTGCTGGTGGACAGGGCGGTGGAGCCTGTGCCCCTTCAACTGCACGGCCGAGGGTTCTATTCCAGGTATTTCCTGGTACCAAAAAGGACCGGAGGCCTTCGACCCATCCTGGACCTCAGGAATCTCAACAAGTTCCTAGAAAAAGAGAAATTCAAGATGCTTACTCTTGGAACACTTCTGCCCTACCTCCAGCAGGGAGATTGGCTATGCTCCTTAGATCTGAAGGATGCGTACACTCACATCCTCATTCATCCAGACCACAGAAAGTACCTCAGGTTCATTGTGGGAGGAAACCATTATCAGTACAGAGTACTGCCTTTTGGCCTCACCTCACCTCCCAGGGTCTTTACCAAGTGCCTGACAGTGGTGGCGGCCTACCTGAGAAATCAGGGAATCTTTGTCTTCCCCTATCTGGACGATTGGCTCATCAGGGGTCAGACGTGCCAGGAGGCCAGACAAGCCACCCTCAGAACTATTGCACTTCTACAAAGACTGGGGTTTGTCATAAACTTCGCAAAATCCACTTTGCTCCCCTCCCATAGGGGCAAGGCTGGACTCTATCCTGGCAAAGGCATTCTTGCCAGAAAACAGGGTCCAAAGACTGATGGACTTGGCCAACATGTTTCTCAGCGGGTCAGTGGTCTCCGCCAGACTCTGCTTGAGGCTGCTTGGCCACATGGCTTCGACAGTTCATGTAACCCCCAATGCCAGGCTCCATATGAGGCCTGCACAGTGGTGCCTTCGGAGTCAGTGGTCACAGGCCACAGGCAGCCTCAGAGACAAGATAAGGGTGTCCAGACCTCTTCTGGACTCCCTCAGCTGGTGGCTGCACCCACCCAATCTCTTGAAAGGGGTGCCTTTTCAAATTCCTGGGTACACAGTAGTACTGACCACAGACGCCTCCCTGAAAGGCTGGGGGGCTCATTGTCTGAACAAGTGCACCCAGGGCCCCTGGGAAGCCGCACAGCAGATCAATCTATTATAACTCAGGGCTATTCGATTAGCACTCAGAGCTTTCTCTCCTGCCCTGGCTCATCAATCTGTCCTGGTTCAGACAGACAACCAGGTAGCCATGTTTTATGTGAACAAGCAAGGCGGGACTGGGTCCAGGCTCCTTTGTCAGGAGGTGCAAGACCTTTGCTCATTTGCTCTCAAGCACAACATGCTCCTCAAGGCTGTGTACCTTCCGGGCCAGGAAAACTACCTGGCCGACAGGTTGAGCAGAATTCTGCAGCCCCACGAGTGGCAGCTGCATCCTTTAGTAGTTCAGAAGATCTTCCTGAAGTGGGGTCTTCCTTTGATAGATCTGTTTGCCAGTCCACTGAACAAACAGCTGCCTCGGTTCTGCTCCAGACAGCCGCATCCTCTGCGGGTAGCAGCAGATGCTTTTCTGATATCATGGTCTCAGGGCCTCCTGTATGCGTTTCCTCCCACGCCTTTGGTGGCCCGAACTCTATTCAAGATTCTTCAGGACAAGGCCTCAGTCCTGCTGGTGGCTCCCAGGTGGCCGAGACAGCCTTGGTTTCCACTTCTCCTTCAGCTGGTGGTGGATCCCCCGCTGCCTCTGGGGTTGCAACCAGACCTTCTCTCCCAGGATCAGGGTTCCCTTCTGCACCCCAATCTCAAAGCTCTCAATTTGATGGCCTGGAGGCTGCAAGGGTAGTTTTGGCTCCCTGGGGCCTACCTCAGGAAGTTCAGGAGGTTGTCCTAGCCTCTAGGAAACAGTCCACTAGGAAAACCTATGCTCTCAAATGGAAAAGGTTTTCTGTGTGGTGTCAGCTACGTACAGAGGATCCTTTCTCCTGTACTATACCAGTAGTGCTTCAGTATTTACTGCACTTGTCCAATCAAGGACTTAAGTCCAATTCTGTTTGGGTCCACCTCTCAGCTCTAGCAGCTCACCACTCACTGGTGGAAGGACATTCTCTGTCGGTTCACCCCTTGGTGTCCCGGTTTCTCAGAGGCTTGCTCTTGCTCAAGCCTCCCATCCGTCCTCCTGCTCCTGAGTGGGAGCTGAATGTGGTCTTGCAGCAGCTGACTCGCCCACCCTTTGAGCCGATGGCTACTTGCCCTCTACGCTTCCTGTCCTGGAAGACACTCTTCTTGATAGCCCTTACCTCGGCTAGGCGAGTGAGTGAGCTTCAGGCCTTGGTCTGTGATAGGCCTTACACTCGCTTCTATGGGAACAGGGTAGTCCTTAGGACTCATCCAAAGTTCCTCCCAAAAGTTGTCTCCTCCTTCCACCTTAACCAGGAGGTGGTTCTTCCAACATTCTTCCCTAGGCCTCATGCAAGGCAGGCTGAAGCAGTCCTGCATACCCTGGACTGTAGGAGGGCCTTATCCTTCTACCTTGACCGTACGCAGGGGCATAGAAGGGCTACTCAGCTCTTCGTATCTTTTGACCCTAATAAGTTGGGGTTGGCTGTGTCCAAGCGTACCTTGTCCATCTGGGTGGCTGACTGTATCACCTGGGCTTACAAGGCGGCTGACCTTCCTTTGCAGGGTCGGGTCACGGCCCACCGTGCCAGGGCAATGGCTGCCTCAGTGGCTCATCTCCGCTCTGTGCCCTTGGTAGACATCTGCAAGGCTGCAACTTGGTCTTCAAGCCAGACGTTTGCGGCCCATTACTGTCTGGAGAGGGAGTCCCATAGGGGCAGTGCTTTTGGCCAGGCAGTACTCCGGAATCTCTTTGAGGTTTAGGTAACTCCTGCCCTCTGTTGGGCTTCTGGTGGAGGTTGTGTCAGTGAAAAGCCTTTCTTTGATGCTGGGACTAGAGGGAGTTCTCTTGTTCAGCCTGGGTTCCTCGGTAGCCCAGAGCTAGGGAGTCACCCATATGTGAGGACTGACTTCCTGCTTGGTCCTGGAGAAAGAGTAGTTACTCACCTGTAACAGGTGTTCTCCAGGAGCAGCAGGAATCAGTCCTCACAACCCCCCTTCTCCCCTGGGAGTTGCAGTTGTACATAGTTTAGAACATATCCAAAACAATTTATTATAAGCTCAGGTCGATCCAGCAACTAAGACCATTACTAGATAACAATGATTTTAGATCTCTCAAGCATTAATAACCCCTCACCTTGACTACTGTAATGGTATCTTGCAAGGAATAACAAAGAAAAATTTAAAAATACTTCAAATTTTATTTATTTATTTATTTATTTTATTTACATTCTCTTATATACCGCGCTATTCTGCATCAGTGCGGTTTACATTGAACAAACTGAAATTACATTGAACAGGGTATTACAACTTGGAGATAACTATTTTAATGGCTCAGAATGTTACGGCACGAGTAATAACTAGAGCCAAGCTTACTGACCACATTATCCCAATTTTATATGCACTTCATTGGTTACCCATATCGAGTAGGATCCAATATAAAATTATATTGACCACATTCAAGTTAATTTATAAGATTGCCCCGTCATACCTATCCACATTGATCCATAACCCACCTGATAACAGAACAAGAAGAAGAAAGAATCTCAATACCATCCTAGTCCCGGACTTAATAAGGAAAACCAAACAAACAACAAGCAGCAGCGCCTTCTCATATATTGCACCAACTTTGTGGAATAACCTCCCTACTCAACTTAGGGAGATAAAAGACCTACAAATATTTCGTAGAGAACTAAAAACTCATCTCTTCACACAACATTATTCCAATATTGATTGTGGTATGGATACAACTTCTCAACCTCCATAATATAGCCTATATCTAGTATTTCGATTCAATTAACTACTACCCACATTCATTCCTAAGTTAATATCTATTGATATTCCCCCCCGCATTCAATTTACTAACATACTACATGTATACCTAAGCTGATATCTAAAACCTGTACATATGTAATATATGTCATAACTGAAAATAGTTCTGAACTTTCAAAACTGTACAAAGTTGCTTAGAGTTACAAGTATTTGTTTATAATTATTACACAGGTACACTAAAAAAATTTTTTTTTAAACTGCCTCTAATGTTTCGATTGATTTTTACGTTTTTTGGTGCGCTGAATCCAAATCTGGTAACCAATTTGCTCCATCACGTACAGATTTTTTGCTACATTGGGTTAGCAGTTTGAGGTGAACTTTTCAGATTGAGTGCGATCGAGATAAAAGTTTCTTGGATGAATACTTTATACTAATTGTTTAGTAGTTATTCAAATAAGAATAAAGAAAATTGTAACAAGGCAGCACATAAGAATAGAGTAATGTCAACAAAACACACTGTGATGGTAGCAAAATTGTCTGCACTTAAAACAGCCACATACATGTGCACAAACATTGAGCATATAAGAGCGAGCTTAGACACAAAGCAAAGCAAAGAAATGTGCAAAAAATGTTGTACAGGTATGTATGTAAGAATAGAAAACGCAAACCGCACCATTGCAATACATGAAGACAAACACCCGATGGTGTGAAAATAAAATTCTAATAAATGAGATCCGACACTGTGGTAATAACTAGCACATTTTTATTTCAAAGTTTAGTAAAAACACGATATTTGTCAACACAGTTTAGATTTTAAAGTCATTCTTGGGTCAATCAATCTCCTGGTGGGCCCGTTTCTTCTTCCCCCGAATGCTTCTCTTGGTGCGCTGCTTGGCGTATTTTTCATCTGGGGTTTCCCGCAGCAGCAACCAGCAGAAATCAGCCATCATAGTGGTGTTCCATCTTCCTTGGTACCTTCTCTCTGTGTCCTTGATGTCCTGGTGAAACCTTTCACCTTGTTCTTCACTGTACGCCCCCAAGTTTTCGGGAAAGTAGTTCACATGGGAGTGCAAGAAATGGACTTTCAGGCTCATGTTACAGCCTTGTTCTTTGAAGGCATTGAGCATCCTGGCAACAATATCCTTATAGTTCTCATCCCGCCTGTTCCCCAAGAATTTGAGAACAACATCCTTGAAGGAATCCCAGGCTTCTTTTTCCTTCTCAGACATCGTTTCAGCGAATGCTCCATCTGAAATGAGTTTCCTTATATCAGGGCCAACAAACACTCCTTCCTTTAGCTTTGCTTCAGAAAGTAGGGGGAACTTTGAGCAAAGGTACCGAAAACACTCACCATCTTTTGGAAGGGACTTGATGAATTGCTTAATGAGACCCAACTTAATGTGGAGAGGTGGTAATAGAATTTTATCATGAGGTACCAAGCTCTCATGAAGAACATTTTTCTCACCGGGTCTCAAATACTCCCGAATTGGCCAGTCTTTTTTCCCCCAGTGTAGGTCGCAGGCCTGGCTATCCCACAAGCAAAGGAAGCAGGGATATTTGGTGAAACCGGATTGCTGCCCTAATAGCATGGATAGAATTTTAAAGTCTCCACAAATCATCCACTTATGCTCATCATAACGAATCTTCTGAAGAATCAGGGCCAAATTCTCGTATTTTTCTTGGAGAATAACAGAGTGAGCAATAGGAACTGAAGCGAATGTGTTGCCATTATGAAGAACACCTTTTATGCTGTCTTTTGACGAATCAATGAACAGCCGCCATTCAGCAGGATCATACTTGAGTTTAAACTTTTCCATCACTCCGTATATATCGTTGCAAAATACCAAATCTTCCTCTTTGCTGAAATACTTCAAAAATTGTGTCTCGCGGTTGCGGTACCAATAAAAAGTTGTTCCTGGTGACAATAGATTTTTCTGTTTAAGCCGAGAACCTAGCAGTTGGGCAGCATCTTTTGGGAGTCCTAAATCCCGGACTAAATCATTCAATTCAGCTTGAGAGAAAAGTTCAGGTTTCGGATCTGGTTCAGTTTCAAACTCGGAAGTACTGGACTCATCGGGAAAAGCCATCTGATGAGTCTCATCATGATCAGAACCGTCCACACAAATATGATCCAAAGATTTTGGTGGCTCAGGCACAGGTACTTCGTTGCTATGAGGCATAGGCCTAATTGCTGAGGGAAGGTTGGGGTAACTTATTACGTTCTTATTTTTTAAGTTGTATCCCTTCACAATGCAAGAGCAAAAATAGCAGTCACTGCTGTGGTCTCTTTGTTCACGCCACATCATAGGTATTCCGAAACGAAATGCTTGTTTTTTACCTTTCATCCATAAGCGTAGATCTTCCTCACATGTCTTGCACGCTTTGTGAGGAGCCCACGGTTTGTCTTGATCGCCTAACTTCAAACCGAAATAGGCGAAATATACTTTTTTAATAAATGCAGAAATGTTCCTCTGCCGCTTTTTCACGGTATATTCCCCACAAATAAAACAAAAACTGTCCGGAGAGTTGACGCAACCTCTGGCTCTGTGAGCCATCACAAGTACACAGCACTGCAAACTACAACTGTAGTGAACCACTTCGGAATAAAGCTGGATTACGACTGAGCAAACAAAAGGTAATAATGAACTTGCAAGAAACTGAAATTTGACAGGAACGTTCATGTCGCAACCACCGTGTTTGAGCGAGCGAACGAGGCGAGGCGAACAGGAAAGAACATGCGCCAGCGCGAGTACTGGATTTAGCCCCCCGCCTCCCAATTGTCCTGTTAATGTATAAAATGAATACAAAACACTCTAAAATATCATGAGGGAGTGTTTCTAGTTAGTTAACCATTACAACCTCTATTTTGGGCCAAGAAAATAAACTGCAGTCGGCTAAAAAGAAATTATGTGAACATTCCTTATATGGGTAAGAAATCTAATTTTGCAAGAAAACGTGACGTGGTGGAACATTTTGGCTATTTTTCCTGGATTCAGCACCCCAAAATCTATAGGAATCAGTTGCAAAACTGGAGGCAGTTTTTTGGTAGTGTACCTGTGTTATCGTTTCACTGTATTTCTCACATTGTTCTCTGTATTTTGACTTATGTTCAATGTAAACCGCCACTGATCTTGGGAAATGGCGGTATATAAAAATGTTGCAATTAAAATAAATAGTTTAATTTTTTCATTTTTGTGTGCTGTTCTTAGCTATGTCATTTGACTGAGGTAAGATGGCACCTTTAGGCGGGAAGGGAACCGCGCATGCGTGCCTGCATTCCCAAAGGCTTTCATGGAAAGCTGGGGAAATGCTCCGCTAGGGCTTCATCGGCATTGATGACACCCATATGTGAGGACTGATTCCTGCTGCTCCTGGAGAACACCTGTTAAAGGTGAGTAACTACTCTTTATCCATCTCCTACCCATCATGCAGATGTTTCCAAAGACAGGCAACATCAAACCAGGCTAAGAAAATCAAGACCTCAACAGCCTCAGCAAACCCAGCAGTCGCAGGGTTTCTGATATTTCTATTCTCTTTTTTCTGTGTGAGGTTTAGAACCTACGAGCCTACTTCTTTTTAACAGAAGCATCTAAGGTTCATCTCATCCATGCTGAAATACCAGTCATACATTGACTCAATCCTCGACTCTGGGCATGGATCTCTTGCTACAAGGGAAATCCATCCTTTTAGCTCCAAGAGCTTTTGAGGACCATCATACCCTAGAGATAACGGGTTTCTCCTTTTAAAAGAAAAGGAGGAGTAACAACTAACAACAAGGTGAGCTATACCCTTCACCTTGACAGTTTTTCTGTACGAGGATATCTTATACTTTTAACTGCAAGGGGACCCTACCTCTTCAAAGACTTACCAAATTGTAAGTCCTCTCAACTCTGTATTACTTTCTATCCCTCAGTCCAGACTTTCAGTCTCTAAGAGTACTACTAATCAACTGGAGGGCTTATTCTCTAAGCCCATAGGATTTTTCTTCAATACCTACTCCAGTAAGTAGTTTCCATACAGAGTTTCCTTCCCCTTTGTGGTTCATCTTCTTCTGTATGTATCTCAGATACTTTTTTAAGGCAGCTTATCAGACAGAAATTGAGTATTACCACTCCAAATTATGTCTGTCGGTCCTCTCCAACCTATAGGACCTAACTTTTTCTGCTGCCTTAATAACAGATAACTCCAAGAGAGGTTCCAAAACCCATTTGGACATTTTATTGTTGCAGGCATCAGGCCTGTCTACTATTCTTAGCCTTCTTCATTTCTTTTTGGCTACAACAGAATAGATTAAGTTGCACACTGGCAATTAAACAGTCAGATCTAACCAACCTACAACATGCTCTCTGCAATTATATAAGGAAGCTCTGCAACTATGGGCCTTGCCAGAGAGCCTCAGAGCTACTCCTAGCAGGTAGCTTCCAGATGGTTAAAAAGGGCTTCAGCTGGTAGACTCTGCCCAGTCATGCTCCTACATGACTGTTTTTTTCCTACTCTTACCATCTTCCTTAAAAATTTCCTTTTAAGGAAAACTAACCAGGGCTTAGACCACGCGAAAGCGTAGAAAATTACACAATTCCCTGGGTTGTTCCACATTTCACTGGAACTCCTACAACAGGGATGCATTCTTTTCACTGCAGTTGGTCCTTAATTACTACTTTCCTTCTAATTCCCTATACTTCATTGTAGCTTATAATGAATAAAAAGATGCATGATACTCATATTGCCCTCATGGAGGGGCAAACATGGTATCTCCTTATATTGCATCTTTTTCTCCAGCTACTACCTGAAGTGATAGAAGGATCCAGACTTGCTGTCTTAAGACTAAGGATCTCCTCTGCACTCCTTCACATATGTCTCCAGACCTGGTTATTCAGGAGCTAGATCTTTTAAAGAAATCTAGTCCTCTCCTTGTAGGTGAAGAACATAATACCAGTTTCGAAGAAACTTTCCCTTTAGTTCTTCCATTTTTAACCAGGCAGAGATTCTCCATCAGTATTCTCAAGTAGGTCTTAATCCTTCTTGTTATTGGGTCAATCTCTATACAGTATTCTGACTTTGAAAGATTTGTTTACTGTCCATGTTAATGCTGCCCCAGCATATCATAAAACTTAATGGACAACCAATCTCTATGGTAAATTAGGAAATACCTTCTTTACCGTAACCTTTTTGGTTACGTCACATCTGAAGCTCTCCATGTAAAGTCATATCATAAGTGACATCACTTATGAAAGATTTTTACTGATCTTCAAAAAGTTGGAGGCCCAACACCCAATACAAATAACTTTGTCTTTCTTTTGGATAAAGGGGGTCTTAAAGACCTACCCCTTTTTTCTGCAAAGGCTATTTCTACCTTTTCATCCAAACCAGTCAGATTTATCTACACTCTTTCCTAGGGCCTTATTCTGCTCCAAGGACAAAGAGTTCAAACTTGGACTTTACAGAAGCTTTACCTATTTCTCCAAAGTCCAACCCCATTAAACTCCCCCACTTTTTATTCTGGGGTTAGTTCTAGCCATTAAGGCTTCTTATCTCTTCCTGTATTGCAACATTTATTTTTCCTCTACTTCTCAGTGAGGGAATTTCTTTGAGGATAATATACTGGCTCTCAACTACAGACCCATATTAGCCTCAACAAATGCTTTTGCAATATTTTTTGAGTAAGATCCACATTAGAAAATTGGGATTCAGTTTTTTCTAACAATTATGATCTACACAAGGGCTCCCCTCTGGATACCTTGTTTAGTCAAGCTGTTCCACAGCACCCTTTTTTCTTTCTAATTCAACTCCTACCCTCCATCGGCATCTTAGCTTGGGAGTCCCCATATGTGAAGACTCATTCCTGCTTGTTCCTGGAGATGGCACAGTTACGTACCTGTAACAGGTGATCTCTGGGAACAGCAGGAATAAGTCTTCACAACCCACCCACCTCCCCTAGGAGTTGCTCTCTCTCTCTCTCTTTCTAATTTGTCTACTTCCCTCCTTTGGTCTCAGCTACAAACCCAACTGATGAGAGGGAAGTGTTTAGGCGGGAAGGCAGCACGCATGTGTGTGGGATGCTCCCAAAAGCTTTCTTTTTGGACGCTGGGGAGCGTTCCCGCGCAGGCTCCGTCGGTACTGATGTACCCATATGTGAAGACTTATTCCTGCTGTTCCCAGAGATCACCTGTTACAGGTAAGTAACTGTGCTTTACCGAAACATGGCACTCAGACACTGATACCATCCTACTTAATCAACTTAAAGCCCCAGGATATCACATCTTTTATTTCCCCAGAGACAACAAGCGAGGAGGAGGAGTCACTCCACCTAGCTAATATCATAGAAGGCATTTTAATTGTCGAGAACAAACACCTTTCATTCTGCCTACTATACAGGCCACCAATAGCTGACCCAAATAGCCTTTCTGCTATTGTTGAAACTGTCCGCACCACCTCAGTAAAGAAACCACTAATCAAAATAAACTTAACTATCTAATCTCTCAACAAATAGGGGTGTCCTACACGGAGCGGTGGGTTCACCCCTAAACAAAGACTTGGGGAGGGGTGGCCTGCACAGAGTGGCAGGTGCACCTATTCTTGCCATCTTACTGGGCAGACTAGATGGACCATACTGGTCTTTATCTGCCGTCATTTACTATGTTACTAGGGGACTTTAATCTAACATCTGCACATATTACCACCTTCCTTAATTCTATGACCAATATCGGCTATCAACAAATAATCAATGTACCTACACACATTAAAGGAAATACTTTAGATTTAGTATTCTTACCTGAAGTAATCTACCAACACTACCTTAGCTCTCCACCGTAAACCTTAGAAATCCCATTGGCTAATCACCATATAATTAACTTTTCTATCCCATCTCAACTACCTGTCCAAATACCACAAGCCAAAGATCCAGGCAAACGATATAAGGCACTTAATAAAGATGCATTCCTAGTTGAAATACTGTCCCAACTAGATATTGACACATGTGAATTGACATCTCCTATCAAACTGAAATGCTACTATCTCTACAGTCTCTACTATTATCTTTCATAAAAAAAACTAATAGACAAAAAGACCCTACAGAATGGTACACCCAGGACCTTATAAATATAAAGAGATGTTTAAGGAGAACTGAACACTCCTGGAGAATCTCTAAAGCCACACATGACAAAGAGCTTTACATGAATACTCTTCTGCATTACAAACATTCTATTAATAATAAAAAGAAGGAATACTACACTAAAATCCTCACAAAATCCCTCAGTCGCCCGAGAGAACTCTTTGAAATCGTAAAAGCCTTGACTCAAGCCCTTAGTTGTGATACAAACAATACTAATATCACTCCACAAGCCCTAGCAAATTTCTACTTGAATAAATTAAAACTAAAACTATCAAGACCTACAGTCTCCAACTGACAGCATTATAACACATGATGCACAATGGTTCACATTCCATCAAATCAGTCAAGACTACTTGAATAATATCATCTCCAAAATAAATACAACTACATTTAATCTCAACCCTTGCCCCATTAGTTGGGTAAAAGCAGCCCGTGCAGAATTTTCCCCCATCATTCTTAAAATGGTCAACCTATCATTGATAGGACATATGCCAAAAGTTCTAAAACAAATGGTAATCTGCCCAATTTTTAAACATAAATCCACAGATAAAACTAGCCCTAATTTATATAGGCCAATCTCTAGCCTCACATTCCTGGCAAAAGTCATTGAAAAAGCCATACAAATTCAACTCCAGGATTATATCGACCTAAACTCACCTCTTAATGAACATCAATTTGGATTCAGACCAAATCATGGCATAGAGACACTGCTACTAGCCCTCTTGGATAAGCTTGTTAGAGGAATAAATAACTGAAAACGGGCTTTCATCCTAATATTCTTAGATATTGCCTCAGCCTTTGACAGCATACATCATGGCATACTCAAATAGACTCTGGCAAATAGGATTACATGATACAATCACTCAGTGGTTTCAGTCCTATCTGTCAGACTCAACAGGTTACAATTGGTCAAAATACATCTAAATCATATTGACAAGAGCAAGGATTACCTCAGGGTTCATCCCTCTCAGCGTTCCTTTTTAATATTTATTTGCAGCCAATCTGCAACATCTTCAGGAAATTCAATGTAGCATCTTAAAAAGGAATATAGCATTATTAGAAAAGGTACAGAGAATAGCCACCAAAATGGTAAAGGGGATGGAAAGATACTCTATGAAGAGAGGCTAAAAAGGTTAGGGCTTTTCAACCTGGAAGAGAGACGGCTGAGGGGAGATATGATAGAGGTCTATAAATTAATGAATGGAGCGGAACAGGTAAATGTAGATCGATTGTTTACATCATCAGAATATAAAAAGACTAGGGGACATGCAATGAAGCTACAGGGCAACCTATTTAAGACTAATAAGAGAAAATATTTTTTCACTCAACATGTAATCAAACTCTGGAATTTGTTACTGGAGGATGTAGTAAAAGCTGTTAGTGTAGCTGGGTTTAAAAAAGGTTTGGACAAGTTCCTGGAGGAAAGGTCCATAAACCATTATTAAAAGGGACCCAGGATATCACTGCTTGACCCAATACAAGCATTGATGAACCTGTGTCTTTTGGGGAGACTGCTAAGTACTTATGACCTAGATTGGCCACTGTTTATAACAGGATACTGGGCTTGATGGACCTTGGTCCGACCTAGTATGGCATATCTTATGTTCTTATACCACATTTACGTGGAAAACAATGTTGTATCTACCTTTTGACACCTTAGACCCCGATATCAACCAAATCACAACCTATTTCAGTGAAGCCTCAGAATGGCTGAACTTTCAGAACTTAAAGATTAACCTTGAGAAAACCAAAGTAATATACGTCACTAGGAAACAAATCTTTGGTCCCCCCCACACCTCCCAACACTTTACATCTTAAAGAAGCTGACCTCACGGTAAAAAATGAAGGCAAATATCTTGGAGTTACAGTGGACAAAACACTCAGCAGGGTTTCACACACAAAAAATCTACCATGAGTAAGATCTATTTCAAACTGAGATTGAGCCAGCATCTAAGACCACTGCTCCCAAGGTATGACTTTAGATTGGTGCTGCAGGCAATTATCACACTGCAGTTTGATTACTGTAACAATATATTCCATGGTCTCCCTAAACAATTGATAAATCAGCTACAGTTGGCTCAACAAGTAGCTGCGTGAATAATTGCAAAAGCACACACCTCTGACCACATTACCCCAGTATTATATAAACTACACTGCCTACCGATCTAAAGCCACATTAAATATAAATCATTAATAGAAACATAGAAAAATGATGACAGAAAAGGACCACATGGCCTATCTAGTCCTTCGATATCAACCACTACAACAGTCCCCTTTTTTCCTTTAGAGATCCTCTGTGTTTGTCCCGTGCTTTTTTGAATTCAGTTACTGTCCTCATCTCTACCACCTCCACTGGGAGACTATTCCACGGATCCACCACTCTTTCCGTAAAGAAATATTTCCGCATATCACTCCTGAATCTATCCCCTTTCACCCTCATCCCATGTCCCCTTGTAGCAGTACTTGCTTTCAACTGAAAGAGGCTCTCCCCCTGTGCATTTATGCCACGGAGGTATTTAAACATCTCAATCATATCACCTCTATCCCGCCTTTCCTCTAATGTGTACTGTGACATGGTGGATTCCTCCAGCCCTTTAGAAAGAGCCAAAAAGCAGGAATCAGAAGCAGTACTGGATGGTAAACAAAAGCACATGGCTAGTAGTTACCAGGGAAACCAGACACACGGGAAAGAAACATGCCCTTGCTGCCAGTTAGCTCAGGAGTCACGAGCTGAATCAGAGCACCTGCTAGGAGGAGGAGTCAGGCACTGCTCTAGAGGGCAGACACATAAAGAGGCCTCAGTAGAAAGAAAAGGGTCTCGACTAGGAGCCACACAGGAAGCTCCAACACAAGCTCGACTAGGAGCCATACAGGAAGCTCCAACACAAGCTCAGCTGGGAGGTTACCTACAAGGCCAATCGAGGGTTCCGGCGAGAGGCCAGCAAAGAGGGCAGCTAACAGACCAAGAGGAGGACCAGGGAGGGGTCCGAGTTCCAGGCCTAGGCAGAGCTGCCGGTAGAGTTCCAGCCCAGAACCGTGGGAGAGAGACCGTGGCAAGCCTAGAGGAACACTCAGTAAAACGGAGAGAAAGCCCAGAGCCAGAGCCAAGTTTAAAGGTAGAAGGAGAACCATTTATAAAGTGTTTTTCAAGAGAAGAATACAGCAAAAGCAGGCCAGGCTGTTTGCAGTATTCTGGGAATTACAAGGATAGGAAAAAGCCAGGAATGCAGTTGCAACCCACAACTCACAAATCAGGTTTTGAATCAACAGCTGTTTCCAAAGCCCAGAAAAAGCCGTTTGCAGGCAGACGAAGAGGTAAGCCCAGAGACTGGGTTTCAATTAGGGCTGTTGATAATCAGTGTGATTTTACTTACCCAAAGGGTTGGGACTGTGGTTTTAATACCTGTGATGAGGATGATTGTTTACAGCAATACATGTGCCAAGAGTATGATATAAAGCCTAAGCCAGAGAGGAAGGGCGCGTGGCCCCTGAAACAACGTTGCAAACATTTCTACCTGTCTTCCATGAAGAGTTAATGGAAACAGAGCCAGGGCTAGGCAACACATCTGAAGAACTGATGGACTGTACGATTACAATATCGAATGAGATATTTTCCCTGCGTTGAGTTTAAGCAGTGCAGAGAACTGCAGAGGTGTTAAGAGAAAGAGTACAAAGCTGTGGGAAACAGAACTGTTTGTTTTAATTGCTGGGAAGCAAATGTTTATTACTGCTGAAGTTAAGCTATTTCTGTTGGAAACTTTTCATTTTGTCCTTTGCCAGAAGTATATGGTTTGTGTTACCTTTGTTCCATGCTGAAATCCGCCCGGAGGGGAAATAAATCCTGTTTGCTTAAAACCACTTTGAGTTCACACTACTCTTCATTGGACACTGAAAGAAACTACATTTCCCAAAAGACTTTGCCTCAGGAAAAGGTCAGACAGCTGTTCAAAGAAGGATAACAGGTCGCTTAAGCCCTACACGCTTCGGCTGGGGGCACAAAGGCGATTACAGTACATATTAATTCTCCAGGACCAAGCAGGAAGTCAGCCCTCACATATGGGTGACGTCGGCGCCGATGGAGCCCTCGTGCGGAGCATTTCCCCAGCTTTCAAAGAAAGCCTTTGGGAATGCAGCGCGCATGCGCGGTCCCCTTCCTGCCCAAGGATGCCTTCTTGCTCAGTCTTCTTTTTTCCGCGGAGCCCGACGGACGTGTGTCTTAGTCACCCGGTTAAAAGTTGATTTTTTCCTTCGAAGATTTGTGGGTTTTTTGCCGGTTTGACGCCGGTTCCCCTTCCCGCCTGGGCACGGTACACCGGTATCGAGCCCGGAGCTACTTTTTCAGTTTTTGTCCTTTGAGACTAGCGTTCGTGCTTTTTTTCTTTTTCACTGGCAGCTCGGTCTTTTGACCTTGCAAGGGCCCTTTTTCCCCCAATGGCTGCCATCGGGTTCAAGAAGTGTGATCGGTGTAAGAAACTAATGTCTCTCACCGACACACACGACTGCTGCCACCGGTGCCTTTGGCACGATCATGACCCGATGATCTGTGGCCCGTGCGGCAGAATGTCCTCTAAGACGTTGAGGAGCCGTCAACACCAGCGAGAAAGGATCTTCTCTGACTCTGCGTCCAGCCGGGCCCGGACTTCGTCAGAGGCCTCATCGTCTCAGGAGTCCGACCCCGAGCATCGTTGGGGCTCCTCTGAGCGGGGCTCTCCCTCGCGGGAACACAAGGAAGAAGAAACCCGCGAGGGCGACGTCGGTGGACACTCTTGGTCCCTCGAGGGCCAGGTCGCATAGCCCCGACCGCCGTCCCGGGTCCTCACAGTCGGAGAGGCCTGCGAGATTGCCTCGTGTGGAGCCGGAGTCCCCGAGTTACGTGAGTGCTGTTGTCCTCGTGGACTCTCCTCCGGGGGAGCCGACATCGGAGGTCGAGTCGGGGGCTGCTGAGTCTCCTGAGCTTGGACTCAGGATGACGGCCTTGGAGAGCAGCTTGGCTGCCTTCATGGAACAGCAGCGGGTGCTGATCACCGGTCTGACCGGTGCATCTGCCCCGACCGCCGGGACCTCGACGTCCAAGTCGACCCTGGAGGCCGAGCTGATCCTCGAGTCAATGCGGTCTCGAGTCGATCCTCGGCCAAGGTCTCCCTCGGCCTCCCATATGGGGCCAAGGTTGTTGACGCCGGTACCCTCGGCATCGGGGCGGATGGCATCGGTGCCCGCCCGCCCGACCGGAGCCGCTCGATTCCTCCTCGGAGGAGTCTGAGTGGGAGACAGAGGACGAGGAGTCTCCGGACACTTTCCGGACCTGGTGCATCCCATCGGACTCACCAGAGTCTGAGCCTCGGAGAAGGTCCCCCCCAGAGGATACCCGGTTCTCGGACTTCGTGAGGGATATGGCCAATGCCTTGGCCTTCCCCACGGATCTCGAGGCCCTCCAGTATGACTCTCCATCGAAGGAGGCTTTACTGCACCGGTTCCTCCGATGCTGGAACGGCTGCTCTTCTGCATGTGGGAGGCACCGGCCTTGGTGCCGGTTCTCAGCAAAAGGGTCGATTCCATTTATCGAGTCCGTAAGAGCCCTGGGTTCCAGAAGGCACAGCTGCCGCACCATTCCATGGTTGTGGAATCGGCCATGCATCGTCTGAAGAGTCAGAAGATGCACTCCTCGGTGCCCCCCGGCAGGGAGGCCCGGAACCTGGATGCCCTCGGTAGAAAGTGCTTCTAGGGCTCTATGCTGGCTTGCCGTGTCCAAACTTACCAGCTGTACATGGGCATGTACCTCCGAGACCTGGCAAAGGAGATTGCCGGGTTCTCTCCTGGTCTCTCCGAGGAACCTTTGCAGAGGTTCAAGGCTTTGTCATCGGGGATTCGAGAGTGCTCGAAGTTTATATCTCGAGAAGCTTATGATGGCTTCGAGGCTTCGGCCCGAGTAGCAGCGTCCGGTATCGGTGCACGCCGTCAGGCCTGGCTACAGTCATCGGACCTCAAGCCATGGGTCCAGGACAAGTTGGTCGATGTCCCTTGCCGGGGTGAGAACCTCTTTTGCAAACCCATGGCTGAAAAGGCTGCAGAAATTGAGACTGAGACTCTCACCAGGACAAGGCAGTCCAGGAAAACCTCTGCCACATCTCAGAAAAGGGCTCGGGGGAAAAGTCCTTTTACCCAAGGAAGGCCTCTGCCTACAAATCCTACCCTCAATTCCAGGCCTCTACAGCTCCCCAACAGGGTCAGCAGGCCAAGGGGCAGGGACATGGGCCCCGTAGGCAGAAAACCCCCAAGCCGCCGGCTCCTGCACAGTAGGGAGCAGGGTTTTGACTCCCACTGCATAGCCTCTCCTCCTCAGCTGGCTCATCTCAGCACAGGAGGCCGGCTGACACTGTACGCCCACAGGTGGTCAGCCATCACAGGGGATACCTGGGTACTGAGCATAGTCCAAAAGGACTACTTGCTCCTCTTCAAGCAGTTACCTCCCTCCTATTTTCCAGGGGAGCCTCCAAGACTCCCTCTGCACAGGAACCTCCTCCTTCAGGAGTTGGCAAGTCTTCTACAGGAGCAGGCGGTGGAACCAGTGCCTCACCACCTGATAGGACGAGGCTTCTATTCCAGGTACTTTCTGGTACCAAAAAGGACAGGAGGCCTCAGGCCCATCCTAGACTTGCGAAGTCTCAACAAGTTCCTGGAGAGGGAAAAGTTCAAGATGCTTACCCTTGGAATACTGCTGCCCTACCTCCAGCAGGGAGATTGGCTATGCTCCTTAGACCTAAAGGATGCTTATACTCACATCCTCATTCATCCAGACCACAGACAATATCTCAGATTTGTAGTGGGAGGAAATCATTTTCAATACAGAGTACTTCCATTTGACCTAACCTCTGCCCCCAGAGTTTTCACCAAATGCCTGGCGGTGGTGGCGGCCTATCTCAGAAACCAGGGCATCTTTGTCTTTCCGTACCTGGACGACTGGCTCATCAGGGGTCAGTCTTCACAGGAGGCCAGACAAGCCACTCTTCACACTGTCTCTCTTCTCAGGCACCTGGGCTTCGTCATAAACTTTGCAATGTCCACTTTGCTCCCCTCACAGTATCTGGAGTTCATAGGGGCAAGGTTGGATACCTTACAAGCAATGGCTTATTTGCCCGGGAACAGGGCTCACAGACTGATGGCTCTGGCCCAGCAGTTTCGCAGTGGATCTCTGGTCTCGACCAGACATTTCCTGAGGCTTTTGGGCCACATGGCATCCACGGTCCATGTAACTCCAAATGCTCGTCTGCATATGCGGCCTGCTCAATGGTGCCTCAGAGCTCAGTGGATACAGGCCACAGGAGACTTAAGAGACAGAGTAAGCGTGTCCAGACTACTGGCGGCCTCCCTGCAGTGGTGGCTGCATCTCCCGAACCTGATCAAAGGGGTGCCTTTCCAGGCACCACCACACACACAGGTGCTGACGACCGATGCTTCTCTTCAAGGTTGGGGTGCACATTGCCAGGGGGCATGTACTCAGGGCCTCTGGTTCCCTTGAGAGGCCACACAGCAGATCAATCTGTTGGAGTTGCGAGCTATTCGATTAGCTCTACAAACTTTCTGTCATGTCCTCTCTCACCAGTCTGTCTTGACTCAGACAGACAACCAAGTAGCAATGTTCTATGTGAACAAACAAGGAGGCAGAGGATCCAGGCTTCTGTGTCAGGAAGCACAAGCCCTGTGCACCTTTGCAGTCAAGCACTGCATGTTTCTCAAGGCTGTTTATCTACCTGGCCAAGAAAATTACCTGGCAGACAGATTGAGCAGGATTCTACAACCTCACGAATGGCATTTGAATCCCCTAGTGGTCCAGCAGATCTTCCTAAAATGGGGTCTTCCAACCATCGATCTCTTTGCCATTCTACTGAACCGTCAGCTGCCCAGGTTCTGTTCCAGACAACCACATCCTCTGCGACTAGCAGCAGATGCCTTCCTAATCTCTTGGTCTGCGGGCCTGCTTTATGCGTTTCCTCCAACGCCTCTAGTGCCCGAACCCTATTCAAGGTTCTTTGGGACAGGGCCTCGCTGATCCTGGTAGCCCCCAGATGGCCAAGGCAACCGTGGTTTCCACTCCTTCTGCAATTGGCGGTGGACACTCCACTCCCTCTGGAGGTGCAACCCGATCTCCTGTCTCAGGATCTCTCCTGCACCCCAACCTCCAATCCCTCCATTTGATGGCCTGGCTGCTGAGAGGGTAGTTCTAGCCCCCTTACTTCTACCTAGGGACGTGGAGGAGGTGGTTTTGGCCTCTAGGAGACAATCCACCCGGAAATCTTATGCCCTCAAGTTGGGTAGGTTCTCCACCTGGTGTGCTCAGCGCCAAGAGGATCCATTTTCGTGCCTGGTACCAGTGGTGCGGCAGTATCTGCTTCACCTGTCGGACCTAGGCCTTAAATCTAACTCTGTTCGGGTCCACCTCAGTGCTCTGTCAGCGCACCACTCGCCGGTGGAGGGCCAGTCTCTATCGGTCCACCCCTTAGTGGCCCGCTTCCTCAGAGGCCTGCTTTTGCTCAAGCCTCCGATTCGTCCACCAGCCCCTGAGTGGGATTTGAATGTGGTCTTACAACAACTTACTCGCCCACCGTTTGAGCCGATGGCTACCTGTCATTTACGCTTCCTTTCCTGGAAGGCGTTGTTCTTGGTGGCTTTTACCTCGGCCAGGCGTGTGAGTGAGCTACAGGCTCTGGTTTCTGATAGACCGTACACACGGTTCTATAGGAACAGGGTGGTCTTATGGACTCATCCTAAGTTCCTTCCAAAGGTTGTCTCCTCCTTCCACCTCAATCAGGAGGTGGTTCTTCTGACCTTCTTTCCCAGGCCGCATACCAGTCGGGCTGAAATGGTCTTGCATACCCTGGACTGTAGGAGGGCGTTGTCTTTCTACATTGACCTACGCAGGGGCATCGAAGGGCTGTTCAGCTCTTCGTATCTTTTGACCCTAATAAGCCGGGGTTACCTGTCTCCAAGCGTACCCTGTCCATTTGGGTAGCAGACTGTATCGCCTGGGCGTACAGGGCAGCTGGCCTCTCCTTGCAGGGTCGAGTCACAGCCCACCGTGTCAGGGCGAAGGCTGCGTCAGTAGCTCATCTCCGCTCTGTTCCATTGGCAGACATCTGCCGGGCCGCTACTTGGTCTTTAAGCCAGACTTTTGCGGCCCATTACTGCCTCGAGAGGGAGTCCCGAAGGGACAGTGCTTTCGGACAGGCGGTACTCCGTAATTTCTTTGAGGTTTAGGCAACTCCTACCCTCCGGCCTTTGT
This sequence comes from Ichthyophis bannanicus, assembly GCA_033557465.1. Classification (NCBI taxonomy): domain Eukaryota; kingdom Metazoa; phylum Chordata; class Amphibia; order Gymnophiona; family Ichthyophiidae; genus Ichthyophis; species Ichthyophis bannanicus. The sequence continues at coordinate 1,902,026,173 of CM066031.1, forward strand.
GTTGGGCTACCGTTCGGGGGCGTGCTCAGAGAAGATTCTTATCATGCATGCTAAGGCTCTAGAGGGAGCTTATTTTTCAGCTTTGGGTTCTCGGTAGCTTAGAGCTGGGGAGTCCCATATGTGAGGACTGACTTCCTGCTTGGTCCTGGAGAAAGAGTAGTTACTCACCTGTAATAGGTGTTCTCCGAGAGCAGCAGGAATCAGTCCTCACAACCCTTCCTCCTCCCCTTGGAGTTGCAGTCATGTATTTCATTTTGTTTTTTTGCTGTCTTTTAGCTATGTCATCAGACTGTATTGTAATAAAAACCACCAAGAAATAAACCCACAAAGCTATGTAAAATTTGTTTTGTCGAAGCCCACCGAGGGGAGGCTAGAACTGTTTACCTAGCCCCCTCCAGACGGTAGACTGCTTTTATTTTAACGAAAATTCACCATAGTGTTATTAAAACGAGCACTTATCTTCACCATAAGATTCCTCATTCTTTTTCCAGCCTCGTTGCTAATAGTTGAGGTACAGCAGACGTGCACGTTTCGGGTGTGCGCCCTGCTTCAAATGCTCTCAAAACCATTCAAAAAATGCAACGAAGAAACGCCGTCAATGCAGCCGTGGGTAATCCATTGTCAATGGCCCGACGTAGCGTAACTTTATATGGGAGAAGGCCAACCGGAAACAGGGAAAACCTCACTGTCAGAGGTATCCCCGCTACCCATTGAAGATTTGAAATGGACTATAATTGATCATGTTCCCTTTGATCCACGAAGGGGAGACCGTGAACAAAAATTGCAACGTTTAGAACAGAAGTGGATCTTCGAGTTGCATACGATTCACCCCCGTGGCCTAAATAAGGACATTGATTGGATTACCATTTTATGACGAGGTCTCTCGGCTGACGGTTCTATCCAAATTATTGGACCAATGGGTAGCGGGGATACCTCTGACAGTGAGGTTTTCCCTGTTTCCGGTTGGCCTTCTCCCATATAAAGTTACGCTACGTCGGGCCATTGACAATGGATTACCCACGGCTGCATTGACGGCGTTTCTTCGTTGCATTTTTTGAATGGTTTTGAGAGCATTTGAAGCAGGGCGCACACCCGAAACGTGCACGTCTGCTGTACCTCAACTATTAGCAACGAGGCTGGAAAAAGAATGAGGAATCTTATGGTGAAGATAAGTGCTCGTTTTAATAACACTATGGTGAATTTTCGTTAAAATAAAAGCAGTCTACCGTCTGGAGGGGGCTAGGTAAACAGTTCTAGCCTCCCCTCGGTGGGCTTCGACAAAACAAATTTTACATAGCTTTGTGGGTTTATTTCTTGGTGGTTTTTATTACAATATTGGATTTCCATCATTGAGGAGGGTTTTTTTCATTAATGTCATCAGACTGAGCAAGATGGCACCCTTAGACGGGAAGGGGACCGCGCATGCGCGCTGCATTCCCAAAGATTTAGGCGTCATTGTGGATAACATGTTAAAACCCTCGGCCCAGTGTGCAACTGCGGCCAAGAGACCAAATAGAATGCTAGGTATCATAAGGAAAGTAATGGAAAATAAAAAAATGGTTTATGGACCTTTCCTCCAGGAACTTGTCCAAACCTTTTTTAAACCCAGCTACACTAGCAGCCTTTGCTACATTCTCCGGTAACAAATTCCGGAGTTTGATTACACGTTGAGTGAAAATATATTTTCTGTTATTAGTCTTAAATAGTTTACCCTGTAGCTTCATTGCATGTCCTCTAGTCTTTCTATATTCTGATAACGTAAACAATCGATCTACGTTTACCCGTTCCACTCCGTTCATTAATTTATAGACTTCTATCATATCTCCCCTCAGCCGTCTCTTTTCCAGGTTAAAGAGCCCTAACCTTTTTAGCCTTTCTTCATAGGAGTATCCTTCCATCCCCTTTACCAGTTTGGTGGCTCTTCTATGAACCTTTTCTAATAACGCTATATCCTTTTTAAGATATAGTCTAATCTACTCTCATTCACGACCTTGTGGAACGTGAACGCTTTGATGTTCTTTTCTTAGTTGAAACATGGCTAAGAGAAGGAGAAGATCCTCTCCTTACGCGTTGCCTTCCTCCAAATTATCAGGCCATCTCCCTCCCACGTATTGCATGGACGAGTGGGGGAGTTGCGGTTATTTACCGCTCTTCGGTCCCCATGTCCAGAATCTCTTCCTCCTCTTTACATTATCCGGAGTCTCTTCTTCTCTAATTGAACGGTCAGCCAGCTCCTCCTTATTGTGGGCTTTCTTAGCCCTCCCCTCACCAGCAACCTGCAGGGCTCTTGGAGCTACAGAAAACTACATTCAAAACAATGGGAAGGTAATCTAAAAGACAGCAATAAAATACTACACACTCCTATATAAATACACCAAAGCTTTGGGAGAGAAGCAAAGTGAACCAAAGTTCTCTTTGTTTACTCTAACTACTAGCCATGGTTCACTTTATTTATAAGGCTCTTTTGGATGATACAGCATAATTTCACTTTATTATTACACGTCAGATATTACGTATTTATCATATCATAGGTCAACTTCTAATCAGTGTAGGTCAGTATGAGGAGACATACATGTATTCCAAGACATAACTGTTTACTGCTGACTGCTTGATATCTAATAACCCTGAGACAGAGAGGCTAGAGTACAACCTGCCCTTTTCTTTATTTACAGGACATGTAAACCTTCACTTAGTAAGCAAATATATGAAGTTTATTTCTAAGCAAAGTTCTGAACAAAATTAACTCTCTCAGGTTTTCTTAGTCTGGTTGTGTACACCACCCTGTACAAACAAGCATACTTTCACTTATCTACTTTCCCCCCGTCTTCCCCTCCTCCCCTCTGGGACTCTCTTCTCTCCACTATCTCTGATCTAACTTTCCAATTCCCTCAGCATCTTATTCTCGGTGATTTTAATGTCCACTTTGACTTACCCACCTCAGCCAAGGATATTGCTTTCTCTGCGCTTCTCCACGATCTTTCCCTACTTCAACATGTATCCCTTCCTACCCATGTAGCTGGCCACACTTTGGACTTAGTCATCCTTCCTGCTGACTCCCCAATTCAGATTTCATCTCCTCCAGAACCAGTCCCCTGGTCGGATCACCTTTGTCTCACTTTCACTCTTTATTCAGTACCTCCCCTCCCCTCTCCCCCTCCTTTACCCTCTCGGCTGTCTCGACGGCTTAACTCGTCATCCCTCCAAAGTTTCTCTGTGGCCTACCGCCCTCCCTCGCCGGATTTTTCTTCCTTGTCACCCTCCTCCCAAGTCGCCCATTGGAACGCTGGACTATCTCTTGCTCTGGATCAAGTTGCTCCCCTGAGGCCTAGCAACCCCCGTCGTAATGCTCATCACCCCTGGTTTCACTCGGGACTCCGACTGCTGCGGTCCCAACTAAGGAGAGCTGAACATCTTTGGCGGAAGTCCCGGTCTGCCGCTTCCTACCAGCACTTTAAGTCGTGCCATGCCCACTACCGGTCAAGTATTCACCGCGCCAAGTGTTCCTTCTATTCCACATCCATTGCCTCAGCTCCCAACCGCTCACGACAACTTTTTGCTACTCTGCATACGCTTTCCCAACTGCAGGCCTCTTCCGGGCGTGAACCTGTTTCTGCCTTGCAAGCCCCCAGTCCTACCGCACTGGCTTCCTTCTTCTCCTCCAAAGTCCAAAACCTCCGCTCATCTCTTCCTTTTTGTCCTCAGGCCTTGCTTTCGCCTCCTCCTATTTCACCTCCACCATCCCCCTTGCTATCGCATACCTGGACCAACTTCTACCCAGTCACCTCTCCAGAGCTCATCCAGTTGCTGTCTACAACTCATAAGATCACTTGCCCTTTAGACCCCATTCCCTCCTTCTGGTTCGCTGAGCCTTTTACCATCCTCTTACAATCTCTCCTCACTATCATTAACTCTAGTCGGTCATGTGGTACTTTCCCTGGCCCATGGAAGCACGCCCTAGTCCGCCCTCTCCTGAAACATCCATCTTTAGACCCCTCTGTACCCGCCAATTTTCATCCGGTGTCCAACCTTCCTTTTGCTTCTAAGCTCCTAGAAAAGGTGGTTTTTTCACAACTTTCCCATCACCTGGATTCTACACATTTTCTGCACCCTCGGCAATCCGGATTCCACCCCGGGTATAGTGTCGAAACTACCATCACAGCAGTCATGAATGAAATACGCACCTCTCAAGACCAGGGCAACATCATGATAGCTGTATCCCTTGATCTTTCAGCCGCTTCCGACCTGGTAGATCACACCCTCCTTCTCTCTCGACTGCGGGATGCGGGTATTCGTGGTGTTGTTTATCACTGGTTTCACTCTTTCTTATCCTCTCATTCATTTGCGGTTACTTCTGCCCTTTCTACCACAGACCGCTTTCCTCTCACCTGTGGTGTCCCACAAGGCTCAATCCTGGCTCCCTTATTGTTTAACATCTTTCTGGCCCCCTTGTCTTTACTTGTCCAACAACTGGGGATCTCGGGCTACTATTATGCCGACGACATTTTTCTTCTACATCATACTCCTCGTCCCAGCCCGATATTACTCCTCTGGAGACCTGCCTATCCTTAGTTTCCTCCTGGCTCTCCTCCAACTGTCTGGTTCTTAATGTTTCTAAAACGGCAGCTGTCTGGTTCACCCACGGCTCCCCCATTCCGTCTCTTACTCCTTCCTTTTCCGGTACCCCTATTTCCACAGTCTGTAAACTCCGTTATCTCGGTGTCATTCTCGACAGCGCTCTCACTTTTCATGACCACATCTCCCATATTTCTCAGCGTTCCTTCTTCTGTCTTAGGCAGATTCGTGCTATTCGGCCTTTCCTATCTTCTCAGGCTCTCACTACCCTCCTTCTCTCCTTGGTTATAACCAGGCTAGACTTCTGTAACTCCATTTATGCCGGCATCCCTCAGTATCAGCAACATCGACAACAGTTAATTCAGAACACAGCTGCCCGGATGATCTTGCATGCCTCCCCACGTGATCACATCACCCCTCTGTTGCAACATCTCCACTGGTTGCCACTGCAGTTCGGGATCCCCTTCAAAATCCTTACCCTAGTACATCGAGCTATCTACCTCCACAGACCCCAATACCTCTCTGATTTACTCACTTTTCACATCCCCACTCGCAGCCTTCGGTCCATCCATGTCAACCGCCTACACCTTCCAGCCCCCTCTCTTGCACACCTCCAGTCCACTCGTAAGTCAGCTTTTTTCTACCTCGGTCCCTCCCTTTCGAATTCACTACCCACAGCCCTCCGTTTGGAAGAATCCTACCCCAAATTCTGCTCTCTCCTCAAAACCCATTTTTTCTCCTCTGCTTTTCATGACTCTGTATGACACCTCATAACCCCACTCTCCTCCCCTTCTTAAAACCCTCCACTCGCTATCTCTCCTTTCCTTTAATTTGTTGTAATTTCTTTTTCTCTCTCTTATCTAATGTTTTATTTATATTGTAAACCGCCCCAATGTAATGGGGGGCGGTATATCAAATGTTCTGTAAACAATAATAATAAACAATAAGATACGGCGACCATAATTACACACAATATTCAAGGTGTGGTCTCACCATGGAACGATATAGAGGCATTATAATAGCTTTTGTTTTATTTTCCATTCCTTTCCTTATGATACCTAGCATTCTATTTGCTCTCTTGGCCGCCGCTGCACACTGGGCCGAGGGTTTTAACATGCTATCCACAATGACGCCTAAATCTTTTTCCTGGGTGCTGGTTCCTAATGTGGAACCTTGCATCGTGTAACCATAGTTTGGGTTGTTCTTCCCTAGGTGCATAACTTTGCACTTGTCCACATTAAATTTCATCTGCCATTTTGATGCCCAGTCTTCCAATTTATCAAGATCCTCTTGCAATTTTCCACAATCCTCTTGGGTTTTAACAACTTTAAATAGTTTTGTGTCATCTGCAAATTTGATAACCTCACTCGTTATTCCACTTACCAGGTCATTTATGAATATGTCAAAAAGCAGCGGACCCAGCACAGATCCCTGGGGTACACCACTATTCACCTTTCTCCATTGGGAAAATTGGCCATTTAGCCCAACCCTCTGCTTTCTATCTTTTAACCAGTTCTTGATCCACAGTAGTACACTGCCTCCTATCCCATGACTCTTTAGTTTTGCCAAAAGTCTCTGATGAGGGACCTTGTCAAAGGCTTTCTGAAAGTCCAGATATACTATATCAGTGATGGCTAACCTTTTTGAGCCCGAGTGCCCAAACTGCCGCACAAAACCAAAGAATTTCCTCAAAGTGCCAGCACGTCAATTTGCATAAATATTTGCATAATGCTAACATACACTAACTTTTAGTAAACATGTCTCTTAATGAGTGTATGGATAAAGACAGACTAAAAGATTTCTACATTACTATAATCCAGTGCCAACCGCCAGGCACATTAGGAACTACTACAAACACTGCCCATTTAGAACCAATAGCAAACCCGCCGTATCCTAACAGCACTACCAGGAGTCACAAAGCACCATACCATACCTATCAAAAGGCAACACTGCAAATATTAAACCAATACATTTCAGAGAACAACAATACATGACCTACTGGGGAAAGAGAACAAGTGGCAATGTCAAAAAGGAATTACATAAACAGAATACCTCAGCTCAGTTACACAGTTGCAATTGCTCCAGCCACTTTCTTCTGGTTTCTTCATGTTTTCTGCTAACTCTCCATCATCTGCTGTCCATTTGTCCTTTCTTCTCTCTTCTAGTTTTTTTTTCCATTCTCTCTCTCTACATCCGCTTTAACATACTAATCTTTCTCCTTTTGCTCTTTCCTCATTCCTATTTCATCCACTCAAATTTTACCCCTCCATCCTCAATCCCCACTTACTCTCCCAATACCCGGCCAATTGTACATTTTTCTTCCCTCACACACAAAATATTTTTCCCCTCTCCATTTCATTCTCCCAGCCCCATCCCCTTCTAATCTCCCCCAACATCAGCTCCCTTTTAGTTCCAGCCCCACCCAGTATCCGCTCCCTTCTAGTCCCCTCATCAGTCCATTTCCAGTCCTAGCTCCCCCATCCATTTCCAGTCCTATCCGAGTCCCTTCATAAGCTCATTTCCAATACCAGCCTCCCATCAGCCCATTTCTAGTCCTTTCCTAGCCCCACCATCAGCCCATGTTAAATCCTAGCTCCCCTCCACTCAGCCCATTTCTAATCCAAGCCCCCCATGAGCCTACCTCCAGTTCTAGCCCCTCCATGAGTCCATTTCAATCCAAGCCCCCACCACAGCCCATTTCCAATCTTAGCTCCCCCAACACCCAATTCTCAGTTCTATCCTAGCCCATCCATCAGCCCAGTTCCTGTCCTAGCTCCCTCCCCTAAGAGCCCATTCCAAGCCCCCCTTCCCATCAGTTATTTGCAGTTCAAGCCCCCTTCCACTCAGCCCATTTCCATTCCAAGTCCCCCTCCCCATAACGTATTTGCAGTTCAAGCCCCCCACTTCCCCTCAGCCCATTTCCATTCCAAGCCCCGTCCCCATCAGCTATTTGCAGTTCAAGCCCCCCACTTCCCCTCAGCCCATTTCCATTCCAAGCCCCATCCCCAACAGCTATTTGCAGTTCAAGCCCCCTTCCACTCAGCCCATTTCCAGTCCTAGCAACCCCAACCCATTACCAGTCCTAGCCCCCCATAGCCCACTCCCAGTCCTAATCCCACCAGCCCAGTTCCAGTCCTAATCCCCCATCACCCAATTTTCAGTTTAAGCCCGCCCATAGCCCATTACCAGTCCTAACCTCCCCATCAGCCCACTCCCAGTCCTAATCCCCCATCACCCAATGTTCAGTTTAAGCCCCCCCATAGCCCATTACCAGTCCTAACCCCCCATCAACCCACTTCCAGTCCTAATCCCACCAGCCCATTTCCAGTCCTAATCCCCCATCACCCAATTTTTAGTTTAAGCCCCCCCAGCGCCCATCACCACTCCTAACCCCCCCAGCCCAGCACCCATCACCACTCCTAACCCCCCCAGCCAGCCCAGTGCCCATCACCACTCCTAACCCCCCCAGCCAGCCCAGTGTACATCACCACTCCTACCCCCCCAGCCCAGTGCACATCACCACTCCTAAATCCCCCCAGACCAGTACTACTCCTTACACCCCCCCAGCCCAGCCAATCACTACTCCTAACCCCCCCCAGCCCAGCCCAGCCCATCACCTCTCCTAACCCCCCCCAGCCCTGCCCATCACCACTCCTAACCCCCCCCAGCCCAGCCCAGCCCATCACATCACCACTCCTAACCCCCCCAGCCCAGCCTAGCCCATCACATCACCACTCCTAACCCCCCCCCCAGCCCAGGGAAAATTTAAAAAAAAGAAAACCTGTCTGTTGCCGCTGTCGGGGCCGCCGCGGCAGAATCGAGCATGCCGCGGGGCCCCCCTGTATCCGGCAGAGCCTGCCCTCCCCGTAGCAGCTCTCTCTTTGGAGCTGCAGTCAGACGCGCCGGCTTGCAGAGCGCGAGGGAAGAGTTTCTCCCTCGCTGCTCTGTTAAACCCGCGGGGGCTGATGGGAAGTTCCCATCAGCCCCCGCGGGCTTAACAGAGTCGCGAAAGGGAAACTCTTCCCTTCGCGCTCTGCAAGCCGGCGCGTCTGACTGCAGCTCCAAAGAGAGAGCTGCCAAAGAGAGAGCTGCTACGGGGAGGGCAGGCTCTGCCGGGTACAGGGGGGCCCCGCGGCACGCTCGATTTTGCCGCGGCGGCCCCGACAGCGGCAGCAGACAAGTAAAATTGAAAGAAAAAAAAAAAACCTAATTGCGGACCTTCCCGCGTGCCAGCTGCAAGGCCTTCGCGTGCCACAGCTGGCACGCGTGCCATAGGTTCGCCATCGCTGCACTATATCAACCGACTCACCTTTGTCCACCTGTTTATTCACACTTTCAAAAAAACATAACAGATTAGTAAGACAAGATCTTCCTTGTCTAAAGCCATGTTGACTGTCTCCCATTAGGCCATGACTATCTACATGCTGAATAATTTTATTCTTTATGATGGTTTCTACCATTTCTCCCGGTACTGACGTGAGGCTCACCGGTCTGTAGTTTCCCGGATCACCCCTGGAACCCTTTTTAAAAATTGGTGTTACATTGGCGAGCCTCCAATATTCAGGTATTAGAGATGATTTTAATGATAGTTCACAGATTACTAATAGCAGTTCTGCAATCTCATATTTCAGTTCTTTCAACACCGTTGGATGTATACCATCCGGCCCAGATGATTTGCTTCTCTTCAGTTTATCTAATAGTTGTAATACATCTTCCCGATGTATCGATATTTCCTTCAATTCTTCCGCACCTTTAAATACCACTTCAGTCATGGGTAACATCCCTACATCTTCCTCAGTAAAGACAGAAGCAAAGAATTCATTCAGTCGCTCCGCTATCGCCTTGTCGCCTCTTAGTGCCCCTTTAACTCCTCTATCATCTAATGGACCAACTGACTCTCTCACGGGTTTTTTGCTACGAATGTACTTGAAAAAATCTTTATTTCGCGTTTTTGCTTCCGCAGCAAGCTTCTTCTCAAATTCTCCCTTTGCCTGCTTTATCAATGCCTTGCATTTGACTTGCCAGTGCTTGTGCTGTTTCCAGGTTTTGTCGTTTGGCTCTTTTTTCCATTTCCTGAAAGATCAAGAGGGAACAAAAGACAGCAGCAGGGAGTGGTAACAGAAGGGGGAAGGGGAGAGGGGCAGGTATACCAAGGAGGGCGTGGAGCTGCGGAGGCCAAAGGCCATCTGAAAGAGGTGGGCTTTTGTTGTTGTTGTTAAGTGTCGTCAAGTCGGTGTCGACTCATGACGATCCTCTGGATAGTTGTCCCAAACTGTGTTCGATCTTCAGTCAGGCGGCTCATTGTTGACAGACGGCCACTGATAGATGCTGTTATTGTATCGATCCATCTCATTGCTGGCCTTCCTCTTTTGCGTTGACTTCCACCTTCTCTAATGATCTCTCTCTTCGCATGATGTGTCCAAAGTATGAAAGTCGAAGTCTTGTCATCTGAGCTTCTAAAGAAATCTTAGGTTTGAGCTCCTCTAGTACTGACTGGTTTTTATTCTTTGGACAGTCCATGGTATACGCAGTATTCATTGCCTGCACCATAATTCAAAGGCATCAATTTTCTTCCTGTCTATCTTTTTCACTGTCCAACTTTCACATCCATATGATGTCACTGAGAATGCCATGGCTTGAACAAGTCAAATCTTTATATGGAGAGAGACATCTCTGCTCTTGAGAATTTTTCTAGGTCTTTCATAGCCATTCTGCCAAGAGCAATGCGTCGTCTGATTTCTTGACTGCTTGTTGCTTCTTTATTGATAGTTGATCCAAGTAGGTTAAAGTTGTCAACTTTTTCTATTTCTTCTCCATCAACGATGAACTTATTCATTTTGCCAGTTGTCAGAATCTTTGTCTTCTTAACATTAAGGTGCAGACCCATTTTAAGACTATATTCCGTGATCTTGAGAAGCAAATGTTTCAAATTGTCTTCACTTTCAGCCAGTAATGTGGTATCATCAGCATAGCGAAGGTTGTTGATGAGTTTTCCACCAATCTTCACACCTCTGTTGTCTTCACACAGTCCTGCTTCTCTGATGATTTGTTCTGCATATAAATTAAATAGGTAGAGGGGAAGTTTGCAGCCTTGTCATACACCTTTGCTGATTTTAAACCATTCTGTTTCTCCTTGTTCCGTTCGAACTGTTGCTTCTTGATCAGTGTAAAGGTTGTGCAAGAGAACGATCAGGTGTTTTGGTATACCCATGTTTTTTAATGTGGCTCAGAGTTTCTCATGGTTTACACAGTCAAAAGCCTTGCTGTAGTCAAAACACATATAGATACCCTTTTGATATTCTTTTGCCTTTTCAAAGATTCATCTCACATCCGCGATAATGTCTCTCGTTCCTCTCCCTTTCCTGAACCCTGCTTGCACTTCAGGCAGTTCTCGTTCCAGGTATGGTTATAGTCTCTGCTGAATGATCTTGAGTAGAATCTTGCTGGCATTTGGGATCAGAGTGATTGTGCGATAATTTCCACAGTCAGTTGGGTCACCTTTCTTCAGTATTGATATAAACACTGATCTTTTCCCGTCAGTTGGCCATGAATTTGTCTTCCAAATTTCCTGGCAGAGCCTTGTAAGTATGGTAACAGCTTCTTCTGATTGCTGTAATAACTCAATGGGAATGCCATAAGTCCCCGGTGCTTTGTTCTTTGATAAGGTTTTTAATGCTGCTTCAACTTCTTCTTTCATCACCAATGGTTCCTGGTCATAAGGTATAGGTTGAAATGGCTGTTGGTCCACTTGATCTTTATGGTATAATGACTCTGAATATTCTTTCCACATTTTCTTGATCTTCTCAGCATCATTCAACATGGATCCTTGAGCATCTTATAGCATTCCAATTCAAGGCTGTAAATTTTTCTTTAACTGTTTTAGAACAGCTTTAAAACTGGTGAAGGATAATTCAGCATGGAGAGAGACGGGGTGAGAATTCCATAATGTGGGGCCCAAGCAGAAAAAAAGCTGATGTCCAGGTACGCTCCATGCAGGCATAGGAAACAGAGGGAAGTACTAACTGATGATTGTGAATAGGGCATAAAAGATGATGGGCGTATGGAAGTGAAGCAAATTGGCAAGATACTGGAGGATGCCTGCTATGGACAAAAGTGAGGATTTTGTACTGTATTCTAAAATGGACAAGGAGCCAGTGGAGATGGATCAATATTGGGGTGATGTGATCAAATTTGGAGGATTGTGTGAGGAGACACGCAACCATGTTTTGTCCCAGTTGAATCCTCTGTAAATGATATTGAGGAATACCTGCCAAGGTTATATTACAATAGTCTAGCCTTAAGGTACCATGGATAGTAGGAGCACAGTCAGTGAAGGAGTGGAAAGCAAGGGGCAAATTGCACAAATTTGGCTTAGCGAATAAAATGCTCAGTGGATAAGAATGGAGATTTATTTATTTATTTTTGAACTTACACTTTATTAACATTTTCAACCACGCTTCCTAACAACAATTGCAATTATATCAAATCTTTACAGATACATAAACCCCTGTTCGCCACTGAACATTTGCCACCTCCACCCCCTCATGTAGCTTTGGGTACACCCTTCCTTACCCTTTGGCTTTGAGCTTGCCGCCACCCCCCCTCCCTCCCCCCACCTACCCTTATGCTACATTGTGATATTTAAGCCAGTGACTCTAATCCTGCTCATTCACCCCATCTGCACCGATCCCCCACCCTTGCATTCGACATCTACTCCCTTCCACTTACTCTCCCTTAACCATCTCCACACCCCCTCCCAACGTTTCGCCATTTTTTCCCCTCTACCTTTCTTCTCCCCTGTTATTTTATACATAAGATAGATTTCTGACAAACACTTATCATAACTGGTCATTGACGGTAGGTACATTCTGTTCCAATATCATGCTATTTCATACCGGGCTGCCGCAATACAGTACCAAATGATGCTCCACTCTCCTTCCCACTTCCCATCCTTTTTCTGCAGGAGACACACCTCCCGTGTAAGAGCCAAGCACGATCCCACAATTAGGGCAATATTGTCCCCAGTTTTCCCCCAATACTGTTGGACTACCGGACAAGACCACCACATATGCATCCAGGTACCCCCTGCTCCACAATTCCGCCAACATTCATCCGTCTGCCTTACACCCACTTTATACAATCTCTCCGGTGTAAGATACCACCTACTCAACACTTTGAACCCATTCTCCCGCAATGACGTGGATATAGAGAATTTAGCTAATCCCAGTGCTACTCCCTCCCAGTCCTCCACCTCCCAGTGCACCCCCAAATCCCTCTCCCACTCTTCCATATAGCTCAGTTTCTCCCCTCCCCTCACAATTAACCCCCTATACAATCTAGACAGCATTCCCTTCTGTCCCATGGATCCCAAGCAGGACCCTTCAAACCAACCAACTTCCCCCCCAATATCCTGCCATCACTTCCTCTGCCGAACCACAGACCCAATTTGTGCATAAGCATACAGATCTGTTTCCCGCAAGATAAGGGGATTCAAAGCACAGCACTCGAATGGTGTAAATCCTACCTATCGAACAGGTGGCAACAAGTAAAGACAGGCCACGCATCCTCAGAACCATTCCTGCAATCACAGGGAGTACCCCAAGGATCGTCCTTATCGGCACTAATGTTTAATGTTTAAACTCATCCACAACTTAGCACCTTCTTTCCTCAACAACCTAGTCAGAATGCAACCTCCTACCCGAAACAGGAGAACCCACAACGCCAACATCCTCCACACTCCAACAGACATAAGATCTACCAAAATTAACACCAGCCACAGAGCTTTTTCATATGTGGCACCAACGCTGTGGAACCAACTACCAACAGAGCTACGAGCTAGCAATGACCTTCCAGACTTCAGAAAGAAACTCAAGACGCACATTTTCCAAACCCACTTCAACCTGAATTAAACCTTCAGTTGGGGGCAGCCCCCTGCCCACATTGAACAAGAAACCTATCCTGTGTATATGTATCTATGTATATATGTAAACATTATGTGTATATGTATCTATGTATATATGTAAATATTTCCTCCCCATAGCTACGATTTGTTAGCTCTGTGTGACGTGTTGTTCTGATAATCTGAAACTCTGTGTGACGTGCTTTTCTGATAATCTGTATGTAAACAAAATTTGTACCTGCTTTGATCTGGCAGTTTCATAATAATAATCTTACCGCTTCTGATCGCTGGAAGGAGCGGGATACAAATACTCTCTAAATAAATAAATAAAATAAATATCTACATGCAGCCGATATGTGACTTGATCAGATCCTTTAACATACAATGTCTCGCTTACGCAGATGACATCCTCCTATATATGCCGTTCACAATTGAACATCCAGTATTCTCCCCAATAATCAATTGTTTTGAAGCTGTAGCCGAATGGTTGCTATCACAAAACCTTCGGATTAATCACAACAAAACTGACGTTCTTTTTGTCACAAGGAACCGTAAGTTCATACCTCCTCCATCTCTACTCGTCAACAACATAGAGCTGAAATCAAAAGCTACAATCCGTTACCTCGGCATCACATTGGATCAGCACTTGGATATGACAACGCATGTCAAGAACATCACAAAAACTATATATTATAAGATCAAATCGCTACGTCACCTCCGCTCCCTACTAGATCCCACAGACTTCCGAACAACCTTCCAGGCATTAGTCCTCCCACACCTGGATTTTGCCAACATCATCCTTCATGGCCTCCCTCAATCAACTTTAAATCCGCTCCGCCTAGCCATGAATACAGCCGCCAGAGTCCTCTCCGGCTCTTCAAGATCTGACCATATAACACCCATCATGAAAGAACTGCATTGGTTACCTTTACATGCCAGAATCCAATATAAGTCTTTAGTCCTTACTTTTAAGGCTCTAAATAACTACCCCCCTACGCCAATCAGCAAGCTTATCCATGGCATCCTGGAAAACAGAAAAAGGAGAACCACATCAATGAACACCTTAACAGTCCCAAAAATAATAACGAAGTGCACTAAGGCCACCTCCAACAGGGCCTTCTCCTTATTTGCACCTCTAAACTGGAATGCGCTACCTCACAAAATCCGTGCTATCAAAAACCTAATCCTATTCAGAAAAGCACTGAAATACCACTTGTTCACAAAATGCTACCCAGAAGTCAACCTAGACATTAACAAAACTAGCACCTCAATACAACCTGAAAAGGGCTAGTTAGTTGATCAACCTTCTCTCTAATCCTATTAGCGAACCACATTGCAATATCCAAACGAGTTTTATTACTGTATATACCATTAAGTTAATCTGTACATAGTTCCCCCGGTTGTCCTATTGTTGAAGTTCCCTGTTCAATGTAAAACTCAATGTTACTTGTATGCATTGTAGTATGTTTCTTGTTCAATGTACACCGCACTGATTGTAATAGCGCGGTATAAAAGAATTGTTAAATAAATAAATAAATAAATTAAATAAAGTGGTACAGGTTTCGGATACCCTCAAATTCCCTTACCCCTTTCCCTACTAGTATCTGTGACACCTGACTTAGGCCCTGCTCCGCCCACCTGCGCAGGACTGTTTTACTTGGACCCACCCCCTCTTCACAGCATGCAGCAAGGGACATTGTATGGGACCACCTCTTATCCCCCACCAGCCTTTGTCTGTTCTGCTGCCACATAGTAAAGGTATTTATTTATTTTATTTATTTAAAGTTTCTTCTATACCGCGCTATTCGTCATCAGTGCGGTTTACAGATAACACATTTGTGTAGTGTAGTAAAGGTCTACACTGGACTTACAAGAAACAGGGTATTTATACAGGGCTAACAGGTAAACTATGTACAAATTGGTGGCCAAGGTTCCTCATGCAGCTCGGCCTTATTTACATGTGGAAACAACATAACTATGTACATCCTAGTTGTATATCAAATGGTAGTGGACCGGTCAGGTGGATTCAGAGGGACAGGCTTACTTGGATGATCTGAGAGGTGTGAGAGGGGGGTACTCTGCGGTTGCTGGCTTGGGCTAGGGGTGGCTGTGGGATGTTGTCTGAGTCTGAAAAGCATTGAAGAAATAGGTGGTACTTCAGTGCTTTTCTAAACTGGGCGAGGTTGTTGATGGCCCGGATGTCTGGTGGCAGTGCATTCCAGCAGGAAGGTGCATAGAGTGCGAAGGCTCGGTTCCTTGTAGCCTTAGAACACTTGGTGATTGCTCTCGGGAGAAGCAGAGTGTTGGTGGCGGCTGATCTCCTCAGCCTGTTGAGGGGGGTGGTCTGGACAAGGTCTGTGAGGGAGGTGGACGTGCACTTGTTGATAGCCTTGAAGGTATGCTCCACAAAGGGCTTCTCTCCCCTCGCTACCTTAAGACTAATAAAAGAAAATATTTTTTCACTCAACGTGTAATCAAACTCTGGAATTTGTTACCGGAGGATGTAGTAAAGGCTGTTAGTGTAGCTGGGTTTAAAAAAGGTTTGGACAAGTTCCTGGAGGAAAGGTCCATAAACCATTATTAAGAAGGGACCCAGGATATCAATGCTTGAACCAATACAAGCATTGTGGAACCTGTGTCCCTTGGGGAAACTGCTAGGTACGTATGACCTAGATTGGCCACTGTTGGAAACAGAATACTGGGCTTGATGGACCTTGGTCTGACCCAGTATGGCATATCTTATGTTCTTATGTTCCCCCCCCCCCCATACTAACCTTTCCAGTGCTCCGGGGCCAAATCCCACTTCTTCCATCCTGACCCATTGCTTGTCTGGTTCCCGTATCCATGAATACACCACCCGCAACTGGGCTGCTTTATAATACAGTAGGAAATTGGGCACCCACATCCCTCCCTCCGCCCCATGAGCTTGCAATGTCCTGGCTGCCTCCCTAGGCCTTTTGCCCCTCCAAATAAAACCCTCTACTTGTTTTTGAACCTTCCTCAATACGTTTATCGGTAGCACTATCGGTAATACTTGAAAATAGAACAAGAACTGGGGGAGTAGCATCATTTTGACTATCGCCATCCGCCCAGACCAAGAGTAGAAACCCCTACTCCATCCCCGCAGCTACAGCTGCATCTCCATTTGCCCTTAGAGCTTTTTATAGTTCAAGTCAAATAAATCGTCCAGTTCCCTCCCTATCTGCACCCCCAGATATCTAATTGACCGCTTAGCCCACTTAAAAGGGAAATTCCGTTGTATCCCCTCTGGAAGTTCCTCCTCCCCTGCCATACTCAGTATTTCTGATTTCCCCCAATTAATCCGGAACCCCGCCAAATCCCAATAAGCCTGTATCTCTCTCATAATAGCAGGCAACGTTACTCCTGGCCTTGTAATCATTAACAAGATATCATCCGCAAAAAAGAGACATGCAATACTCTCTTTGCCCCACCCTTACCCCCTTGATATCCTGACACCCCCTTATCCGCGCTGCCAGGGGCTCTAAAGAGAGCGTGAAAAGCAGCGGCAAGAGAGGGCACCCCTGCCTCGTCCCCCTCCCCAGAGGAAAAAAGCGTGAGTATCCCCCATTGACTCTCACACAGGCTTTAGGGCTTGCATACAATTTATTTATTTATTTAACAATTCTTATATACCGCACTATTTGTTATCAGTGCGGTTTACATTTAACAAAGAGTTTTCAGATCAGAGAAGACTGATTGAATTTACATTATAACAAGGAATAAAACTTGGAGAACATGGGAAACTATTTACATATTGACATGTATCAGGATGGTTGAGGAATACATGAAACTATATACATAAAGATATGGCATAATAGTTGATACTTGATCTGAAAGCACGTAGGTTGCTTCAGGACTGACAAGTGAGTGCTTGGGGCTTGAGCGTTATGTTGTGTAGGAGTCTTTAGTAGGGGAAGGGGGATGCTTTTATCCAGTTAACGAACTCCGCCCCAAACCCCATTGGCTCCAGCACTGAAAAAAGAAATTTCCACGACACCTGATCAAACGCTTTTTCCGCAGACAGCAATACCAACATCGCTTGTTCTTGTGTACGCCTAACTTTCCAGATCACATTAAGTACCTTCCGGATTTTATCCACCACTTGCCTGCCCGGTATAAAACCTGCCTGGTCATCATGTACCAACTTGCCTATTACTTTATTAAGCCTTGTCGCTAGTATCTTAGCCATCAACTTCACATCAATGTTTAGCAGCGATATCAGCCTATAGGACGCGCACTCCTGCAGGTCCTTCCCTTCCTTATGGATAAGTGTTATTCCGTCCCACCCCATCGTGTCCGCCAGCTTTTCCCTGTATTTTGGCATATTGAAGACTGTCATTAAGGGTTGTACCAACAGGCTCTCAAATCTTTTATAAAACAACGCTATCAGCCCATCTAAACCTGGGGCCTTTCCTTGCTTTATTTATTTATTACAGTTTCTTATATACCGTGCTATTTAGAATCAGCGCGGTTTACATCATAACAAAACGACCATAACGAAAAACTGTCAGGTTTTACATTGAACAGGAGTACAAACAAGGATAACTGGGTTAACTATATACATAAGCTATCTACACTGTAGATATAAGTTGAGAGGGCATTTCTAGACTGGGTCATTTCTTGGAAGGGATATCTAGTTCAGTTGCTGTCTGGGAAGTATTGGCAGAAAAGGAAGGTTTTGAGAGCCTTCCTGAACTGATATAGATTGGTAATGGCCCTAATGTCGGGGGTTAGAGTGTTCCAGCATTTGGGGACATAAAAACTGAATGCTCTGTTTGTGGTATTCGTGTTGGACTTTGTCGCAGCCTTTGGTATAGCTAGCAGGTTTACAGCTGATGTTCTTCTTGATCTGTTGGGGGGGACCATGTGGATTAGATGCGTGAGTGAGAGGGATGAAGTACCTTTGATTGCCTTGAATGCTAGTAAAAGGGATTTGAAGGTGATTCTCCCGTGGATCGGTAGCCAGTGCAGCTGTTTGAGAATAGGAGTAACGTGGTCATTTCTGGATGCACCATAGAGGACCCTAGCTGCGGCATTCATGGCCAACTGTAAGGGGGTTAGTGTGGATTGGGGGAGACCTTGTAAGATGGCATTTGCAAAGTCAAAATGCGGCAGGATCAGCGCTTGATATATGGTTCGGAAATCGTTTGGTTCCAGCAGGGAGCGAAGGTGTTTGAGGGAGCGGATTTTGAAGTAGATGGCTTTGACTACGCTGCTTATGTGGCGTTTCATGTCTAGATGTTGGTCCAGGGTAACTCCCAAATATTTTATTGCATCTTTAGTTTGCAAATCAGCTTCCTTGACACTGACGTGGGACGGGGGCGTAAAGTTGGAGTCTCTGGTGATGAAAAGGACCTCTGTTTTTTTATGCTGGATACGTAGGTTCTGTGTCAGGAGCCATGTTGAAACTGCATTGAAACAATCTGTGAGTGGGGTCAGGTCCATGTGGGTTGTGGAGAAAGGCATGTACAAGAGAATGTCATCTGCATATATCATGCAGTTTACGTTGAATGATCCTTAATAATAATAATAATAATAATAATCCTTTAGATCCTTAATCGCCCTCACTACTTCCTCGGCCCCTATCTCTCTGTCCAGGTTCTGCTGTTCCCCTTCATCCAGCCGTGGCAACTCAGCTTCCCCCACATACCTGTTTATCGCCCCTACGGGCCCCTCTATTTTAGCTTCGTATAACTTTTGATAAAACGCTACAAAATCTTCTCTTATGTTCTGATCATCCCTCACCACCCCCCCACTCCGAAGCTGTAATATCCTGTTCCATTCCTTCCACTTTTTCAATCTCCGAGCCATATACCTCCCCGCTTTATTACCCCCTTCAAAAAAAGTCTGCCTTAACAATTGCATGCAAAACCTTATCCTTTCCGCCTCTAGCGCATTCAATTTAGCCCTAGTCTCCATTACTGCACCCCTATATTGTCCACTGACCCCCTGAGCGTCTCTCTCCTCCAAACTCATTAACTGGCGCCTTAACTGCAATTTCTCCTCCTCCCTTTCCCTTTTTATCCGCGCCCCCCATTTAATCAGCACCCTCTCACCGCTGCTTTAAAAGCATCCCCACACTATTCCCTCTTTTACCTCTCCGTTCCCATTCCTTTCGAAATACTCCAGTATAAAGCTTTCCAACTCACTCACCACCTTTTTATCCTCCAGTAGGCCTCATTCAGCTTCCAATATTGCACCCCCTTGTTTTCACCCCGCACCCTCACCTTAACTACCACTGGGGCATGATCGGACCACGTGATAGGTTCAATCTCTCCTCCCTGTATCCTGCCTGCCAACTCCTTCCCTAACCATATGGCATCGAGCCTGGAGTATGTGCCATGCGCTGCAGAAAAGAATGAAAATTGACGCCGACCTGGATTCATCAAGCGCCAAGCATCTATCAAATCATTTTCCCTCACAAACCTGTGATATCGTCTTCTATCTGCCCCTCTCCCATCCGCCTTACCTGTCGTATCTCTCCCCCCCCCCCCAGGGCACATTGAAATCCCCACCACATACCATCGCACCATCCCCCATTAAATTAACCTTCCTAGTCAGTTCTTCCCAAAACTCTTTCTGGGACCCCGTGGGCGCATAAACATTTATCACACAAAACCATTCTCCAATTTTCACTCGCACCAGCAGGTATCTCCCTCCCTTATCCCTGGTTACCAACTGCACTTCGGTTTTATGCTTCCCACTAAGGAACACAGCCACCCCTCCTTTCTTTCTTTCCCTTAAGTTTGAGGCAAAGGTGCAATCACTATACCCTTTGGGTTTCACTACATATTCATGCCTTTTTAATAAATGTCTGTGGAACAATAACTAGGACCCAAAATTACCAAAAACCAAAACTTTGTATATTTTTATATACTTTTGTCGGAATTGCCGGCTCAGTAGAGAGGAGGAAACCCTCACACCGTTGTGGCATTTCCTTTTAATCATTCAAAAAAACTTTTTTTTAAAAAATCAGTATCCACTTAGCTGACAGTGTTTGAGCAATGTTTTCTGACCTGATGCAGGGGTATCACAGTTATAACCCCGAAACGTGCCACGTCGATTAGCAACATTGCTGCTTTGATGGAAACCACTACAAACCGTCAGCTAAGTTGATACTGATTTTTTTTAAAAAAGTTTTTTTGAATGATTAAAAGGAAATACCACAACGGTGTGAGGGTTTCCTCCTCTCTACTGAGCCGGCAATTCCGACAAAAGTATATAAAAATATACAAAGCTTTGGTTTTTGGTAATTTTGGGGCCTAGTTATTGTTCCACGGATAATTGTTTCACTGGGCTTAGGTATTTGATATTTTGGTGTGTTTTTAATAAATGTGTCTCCTGCAGAAGTACAATCGCCGCTTTATGCCTTGTCAATTCTTTATACAGTTTTTGTCTCTTTCCTGGTGAGTTCAGCCCCTTCACATTCAACGTAACCATCTTCAAAGCACTTTCTCCAACCCCCCCCCTCTCCTCCTCGCTTGCAACCGTAGCCCTGTCCCCCACCCTTTCACCACCCCCCTTCACGCCTTCCCCTCCCCCCTTCCCTCTTCTCCGGCTAGGAGAAACGACTTCCATAACGGTGACTGCTTATCGGACCGCCGCCTACCTCTGCATCCCTATCTTCCGCCCCCACCTCCCACCCTCCTCCCTTGCGCCCACACCCCCTCCATAGTCCTTAACCCCCCTCCTCACCCCCCAACCTCTCTTCCTTCTCCCCTCCACCCTCTAACTCGCACCCCTCCCGTGATCTAGTCCCTCCTCCTCCCCTACCCTACCCATGATCCCCCCTTCTTCCCTACCCTACCCATGATCCCCCCTTCTTCCTTACCCTGCCCTTACTCCGCACCCATCTCCCCCCCTTCTCTTCACCCCTCCCTCCAACCTCCCACCTCCCCCCAACATCACTATCTGACACATAGAACCTGCATCTACAACACTTTCCTTATTACATTACATCTGGTTCAAGTCCATATGTTATCCTCGGCTTCATCCCCCTGTGCTGTCCATCTCGGTCTCTCGTGGTCGATCCTTGGCCAGTCTCGCCAATCTCCTGCCTCCTTCTCCTGCTCTCTGCCACCTCATGCTGACCGCCTTAGCGGTGGCTGCAGCGTTGACAGGTCTTTTAGCTGGACTCCTGGCTGCTTCTGGGAGATTCGCTGCCGCTAAGTCTCTCAATGCCCTCCAAGCTTCTTCACATGACATCACTCTCCGCGACCTCCCTTGCACTGTGAGCAGTAAACCAAATGGATTTAGCCATTTATATCTCAGGTCGGCCCTCCACAGGTAAGCCGTAACCTCTTTGAGCGCCCTTCTGCACTGCAGCGTTCCCTGAGATAAGTCCTGGAACAATTCCAACTTATGTCCTTCCCATTGGAAGTTCCGTAGCTTTCTAGCTGCTCCCAGAAGACATTCTTTTATCTTGAAGGAGGACAAGCAGACCACAATATCTCTTGGGTGATTGTCCCTTATGGGCCCCAGCCCTCTATGCGCCCTTTCAATTTTCAGAGGTACCCCTTCAACCGCCTCTTCTATGACCGCGGCTTTTAACAACTCGCCAAACACTTTTTGAACCACTGCCTCACTGTTCTTATATTTGGGATCCTCCGGGACACCTCACACCCTGATGTTACATCTCCTGGCTCGGTCCTCCAAGTCTTCCGTTTTGACCCGCATCTCCTCTTGAGCTTGCCGCAACTCTTCCCAGCCCTTCTGGATACTCTCCACCGCTGCCCCTTGTTGCTCCAGCTGGGTCTCTGTGTCATCCACCCGGCCTCCCAGATCGCTCAGGTCTTGTCTAATTGTTTGAAGGGTCTCCTTTAACTCATTTTTGACACCACTGATTTCTTCCTTTAACTCCTCTTTGAACTCTATGAGCCACATTTTGATTTTCTCCGCCATTCCCAAGCTCTCCTCTCTCTCCATCTCCTCCTCCTGTTCTGGCGGTGTCTCCACCATCCTTTTATCTGTCTTCGCTCCCTCCTTTCCACTCCTTGATGTCGCATAGGAGGAGCGGAATTCTGCCAGTTTTTTCTTCACAGCCCCCTCTCTTTTTGATTTGTCCATGACTTATTTTTAGTGAGGTCCTCCCCACGTGCAGTGGCTACTGGTAGGAGCTATGCTGCTCCCCCCCTCCCCTGGAGATTGCGGACTCTAGGCTGCATCCCGCTCGCCCCTACACAGGCACTTCTGCTCCTCCTGCTAGGAATGCCGCTGAATTATAGCTTTATTTTGCCTTTGCTTCTGGTCTTCTGTGCTCTTGCTCTCCCTGTGGGGCCTAGACTGGTACTTGCCTGTCCTGCTCCATATTGCAGCGCCTTTAGCGTGTTCTGCTGTTGCTGTCCTGCCCGTTTCTCTGCCGGGCCCGCTCTCACGCTGCTCCACATCTCCAGGCGCTTCTCACCCCCAGCACATGGCTGCTCGCTTGGGCCGCGTGCTGTTCTTCATGCGCTGGGGCCCCCTGAGGCGCCAGTCTCACAGCCTCCCTCTCTCCTCCGCACAGACCTTCGTCTGCTGATGCTCCGTTGCTCTCCGATCCTCCTCCCGCTCACTTGCCGACCTTGCGTCCAGTTCACTGCCCTCTCAGGTATGCTCTGCTGCCTTCAGATCGCCCGCTCCAGGGGTTCAGTGCCACGGGTGATTTCCACCACTCGTTCCCGCTCCAAAACTACTCCGGTGCTCTCCCCCTATAAATTCCTCATTTCGCCGACTTGTTTTAGGCTCGTTGGGGTAGTTTCCCTGTCTTTGGCAGGCCTTTTTGGCGGAGCTAATCTTTTACCCCACCATGCGTTCCGATGACGTCACCCAGATTTATTTATTTTTAACTGTTTTTTTCTATAGCACTTTTCACCGGGTCAAAACGGTGTACATTAAACAACACTGATACATAGAACAGTGTGAACTTATTTACATGGAACTGTTTGAGCTTATTTACGTAGAACTGCTTGCTACTTGTGACAGTAGTAATCTAGATGCTGAGGATTGATGTTGAGGGTTGTCCAATATCATTTATAAGGTGCAGTACAATATTGTATGTAGATGCAGTAGTTTATTTACGTTAGGTGTGGGGTTATATATTGTGGCAGGTGCAGGCCTGTGACCCACGGTGTCTGACATAGGCAGGCCAGCATGGCTAGCTTGACCTGTAAATGAGGCCTGTGGAGAGGCATATAGGATTGCACATCCCCCAATATGCTGCTATTGGAAGAAAGAACTCAGTAGAAATATTGAATTAGCTTAGATAAGCAGAATTGCAGAATTAAGAAATGGAAAAATACAGAAAAGATGTGTTTTAAAGTTACTGATAAGAAAGAGTACATTTGCAGAGAAATATTGAGGAGTGCTGACAGATGAGTTACAGAACCTTGCTCTTCTGCACGCACAAATGGTCCCATAGCCTTGAAAGTGTGAAAGTAACAAGTTGATGAACTGACCATTGTAATTGGGACTAGAAGGGGGGCAGGCAGGTGTCATGCCTACAGAAGCCCACAGAAGGAACATAATTGGAGAAACTTATCAGTACCGGGACCAATAGAAGGGCTACGGGAGGTACGGGAGCGTACCGGGACCAATGAATTGTTTTTCTATACCTAGAATGGAACAGAAGTCTATAAAAGTTGTTGTAATGCTTGCAAACTTTGCTCAGCCATTTTGAAATTGTCTTGCTTGAGACTTGTGCACAAATAAATGATTTGGACCTTCTGAACAGACTCCTGGTATCATTGGTTTGTCTGCGCTTTGCTGCTACATATTCCTTGGTGCGTTGGCCGGGAAGTTGTGGAATCAAAGTGTATATAGGGCAATATACCACGACTTTCCGCCTCTATAGGCTTGGTCCTGCCGGGATCGCGCCCTTCCGACGAGGGCCGCTCCCTGGCGCCACCGGTCCCTTGTATCGGAGGGAGCTGGTCGGACCTCGGCGGGCGACGAGCCCGGCTGGAGTCAACGCCTCGAACCCGAGTGAGGGGAGTCCGAGGTCCAACTCATGCGCCTGCTTGGGAAGTTTTGAGGACCGGATCCGGTGAGTATAGTTTTGATTTTGGGTCTAGACAGAAATAGAAAGAACAGTACTGCCATTGGAACTTGGAACTTGGAATTTGTAATCTCGAGATATTGGGAATTGGTAAGAGAGCTTGATCAACTCTCAAGGAAGAGCCGAGTAGCCTGGCATGGGAATGCGCTAGGTGAAACCCTCATCCTTTTTGTAATTGTACTTGGAAAAAGACTAGTCAGAACAGATAGAAACGAATGCATTCTGGGAATACGTTGCTAGCATGAGTGTGTGAACGAAGTGTGATTGAGAGGTCTGGCAGCACGGACCAAGTGAGAGCTGACCCCTGATTAGCGCATTTCCTGACCGGGCGACCGCGTTCAGGTCGCGAAAAGGGGGAAGCGATTGTCGTCTTGTCTTGTTATTTGTATTCCCTGTATGTTTCCAGGGCCGTGAGGACCCCTTACCCACGGTCCGCCCACCTTTTCCCTTCTGTCTGTTGTTGCGCGCACACATCGAAATGGGAGGGGCGGAGTCTACTAGGAACACTCCATTAGAATGTATGATCGCACATTTTAAAGAGGGATATTCAGGAGATTATGGTATTAAAATGACAGCAGCCCGTTTGCAGATTTTGTGTACTAGGGAGTGGCCCGATCTAGACCCCATCTGGCCCCGAGAGGGAACGTTCACCGTAGAGATTATCCAGTCAATACATCGTAGAGTGCGAGTAGCGCACCCAGACCAGTACCCCTATATAGATTCCTGGTTAAGTATTTGTGAAGATCCGCCCTCCTGGGCGCAGCGCTGTTATGAGGAACAGTGCAGAATAATGTTAGCTAAAACAGATTCTAGACAGAGAAAGGAACAGCCTAGAATGAAAGAGCAGGATAAGAAAGCCAAGAAGAAACCCATCTTGGCAGATCCCGATTCCCCAGAAGTAGTCCTCAGGCAGCCCCGAACCCCAGGTCCAGTAAGAATAGCCCGGCGGCGTCCTGCCCCAACACCCCAGAGACCGCCGGAGCCGAGGCCAGACCCAATCCCTGACCTCCCTCCTCCTGGAGAAGAGGAAGAGAGAGAATTAGCGGAGAGAAGAGAGGAGGATGTAAAAAGTGAGCCAGAAGCGGAGCTAGAAGAAGAGGAAAGTGAGGATCCCCCAGAAGAAGAAGAAGAGGAAAGTGTACAAATAATTGAGGAAGTCAGCGCCAGCACTAGCAAGCCAGTGAAAGAAAAACCCAAAGCAAAACCAGTTGAGAAAAAGACAGCAACTCCTGCAAAGATAACGACAATAGCCCTCAGATCCCAGACTCAAATGACGCCGAGGACAGCCAAACTGTTTCCCTTAAGGCAAGTCCCGGGGGTGCCCGTAAAGAATGATAATGATGAAGTGGTAGCGGGACCCCTAACTTATGTGTATATCCCGTTCTCTACAACGGATTTATTAAATTGGAGGTCGCACTATGCCTCCTATACTAGTAAACCCCAGGAGCTGACAGAATTAGTAACTAGTATTATGGAAACTCACCAACCCACTTGGCCAGATTGCCGTCAGCTCCTGACCACCCTATTTACCACAGAAGAACGAGCGAGAATTAGAAAAGCAGCTATTGAATGGATGGCAGAAAACCCTGCAGCTCCGGCGCAGGGGCAGAATATAATAGATCGTAGAGAAGCAGCTCAGAGAGAATTCCCAAATGAAGACCCCCAATGGGATCCAAATACAGATGAAGGATCCACCGCCCTAGCCCGTTTTCGCCAAGGCTTTTTACAAGGCCTGCGAAGAGGAGGCCAAAAAGCTATGAACCTTTCCAAAGTAGCAGGAATTATCCAAGGAATAGATGAGAGCCCAGCAGATTATTATGAAAGATTAACTGAAGCTTATAGAATGTATACTCCCTATGATCCCGAGGCACCAGGAAGTTTATGCATGGTGAATTCTGCTTTTGTAAACCAGTCTCAACCAGACATTAGACGTAAATTACAGAAATTAGAAGGGTTTGCGGGCATGAATGCAACACAGTTATTGGAAGTCGCTCATAAAGTGTATGTGAATCGTGATACTGAAAGACAGAGAGAATGTGATAGAAAGATGAAGAAGAAAGCTGATTTTTTGGCTGCGGCCATAGTTGAAAAGAAAAGGGGAGGTGTCCCTAATCGAAGGAGCAGAGGAAGAGGGCGGGGTCAAGGCGGAGGCCGGACCCAGAGACTAGGCGTGAACCAATGCGCCTATTGCAAAGAGGAAGGACATTGGAGAGATACTTGCCCGCAACTCGAAGACGCCCAGCAAGATGACGAATACGATCATCAGTGGCGAGAAGAAAGAAGAGGCCGTCCCCGAGGCCGAGGAGGAGCCAATCGAGAACAATTCCAGCGAGAGAGGGGAGGAGGAGCCATCCAAGCATTGGCCACACAGGCCCATGAAGAGGATGACGTGGATTAGGACAGACCGGGCTCCAAGTTTGCTTTAGGTCTCCAGGAGCCTATGGTCGAAATACAAATAGGAGACCAATTTATGAACTTTATGGTTGATACTGGAGCAGAACATTCAGTAATAGACAAAAAGATAGCCCCATTCACCAAGAAAGCAGTCACCATTATAGGAGCAACTGGTGCCAAAGCCACAAAGTCTTTTCTTCAAAACCGAATATGCAGTCTAGGAGGACAGCAAGTAACTCATCAATTCCTTTACATGCCCGAATGTCCAGTACCCCTACTGGGACGAGACATGCTAGCCAAGCTTCAAGCACAGATATCTTTCTCCGAACAAGGAGAAATGCAAATGACAGTGAATTCTCAAGCCAAACCAGCAGGAGTAATGCTGCTGACAGTACCCCGAGAAGAAGAATGGAGATACTACATTGATGATTCGATTCAAGATACCTATTTTGAACAAACTTTAAAGAACATTCATGCACCACTTGAAGTGTGGGCAGAAGGCAGTCCCCCAGGCCTAGCCAAACATATAGCTCCAGTGATTGTAACCCTCAAGCCTAGCGCTACACCAGTGCACGTCAAACAGTACCCTCTCCCAAGAGCCGCAATTGAAGGCATTCATCGCCACCTACAGAGATTACTTGAGTATGGCCTACTGAAAGTATGTCAATCCCCATGGAACACCCACTTTTGCCAGTAAAGAAACCTGAGACAGATGATTATCGCCCAGTGCAAGATTTGAGAAGAGTAAATGATGCAGTTGAAACTATACATCCAGTTGTACCCAATCCTTACACTCTACTAGGATTGATACCCGCTGAAGCTACCCATTTCACTGTACTGGATTTAAAAGATGCATTCTTTTGCATAAGATTAGCCCCTGTAAGCCAAATGTTGTTTGCATTTGAATGGCAAGACCCCATCTCTGGAAGAGGGGGCCAACTCACCTGGACAAGATTACCCCAAGGATTCAAGAATTCACCTACCATCTTTAGTGCTGCACTAAACCAAGATCTTTCAAGCTATCCAGTAGCCCCGGGGAGGAGAGTACTTCTCCAGTACGTGGATGATCTGTTGATAGCTGCCATATCAGAAAAAGAATGTATACGAGCCACCCAAGATCTCTTGCAGTTACTAAATGAAGCTGGATATAAAGTTTCCAGAGCCAAAGCACAACTATGTCAAACAGAAGTAAAATACTTGGGTTTTCGTATTACCCAAGGAAGCAGAAGATTAGGCAGAGAAAGAAAAGAAGCAGTATGTAGAATTCCAACTCCAACAACCAGAAAGCAAGTTAGAGCCTTTCTGGGAGCAGCAGGATATTGCCGAATCTGGATACCCAACTTTGCCCAAATTGCCAAACCACTGTATGAAGCCACAAAAGGAGAAGAGAAGTCACCACTGGAGTGGGGACTTGAGCAGGATACAGCCTTCCAGAAGTTAAAAGAAGAATTGATGTCGTCACCAGCACTTGGACTACCAGATGTCCACAAACCTTTCCACTTGTTTGTACATGAAGCACAGGGAAATGCCTTAGGCATGTTGACTCAGAAATTAGGAAATTGGGAACGACCTGTAGCCTACCTATCGAAACAATTGGACCCTGTGGCCAAGGGATGGCCACCCTGCTTGAGAGCAGTTGCAGCTACAGCACTACTAGTGAGTGAAGCAGACAAACTCACATTAGGACAGAACATACGAGTCACTGTGCCACATGCAGTCCTTGCCCTTATGGAACAGAAAGCAAATTATTGGCTCACCAATTCCCGAATGCTAAAGTACCAGAGCATGTTATGTGAGAACCCACAGATACAACTTGAAGTGAGCCATGCTTTGAACCCAGCTACCTTGATACCCATCAGTGAAGAACTCCCAGAACATGACTGTATCGAAGTCATGGAGACTGTGTTCTCCAGTCGACCTGACTTAACAGATGTGCCCATAGATAATCCCGATCAGATCTATTATGTAGATGGGAGCAGTCTCATCCTTGACGGACGACGCTGTGCCGGATATGCAGTCGTCACTCAACACGAAGTAGTTGAATCATCAGCCCTAGCCTCAGGCACATCAGCCCAGAAAGCCGAATTGATAGCACTCACCAGAGCATTGTTATTAGGAGAAAAACTTGTGCTAAATGTATATACAGATTCCAAATATGCTTTCACTACCTTGCATGCCCATGGAGCTCTCTACAAAGAAAGAGGACTCATCACATCCGGAGGAAAATCAGTCAAATATGGCCCCGAGATATTGATGTTACTTGATGCAGTCTGGGCCCCAACACGTGTAGCTGTCATGCATTGTAGAGGACATCAAGCAGGAAAAGGAGAAGTTGCTCGAGGAAATAGATTCGCAGATGCCTCAGCACGACAAGCAGCTATGACAGGACAAATTGGCCCACAAGCTATGCCAATGCAAGCAGCATTGTTTCCAGTACCCTTGAATTTATGGACCCCACGATATACCACCAAAGAATTGGATTACTATTGTGACAAAGAAGAGGGAGTATTGAAAGATGGATGGATTGAGCTGCCACCAGAAGAAGGTAGTCAACCTCCGGGAAGAATAGTAATTCCAGAATTGTTAGGACCAGCCTTTGTTAAAGCTTTCCATGAAGCCACCCACTATGGAAAGAGTGCTATGGAGAAAGCACTCAGACCACATTTCTACATTCCTCTGATGACAACCATATCAGCCTCAGTAGCCCGACAATGTCAAATCTGTGCCAAGAATAATGCCAAGCAAGGCCTTATTACAGCACCCCGAGTCCAGTCAAGAGGTGTCACCCCCATGCACAACCTCCAAGTTGATTTTACCGAAATGCCAAAAGCCAATGGATACCATTACCTACTAGTATTAGTTTGTACTTTCTCTGGATGGGTAGAAGCATTCCCAACCAGAACTGAGAAAGCCCGAGAAGTTACCAAAGCCTTAATGAGAGAGATTGTCCCTAGATTTGGAATCCCAGCAGTAATAGGGTCAGACAATGGACCCTCATTTGTCTCCCAAGTTACTCAGCAGTTAGCAAAAGCTTTGCAGATACAGTGGAAGCTCCACACTGCATACAGACCCCAGAGTTCAGGGAAAGTTGAGCGAATGAATCGTACCTTGAAAGCCCAAATGTCTAAGCTTTGTCAGGAGACACACTTGAAATGGCCCCAAGTGCTCCCCATAGCTTTACTCAGAATACGCTCAGCCCCTGTAAAGTCAACAGGATTTTCCCCTTTTGAAGTTTTGTATGGTAAACCCCCACCAATAGTGCAGGGAGTCAAAGGAAATTTAGCCCAGATTGGTTCAGAAGTAACCAGACAAGAACTCCTAGCTCTTAGTTCTGTTCTGCAGACTCTCCATACGTGGATCCAAGACCAGTTGCCTATCAACTTGACGGAACCCTTGCATCCCTACCAGCCTGGAACTTCGGTGTGGATCAAAGATTGGAAGAAGATACCGTTGGAACCCCATTGGAAGGGACCGTACACCGTCATCCTGTCTACCCCAACTGCAGTAAAGGTAGCCGAGATCGACGCCTGGATCCACCACAGCCGAGTCAAGCCCGCCGCCGATCCTGAACCAGAGCGGTGGACAGCAGAACAGCACCCTGATGTACCCTTGCGAGTTACTTTGAGACGGCAACCAGCAGCATAGACACTTCATCACAAGTGCTTTGCAGTAGCCAAGTCTTTCGAAGAGGATTGCTGTTTTCCATGCAGCAACAGCTTTGTTTCAACGAACCCAATTTGCGTGTGTGATCTGACACACTACTGTGAGACTACATTGACTAAGCCAGACTTCACAAGCCAACTGAATTGCTAAGTTGGTTAATGTGTGCTGGACATCTTGAGGATCTTCAATCAACACTCAGCACCCGTTAAATTGCTTCATTAGCAAACGGGACGAAGAATAATAGACCGTCGTGATCAAGATCAGCAAGCTGAGGATTCAGAAGAACTCCAATCAACATCAACATGTATCTTTGCTTCTGCTTTGCCTTGGTTGCCTTCTTTGGAGGTTTTGAACAGACTTATGCTCTACCTCCATGCACTGCTTGCATTACTTCTACTAGAACTGGACTGAAAGTAACTCAGACTTTGCTTTATCATTCTTACTATACCTGCAAGGGAACAATAACTCGGTGTATCTATAACACCACTGAACTAAATGTTTGCACTCATGGCAAAATTAAAGCATGCTATAATCCGCATCAGAATCCATCCTATTACACGTTGGAAATAAGATGGAAGGATGCAGATGGACCTATATTAGCTGCTACACCACCACTTAAGGACATTACTAAACCTGCTGTTTTGAATTTTGATGCATGTAATGCTATTAATAGAGATAGTCAGTCCACCTGTGGTACATGGGAGAAAGCGTATCGAAATGACCATAAGTATATGTGTCCAGAAGGAGCCACAGGATGGAGGAAGTGTACAGGTAAAAAGGAACCAGGGTATAGTACTGCTACAGCGGCAGATTACTATTGCCCGTATTGGGAATGTGTTTTTTATGCTACCTGGAACACTGGTATAACTGATGAGAAAATAGATAAACGGATGGCTACTCTAACCAAGCCAACCACGAATGATAAATGTCAGAAAGATGCTTGTAACCCCTTACATTTGCGTGTACATAACCCCCATGCATGGAAACAAGGATATAAGTTTGGTTTACGTATTGCGGGAGGAGGAACAGATCCAGGGACCATTGTGCATGTTAGATTGAATACCCAAGCCCACAAGTCATCTAAATATCATATTCATAGCACCTTTTATGAAGCTATGCATGTAAATAAGTTTGAGATCCCTCACCCTTCACAGAATTTGTTTCTAGAATTAGCCGGAGCAGTAGTATCTAGTCTTAAGATCACAGATTGTTATTTCTGTGGCGGAACCCAAATGGGAGACCAATGGCCCTGGGAAGCCCAAGAATTGAATTATTCCATGATTTACAATCAGACTGAATTACACAAGACAACCAGTGAATGGGTGTTAGCGCACTCAATCGTTGGACGTCTTTGCTATGCCAGAACTGGACCCCAGTTCACTCAAAAGGTAGGACAGCTGGTCTGTCTTAGCCAGAAATACTATAATGCCACGACCAAGAAGGTAGCATGGTGGTCAGGAATCAGACATCCTGAACCTCCTAACCCATTAGCCAGATTTCCTGAACTTGCAGGTCTATGGACTAACCTTGCCAAAGTCCAAGCCTGGCAAGCCCCACCTGGCCTATATTGGATCTGTGGAAACCGAGCATATGCGCAACTCCCGCCACAATGGGGAGGAGCATGTGTCTTAGGAACCATCAGACCTTCGTTCTTCCTGTTAAACACTGAACATGGAGAACAATTAGGATACCCTGTATATACTACCCACAAACACAAAGGAGCATCTAGACAGAAAAGAGAGGCCTTACAGATAGGCAAGTGGGAGAAATGGCAAGGTGATGATTGGCCACCAGAAAGAATTATTGAGTATTATGGACCTGCCACTTGGAATGATGATGGTATGTGGGGCTACCGAACCCCAGTCTACATGATTAATCGTATTATTCGCTTACAAGCAGTAGTTGAAATAATAACTAATGAAACTAGTCATGCTCTCACGCTCTTAGCTAGACAAAGTACTCAGATGCGCACTGCCATATATCAGAATCGCTTAGCCCTTGATTATTTGCTAGCAGCTGAAGGAGGAGTATGTGGTAAGCTGAATTTAACCAATTGCTGTTTGAAAATAGATGATAAAGGTCAAGTAGTTGAAGAAATTGCTAAAGATATGCAGAGACATGCTTATGTGCCAGTACAGACTTGGCACGCCTTGAAATTTCCTAATTGGTTTGCTAACCTTTTCTCTTGGCTGGGAGGATTTAAGACTTTTATTATCTTAGTACTAATCCTTGTTGCTGTAGTCCTCTGCTTACCATGTTTAATCCCATGTTGTATGCGTTCCCTTCATAGTGCTATTGATAGTACAGTAGAGCGGAAGACCGCAACTAGAATAATGGCTTTATACAAAGTCAGCCCTAGTGGAACTAGTAAGAATCCTTTAATCAGGATTTGAATCCTTTGGAAAGTGATTTAATTCTCACACCTTATTAAGTAATAGGGTGAGATTAATCAAAGGGGGGAATGTGGCAGGTGCAGGCCTGTGACCCACGGTGTCTGACATAGGCAGGCCAGCATGGCTAGCTTGACCTGTAAATGAGGCCTGTGGAGAGGCATATAGGATTGCACATCCCCCAATATGCTGCTATTGGAAGAAAGAACTCAGTAGAAATATTGAATTAGCTTAGATAAGCAGAATTGCAGAATTAAGAAATGGAAAAATACAGAAAAGATGTGTTTTAAAGTTACTGATAAGAAAGAGTACATTTGCAGAGAAATATTGAGGAGTGCTGACAGATGAGTTACAGAACCTTGCTCTTCTGCACGCACAAATGGTCCCATAGCCTTGAAAGTGTGAAAGTAACAAGTTGATGAACTGACCATTGTAATTGGGACTAGAAGGGGGGCAGGCAGGTGTCATGCCTACAGAAGCCCACAGAAGGAACATAATTGGAGAAACTTATCAGTACCGGGACCAATAGAAGGGCTACGGGAGGTACGGGAGCGTACCGGGACCAATGAATTGTTTTTCTATACCTAGAATGGAACAGAAGTCTATAAAAGTTGTTGTAATGCTTGCAAACTTTGCTCAGCCATTTTGAAATTGTCTTGCTTGAGACTTGTGCACAAATAAATGATTTGGACCTTCTGAACAGACTCCTGGTATCATTGGTTTGTCTGCGCTTTGCTGCTACAATATGATAGGGTATTAGGTAATGTGGGGGTAAGGGGGGCCTATGTTGTGGGGCTGAAGTGTTCGGTGAACCAGGTGTGTTTTTAGTAATTTTTGTAAGGTGAGTAAGTCGCTGGGATTTCTGATATTTTCAGGGAGTAGGTTCCACAAGCTTTTAGGCATGCATATTGTGTGCTTTTTGTTTTTTCATGTGGGATGGTTAACATATTCTTGGTGGTTTCTTTTTTGCTTCTGGTGGAATTGTTTGCTTTTAGTAATGTTTATAGGTAATGGGAGGACTGCTTGTTGATAGTTTTGAAGGTGATTAGGAGTATTTTGTATTTGATGTGGGTTGTTAGGGGGAGCCAATGGAGTTGTCACAGAATGGGGGTTATGTGATCAAAGCATGGCTCCTTGGATGACTCGTGCTGCTGTGTGTAATGCTATTTGTAGTGGGAGGAGTGTGGATTTTGGTAGGCCTTGGAGGATTGAGTTGCAATAGTCAATCTTTGGTGAGGTGATTGCTTGGCAGGTTGTGCGGAAGTCAGGTGGATCTAGGAGGGAGTGGAGGCGTTATAGTGTACAGATTTTGTGGGATATGGTTCTTGTGGTATTTTGTATATGGGGTTTGAGAGAGATGCTGGTCAAGGGTAATGCCCAGGTATTTGATTTCTTTCTTGGTTAAAACTTGAGTATTGTTTAGGGTCAGTGATGGAAGCGGGTGGAAAGGTTTGTTCTTGGTGAAGAAGAGTATTTCTGATTTCTTGTAGTTGATTGTGAGCAAGTTTGTTGTCATCCAGTGAGAGATGTCTGTGAAGCATTTTAGGATTCCTTCATAGATGGGTTTGTTGGTGTTGAAAGTTGTATAAATTATGTCATCTGCATTGATGTGAAAATAGAAATTATGGGATCGTATGATGGTGCATAATGGCTGGAGGTAGAGTTTGAAGAGCAGTGCTGATAGTGTTGATCCTTGTGGGAGCGGGTTTGTGGAAATGGGGTTGATGTGTCTGGACCCACCTTTTCTTGTTGTTGACATTCTGACAGGTAGGAGTGGAACCATTTTAACACTTCATTTTTTAGTCTGATTGATTGGAGTCTATGGAGAAGGAGGTTGTGATTGACGGAGTCAAACACTGCTGTAATGTCCAGGAATATCAGTATGTATCCTTGATGTGTTTTTTGTGTTCCTTTTATTAGTGTATTCATTAGGGAGGTTAGGAGTATTTCGACTCCATGGTGTGATTGAAAGCCATGCTGTTGTGGGTCTTAGCAGGTCACGGTTGATGACAAATTCTTGAGTTGTTGAAGGACTGTTTTCTCTATTATTTTGGATAGGAATGGGAGATTGGCAATTGGTTTGTTTGATGAGGGGTCTTTCGGGTCAAGTTTTGTGTTTTTTAGTGTAAGACGGATAGAGGAGGTCTTTAGCGTTTTTGGCATGTGGCCTTGTGATAGGGATAGCTGTGTGATTTTCAAAAGAAGATGTGCTCTGCAAAAGAGAGGGAGGAGTCAAGTGTGACAGCCAGATATCGAAAAGAAGAGGCAAGAGGAACAGGGATATCAATGATTAGGCAGCCAAGAGAGGAGTGGGCACACCAAAGGTAAACCATGTTGCGGTGGACTTAAACAGGTTGAGATGTAAAAAATTTGAGGTTAATCAGGAATGGATAAGGGCCAGACAGGAATTTAGAGAGGCTAAATCAGGAAAAGCGGAGGCGGTACGGTGGAGGAGGATAATGTCATCGGCATAATAATACACCAAGATACCAGACTGTTGGATTATGAGGGAAAGTGGGGCCAGGAAAATATTAAACAGAAGTGGGGAGAGGACGGAACCCTGTGAAACGCCAAAGGATAATGAGATGGGAGGGGGAGGAAGAATTGGAGAGAACAGTGAAAGAACAAGCAGTTAGAAAAGAACAGAACCGCCTTAGGAGGACATTACCACGTAACCCAAGGTAATGAAGACGAGCGATACCAGATCAAAAGCGGAAGAGAGATCAAATGAAATGGTCAGCGTGAAATCACTATGTTCATGTGCCACATGTAGATCATTTAAAAGAGAAAGTAAAATGGACTGTGCTGTGACCCTCTTGGAAGCCAGACTGGCGAGAGGGCAAAGCATTAGTGAGAGAAAGATGGGTAGAAAGTAAAGTGAAAACCAGTTTTTTAAGTATTTTAGATTGAAATGGGAGATTGGAAACAGGACGCCAGTGGGCTGGGAGGAAAGGGTCTAGGGAGGGCTTCTTGAGGATATGGCGGACAATAGGGTGCTTCCAGGGGGCCAGAAAAATACCCATAGAGAGACTATTGTTGAGAAGAGACAAAAATAGGAGGAAGGCGAGCGAGAGAGGCTCAAGCAGCCACTTAGACGGGAATGGATTTAAGGAGCAAGTGGTTTTTTGGGAGGAGGAAAGTGTCTTGGACATTTCTACGGAAGAGATTGGTCAGAAAGTGGACCAGATGTGGAACAGGAAGGGAACCAGGGGTGAAGACAGGGAAGGAGATAGTGGCGGGCCTGGGGAGAGAGGAGGCAGGCAGGGAGGGAAGGTTGCATGAAGGGAAAGAACCTTATTGGAAAAAAGTCAGTCAAAAGGGCCGGTGCAGGGGCTGGTACTGGAGAGGATCCGATTAGAATAGTAGTCCCGTTTAATGGTGTGGCTCAAAGAATGATATTCACTGTGGTGCAGGTGGAAAATATGGAGAGCGTCTGCAGAGGGCCAGGTGTGCCAGCGGTGCTTCGCATGGCGAAGGTAGATGCGATGCAGGTAGAGGCCAGAATGGAACCGGGGTGGCAATTGGGAGCGGGAGACATGGAGGTGGGGTGCAAAGGGGACAATTGCTCAAGGGCATCGGAGAGAGAGGTGTTCCAGGTGTGGAACTGGGAATGTGGAGACATGGAAGGAAAGTCAAGGCGTAGAAGCTGATCCGACGATGGAAATTGTTGAAGGATGATTGGAGCAATATGGTGGCTAAGCCAAGATGGCTGGGAAGGAGAGGTGGGGGGAGGGTGGGATGTACAGGGCAAGTGTACCGTGAAAAAGACACAGAAGTGATCCGACAATGGGAGGGGAAGGGTATAAACCTGTGAAGGGAGATAAGGCGAGATGGAAGAAGTAATCAGAAGATCCATAGTGGACCCCACGGCATGAGTGGGGAGGGAGATATGCTGTAGAAGTAACAGGTCATAAAGAAGTGATAAGAAAGCCTTGTCCCTGGGTCTGTTAGGAGGTTCAAGATGGAGACTGAAGTCCCCTAAAATGAGAACACGGGGATAGGTGAGGGAGATCTCTGATACATTAAGCAAAAGGGAGTCCGAATGGTCTGACACCAAAGATGGACGCACATAAATTAGAAGAAAGTGGAACAGGGGAGCAGAGTCAAGTCAAAGAAGCAAGCAAGGTCTCAGAGTAATGTAAAGCCAGAGACTGGACTTCATGAAAGCAATAGTCAGAATGGTGAAGGGCAGCCATGCCTCCACCATTTTGACCTCGACGTGGGCGTGAGAAATCCTCGAAACCTGGCGGGGGAGACGTTGAGTGAGGAACTGAACATCTGACGAGTGTTGTTGGATCAGGTTATAGACAAGCAGGGTTTCGGGACAGAGAGACCAACAGTTAAGTAAAGCCAGGTTAAACAAGAGCTGCAATGGGGCAGATGGTTGAGATTGATGCATAGAGACAGTGTGCCAAACAAGGTAGCAAATTAGCAGTGTTAGGAGATAGATAACCTGGGAGGAAGGGAGGGAGTCGATATAGTAGAATGGCAACCTCAGTGCACGGGATTGGAAGCCATATAAAACGGAACACAAGCAGAGACAGAAACCAGTGCCAGAAAAGGGATGAACACAACGAAATACAAGTATCACCTACAGAAGATGGTATGTAGAACAGGTGTATGTAGCCACAACAGCAGGGAAAGCAGTGGCAAAAGCATATTGTGACCGTAAATCGGATAGACTATCTCGCTGGAGTCACCCCAAGGAGCAGAACCTGTTGGGTGCACCCTTATGGTGTGGGATGTGCACAGCGTGTTAATATTAGGTGAGGCTGAAACCGGAGGGAAAAGAAATGGAGTGCACAGCAACAAAAATACCTGGGAGAGAAGAGCAACTGATTACAAACAATGCAGGCACAAAGGCAGTAGCAGCAGACAGAACAGCAGAACAGCACGTATGCAGTAGCGCCGGACTGGCTGCGTTGGCCATGGTACGCGGACTTGATGTGTCTCCTGGCGGACAAGCCATAGAGGTTGCCGGAGAGTCCCTCTCTGCTGACGCAGGGTCTGATACTTATGCCACAAGTAGATCAATTTTCACTTATGGCCTGGCTCTTGAGCGTGCTCGGTTGAAAAAGCAGGGTTATTTGTCACAGGTGATAGCCACATTGTTGCAGGTTCAAAGGCGCCCCACCTTGCTCTTGTATGTCAGGGTGTGGTGCATTTTTGAAGGTTGGTGTGTGGATCAGGCGATTACTCCATTATAGGCTCCCTTGACAGGGAGTTTGGTCTTTCTTCAGGTGAGGCTTGACAGGGGATTGGCGCTGGGGTCATTGTGAGTGCAAGTGGCGGCCTTGGTATTCTAGAGGGGCTGGGTCCAAGGGATGTCCTTGGCGTCCCACCCCAATGTGGTTCAAGTCCTGCAGGCAGTGAAACAAGTGAGACCTTCACATCAGGCAGTGGTGCCAACGTGGGATCTGAATTTAGTCCTTTCTTCCCTGACAGAGCCGCCCTTTGAACCCTTGAGGGGGCAATGCAAAGATTTGACAGTGAACGTTGTCTTTTTGGTGGTGATCTGTTCCGCCCAGCGGATTTCGGAGCTTAAGGCGTTATCCTGTCAAGAGCCCCTTCTGTCCATTTCTAAGGAGAAAGTGGTGCTCAGGCCTGTACCATTTTTCTTGCCCAAGGTGGTTTCAGCTTTCCTTGTCAATCAGATGGTTACACTCCAGGTTTTTCCTGGAAGAAGTGACAAGGTGGAAGTTCGGCAGCTACACCTCTTGGATGTGCATCGGGCTTTCTGTCTCTACTTGATGCGAATGGCGAACTTTTGAAAGTCTGATCATCTTTTTGTCCTGTTCGGTGGGACTCGGCAGGGGGAGGCGGCCTCTAAAGCTTTGGTGGCATGCTGGATCAAGGAGTCAATTGTATCAGCTTATTTGTTACGTAAAAAGCCAGTGCTGCGGGGTTTGCGGGCCCGTTCCACATGAGCTCAGGCGGCATCGTGGGCTGAGTGTAGTCTGTTGCTTCCCATGGACATTTGCCAAGCCACAACATGGTTGTCTTTGCTTATGTTTGTACGTCATTATCGGTTGCATGTACAATCCGCAAGGGATGCGAGATTCGGCACTTCGATGTTGCAAGCTAGGGTCATGGGTGCTGCCCGGGAGCAATCCTGCTTTGGTACATCCTGCTTGTTAGGACTGGACTGAAGGGTGAAGAGGAAGGTGAAATTAGACTTACTTTCCAATTGGCTTAACTTGAATCCCTCCAGTCCAGGCCTGGACCCGACTCGTGGTTATTTGTCCTTGGTAAGCGCAAGCCCGGTCCTTGAAGAAGTCATCTGTGATTGGGTAGGCCGGTTTACGGAGTGTCCCTTGGGCAATGTCCTGGTGTTCTGCAGTATGTTCAACTACAGATTGAGTGTGCAGTCCGATTCGGATGAGAATGCACATAGAAAAAAAAAAGTGAAAAATAAATAAATAAAATTGAAACAAGTCATGAACGGAATGATGTATTCTATCTGTTTGGCTTCTGGTTTGTTGTTTGTTTGTTGTTGTGGGGTGATAGATAAGTCAGTTGCTTTGACAGTACGATACTGGCCTTGGTAGGTGTTACCAGTGGGTTATATGGGTGACATCACCAAGGTTTTGAGCATGCTCAGCCCCCAGCTGCTGGTAGGGGGAGACAACCCACTTGTTGGGACTGGACTAGATGGATTCAACGAAAACCAATTAGCAGATAAGTTTAATTTTACCTTTTGAATGCCCTGACTTCCCTGTTTTGCTGGTATCCTTCAAAGATACATCATTCTGAACCATCGCTCTTGGGCAACTGTCGGCTCTCCCCCTTTATCTAGTTTAAAAACTGCTGTATCTCCTTTTTAAAAGTTAATGCCAGTAGCCTGGTTCCACCCTGATTAAGGTGGAGTCCATTCTTTTGGAAAGCCCTCAGCTTCCCCAGAATGTTGCCCATTTCCTAAGAAATATAAGACCTTCTTCCTTGCATCATTGTCTCATCCACACATTGAGACTCTCGGGCTTGCGTATGGAACGGGAAGCATTTCTGAGAATGCTATCCTGGAAGTTCTGCATTTCAGCTTCAGATGAATGGTCCATCAAGCACAGTATTTTGTTCGCAACAGTGACCAATCCAGGTCACAAGTATCAAGATGCCATTCTGCTTCCCTTCTCATTGGTTCCCTTACCATCTACTCAATGACGTAGTCGTTTATGGCATCTAGAAACTTTACCTCCTTAGCATGTTTGTTTATTCAAATTTGGTATGCTGCTATTCAAATAAAAAATACACTGGCACTGTAGTTTATAGTCCAAAAGAAAACCGGACAAGACACAATCACATAGAACCTAAACAAACTAAATGTCCCAGTGTAATGTTTACTTTTCTTAATTTCTGTTGGCATTTCACACTCTATCTCTTCATCCTGTCCAGGTGGATGGTATATTTTTTCTATTAATTTTATTTAACCTGTTTTTTTATATCGCTTTATCCTGAAATCAAAGTGGTTTACATTGAGCTCTAAACAAGAACAGGGTACATTATAATTGGTTTGGGTTATTTAACAAGGGAGAACTATTTACTTCCCTTTCCTGCATGGAATTTCTATCCATTAATATGCCATATAGCTTTCTGTTTGAATCTGAATTCTTTTTAACATCTTTGTTAGTGATATTGTAGAAGGGCTGTCGGGTAAGGTTTGCTTGTTTGCGGATGATGCCAAAATCTGCCATAGAGTAGACACCTAGAAAGGAGTAGATAACATGAGGAGGGATCTAGCTAAGCTTGAAGAACGGGCTAGAATTTGGCAGCTGAAATTTAATGCTAAAAAATGCAGGGTCATGCATTTGGACCGCAAAGAACTTCTGTCCACAAAAGAGGAATGGGACTTGGGCGTAATTGTGTCTGACAATCTTAAAGTAGCTAAACAGGTATAAAAGGCGACTGTGAAACCCAAAATGATGCTTGGGTGCATAGGAAGAGGAATGGCCAGCAGAAAAAAGGAAGTGATAGTGCCTCTCTATAAGTCTCTCTGGTGCAACCTCATTTGGAGTATTGTGTACAATTCTGGAGACCGCACCTTCAAAAGGATATAAGCAGGTTGGAGTCTGTGCAGAGGGTGACTACTAAAATGGTTAGTGGTCTTCGTTATGAAGCATATGAGGACAGACTTAAAGATCTTAATATGTATATGTTAGAGGAAAGGCAGGATAGAGGTGATATGATGCAGACATTTAAATACCTCCGTGGCATAAATGCACAGGGGGAGAGCCTCTGTTGACTGAAAGCAAGCTCTGCTACAAGGGGACATGGCATGAGAGTGAAAGGGGATAGACCCAGGAGTAATATGCGGAAATATTTCTTTACGGAAAGAGTGGTAGATGCGTGGAATAGTCTCCCAGTGAAGGTAGTAGAGATGAGGACAGTATCTGAATTCAAAAAACCTGGGATAAACACAGAGGATCTCTAAAGGTAAAAAGAGGACTATTGTAGTTGTTATGGAAGGGCAGACTAGATAAGGCTATGTGGTCTTTTTCTGCCTTCATGTTTCTATGTACCATTATTGAAGGATAAGGCAGGATATAAATACCTTTTAAGTAAATAAAATAAATAAATTAACATACAGATCCATCCTGTCCTTTTGATATAATGTGTACCATCTTATCAGTGTGTCGCATTGGTTGTCCTCTTTCCACCAGATTTCTGAATTGCTTATTAAGGGAAATTTTATAAGGAGCCACCTAAAGCTATGCAGCATTTATGTGCATAAATCACAGCATTTTAGTGATTTATGCACTTGACAGATGGTAACTATTCTGAAAGTACACACATAAGATCGATGGTACATGCTTTCATTGTAGGTGTGTGCATGGGCAGAGTTTAGATGGAGCGCACAAGCATGCACATAAATTATAAAATACTTTAATTTACGCCATTCATTGCACATCTAGGTGTGAGCATTTACACCAGTTCTAGGACTGGCAGTAGAGCATGCACCTTAGGTTAACACACGTTTTGCCACTTATATTATTAGTATTTTATAAGGAAAGTAGGCACCTACTTTTCTTTATAAAACAGGCTCGATGTAGGCACATGAAACACAGGATGTCATAAAATTACCTGCATGATATCTACATCTTTAGTGCCACACATTCTAATCCTCTAGTCTTACCTTTTAGACTTCTGGCACTTGCATTCAGGCAATTTAAAGTATGTTTTTATTTATATTCACAACCTGGGCTACTGAAGTCTTTAGCACAATCTCTCTATCGAGATAGTCTTACTTCAGTATTTTGCAGTGTATTTGAATATACTTTAATCTCCAGGAACAAGCAGTTCTCCAGGACCAAGCAGGAAGTCAGTCCTCACTTATGGGTGCCGACGGAGCCCTCGCGGAGCAATTTCCCCAGCTTTCGAAGAAAGCCTTTGGGAATTGCAGTGCGCATGCGCGGTCCCCTTCCCGCCCAAGGGTGCCATCTTGCTCAGTCTTCTTTTTTCCGCGGAGCCCTACAGACGTAGTTTGTGATCGCCGCTGAAAAAGTTGATTTTTTTCGTTCTGTTTTTTTCTCGGTTCGACGCCATGTCCTTTTCCCGCCCGGCCTCGATACTCCGGTGTCGAGTCCGTTCACTATTTTTCGGTTTTTGTCCTT
This sequence comes from Ichthyophis bannanicus, assembly GCA_033557465.1. NCBI lineage: Eukaryota > Metazoa > Chordata > Amphibia > Gymnophiona > Ichthyophiidae > Ichthyophis > Ichthyophis bannanicus. The sequence goes on from CM066031.1 coordinate 1,902,068,749, forward strand.
CGTGACTGGCGTTTCCCGCCACTTTTTTCTTTTTCTCTGGCAGCACGGTCTTTTGACCTCGCAGGGGCCCTTTTTCCCCCGATGGCTGCCAGCGGGTTTAAAAAGTGTGATCGGTGTACGAGGCTTATGTCTCTTACCGACACACACGACTGCTGCCTCCGCTGCCTCGGACCCAATCATGACCCGATGATTTGTGGTCCGTGTACCAAAATGTCCTCGAAGGCGTTGAGGAGTCGGCAGTCTCAAAAGGAGCGATTCTTCTCTGACTCCGCGTCCGGCCGGGCCCGGACCTCGTCAGAGGCTTCGACGTCTCGTGATTCCGGCCCCGAGCGTCGTCGGAGTTCCTCTGAGCGGGGGTCTCCCGCCCGGGAACATCGTCTGAAGAAGAAACCCGTGAGGGCAGCGTCGGAGGACGCTCCTGGTCCCTCGAGGGCCAGGTCGCATAGCCCCGATAGCCACCCCGGGTCCTCGGAGTCGGAGAGGTCTTCGAAGCATCCTTGTCTCGAAGTGGAGTCTCCTGGACACGTGAGTACTGTAGTCTTCATGGACTCGCCTTCGAAGGAGCCGACGTCGGGCCCGATGCCGTCGGGGCCCGAGTCGGGGGCTGCTGGGTCTCCTGAGCTTGGACTCAGGTTGACGGTCTTGGAGAGCAGTTTCGCTGCCTTCATGGACCAGCAGCGGGCATTGATCGCTGGCCTTGCCGGTGCATCTGCCCCGACCACCGGGACGTCGACGTCCAAGTCGACCCCGGAGGCCGAGCCGATCCTCGAGTCGATCCTCGGCCACGGTCTCCCTCGGCCTCCCGTTCGGGACCGAGGTCATCGACGCCGTCCTCGGCGTCGGGGCGGAGGTCCTCGGCGGCTGCCCGCACGGAGCCGCTCGATTCCTCCACGGAGGAGTCGGGCTGGGACACGGAGGAGGACGAGTCACCCGGTTCTTTTCACACCCGGTGCGTCCCCTCCAACTCGCCCGAGTCTGAGCCTCGGAGACGGTCCGCCCCGGAGGATACCCAGTTCTCAGACTTAGTGAGGGATATGGCCAAGGCTTTGGCCTTCCCCGCGGATCCTGAGGAGGAGCCTCGAGCCGAAGAGCTCAAGGCCCTCCAGTATGACTCTCCCCCGAAGGAGGCCTTTACTGTACCGGTTCCTCCGATGCTGGAACGACTTCTCTTCCGCATGTGGGAGAGCCCGGCATCGACGCCGGTGTTAAGCAAGCGGGTCGATTCCATGTATCGAGTCCGCAAGTGCCCCGGGTTCCAGAAGGCACAACTACCGCACCTTTCCATGGTGGTGTTATCGGCCATGCATCGACTCAAGAGTCAAAAGATGCACTCCTCGTTGCCTCCCGGCAAGGAGGCCCGGAACCTGGATGCCCTCGGTAGGAAGTGCTTCCAGGGCTCTATGCTTGCTTGTCGAGTCCAGACATACCAGCTCTACATGGGCATGTATCTCCGAGACCTGGCAAAGGAAATTGCCGGGTTCTCTGCTGGTCTCTCCGAGGAACCTTTGAAGAGGTTCCAGGCCTTGTCCACTGGTATTCGAGAGTGCTCGAAGTTTATTTCTCGAGCAGCCTACGATGGCTTCGAAGCATCGGCTCGAGTAGCCGGGGCTGGCATCGGTGCCCACCGACAGGCTTGGCTTCAGTCATCCGACCTCGAGCCATGGGTGCAGGACAAGTTGGTCGATGTCCCCTGCAGAGGTGAAAACCTCTTTGGCAAGCCCATGGCTGAAAAGGCTGCACAACTCGAGACCGAGACTCTAACCAGGACTCGCCTGTCCAGGAAGACCTCTGCGCCTTCACAGAAGAGGAAGGGCTCGGGGAAAAAGCCCTTTTACCCGAGGAAGGTGTCTGCCTATAAACAACACCACCCACAATATCAAGCCTCAGCAGCTCCCCATCAGGGTCAGCAGGCTAAGGGACTGGGTAATGGGTCCCGTAGGCAGAAGGCCCCCAAGCCCACTACACCGGCCCCTGCTCAGCAGGGTGGGGTTTTTTGACTCCGTAAGCATAGCCTCTTCCCCCCCCCCCGCTGGCTTCTCTCAGCACGGGAGGCCGGCTGGCCCACTTTGCCCACAGGTGGTCAGCCATAACATCAGATACCTGGGTGCTTCAGGTAGTTCAAAAGGGCTACCTTTTGCATTTTCACCAAGTACCTCCCTCCTACTTTCCAGGGGAGCTTCCAAGACCCCCTCTGCACAGGGATTTACTCCTTCAGGAGTTGGCGAGTCTTCTTCAGGAACAGGCTGTGGAACCGGTGCCCCACCACCTGAGAGGTCACGGCTTTTATTCCAGGTACTTTCTGATACCAAAAAGAACAGGAGGCCTCAGACCCATCCTAGACTTGCGCAACCTCAACAAGTTCCTGCAAAGGGAAAAGTTCAAGATGCTTACCCTTGGAATCCTGCTGCCCTACCTCCAGCAGGGAGATTGGCTATTGTGACAACGCACCGCCTAGCCTGTGGCGTAAGCAGGCCAAGGGGATGTGAGCCACACAGTGGGGTGAGTTTAAAAGAGTCCTTGTTAGTGCTGAAGCCTTCCTACTGTAGTTGTGGAGTGAGTGACGACAGCCAAGGTTGGGTTTCCAAAGTAAGTAATGCTTTATTCATGCATAAGGTATTTGCACAAAGTATAGCAAAGGACACCGTACAGGACTTACTCCCCCGCCACAGAAGTATAATGGTAACCTTCTGTACCAAATAAAAGTTCAAGTGTTTATATAGCTTCTCCTGATACTTCTCAGGGACACATAAAATATTTACAAGCTTTCATCATTCTTCCAGCTTCATTACTACAACAGGGCTTCAATCTTCTAGTACTGCTTTCTCAGTAACTACTGGTAATAAAGAATCTTTCTCCTGTTGTACTTCTTTCTAGTGTCAAACAGCTTCCCATAGAAATGGCAATCTCCACAACTCTGGCTTATTAATGACTGCTTTCTTGTGTAGGAGCAGTTTCTCTATATTGCCTTCTATTCACAGCTGTACCACATGAAGCTTTGATTCATTCCATTCACTAGAACGCTGCTGTCTCTCATGCAGGTTCTAGAACATTGGCTTAAGGCTTCTCAGCACTCAATCATCAATTAGGAATACTTATAGTTCTTCACTCTAACATGCAAATTCCACACTCCATTTCTGACTCACTGGAACTAGATAATGGAGCCCCCAATTCCATTGCTTCCTCTTGGTTCTCAAAAGGTTCCCTTAGCTCTATGCACGATTGCTGCCAATTAGCCTCTTGCTGGCAAGCAGGTATGTGCTCCTCTGAACTAGAGCTTAGGTCACGCTGTCTATACCATGGAAATGTTTGCAGCTTTCTAACAGGGACTTTTTTATAGCCCCTCTTCCCTTTATTAACTTCAGGTTTATATTCAGGGTCTGGTTTATCCCTGCCTCTTTTAGCAAGCAGTCTATTGTCAGTTCCTATAGACCGACTTCTCTCAAAGCTATTTACTTTACAAGGCTTAGAAGAGTTTGCTCTGACCTGGTTTTTGCAGCGTCTGCCTCTGGGAAACTCCCCTGACTCCAAGTCAGTATTCCAGGCTTCTGAATCCAGCTCTGGGTCACCTCCAGGGTTTTCTCTCTCATGGAGCTGAGGTCTGCCTGTGTCTCTTCCTGGACCACTTGCAGGAACTCTCCCTTCCCTGGTTCTCTCCTTAGTTCCTCTGGGCTCAGCCTTTCTGCTTGCACTGCTCTGTAACCAGTTCCTCTCCTCCTTGATTCCTCTCTCGAGTCTGGATCTCTCTCTGCCTCCGAATCCGACCCTCCTGCTAACTGCTGCTTCCTGGTTATGAGTGCTGAGTGGCCCAATCCGGTCTGACTCCGCCCACCTCCCTGATTGGCTATGTCTCTGGGTTAGCCTAGAGCTAGGGTGTGGTTCATTCCCTGCTCTTCTCTGCAGAGAATGTTTGTGTGCAGGAAACTTAACCCCTTCCTGTCCTGCCTCTCTAAGCCTCTGAGGTGACAGAAAGTGATTTAAACCCCTTTTCTCCTGTTTCTGAGCCTCTGCCTTGTCACACTATGCTCCTTGGATCTAAAGGATGCTTATACTCACATCCTTATCCATCCGGACCACAGACAATATCTACGATTTGTTGTGGCAGGAAATCATTATCAGTACAGGGTACTGCCCTTTGGCCTGTCCTCCGCTCCCAGGGTGTTCACCAAGTGCCTGGCAGTGGTGGCGGCCTACCTGAGGCTTCAGGGTCTCTTTGTGTTTCCGTACCTGGACGACTGGCTCATAAGGGGCCATTCTTCCCAAGAGGCCAACCAGGCCACCCTTTGCACTGTGGCTCTGCTTCGGCACTTGGGGTTTGTCATAAACTTCGCAAAGTTCACTTTGCTCCCCTCTCAGGATCTCGAATTCATAGGAGCACGGTTGGACACTCTGCAGGCTCGTGACTTCTTGCCTCTGGAACGGGCCAACTGGCTCAGAACTCTGGCCAGCAAGTTTCACAGCTCTTCCCTGGTCTCGGCCAGGCAATTCCTGCAGCTGCTCGGCCATATGGCTTCCACGGTCCATGTCACTCCGAATGCCCGTCTACATATGAGGCCTGCTCAGTGGAGCCTTCGCACTCAATGGCATCAAGCCACAGGGAGCCTTGCGGACTTAGTGCAGATCTCCGACCGCCTGGTCTCCTCTCTGCAATGGTGGCTTCATCTGCCCAATCTGGTACTCGGCATGACTTTTCAGTCTCCTCCGCCTTCCCAAGTGCTGACGTCAGATGCCTCTCTCCTGGGATGGGGAGCACATTGCCAGGGGACATGTACTCAAGGCCTTTGGACCCCTTGGGAGGCTGCTCAGCAGATAAACTTCCTGGAGCTCAGGGTGATCCGCCTAGCTCTACGGACCTTCTCTCACCTCACTTCTCATCAGTCTGTACTGGTCCAGATGGACAATCAGGTTGCCATGTTCTATGTGAACAAACAGGGGGGCACCGGCTCCCTCCTTCTATGTCAAGAGGCTCGGAGACTGTGCTCTTGGGCAGTCGACCATGGCATCCTCCTCAAAGCTGTTTACCTGCCAGGACAGGAAAATTACCTGGCCGACAAACTGAGCAGGATTCTGCAGCCACACGAGTGGAGGTTAGACCCATTGGTGGTTCAGCGGATCTTCCTCCGGTGGGGCCTCCCCACCATGGATCTTTTTGCCAGTCCTCTGAACCGGCAACTTCCCAGGTTCTGCTCCAGGCACCCGCATCCGCTCAGAGTAGCGGCGGATGCTTTCCTCATCCTGTGGTCCACGGGCCTACTGTATGCCTTTCCTCCCACGCCACTCGTGTCCCGGACGCTTTTCAAAGTTCTCCGGGACAGGGCCTCAGTAATCCTGGTAGTGCCCAGGTGGCCGAGACAGCCCTGGTTCCCGCTCCTGCTACAACTGGCGGTGGACACTCCTCTTCCTCTGGGATTTCAGCCCGATCTCCTGACTCAGGATCAAGGCACGCTCCTGCACCCCAACCTCCGGGCGCTTCACCTGATGGCCTGGCTGCTGAAAGGGTAGTCCTAGCTCCGCTCCTACTACCTCCGGAAGTGGAAGATGTCGTCCTAGCGTCTAGGCGACCATCCACCCGGAAGTCTTACGCCCTTAAATGGCGTCGCTTCACCGTGTGGTGTTCTCAGCAGTCTGAGAACCCCTTCTCCTGCTTGGTATTGGTGGTACTGCAATACTTGCTTCGCCTTTCCAATCTAGGCCTCAAGTCCAACTCTGTCAGGGTCCACCTCAGTGCTCTCTCTGCACATCACTCGCCGGTGAACGGCAGACCTCTTTCCGCACACCCCTTGGTGGCGCTTTTTCTCAGAGGCCGCCTCCTGCTTAAGCCTCCTTTGCGCCCACCAGCCCCTGACTGGGATCTCAATGTCGTCTTACAGCGGATTACCTGTCCGCCTTTTGAACCTATGGCTACCTGCCCTCTTTATTTCCTTTCCTGGAAAACTCTCTTCTTGGTAGCCCTTACCTCCGCTAGGCGCGTTAGTGAACTGCAAGCCCTAGTGTCTGAGCCTCCTTACATTAGGTTCTACCCGAATAGGGTGGTCTTAAGGACTCACCCTAGGTTTCTTCCAAAGGTGTTTTCATCTCAACCAAGAGGTGGTTCTTCCAACCTTCTTTCCCAGGCCGCATACCAGCCGAGCTGAAACAGTTCTGCATACCCTGGACTGTAGGAGAGCCTTATCCTTCTACCTTGACCGTACGCGGGAGCATCGAAAGGCTGTTCAGCTTTTCATTTCTTTTGACCCCAATAGGTTGGGGGTCCCTGTCTCCAAGCGTACTTTGTCCATCTGGGTAGCTGACTGTAGGTCAGCCGGCCTCTCCTTAGGGAGTCGAGCCACGGCTCACCGTGTCAGGGCGAAGGCTGCATCAGTGGCTCATCTCCGCTCTGTTCCGTTGGCAGACATCTGCCGGGCCGCTACTTGGTCTTCAAGCCAGACTTTTTCGGCTCATTACTGCCTGGAGAGGGAGTCCCGCAGGGACAGTGCTTTCGGACAGGCAATCCTCCACAATCTCTTTGAGGTTTAGGCAACTCCTACCCTCCGGCCCTGGTGTTGGGCTACCAGCTGGGAGCGTATTCAGAGAAGATTCCTTCCTTCTGTTCTGCTGAGCTAGAGGGAGCTCATTTTTCGGCTTGAGGTCTCAGGTAGCCTTAAGCTTGGGAGTCCCATAAGTGAGGACTGACTTCCTGCTTGGTCCTGGAGAAAGAGTAGTTACTCACCTGTAACAGGTGTTCTCCAGGAGCAGCAGGAATCAGTCCTCACAACCCTCCCTCCTCCCCTCGGAGTTGCAGTCATTCTTATCCATTGTTTTTGCTAACTTTTTTGCTGTCTTTTTGCTATGTCATCAGACTGAGCAAGATGGCACCCTTGGGCGGGAAGGGGACCGCGCATGCGCGCTGCAATTCCCAAAGGCTTTCTTCGAAAGCTGGGGAAATTGCTCCACGAGGGCTCCGTCGGCGCCGACGTCACCCATAAGTGAGGACTGATTCCTGCTGCTCCTGGAGAACACCTGTTACAGGTGAGTAACTACTCTGAATGAGTCTTCACATATGGGTACGTTGGTACCGACGGAGTCTGCGCGGGAACGCTTCCCAGCGTCCAATCAAAGAGCTTTTGGAAGCATCCCACCATGCCTGCGTGCTGCCTTCCCGCCTTTCCCAACTGCCTCTCCTCAGTTTTCGTTTTCCGCGGAGCCGGCAGGACGTCCTCCTGTTACCGCAGAAAATTCTTGTTTTATTTCTTTAGTTTTCTTGTGGTCGCGGCTGTCTTCCTGACTCCACCGGTACCGCCAGTGTTTTCTTTTCTTTTCTTGTAAAATCTCCTTTTTCACGGGATATATTTTCTTCATAGTGTCCCGCGGTTTCTTAGGCCTTCAGGCCTCTTCTTTCCTTCATGGAAGCGCCAGCCACTTTCTCCAAGAAATGTTCAGACTGTGGCAGTACAACTTTATTTTTAGACCCTCGAAGTCGGTGTCTAACCTGCTTGGGTCCTGACAACAGTTTGGTGAGAAGAGGTTTTCAACGTCGAGGTTCCCTCGATACACGGTTTCCCTCCAACCTCGGGGCACCATCCCCTTCTTTTTCCACACAGGATCAGGTAACCCACAAACAGTCTGTTAAGACTAGCCAGCCCTCGAGTGGTAGGTCTCATGCACAACATGTAGACGGCTCCGGCCTTGCCCTCGAGGGCCCACTGGCTTCAAAACCCCGGCGGGAGTCTTCGGTCTCCAAAGCCTTTCAGGGGTTTCAGGTTGTTCCTGGGGTTCACCCCTCACAGAACATACCTGAGCCGTATCCGGTGGTGGCAGCCGCTTCGAGCGGTACCGATACCCCGGCATCGGCACTGGTGTTGGATGAGACACTCCTCACCATGGATGGTCATCTGGCGTCCTCGGTGCCTTCAAGAATGGTGGATACAATCCAGACTGACTTTCCATTATCGGTACCAGCATCGATACTACCACCGACGTCGGTACCCTCCAGACGTGCATCGATAGCCTCACTTCTTTCGATGCCGAGTCTCGAATCGATCTCCAGTCTGGAGGACTGCGTACCGACTCCCCTTGGTACCGGCTCTCGGCGGTACCGAAGGCTCGGTTCCGATGATTCGGATCCGCAACTCTCGGTTCCCTTGAGGCCGATTGAGCTGCCCTCGATGCCGAGTTTGGAATCGATCTCTAGTCTGGGCGACTCGGTACCAATACGCTTTGGTACCGACACTGATCGATACCAGTGGCTCGGTACCGAGGATAGCGCCCAGAGCTTTTCGGTTACCTCGGTACCGATTGAACGGTCACTGATGACTGCTCCGATGTCTCTTTCGGGCTCGACTCCGACATCGGTACCGGTATCCACAGTAGCATCGTGGCCAACTCCTGCCATGCTTTTTTCAACAGGATCGCTCCCTTCTATACCATGCTTGGAGTCGATACCTGGCATGGACAATGTGGTAATGACGGTCGCTGCTCCTGACAGCCAGTACCGGCGACCATCCTTTAAGCATTCCACACTGCACTCTGCAGGATCTTCTATTCCTGTATATCTGGATAGCTCTGTCGGTGCTCAGGCTAGTTCTTCAAATCTAACCTGTTCAAGGGAGAGTCCTGTTGGGGATTCCTCTTTTCAGAGTTTCCTCCTGGATATAGCAAGATCTCTTGCCATTCCTATCCCAGGACATGATCCTGCACAAGGCTCTGTTTCTTCCAAAGCAAAGGAGAACATAATGCTTCCTTTGCATCATTCCTTGCAGGATCTCCTTCTAGAAATGTGGGAAACACCTTTAAGGGTACCCCCACCTTCCAGAGCAACTTATCGCTTATATCAGGTGCCCCCCCTCTCCAGGGTTTCAAAAGACTCAACTTCCTCATCATTCCATAGTAGTGGAATCAGCAATGCGGCGGGTAAAGAGTAAGAAAAAGCACTCTTCTTATCCGCCAGGTCGTGAGTCTAAGACACTAGATGCCTTTGGACGTCAAACCTTCCAGACATCTATGCTTTCTGCAAGAATTCTCTCATATATTTTCTATATGAGTCTATCTCTTGAGGAGGTCACAAAGCAATTACATCTTTTGACTCCTTCCCTTCCAGAGTCCAAGAGTGCAGACTATTCTTCACTCCTCAAGCATCTCCAGAATATCTCTTGGTTTCTTACTCGTGCTTCCCTAGACTCTTTTGAGTCTGTTAGCAGGACTTCTGCTATAACTATAGGAGCACGACGTAGAGCCTGGCTCCAAGCTTCAGACTTGGACAAATGGGCACAGCACAGACTGGGACATACTCCTTGCACTGGAGACAATCTTTTCAACAAGGAGTCTTTACATCAGGTTACTCAGTTGTCCACTGACTTACCTATTCCTAGGGGCTGTTCTGCACCTTCTTCTGTCCCAGTAGGTAGGAAATGTCCTGCCAAATTTTCTTCCCATAGGAGAAGAAGGTTTTATGCATCATCTGCCCATCATACAGATGTTCCCAAACAGGGGAAGCATCGTCCTGGTCTGCAGAGTTCAACCTCTTGCCAGGCTCAGCAAACCCAGCAACCACAGGGTTTCTAATCAATCCATCAGATGCTTGTGACTCTGGAGATTAGAATCTGCAGTTGCTTCTTCTCAATAGAGGCAATCCACTGCTGTCATTCTAAATCCTACACATGGATCTCTTCCCGAAAGACATCCATTCTTTCTAGGTTCTATGAGCTGTCAGGATATTCATGCTTCTAGGTCACAGGGTTCTCCTCTTCTTCCTGCTAGGGAAAGAGGTCTATCCACTATCAAACGATAGTTTCCTGTGCCAGCATGTCTTTTTTCCTTTCTATAACCTTACTACTTTGTAAGTTTTCTTCAGCTCCATTCTCTTTACCCTCTTACCAGGTTTTTCCTTTGTAAGAGCGGTATTGCTTTACTGGAAGGCTTTTCTTCAGCCTCTCTAGTTTTCTTACTTTTCCAATGCGGAGTTCTCTTCTCTGAGTTGACTCCTCTTTTTCAATCTTGCTTTGAAGCAGTTCATCAGACACGTCCAGAGTTTTCTACTCTTGCTTTGTCTGTCCTTTCTGTTTTTAAACAGTACCATTCTTTCTGCTGTCTGGCAAGCAGCTGCCAATGCAGGAGCCTTAATGTTTGGACCACTGGTTCTTGTCCACCAGCAACCAGATTTGTCCCCCACTAACATTCTGTCTGGTCTTAGTAGTGGCTCCAAGTCAGTGCTTGGAAATTTTTTCACTACAAGCTTGTTGGATTGTCTTCTCTTTCTGCCATCTCCATCTTTCTGCCATGTGGGTTTGGCAGCATAGTTGACATAGGAACTGGCTCTCCTGCAGCCAGTTCTATCTCCTCATTCTCCTGCATCATGCTCTCTGCAATTCTACAGAGAAGCTCTCCACTATGGGCCCTTGCTAGAGAGCATGGGAGGTTTTTTCTCCAACAGCTATACTAGATGGTTGAAAAAGGCTTTTTCAATCATGTCTCCCATGACTAGAAAAGTTCCCTTTTTAATATAAAGGACATAGGCCTCCTCTTACGTGAAAGCTTAAGGAGTTGCTAATTCCCTGCTTTGGTCCATAGTATTACCAATCGGGAATATGTTTTCTCCTTCAGCTCGTCCTCATGGTAAGAACGCATGATACCTTTTTGCCCTTAAGCAGGTCAGCATGGTATCTCATTCCTATGCGTCTTCTGTTCACTTACCAGGCTAGAGTTCTAGAATACTCCGGACTTGCTGGCTGCAGACTGATATCATCCTCTGCTTTTCACGTAACCATCCTAGTTATTCTACTACCTAGCATCCCTGTAGCCATAACCAGTGGGAACAGATTCTCTATATATCTTCTCAAGTAGGTTCCACCTTCTTGTTATTAGATGAATTTTTCCTCTCCATTTTTTCCTATGTGAATACCTTTTTGTAGGCTTCTTGCAGACTTCCATATAGAGGCCTATATATTCATACCTATAGCACACATCTTACAGATGTCTATGTCTATCATTTGTGTGTATTTTATGCCCTTCATATCTCACTATAGATATATTCTCATATATCTATATGTTATATATATATATATACATATATATATATATATATATATCTGTCGAGATATTTTACTATCGGTAGATATGTATTCTGCTTTATCTACCTGACTGTCGAGGCTCATATAGCTATATGATTCTGACAGATGGGCTCTACCCATACTTATGCTATCCAGCCTGTTTTGGGGTCCTACACTCACAACTGCTTTGGTGGTAGTTAACACCTACCATAACCTTAGGGTTAAGTACCTCTGAAGCTCTCCACGTTCCAATATCTCTCCCAGCTGACTTCAGTTAGGAGAGACATTGCGGATCTTCAGCTCATCACAGGCTCTAACGCCTCCGGCGTTTGTCCTTTCTTTTGGGATACAAGGGGTTCCCATACCCTTTCTCCCCACAAGGACTGGGCCTGTTTATCCAAATCGGTTAGCCTCTCTCTCTTTGTTCCTAAGAGTGAGCTACTCTGCCGCCAAAAGAGTCGGGCTTTTATCATAAAGCCTTCCGCTGAAGGCCCACCGTTTTTGTACTATCCCAGTTTTTCCTACTGGGGTTACCTGTTACCTTTCAGGATTCCGACCTCCATTACTTTTCCTACAGGTTTACTACCTCCACTTACAGTGAGGTCCTTCTCGAGGTTCCTCTACTGGGTTCCCCAGTAGATCCCATGAACCTTCGTACTTCTCTGAAGTCCTGTTAGGGGAGGTCCATATTGCAATATTTTTCCTTTGCAATATCATTGATGACAATTATCATCCACACATGGACTCCTTGTCTGCAATCCTATGCTAGGTTAGCTGTTCCACAGCACCTTTCTTTCTTCAACTCCTACCCTCCATCCTCAGGATGCCTGGTGTTGTAGGGGATAGCATGTTCCAACCTATGACATGCTGGGACTCCAGGCATCTCAGCTTGGGAGTCCCCATATGTGAAGACTCATTCCTGCTTGTTCCTGGAGATAGCACAGTTACTTACCTGTAACAGGTGATCTCTGGGAACAGCAGGAATAAGTCTTCACAACCCACCCACCTCCCCAGGAGTTGTATCTCTATCTATCTTTCCTTTCCTCTCTCTCTCTTTGTCTCAGCTTTAAACTTAACTGAGGAGAGGCAGCACGCAGGCGTGGTGGGATGCTTCCAAAAGCTCTTTGATTGGACGCTGGGAAGCGTTCCCGCGCAGACTCCGTCGGTACTGACGTACCCATATGTGAAGACTTATTCCTGTTGTTCCCAGAGATCACCTGTTACAGGTAAGTAACTGTGCTTTCTGAGCTATCTGGTTAGAATCAAAACTACTTTGAAAACATAATTTATTAAGTTAGCATTTAATTTATGACATGATAATAGCAATTCAGTTTGGGAAGCCTAGGTGTTTGGTGGTAGACTGCAAATCATGACAGATATTTCTAGATTTTATTTCATTTTTATACTTTTTTTATTATATGGATTTGTTTCGAATTTGTATTGTTTGTCTTTTATGCAACAGTATTATTATGTTCATAGATTTTTGATTAATTTTATCTTAATATCATTATTTGTTCCTATTTTATATATTTTTTGTATTTCTTATTCATTTTAATTTTTCATCTTTATTTTTATAGCATGTAAACCACTTATGTAAACTAAAATTAATGGGTGGTATATCAAATAAATATGAAACTTAAGTGTCGACTTTCCCCTAAGATTTCCTTTCAAAGATGAGCACTGACTACTTGGTTCCACCCTGGTTCAGGTGGACCTCATCCTTTTGGAATAGGCTTTTCCTTTCCCAGAATGTTGCTAACAAATCTAAATCCCTCTTCCCTGTACCAATATCTCTTTTATAAACAGAGACTCCAGAGCTCTGCCTGCCTCCCAAGTCCTGCCCATGGAAAGGTGGGGGGGAGGTCAATCAGAGCTAAACATTCTCTGCTGACTGCAACCCAATCGGGGCTCTGAGAGGGGAGGAGCAGTGGCGTTTTAAATCCCAACTGCCAGCTACAGACAGGTCAGCTATTCTACCATCAATCTCCTGTAATCAGAGCTAAACATTCTCTGCTGACTGCAACCCAATCGGGGCTCTGAGAGGGAAGGAGCAGTGGTGTTTTAAATACCAACTGCCAGCTACAGACAGGTCAGCTATTCTACCATCAATCTCCTGTAATCAGAGCTAAACATTCTCTGCTGACTGCAACCCAATCGGGGCTCTGAGAGGGGAGGAGCAGTGGCGTTTTAAATCCCAACTGCCAGCTACAGACAGGTCAGCTATTCTACCATCAATCTCCTGTAATCAGAGCTAAACATTCTCTGCTGACTGCAACCCAATCGGGGCTCTGAGAGGGGAGGAGCAGTGGCGTTTTAAATCCCAACTGCCAGCTACAGACAGGTCAGCTATTCTACCATCAATCTCCTGTAATCAGAGCTAAACATTCTCTGCTGACTGCAACCCAATCGGGGCTCTGAGAGGGGAGGAGCAGTGGTGTTTTAAATACCAACTGCCAGCTACAGACAGGTCAGCTATTCTACCATCAATCTCCTGTAATCAGAGCTAAACATTCTCTGCTGACTGCAACCCAATCGGGGCTCTGAGAGGGGAGGAGCAGTGGCGTTTTAAATACCAACTGCCAGCTGACAGGCCCGCGCCTGTCGGGCCTCGCCAGAGGGCCCTTTGGCGCGGCCCTTAGGCGGAGACCGTAGAAGGAGACCACCGCCCATCAAGCTAACCCCTCCAACATTGTGTAAATTAATGTTACAACCTCAAAATCGCAAGTAACCATTGTAATATCCTTGTATACAAACAAAATTGTCTCTTAATCCACCTAAATATAAGTACTATAATTTATTTAAATACCCTTTCAATATATCCTCTCCTTCTACAACTATTAAGTTATCTTTATATATACATTCCAGTAACTACAGAGTTAAGCACTATTATTTGTTATATGTACTTATTCAACCTGTCAACTGTAATTATCCTGTTATCACTGAAACACTGTTAACTATGTCATAGTTCCTCATTCATCCTATAAGCTTCAGTTAACCTCCTGTTACCACATATCACTGTAATACTGGTAATAGTGTGTTAGCTTTCCATCCATCCTGTAAGCTCCAATCAGCCTGCTATCACTGTATTCACTAATTGTACATTTAAATTTCACTTACACATACAATATGGCCTTACTCTACATTATAACATTTACCTTCTACCTTATCACTATAGGAATATGTAATGTTACCAGCCTACACACTAGCTATAATAGAATACCAACAATCCATAATCACAGAAGAAAGTGGTCTGATACTCCCTTCTACAATTCTAGAGTATCTACCCAAAATTCCCACCATCATCTGTTACTCATCTCATTACAAAACACCACAAAAAAGAAACAAGTAGGAAATCCAATTCCCCAATATCTGAAATGTGCATTAATAAATGCCCGATCCATACGCAAGAAATGGCCTATCATCTCTGACATAATTTCATTACATAGCCTTGACCTTCTCCTAATCACTGAGACATGGCTTTCTTGTGCTGACAATGTATTAATCAACCAATTTTTGCCTTCTAATTTTTCTATACATACATGTCATAGAAGTGGCAAGAGGGGAGGTGGTGTTCTAGCCATCACCAAATCTGACCTTCATTTCAACCTTAAAGAAGCAACAAGCTCATCACTCCTAGATACTTTTACAATAGCAAATAAATGTTGTTCTTTCACTTTACTATACCGCTCTCCTTCTTCCAATTCTGATTCTCTATCTATGATAATTGACTTGGCCTCCAATACACAAAACCCCCACATAGCAAGTTGGGTGCTAGGAGACTTTAATCTCCCTTCTCTCCAAGACTCCCATGTAACAGCTTTTCTTGAAGCTCTACAAGTTTTGGGGTATAATCAATTAATTAAAGATCCAACCCATATTAAAGGTGGTATATTAGATCTAATATTTACAACTGAAACAACCGCCAATTTACCATCTATCTTGGATCTATCAATCAACCCAGTTCCATGGTCAGATCACAAACTAATTATATTCAAGGCTAGATGTAACCAAAAGGATGAAAGAGGAATAAACGACCATCCTAGTACCCCTCTGAGAAGATTCAAGCCATTTGACAAAGACCTAATCCTAAAATCAACACTTCCACTAACCAACTTACCAGAGTGCAGCATTGATGATTTAGTTTCTAATTGGAATAGTACTTTCAGTTCGATTGCCACATGTCCGTCGACCAACAAACTACAAAGCAAGCGACACTCTGCTATATGGTACTCATCTGAGCTGAAGGCCTCGCGCACAACCCTAAGGAAACTTGAAAGACGATGGCGACACTCACACTCTGAAGTTGACAGAGCTGTATATATCCAACATCTCACATCTCATCGCATGGCAGTTACTGAATCAATGAGACGTCACCATGCAGTCACTTTAAAAAGATCTCTGAACAAACCTCATGACCTGTTTGCCATAGTTAAGCGTTTGACAAATGAACCTGCCTCACAACTTAAATATGAAATCCACCCTCAAATATTTGCTAACTATCTACAATCCAAACTCTGCCAAATTGACAATAACTTGGCTCCTAACATAGTTCCAGTTCCAGTAGATCAAACTCTACTCACTATCTTCTCAATACCATCTAAACGACAAATCGAAGACACCATTGCTTGCATAAACATGACCACCGCTCATACTGATCCTTGCCCTGCGTTCTGGATCAAAGATCTACGAGCTGATCTCAGTCCCATCATATCCAGACTCATGATTCAATCATTTACAACAGGAACTTTCCCTCGTACCCTTAAGCAAACATCCATAAGGCCATTACTAAAAAACAACAAACTTGACCCTCTTAAACCAGAATCATATAGACCTATTTCAAGTATTCCATTACTAGCAAAAATTTTGGAAAAAGAAAGGAGGTGTTATTTATTACACGTAACCAAAATTTCACTGCTCCATCCTTTTTGAAAGTGAATGATGCTAACCTCCAGACCAAGACCACCATCAGATACCTCGGTGTCACTTTAGACCAGAAATTAGATATGAAAGCACATATTAGTAATATTGTAAGAGCAGTATATCACAAAATACGCTCCCTTAGACACCTTCGATCCTTGCTAGAGCCAGACGATTTTAGAACCATCTATCAGGCGCTAATCATACCTCATTTTGATTATGCGAACTCAATTTTACAAGGTCTTCCACAAACCACCTTACACCCACTTCAAATGGCTATGAATGCTGCAGCTAGAGTCCTTCATGGAGCTTCCCGGAAAGACCATATCTCACCTATTCTAAAACATCTTCATTGGCTCCCAATTCAAAGTAGACTCACTTTCAAAATTTTACTAATTACATTCAAAGCCTTCAAAGAACTCTCATCTTCATCAATATCAGACTTGATCCAAACACCACCCCTCAATAGAGACAGAAGGTCAGTAACACTCAATACTCTGTTAGTCCCTAAATCAATATCACAGTGTACCAAAACTACTTCAGACAGGGCCTTTTTATTCTGTGCACCAAGGTGTTGGAATAGCCTCCCTCAAACATCCGAGCAATACCAGACCTTTTGCAGTTTCGCAAAGCTTTGAAACACTACCTCTTCCTTTTATCTTATCCAGTAAACAATAAAGACATCTCAACCAACCCACAGACCTTCCACTCATATACATACATACAATACAGATACCCCACAGACCACATACACACAAAACTGAAGCCATGATGATATTATGACTATGTTTATTAATTATATACCCTGTTATCCGAGTTATATTCTCCTGTTTTCTGTAAACACAAAGTACTGTTGAATTGTGTATCTCACTGTTTTTTGTGAACCGCGCTGATGCCTAATAGTGCGGTATATAAGAGTCTATAAATAAAATAAAATAAATAAATTTCTGAGAATGCGACCCTGGAGGTTCCTTAAAAGTGTAAATTTCTCTTCCAGAACCTCCCTCCCATACTTTGCTATGTTGTTGCTACTCACATGTAACATGATGGCCAGCAACAATCTGGCAGTGTCTAGGTGATGTCTGAGGTCTGCTACCTTCACATCAGGCAGGCAAGTGATCACACAATACTTCCTTGTTTTATCCTATATCTAATTGACTCTTGCACTCTTTGTTGACACATTCAGCGATCGCACAGCGCTCTGCAGGCTCTGGAGAAGCATCATCCTCCGCAATGAGACAGCCATGAAGATCCACTCATCTGAGCTTGGAGTGAAGGGTGTGTATAGCTTGATGTTGACACTGTATGCTCTTTTACTGGAGGAAAGTTTTCTAAAATCCAGGTTTCCCACAAAATTCAGCAGATTTTATTTAATTTGCAAAATGTATTGATACCTATTCCAGCTATCAGCATTTCTCCATGGATTACAATATTAAAACATATATACGAGGGTTATTTTTAAAGTAGGGTCAGATTGGCTGTAGCTTTGTAAATTTTTTCCCCCTGTAGAAACAAGCATGCATGCCGGCTCCCAGCATGCCTTGTGCAAAAGCAGATGCCATTTGCAGTTGTAGCATCACTTTGTACGGTTTATACTGAGACGTTAAAATGTTTAAGACAATTGAGCGGCCCTCCGACTGTGAAATACGGTCTATGATTCGGTTTTTGAAAGCAAGGACCGTGTCATAGCGGACATTCATCGCCAGATATGTGAGGTGTTCGGCCCCAATGCGATGAGTGACAGCAAAGTGGGTAAATGGGTGAGATTGTTCAAGGACGGGTGGGACTATGTCCATGATGAACCGCGATAGGGTCGACCTTCAGTAATCACAGAAGTTTTGATGCACACAGTTGATGCAAAAATTCATGAAGAACAGCAATTTACGATTTCCACTTTGTCACTAAAATGTCCACAAGTTTCAAGGTCAGTGCTATACAAAATCGTTTCTGAAAAATTGCAGTTCAGAAAACTGTGCTTGCGATGGGTTCCCAGGCTGCTTTCCGAGGAACACAGTTGCCATAATCTTGCGTGTTGAGATTGTATGTTTAGCTTTCACTTTGACTGGAGATGACGTGTGTCTTCATTCCATTGACTGCCGCTTTGATTCTGGAGTCATGTGAGAAACCCATGTCTCGTCCCCTGTGACAATGTGGTCCAAAAGTTCATCTCCTTCCTCATTGTATCGGATCAAAAATGTCAAAGCACCAGCCATTCTCCTTTTTTGGTGTTCCTCGGAAAGCAGCCTGGGAACCCATCGTGAGCAGAGTTTGTCCCGCCCATCCTTGAACAATCTCACCCATTTACGCACTTTGCTGTCACTCATCGCATTGGGGCCATACACCTGACATATCTGGCGATGAATGTCCGCTGATGACACGGTCCTTGCTTTCAAAAACTGAATCACAGACCATATTTCACAGTCGAAGGGCCGCTCAATTGTCTTAAACATTTTAACGTCTCAGTTTAAACTGTACAAAGTGACGCTACGACTGCAAATGGCATCTGCTTTTGCACAAGGCATGCCGGGAGCTGGCACGCATGCTTGTTTCTACAGGGGGAAAAAATTTACAAAGCTACAGTCAATCAGACCTTACTTTAAAAATAACCCTCGTACAATGTAAGTCATATTCTGTATATGCTTCCAAAGAGAGGAGATGCGTATTACCTTTAGCTGACCCAGGGCATTACCTGCTTCGGTTCCTCTAAGTTACCAGGTCTCAGGCAGTAGAAGAGGAGAAATGTCCTAGTGGCAAAAGTGATGGTTGAAATCTTATCCACTTCTTAGAAACATAGAAATATGAGAGCAGAAATAGACCTAACTAGTCTGTCCTTCCATATCAAATACAGTAGCCCTCTTTTTTCCTTTAGAGACCTTCTGTGTTTGTCCCATGGTTTTCTTGAAATCAGATACTGTCCTCGTCTCTACTACCTCCACTGGGAGACTATTCCACGCATCTGCTATTTTTTCTGTAAAGAAATATTTCCGCATATTACGCCTGAGTCTATTCCCTTTCACCCTCATCTATGTCCCCTCGTTGCAGAGCTTTCTTTCAATTGAAAGAGGCTCTCCTGTGCATTTATGCCATGGAGATATTTAAATGTCTATCATAGCTCCTCTAGCCGGACTTTCCTCTAATGTATACATATTAAGATCTTTAAGCCTGTCCCCATATACTTTATAATGAAGACTAGTAACCATTTTAGTCCCCAGAATTGCAGACAATACTCCAAATGAGGTCGCACCATAGACTTATAGAGAGGCATTATCACCTCCTTTCTTCTGCTGGCCACTCCTCTCCGTATGCACCCAAACATCCATCTGGCTTTTACAATTGCCTTTTCTACCTGTTTAGCCACTTTAAGATCATCAGAAACAATCCCGCCCAAATCCCGCCCATCTTTCATGGACAGAAGTACTTTGCCCCCTATACTGTACTGCTGGGGTGGGAAGGGAGGAATCTAACATCTGAGGATGTCGGTGACTTCGAAGAGCTTGCCTACAATTTTGAACCTGAAGGCTAAAGGAGAGGAAAAACCTCTAGCTGCAATGCAGACTGTCTAGGAATGGCAGTACCTGCAAGGCAGGATTGGGGCAGGGTACTTCAGGCCGGAAGGTCGGGGGTTCAAATCCCACTAGAGGACAGCAACCTTGGGCCGGAAGGACTGTGGTTTCTAGTCCCACAGGTGCTCCTTGTGGTCTTGGGCAAGCCACTTAACCCTCCATAGCCCATGTTCCCTGTAAAATAGTTATCTCCAAGTTATAATGCCCTGTTCAATGTAATTTCAGTTTGTTCAATGTAAACCGCACTGATGCAGAATAGCGCGGTATACAAGAGAATGTAAAATAAATAATAAAATAAATAAATAAGGTAATTTAGACCTTTTATATAGCACTCAGCTGCCTTGCTCTTAAGCCAGCATATGAAGACCCTCTACCTGATGGGGTCAGTGACTTCAAAGAGCTTGCTGACTCCTTTGAACTTGAAGGCTAGAGGAGAGGAAAAACCTCTAGCTGCAGGAAAAAAGCTTTACCCAAGAACACAAAAAAAAGTCCCCTTTTATAATACAACAGAACAAAATTTAGCTATTAAAAATGACAAAAAAGCCTCTTTTAAGAGCTCTGAGGCCCCACAGTATTACCTTGCTTGCAATGCAGGCCGTCTGTTGCCTCAAGGTCATCCTTAGATTGTAAGCTCTTTTGGACAGGGCCTTATTATGCCTGCTTTTCTATTGGAGGATCTCTAAGGGATTGTAAAGCTTAGTAGTTGGCATGAATGGGCAGACTGGATAGGCCTATGGTTTTTCTCTGCCCTCATTTTTCTCTGTTTCTATGCCATAGGCTGCCTTTATAATGAGCTGTGTAAAGTTATGCACCATCAATACATTTCATCACTTACTCTCACGGATGGGCCTTACTAAGCAGCTATTCTGTAAGTGCATTGTCAGGCCAATGGCACATACTTTCAGAGTGGGCAAGTACAGGGGTTGAGCAGAGGCATAGTCTAAAGTTACACGCTTATATTATAAAATATTATAATGTACACACATTCTTTACAAATCTGGGTGCATGCATTTACACCAGCGCCTTGGTTTGCCACAAATATCTTATGACTTACATCATAGATATCTGTTTTTCTTTATAAAATAAGTGCACTTCCTTATCGTCCCTCCAGTCCAGTCCCGCACCTCTGGGTAGTGTACCTCTTCCAGAAGCTTGGAGACTGAGCATGTCATCTTTTTGATGACACTAATGTACATATGCAGCTGGCACCGCCCACCTGTCCCAGTATGGTCAGTCTCCAAGCAGCTGGAGGAAGTTGTGAGCCAGGGTGCTGGACTCACTGAAGGGACAAACAAGGAGATAGGTTTAGTTAGAGTTTGCTTTTATTTCCCCTGTTAAAGTGCAGGTTTCTTTGTTTTTAAAGGCAGAAGTAAAAAAAAAAATCAGAAGAAACAGAGAGAACCCGGGGGACTACAGGGCTGAGGGGAGGATATTCCTTCTTCCCCCTCTCCCCCACAAGATTTCAGGGGAGGGGGTTCTGTGGGGGCCTTCCTCAGTCTGAGACTTCTAGCTGCTCCTGAACCAGTTATCGGTTGAGGAGCTGCTGCAGGGGCTGCAGTTCCTTGACAGGAGTGAAAGCTGGCAGCCTCGAGTCACCCCCCTCAGCACCGAAGCCAGGAAGGAAAGCTGAGCGCGAGGGGTAGAAAAGCCATGCGGCAAAGAGGCTCCAAGGTAAGAGTGGCAGGGGGGAGGACAGCAGAAACCTCTAGCAACTGCCAGAACACGAGGAGACAAAGAGCGGCCTGCAGCCGCATGCTTGGGAGCCTGCAGTGGTGTGGGAAACTCCCCCCCACTACATTTAGACGTGATTTCTTCTTATTCAGGCCCCATATGTGTTTAACCCCCTGCTGTGTTTTGGGTGCCCGGGAGAAGCAGCCACCAGAGAATAAAGCAGGACAGAGCAGCCTCTTCCTAGGGGGCCATTTGCAATTTTCTTTTTCATTTCAGTTAATTAGATTTTGGTTTGGTTTTATTTTAATTCAAGTACTCTAGTGCTCTGTCTCTGAGCCTGTGGAGGTGCACTGTGCTGGGAATCTTTTTACCTACCCGGGTACAGATTGAGGGTGTTCCTGGGGAGTGCCCCCAGCCCTTCCCACCATGCCGGCCAGACCGCAGTGCCTGGTATAGGATGGTATCAGGGGGCGTGAACCCCACTTAAGCATTCCTTGTGTTATACAGCTCAAAACTGATTCAGTGCACAATGATGATGCAGACATGTGGAAAAAGTCTAATCAGATAGGCCATTGTTTGTTGCTGGGTGGATTTCTGAGGGCTGTTGTGCCAAGTCAGGTGATGTAAGTGGCAGTTGGTTGAGACATTGTTACTTTCTCCTGAGAAGGGTCAGATGAAAAAGTCAGAGATAGAAATAAAGATAAATGTAAACCGCACTGGTGAGAAATAGCGCAGTATATAAGAAGTGTTAAATAAATAAATAAGTGTAAAAAAAAAAAAAGAGGTGCTGCATATAGGTTTGTAGCAGCTACAGCTCTGTGGAAAACAGGAAGTACCTGCATGCAAGAAATGTATGTAATTTGAAAGATGGCACTGGTCAACAAATTTTTACAAAAGTCATGTTACTGAAATAAAAATAGTAATTTCTTATCAATGTTTATATGCTGAACACGAATATGACAGTGAAATTGCAAAGTTGGCTCTAGTTTTTTTGTAATCTACAAGAATTAATGTTTACATCACGAAATGCATGTCAATAGTAAATATAATAGGCCTTCGGTTGATACCTATAAAAAACCAAGTCATAGACTACTTCTTAGATTTTTTCGCCTGTCTCTTGTACAGCTGTTCGGGAACTTCTCTGGGGCGTGTCCAGCAGTAGTCAGCCAGTCATTGCGATATCCTGGTGAAAACGTTCGCCCTGTTCATCACTAACCATACCACAGTTGTCAGGAAAGAAATCGAGATGGGAATCAAGGAAATGGATCTTTAGAGACATATTGCAGCCAAGTTTCTGATACTGCATCAGCATGTCTTCTACTAGTTCCTTGTAGTTTTCTGCCCTAACATTCCCGAGAAAGTTTGTTGACACTAGGCGAAAAGCATTCCATGCTTGTTTCGCATCACCCTGCAGCAAGTTGTTGAACCGGTCATCTTTGAAGAGCTCTCGAATCCAAGGACCCACAAAAACTCCCTCTTTAATCTTTGCTTCGCTGAGTCGAGGGAATTTTTCATGCAGGTATCGGAAAGCTGGCGAAGTGCGATCCATGGCTTTCACGAAGTTTTTCATCAAACCTTGTTTGATGTGAAGGGGTGGTAGCAGGATTTTGAGAGCCTCAACCAGAGCTGGGTGCTGGATATTCTTCTCTCCAACTGTTACATTTTGTCTGCGATTCCATTCCTTCCGCAAGTAGTGCCGATCCCTTGCTCGGCTATCCCACTCACATAAGAAACGCATGTATTTTATATATCCCTGCTGCAGTCCCATTGAGAGGGCAACTACCTTCAAGTCACCACAGAGGTGCCAGCTCTACTTGTTATAGTTAATGGAAGTCAGTAGATGCTTTGAGTTATCATATGTCTCTTTCATGTGGATTAACATAATATTGTATGTCTAGTTCAGCCAAGGAGTTTTGTTGTCCAAAAAGTAAGATTTGTACCCCTCATACAATAATAAGAGTTTAGTCTAATTTACCATTGCTGCTCTCGTCGTATGAGCCGTAGCTCTACTACAACGACGAATTTCAGCATAAAAGAACCAAATGGTCTCAGACTGGATCGGCAATATCTTTGGGTACTATTACCCTAGAGATGGTTTGCCTGCTTGCATCAATGACCATTAATGATGGTTCTTAAAGAGATATGCGAATTAAACATTTATAACCTTATTTTGACTGCTCTTAGTATTCTCTCAAATATATTTAGAGATTGTGCTTATCTCAAAAGAGTAGATGAACTTCCCCAGCGCCACCTTCCTGGCACCTTCAATGCATTTTGTTTCTTCGTCAGGGGGTTAATTTATCGAACAATCTCTATGGAGAGAGAGTAAAATAGTTTACTTCCTGCATTTTCAATCCCACAAGCTGTTCATATGCCTAAAAACCGTAGGTTTTGATGTTCTTACCATAGACTTAATTGTATTCGACGATGTGCGGCCATACAGCTCGGTTTTCTCTCAGACGCCGCGCATGCGAGTTAACAGAATGGCTGTGGTTTAAATATTTCACTAATCACATGATCTTAACATCAGGGAAGCTTCTTCACCTTTGCATCAATCTAAATGACGTATGCGAGTACTGACTAACTATATACATGCACCCCATTCCACCATGTTGTTCAGACCTCCCGGGGCTACTGATTGTAATCTGTGGATCCATTGCTGTTCTTGGATCAACAGCGTTTTGGTCCGAGAATTATTTAATCTACCAGCCTTCATGAGGAGGTTAAACAACTCAAAGCAAAAAATTTGAAACGTGATCATGGAGACTATACGAAGGGGTATGTGTATCCATGGCAAAATCCAAAGAGAAAACGATGCAATCAACTCTGGATGATGTGTGCATGCTGGTAATATGCAATGTGATGCAATATTACATCATTCAAGGCTTATTTGGGATGTTGCTGATGTCCTACTGGATAAATTTACACGGTGAAACGTCAAAAATGAAGTACATGCAATATCTTCAAAACGAGAGACAATAAAAAATTTTTAATGCTATATTCGTGTTCAGCTCACCAAGATACTACAGATTAGGGCCTTTTAAAGTCAGTAACGATTTCAGTGTTGACCAGTGTAGTCAGTCAGTGGATAGGACGCAAATGAAATCCTTCCATTTGTCTATGGTCAGTGAGTAATCTGACATGATCATCTCTTGTCTCTTAGCCCAGATTATGTACCTATTAAATCTGTAATATTGCTTGTAAGGGAAGCTGCACTCCCTTATAGCCATTTGTAATATTAGAATAAAAACGTAAACTTTACCCGGAAAACGTGTCAGTTTGATTGGATCAGGGCAAGGTTCATTTCATATCTTTAAGATACAACACTGCAGCGCAATCTAAAAATCCTCAAGATATGCAGTCCCTGATGTGGTGTGGTCTCGGAGACAGGCGTCTGCCTAAACTGCACACAAGAGGCTGTCATGGGAGCAGGACCTGCAGGATGAGATGAGGCAGGAGAGTCCCTCCCGGTTGCAAGTGACCCTGGGGGTGGGGGGTGCCATGTTACCTTCAACGGATCCGGCCCTCAGTCCCTGCATGATGCCCGGACCATCCACCCCTCAAGCCCAGGGAGCGATAGGGCTCCCGGGGGAGTTCTCACCGGAGTTTGTCTTACTTTTGCATAAGTTATTTTGCCTACCAAGTGGCTCCTCAGCCCCGGAACACAGGGCAAAGAGGATGTCAGACGCAAAAGAGCATGAGTTGGGAGCAGTGGCGTCTAAGTGGGCTAGAGGCTTAGAGGAGTGGCAGCAATTGCCATTGTTAGAGGGGCTGGATGGGGAAGACCTTGACACAGAGCTAGATCTTCAGGAGGAGTTGGAAGAAGGAGAGAGCCCAGAACAGGAGGATCAGGCTTGGATTGTTCGGATTTTCCGCCGGGAGGAGCTACCAGCGCTCATCTTTATGCTTATGTTTATGTTTAAGCAATTGCTTGATATACCGCCCAGGCCGAAGGCCATCAGGGTGGTTTAAAATCACTACAAGAGGGTACTCTTACAATTCCTCATCCCCAAAGGGCTCACATTCTATGTGTACCTTGGAGAGGAAGAGGTACTGTAGGAGCCGCTGTTCCTGGCGGTATGGAAATCGCAGAAAGTCTTACCAATACATGAAGTAGTAGGACAGATAATCCAGGATGAGTGGGATCTGCCAGAGGTTGGCCTTAAAGGGTTGCAATCCATGATGCGCCTATACCCGCTGCCGGAGCAAGAACGGGCTCCTTTGATCACCCAAAGTGGGCGCAGTGGTGTTAGCAGCAGTAGAAGAGACCTTGACTTGTCTCCTGCAGCTGAGAGCCGTGGAACTGGTTCCGCTAGACCAGTACGTCTGCGGTCGATGCTTCATGTATTTCGTGGTGCCCAAAAGGAAGGGTTTTTTTGCCCAATTCTCAACTTCAATGGCATGAACTACGGTCTCCAGGTACTGCATTTTCACAGTAATAATGGCGGTAGGAAGCGGAGATTTTGGGCGACTCTTGATCTCGCAGAGATGTATCTGCATGTTCCCATCCAGCCAGAACATCAGCAGTTTCTTCGCTTTGCGGTGCCAAGGGGCCATTTCCAGTTTCGAGCGTTGCCCTTCGGTATGGTGACCACCCCCTGTACCTTCACCAAGGTCATGGTGGTGGTGGCGGCAGCGCTCCACAAGGAAGGGGTTCTCGTCCACCCATACCTAGACGATTGGCTGATCCAAGCGAAGTCCAGGGACGATAGCAAAAAGAGCAAGAGCGCGGGTGGGAGAGTTCCTTCAAAGTCTCGGTTGGGGTCAACCTGGCCTAGAGTCAGTTACAGCCGGTCCAGGAGCTAGAGTATTTGAGAGCGTGCTTTGATACCTGCATGGGCAGGCTTTTCCTGCCAGGCACAGGAGCTATGACAGTGGATACAGCAGGTCCTGAAAATGGCAAGACCATCAGAATGGCATCTGCAGGTTCTGGGGACCGTGGCGACCACTCTCAAGCTAGTTCGATGGGCAAGGGTGCACATGCAACCGCTGCAGAGGGCTCTGCTCAGTCAATGGTCCCATCAGAGTCAACCCCTGTCCCAAGTACTCCCCTGCCCATGGAGTGCGAGGAGAGCCCTCAGTTAATGGCTGCATGTGGAGAGCCTGGAAGGAGCCCCCGGTGTGGGTTCCTCTGATGACCGATGCCAGCCAGTCAGGTTGGAGAGCCCATTGTGAAGGACATTTTGTTCAGGGAAAAGAGTCCGCAGGAGGCCCTGTGGTTGATCAACAGGCTCGAGATGCGAGCAGTGACCTTGGTGCTAGAAAGTTTCAAGCCATGGTTGCAGAGGTAGGTGATCCAAGTTCTCTCAGACAATGTGGATCAATTATCGCTTATGGCATGACTCTTGAAAGGGCGAAGTTGAAGAAGAAAGGATAATCAGGCTCAGGGATAGCGACCTTGCTATAGGCCCAGAGGTGGTCTACGAACCTGGTGTGCATCTGTGTAGGACGCATCTTTGAATCATGGTGCAGAGAGAGGCAGGCACGCCCTTCCACTGCCTGCATCCTGGACATCTTGGTGTTCTTGCAGTCTGGTTTTGATAAGGGTCTAAATGCCAGTTCCTTGAGGGTGCAACTGGCGGTGATTTTCGGTTATCACAGGAAAGTCCACGGGGTGCTGTTGGGTACACACCCAGACATTCTAAGCTTTCTAGGGGCGGTGACCCACCTCTGTCTGCCAAAGAGGGCAGTGGCACCGCCTTGGAATCTCAATCTGGTGCTGATGGTGCTGTCTGAGGAACCCTTTGAGCCATTGAGTCGAGCTTTCCTGAAGGAGTTGACTCTGAAAATGGTATTCCTGATGGCGATTTGCTCGGCACGCAGGATTTCAGAGCTTGGAGCCATTCTTTTCCTTCTCCAAGGAGAAAGTGGTCCTGCACCCGGTACCTTCATTTTTGCCCAAGGTGGTGTGAGCATTTCATGTAAATCAGGCCATTTCCTTACCGGCTCTGGCAAGCGCAGGTGTGGGCAAGAGCGGATATGGGCTCTGCCATTCCACATCTGTGCCACTTGGATGCGAAGGTATGTGAAAAGGGCATTGTCCTTTCGGAGATCGGACCGTCTGTTGGTTCTGTTTGGTGGGTCGCGCAAAAGTGAGGCGGCAGCTAAGCCTCCATTTCCAGATGGATCAGTGAGGCAATCACATCTGCATGCATCTTGAAGGGTAGAGCAGTGCTGGCGGGGTTGCAGACGCATTCCACGAGGGCACAGGCAGCCTCGTGGGCAGAGTATAGTTTAGTTCTCCAGGACCAAGCAGGAAGTCAGTCCTCACATATGGGTGACGTCGGCGCCGATGGAGCCCTCGCGGAGCAATTTCCCCAGCTTTCAAAGAAAGCCTTTGGGAATTGCAGCGCGCATGGTGCCATCTTGCTCAGTCTTCTTTTTTCCACGGAGCCCTACAGATGCTGTTTGTGATCGCCGCAGAAAAAGTTGATTTTATTTACTATTCTTTTCTCAATTCGACGCCGGATCCTTTTCCCGGCGGGCGAGCTATGCCGGTATCGGGTCCGTTCTTTATTTTTCGGTTTTTGTCCTTCGTGACTAGCGTTCGCGCCATTTTTCTTTTTCACTGGCAGCCCTGTCTTTTTCCCCCGATGGCTGCCAGCGGGTTTAAAAAGTGTGATCGGTGTAAGAAACTTATGTCTCTTACCGACACACACGACTGCTGCCTCCGCTGCCTCGGACCCGATCATGACCCGATGATCTGTGGTCCATGTGGCAAGATGTCCTCAAAAGCGTTGAGGAGTCGGCAGCATCAAAGAGAACGAATCTTCTCTGACTCCGCGTCCGGCCGGGCCCGGACCTCGTCAGAGGCTTCGACGTCCCGGGACTCCGGTCCTGAGCATTGTCGGTGTTCCTCTGAGCGGGGGTCTCCTGCCCGGGAACATCATAGGAAGAAGAAACCCGCGAGGGCGGCGTCGGTGGACGCTCCTGGTTCCTCGAGGGCCAGGTCGCATAGCCCCGATAGCCGTCCCGGGTCTTCGGAGTCGGAGAGGCCTTCGAAACATCCTCGTCTCGAGATGGAGTCTCCTGGACACGTGAGTACTGTAGTCCTCGTGGACTCGCCTCCGAAGGAGCCGAGTCGGGGGCTGCTGGGTCTCCTGAGCTCGGACTCAGGTTGACGGCCTTGGAGAGCAGTTTCGCTGCCTTCATGGACCAGCAGCGGGCATTGATCGCTGGCCTCGCCGGTGCATCTGCCCCGACCACCGGGATGTCGACGTCCAAGTCGACCCCGGAGACCGAGCCGATCCTCGAGTCCATGCGAGCTCGAGTCGATCCTCGGTCACGGTCTCCCTCGGCCTCCCGTTCGGGACTGAGGTTGTCGACGCCGACACCCTCGGCGTCGGGGCGGAGGGCATCGGTGCCCGCCCGACCGGAGCCGCTCGATTCCTCCTCCGAGGAATCAGCCTGGGAGACGGAGGACGAAGAGTCACCCGGTACTTTTCGGACTCGGTGCGTCCCATCGGACTCGCCCGAGTCCGAGCCTCGGAGACGGTCCCCCCCGGAGGACACCCGGTTCTCGGACTTCGTGCGGGATATAGCCAAGGCCTTGGCATTCCCCACGGATCCCGAGGAGGAGCCTCGAGCCGAAGAGCTTGATGCCCTCCAGTATGACTCTCCCCCGAAGGAGGCCTTTACTGTACTGGTTCCTCCGATGCTGGAGCGACTTCTCTTCCGCATGTGGGAGAGCCCGGCGTCGGCGCCGGTGTTAAGCAAGCGGGTCGATTCCATTTATCGAGTCCGCAAGAGCCCCGGGTTCCAAAA
This sequence comes from Ichthyophis bannanicus, assembly GCA_033557465.1. Classification (NCBI taxonomy): domain Eukaryota; kingdom Metazoa; phylum Chordata; class Amphibia; order Gymnophiona; family Ichthyophiidae; genus Ichthyophis; species Ichthyophis bannanicus. The sequence continues at coordinate 1,902,097,685 of CM066031.1, forward strand.
GGCACAACTACCGCACTATTCCATGGTAGTGGAATCGGCCATGCATCGACTCAAGAGTCAGAAGATGCACTCCTTTGTGCCTCCCGGCCGGGAGGCCCAGAACCTGGATGCCCTCGGTAGGAAGTGCTTCCAGGGCTCTATGCTTGCTTGTCGAGTCCAGACCTACCAGCTCTATAAGGGCATGTATCTCCGAGACCTGGCAAAAGAAATTGCCGGGTTCTCTGCTGGTCTCTCCGAGGAACCTTTGCAGAGGTTCCAGGCCTTGTCCACTGGTATTCGAGAGTGCTCGAAGTTTATCTCTCGAGCAGCCTACGATGGCTTCGAAGCATCAGCTCGAGTAGCCGGAGCCGGCATCGGTGCCCGCCGACAGGCTTGGCTTCAGTCATCCAACCTCGAGCCATGGGTACAGGACAAGTTGGTCGATGTCCCCTGCAGAGGTGAAAACCTCTTTGGCAAGCCCATGGCTGAAAAGGCTGCACAACTCGAGACCGAGACTCTGACCAGGACTCGGCTGTCCAGAAAAACCTCTGCCCCTTCTCAGAAGAAGAAGGGCTCGGGGAAAAAGCCCTTTTACCCGAGGAAGGCGGCTGCCTATAAACACTACCCTCATTATCAGACTTCAGCAGCTACCCAACAGGGTCAGCAGGCCAAGGGACGGGGTAATGGGTCCCGTAGGCAGCAGGCCCCCAAGCCCACAACACCGGCCCCTGCTCAGCAGGGTGGGGGTTTTTGACCGTCAGCATAGCCTCTTCCCCTCCGCTGGTTTCTCTCAGCACAGGAGGCCGGCTGGTCCACTTTGCCCACAGGTGGTCAGCCATCACATCAGATACCTGGGTGCTTCATATAGTTCAGAAAGGCTATCTTCTACACTTTCACCAGGTACCTCCCTCCTACTTTCCAGGGGAGCCTCCAAGACTCCCCCTGCACAGCGACTTACTCCTTCAGGAGTTAGCAAGTCTTCTTCAGGAACAGGCTGTGGAACCGGTGCCCCACCACCTGAGAGGTCACGGCTTTTATTCCAGGTACTTTCTGATACCAAAAAGAACAGGAGGCCTCAGACCCATCCTAGACTTGCGAAACCTCAACAAGTTCCTAGCAAGGGAAAAGTTCAAGATGCTTACCCTTGGAATCCTGCTGCCCTACCTCCAGCAGGGAGACTGGCTATGCTCCTTAGATCTAAAGGATGCCTATACTCACATCCTTATTCATCCAGACCACAGACAATATCTCAGGTTTGTTGTGGAAGGAAATCATTACCAGTACAGAGTACTGCCCTTTGGCCTATCCTCCGCCCCCAGGGTGTTCACCAAATGCCTAGCAGTGGTGGCAGCCTATCTAAGACTTCAAGGCCTTTTTGTATTTCCATACCTGGACGACTGGCTCATCAGAGCCCAGTCTTCCCAAGAGGCCACTCAGGCCACTCATCGCACTGTGACTCTACTCCAGCACTTGGGATTTGTCATAAATCTCGAATTCATAGGCGCACGGTTGAACACACTTCAGGCGCGGGCCTTCCTGCCTCTAGACAGGGCACACAGGCTCATGGATCTCGCCAGCCACTTTCACAGCAATTCCCTGGTCTCGGCCAGGCAATTTCTGAGACTGCTTGGCCATATGGCTTCCACGGTCCATGTGACCCCCAATGCCTGCCTGAACATGCGACCTGCTCAGTGGTGCCTTCGAACTCAATGGCATCAGGCCACGGGGAGCCTGGCGGACTCAGTACAGGTATCTGACCTGCTGGTCTCTTCTCTGCGGTGATGGCTTCATCTGCCAAACCTGGTGCTGGGAGTGGATTTTCAATCTCCAATGCTTCTCTCCTGGGTTGGGGAGCACATTGCCAAGGGACATGTACTCAAGGCCTCTGGACTCCTTGGGAGTCTGCTCAGCAGATAAACTTCCTGGAGCTCAGAGCCATCCGCCTAGCTCTGAGAGCCTTCTCCCACCTCACTTCTCACCAGTCTTTGCTGGTCCAGACGGACAATCAAGTTGCAATGTTCTACGTGAACAAACAAGGAGGCACAGGCTCCTTCCTTCTCTGTCAGGAGGCACAAAAACTGTGCTCTTGGGCCGTCCTTCACGGCATCCTCCTCAAAGCTGTCTATCTCCCAGTTCAAGAAAATTACGTGGCAGACAAGCTGAGCAGGATCCTCCAACCTCACGAGTGGAGATTGGATCCGTTGGTGGTTCGGCAGATCTTTCTCAAGTGGGGCCTCCCCACCATGGATCTGTTTGCCAGTCCCCTGAACCGGCAGCTTCCCAGATTCTGCTCTCGACAACCGCATCCTCTCAGAGTAGCGGCGGATGCTTTTCTGATTCCATGGTCCACAGGCCTCTTGTATGCCTTTCCTCCCATGCCACTGGTGTCTCGGACGCTCTTCAAAGTTCTCAGAGACAAATCCTCGATGATCCTAGTGGCTCCCCGGTGGCCGAGACAACCCTGGTTCCCGCTTCTAATGCAGCTGGCGGTGGACAGTCCTCTTCCTCTGTGGTTTCAACCCGATCTCCTGTCACAGGATCAGGGGACTCTCCTACACCCCAACCTTCATCTGATGGCCTGGCTGCTGAAAGGGTAGTCCTTTCTCCCCTCCTGCTGCCTCTGGAGGTGGAAGAGGTCGTCTTGGCCTCCAGGCGGCCCTCCACCCGGAGGTCCTACGCTCTTAGGTGGCGTCGGTTCTCCGTGTGGCGTGCTCAGCAGTCTGAGAATTCCTTCTCCTGCTTGGTGGCAGTTGTTTTGCAATATTTGCTTTACCTCTCTAATCTGGGCCTTAAGTCCAACTCTGTCAGTGTCCACCTTAGTGCTCTCTCTGCGCATCACGCACCGGTGGATGGCAGGACTCTTTCCAACCACCCTTTGGTGGCTCGTTTTCTCCGAGGCCTCCTTTGCGCCCACCAGCCCCTGAATGGGATCTGAATGTGGTCTTGCAGCGGATTACCTGTCCGCCCTTTGAACCTATGGCTACCTGCCCTCTTCGTTTTCTTTCCTGGAAAACCTTGTTCTTGGTGGCCCTTACCTCTGCTAGGCGCGTTAGTGAACTGCAGGCCCTAGTGTCTGATCCTCCTTACACTAGGTTCTACAGGAATAGGGTAGTCTTACAGACTCACCCTACGTTTCTTCCAAAAGTGGTTTCTCCTTTTCATCTCAACCAGGAGGTGGTTCTTCCGACCTTCTTTCCCAGGCCGCACACCAGCCGGGCTGAAATGGTCCTGCATACCCTGGACTGTAGGAGGGCCTTGTCCTTCTACCTTGACCGTACGCGGGAGCATAGGAGTGCTGTTCAGCTCTTCGTTTCTTTTGACCCCTATAAGTTGGGGCTACCTGTCTCCAAGCGTACTTTGTCCATCTGGGTCGCTGACTGTATCGCCTGGGCTTATGGGGCAGCCGGCCTCTCATTGGAGGGTCGAGTCACGGCTCATCATGTCAGGGCGAAGGCTGCGTCAGTGGCTCATCTCCGCTCTGTTCCTTTGGCAGACATTTGCCGGGCCGCTACTTGGTTTACAAGCCAGACTTTTGCGGCCCATTACTGCCTGGAGAGGGAGTCCCGCAGGGACAGTGCTTTCGGTCAGGCAGTCCTCCATAATCTCTTTGAGGTTTAGGCAACTCCTACCCTCCGGCCCTGGTGTTGGGCTACCGGTCGGGGGCGTTTTCAGAGAAGAGTCCTTCCTTCTGTGCTACTGAGCTAGAGGGAGCTCATTTTTCCGCTTGAGGTCTCCGGTAGCCTTAAGCTAGGGAGTCCCATATGTGAGGACTGACTTCCTGCTTGGTCCTGGAGAAAGAGTAGTTACTCACCTGTAACAGGTGTTCTCCAGGAGCAGCAGGAATCAGTCCTCACAACCCTCCCTCCTCCCCTTGGAGTTGCAGTCCTATCATTTCATTTTTGCTAATTTTTTTGCTGTCTTTTAGTTATGTCATCAGACTGAGCAAGATGGCACCCTTGGGCGGGAAGGGGACCGCGCATGCGCGCTGCAATTCCCAAAGGCTTTCTTTGAAAGCTGGGGAAATTGCTCCGCGAGGGCTCCGTCGGCACCGACGTCACCCATATGTGAGGACTGATTCCTGCTGCTCCTGGAGAACACCTGTTACAGGTGAGTAACTACTCTTTCCGCCGGCGGAGATCTGTAAGGTGGCATACTTTATCTGAACATTTTTGCCTGGATGTCCAGGCGGCGGGGGATGCTCGTTTTGGATCGGTAGTGCTTCAGGCTGGTTGTATGGGTCCCTCCTGTTAGTTTAACTGCTCTGATACATCCCAGAGGTGCGGGACTGGACTGGAGGGACGATAGGGAAAGAGAAATTAGACTTACCTGCTAATTGTTGTTCTTTGAGGAACTCCAGTCTAGTCCCGGAACCCTCCCTGAGTGCTTTCTGTGATAATCTATGCACACCCGTCCTGAAGCTGGTTCCCTTGGTGGAGAAAGTGGCCAGGGGGAGCCGGGGAGGGGTGTGTAATCCGTGATTGGGGGAGGGGCGGACCAGAAGAGCTGCCGGTTGCTCGCTTCCCGCTTGTTGGAGTTGCTCAGGCGCTCAACAGATAGGCCTCCGCATCCTGGAGGGGGGACGGGGTATCCTTTCCAGGGGATGGATGGGGTACTAGTTTATTTAGACGTAGAAGTGTTTGCATGTGTAACTACTTATTTGTTGCTCCTCTGAGTCTGCTTTGTCAATAGGTACTGGGTCTGGTGGGCGGTGCCAGCTGCATATGTACCCTAGGGTCATCAAAAAGATGACATGCTCAGTCTCCAGGCTGCTGGAAGAGATACACAACCCAGAGGTGCAGGACTGCACTGGAGTTCCTCAAGGAACAACAATTAGCAGGTAAGTTTAATTTCTCTTTTTCATGCATTAACCTAGGTGACCTTTATAAAATTACCCTCTAAATGATAAGGTGGGCCAAAAATCCCAATTGTCATTTGGTTTCCAATTTCAAAAGAACCCATGAATAACTGACTCTCATTCTCAATAACATTTCTCAGTGTGTCCTTGGCTATTACAGTTAGAATTCCTGTTAAGTGCTTTGACACAGAAATAACTGTGGTTTTCCACCTTAGATTATTTCCTCTTCTGTGAGATCCTATTGCAAAGGCCTATCAGGATGGGGACCCTCCAGCTTTCTAACATCTTGACGCAGGAAGAGACTACATACATGCAGGACATGGCCAAGGACCACTTCAATCGGATCATGCAGGTTCTGAAGGACCTGCCACGGTCTATGCTGCTTGTCTTCCGTAACATCAACACTGTAAGAAATATCAACATTGTGCTTGGGGCTCCCGTGGACAGATACTTCCTCATGGCTAAAAGGTGAGCTCATGGGTTACCACTGTGTATGGGATGGGGTGATGAGTCTATCTATGATCAATTGCTGGGCATTTTTATATGATACATTACTCTGTAGTTTGGTGAACCCTCTGATGGATCATCAGCTCTTGATAGAATGCTAAATCATTTGATGCTTGGGTTAAGTGCCAGTAACAGTTTCAGCAGTTGTGTGCTGGATGATGGTGAGATGATAAATTCTCTTTTGCTAGGGTGCTTTGGTGTTGGAAAAGTTTTGGATCCCCCTGGCCATTAAGTGTGAATATCATAGTAATATAGTAATTAGCTGTAAAACTTTTGAATATTAACAGACGTGAGTTAACCATGATTTCTCCATGGACAAGCAGGAATATATTGTCACATATGGGTGAAGTCACTGAAGGAGCCCCACATGGGAGGTTTCCCAGCGCCTCCAAGAAGCTTTTGGATAGCTTCACTATGCGTGTATGTGTCTTGCCGCCTGGTGCTGTGACGCCATCTTTCCTTCAGTCCAATTTTTACCACGGAGCCTCATGGATGCATATCCAACTTGTTCCATTGAGGTGTGAATTAATCGCTGTTTTCTTCACTTCCAATGTGTGTCATGCTGTCTTCTTTCCTGTCTGCTGTTGTGCTTCATGCTTTCGCCTTGGTTAGTATTTTTCTTGTCATTTTAAAGTTTCCTTTAATTTTCCATGCACTACAGCCCCTTAAACTCTTGGCAGTCCAGCTGAATATAATATTTTTCAAAATTGAGCTGTTTAATTTTGCTGTGGCTGGTTTTCTGGACAAGATGTCACAAACTCGCCAACCGGTTTAAAAAATGTTCCAGGTGCTCTAGGACCATATTCATTATGGAAACTCATAGCTGGAGATATAAAAGAAGGAGAAGGGAAATCACTATATTGGACCAGTCCAAATAAAAACAAACAGAGAATGGAGAAGGACCACAGCTGTAAAACAAAAATATCCTTAAAAGACAATTTTATTAGAGGAGCCTGAATTGGCTGAGTTTCGGCAAACATGCCTACATCAGGGGTATACAAAAAACATCATAAGAGAAAGAAAATATAAATATTGTTAAACATAGAAACATGAATTGGTAAACATACACAAATCAAAACTGAACAAAATCCACCATCGCTTCCACAAAGAATCAAACAGCCCAGGAACAAATGAATCACAGTGGGCTCAGTAGGTTGCGACCTGTAACACAGACACATCCTCTACATCAAGAGATATCTTTGCATAATGCCTTCTCTTCCTTGGATAATGAGGGTGCCAAATTCCTGGAAACTGCAGTGCCCTTACATGAGAGAGTCAATGCCCAGCCTACTGATAATGCACCAAATATGAAGAAAAAAAATCACAAAACAGGAAACTACTATTACTTGGAGATTCCGTCATCAGAGGCACCAACTTGAGAACACAGTTCAAAGGAGAGAAGATGGTCAAATGCCTCCCAGGCTCTTCAGCCAGCAGGAATATGAACCATATTGTTGGTATAGTTAGTGCAGAAAGTGAGTACTCCAAAATTGACGTTGTTATCCACTTGGGTACAAATGACCTGGCTAGAAACAGTGCCTCAGCAGTTCAAAGGGACTTCCAGACTCTTGGAGAGAATCTCAAGCCTGTTATTAACACTGTAGCATTCTCTAAAGTTGTATCTGTACTTGGTAAGGGGGCAGAAAGGCTACATCGCATAAGCAACTTTAATACATGGCTACAAACCTGGTGCAAACAAGAAGGATTTGGATATATAGACGACTGTGGAAACAGATGGACCAACAAGTGACTATTCTGTGCTGATGGACTACATCTCTCTGTGACAGGGAAAAGGATCCTAAGTGAAAAATTCAATCAGTATGTGGTCAGGCATTTAAACTATGGAAAGGGGGTGATGGATGGAGAACAATAAGTTTGGGACGTCACTCCCAGCAAAAACATAACATTGGAAACAGCCAAACTTTTAAACCACACATCAATGGGAAGTGGGAAGAGGTGTGTAGAATGAAATCCATGCAAAATACAGACAAGCCAGTCAACAAATGCTGGAAAGCAATGAGCACAAATGCTCTAAGCCTAGCCAACAAAGTTCCTGACCTGGAAGCCCTAATGTTGGACATGGACTTGAACATTGTGGCCATTACAGAAACATGGTTTAACGAGTCACATGAATGGGATATAGCCAAAGCTGGTTATAATCTATTTATTTATTTATTTGGATTTATATACTGCACTATTTTAATTCATTGCTGTTTACAGTAAACAACTTAATACATTGAACATGTTTACATTGAATAAGTAACAATTAACAGAGATTACAATTAGAGTGGAACAACAGTATAATTCGTAACAGTAAGAACATGGTTTTCGTGACTACCAAAGACATTAACTATTTACAGTCATCAAGGGGCGAATGGATACTGAGTTAGAAGGGGGCGAGGTAGTAGTCTGCACTCGAAGAAGCATGGAAGGGTGGGCTATGTGACGTGGTCAAAGTAAAGCTGGAAATATATGTTTTAGTTGCTTTTCTAAAGGCGGAGAGGTCAGTGATAAGATGAATTGGAGCAGGGAGGGAGTTACAGAGTAGAGGGGCAAATAAAGTGAAGGCTCTATATTTAACATATTGGGAGGTTTTGCTGGCCTGAGAGGGAATGACAAGGGTATTTGCCATGTTCGTTCTCCTGCTTCTGCTGTCAGGTGTCCAATGTACGAGGTCTTCTAAGGCGGCAGCAGAAAGCTGGTGGAGGGTTTTGAATGCGATAAGGAGGGCTTTGAACTTAAGGCGACCGGCTATAGGAAGCCAATGAAGCTGCATTAGTAGAGGTGTCACATGCTCATATTTGGAGACACTGTAGATGGTCCGTGTAGCCGTATTCATGGCCATTTGTAATGGGTGGAGTGTGTGGGCAGGAAGACCGTGTAGAATGATGTTAGCATAGTTGAAGTGAGGCATAATGAGAGCTTGGAAAACAGATCAGAAGTCCGTAGGTTCAAGTAGTGGTCAAAGCTGATGGAGGGAGCGGATTTTGAGATAAACAGCTTTGGTGATGTTGTTTATGTGTGATTCCATATTGAGGTGTTGGTCCAGTGTAATGCCTAGGTAACGGACCTCGTGTTTAGTTTTCAATTCGTCATCCTTAACTTGTATTGTAGCTGGTGGTATGAAGGTTGAATCCTTTGAAATCAATAATACTTCAGTCTTTTTGCAGTTCACCTTGAGGTTATGTGAGTTTAACCAGTCTAACTGCATTGAAGCAAGCCGTGATTTTCGTATAATTAGGGCTGCCTGTAGAGAATGGAGCGTAGAGTAGCACATCGTCAGCATAGATGTGTAGAGTATGCTAAAGGCTTGGATGATTGTGCAGATTGGTTGGATATATACATTGAAGAATAAAGCAGATAAGGAGGAGCCCTGTGGTACTCCTTGGGTTTGCTAGTACTTTGATGATGATTGTGTACCTAAGCAGACTTGTTATTGACGGTTTGTTAGATAGGAGCAATACCACTCAAGTGCTAGGTTCTTGATGCCTCTGAGCTGTAGTTGGTCAAGTAGGAGGTTGTGACAGACTGTGTCGAAAGCTGAAGCGATATCTAGGAAGATCAAAATGAAGCCTTGTTTTTTGTTGGTGCCTTTAACCAGGTTATCCATAAGTGATGTAAGCAGGGTTTCAATGCCATGTTGCTGGCGGAATCCATGTTATTGTTGATCCAATGGAAAATAGGCATCAATGTGGTCTTGGATCTGCTGTTAGACTGTCTTCTCCAATATCTTAGCCAAGAAGAGGATACTAGCTATGGGCCGGTAGGAATTTGGGTCTTGAGGGTCCAATTTCTGATTTTTTAGGAGGGGTCTGATGATGGCGGTCTTTATTGGTGATGGAACCAGGCCTTGGGAGGAGAGGTGAGCTATTTTTGATATATGAGGACTTAGCTCGGGACATGCTGATTTGATCCAACGGGAGGGGCATGGATCAGAAGGTGATGTGGTTGAGTTGAGTCCTATTTAGAAGAGATAGAGAGGGTAGAAAAGGAGGAGTAGCAGCCCTATATGTCAAAAGCAATATTAAAGCTGCTGAAATGCAGGGGACGTGGGGAAAAGAAGAAGCGCTGTGGATTGTGTTAGAAAGAGGAGATGGCACTGTCATCCATACTGGTGTAGACTACAGGCCTCTAACTCAAACCAAAGAAATGGATAGCGAATTGATTATAGCCATGAAAGGGGAAGTGATCATATTGGGCGACTTTAAGTTACCCGATATGGACTGGAGGATTCCTTCTGCAAATTTGGAAAGTAGCAAAAAAAATTGTTGATGGCTTCCAAGATGCATTACTTAGACAAATAGTGATGGAACCGACCAAAAGCTGGAAGAATAAATCTTAACTGCCAAGCATTAGACCAATGTGAAGAAATGCAGTGTCATGCAGCTGGGAAGCAGAAATCCAAGGGAATTGTATGTGATAGGGGGCGAGAGGTTGGTGTGCCCGGACTAGGAGAAGGACCTCGGAGTGATTGTTTCTGTGGATCTCAAGGTGGCAAAACAGTGTGACAAGGCGGTGGCAAAAACAAGAAGGATGCTGGGTTGCATACAGAGAGGAATTACCAGCAGACAGGAAGAGGTACTAATGCCACTGTTCAAGTCGCTGGTGAGGCCTCACTTAGAATATTGTGTTCAGTTTTGGAGACCATATCTCACAAAGGATATAAAAAGGCTGGAAGCAGTTCAGAGGAAGGCGACCAAAATGATTTGGAGCCTGCTTCAGAAGTCTTATGAGAAGAGACATGAAGACCTAAATATGTACGTTCTGGAGGAGAGGAGGGACAGTGGAGATATGATTCAGACCTTTAAATACTTAGAGTATTAATGGACAACAAACCTCTTCCAAAGACGGGGAAGCTGTAAAACTAGAGGGCATAACATAAAGCTGCAAGGGGGTAAAATGAAAGGCAATGTCAGGAAATACTTCTTCACTGAAAGAGTGGTGGATGCTAGGAATGCCCTCCCGATGGAAGTGGTGGGGGCAGATATAGTGACAGAATTCAAAATGGCATGGGAAAGACACAGTGGATCCCTTTATAGCAACAGGATAAAATCAAATTAAACATAACTATCTCTTATATCTCAACAAATAGAGGTGACCTACATGGAGCGGTGAGTACACCCCTAAACATAGGCATGGGGAAGGGTGACCGGAACAGAGCGACAGGTGCACCTACTCTTGCTGCCTTGCTGGGCAGACTAGATGGACCATACTGGGCTTTATCTGCCATCATATATTATGTTACTATAAAAGCAAAAATACAAACCCAAAGAGCGCAAAAGAACCCACAATAGAACTACATAGATATTGAATAATGTTGAAAATAATGCAGAGCCTTGTGGTACATTGTACACTAAGGAGTAGCATTGTGACTGGGAACCGTGAAAACAAACCTGCTGTTCAGGCCATAAGATAAGAAGAGAGCCAAGACAATACCACACTGCCCACACCAAGATCAATCTTGAAACCATATTGCCAGGGATCCAATACCCGCAAGCACTCAACAAAGTCTTTCAAATCACTTCAGACATATTGCTCAATCAACTTGGCTAGAAAGGGGAGCGAAGAAATCGGTCTGTAATTACTCACATCAGCTAAACTTCCCTTCAAATCATTCACAACAGGAACAATGATTGCCTTTTGAAAGCCCAAATGTCATTAACTGAAGTACATAAGAAAGGCACTATATAATCTTTGAGAGATTGTTTCACACCTACACAGAAGGAATCCAACGGACAAAACGTAGGACACAAAGACATAAACAAACATGACAAATCATCCTTCATAACAAGGTCAAAGGTTTCCTTTATCAAAGTACTATAGGCAGAATCATTATAGAAACTGCAGAAAGAATCTGCTGTGCTAATTTTGCCACATTAACATTAAATATTGTGCCAAACCATCCTCTTCGATCTCATCAGTAAAAAATGAATTATCATTCCTCTGGAGCAAATATTGTACAGTCAAAAACAAAGTCGCATGATGGACCACGGAAAGTCTCAATTTCAAATTATAATATGAGGTGTGATTAAAAAATATTGAGACTTGTATAATAAAACAAGTATAACATTGACTGTTATTGCACTCAGTTCTCCTTCAAAGTAGTCCCCTTCCAATAAAACAGATTTTCTCCCATGTTCCTGCCATTGCTAGAAACAATCTTGAAATGCCTATTTTATTATGCTGTGAAGCTGCTGGGTTGAAATTTGCTTAATTGTCTCCAAGTCGTTGAATCTACTTCCTTTCAGTAGTAATTTCAGTCTTAGAAACAAGAAAAAGTCACAGGGTGCAAGGTCAGGTGAGAGCATGGAGACTGACAGACTTGTTCGATTTGGTGTTTGGCCAAGAAGTGCTAGACAAGATGTGATGTGTGAGCTGGGGCATTATCATGATGAAGCAACCTTTCATCATTCCTGTGCAACTCTGGCCTCTTATGACGAACTACATCTCTCAAACAAGTCAGAGCTTGTAGTACTCTTTATTGATGGTTCAGCCTTTTGAAGCATACTCACGATGAATAATACCTTGATAATCAAAGAAAACTGTGAGCATGACCTTGACATTGCTCCTCACCTGACAGGCTTTCTTGGGTCTGGGAGGGTTTGTAGTTTTCCATTATGAGGATTGAACCTTAGTTTCGGTGTCATAACCATAAACCCATGATTCATCACCAGTAATAATCTTTTTGATGAAATCTGAGTCATTTTCAATGCATTCCAACTCCTCCCTTATTCCCCCATTTTATTGCATTGGTTATTTCCTCCTCTTTTTGAATCTTTGCTTTCCTGACTACTTTGCTAGCTTTACGTTTTTCCAAATATAGATGCCTGTCTTCCTCTCTCTGTGATGTTTTGTATTTCATGAAGGCCCCCTTCTTTTTCTTCACCTTTTCAACTACTTCTTTCGAAAACTATAGCGGTTTCCTTTTACCATTATTTACCATTTTAACAAAAAGATTGGTTGCCCTTAAAATATCCCCTTTCAATTTTGCCCACTGTTTTTCTACATCCCCCAGCTGTTCCTATCTTGCTAAAAATGACCTGAGGTTTTGGCCCATCTTAGCAAAGTTAGTTTTTCTAAAGTCTAAGACCCTCGCTTTTGAATGGATTTTAACAGCCCCAGTCCTGATATTGAACCACACCATCTGGTTTTCACTGGATGCAAAATGATCTCCCACTATAACATCAGAAACACTTTAACCATTGGTAAGCACCAAATCCAGCATGGCCCCTTCACGTGTGGGTTCTGTTACCAGCTGCCTAAATAGTCCCCCCTGTAGAAAATTCAGGATCTCCTTACTCCTAGATGATACTGCAGCAGGAATGTGCCACTCAACATCTGGCATATTGAAATCCCCTATCGGTAGCACTTCCCCTTTCCTGGCAATGGGGCTCTTCCGAAGGGATGGGCTTCACCTTAACCAGGATGGAACTAGGCTGCTGGTATTAACCTTTAAAAATGAGATAGAGCAGCTTTTCAACTAGATAATAGGGGAAAGCCAACAGTCACCCAAGAGCGCATGGTTCAGAACAATGTATCCTTGAAGGATAATACCAAAAAAATGAAGTTAGGGCACATCAGCAGAGAGGTTCCAATAAAGACAAAGTTAGCCCAAATGCCCTTGAGTACAGAGCAGACAGAGCTTAAAGATTCTAAATTACCCCTGCCTACCGATAACCAGATTAATATGAATAAAATACAGTCTCTAAAATGCTTATATGCAAATGCTAGAAGTCTAAAAAATAAGATGGGAGAGTTAGAATATATAGCACTGAATGAGAAGTTAGATATGATTGGTATCTCAGAGACATGGTGGAAGGAGGACAATCAATGGGACTCTGTGATACCTGGGTACAAACTATATCGTAATGATAGAGCTGATCAAATTGGTGGAGGGGTTGCGCTCTATGTTAGAGAGGGCATTGAGTCACAAAGGATTCAAGTTTTGCAGGAAACAACATTCGCTATAGAATCTCTATGGATTGAAATTCTATGTAAAAAGGGGAAGGCAATGGCAGTGGGGTTGTACTATCGCCCGCCTGGCTAGAATGAACAAATGGATGATGAAATGCTCAAAGAAATCAGGGAAGCTAACAGAAGTTACAGAACAGTAATAATAATGGGTGATTTCAATTACCCCAGTATTGACTGGGTCAGTGTCACGGCAGAACATGCTAGAGAGAGAAAGTTTCTAGATGAAATAAATGACTGCTTCTTGGAGCAGCTGGTTCATGAACCGACCAGAGGGGAAGCCATTTTGGACTTAGTCCTTAGTGGAACACCAGATCTGGTGCAAGAGATAAGGGTGTTGGGGCCACTTGGCAAAAGTGATCATAGCATGATCGCGTTTTATTTAATTAATGGAGGAGGGGTGGTAAAGAAATTCACAGTTACTACCTTTTAACTTTTGTCACAAGCACAACGCCAAAACCACTAGTCTTCTAGTTGCTGAGGGCGTGGTGGTTGAGAACCTTCTTCTATCAGCTGTAACATTTATGCTTTAAGTAGAAGGATTGTAGTCGTGTTAAACCAAGGGTAAGACTTATGACAGAAAAAGAATTTATTTTGAACACAATAGAACAGATCAGGTTCCTGGTACCATTTACAGAATTTTAAATTATAGGATTTTTGCTTAAGGTTCAACAAGTTGGTGGCAAAACAAACAGAACTCAATATTGGCTTTTAAAGTCCTCTTCACTGCTGAAGCTAGCCTTTTCACATATAACCAGATGCCACTTTTCTTATTGTCCTTTGTCAATCAGAGTAATAGAAAAACAAACTTTACTTCTTCTATGGCAAAATTATCTTCACTCAGCCATAATTCTCTCTAGGCTGCACTTCCAGGTGAAGAACCAAACTTAGGTTATGAAATAAGCATTCACAGTGTCCTCAAGACTCTTATAGCAGGCTTTTCTTATAAACAGGAGCAAAGCACACACTCTTATAGTAGGCTTTTTCATATAAGACAGGAGCAAAGCCCAAAAACTTCTAGCAACTAATTAACTCTTTCTCCGTTGTAGAGTTTCAACACAGCTGACACAGAAGCATGAATCACAGCCTTACTTCATTAGCTTATGCTGCGGTAAATTCCTCCTTTCAAAACACACAGGAATTTAAGAAAGTTAAATAAATAAATAAATACATTTACTTTCTCACTACTTAGCTCTGAGGATACTTCAGCAAGAGGAACAGTTCTTTTCAGGCTGGCCTTTCTTCTGACACTTTAAGTCTAGAGCTTGGCATAAAGAACAATCCATCAACATATCTTCTTCTGCCCCTAGCTCTGACCCTTCTTCTCCCAATTGCATAGGTTCTGACTCACCCACTTGATTGGAGTGCCCTGCTGACAACCTCTCTGGTGGCCTGAAAGCTTTTCTCCTTCCTGGCTCCCACCTTTGTTGCAAACGTGATTCAGGGAAATCACCTCTCTCAGCAATGGGTAGCTCAGCCTGTCTCCAGAAGTTAGCACCTGCTCTGGCTTCTCCAGCATTCCATCATCCTTGCTGCTCTGAAGTCTGTCCTCTGCTGCTTCCTCTGCTCCTTCTGCAATCACTCCTCTTCCAGTTGCGGTTTGCAGTGGAGAGTTCCTGGCTCCCTCGGCCTGGCGGAAGCATACCTCCACATCCCAATCCGTGAGGATCAGCAGTGCTTCCTATGTTTCGCGGTGTTCGGACACCACTTTCAGTTCCACGCACTGCTATTTGGCCTGGCAGTGGCACCCCGCACCTTCTCAAAGGTCATGGTGGTGGTTGCAGCAGCCTTGTGGAATCCGCATTCACCCTTACCTGGACGATTGGCTCATCAGGGCAAAGTAGCGCGCCAAAGTCCTCGATGCCATCTCAAGAGTAGTAGCATTCCTCCAGCACCTTGGCTGGGTAGCATTCATGCCAAGAGCTGTCTGTGCCCCTCCCAGCCCCAGGAATTCCTGGGAGCCCGCTTCAACACACATCTGGGTCGGGTCTTCCTTACGACAGACTGATCTCAGAAGTTCACCGTGATACTTCAGGCTCTTCCTCCTTCATTTTCAGCCCCACGTCTGGGACTATCTTCAGGTCTTGGGGGCGATGATGGCCACAATCAAGGTGGTTCCTTGGACTCAAGCCCATATGAGGCCTCTCCAATGCTCACTTCTGTCCCACTGGTCTCCGGGTCTCAGGAGTACAGCATTTTGCCTCCACTTTCCACTTTGGCCTCCACTTTCCAAGTCTGTTCACACCAGCCTGCGCTGGTGGCTCTGCCTGGACCACTTTGTTGTGAAGCGTTCCCCTGGAGGCTCCACGTTGGATGCTTGTCACGATGGATGCCAGTCTTTTGGGCTGGGGAGCACATTGTCTAGACCAGACGGTCCAGGGTTCGTGGGATGCTCAGAAATCCCAGTGGATGATCAACCGTCTCGAAGCTTGAGCAGTCCATCTGGCGCTTCAGGCCTTCCTCCCTCTCCTCCACCAACGTCCTCTGTGACAATGCAACTACAGTGGCATACCTCAATCTGTAGGGTGACACCAAGGCTCTTTCTTCCGAGGCAATGGAAGGTAAAATAACTTGCCAAAGGCCACAGGAGTGCCAGTGGAAATCAACCCTGGTCTCTTGGTCACCAGGCCACTGTTCTAACTCCTTGATTGTGTAAATCCTAAAAAAACCTCTGGAACACATTAAGAAGCATGGGTATACCCAGTGCTTTTTTTGGATTAAAAACAATGGTGTCAGAACTCAGATACTCAGCCAACTTTAGGGGGTGAGTGAATGTCCATGGCTCCATCCCTATATAGCCATGCCCTCAGCAGCCACACCCCTTGTAACCAGCCAATAATCCCCCTCCCCTTCGTATCCATCTTCTCTTGTCTAGTCATTAACCCTGTCCCCTTGCAGCCAGCATCTCCCTTCCAGCCATTAGCCATCTCCCCCAGCCAGCATCTCCCTTCCAGCCATCAACTCCTTGACTCCTTGGGCATAGCCTCCCTCTCCCAGGATGTAATGGGCCCAAGGTTCATGGGAGGATGGCTGGTCCACTTTGCGAACCTCTGGCTGGACATCAACACAGCCGCTTGGGTGCTACAGGTAGTCTGAGAGGAGTACCTCCTTCACTTTCTCCAGCTACCTCCTCCCTTCTTCCCAGGGAGCTCTCGCAGAAGGAACTTGAATTCCTACTCCAGGATTACGCGGTAGAGTCAGCTCCCCAGCCTCAGCAGGGCCAAGGGTTCTAATCCCACTACTTCCTTGTGCCCGAGAAGACATGGGGCTTCTGGCCCATCCTGGATCTGTGGGACCTCAACCGCTTCGTGGTCAAGGAAAAGTTCAAAATGGTATCCTTTGTAACCTTGTTGCCTTACCTCCTGCAGGGAGATCTTCTATTTTCCTTGGATCTCAAAGATGTCTACACCCACATCCTGATCCATCCAAGGTACTGTCAGTACCTCCGATTTGTCATCGGCGGATGCCACTATCAATACAGAGTGCACCCCTTCGGCCTAGTCTCGGCCCCTCAGGTATTCACCAAATTCCTGTGGTCGTTCCTACCTGCCTCCTTCTTCTAGGGGTGTTTGTCTTCCCCTACTTGGATGACTGGCTAATCAAGGCTGACTCGTCGGAGCAGGTGTGCAACGTTGTGCAGCGCACATAGAGCTGCTACAGCAGCTCAGGTTTGTGGTCAACTTCCCAAAGTCACACTTGCTACACACCCAGTGCTTAGAGTTCATCGGTACTCTTCTGGACTCTACCCAGGCATGGGCCTTCCTCCCAGGGGACCGCATGCTGTGCCTCTCCGCCCTGGCCAGGGAAGTTCAGGACTGCTTGGTGGTGACAGCCAGGCAGATGCTCCGCCTGCTGGGGCACATGGCCTCTGCTGTCCATGTCACACCTTTTGCCTGCCTCTGAATGTGGCAGGCCCATCGGATGCTCATCGCCCAGTAGACACAGCCCTCTGGCCGCTTGGAGGATAGGATCCAGGTCATACTGGCCCTGGCAGTATCCCTTGCCTGGTGGCAGAGCCCCCATAACCTCCGAACTGGCCTAACTCCAGGCGCCCCCAATACAGCATGACCTCATGATGGATGCGTCCAAACTGAGCGGGGCAGCCCACTGCGATCACCTGCAGTTGCAGGGCCCATGGTTGTCAGGAGAGAGTGCTCTGCAGATCAACCTCTAGAGCTCAGAGCAGCATACAATGCCCTTCAGGTGTTTCAGGACCACCTGAAGGGTCAGGTGGTTCAAGGTGGAGTGGAGGAGTGGCCTAGTGGTTGGGGCAAGGTACTTCAGGCTGGAAGGTCGGGGGTTCAAATCCCACTAGAGGACAGCAACATTGGGCCGGAAGGATTGGGGTTTCTAGTCCCACAGGTGCTCCTTGTGGTCTTGGGCAAGCCACTTAACCCTCCATAGCCCATGTTCCCTGTAAAATAGTTATCTCCAAGTTATAATGCCCTGTTCAATGTAATTTCAGTTTGTTCAATGTAAACCGCACTGATGCAGAATAGCGCAGTATATAAGAGAATGTAAATAAATAAATCCAGATGGACAACCTGGTAGCAATGTACTACCTCAACAAGCAGGGGGACACAGGTTCGTATGAACTCTGATGGGAAGCATTCGCCTGTGGAACTTTGCCGTAGGGCAGAATATCTCCCCCTCTGAGCAGTTTACCTGCCAGACCAGGACAGTGTGTTGATGAACTGTCTGAGCAGAGTACCACCCAGCAGTACTCGGAGAGATTTTTCACCGCTGGCGGACCCCAGAGATAGATCTCTTTGCCAGTCCAGAGAATGCAAAACTACCACGCTTCTTTTCCCGGAGGCCCGCCCAGGGCAGGGAGGCTGAGGATGCCTCCCTCTTCCCTTGGTCCCAGGGACTTCTGTACACGTTCCCGCCTACACTCCTGGTTCCCTGAGTGCTCCTCAATATTCAGGTGGAGATGGCCTCCATCATCCTCATCGGTCCCAAGTGGCCCAGGCAACCCTGGTTCCCCCTGCTTCTGCAGCTCTCTCGGAGGGACCTGCTGCTGCTGGGGAGCTCCCCAAACCTGTCGCAGGAGAATGGGACGCTGTTACACCCCAACCTCCAGTCCCTCGCTCTGACAGCCTGGATGCTGAGAGGTTAGCCATGGTACACTTCCATCTCTCATGGGAGGTGAAGGATGTCCTGCTAGCTTCGCATAAGGACTCCACGTGTCGCGTGTATGCTTTAAATGGCACAAGTTCTCTGGTGCATGGATGGAGGGTTTAACCCTTTCTCCTGTTTGGTGCAAGACATCTTGCGATATATGTGCATCTTTCCAGGGCTGGCCTAAAATCCAACACATTCAGGGTGCACCTTAGTGCCATTTCGGTGCACCA
Source organism: Ichthyophis bannanicus (assembly GCA_033557465.1). Lineage (NCBI taxonomy): Eukaryota > Metazoa > Chordata > Amphibia > Gymnophiona > Ichthyophiidae > Ichthyophis > Ichthyophis bannanicus. Next base: position 1,902,116,351 of record CM066031.1, read on the forward strand.
CCATCCTGTCGATGGCTCGGCCGTTTTGGTGCATCCCCTGGTGGGTTGCTTCATGATAAGACATCCCCCTATCCCGGTCCCCAAGTATTTGTCTTGCAAAGTCATTTTCCTTGTGGCGCTTACCTCAGCCCAATGTGTGAGCGAGCTGCAAGTACTGGTGGCCCACGTGCCCTATACCAGGTTCCACAAGAACAGAGTGGTCCTTCGACCCCACCCCAAGTTCCTACTGAAGGTGGTCTCCGCTTTCCACCTGAATCAAGAGGTGGTTCTCCCCACCTTCTTTCCCAGGCCTCACTCCTCCAGAGCAGAGGCCTCCCTCCACACTCTTAATTGCAAGAGAGCATTGTCCTTTTACATCGAGGACACAGCCCTACTGCTGCTCAGCGCAGCTCTTTGTCTCTTTTGACCCCAAATATCTTGGGGAGGTGGTCTCCAAGTACACCCTCTTCCTGTGGGTGGCCAACTGCATTTCGTTCGCCTACGAGCAGGCTGGGCTTTCTCTGAAACATAATGTCACTGTCCACAATGTGTGTGCCATGGTGGCCTCTGTGGTAAACCTACCCTCGGTGCCCTTGCTGGATATCTGCCGGGCTGCAACCTGTTCCTCTGTCCATACCTTCTTAGCACACTTCTGCTTGGAGGAGAGCTCTCGGTGTGATAGCACCTTTGACCAGGCAGTACTTCGTCTCCTCTTTGGGGAATAGTGCAAATACTTCCCTCCAGCCCTTTGTGTTCAGGCTACTGGAGAGGGGATTGCATCTTTGATGTTGGTACTGCAGTGCCAGACTTCCAGTCAACCAGCGCTCCTTGCTGTCCTTTACAGTCCGCTTTTTGGGTCACCTGTGGCTTCTAGAGTGTTTTTTGGTAGCCTGTAGCTTGGGAGTCCCATATCTGAAGACTGACTTCCTGCATGTTCCCAGAGAAAGTGTAGTTACTCACATGTAACAGGTATTCTCCAGGACCAAGCAGGAAGTCAGTCCTCACATATGGGTGTCATCGGCGCCGATGAAGCCCCAGCGGAGCATTTCCCCAGCTTTCCATGAAAGCCTTTGGGAATGCTGGCACGCATGCGCGGTTCCCTTCCCGCCTAAAGGTGCCATCTTACCTCAGTCTCTTTTTTTCCGTGAAGCCCACCGGACGTGTGTCCTGTTCTCCCGGATAAAAGTGATTTTTGTTCGGCGATTTTTCGCTATTTTTCTCTCCGGTTCGACGCCGGTTCCCCTCCTGCCGGGTTCGGTACACCGGTATCGAGCCCGATTCTTCTTTTTCGTTTTTGCACTTAGTGGCTGGCGTTCGCGCCCTTTTTTCATTTTTCCCTGGAAGACCGGTCTTTTGACCTCGCGGGGTCTCTTTTTTCCCTGATGGCTTCCAGTGGTTTCAAGAAGTGTGATCGGTGTAAGAAACTTATGTCTCTCACCGACACACACGACTGCTGCCTTCGGTGCCTTGGCTCTGACCACGACCCCAAGTCGTGTGCGCCATGCGGGAAGATGTCTTCCAAGGCACTTCAAAGTCGCCAGCAGCAAAAGGAAAGGTTTTTCTCGGACTCAGCTTCCAGCCAGGCCCGGACCTCGTCTGAGGCCTCGACATCTCGGGATTCTGATCCCGAGCGCCGTCGAAGCTCCTCGGACAGGGGGTCCCCCGACCGGGAACGCAAGAGGAAGAAGCGGCTCGCGAGGGCGTCGTCGGAGGAGGTCCCTGGTCCCTCGAGGACCAGGTCTAAGACCCCCAACCGCCGCCCCGGACCCGTGGACCAAGAGAAGCCTGCCAAAGTTCCTCGCGTGGAGCCGGAGTCTGCTGGACACATAAGCCCCGTAGTCCTCGTGGACTCTCCTTCCAGGAAGCCGCCGCCGGGGCCCGAGTCGATGGCTGCTGCGTCTCCCGAGCTGAGTCTCCGGATGACAGCCTTGGAGAGCAGATTGTCTGCCTTCATGGAGCAGCAGCGGGCACTGATGGCCAGCCTGTCTGGCGCATCTGCCCCGACCACTGGGACGTCGACTTCGAAGTCAAACCCGGAGACCGAGCCGATACTCGAGACCCTCGTGGCTCGAGGTCGTCCTCGGTCGAGGTCTCCCTCGACCTCCCGTTCGGGACCGAGGGTGTCGACACCGGCGCCCCCGGCGTCGGGGCGGGTGCCTCGGGGCCTGACCCTGACTCCTCCTCGGACGAGTCGGCCTGGGAGACGGAGGGCGAGGAGTCTCCCGATACCTTTAAGACTCAGTGCGTCCTGTCGGACTCACCGCAGTCTGTGCCCCGGAGTAGATCCCCTCCGGAGGATAGTAGGTTCTCAGAGTTTGTCCGGGATATGGCCGCTGCCTTGGCTATCCCTGCCGACCCCGAGGAAGAGCCTCGAGCTGAGGAGCTTGATGCTCTGCAGTACGACTCTCCTCTGAAGGAGGCCTTTACTGTCCCGGTTCCTCCGATGCTGGAACGGCTCCTCTTCCGAATGTGGGAGGCACCGGCCTCGGCGCCGGTTCTGAGCAAGCGAGTCAATTCCATTTATCGACTTCGCAAAAGCCCTGGGTTTCAAAAGGCACAGCTACCACACCATTCCATGGTTGTGGAATCGGCCATGCATCGTCTGAAGAGCCAGAAGATGCACTCTGCGGTACCTCCTGGCAGGGAGGCCCAGAACCTCGATGGCGTCAGTAGAAAGTGCTTCCAGGGGTCAATGCTTGCTTGCCGTGTCCAGTCTTACCAGCTGTACATGGGCATGTACTTGCGAGACCTGTCCAAGGAGTTGGCCGGATTCTCTGCTGGACTGTCCGGGGAAACCTTGCAGAGATTCAAGTCCTTGTCCTCGGGGATTCGGGAGTGCTCAAAGTTCATGTCCCGCGCCACCTACGATGGCTTCGAGGCTTCAGCCCGAGTCGCGGCTGCCGGCATCGCGGCTCAACGCCAGGCGTGGCTGCAGTCATCGGACCTCGAGCCATGGGTTCAGGACAAGTTGGTCGATGTCCCTTGCCAAGGTGAGAACCTTTTTGGCAAGCCCGTGATCGAGAAGGCCGCTCAGCTCGAGACCGAGCACCTTACCCCCAGACAAGGCTGTCAAGGAAGACCTCTGCCCCTTCACACAAGAAGGGCTCGGGTAAAAAGTCCTTTTACCCAAGGAAGGGCACTGCCTACAAACAGTACTTTCAATATCAGGCTGCCCAAGCTGCCCCCCAGGGTCCGCAAGCCAAGGGCCAGGGTAATGGGCCCCGTAGGCAGAGGACCCCCAAGCCTTCTGCCCCTGCTTCCACTCAGCAGGGTGGGGGTTTTTGACTCCTTGAGCGTAGCCACTCCATCCCTGCTCTCCCAACCCTGCACAGGCGGTCGCCTTGTTCTATTTGCCCACCAGTGGCCCCTCATTACCAATGACAGTTGGGTGTTGGACATAGTCCACAAGGGCTATGCTCTACATTTTCACCAACTGCCTCCACCTTACTTTCCAGGGGAGCCCCTAAGGCCTCCCCTGCACACAGACCTTCTCCTTCGCGAACTTCAAGGTCTGTTAGTGGACGGGGCGGTGGAGCCTGTGCCTCCTCACTTCCAAGGTCACGGTTTCTACTCCAGTTTTTTCCTGGTACCCAAACGGAAAAAGAAAAATTCAAAATGCTTACTCTTGGAACACTTCTGCCCTACCTCCAGCAGGGAGATTGGCTATGCTCCTTAGATCTAAAGGATGCGTACACTCACATCCTCATTCATCCAGACCACAGAAAGTACCTAAGGTTCATTGTGGGAGGAAACCATTATCAGTACCGAGTACTACCTTTTGGCCTAACCTCCACTCCCAGAGTCTTTACCAAGTGCCTGGCAGTGGTGGCGGCTTACCTATGAAATCAAGGCATCTTTGTCTTCCCCTATCTGGACGACTGGCTCATCAGGGGTCAGACGTGCCAGGAGGCCAGACAAGCCACCCTCAGAACCATTGCTCTGCTTCAGAACGTGGGCTTTGTCATAAACTTCGCAAAGTCCACTTTGCTCCCCTCCCAGAACTTGGAGTTCATAGGGGCAAGGTTAGATTCTCAACTGGCAAAGGCATTCTTGCCAGAAGACAGAGCCCAAAGACTGATGGACATGGCCAAACAGTTCCTAAACAAACCCCTGGTCTACGCCAGACTCTGTCTCAGGCTTCTGGGCCACATGGCTTCGACAGTACATGTGACTCCCAATGCCATGCTCTATATGAGGCCTGCACAGTGGTGCCTTTAGACTCAGTGGTCCCAGGCCTCCGGCAGCCTTAGAGACAGGATCAGGGTGTCCAAACACCTTTTGACCTCCCTCAGCTGGTGGCTACATCCACCCAATCTGCTGAAGGGCATGCCCTTCCAGCTGCCAGAGTACTCGGTAGTACTAACCACCGATGCCTCTCTGCGGGGCTTGGGTGCTCATTGTCTAGGCAAGTGCACCCAGGGCCTCTGGTCTCCTTGGGAAGCAGCCCAACAGATCAATCTCCTGGAACTCCGGGCTATCCGCTTAGCTCTCAAGGCTTTTTCTCCTGCCCTGGCTCAACAGTCAGTCTTGGTTCAAACAGACAACTAGGTAGTCATGTTTTATGTGAACAAACAGGGTGGGACTGGGTCCAAGCTCCTTTGTCAGGAGACTCAAGACCTTTGTTCCTTTGCCCTACAGCACAACATGCTTCTCAGGGCGGTGTACCTTCCAGGCCAGGAGAATTGCCTGGCCGACCGGTTGAGCAGAATTCTGCAGCCCCACGAGGGGCAGCTGCATCCCTTGGTGGTTCAGAAGATCTTCCTCAAATGGGGTCTCCCTTGGATAGATCTGTTTGCCAGTCCGCTAAACAAGCAACTGCCCAAGTTCTGCTCCAGACAACCGCATCCTTTAAGGATAGCACCGGATGCTTTTCTGATATCCTGGTCTCAGGGCCTCCTATATGCGTTTCCTCCCACGCCCTTGGTGGCCTGAACTCTTTTCAAGATTCTTCAGGACAGGGCCTCGGTCCTGCTGGTAGCTCCCAGGTGGCCGAGACAGCCTTTGTTTCCACTTCTGCTTCAGCTAGCAGTGGATTCCCCACTTCCTCTGGGGTTGCAACCCGATCTTCTCTCTCAGGATCAGGGTACCCTTCTGCACCCCAATCTCAAAACTCTCCATTTGATGGCCTGGAGGCTGCAAGGGTAGTTTTGGCTCCCTGGGGCCTACCTCAGGAAGTTGAGGAGGTTGTCCTAGCCTCTAGGAAACAGTCCACTAGGAAAACCTATGCTCTCAAGTGGAAAAGGTTTTCTGTGTGGTGTCAGCTACGTACCGAAAATCCTTTCTCCTGTACTGTACCAGTAGTGCTTCAGTATCTACTGCACTTATCCAATCAGGGACTTAAGTCCAATTCTGTTCGGGTCCACCTCTCAGCTCTAGCAGCTCACCACTCACTGGTGGATGGCCGTTCTCTGTCTGGGCACCCTTTGGTGTCCAGGTTTCTCCGAGGCTTGCTCTTGCTCAAGCCTCCCATCCGTCCTCCTGCTCCTGAGTGGGAGCTCAATGTGGTCTTGCAGCAACTGACTCGCCCACCTTTTGAGCCGATGGCTACATGCCCTCTACGCTTCCTTTCCTGGAAGACTCTCTTCCTAATAGCACTTACCTCGGCTAGGCGAGTGAGTGAGCTTCAGGCCTTGGTCTGTGATAGGCCCTACACCCGGATTTATAGGAACAGGGTAGTCCTCAGGACTCATCCAAAGTTCCTCCCTAAGGTTGTCTCCTCTTTCCACCTCAACCAGGAGGTGGTCCTTCCTACATTCTTCCCTAGGCATCATGCAAGCCAGGCGGAAGCAGTCCTGCGTACCCTGGACTGTAGGAGGGCCTTATCCTTCTACCTTGACCGTACGCAGGGGCATAGGAGGGCTACTCAGCTCTTCGTATCCTTTGACCCCAATAAGTTGGGGTTAGCTGTGTCCAAGCGTACCTTGTCCATCTGGGTGGCTGACTGTATCACCTGGGCTTACAAGGCGGCTGACCTTCCTTTGCAGGGTCGGGTCACGGCCCATCGTGTCAGGGCAATGACTGCCTCAGTGGCTCATCTCCGCTCTGTGCCCTTGGTAGACATTTGCAGGGCTGCAACTTGGTTTTCAAGCCAGACGTTTGCGGCCCATTACTACCTGGAGAGGGAGTCCCGTAGGGACAGTGCTTTTGGCCAAGCCGTACTCCGGAATCTCTTTGAGGTTTAGGCAACTCCTGCCCTCTGTTGGGCTACCGGGGAGGTTGTGTCCTTGAAAAGCCTTTCTTTGCTGCTGAGACTAGAGGGAGATCTCTTGTTCAGCCTGGGTTCCTCGGTAGCCCAGAGCTTGGGAGTCACCCATATGTGAGGACTGACTTCCTGCTTGGTCCTGGAGAAAGAGTAATTACTCACCTGTAACAGGTGTTCTCCAGGAGCAGCAGGAATCAGTCCTCACAGTCCTCCCTCCTTCCCTTGGAATTGCAGTTGTACATAGTTTAATTTTTTCATTTTTGTGTGCTGTTCTTAGCTATGTCATTTGACTGAGGTGATATGGCACCTTTAGGTGGGAAGGGAACCCCGCATGCGTGCCAGCATTCCCAAAGGCTTTCATGGAAAGCTGGGGAAATGCTCCGCTGGGGCTTCATCGGCGCCGATGACACCCATATGTGAGGACTGATTCCTGCTGCTCCTGGAGAACACCTGTTACAGGTGAGTAACTACTCTTTCTCCGGGGACAGCAGGAATCAGTCCTCACAACCCTCCCTCCTCCTCGAGGAGTTATTTTCTTTTTTATGCTTGATTAAGCTATGTCATCATACTGAGGTAAGATGACACCCTTGGGCGGAAAGGGCACACACATGCACAGTGCAACTCCCAAAGGCTTTCCGTGAGAGCTGGGGAGTGGATCCACGTGGGCTCCGTCAATGCCGACGTCACCCATATGTGAGGAGCGATTCCTGCTGTCCCAGGAGAACACCTGTTACAGGTGAGTAACTACGCTTTCTCAAGCCCAAAGACACCAGTACCTGTAAAGATGTCTCATGTTTATCCTTTGTAGGTATCTTGAAAGCAAAGTGGCCAGGGGATTCACTAAGACCATCTTGAGAAACGCTGCTCTGTAAGGTGCCATCTGCTTCCATCTTATTTTTTTCTCTCGGTAATCTGTGATGGATTGTTACAGATGTCCTACTTCTAGATATTTAAATTTAGGTATTTCTCTTTAGCTCACAGCTTTCCAGCAGCTGTTCAAGCAAATTACATTCAAGCATAGTAGCTATTTCCCTACCCCTGGAGGGTTTGCAATCCAAGTTTGTATCTGAAGAAGTGGAAGGCCACAAAAGACTTTCCTGGTTGCCATCCTGCTGCTTTATTCAATTGGCTCCTTCTCCTCCTGCTCAGGTCTTTAATATTACAATCTTCTGTTAGACACTTCAGTTGGTTGCCTTGGTACATTTGTCCAGACCATAAGTCATCTTGTTGTCTTCTGAGAAACTGTTCACTACTCAGTTATTCTATTACTTGAGGATCATAGAAGATATCCAGCTTCAAATTATCCATGAACATTAAGTGGATAGTTATATGGTGATCATTAGTGCCTATGAGATTAAAGCTAATCCAGATCTTAATGAGTTAATAAGAGTTCTCCAGGAACAAGCAGGAAGTCAGTCCTCACATATGGGTGACGTCGGCGCCAACGGAGCCCTTGTGCGGAGCAATTCCCCAGCATTCAAAGCCTTTGGGATTGCATCGCGCATGCGCAGTCCCCTTCCTGTCCAAGGGTGCCATCTTGTTCAGTCTTCTTTTTTCCATGGAGGCCAACGGACATGGTCCTGTTTTCACCGTGGAAAAAGTAGAAAAGTTGATTTATTTTTTTCAGCTTCCCAGTTCGACACCGGTTCCGCTTCCCGCCTTCGGCTCAGTACACCGGTATTGAGTCCGGTCATATTTTTCTTTTTTGTCCTTCGTGACTAGCGTTCGTGCTTTTTTTATTTTTCACTGGCAACCCCGTCGTTTGACCTCACAGGGGCCCTTTTTCCCCAATGGCTGCCAACAAGTTTAAAAAGTGTGGTCGGTATAAGAAGTTGATGTCTCTCGCTGACACACATGACTGCTGCCACCAATGCCTCGGCCCTGACCATGACCCGGTGGTCTGTGGGCCGTGTGGTAAGATGTCTTTGAAATCTTTGAAGAGCAGGCAGCATCAGCGTTACAGGATTTTTCCTGAGTCCGCATCCGCCCAGGCCCGGACTTCATCAGAAGCCTCGACATCTCGGGAATCGGAGCCCGAGCACCATCGTGGGTCTTCTGAGCAGGGGTCTCCCTCCAGGGAACACCAGAGGAAGAAGAAACTCGTGAGGACGGCATCGCTGGATGCCTCTGATCGGCTTGGGTCCTCGGGTTCCAGGCCGCGGAGCGCCGCCCCAGGTCCTCGGAGCCGGAGCGGCTGGCTAAACAACCTCTCAAGGAGCCGGAGACGTCGGACAAGGTAACTTCTGTTGTCCTCGTGGACTCTTCTCCGGGAGAGCCGAAGTTGGGACCCGAGCCGGGAGCTGCGGAGCCTTCTGAGCTCGGTCTCAGCTTGGTGGCCCTGGAGAGCAGCATGGCTGCCTTCATGGAGCAGCAGCGGGCACTGATGGCCGGTCTCGCCGGTCCATCCGCCCCGACCACCGGGACTTCGATGTTGAAGTCGACACCGGAGGCCGAGCCGATCCTCGAGTCGATCAGGTCTATAGTCGATCCTCGGCCAAGGTCCCCCTCGACCTCCTGTTCGGGACCGAGGTCGTCGACACCGGTGCCCTCAGCGTCGGTGCGATTGGGCTCGAAGCCCTCGAGGCTGGAGCCCATCGAGTCCTCCTCAGAGGACTTGGCGTGGGAGACGGAGGAGGAAGACTCCCCAGACACCTACCGAACCCGGTGTATCCCATCGGACTCTCCGGGTTCGGAGCCTCGGAATAGGTCCCCTTCAGAGGACACTCGCTTCTCGGACTTCGTCAGGGACATGGCCAAGGCTTTGGCATTCCCTGTGGACGCCGAGGAGAGCCTTGAGCCGAGGAGCTCGATGCCCTCCAGTATGACTCTCCCCCAAAGGAAGCCCTTACTGTACCGGTGCCTCCGATGTTGGAACGGCTGATGCTCCGCATGTGGGAGTCCCAGTCCTCAATGCTGGTGCTCAGCAAGCGGGTCGATTCCATCTATCGAGTCCGCAAGAGTCCTGGGTTCCAGAAAGCGCAGCTGCCGCAGAACTCCATGGTTGTGGAATCAGCCATGCAACGGCTGAAAAGCCAAAAGCTGCACTCCTTGGTGCCTCCCGGCCAGGAGGACCGGAACCTGGATGCCCTCGGCAGAAAGTGCTACCAGGGCTTGATGCTGTCATGCCGTGTCCAAACTTACCAGCTGTACATGGGCATGTACTGGCAAAGGAGATTGCCGGGTTCTCAGCTTGCCTATCCGAGGAACCCTTGCAGTGCTTCAAAGCCTTGTCCATGTGGATCCGAGAGTGCTCGAAGTTCATCTCTCGAGCAGCTTACGACGGCTTTGAGGCTTCAGCCCGAGTAGCCGTGGCCGGCATTGGTGCACGCCGTCAGGCCTGGCTCATGTCGTCGGACCTGGAGCCATGGGTTCAGGGCAAGTTGGTTGATGTCCTGTGCCGAGGAGACAACCTCTTCGGCAAACCCATGACTGAGAAAGCTGCAGAAATCGAGTCCGAGTACTTGACCCGGACAAGGTTGTCGAAGAAGACATCTGCACCTTCTCACAAGAAGGCAGCCTCGGGGAAAAAGCCCTTTTTCCCGAGGAAGGGTATGGCTTACAGAAACTACCCCACTTACCAGGCCACCCCAGCTCCCCAACGGGCAGCAGGCCAGGGGACAGGGGCATGGCCCACGTAAGCTGAAGACCACCAAGCCTCCAGCTCCGGCTCCTAACCAGCCGAGAGGGGGGTTTTGACTCCCAGTGCATAGCTCCTCTCCCACCAGTGGTTTGGCCCTGCACAGGAGGAAGGCTGGCCCTGTACGCTCACAGGTGGCCAGCCATTACTACCGACGCCTGGGTTTTGAAAGTAGTCCAACAGGGCTATTTACTTCATTTCAACCAGGCGCCCACCTCCTTTTTCCCAGGAGAGCCTCTCAGGCCCCCTCTTCACAGGAACCTCCTCCTGCAGGAGTTGACTGGTCTGCTAAAAGATCAGGCGGTGGAACCGGTGCCCCACTACCTGCAGGGGCAAGGCTTCTATTCCAGGTATTTCCTCATACCAAAAAGAAAAGGAGGCCTACGCCCCATCCTGGACATGCGAAATCTGAACAAGTTCCTGGTGAGGGAAAAGTTTAAGATGATTTCCCTTGGGATCCTACTGCCTTACCTCCACCATGGAGACTGGCTATGCTCCTTAGATTTAAAGGATGCTTATACTCACATCCTCATACACCCAGACCACAGACAATACTTCAGGTTTGTGGTCGGAGGAAACCACTTCCAGTACAAGGTGCTTCCCTTTGGCTTAGCTTCCGCTCCCAGAGTATTTTCAAATGCCTAGCAGTGGTGGCGGCCTTCCTCAGAAGCCAGGGAGTCTTCGTCTTTCCATACCTGGACGACTGGATCATCAGGGGCCAATCGGCACAGGAGGCACAGCAGGCCACTGCTCGCACAGTCACCCTGCTCCAGCACCTAGGGTTTGTGATATGCGTTCCCACCCACGCCCCTGGTGGCACACACTCTGTTCAAGATTCTTCGGGACAAGGCCTCGTTCATCCTGGTAGCCGCCAAGTGGCCCAGACAGCCTTGGTTCCCTCTTCTTCAACTGGCGGTCGAAACTCCACTCCCACTGGGGGGTGCAGCCCGACCTCTTGACCCAGGAACAGGGTTCCTTGCTACACCCCAATCTCAGATCCCTCAACTTAATGTCCTGACTGCTGAGAGGGTAGTACTTGCTCCTCTACTCCTTCCTAAGGAGGTTGAGGTGGTGTTGCTGGCCTCGAGAAGGCAATCCACTAGAAAATCCTACACGTTCAAGTGGCGTAGATTTGAAGGGTGGTGTGCTCAGAATAAGGAGAACCCGTTCACTTATCAAGTACCTCAGGTATTGCAGTACTTGCTCCACCTCTCGGAGTTAGGCCTCAAGTCTAACTCTGTCAGGGTCCACCTGAGTGCGCTATCAGCTAACCACTCTCCAGTGGACGGGCAACCTCTTTAAGCTCACCCTTTGATATCCTGATTCCTCAGAGGCCTCCTCCTCTTGAAGCCTCCAATTCACCCACCGGCTACAGAGTGGGACTTAAATGTGGTCTTGCAGTGGCTTACGTGCCCACCTTTTGAACCAATGTTCACCTGTCCTCTCCGCTTCCTTTCCTGGAAAGCACTCTTTCTGGTGGCGCTCACGTCTGCTCGACGTGTGAGCGAGCTGCAGGCTTTAGTATCGGATAGACTGTATACACGGTTTTAAAAGAACAGAGTGGTCCTACGTACTCGCCCCAAGTTCCTCCCAAAAGTGGTTTCTTTGTTTCACCTTAACCAAGAGGTGGTTCTTCCAACCTTCTTCCCCAGGCCACATACCAGCAGGGCAGAAGTGGTTCTGCATACCCTGGACTGTAAGAGGGAGCTCACCTTTTACCTGGAGCGTACGCGGGGACATCGGAGAGCTTCCCAGCTCTTCCTCTCTTATGACCCTAGTAAACTGGGTCTACCTGTCTCCAAGCGCACGTTATCCACCTGGGTGGCAGACTGAATTGCCTGGGCGTACAGGGCAGCTGACCTCCAGCTGCAGGGCCGAATCACGACCCACTCTGTCAGGGCTAAGGCCGCATCAGTGGCTAACCACTGCTCTATTCCATTGGCAGACATCTGCCAGGCCGAAACTTGGTCCTCAAGCCAGACTTTTGCAGCCCACTACTGCCTGGAGAGAGAGTCCCGGCAGGACAGTATTTTTGGTCAGGCGGTGCTCCGTAACCTTTTTGAGGTTTAGGCAACTCCTACCCTCTGACCCTTTGGTGTCAGTCTACCGTGGGGGTTGTGTTCTTGGAGAAAAATCCTATCACTGCTGCTGCGGCTCTTCTAGAGGGAGCCATTTTCAGCTATGGGTTCTCAGTAGCCTATAGCTAGGGAGTCCCATATGTGAGGACTGACTTCCTGCTTGTTCTTGGAGAAAGCGTAATTACTCACCTGTAACAGGTGTTCTCCAGGGACAGCAGGAATCAGTCCTCACGACCCTCCCTCCTCCCCTGAAGTTGCAGTCCTTTGATTAATTTTTTCCTATTTTTGCCGTCTTTTTAGCTTTGTCATCTGACTGAGCAAGATGGCACCCTTGGGCGGGAAGGGGACCGCGCATGCGCGATGCAATCCAAAAGGCTTTCTTTGAAAGCTGGGGAATTGCTCCGCATGAGGGCTCCGTCGGCACTGACATCACCCATATGTGAGGACTGATTCCTGCTGTCCCTGGAGAATACCTGTTACAGGTGAGTAACTACGCTTTCTCAATAGATTTAGTTCCAGACAAAACAAGAGTGGTGACAATCTCCCTGAAGTGTCTGTGTGGATGATCGATTCCCCAATAATTGGGTTTTGGTTAGGTGATATATCCTCATGTGATCAGGTGCGGTCAGTGGAGTGATTAGACCTCATTTGAAACAAAGAAGCCTAAACCATATGACCTATCCAGTCTTCCCATCCACACCTCTTGGATGCTGGGTGGTACTGGGATGATGACCTCTGTAATGGATCCTTCCCGTGACTGAGTGCTTAATGTCATTGCTGTGATCACCTCTGTAATTTTGTTTCAAGTGCCAGTGGGATAATAAATCATCTTCCTCCCCATGATTGGGTGTTGGATGTTGGTATGGGTGATAGATCCCCCAGTGGTTGGCTGCTGAAAGTTGCCGAGTCCTGGGTGTCAGCAGATTGGCAAAACCCTTTTTGGATGCTTGGTGTTGGTAAGGTGATATTTTGTCTTGTGACTGGGTGTTGACCATTGGTGTTAGCAATGGATGTTTGTATGGGTGATGGACCAAACTAGTTGGTGGGTGCTGGCTGCTATTGAGAGAGTCCTTGGAGGATTTACTAGATGTTGATCCTTTTATAATTGTTGGATATCATGGGTAATGACTCATCTAGTGATTGACTGTTGTGTGTGACTGAAGTGACACAATGTTTTTAGGTGCTAATGGCATTGTAAATCCTTTTGGGTGCTGTGGATGTGAAGAATCTCTAGATGGTTGGATACTGGTTGGGTGTTGGTGTAGTTGATGGGTTCCCCCTGTGACTGGGTGCTAGGATTAGGCACTGGGTGGTGGTGTGCACAGAATGTTGGTGGGGGCAACAGATCTCCCTGTGATTGGATACTTACTAAACCATTGGTTCTTATTGGCAGTGCGGTGAGAGGCTGGAGCAGGATTGTTAGTCAGAAATCCTCTGGCTTTAGCATCTTTCGGTGGATGATGGTGTCATGGGAGAGCCTCAAGTTTGAGATTGCGCTGAGGTAAGATGATGTGGAGATATATAAAAACAGAAGCCTTATTTCTGAGCACTCGTACTGCTCTGCCTTGTCTTACTGATCATGAGCAGGATACATAGGCTGCATTCCCATCAGGTTACCCGAGTAGAAACTCCAACTTTCAGAAGGGACATGGGGGCTGAACAAGGCACATTTGGAAAAAGCTTAGGATGAGTATAATATGAAAGGTGCAGTTGGGAGACACTGGCCTTCAGTGTGTACAGCGGTGCTTGCCACAGGAAAACCCTGCCTGAGCCAGTTGTGTAAGGTGTCTCATATATTTACACCTGCTATGAAGCTGATGTAAATGTATACAAAGAAACCTCTAGAGTGAAAGTCCTATGCCCATTTTCCCTCTTCTTTACCTCTTTCCCAACATGGTAAAGAGACTTTTACTGTGATTCGTACATTATGGGGGGTGGGGGGGGGGGAAGAGATTGGACAAGCAAGGCTGCTTTTGGATCCTGACCTGCTTATTCTCCTGCTTACCACCCATGTGCATTATTAACCATTTCCCTTTTGTTCTATCCTATTCTGCTGTTAGTTGTATGCAGCGGTCTTGGAGAGAGTGTGAGCTCCTTTGAGCAGGGACTTTCTCTTACATGTTCATGTACGAAGCGCTGCGTTCGCCTTTGAGCATGCAGATTCAGCGAATTTTACGGAGGCATAGTAATGTTTTGCAGCCTTTGCCTGGTCTAGAAAACAAGAGCATTAGGTGTGTATGGCAGCGGAATAGGAATTTCAAAGAGCTTCTGAGTCCCTCCAGGTTACCGAGTGTGGAACAGATTGAATGCCGGGGACGGCACGTTCGGTGTGGTGAATGTACATGTTGTGGGGTCTGTTGGGAGACTGGTCGTTTTGTTTATGCTGGGAAAGTGTATTATTTAAAATCATGTACTTCCTGTAAATCAGATTATATTGTGTATGGGATTTTTTGCACGTGCCGTCTCCTGTATGTTGGTAAAACCATTCGTCCTTTATATATACGTTTGGGGGAACACCGCAGTAGGTTGCGCTGCAAGAGACGGGAGGCTCCATTGGTTAGCCATTGTTTAGAGTTTGGACATGTATTTACTGATTTGTTGTGCTTTGGCATTGAGCGAGTACTTCAGCTATTTCTGATACGTCGGGAGCAGCGGTGGATATTTTTGCTTCGTACGGTGGCCCCTGGGGGATTGAATTTCACCATTGATTGGCAGGCTTGTGTGTGAGGGTTCTTGTATGTGGGAGTGATTGGATGGACAGCAGTAATGGGGACATGGTCAGGGGTAGCCTCATTGGGTAATTTTGGCGGTTTTTTTGCGCCGACAGAGTGATGACGTCAGACGCCATTAGTTGGGTATTTAATCTGGCTCATGTATGTGAGAAGGTACGCTAGCTGAGCTTTCTGATATGCATGTGGTTTCGGTGCGGGCATGGTAAGGACTCCCGGCTTTGATCTGTTTTGAAGTGAAAATGAAGTGTGTGGTATGTAGTTGATATATTTAGCACTTTTTTATTGTTTTATTTGTTTTTATAGTTCACCCCCCTGATGCAGCGTCTGCGAAATGCTAAGAGGGACGTCTGATTGTGGCGTCGGGGTTGAGATCTAATGCCATCTTATGCCATCTTGAAGCTGAGGATTACTACTTTTACTGATGGGTTTTTGCTCTTTTTGAGCTTTTTGAGTTTTGTTTCGTTATTAAGGGACATAAAATATGTTATTTGTTTGCTATTGAAGGTTTAAAGCATTAGCTACCTATTGATACATATTATATATTATGTCTCTTTCATTATTGTAGTTGGAATATGTAAGTGTTGTTTTCCTATCAGTACTGTATAAAAATAAGCTTTTCAATACTGTTTGATGGATGGTGGGGGTAGGTCACAGACCGTTGATGCTATCCTTTCCCCATGGCTTACTGAAATCCGGTTTTGAAGTACTCAATGCCTATTTGGGGTTTTGTCTGAGGTCTGTGCTCCCCTGTCACCGCAGTATTGTTAGCTTGTGTAGTGCAAGGTTATTCAATTGCTACAATTGGTTAAATTAGTGGAGTTGTTTGTGTTTTGTATGTGTTTTAATTAGTGGAGGACAGATAGTAAAGGAATCCACAGTATGACCTTTTAACTTTCAAAAGGGAGACTATGATAGAATGAGGAATATAGTTAGGAAAAAACTAAAAGGAGCAGTTCCAAAGGTTAAAGACTTACAGCAAGCTTGGGTGTTATTTAAAAATACTATCCTCGAAGCCCAGACCAGCTGTATTCCACGCATTAAGAAGAGTGGAAGAAAGTCCAAAAAACTGCCAGCATGGTTTAAAGGTGAGGTCAGAGAGGCTGTTGCTGCCAAAAAAGCAACCTTCAGGAAATGGAAAAAAGAGCCAAATGATGAAAACTGGAAACAACACAAGCACTGGCAAGTTAAATGCAAAGCATTGATAAGGCAGGCAAAGCGGGAATTTGAGAAGAAACTTGCTACGGAAGCAAAAACACACAATAAAGACTTTTTCAAGTACATTCGTAGCAAAAGGCCTGTGAGAGAGTCAATTGGACCGTTAGATGATAGAGGGGTAAAAGGGGCAGTAAGAGGAGACAAGGCTATAGCAGAGAGACTGAATGAATTCTTTGCTTCGGTCTTTACTGAGGAAGATGTAGGGATGTTACCCATGACTGAAGTGGTATTTAAAGGTGATACTGCAGAGGAATTGAGAGAAATATCACTACACCGGGAAGATATATTACAACTATTTGATAAACTGAATAGTAGCAAATCACCTGGACCGGATGGTATACATCCCAGAGTGTTGAAAGAACTGAAATATGAGATTGCAGACCTGCTATTGGTAATCTGTGAACTTTCATTAAAATCATCTGTAATACCTGAAGATTGGAGGGTCGCCAACGTAACACCAATTTTTAAAAAGGTTCCAGGGGTGACCCGGGAAATTACAGACCGGTGAGCCTGACGTCAGTACCAGGGAAAATGGTAGAAACCATCATAAAGAACAAAATTACACAACATGTAGATAGTCATGGCCTAATGGGAGACAGCCAACATGGCTTTAGACAAGGAAGATCTTGTCTTACTAATCTGATATGTTTCTTTGAAGGTGTGCATAAACAGGTAGACAAAGGTGAGTCGGTTGATATAGTGTATCTGGACTTCCAGAAAGCTTTTGACAAGGTCCCCCATCAGAGACTTTTGGCAAAGCTAAAAAGTCATGGGATAGGAGGCAGTGTACTATTGTGGATCGGGAACTGGTTAAAAGATAGAAAGCAGAGGGTAGGGCTAAATGGCCAATATTCCCAATGGAAAAAAGTGAATAGTGGAGTACCCCAGGGATCTGTACTGGGTCCGCTGCTTTTTGACATATTCATAAATGACCTGGAAAAGGGAATAACTAGTCAGGTTATCAAATTTGCAGATGGCACAAAACTGTTTAAAGTTGTTAAAACCCAAGAGGATTGTGGAAAACTGCAGGAGGATCTGGATAAATTGGAAGACTGGGCATCCAAATGGCAGATGAAATTTAATGTGGACAAATGCAAAGTTATGCACCTAGGAAAGAACAACCCACACTATAGTTACACGATGCAAGGCTCCACATTAGAAACCACCACCCAGGAAAAGGACTTAGGAGTCATCGTGGATAACATGTTAAAACCCTCCGCCCAGTGTGCAGCGGCGGCCAAGAAAGCAAATAGAATGCTAGGTATCATAAAGAAAGCGATGGAGAATAAAACAAAGGATATTATAATGCCTCTGTATCGCTCCATGGTACGACAGCACCTTGAATATTGTGTGCAATTCTGGTCGCCGTATCTTAAAAAGGACATAGCGTTATTAGAAAAAGTACAGAGAAGAGCCACCAAATTGGTGAAGGGGATGGAAGGCTACTCCTATGAAGAGAGGCTAAAAAGGTTAGGGCTCTTTAACCTGTAAAAGAGACGGCTGAGGGGAGATATGATAGAGGTCTATAAATTAATGAATGGAGTGGAACGAATAAACGTGGATCAATTGTTTACGCTATCAGAATATAGAAAGACTAGGGGACATGTAATGAAGCTACAGGGTAAACTATTTAAGACAAATAAGAGAAAATATATTTTCACTCAACGTGTAATCAAACTCTGGAATCTGTTACCGGAGAATGTAGTAAGGGCTGTTAGTATAGCTGGGTTTAAAAAAGGTTTGGACAAGTTCCTGGAGGAAAGGTCCATAAACCACTATTAAAAAGGGACCCAGGATATCAATGCTTGACCCAGTACAAGCATTATGGAACCTGTGTCTTTTGGGGATATTGCTAGGTACGTAGGACCTAGATTGGCCACTGTTGGAAACAGGATACTGGGCTTGATGGAGCTCGGTCTGACCCAGTATGGCATGTCTTATGTTCTTATGTTCTGATGACCTAATGGGAGACAGCCAAAATGGCTTTAGACAAGGAAGATCTTGTCTTACTAATCTGTTATGTTTTTTTGAAGGAGTGAATAATCAGGTGGACAAAGGTGAGTCGGTTGATATTGTGTATCTGGACTTTCAGAAAGCCTTTGACAAGGTCCCTCATCAGAGACGTTTGGCAAAACTAAAGAGTCATGGGATAGGAGGCAGTGTACTATTGTGGATCAGGAACTGGTTTAAAAGATAGAAAGCAGAGGGTAGGGCTAAATGGCCAATTTTCCCAATGGAGAAAGGTGAATAGTGGTGTACCCCAGGGATCTGTGCTGGGTCCGCTGCTTTTTGACATATTCATAAATGACCTGGAAAGTGGAATAACGAGTGAGGTTATCAAATTTGCAGATGACACAAAACTATTTAAAGTTGTTAAAACCCAAGAGGATTGTGGAAAATTGCAAGAGGATCTTGATAAATTGGAAGACTGGGCATCAAAATGGCAGATGAAATTTAATATGGACAGGTGCAAGGTTATGCACCTAGGGAAGAACAACCCAAAATATGGTTACACGATGCAAGGTTCCACATTAGGAACCACCACCCAGGAAAAAGATTTAGGCGTCATTGTGGATACCATGTTAAAACCCTTGGCCCAGTGTGCAGTGGCGGCCAAGAGAGCAAATAGAATGCTAGGTATGATAAGGAAAGGAATGGAAAATAAAACAAAAGATATTATAATGCCTCTATATCGTTCCATGGTGAGACCGCACCTTGAATATTGTGTGTAATTCTGGTCGCCATATCTTAAAAAGGATATAGCAATTTTAGAAAAGGTTCAGAGAAGAGCCACCAAAATGGTAAAGGGGATGGAAGGATACTCCTATGAAGAAATGCTAAAAAGGTTACGGCTCTTTAACCTGGAAAAGAGACGGCTGAGGGGAGATATGATAGAAGTCTATAAATTAATGAACGGAGTGGAACGGGTAAACGTAGATCGATTGTTTACCTTATCAGAATATAGAAAGACTAGGGGACATGCAATGAAGCTACAGGGTAAACTATTTAAGACTAATAAAAGAAAATATTTTTCACTCAACGTGTAATCAAACTCTGGAATTTGTTACCGGAGGATGTAGTAAAGGCTGTTAGTGTAGCTGGGTTTAAAAAAGGTTTGGACAAGTTCCTGGAGGAAAGGTCCATAAACCATTATTAAGAAGGGACCCAGGATATCAATGCTTGAACCAATACAAGCATTGTGGAACCTGTGTCCCTCGGGGAAACTGCTAGGTACATATGGCCTAGATTGGCCACTGTTGAAAACAGAATACTGGGCTTGATGGACCTTGGTCTGACCCAGTATAGCATATCTTATGATCTTATGATTATTTTGAATGTTGAAACGAGTATTTTGTAGCTTATGCGGCTGTGGATGGGCAGCCAGTGTAGTTCAAATAAAATGGAAGGTATGTGTTCCAGTGTGCTGACATTCAAGGTTGTTCTGGCTGCCACATTTTGAGCTAGTTGAAGTCTTCTGAGATTCTGTTTTGTAATGCCCTGTAGTATGGTATTAGCAAAATCAAAAGAGGGTGTGATGATTGCTTGGATTACCGATATAAAGTCATGTAGGTGGAGCAGTGGTCGGAGCTGTTTTAGGAGTTTGAGTTTATAATGTATCTTTTTCACCGTGGGGTTCCATACTGAGCGTCTGATCTAGTATGACCCCTAGGTATTTCACCTCTTTTTTTTTTACTGCAATGTTAGAATCCTGGAGCCGAATTGATGTTGGGGGTACTCTTGCCACCTTGCTTGGCAGACTAGATGTACCATACTGGTTTTTATCTGCCATCATATACTATGTATCTTACTATGTTGCCCAAAACCTACAGGAAAAGGTTGGATTGCAGGAGAAATTGTTCCCCAGGTCCGACTCTGCCTCCTCCCTGACGCAGAGATCCAAGCCCAGCACATCCCGTGAGGCCCGAGCGTCCTCAGAGTCCCAAGGCGGCGGCTCCTCCGAGAAGACCTCGGACACAGAGAAAAAGTAGTAGCCGCCTTTGAAGTCTGCCAAGATTGCACCAGAGGATGTAGTAAGAGCTGTTAGTGTATCTGGGTTTAAAAAAGGTTTGGACAAGTTCCTTAGAGGAAAGGTCCATAAACCATTATTAAAAAGGGACCCAGGATATCAATGCTTGACCCAATACAAGCATTGTGGAACCTTTGTCTTTTGGGGTTACTGCTAGGTACGTATGACCTAGATTGGCCACTGTTGGAAACAGGATACTGGGCTTGATGGACCTTGGTCTGACCCAGTATGGCATATCTTATGTTCTTATGAGAACCCCGGTAAAACCGCCCAGAGGGACTCAGGCAATTCCGACAGGTGCCCTACCAAGGTCCTCAAGAAGGATTCCTTGGCCAGCAGAGAACATGTGAGGTTCCTCGAGGCCGTAGTTCTCGTTGAGGACGCACTCACTAGAGTGCCTGCGCTGGGCCCTAGATCCGCTGTGAAGCTGCCTGGCTTGGAAATCAGAATGGCAGCTCTGGAGCAGAACATCACTGCTATCCTGGCCCTGCAGCAGGCGGTGATGGCCGTTCATACGTCTCATCTGTCCTGACGACCAGGCCCTCGACTGCAAAGCAGTTCCCAGTTGTCGAGCTGTGCTCCGAGCGCCACCAGCCTCAGGTAAGCCCTCGGCATGAATCGAGATTCCAGTCCTGTTCTCTGGGCATCTGGTCCTCACTGGCTAGTGTCCTCGATTTGGACCCCAGGTGTTCCGCGGGCCACTGACCCTTCAACGCCAGCCTGGAGGTGAGAAGTCAAAGGGCCTCTGATTTGTCGTCACTGCCCAACTCGAGTGGGAGACAGATGTCGAGGCCTCTTCAGAGACCAAGCGGGATTGAGATTTCCCCACAGACCAGGCGCCACTCTCCTCCCGAGGACGTGGCCTTCCATGATTTCTTCAGGGACATGGCCAGAGCCCTCTCTGTGCAAACCGAAGCGGAGGAAGACCTGCGCACTGAGGAGTTGGAAACACTGGAGTTGGTACTGGTAGTGAGTCAGTGCTTCGACGCCATACACTGCGTCTGAAAGGGCCCAGATTTCCACAAACCCTAGCTCCCACATAACTCCATGGTCGTCGAGTCGACCATTCAGAAACTCAAGAGCCAGAAGACCCACTCCTTGGTTCCCCCCGGGACGAAGGCCAGAGCCCTCGATGCCCTCGGGCGCAAGTGCTACTAGGGCTCGATGCTGGGGTGCCAGATCCAGGCCTATGAACTCTACATAGGCATGTACCTAAAGGCTTTGGCTCAAGAGCTGTCGGGGAACCCTTCCAACAATTCCAGACCCTGTCTTCTGGGATCAAGGACTGTTCCAAATTCCTCTCCCAGGCAGCCTTTGATGGCTTTGAGTCAGCAGCTCGGGTCACTGTGGTCGGCATCGGGGCCCAACGCCAAGTCTGGATGCAATGCTGCGACCTCAAGCAATGAGTCCAAGGCAGCTGTTCGATGTTCCCTGCACCGGGGAGAACCTGTTCGGCAAAACCATGGCTGACAAAGCGGCTGAAATCGAGGCCAACGTTGTGACCCATCAGAGGCTCTCCATGAAGACCTCATCCCATCCCTGCAAAAAAACATCAGGGAAGAGGGGGGCCTTCATGAAATACAAGAGATCATAAACCATTATTAAGAAGTGACCGAAGATATCAATGCTTGACCCAGTACAAGCATTGTGGAACTTGTGTCTCTTGGGGAAACTGCTAGGTACATATGACCTAGATTGGCCACTGTTGGAAGCAGAATACTGGGCTTGATGGACCTCGGTCTGACCCAGTATGGCATATCTTATGTTCTTATGATCACAGAGAGAGGAAGACAGGCATCTATATTTGGAAAAACTTAGAGAAACTAGCAAAGTAGTCAGGAAAGCAAAGATTCAGAAAGAGGAGGAAATAGCCAATGCAATAAAATGGGGGGGGATAAGATATTTTTCAGACATATTAGTGAGAAGAGGAAGTGCAAAAGTAGTATTGTCAGACTCAAGGGTGAAGGGGAGAAATATGTAGAAGGTGATGAGGATAAAGCGGAATTGCTTAACAAATATTTCTGTTCTGTTTTCACAGATGAAGAACCAGGAGCAGGACCTCAGAAAACACCCACAAACAGGAAGAGAAGCGAGGGGCATCTTGAACAATTTTCAGAAGACTGTGTTATTGAGAAGCTAGCTAAACTTAAAGTAGACAAAGCGATAGGACCAGATGGGGTACATCCGAGAATACTGAGGGAACTTGGGGACGTTCTAGCAACTCCACTAACTGACCTTTTCAGTGCCTCGTTGGAGTCCACAGTGGTGCCAGAGGACTGAAGGTCCCTTTACACAAAAGTGGAAGTAAGGATGTGGTTGAAAACTACAGGCCGGTTAGTTTAACTTTGGTGGTGAGCAAATTATTGGAAGCGCTGCTGAAAGAGAAAATAGTGAGGTTTCTGGAGTCCAACGGATTACTAGATCCAAGGCAGCATGGATTCACCAGAGGCAGGTCTTGGCAGACAAATCTGATTTATTTCTTTGACTGGGTGACCAGGGAGTTGGACTGAGGGAGAGCCATAGATGTAGTGTATTTAGATTTTAGTAAAATCTTGGACACTGTTCCGCATAGGCGACTTATCAACAAACTGCGCACCCTAGGAATGGACCCTAAAGTTACTGCTTGGGTTAGAAACTGGTTGAGTGGGAGGCAATAAAGGGTACAAGTAAATGGAGCTCACTCTGAGGAGAAGGAGATTAACAGTGGTGTGTCCCAGGGATCTGTCCTTGGTCCAATTCTTTTTAACATCTTTGTTAGTGATATAGCGTGTAAGGTTTGCCTCTCTGCAGATGATACCAAAATCTGCAATAGACTAGATGCCCAGAAAGGTGTAGATGACATGAGGAGGTATCTAGCTGAGCTTGAAGAATGGTCTAGAATTTTGCAGCTGAGATTTAATGTTAAGAAATACAAGGTCATGCATTTGGGAGTGATATGGTATTTATTTTATTTATTTATTTAATGTTTTTTCTATACCACGCTATTTGTCATCAGTGCGGTTTACAGGTAACAAATTCGTTCAGTGTAGGAGGTCTACATTGAACTTACAATAAACAGGGCATTTAAACAGGGATAACATAGGGGGTATAGGGGGTGAAGTGCTTCTGTCCACAAAAGAAGAACGGGACCTAGGCGTGATTGTCTCTGATGATCTTAAAGTAGCTAAAGAGGTAGAAAAGGCGATGGCGAAAGCTAGAAGGATGCTTGGGTGCATAGGGAGAGGAATGGCCAGCAGAAGAAAGGAGGTGTTAGTGCCTCTGTATAGGTCTTAGGTGCGACCTCATTTGGAGTATTGTGTGCAATTCTGGAGACCGCACCTTCAAAAGGATATAAACAGGTTGGAGTCGGTACAGAAGGTGGCTAATAAAATCGTTAGTGGGCTTCCTTATAAAGCATATGAGGACATACCTAAGGATCTTAATATGTATACTTTAGAGGAAAGGCAGGATAGAAGTGATATGACTGAGACGTTTAAATACCTCCATGGCATAAATGCACAAGAGGAGAGCCTCTTTTGATTGAAAGCAAGCTCTGCTACGAGAGGACATAGGATGAGGGTGAATAGGGATAGACTCTCGAGTAATTTGCGGAAATATGTCTTTACAGAAAGAGTGGTAGATGTGTGGAATAGTCTCTCAGTAGAGGTTGTAGAGATGAAGACAGTATCTGAATTCCAAAATGCAGAGGATCTCTAAAGGGAAAAAGGGGACTGTTGTAGTGGTTGATATGGAAGGCAGACTAGATAGGCCATGTGGTCTTTTTCTATCGTCATGCTTCTATGTTTCTAGACCCCTTTTCCAAGGAAAAAGGGGTCCTTTGTGCAGGTTCACCAATATCTGCCCTTCTCAGGCCAACAGCAGGTTTCTCACCCCAAGAGGCAAGAGCACGGGGCTCAGAAGACAAAAGCACCTAAGCCCCAGACCCCAGCTCCCATCCAGCATGGGGGGGAGCTTTTGACTCCCAGGGCAGGGCCTTCCCCCCAGAGACCTTCACCAGCCAACAGGGGAGGTGCCTGATACTATTTGCCCACAGATCGGCTCCAATCACCTCAGACCAGTGGGTACTGCAGATGGTCAGGCAGGGATACCTCCTCCGCCTACAGCAGATTCCACCCAGTTATTTCCCGTATAAACGTTGCGACCCCTCCTTTACCAGACCCTTCTGCTCGCAGAGCTTGCAGGTCTTCTCAGGGACAACGAAGTAGAACCTGTACCCAAACACCTATGGGGCAAAGGATTCTACTCCGGGTACTTCCTTGTTCCAAAGATGACTGGGGTCCTCAGGCCCATCTTAGACCTGCGAAACTTAAACAAGTTTCTGGTGAGGGAGAAGTTCAAGATGCTCTCCCTCGGAATACTACTGCCTTACCTATGCCAGGGAGACTGGCTGTGCTCCTTGGACCTAAAGGATGCATACACACACATCCTAATCCACCCCTCCCACAGGCAGTACCTAAGGTTCATGGTAGGAGAGCACTTCTAGTACAGGGTGCTATCCTTCGGCCTTGCCTCCTCGCCAAGGTCTTCACGAAATGCCTGGTAGAGGTAGCTGCCCACCTGCATCTACAAGGGGCCTTTGTCTTCCTCTTTTTAACATCTTTGTTAGTGATATAGCGGAAGGACTGTCAGGTAAGGTTTGCCTCTTTGCGGATGATACCAAAATCTGCAATAGAGTAGACACCCAGGAAGGTGTAGATAACATGAAGAGGGATCTAGCTAAGCTTGAAGAATGGTCTAGAATTTGGCAGCTGGGATTTAATGTTAAAAAATGCAAGGTCATGCATTTGGGCTGCAGCAATCCAAGGGAGCAATATAGTATAGGGGATGAAGTACTTTTGTCCACTAAAGAAGAGCGGGACCTAGGCGTGGTTGTGTCTGATGATCTTAAAGTAGCTAAACAGGTAGAAAAGACGACGGCAAAAGCTAAAAGGATGCTTGGGTTCATACGGAGAGGAATGGCTAGCAGAAAAAAGGAGGTGATAATGCCTCTGTATAAGTCTTTGGTGCGATCTCATTTGGAGTATAGTGTGCAATTCTGGAGACCGCACCTTCAAAAGGATGTGAACAGGATGGAGTCAGTGCAGAGGGTGGCTACTAAAATGATTAGTGGGTTTCATTATAAAGCATATGAGGACAGACTGAAGGATCTTAATATGTACACCTTAGAGGAAAGGCGGAATAGAGGTGATAAGATTGAGATGTTTAAATACCTCCGTGGCATAAATGTTCAGGGAGAGAGCCTCTTTCAATTGAAAGCAAGTTCTGCTACGAGGGGACATGGGATGAGGGTGAAGGGAGATAGATTCAGAAGTGATATGCGGAAATATTTCTTTACGGATAGAGTTGTGGATCCGTGGAATAGTCTCCCAGTGGAGATGGTAGAAATGAGGACAGTAACTGAATTCAGAAAAGCATGGGACAAACACAGAAGATCTCTAAAGGTAAAAAGGGGACTGTTGTAGTTGTTTATATAGAAGGACAGACTAGATAGGCCATGTGGTCTTTTTCTGTCATCATATTTCTATGTTTCTGTGTTTCTTCCTAGATGACTGGCTCATCAGGGACAACACAGCCACAAAGGCTAGTCAGGCCACAGGACGTGCATATCTTCTGCTGCAACACCTGGAATTTAACATCAGCTACCCCAAATCCTACCTCTCTCCAGCCCAGAGCCTGGAGTTCATAGGTGAACAGCTGGACATACTACAGGCCAAAGCAGAACGCCTTAGACAGCTGCGGTAGAGGTACAATGCTGCTGATCAGTGCCAGCCGTTGTCTCCTCTGCCTGTTGAGCCATATGACCTCCACGGACCATGTGACTCTACTAGCTTGCTTACACATGCGGGCAGCTGAGTTGTGCCTCCGCTCGCAGTGGACGCAAGCCACAGGCAGCCTGCGGGACAGAATCAGGGTAACCCGCCAGCTGGCAGAGTCCCTTGACTGGTGGCATCTTCTACATCACCTCCGAGCAGGGATGCCCTTCCAGGCACCGATGCCCCAGAGGATCCTGACCATAGATGCCTCCCTCCTAGTTTGGGGGGGACACACTGCGGAGACAGTCGCATACAATGCAGCTGGTCCCAGGTAGAATCTCTGCTGCAGATCGATTTCCTGGAGCTCAGGGTGATCTTCCTGGCCCTACGGGGGTTTCACCACTGCCTGCGACACCAGTCCATACTGATTCAAACAGACAACCAACTCACCATGTTTTACGTCAACAAGCAGGGAGCACGGGGTCATGCTCCCTCTGCCAGGAGGCAGTGACCCTCCTTTCCTTTGTAGCTCTCAACAACATACTCCTGTGAGCAGTTCACCTCCCTGGCCAGGATAACCTCCTGGCGGACAAGCTGAGCAGGGTCCTCTGACCACACAAGTGGCGCCTAGACCCCAGAGTGGCCGTTTGGCCCTTGGCCCTTCCACCTCTAGGGCAGGCCCGTGATGGTCCTATTCACCACCCTGGACAACACCCAGCTGCCCCGCTTCTGCTCGCGGCAACCACACCCAGAGAGGGTGGCAGCGGATGCCTTCCTGATCCTATGGATGGAAGATCTCCTCTATAATTTTCTGCTGATCCCTCTGGTTGCCAAAACCCTCTTCAAGGTGCAGCGCGAGGGGGCTACACTAATACTAATTGGGACAGTGCCTTCGGCCAGGTGGTACTCTGTAATCATTTCGGGGTGTAGGCAACTCCTGCCCTCCGACCCTTCAATGTTCAGGCTACCAGAGCGATGGTGCCGCTGGATGCTAGGGTCTTGCAGAGTCTCTCAGTTGGGGACTCATCTTCTGCAACTCATGACTACCCAACTTGGCCGCCGTTGGTGCTGTCGTGGTTTAGTCCTCAGCAGCCTAGAGCTAGGGAGTTCCATTTGTGAGGACTGACTTCCTGCTTGTTCCTAGAGAAAGCATAGTTACTCACCTGTAACATGTGTTCTCCAGGGACAGCAGGAATCATTCCTCACAACCCTCCCTCTTTCCCTGGAAGTTGCCTCCCTACCTTGTTTTAGCTATGTCTTCTGACTGAGCAAGATGGCACCCTTGGGTGGAAAGGGAACTGCACATGCATGGTAGCATATCCCTAAGGCTTTCTTTGAAAGCTGGGGAAATGCTTCTGCGTTGGCTCCGTCTACACTGACATCACCCACATGTGAGGACTGATTCCTGTTGTCCCTGGAGAATACCTGTTACAGGTGATTAACTACACTTTCCTACTGTTCACGGTGAACACCTGCAACAGGTGAGTAACCACGATATTCCCTTAAACTGGACTCTTATTTCTACTTCAGTTTTCTAAATCAGAGTTCTCTTTTACTGAGCATTATTCACTGCATTAGATACAACTTCCCTCTGCCACAGCACCACTTTTTTGGAGATCCATGTCTCACATGGAATCAGATCTCCCTTCTTTTTACTGTGTTTACTTCTTTGGTGTTCCCAAAATGTTTCATCTAGTTAATAATATTTTATCTCCAGGAACAAGCAGGAATGTAGTCATCACATATGGGTATCGTCAGTACCGACGGAGCCCGCACGGGAACGCTCCCCAGCGTCCAATCAGAACGCTTTTGGGAGCATCCCACAGTGCCTGTGTGCTGCCTTCCCGCCTTTCCCAACTGCCTCTCTCCAGTTCTTCTTTTTCTGTGGAGCCAGCAGGTCGTGTTCCTGTCACCGCAGAAGAATTTCTTTTTTCTTTCTTTCTTTTTGTGGTCGCGTCTGCCTTCTTCGACGCTCTACCGGTACCGCCGGTCTTTTCTTTCTTATTTCTGTAAAACAAAAAAAAAAATTATTTTTTTTCTTTTCTTCAGGTGCACCCGCCCTTTTTGGGCCTTGGGCCCAAAAACGTTTCCTTTAACATGGAAAAACCTGCCTCAGGTTTTAAAAAGTGCACCAAGTGTGGCGGTACCATTTCCGTCACCGACACCCATGAATGGTGTTTAAAATGTTTAGGTCCTGACCACTCCATCACGGATTGTGTGTCCTGTGCCATGATGTCTAAAAGAGGTCGGCAGAACCGAGCTGCCAAGTTCAGTACCCTGTTTCCCTCTGATGCGGCTTCGGTGGCATTGATGTCTTCCAGGGCTGCTTCTTCCTCCCGTGGATCTCAGGTAACTAAACATAAATCCAGCCGGTCCTCGAAGGGTAGATCTCCTTCTAAGCATCGAGATGCCTCTGGCGTTGCCCTCGAGGATTCTGCACCGGCAAAATTACCCCGGCGGGAGGCTTCGGCTTCCAAAGCATTATCGGGGTTCCAGGATGTTCTCGATCGCTCGGCCTCGACAGATCTCCTGGTGCCATGCTCTGGGGTACCAGTGGTCTCCACCGGTACCGACATCCAGGCATTGGCGGCGTCCATGGACCAGAGAATTCTGACTATGGAACGCAGTCTGGCGGCTTTCCTTGCGGCATCGACGCCCTTGGTACCGCGACAGACAACTCCACCGGTACCGGCACTGGCATCGGTACCGATAGCATCGACATCGGCATCGGTGTCTGCTCTGCCGGTACCCTGTCCTCCAATACCGGTTATTCCCAGTACCGACCTTGGTCGGTACGGGTATCGGGCTCTACAGGAGCATCCGGACAGACGATACTTCGAGTCCTCAGAAGAATCTGAGGATTCTTAAAGTTCTGTCGATGCAGCGATGCTTCTTCCAGAGGAGTCCTCCTCCCCTAAACGCAGGATGTCTCCTCCAGAGGACATGTCCTTCCAAGACTTCATCAGGGAGGTGACTCGGGGCCTGTCCATTACTGTGGCCCCTGAAACAGAGCCAAGGGCCAAGGAGTTGGAAATTTTACAATATCCCAAAACTCCTAAGGAGGCAGCTGCCTTACCTATTCATGAGATTTTATATGATCTCATGTTAAGGATGTGGGAAACACCTCTTACCACCTCTCCTCATTCTCGTAGATTGTGGTGGAGTCAGCTATGAGAAGGATCAGAAGTGCAAAAAGACATGCCTCTAATCCTCCAGGACGTGAGTGTAGAACCCTGGATGCTTTTGGACGTAGAGTCTTCCAAGCTTCCATGCTTGCTGCAAGAATCAGTTCCTATAGTCTCTACATGGGAATGTTCCTAAAGGAGGTCACAGATAATTTACAGACTTTTAAGTCCTTTCATTTCTGAGGATAAAAGACAGGACTTTCTCACTTGGGTCAAACATGCCCAAGATGTTTCTAAATTCTCCAACCGTGCAGCCTTTGACTGCTTTGAGTGTATAAGCAGAACCTTGGCTATCGCCATAGGTGCACGTAGAATTGCTTGGCTCCAGGCATCTGATTTAGAGCTCTGGGTACAAGATAAATTGGGAAATATCCCTTGTACTGGTGAGAACCTGCTTGGTAAAGATTGGCAGGAAAAAGCCAATGAAATGGATGCTGAAAATTCCACCTTGGATAGACTATCCAAGTCCACTGCTGATCCTGTTTATTTTATTTATTTATTTATTTAACTGTATTTATATCCTGCTTTTCACCGGGTCAAAGCGGCGTTACATATAAGGGTGGGGAAATCAAGTATCAGGGTGGGGCCATCACCAGGTAGGTAACATTGATGATTTCCTTGCGGCATCGACGGTTAGAAAGAAGTTGTTCAAGAAAACATCTTTTTCTAAAAAGAAAAGATTTTATCCTGCTTATGGTCAGCAGGCATCTTCTGCAGGTCAGTTTTCAAGCAAACGTCAGCAACCACCCAAACAGAAGAAAGCAAAGGCTGCTAGGCCTCCACCGGCCCAGCAGCCTCAGCCTCCTCAGGGCCTTTGACTTTCAGCTAGAGAACTTAGCCTTTCTGGTTTTGGAAGGACCAGAGCCGTCCACCATTCCAGGAAGGTTATGTCATTTTGCCCCCAGATGGGGGCAAATAACAGCAGAGCATTGGACACTCTCCATCATAAAGGAGGGGTACAAACTTCATTTTTCAAACATGCCCCCTCACACAATAGTGAAGCAGTTCAATTCTTCGACCTCTTTCATCGACCTGTTAGGTCAGGAGGTTGCCATCCTTCTTGCCCAAGGGGCAATAGAAGAAGTACCTCTTCATCAACAGGGCATAGGGTTCTATTCCCCTTATTTTCTTATTCCAAAGAAAACAGGGGGTTACAGACCTATCTTAGATCTCAGAGAATTGAACAAATTCCTTGTCAAGGAGAAATTCAAGATGATTTCGCTCGGAGCTCTGCTACCATAACTTCAGAGTCAGGATTGGCTTTGTTCTCTAGATCTCAAGGATGCGTACACCCATGTCCTCATCCATCCAACCCACAGAAGGTTCCTTCGGTTCCTTTTTCAAGGAAAGCACTACCAATACAGGGTACTTCCTTTTGGTCTGCCCTCAGCACCAAGGGTGTTCACGAAATGCATGGCTGTGGTAGCAGCATTTCTCCGCACTCTAGAATATTCGTCTTCCCTTACTTGGACGACTGGATCATTCGAGCTCCAACACAGTCAGAGGCCAAGACTTCTCTATCCTGCACAATGCGTATCCTGCAGTATTTAGGGCTGGTAATAAACATCCCAAAATACAGTCTAACTCCCACTCAGTCTTTAGAGTTCATAGGAGCTTTCCTGGATACCACAAGGGCAAGGGTCTATCTTCCCCAGGCCCGCTGCCTTCGCTTGGTGCAGTTAGCTTCTCAAGCATTGCTAAAGCCCCATCTAACTGCTCGAGAAATGTTGCAATTACTAGGCCACATGGCATCCACCGTGCATGTGGTTCCATATGCTCGCCTCCACATGAATGGACTTTATCCACCCAATGGACCCAGGCATCAGTGTGCCTGTCAGACAAAATAGCAAACACAAGTCGCCTCATTTTGTCCCTCCAGTGGTGGAAGTCCACTCAAAACCTGTTGCTGGGGTGCCCCTTTCAACAACCCTTACCCCAAGCAACTCTCACAACAGATGCTTCTCCAAAGGGTTGGGGAGCTCATCTGCAAGACTTCTCCACCCAGGGCACCTGGTCTCCGCAAGAGAGTTGTCGACATATCAATCTCTTGGAACTTAGAGCAATTTTCCTGGCTCTGCGAATGTTCCACTCCCTGCTCAGCTACAAGACAGTCCTCATTCATAAGGACAATCAAGTAGCCATGTTCTATGTGAACAAGCAGGGGGGAACGGGCTGTCTGTCGCTTTGCAACGAAGCTTTGCGACTATGGGCCCTCGCCAGAGAGCATCAGATTCATCTGCTGGCAGTATATCTTCCAGGCATTCAAAACTCTTGGGCGGACAGACTCAGTCGAGTTCTGCTTCCACATGAGTGGTCTCTGCATGCAGACCAGGTGACCAGGATATTTCAACTTTGGGGAACACCGGACATAGACCTCTTTGCAAGTCCGTGGAATGCCAGACTTCCCCGGTTCTGTTCCAGAATTCTGGCTCAGGGGGCTCAGGCCAGGGATGCTTTCCTCCTTTACTGGGGTCAAGACTTCCTGTATGCCTTTCCACCTATTCCCCTAATTCCCAAAACCCTCTTCAAACTTCAGAGAGAGAGAGGCCACATGATTCTCATAGCACCACATTGGCCACAGCAAGTGTAGTACCCTCTGCTTCTACATCTCTCTCAAGCTCCCTCCCTGGAGTTAGGGTCTGCTCCAGATCTCCTTTCTCAGGAGAACGGAATGTTATGGCATCCCAATCCCCAGTCTCTGCATCTCAGGGCTTGGTTGCTGAAGGCCTAGATCTCCAAGATCTTAATCTTTCTCAGCAAGTGAAAGATGTTCTTTATGCTTCCAGAAAACCTTCCACTAGACGCTGTTATGCTTTCAAGTGGAAAAGGTTTACTATTTGGTGTTCGGAAAAGGGTCTTCACCCCCTTGCGATACCTCTGCAATCTTTGCTGGAGTATCTCCTCCATTTATCTAATGCAGGCCTTAAGACAAATTCAGTAAGAGTCCATTTGAGTGCTATTGCAGCTTCTCTTAAACCTCTAAATGGACAGCCTATTTCCTCTCATCCTCTCATAGTAAGATTTATGAGAGGCCTCCTTCTAACTAAGCCCCCCATTAGACTACCTCCGGTGGCATGGGACTTAAACCTGGTTCTTGGGCAGCTCATGAAGCCACCTTATGAACCTTTAGCTACCATTTCCTTAAAATTCCTTTCTTGGAAGGTTATCATTTTCATTGCAATCACATCAGCACGCCGCATTAGTGAGTTGCAAGCGCTAGTAGCTAATCCACCTTATACAAGGTTCCATCATGACAAGGTAGTCCTTAGGACTCATCCACACTTTATGCCTAAGGTGGTTTCTCCTTTTCATCTAAATCAAGAGGTCTACCTACCTGTCTTTTTTCCAGGACCTCATGCATCAAATGCAGAAAGGAATCTTCATACCCTGGACTGTAAAAGAGCTCTAGCTTTTTACTTACAAAGAACACAGCAACATAGAAAGTCCTCTCAACTCTTTGTTGCTTTTGATCCTTCTCATTTGGGACTTCCAGTCTCCAAGAGAACACTGTCTAACTGGATTGCTCAGTGTATTTCCTTCGCCTATCAGAGTAAGAACCTTTCTCTGGAGGGCCATGTCACAGCTCATAATTTGAGAGCCATGGCAGCCTCAATGGCTCATCTGCACTCTGTGTCTATTGACGACATCTGTCGAGCAGCCACTTGGGCCTCGGTTCATACCTTCACAGCCCATTACTGCTTGGACAAGGACTCCCGCCGGGATGCCTTGTTTGGTCAGGCTGTTC
Source organism: Ichthyophis bannanicus (assembly GCA_033557465.1). NCBI lineage: Eukaryota > Metazoa > Chordata > Amphibia > Gymnophiona > Ichthyophiidae > Ichthyophis > Ichthyophis bannanicus. The sequence goes on from CM066031.1 coordinate 1,902,148,904, forward strand.
TCAAACACCTGTTCCATACCTAATCAACTCCTGCCCACCATCCCTGGTAGGATGCCAGAGATCCATGGGGGGAAGTGGAGCCCTTTTCAGGGACACACAACTTCTGGGGTCACTCCCTGGCTCCTAAAGCTAGGGAGTCCCCATATGTGATGACTACATTCCTGTTTGTTCCTGGAGATAGCATAGTTACTCACCTGTAACAGGTGATCTCCTGGAACAGCAGGAATTTAGTCCTCACAACCCACCCACCTCCCCTAGGAGTTGTATCTCTCTATCTCTTTCCTTTCCCTCTCTCTTTGTCTCAGCTTTAAAACTCAACTGGAGAGAGGCAGTTGGGAAAGGCGGGAAGGCAGCACGCAGGCGCTGTGGGATGCTCCCAAAAGCGTTCGGATTGGACGCTGGGGAGCGTTCCCGTGCGGGCTCCGTCGGTACCGACGATACCCATATGTGAGGACTAAATTCCTGCTGTTCCCGGAGATCACCTGTTACAGGTGAGTAACTATGCTTTCTCTGGAAACAAGTAGAAAGTCAGTCCTCACATATGAGTGACGGTGCCGATGTAGCCCCCATAGAAGCATCTCTCGAGCTTACAAATAAAATCTTTGGAAGATGCACCACGCATGCGTGGTCCCCTTCCCCCCCTAAGGTGCCATCTTGCCTCGGCCTCCTTTTTTCTGCAGAGCCCTCCAGATATCTGTCCAGTTTCCACCGGAAAAAGTGTGGGTTTTTTTTTGTTATTTCTGTCTGGTTTGCATACCAGTTCCTTCCCTCCACCAAGCCAGCTTGCCTCGGCGTCACTCCTCAGGTTTGTTCTTTGTTTTTTCCCCTTTTTTATCTTGAGGTGTCCCTCGACCAGCATTTGTGCCTTTTTCAGCTGAAGGCCTCAGACCCGTGGTGGGGACCCCTTTATCCGATGGCCTCATGCGTCTTCAAGAAGTGCCATCGGTACAGCAAAATGATGTCGCTCACCGATCCACATGACTGCTGCCTCTGGTGCTTCGGCCCGGAGCACGACTCGGACTGTGAATTTTGCAGAACCATGACCTCAAAGGCCCTAAAGAGCAGTCATCAGCAGCAGGAAAATTTTTTCCAGAAGTCCGACTCTGCACCGGAGTCTCTGGTGACATCACGTTCCAGGGCCGCCTCTGGTACCTTGGTGCCCATGAGGCCCGAGCTTCTCAGAGTTCTGTGGCCTCAGTTACTCTGAGAGGAAATCCCCAGAGGTGGAATGCAAGAAGTCGAAACCCTCGGGACCTGGTGTGACTGTGTTGGAGGTGCAGGGGGTCTGCTTGAACGGCCCTGAGACTGCCGCCACTGTGAACCTGCTGGTGAAAAACACCTTACCTTCCCCCTAACATCGGGCAGGCAGCGTGGGGACAGCTTGTAACCAGCAAGGTCCTTTTCCCTCTTTTCCCCCATAAATTGAACCTTGTTGCCGCGACCGCGGATGTCCGCGGAGCGTGATCCGAAGGGGCGTGTCTAAAGGGGGCGAGACACGCCCCTTCGGCGTCACAGCAGCAACAGCGGCTTAGAGTTCTCGTATTTAGTTCTTAGGCTTAGTTTTAATGGGGAAAAGGAAGGCTAAAACAGGGTGTAAAATGTTGGGTGGGTTGGTGGATAAAATTAGACCCGTTGGCCCTCTTGACAAACACCTTGTACCATTACCGGTAGCACAGTCTTCTCCTGAGGGGGTCTCCCTTAGTTCGGGAGGGAGATTCCCTCCTCCCTGTCCTGTTTCTGTATTGCTACCTGTTTCTCCTGTGGAGTCTTCCGTTCAGGTAAGGGGTAGTATTGTGGAGGTGATTCTCCCTAAACCAGTTCATTTGGCAGGGGCTGGAGGTATTTTAGGACTCCCAGTCCTGCTGCCTGCCGCAGAGATTGCTTTAAAGGATGTTTGGGGGAGCTTTAAAAACTATCGATGATAAAATGTCTTCAACTTTAAGTTCCCTATGTGATTTTTCTAAGGAAACTGTTGCCTCTTTAAAGCTGCTTGATGAAAAGGTTTCCCTTGTTGATACAGCATTCATTAAATTGGAATCTCAGGTCCTTCCATTGCATGCTGCTAACGTTGTAGGAATAAAAGACTCCTTGATTTTGCATAATAAGATGGAAGCCTTAGAAAATTCTTTTCGTTCATATAATTTATGGTTTTTGAATTTCCCTTATACGTCTCTTTTAGCGCCTAAGATTCTTTTTGACAAATACCTGAAAGAAGTTTTGTTTGAGTGATTCTGTTGAAGTATCCCAAATGTATTACATTCCCTCTAGCTCCAAGAAAGTAGATCCTGTTGAAGGTGAACTGGATGTGGTTGAACCCTCTATTTCAAATTTGACCGCTTTTTTAGAAGACTCCACAGAATTAATAAATGTGAGGTCCCCATTGTTGGTGACTTTGAAATCTTTGGATTCTAAACAACAAATTCTTAAAGCCTTTCTTAAGTACAAGTCATCCAAATTTTGTGGGCATAACAAATGTTTTTCTGGATGTTTCGCATAGCACCCAACTTAGGCGGAGGCTTTTCTTGGCTTTAAAGCCTCAAGTCCTGAATTTGGGTGCTACCTTCTTTCTCCGATTTGCCTGTAAATGTGTCATAAATTATGATGGTGCCTCTTATATCTTTACTGATGTTTCTCATTTTGAAAAATTTATTTCTGATAGGCAGGGCTTGGTTGAGGATGATAGGGATGAATAGCTGATGATTTTGCCTCTCATTATGTGGGCTTTTATGCCTTTTTTGCCTAAGTTTGTTTTTCCTTTCTTGAATAGTTTCACTTCCGGGTTCCAGTAATGTGGACTTTATCAGATGTTGCTACTTAATTATGTGGTGTATTTGTTTTATTTTACCTTTCTCTGATTGATCTGTATCATTAGTTGGTTTTGTTATACTGATTAAAATCTATATTTAAAAAGAAGAAAAGAAGTCGAAACCCTCGAAGACCACCTCGGAAGATGGGTCTGGGAAGAAGGGGAAATTCCACTCCAGGCCCCCACAGTCCCCGGCATGATTCTGAGGAGTCGGAGTGGCTTCACAAGCTGCCCCGCAAGAAATCATTGGCACCCGCCAACCAGCCTCGGACACCTGAGGCAATCCTCGTTGAGGACTCCCCAACACCAGGCCTGAAATCCTCAGTGTAATCATACAAAGAAACTAAAGGTCATTACCAGAGCTGTACCATGATACTTCATCAAATGTATATTTGTTTCAGCTCAACTCTTTAACCATACCCGTAATATCATTATTATATTAGACAAACAAGGAAAAGGCAAATCTCAGAAAATCCAAACCTACTCTTTGACCACCAAAGTGGACATAAGTATTTGTTGGATAACAACATCAACAATTTGCACTAACTTTTCCTTTTAAAAACCTAATGATGGACAAAAATACCAAAGCATACAATTCAAAACATAGCCATATAAACTCTCTTAACACATTTCTTTTTCAAAACATTCTCATATGATAGTATAACATGGTCTTTCCATTAAACATTTCATGCATGGTATAAATTCCACAACAGTTTATATGACCAAGGCCGAGGAAGACCCATGCAATGAGGAACTGGAGATACTCCAGTATGAGGCGCCCCCCCCTAAGGAAACCCTTATGGTACCAGTGTCTCTGATCCTCCGGTTGTGGGAAACACCAGTGTCAGTACCCATTATCAGCAAGTGACTCGACTCCATGTACAGAGTGCACTGAAGCCTTGCGTTCCAGAAGACCAGACTTCCCCATAACTTGATGGTCATTGAGTCAGCCATGAGCAGTTTCAAAAACCAAAAGGGGCTGTTGAGGGAGCTTGGTGGATTCTTGGCAGGCCTCGTCTGGGAACCCCTGCAGGGACTTAAGTCTTTGGCCTTGGCAGTCAGAGTGCTCAAAGTTCTTCTCTCGAGCAGCCTAATATGGCTTTGAGTCTTCGGCCAAGGTGGTCTCAACAGGCATTGGGGCATGACGCCAAGCATGGCTGCATTCGTCTGACCTCGAACAATGGGTTCAGGACAAATTTATTGATGTCCCCTGCATCAGAGAGAACCTCTTTAGGAAACCCATGGCAGACAAAGCTGCAGAGATAGAGAATGAGTTCTTAACGAGAACTAGATTCTCCTTCGGTGAAGCTCTGTAAGAAAGCCACGGGGAAGAAGGGAGGGGGGTTTGGCAATAACTCGCAACTTCAGGCCTTCTCAACTCCTCAGCAAGGCCAACAGCATAAAGGACAGGGGCATGGCCCCTGTCAGCAAAAGACACCAAAATCCCAGGCCCTGGCCCAGCCTGGGGCGCGCTTTTGACTGCCTGGTTGTGACCTTCTCTCGAGGAGGTCTCCTGCAGCCCACACGGGGGCATCTACCCTGTTTGTCCACAGGTGGTCTGCCATCACCACCAATACCTGCATGCTACAAGTAGTCAGCGAGGTCTACCTCCTCCACCTACAGTGGGCGCCACTCGTACTTTCCAGGAGAGCCCATCAGACCTCTCCTTCACCAGACCCTGCTCCTCACCGAGCTCACAGGTCTACTCTAGGATAAAGCGGTGGAGCCAGTGTCAAAACATCTCTGGGGCACTGGCTTCTACTCCAGGTATTTCCTCATCCCGAAGAGGCCAGGGGGCCTTAGGCCCACTCAGGACCTGCTGGAGCTGAACAGGTTTCTGGTAAGAGAGAAGTTCAAGATGCTCTCCCTTGGAACGCTGCTGCCATTCCTCCAGCAGGGAGATTGGCTATACTCCTTAGACCTAATGGATGCCTGCACACACATACTGATCCATCCCAGCCACAGAAAATACCTCTGGTTCGTGGTAGGAGGAGCACACTATGAATACAGAGTGCTGCCCTTTGATCTGGTCTCATCAACAAGGATCTTCACCAAGTGTCTCACAGTGGTCGCAGCCCACCTCCGGCTCCAAGGGACATTCATCTTCCCTTACGTGGACACATCATCAAGGCCCTGCAACATCTAGGATTTGTCATCAACTTCTCCAAATCCCTCCCACTCCAGCTTAACACCTGGAGTTTATAGGGGCACAGCTAGACACCCTTCAGGCCAAGGCCTTCCTCCCTCAAGAGAAGTCAGAGCGCCTCAGGGGTCTAGTCTCAGAGATGCATCGATGCCGGGTGCTACTCGCCCAGCTTCTCATCTGCCTTTTGGGCCACATGGCCTCCACGGTTCACATGACCCCATACGCCAGTCTACATATGAGAGCGGCCCAGTGGTGCCTTCGCTCTCAGTGCACACAAGCTATAGGCAGGCTCTGAGGAAGAGTGAGAGTGACCTCCAGCTGGCGGACTCCCTTGGATGGTGGCAGATCCCTCGTCACCTTCAGGCCGGGATGCCCTTCCAGGCACCACCCCCCAAAAGGTCTTCACTACTGACGCCTCCTTAGTGGGCTAGGGAGTGCATTGCGAGGGCCTCCAGAAGCAAAGCAACTGGTCCCAGATTGAATTCCAGCTGTAAATCAATCTGCTGTGGCTCCGGGTGATATTTCTGGCTCTCTGAGCCTTTCACCTCCGGCTGCAGCATCAGTCGGTGCTGGTCCAGACCAACAGTCAAGTTACAGTGTACTCCCTCTGCCCCCATGCAACACGCAGAGGGATGCTATCTCCCAGGCCAAGACAATGCCGTGGCGGACAAGCTGAGCAGAGTCCTCCAGCCGCACGAGTGGATCCTGAAGTGGCCTCCCGGCTGTTCCGACTCTGGGCATCCCCCTGATGGACCTGTTTGCCAGCCGGACAATGCGAAGTTGTCCCGCTTCTGCTCCCTCCAGCCGCACCCTTCGTGAGTGGCAGCGGATATGTTCCTCATTCCATGGACAGAAGGCCTCCTTTATGCCTCACAGCTCACTAAACTGCCATTAGAGCCTCTGGCTACCTGCCACTTGAGATACTTCTCTTGAAAGATCATCTTTCTCGTAGCACTCATATCAGCTTGCAGAGTTAGTAAGCTCCAAGTTCTGATGGCAGAGCCCCCCTACATGAGGTTCTACAAGAACAGGGTGGTGCCCCACACACCCCCAAAGCTTCTGCTGAAGCTGGTGTCCCCATTCCACCTCAATCAGGTGGTGGTGCTCCCCACTTTCTTTCCGAGGCCTCACGCCAGCAGAGCCGAGACCGTTCTCCATATTCTGGATTGTAAAAGCGCCCTGTCCTATTTGCAACAGACTTGGGGACACTGTAAAGCACCTTAGCTTTTCTTATCCTATGACCCCAGTCGGCTGGGGCTCCTAGTGACTAAGTGAACTCTGTTCACTTGGGTGGTGGACTGCATTACCTTTGCCTATGAACCAGCACTCGACCAGAAGGTTATGGTGCACTGCTTCAGGGCCATGGCTACTTCCGTGGCAAATCTGCATTCCATCCACGTGACGGAGATCTGTCGGGCCACCACCTGGTCTTCGGTCCATGCCTTCTCAGCTCACTGCTGCCTGGAGAGGGGGTCCTGACAGGACAGCACCTTTGGCCAGGCCGTATTCAATAATCTCTTTGGGGTGTAGGCAACTCCTGCCCTCTGACCCTTCTGTGTTTAGGCTACCAGAGGGCTAGTTCTCTGCCGGACACTTGGGTCTTGCGAGAGTCTCTCAGTAGGGACTCAACTGCTGCTGACTATAGCTCGCCCTTTGCAGATCACTGTGGCATTTTTACTGGTTCTCAATAGCATGTAGTTGGGGAGTCCCATATGTGAGGACGGACGTCTTACTTTTTCCTGAAGAAAGCATAGTTACTCATCTGTAACAGGTGTTCTCCAAGGACAGCAGGAATCAGTCTTCACAAACCTCCCTCCTCCCCTTGAAGTTGCTTCTTTACGATATTTTAATTTTTGCTATCTTAGCTATGTCATTAGACTGAGGCAAAATGACATCCTTGTGTGGGAAAGGGACCACGCATGTGTGGTACATCTCCCAAAGGCTTCCTTTGAAAGCTGGGAGATGCTTCTGCAGGGGCTCTGTCAGTGCTGACATCACACATATGTGAGGACTGATTCCTGCTGTTCCTGGAGATCACCTGTTACAGGTGAGTAACTACGCTATTTGGCTGATTGACAATGAATCAAACTGTCTTCCCCGCTGGTGATGTCACTTGTGATCATGCCCTCAGAGTTCCCTGGTCAGGTTGCAGTTTCTATCAGTGACATCACTTGTGATCACGTCCTCAAAACTCCCCTGATCAGGTTGCTGTCCCTACCAGTGATTTCACATGTGATCATGCCCTCAGAGCTCCCCTGATCAGGATGCCATCCCAGCCCGTGACATCACTTCTGCTCAGGCACAGAGAGCTCTGTGATTGGCTACTCTCTGTTCCCGGAAGGTCAGTTCTGAGCTCTATGACTGGGCTGCCATCACATCCTCCCTCCTGCTTCTTCTTAGATGTTCTTTAAGGGAGTCATTTTATAAACTTTGATCTCCAGGAACAAGCAGGAATGAGTCTTCACATATGGGTACGTCGGTACCGACGGAGCCTGCGCGGGAACGCACCCCAGCGTCCAATCAGAAAGCTTTTGGGAGCATCACTCAGCGCCTGCGTGCTGCCTTCCCGCCTTTCCAACTGTCTTTCCTCAGTTTTCGTTTTTCCGCGGAGCCGGCAGGACGTCCTCCTGTCACCGCAGAAAATCTTTTCTTTAATTCTTTGTTTTCTTGTGGTCGCGGCTGTCTCCCCGACTCCACCGGTACCGCTGGTGTTTTTTCTTTTTCTTAAATTCAGGGAATTTTTTTCAATCAGTTTCTGTCTTAAACTTTTTGGGACTTCTAGGCCTCTCCATCATGGAGCCTCCGCCTTCTTTTCCTAAGAAGTGTCTAAGCTGTGGCGGTACAGTTTTGTTTTTAGACTCCAAGAACTGGTGTCTAACCTGTTTGGGTCCTGACCATTTTCCTCCGGAGCCATTAGGCTACAATATTGTGAGAAGAGATTTTCCATTTCGTGTTTCCCTCGATACCGAGTTCCTTTCCAGTGTCAGGGCACCGACTATTTCTTCTTCTCCACAAGATCAGGTAACCAACAAACAGTCTGTTAAGACTAGCCAACCCTTGAGTGGTACGTCTCATGCACAGCATGATGACGGCTCCGGCCTTGCCCTCAAGGGTCCATTGGCTTCAAAACCCCGGCGGGAGTCTTCGGCCTCCAAAGCCTATCAGGGGTTTCAGGTTGTTCCTGGGGCTCACCCCTCACAGAACATACCTGAGCCATGCTCGGTGGTGGCATCCACTTTGAGCGATACCGATACCCCGGCATCGGCACTGGTGTTGAGCGATTCACTCCTCACCGGGGATCGTCATCTGGCTTTCTCGGTACCTTCGGGACTGGTCGATACGCCCCAGATTGACTTTCCAGTATCAGCATCAACGCCGATACTACCACCGACGTCGGTACCCTCTAGACATGCATCGATAGACTCGCTTCCTTCGATGCTGAGTCTGGAATCGATCTCTAGTCTGGAAGACTGGGTACCGACACGTCTCGGTACCGACGCTTACCGGTTCCGGATGCTCGGTACCGAGGGTGATTACCAAAGGCTTTCGGTTACCTCGGTACCGATTGAGCAGCCACCGATGACTGCTTCGATGTCGGTGTCGCCTTCGATTCCGACACAGCTACCGGTATCGGTGCCGGTACCCACAGTAACATCGGGGCCAGCTCCTTCCCTGCTTCTTTCACCAGGATCGCTCCTTTCTATACCAAGTTTGGAGTCGATACCTGGCATGGACGATGCAGTACTGACTGTCTCAGGTCATGACCTCCAGTACCAGCATCCATCCCTTAAGGATCCTTTCTTGCACCGTGCAGGATCTTATATTCCTATATTCTCAAGTAGATCCTCCGGTGCCCAGGCTAGTTCTTCAGGGCTAGCCTGCCCAGGGACGGTTTCCTTTGGAGATCCTTCTTTTCAGAATTTTCTCCTGAATATGGCAACATCTCTTGCTATTCCTATCCCTGGCTATGATCCTACACAGGGCTCTCTTTCTACTGGAGAAAAGGAAAATATAATGCTTCCTTTACATCATTCCTTGCAGGATCTTCTTCTAAGAATGTGGGAAGCACCTTTAAAGGTTCCCTCACCTTCTAGAGCAACTGATCTTCTGTATCAGGTGCCCCCCTCTCCAGGGTTTCAAAAGACTCAACTTCCCCATCATTCCATTGTGGTGGAATCAGCAATGAGGAAGGTGAAAAGTAAGAAGAAGCACTCTTCTTACCCACCAGGTCGTGAGTCTAGGACACTAGATGCTTTGGACGTCAAACCTTCCAGACATCCATGCTGTCAACAAGGATTCTCTCATATATTTTTTATATGAGTCTATCCCTTCAGGAGGTCACAAAGAAATTATATCTTTTGACTCCTTTTCTTTCAGAGCCCAAGACTGCAGACTATTCCTTACTACTTAGTCATATTCAAAGTATCTCTTGGTTTCTTACTCGTGTTTCCCTAGACTCCTTTGAGTCTGTTAGCAGAACTTCTGCTATAGCCATAGGGGCACGAAGTAGAGCCTGGCTCCAAGCTTTGGACTTAAGCAGATGAGCACAACAAAGACTGGGTAATACTCCTTGCACTGGGGAAAATCTCTTCAATAAGGAGTCTTTACATCAGGTTGCTCAGTGGTCCTCTGACTTCCCTGTTTCTGGAGGCTATTCTAAGCCTTCTCCTTCCCCAGTAGGTAGGAAATGCCCTACCAAACCTTCTTTCCCTAGGAGAAGAAGGTTTCACTTTTCTCCTGCCCATCATACAAATGTTCCCAAGCAGGGGAAACCTCGCCCTGGTCTGAAGAATCCAAACTCTAGCCAGGCTGAACAAACCCAGCAACCATAGGGTCCTGAAGTTTACAACCTACAGTTGACTTCTTCTCAGTAGAAGTTTTTTCATTCAAAACTCTACACATGGATTCCTTTTCTCAGGACATCTATTTGCTCCTAGGTATGCTGAGCTGTCAGGATATTCATGTCTATGGGTCACAGGTTTCTCCTCTTCTTCCTACCAAGAAGAGAGGTTTAACAACTATCCCATGATAGTTTTCTGTTCCAACATGATTTTTTTTTTCCTTCCACAGACTTACCATATGGTAAGTCACCCTTCAGCTCCCGTTTCTCTACCCTCTTATCCAGGGTTTCCCCTGAAAGAGTGGTACCATACCACTGCAGGGCTTCTTTAGCCTTTCTAGTCATTTCTTTCATTCCAGTGTGGAGTTTTTTCTCTTGAATAAACTCCCTTCTTTTGTCTGGGCAGCTCATCAGACAGGGACAGGAATTTCTCCTCTTATTCTGTCTGTTCTCTCTGTTTTACACAGAAAGATTCTCTCTGTTGTCTTATTCAGCAGCTGCCCATGCAGGAGTTCCTGTGATTGGACTACTGGTACTTTTCCACAAGTTTCCAGTCTTGTCTTCCACTACTTTCTGTCTGGCCTTAGTAGTGATTCCAAGATAGTGCTTTCATCTATCATGGATAATCCTAATCACTTCAGGCTTATCACACTATCTTCTTTTCTTGCCATCTCCAATTCCTTTGGATTTGGCAGCATAGTTGACGTGCAGCTGTTTTTTTCCAACAGCCAGTTTATTTCCTAATTCTCCTGCATAATGCTCTCTGCAATCTTACAGAGAAGCTTTCTACTATGGGCCCTTGCTAGAGAGCATGGGGTTTTGTCTCTAATGACTATCCTATATGGTTGGAAAAGGCTTCCTCAGTCATTTTCCATGACTGTGAGGGTTCTCCACACCCTACTATCTCCTTTTATAATACAGGACATAAGCCTTTTCTACGTGAACGTCTAAAGAGTTCTCCAATTCCTACAAGGAATGTGCTCTTTTTTCCTTGCAGCTTGTCCTCATGGTATCCTACTCCTTCATGGACAGCACATATTTAACTAATAACGCATGATACCCCTTTGTGTCCCTCCAGTGGGTCAACCTGGTATCTCATCCTATGCGTTTTCTGTCTATTTACCATGCAAGAGTTCTACAGGACTCAGGACTTGCTGTTTACAGACTGATATTATCCTCTGTTTTTTCACGCAACCATCCTGGTTATTTCACTGGATAGCATTCCTGCACCATCTTAGCCAGGGGGAATAGATTCTCTATATATCTTCTCAAGTAGGTTCCACCTTCTTGTTATTAGATGAATCTATCCTCTTCACATCTCCCATGTGAATGTTCTTATGGGCATATCTCTATCTGCTTAATTGCAGACATTTATCTTTAGACATATATATTCATGTATGTATATATCTCTATATACTTCTCTATAGATCAGGGGTCACCAACCTCCAGAGGGCCGCGGGCCGCACAGCCGACTACCGGCAGACCCGCGGGCCGCACCCCCCCCCCGCGCGAAACCCCCCCCCCCCCAAAAAAACCTGCTCATACCTATATTTTATGTCAGCTCTCTCCCTTCTTCTGCAGCCGCGGCTCCCTGCCTCTTAGGGAACCACGGCTGTGCTTGTAAAATCATCGCGGCTCCGTGCAGCATTGTCCCGCCTCTAAAGGAAGTGGTAAACAACTTCCTTTAGAGGCGGGACAATGCTGCACGGAGCCGCGATGATTTTACAAGCACAGTCGCGGTTCCCTAAGAGGCAGGGAGCCGCGGCTGCAGAAGAAGGGAGAGAGCTGACATGAAGGAATCCGTGAGTTTGCCTTGGCGGGCCGCACCGGGGTAGAGTCTCGCGGGACGCACGGAAGGCCCTCGCGGGCCGCAGGTTGGTGACCCCTGCTATAGATACATATGTCTGTAAGCTGTGTGTGCATATGTTATGCCCCTCCAGATCTCACTGTAGACATATATATATATATATATATATATATATATATACACACACACACATATATATATATATATACACACACACACATATATATATATATATATATATATGTGTATCTGTCGAGATGCTTCCTTATAGGTAGATATGTATTTACATACTTATCTCTCTAACTGTCTATGCTTATAAAGGTTTTACCTTCCTATAAGTTCCAGACAGTGGGCTTGCATATGTTCATAGTGTCCCACAGTATGTCTGGGGTATTATGCACACAACCACTACTGTGGTACTGACAGCTCCTACCTTAACCCTAGGTTTAGGTATCCCTGAAGCTCCATGCTCCAATATCTTTCCTATCTCTCACCAGTTAGGAAAGACAGGGTGGATCTTCAGTAGATCTGAGGTTTCAACCCTTCAGACATCTGTCCTTCTTGGGAATACGGGCTTTTTTCCCATACCCCTTTTTCCCTCCAGGACTGGGCTAGTTTGTCCAAATCGGTCAGTCTTCCTCTTTTACTCCTAACTGTGAGTAACTCTGTAGCCAAAAGAGTTCCCAGCTTTTTCCATAAAGCTTTCCACTAAAGACCTACCGTTTTTGTACTACCCCAGTTGTCACCTGTCACTTCCAGATTTGGACCTTCACTTCAGTGAGGTCACCTTGAAGATTCCTCTACTGGATCCCCAGTAGACTCCATCAGCCTCTCTACTTCCTGCAATCCAGTAGGTGAGGTCCATATTGTGATTGTTCATTTCAATATTTTTCATGATAATTATCATACATACAAGGATTCCTTACCTGTAGTCCTATTTTAGGTTAGCTGTTTTTCTACAGCTCCTCTCTTTTCAACTCCTACCCTCCATCCTCAGGATGCCTGGCCATATGAGGTGTAGCATGTTCCAATCCCCACCATGCTAGGGCTCCAGGCATCTTAGCTTGGGAGTCCCCATATGTGAAGACTCATTCCTGCTTGTTCCTGGAGATAGCACAGTTACTTACCTGTAACAGGTGATCTCTGGGAACAGCAGGAATAAGTCTTCACAACCCACCCACCTCCCCTAGGAGTTGTATCTCTCTATCTATCTTCCTTTCCTCTTTCTCTCTCTTTGTCTCAGCTATAAAACTCAACTGAGGAGAGACAGTTGGAAAGGCGGGAAGGCAGCACGCAGGCGCTGTGGGATGCTCCCAAAAGCTTTATGATTGGACGCTGGGGAGCGTTCCCGTGCAGGCTCCGTCAGTACCAATGTACCCATATGTGAACACTTATTCCTGCTGTTCCCAGAGATCACCTGTTACAGGTAAGTAACTGTGCTTTATACACACTCAGTCAGTACATCAGGTTATCTCTCTAGCTCTATGCAAAACCAGGCTAAAAACCTCTCTCTTTGAGGCTACTGTTAGATCCTGATGCTCCTCATTTTATTTATTTATTTATGGGTTTTCTATACTGCCTTATGAAGTGATCAAAATGGTTTACAGTGTAACAGCATCATTACATTATAACATAAGACGACGTTACATTGAAACTGATTGGATAGCATTGTTAGGATAAGTTTGAAATACTGTAAATACAAAATTGGTATAACCTTTATGTTTGGTATAACATATACAAGCAAATTATATACAAAATAAAAGTTTATATACATGAGTAGTTCACTGTAAAAGCATGAGTGGTTTAACTTATATAAGTAAAATAAGTAAAAATAAGTAAGTAAATATACAATACAAAATAAGTGTACTGTATGTATTAGTTCATCTGATGAATGATAGTGATTACAGGAGAACGGCTATCAGAATCCGGTTATTGATTTGGAATGGGAGGCTATAGTAGTTTAAGTTGGATAGAGGTTTTCATTTTGGTTAGTGGTGCCAAAATGTTCAAGAAAAAGGTGCGTCTTTAGGTCTCTCTGGAATGTGGACAAATCAGTGGTGGATCTTAGCTTATCAAGGAGCGTATTCCACAAAATAGGGGCAATGTATGAAAAGGTGTTTGTTTTGCGATATTCTGAGGGCACAATTAATGTATTTTTCTTTTTGTGCAGCCTCTTCTTTCGTGATCATTTGGTGCTATTTTTATTAAATTGAGTAGGTATGAAGGAGCTATATTTCTGACCAGTTTGAATGTGGTCATCAGTAATTTATATTTGCTTCTCTGGATTGGCAGCCAGTAGAGATTGTAAAGGATTGGCGTTATATGTTCAGATATATGTGCTTTGTGGGTTATGCCGGCAGTCATATGTTGGGCAATCTGGAGACTGTGTAGTGTTTGTTTGGAAAGACCCTGGAGTAAGCTGTTGCAATAATCTATGTTCTGAAATCATTGTTTGTGTGGTGGCGAGACAGGTATAGAGCCTAAAGAAAGTGTGAAAAAACAGCCTTTTACCTCTGGGCAGAAGAAAGCTTCAGGGAGTTTAAGGGTTAAAACTCTAACCAAAGGAAAAAACTCTGTGCACAGAGATGTAGAGAGTGAGCCACGCCCTAGCTCCATGGTGACCAGGGGAGGTGACGAGGGAAGCCTGGGGGTGGAGTCTGAGGCTATAGGGCAGCCCCAATCATATAAGCAGAGGGAGTCTTCCAGAGAGGGGGGAGTGAAAGGAGGAGGAGGAGTGAAAGGAGAGAGACCAGGAAGAAGGAAAGCAGCAGGAGATCGTGTCCATGGGCGGAGTCCAGGAGGGAAATCCTCCGAGGAGGAGACATTCCCTAGCAGGTTGGACACTAGCAGAGAATTTCTTGAAACTACAGGAAGTAAGGAGATTAGGAGGACACGTGTAAGAGAAAAGTGCTCTATCAGAAGCCTCAAGGGAGATCCTTATTGCATGCAGCATTCAGACAACTCAAGCCCTGAAGGCAGCCTAGCTGGTAGGAAGAGTACAGCTGGCTTGGAACGCAGGAGTTGATTCTGGGGGAAATGCTGGTGGAAAGCAAGGAACAGGAATCTCTGTGAGAGAGGCTGTGGAGAAGGTTCTACCTGTGGCACAGCCTGAGAGAAGACAGGTTGCTGGGAACAAGGTGAGCCCCTTGCAAGTTTTAAAAGGTTTATTAAAAAAGAAAGATCTCCTATATCCTTCCCCTGCAACTCAGCGTAGTGAGGATTCCCAATGGGAACAGGTTTTGAAATTGTTAGAGCAGTTGAAACCTGCCGTTAGAGACGGTGAGGCTAGCCAGATGCTAATTGAACCAAATGAGGAAAGTATGGAAGTAGAAGAATGCCTTTCAGAAAGTGTATGTTCTGATGTTGAAATGGATTGCTCTTACTGTGTGAGTCAGAAGAAGTAAAAGCTGTATGTTTTTTAAAAGTAGTGAAAAAGACAGAAGCTTGGGAAAGTTTATGACCTGCTGGAAATTTGGCTAATTGAAGTACTAATGTTGAGCTAGTCAGACAGGCTCAAAGAAGGCTATGAATGCTGGAAGTTAAAAGCCAATATTTTGCAACTTGAAAGTGAAGAATGCCAATGTCTTTAAAAAGGAATGATACACAGGTTTAGCAGCTTGTAACCAAGAAGCCAAGGTGCTGTGCGGAGCCCTGAGTGATACAGATTTGTGCTATACCAAGCCTGGGACCTAAGAATGTAATCTTGACTGAAGGCAAAGTTTATTGCTTCGTTTAAAACAAGCTGTTTGAAACGGCTAATGCTCTATGAAACGGACTATGCTCTAAAGTTTGTTTTCCTTTTTGAATGGAGAAGTATCCCATTTTTCTGGTTATATCTGAACTGCTGACAAAGAAGTTCAATGGTTAAGTAGAAAATAAAATTCCTGTTACCTTTGAAACCCTCGGCTGTTTTGGTTCTTACCAAACAACTACATTATTGAGAAACCTTAGCATTGGGAATTCAGGTGATAAGGGACATAAAGAGGTACGCCCACTACATATAGGCAACCGCCTAACCCGTAGGGGGCACTACATTTGTTAAAAGTGGGCTCAACTGTTGGATCATTCTCTGTTTGTAATATATTTATTTATTTATTGTTTTATTTATTTATTGAATGGTTTTATATACCGCCTTTCAGAAAAATCAAAGCGGTTTACATAGAACAAAACTTGAACATTACATTGAAACTTATTCAAACAATTGAAATTACAGTGAACATTAAATTGTATATAATAAAAAATGGTAATTTGACGGTTACAATGCTGAGTAAATGCTGATTAGGTATATAGACAGTTTAAACATATATACAGATTTAAATATTTACAAATTTCAAAAATCTTATCTTAGCAAGGAAAAATGTATTGTAGTTCACTAGAATTATTAGTGTAAAGAGTAAATGTGATAATGTGGAGAATTGGGTATTGTAAGATAGAGTAAGAAAAAGGAAAAAATAAGTTGTGAATTAATGAATATGAGTATACATGAGTTTAAGTGGGAAATATTTCATTTATATGGTTATTTCATATTTCATCTATATGGAGTATATGGTTCTGGTGGTAAGTTTTATATGAGATGCTAAGCTGAAGGTTTGATCAATGATTACACCTAAGTATTTTACTTCATTTTTTACATCAAGGATGGCCTCTGTAACATCAATAATAGGTGGAGGAGTAAAACTTTGGTTTCTGGTAAAGCGTAGTTACTCACCTGTAACAGGTGTTCTCCAGGGACAGCAGGAATCAGTCCTCACTTATGGGTGACATTGTCACCGACGGAGCCCGCGCAGAGCAGTTCCCCAGCTTTCAAAGAAAGCCTTTGGGATTGCTGTCACGCATGCGTGGTCCTCTTCCTGCCCAAAGGTGCCATCTTGCTCAGTCAGGTCCCATAGCTAGAGCCCTACTAAGCAGATGGCAAGGGAAGAATTAAAAAACTGCAACTCTTAAGGGGAGGTGGGAGGGTAGTGAGGACTGATTCCTGCTGTCCCTGGAGAGCACCAGTTACAGGTGAGTAACAAAGCTTTCTCCAGGAACAAGCAGGTAGTCAGTCCTCCTCATGGAATTCCCCAGCTACAGGCTACTGAACCACTAGTTCAAAAATGCCTCCACGAAGCAATGAGCAGAAGCCAATGCCTGAAGGAGCCCGGGTCTTCAGGGGTGAGCGCTCGGTAGCCGCAGAAGAAGGGTCAGAGGGCAGGAGTTGCTTATACCCCAAACAGATTATGGAGTACAGCCTGGCCGAAGGCACTGTCCCAGTGGGACTCTCTCTCCAGGCAGTAGTGAGAAGCGAAAGTATTCGCTGAAGACCAGGTCGCAGCCCGGCAGATGTCCGTCAGAGGCACTGAGTGCAGCAAAGCCACCGAAGCCGCCTTGGCCTGGATGCCATGTGTGGTGACTCGCTGATCCAGCGGGGTGCCCGCTTTTGCCTGGGCAAAGGAAATGCAGTCGGCCACCCAGACGGAGAGGATGTGCTTGGTGACTACCTGTCCCAGGCAGTTGGGATCGTAGTCAACAAAGAGCTGATCGGAGTTGCGATGAACCTGGTGCGCTGCAGGTAGAAGGCAAGAGCCCTCTTGCAGTCGAGTGTATGTAAGACCGCCGATGCCTGGTCGGCATGAGATCTCGGGAAGAAGATCTGCAAGACTATCTCCTGATTGAGATGGAAATCCGAGACAACCTTCGGTAAGAACTTGGGGTGGGTACGGAGGACCACCCTGTTCCCTTAGAACCTGGTGTAGGGAGCCTCAGCCGTGAGGGCTTGGAGTTCGCTGACTCGCCAAGCCGAGGTCAGAGCCTTCAGGAAGGCCACCTTCCATGAGAGGTGCCAAAGCAAGCATGTCGCCATCGGTTTGAAGGGTGATTACATAAGCTGCATGAGCACGATGTTCAGGGCTTACTCCGCTGGTGGAGACCGGATGGGAGGCTTGGAAATTAAGAGGCCCCGCATGAAGCGGGAGACCAGGGGCTGCCCCGAGGGGGGTTTACCCTCAATTGGGAGGTGGTTAGCCGGGGTGGCACTCAGGTGTACCCGGACAGAGTTGGACTTCAGCCCCTCTTTCGAGAGCTGGAGGAGGTTCTGGAGAACACACCAGATAGAGCAGGAGAATGGGTCAATCTGGAGCTCAGAGCACCAGATCGAGAAATGCCGCCACTGAAAGGCATAGGCTAGTCTCATCGAGTCCTTCCTCGATGCGAGGAGGACCTCCTCGACTCCCCCCGGGAGGTGCAGCAGGGCTAAGGAGACCCATTCAGCTACCAGCTGTAAGGGACAATGAGGCCAGGTTCGGGTGAAGCACTCGTCCCTCGTCCTGCGTTAGCAGGCTCGGGGCATAGCCTAGGGGGACTGGAAGCTCAGACGAGAGCCGGAGCAGAAGAGGGAACCAAGGCTGTCGAGGCCACAAAGGAGCCATGAGAATCATTGAAGCTCGCTCCCGCTGGACCTTGTGGCAGCGGCTGGCATCGGGGCTTGACGTTAAGCATGGCTCCAGTCTTCGGACCTGGAACAGTGGGTCCAGGAGAAGCCCCTGGACGTCCCCTGCCTCAGTGAGCAGCTATTTGGCAAGCCCATGGAGGACAAGGCAGCCGAGATCGAGACGGAGTTTGTGACTCGCACCCATCTCTCTCTTAATACCTCTTCCAGAGGAAGGGGCTTCCTACCTGGGATACCCACCCTATGCGCCTACCCCAGCGCCGACGACCAGCGCTCAGGGCAAAGGGGGAGCTCAGTGTCATAGGAAACCAAAAGGGCCCATGACCCAACCACCGGCACCACCCCAGCCAGCTCTGGGGTTTTGATGCCGAATGCATAGCCTCTTGCCCCCTGGCGGCACTTCCATCCATGGGAGGACGCCTGTCCCTTTTTGCCCCCGAGTGGGCGGCCATTACATCAGACACCTGGGTCCTTCAGGTGATCCGGGACAGTTATCATCTTCGTCTAGACAGACTCCCTTCTCCCTTCTCCCCAGCGGAGCCTACTCGGCTTCCCTCGCACCAAGCTTGCTTGCAACAAGAGATAGACAACCTCCTTGGTCAGCAGGCAGTCGAAAGGGTCCCACTGCACCTCCGAGGTCAGAGGTTTTACTCCCGGTACTTCCTCATCCCGAAAAGGACGGGGGGCCTGTGCCCTATCCTCAATCTCAGGAACCTGAACACGTTTCTGGTGCAGAAGTTCAAAATGCTATCACTTGGCGTCCTGCTGCTCTTCCTATGGCAGGGCAATTGGCTATGCTTCTTGGATCTCAGAGACGCTTACGCCCATATACCGGTCCACCCCAAGCACAGGCAATACCTGTGTTTCAGGGTGCAAGGGGAGCATTATCAGTACAGGTTGCTCCCCTTCAGGCTCGCGTCTGCCTCGGGGACTCCGCCTGGGTCTCCTGCAGCCTATTTAGTTCCCTAGCTTGGTGGCGAAATCCCTGAAGCCTCCTTCAGGGCATGCCATTCCAGGTTCAGCAGCACGAGCTTGTCTTGATGACGGATGCCTTGCTATTGGGCTAGGGTGCCCACTGTAGCAGCCTACGCACCCAGGGGCAGTGGTTATCCGAGGAGTCCATGCAGCAGATCAACCTGCTTGAGCTCCAAGCGGTTCAGGTTGGCCCTGAAGGTCTTCGAGTACCACCTGAAGGGCAAGTCGGTGTTTGTGCAGACCAACAAAATAGTTGCAGTGTTCTACATAAACAAGGAAGGAGGCATGGGCTCCCCGCTTCCTTTGTCAGGAGCCAGTCCTCCTCCGCTCTTTCGCAGTACGCTGGGGCATGACCTTAAGGACTGTCTACCTCCCAGGCTAGGACAACTTCCTCGTGGACAGACTCAGCAGGCTCCTTTGCCCACATGAGTGGCGCCCACACAAGTCCAGAGGTGACTCTCCACCTATTCCGCCACTGGGGGACTCCATCTATAGACCTGTATGCCAGCCTGGTGAATGCGCAACTTCCCTGCTTTTGCGGGCCGATGCTGCACCCGAGCAGGGTGGCCCCAAAGGCGTTCCTCCTGGACTGGCTCTCCGAGCTTCTGTATGTGTTCCCTCCCACTCCTCTCATTGCGAGGACCCTCCACAAGATTCAGCGGGACCGAGTTTCAGTGATCCTCATGGCCCCAACAGCCCTGGTTCCCACTTCTGCTCAGACTCTCAGTAGACCCTCTGGCTCCCCTGGGCAGTGCCCCGCTCCTGCTGACGCAGGAGGAAGGATGGGTGCTTCACCCAAACTTGGCATCGCTACACACAGCCAATATGCAGCATTTTCAAACAATTCAACATGCATTACAAAATATACGCATGCAACATCATGATATTCACCCCCATAAACATCAAACATCCAGACTACTTGCAAATCACAGCATGCTTGGAATCAATGTCAGAATGGCTCAACAATCAAAGCCTTTTCATAAATTACAAAAAATCTGAACTGATGCACATCACAAGGAGTACTGCTTTCTTACCACTGGACTCAATAAAAATCTTTGACCATACCATAAGCAACAAACAAGAGGTCAAATACCTTGGAGTCACCTTTGACCAGCAACTCAGCTTCCAGTTTCACATCAAAAAGAGAACCAGATCAGCCTACCACAAACTCAGAATGTTACGCAACCTCAAACCACTGCTCACCGACAATGATTTACGAACTGTATGTCAAGCCATAATAATGCCTAGATTAGAGTTCTGTAATGCAATTTATCAAGGACTGCCAAAGAAAACGACCCTCCTCCTACAGCTGGTACAAAACACTACAGCCAGATTCATCACCGGAACAGCAAAATACAAACACATAACCTCCACGCTCCATCAGCTACACTGGCTCCCTGTGGATGTACGCACCAAGTACAAAAACATAATAATAATCTTTAAAACATTAAACAACCTCTCACAAGCAACCCTCCAGCCACTAATCAGAAAGACACCCCCAACCAGAACAAGAAGAGGAGCAGACAACAACATCCTAGAGACCCCAATAAACTTCAGGAAAGCAAACCAATCCATCTGCAATAGAGCCTTCTCCCTGTTTGCACCACAGCTGTGGAACGCCCTCCCCTCATCAACACGTGAACTCAAAGACCTAGTGGATTTTAGAAAAGCATTAAAAACGCACCTTTTCCTAGAATACTATGGAACTACCACAAAAGATGATGATTAATAACAAAATGGACCATAAAACACTACTACAGATCCTGTATATAGTTAGCAATTGTTAATTGCTTGTTCTACCCCTAATTTAACTCCAAGTTGAATAACCCTGTTCGATGTAAAGCTTGTTGCTAAAACTGTTCCATGTAAACCGCCTTGAATGTATGATAAGGTGGTATAGAAGACCTGTTAAATAAATAAATAAATCCCTGGCAGCAGAATGGATCTCCTTAGTCTCACTGCATCTCCTGGAGGAGATTGAAGTCGTCCTCCTCGCTTTGAGGAAGGACTCGATGAGACAAGCCTATGCCCTGAAGTGGTGGCGCTTCTTGACCTGGTGCTCCAAGCTCCAGATTGACCCGTTCTCCTGCTCCACTTGGTGAGTTCTCCAGTATCTCCTCCACCTCTTGTGGGTGGGGCTGAAGTCCAGCTCAGTCAGGGTTCACCTGAGTGCCATTTCGGCCAACCACTTCCCCGTTGGGGGTAAACCCCTCTCGAGCCAGCCTCTGGTCTCCCGCGTCATGCAGGGCCTCTTGATTTCCAGGCCCCCCCCATCCGGCCCCCGCTGGCGGAGTGGGACCTGAACATCATGTTCATGCAATTGACGCGGCTGCCCTTCTAGCCAATGGCGATGTGCTTGCTCCGGCATCTCTCCTGGAAGGTGGTCTTCCTGGTGATGCTGACCTCGGCACGGCGAGTCAGTGAACTTCAAGCCCTCATGGCAGAGGCCCCCTACACCAGGTTCTATGGAAATAGGGTAGTCCTTCATTGCCACCCCAAGTTCCTTCTGAAAGTGGTCTCGGATTTCCATCTTAATCAGGAGATAGTCTTGCTGCCTTCTTTCCGAGATCTCATGCCAACTGGGCATCAGCAGTCCTGCATACTCTCAACTGCAAGAGGGCTCTCGGCTTCTATCTGCAACGCACCCAGAATCAATGCAAGTCCAACCGGCTCTTCGTCGCCTACGTTCCCAACCACTTGGGGCTGGCAGTTACCAAGCGCACCCTCTCCATCTGGGTGGTGGACTGCATCGCCTTTGCCCAGGCAAAGGCTGGGGCCCTGCTGGATCGATGGGTCACTGTGCATGGTGTCCGTGCCAAGGCGGCGTCGATGGCTTCCGGTGCATGGTATCTGTGCCTCTGCGGACATCTGCCGGGCTGCGTCTTGGTCTTCAGCGAACACTTTGTTTCGCACTATTGCCTGGAGAGGGAGTCCCACTGGGACAGCGTCTTCGGCCAGGCTGTACTCCATAATCTGTTCGGGGTATAAGCAACTCCTGCCCTCCGACCCTTCTGTGGCTATCAAGAGCTTAGCCCCGGGGATCTGAGGACTTGGGCTCCTTCAGGCATCAGCTTCTGCTCACGGCCTGATGGAGTTATTTTTTGGATAACAGGTTCGGTAGCCTGTAGCTGGGGAGTCCCATAAGTGAGGACTGACTTCCTGCTTGTTCCTGGAGAAAGCATAGTTACTCACCTGTAACAGGTGTTCTCCAGGGACAGCAGGAATCAGTCCTCACTACCTTCTCACCTCCCCTGAAGAGTTGCAATTTTTTTTATCCTTCCCTTTCCAGCTGCTTAGTAGGGCTTTAGCTTTGGGACCTGATTGAGCAAGATGGCACCTTTGGGCGGGAAGAGGACCACACATGCGTAGCAGCAATCCCAAAGGCTTTCTTTGAAAGCTGGGGAATTGCTCCGTACGGGCTCCGTCGGTGCTGACGTCACCCATAAGTGAGGACTGATTCCTGGAAAACATCTCTTACAGGTGAATAACTACGCTATCTGCATGTACTGCTTCCACTTTATGCAGATCTATCTGATGCATATTCTTTGTGGATACCCTGAAAACCTGACTGGCCTGGGGGTACCCGAGGACTGGGTTGGGAAACACAGAGTTAGACCATTATAATCTTGATTATAATGATGTATTATGGGAAAGAACTGGAACTGGTTCTGAGACCATATTTGAGAAAGTCTTTGCAATATGAGACAACACAGCAATACAATATAATATATTACACTTAGAATTCTACGAAGATCCGTCGTTGCTGATGGGACAGGATAAATGAGTGATGTCTTTGATTATTGCTTTCATTGGCACTATTGGTGATCGATCTGTAGTCCCCGCTAAGGGCCCTTAGGCATGGGCCCGCTAGGCACGGGCACACCTGAAGTGCTGGAATTTTATAGTGAGTGGGGCGCTGCTCAATGATGCATGCGGGGGAGGGGGGCTGACGAGTAAGCCGCATGCTCATCACTTGGGAAGCCCCTACCATCCCCTTAGGTGCTGTCCTTGCATCCCGATGTAAAGTCTCTGGAGGAGAGAGCCCTTCTGCTTCCTTCTGATCCCTCCAGAGACCCCCGCTCTGTGGCCGCATTGTTCCTTATTCACTAATGGTGTATCTTACCATACTCTAGCCTCCAATTTTGTGATGTTCTTTGTCCTGATTAGATGCCCAGAGAGTGGACATGGAGAATGTTTGTACCTGCTTTTATGGGACTTGAGTACAGGCGTGTTCAGAGTAATAGTTTAGGCAGAGCCACAAAGTCCATACACTTAAACTGACAGCACCTTGTGAGCTGTGTACATGGATGTGGTTTACATTTCCGAGGTTATTTTATAAAGATATGTACGCACCTAAGTGTTTTTATGTAATAACCCCAGAAATGGCATCTGCTTGGACCAAAGTAGCCTGTTATACATCTACTCCCTCTGCAAGATGATGCTGGATAACACCTTATGACGGTGCCAGTTTCTCTTTCTTTCTTTTTCATTTGCCTTTGACAGGAAAGTGACACAGAAGTCTGACACGGATTGCTACAGTGTGATGATGTTTGTTTTGGGCATGTAGCAAGGAAAGTAGATAGGCAAGTGCTCTGCAAACTGCCCATTGTGTGTGTTCTGCTGCTCACCCCACCTTCCCCTAAAAGAGAATGTTAGAAAATAAAAATAATAGAGCCTGATGGAAAAACAATACCTTCAATTTCATATTTGCATAAATGCAACAGCACACACAAACTCAAGCTCTCTCTCATATACACAGACACACAGCAGCCTCCTCTCCCAAAAACACAGGCTGCTTCCTTCTTCCATAAAGAATCTCCCTCAACCCTCACATGCAGCAAAAGGAGCTGGCGTCTTTTTCTATGTGTGAGGGACTCACACTTATTTATGTACTCCTTGGACTATACCTTTCCAATCTTGTTCTCCTTTGTTGTTGCAGGTTAGAGATGGCCTCCATGCGACTCACTGCATCACTCCTTCGCTTTCTAGTCTACACTGGCTTCGTTCGACAGAATGAGCAGATTCAAGAATACCTTGAATCCTAATTCCAAGTTGTAAGGACAGAAGCCAGCTTGCAAGCAGCAGACCTAACTATAATTAGGTCATGTCATTCCCAGCCTATGGAGAAAGGATGTGGCTATAGATGTGCCATCTGCAGCCTAAGATGCAAGGATATGGGGTCCAGTCCCCAACCTGTGAGGAATGGACACGGCCTGCAGTGCTATGGAAGGAAGCAGTGATGTCTTATCCTTTCCCTGCAGCTGTGCACTCCGCTGGGACCCACAGGGCTGACTCGCTTTTGTCTTTGGTGTCCTCCCATTGGAATTTGCTGCCATGTTTGGTATACCTGTCACTGAGCTGCACTTGTTGGTGGGGCGGGACTACCAGCTACCTCCATAGAAAATAAAGCTGCATCTTTAAAGAGGACTATATCTTGTCACTGTCAAAGGCTGGTCTTAAACTGATTACCCATGTACTTATTTCTTAATGCTATTAGGCACCTCTGCCATGTGGAGGTTAATAGAATTTCCTCACCCCAATTTCCGATAACACTGAAGATATCAATACCAAGAAAATTATCAAAAGACTCCCTCAAAACAATAGTATATTCACCCATCAATTTTTGTCAGATGAAGTCAAAAACTGTACTTCAACTCCACCAGACGGCTACATCCATTTTATTCGATAACCTGAAGTGTTAATATTTAAAAACTGAACTTACCATCACCAGCAAATCTCTTTTGAAGCAGCAGAACACGATCCATTCAATTGATAGCATGTATCTCTCAAGCTGTATCCCAAAAGCTTCATCAGACAAAAATTGATGGGTGAATATACTATTGTTTTGAGGGAGTCTTTCGATAATTTTCTTGGTATTGATGTGGAGGTTACTGTCTAATGAAGGAGGACGAGACCAGAG
Source organism: Ichthyophis bannanicus (assembly GCA_033557465.1). NCBI lineage: Eukaryota > Metazoa > Chordata > Amphibia > Gymnophiona > Ichthyophiidae > Ichthyophis > Ichthyophis bannanicus. Next base: position 1,902,173,825 of record CM066031.1, read on the forward strand.
GTTTCAGGAAATGTATTCATTACAGTAAACATAGTTAAAAGCAAGGAAATATGAGCAGGGCTAAGGGTTTAAGATTTAAAAGCAAGCTTAGAAAAATGAGATTTTAGATAGGATTTCAATATAGCCAGGAAGGCTGTTCTAGGGAGAAGACTGAGCAAGATGGAAAATGTGGAGTCAAGGATTGATGATGGAGGAGGAGAAGGGCACAGATAAGAGAAACAGAGAAATTATAAGGGAAAAAAGTTGTATTTCTGCTCTGAAGATTTGGGGACTAGAACAGATCCTCATGTAGAAATATAATTATTTAGTACCTGTTCCTCTCTCTCCTGCATGGCTAATAGTAAGAAAACTCTCAATCCTATGAGATCACAATGCAATGGGTTGGTCAGCACAGAACTGTACATGGTTAAATTATGTGAATATTAAGAGGAGCTTTGCATTTGAACACATGAATGCATAACTTTAAACAGATAACTTATTTATTTATTTATTTACATTCTCTTATATACCGTGCTATTCTGCATCAGTGCAGTTTACATTGAACAAACTGAAATTACATTGAACAGGGCATTATAACTTGGAGATAACTATTTACAGGGAACATGGGCTATGGAGGGTTAAGTGGCTTGCCCAAGACCACAAGGAGCACCTGTGGGACTAGAAACCCCAGTCCTTCCGGCCCAAGGTTGCTGTCCTCTAGTGGGATTTGAACTCCCGACCTTCCGGCCTGAAGTACCTTGCCCCAACCACTAGGCCACTCCTCCACTCCACTTACTTACACAAGTATTTGGTCCTGCTAGTTCTACATTCAGACTTGGATGTGACTGTTCTCCAGGACCAAGCAGGAAGTCAGTCCTCACATATGGGTGACGTCGGCGCCGATGGAGCCCCCGTGCGGAGCATTTCCCCAGCTTTCAAAGAAAGCCTTTGGGAATGCAGCGCGCATGCGCGGTCCCCTTCCCGCCCAAGGGTGCCATCTTGCTCAGTCTTCCTTTTTCCGCGGAGCCCAATGGATGTATTTTCGTTTCACCCGAGGAAAAAGTCTATTTTATTCTGCGTGAAACTGATTTTCTTCGGTTCAACGCCGGTTTCCCTTTCCCGCCTGGGCCAGATACACCGGTATCGAGCCCGGATCTCTTTTTTCGGTTTTTGTCCTTAGTGACTGGCGTATGCGCCATTTTTTCTGTTTTCACTGGCAGCCCTGTCTTTTGACCTCGCAGGGGCCCTTTTTCCCCCGATGTCTGCCAGCTGGTTTAAAAAGTGTGATCGGTGTAAGAAACTTATGTCTCTCACCGACACACATGACTGCTGCCTCCGGTGCCTCGGACCCGATCATGACCCGATGATCTGTGGTCTGTGTGGGAAAATGTCCTCTAAGGCGTTAAGGAGTCGGCAGCACCAAAAGGAAAGAATCTTCTCTGACTCCGCGTCCGGTCGGGCCCGGACCTCGTCAGAGGCCTCGACATCTCAGGACTCCGGCCCCGAGCAGCGTCAAGGCTCCTCTGAAAGGGGGTCTCCCTCGCGGGAGCATTGCAAGAAGAAAAAACCTGCGAGGGCGGCGTCGGTGGACGCACTTGGCTCATCGAGGGCCAAGTCGCATAGCCCCGAGCGCCGTCCCGGGTCTTCAGAGTCGGAGAGGCCTGCAAAACAACCTCGTGTGGAGATGGAGTCCCCGGGTCACGTGAGTACTATAGTCCTCGTGGACTCTCCTCCAGGGGAGCCGACGTCGGGCCCGGTGCCGCCGGGGCTCGAGTCGGGGGCTGCTGAGTCTCTTGAGCTCGGACTCAGGGTGACGGCCTTGGAGAGCAGCTTGGCTGCCTTCATGGAACCAAGTTAAATACATTCAACTGAAACAGTTGAACGTATTTAACTTGGCTTCACAGTAGTGAACGTTTGGGAAGAGACCAAATAGCGGTGTGCCTTCATGGAACAGCAGCAGGCACTGCTCGCCGGTCTCACCGGTGCATCTGCTCCGACCACCGGGACATCGACGTCGAAGTCGACCCCGGAGGCCGAGCCAATCCTCGAGTCCATGTGCGCTCGAGTCGATCCTCGGCCAAGGTCTCCCTCGGCCTCCCGTTCGGGACCGAGGTCGTCTACTCCTGTACCCTCAGCGTTGTGGCGGATGGCATCTATGCCTGCCCAACCGGAGCCGCTCGATTCCTCCTCCGAGGAGTCTAGCTGGGAGACAGAGGATGAGGAGTCACCCAACACTTTTCGGACTCTGTGTGTCCCTTCGGACTCACCCAAGTCCGAGCCTCGGAGAAGGTACCCACCAGAGGATACCCGGTTCTCGGACTTCGTGCAGGATATGGCCAAGGCTTTGGCATTCCCCGCGGATCCCGAGGAGCTCGAGTCCCTACAGTATGACTCTCCTCCGAAGGAGGCCTTTACTGTTCCGGTTCCTCCGATGCTGGAACGGTTGTTGTTCCGCATGTGGGAGGTGCCAGCGTCGACGCCGGTTTTAAGCAAGCGGGTCGATTCCATCTGTCAGGTCCGCAAGAGCCCCTGGTTCCAAAAGGCACAATTACCACACCACTCCATGGTTGTAGAATCGGCCATGCATCGTCTGAAGAGTCAGAAGATGCACTCCTTGGTGCCTCCTGGCCTGGATGCCCTCGGTAAGAAGTGCTTCCAGGGCTCTATGCTTGCTTGCCATGTCCAGACCTACCAGCTGTACATGGGCATGTACCTTCGAGACCTGGCAAAGGAGATTGCTGGGTTCTCTGCTGGTCTCGCCGAGGAACCTTTGCAGAGGTTCAATGCCCTGTCCTCGGGTATTCATGAGTGCTCAAAGTTTATCTCTCAAGCAGCCTATGATGGCTTCGGCCCGAGTAGCCGCGGCCGGCATCGGTGCACGCCGTCAGGCCTGGCCACAGTCATCGGACCTCGAGCCATGGGTGCAGGACAAGTTGGTCGATGTCCCCTGCCGAGGTGAAAACCTCTTTGGCAAGCCCATGGCTGAAAAGGCTGCAGAACTCGAGACCGAGACGCTTACCTGGACTAGGCTGTCCAGAAAAACCTCTGACCCTTCACAGAAGAAGAAGGGCTCGGGGAAAAAGACCTTTTACCCAAGGAAGTCATCTGCCTATAAACCGTACCCTCATTATCAGGCCTCTATAGCTCCCCAACAGGGTCAGCAGGCCAAGGGGCAGGGACATGGGCCCCGTAGGCAGAAAGCCCCCAAGCCACCAACACCGGCTCCTGCACAGCAGGGAGCGGGGTTTTGACTCCAGTGGCATAGCCTCTCCTCCTCAGCTGGCCCACATCAGCACAGGAGGCCAGCTGGCCCTGTTTGCCCACAGGTGGTCAGCCGTCACAAGGGATACCTGGGTGCTCAGTATAGTCCAAAGAGGCTATCTTCTCCACTTTCACCAGGTACCCCCCTCCTATTTTCCAGGGGAGCCTCTACGACTCCCTCTGCACAGGGACTTACTCCTGAAGGAGTTGGCAAGTCTTGTAAAGGAACAGGCAGTTGAACCGATGCCCCACCACCTGAGAGGTCAAGGCTTCTATTCCAGGTACTTTCTGGTACGAAAAAGAACAAGAGGCCTCCGACCCATCCTAGACTTGTGAAATCTCAACAAGTTCCTGGAGAGGGAAAAGTTCAAAATGCTCACCCTTGGAATCCTGCTGCCCTACCTCCAGCAGGGAGATTGGCTATGCTCCTTAGACCTAAAGGATGCGTATACTCACATCCTCATTCATCCAGACCACAGTTAATATCTCAGGTTTGTCGTGGGAGGAAACCACTATCAGTACAGAGTACTGCCTTTTAGCCTAACCTCCGCCCCCAGGGTATTCACCAAGTGCCTGGCGGTGGTGGCGGCCTACCTAAGGCTTCAAGGCCTCTGTTTTTCCATACCTGGACGACTGGCTCATCAGGGGCCAGTCTCCACAGGAGGCCAATCAAGCCACCCTTCGCACTGTTGCTCTCCTTCAGCACTTGGGATTTGTTATAAACTTCGCAAAGTCCACTTTGCACCCTTCACAGAACATTGAGTTCATAGGAGCAAGGCTGGACACCATTCAGGCAAAGGCCTTCTTACCTGTGGACAGGGCCCACAGGTTGATGGATCTAGCCAGGCAGTTCCACAGCAATTCTCTGGTCTCCGCCAGGCAATTCCTGAGGCTTTTAGGCCACATGGCTTCCACGGTCCATGTAACACCAAATGTCCATCTGCACATGAAGCCAGCTCAATGGGGCCTCAGAACTCAGTGGCACCAAGCCACAGGAAGCTTTACGGACAAAGCGAGGGTCTCCACGCTACTAGCCTCTTCTCTGCAGTGGTGGCTTCATCTTCCGAATCTAGTGCAAGGGGTGTTTTTTCAGACACCACCACACTCTCAAGTGCTGGCAAACGATGCTTCTCTTCAGGGTTGGGGTGCACATTGCCAAGGGGCATGTACTCAAGGCCTGTGGACCCCTTGGGAGGCCACACAACAGATCAATCTCTTAGAACTGAGAGCTATCCGCTTAGCCCTGAGAACCTTCTCCCATCTCATCTCTCACCAGTCTGTCTTGGTCCAGACGGACAATCAAGTTGCTATGTTCTACGTGAACAAACAAGGGGGCACAGGGTCCCTTCTTCTATGTCAGGAGGCGCAGAGACTGTGCTCCTGGACAGTCGATCACGGCATCCTTCTCAAAGCAGTCTATCTCCCAGGTCAAGAGAATTACCTGGCGGACAGACTGAGCAGGATCTTGCAGCCGCACGAATGGCGATTGAATCCCTTAGTGGTTCAGCAGATCTTCCTGAGATGGGGCCTTCCAACCATAGATCTCTTTGCCAGTCCTCTGAACCGTCAACTTCCAAGGTTCTGTTCCAGACAACCGCATCCTCTCAGAATGGCAGAGGATGCGTTTCTCATTCCATGGTCCACGGGCCTCCTATATGCGGTTTCCTCCCACGCCTCTAGTGCCCAAGACACTGTTCAAAGTGCTCAGGGATGGGGCCTCGATGATTCTGGTGGCCCATAGATGGCCAAGGCAACCATGGTTCACACTTCTGTTGCAACTTGCGGTGGACACTCCTCTTCCTCTGGGGAAGCAACCCGATCTCCTGTCTCAGGAGCAGGGATCTCTCTTACACCCCAATCTCCAGTCCCTCCATTTGATGGCCTGGCTGCTGAAAGGGTAGTTCTAGCGCCCTTAATGTTGCCTAGGGAAGTGGAGGACGTGGTCCTGGCCTCTAGGAGGCAGTCCACCAGAAAGTCTTATGCCCTTAAGTGGCATAGATTCTCTACCTGGTGTGCTCAACACGAGAATCCTTTCTCATGCCTCATACCAATGGTGCTGCAATATTTACTTCACCTGTCCAACCTAGGCCTTAAGTCCAATTCTGTGAGAGTTCATCTTAGTGCTCTTTCAGCACACCACTCCCCAGTGGAGGGTCAGTCTCTCTCAGGCCATCCTTTGGTGGCTCGTTTCCTCAGAGGCCTGCTTTTGCTTAAGCCTCCAGTGCGTCCACCTGCCCCTGAGTGGGATTTAAATGTGGTCTTGCAACGGCTTACTTGTCCGCCATTTGAACCTATGGCTACCTGCCCTCTACGTTTTCTCTCCTGGAAAGCGTTGTTCCTGGTAGCCCTTACCTCAGCGAGACGAGTGAGTGAGCTTCAGGCCCTAGTATCAGATGCTCCTTATACTAGGTTCTATAAGAACAGAGTAGTCTTACGGTCTCACCCTAAGTTCCTTCCTAAGGTTGTCTCCTGTTTCCACCTCAATCAGGAGGTGGTTCTTCCGACCTTCTTTCCCAGGCCGCATGCCAGCCGGGTTGAAATGGTCTTGCATACCCTGGACTGTAGGAGGGCGTTGTCATACTGTCTTGACCGTACGCGGGAGCACCGGAGGGCTGTTCAGCTCTTCGTCTCTTTTGACCCCAATAATTTGGGGTTGGCTGTCTCTAAGCATACTTTGTCCATATAGGTAGCTGACTGTATCGCCTGGGCTTACAGGGCAGCCGGCCTCTCATTACAGGGTCGAGTTACGGCTCATCGTGTCAGGGCGAAGGCTGCGTCAGTGGCTCATCTCCGCTCTGTTCTGTTGGCAGACATCTGCAGGGCCGCTACTTGGTCTTCAAGCCAGACTTTTGCGGCCCACTACTGCCTTGAGAGGGAGTCCCGCAGGGACAGTGCTTTCGGGCAGGCGGTACTCCATAATCTCTTTGGGGTTTAGGCAACTCCTACCCTCCGGCCCTGGTGTTTGGCTACCGTTCGGGGGTGTTATCAGAGAAGATTCTGTTCTTGCATGCTGAGGCTCTAGAGAGAACTCATTGTTTCAGTTTGGGGCCTCTGGTAGCCCTGAGCTGGGGAGTCCCATATGTGAGGACTGACTTCCTGCTTGTTCCTGGAGAAAGAGTAGTTACTCACCTGTAACAGGTGTTCTCCAGGAGCAGCAGGAATCAGTCCTCACAACCCTCCCTCCTCCCCTTGGAGTTGCAGTCATATGATTTATTTTTGCTGTCTTTTAGCTATGTCATCAGACTGAGCAAGATGGCATCCTTGGGCGGGAAGGGGACTGCGCATGCGCTCTGCATTCCCAAAGGCTTTCTTTGAAAGCTGGGGAAATGCTCCGCACGGGGGCTCCGTCAGCGCCGTCGTCACCCATATTTGAGGACTGATTCCTGCTGCTCCTGGAGAACACCTGTTACAGGTGAGTAACTACTCTAATTTCACTGCTCAACAGCTAACTTTAAGCCCCAGCCTGATTGATTAGCTTCATATAATCACTTAATGGCAAGGCTTTAAAGTGGTTTATGATGAACAGACTGGAAAATTTAGGTACAATCTCTAGGAACAAGCAGGAATGTAGTCTTCACATATGAGTGACGTCAGTACCGACGGAACCCGCACAGGAACACTCCCCACTGTCCAATAGGAAAGCCTTTGGGAGCATACCACTGTGCCTGCATAGCTGCCTTTCCAGCTTTTCCTCCTCAGTTCTTCGTTTTTTGTGGAGCCAACAGGAGACAAATCTTGTCATCACAGAAAATGCCTGTTTTTCATATTTTTGTGGTTCGCGTCAACGTTGGTACCTTCTTTCTTTCTTCTTTAAAAAAAAAACAACCTACGAGGAAGAAAGTTCCACTTTCTTCGGGCGCATCGATGCCATCTTAGGCCTAGGCCTTCAATTTATCTCTGACACAATGGAAAAACCATCCAGTGGTTTTAAGAAGTGTTCCAAGTGTGGTGGTATTTTCTTGGCCACCGACACCCATGACTGGTGTCTAAAGTGCCTAGGGTCTGATCACCAACCGTCAGAATGTCCTCTCTGCAGAAAGATGAGGAAGAGAGGCCTACAGAATTGAGCTGCAAAGCTGGGCACCCTCTTCGCTACTGACGCCATCTCTTTAGCATTGATGTCATCGAGCGCTTCATCTTCCTCCCATGGATCTCAGATATCGAAACCTAAATCTTCATTAAAGACTGGCCACCCCCCAAAGGGTAGATCCTCTTTCTAAGCATCGAGATGCCTCGGGTGTTGCCCTGGAGGGGGCACACCGTCCAAACAACCCCGGCAGGAGGACCTTCCCTCCAAAGCCTTAGTGGGGTCCCAGGAATGGATGCTCCCAAGGCTTCCACCCCTGGATAGCTCCTGCTGCCATGCTCAGGGATTGTGGTCTGTAATTTGGATACCGATACCCAAGAATTGGCAAGTTCCATGGATCAACGCATCCTTGCCATCAAGCGGAGCTTGGTGGCCTTACTGGCATCCTCGGTTCCAGTTAAACCCCTACAATCGGTTCCACAGATATTGGTACTGTTGTCGGTACCGATACAGACTGCATTGACTTTCTTGCCGCTTTCCATGCTACCGCCCATACCAGCCCTTGAATCCATGTCCAGTACCGAGGTTCCGACTACACAAATTCCAGGTACCGACTTTGACCAGTACTGAATTCGTATGGAGCGGGAACACCCTGCCCATCGATACTTCGAGTCTTTGGATTCTTAATCCTCGGATGATGAATCAGCTGATACTCAAGACATGCAAACCCTACCGAAAGACCCATCTCCATCTTCACAACACCACATGTCCCCACCAGAGGTCATGTCTTTCCAAGACTTTATTCGCGATGTTGCCAGGGTCCTGTCTATAACAGTAACATCGGAGAAAGAGCCTAGGGCCGAAGAATTGGAAATTCTTCAGTACCCAATAGCTCCAAAAGAAGCAACTACGCTACCTATCCATCGGATACTTCTTGACCTCATGTTTCGTATGTGGGAGACACCTCTTACTATTTCTCCCCATACCCGTCAGCTCAATACCATGTACTGGGTACCAGAGTATCCCAGTTTTCAAAAGACACAATTGCCGTACCATTCCATGGTAATGGAATTGAAAATGCATCAAATCAAGGGCACGAAAACACATTCCTCTAACCCTCTGGGTAGGGAATTATGAACCCTCAATGCTTTTGGTCAACATTGCTTTCAGACTTCCATGCTATCAGCCAGAATCATTTCCTACATACTCTATATGGGCATGTTCCTCAAAGAGGTCACTAAGGATTTGGAGTTAATGGCTCATCTTCTCCCCGATGACAAGCGGGCAGATTATCTCACCCTTGTAAAGCATGCTTAGATGTCTCAAAATTTGTCAACAGAGCAACATTTGATTGCTTTGAGTGCATCAGCAGAACTACATTGGTGCACACAGGATTGGTTGGTTCCAGGCATCGAATCTTGAACAATGGGTTCAAGATAAACTGGGTAATATCCCTTGCACCGGCGAAAACCTTTTTGGCAAAGATTGGCAAGACAAGGCCTCTCAGTTGGAGTCTGAGAACACTACCTGAATAGGCTCTTTAGATCTACTGCCAACCCAGCTAAAAAGAAGGCAGCAGCAAAGAAAGCCTTCTTTAATAAAAAGAAGTATTATCCTCCTCATACTCCTGCTGTTCAGTGTCAGCATCATGTTCCTCAAAAGGGAAAATCACCTCCAAAACATCAAAAGAAGGCTCAGACTCCCAAGTCTCAGCCATCTCAGCAGGCTCAGGCTGCTCCGGGTTTTTGACTCCTTTCTAGAGAACATAGTTGTCCTGCCTCTGAAGAATCCCGACCCTATCCACATTCCTGGCAGACTCTGCCATTATGCCCACAGATGGCATCTCATCACCGCGGAGCAGTGGACATTAATAATAGTATGGGAGGGATACAGACTTCATCTACGAAGCCTACCTCCCCCCCTCCCCCCGACTTCACCAAGAGAGTTCCATTCTCAGCCCCTTCTCACTGCTCTATTACTACAAGAAGTCACCTGCCTTCTACTGCAGGGTGCAATAGAGGAGGTTCCAACATCCCAGTGGGGAATGGGCTTCTATTCTCCCTATTTTCTTATTCCATAGAAATTGGGGGATACAGGCCTATTCTGGACCTCAGGGACCTAAACAAGTATCTCGTACGGGAGAAGTTCAAGATGGTCTCCCTGGGGACCCTTCTTTCCTACCTCCAGAGTCAGGACTGGCTCTGATCTCTAAATCTAAAGGAAGCATACACTCATATTCTTATCCATGCAGAACACAGAAAATTCCTGTGCTTCATGTTTCAGGGAAGACGCTATCAATACAGAGTCCTGCCTTTCGGCCTGGCCTGGCCTCTGCCCCAAGAGTCTTCACAAAATGCACGGCGGTAGTAGCCCCATTTCTAAGGACTCTAGAGATATTTGTCTTCCCTTACTTAGACTGGCTCATAAGAGCAAGCACCTCTCAATATGCCATTCTGTCCCTCTTACATACCATGTAGGTGTTACAACCCTTGGGATTTGTCATAAATCTTCCAAAGTCCCAACTCATCCCCTCTCAAACTCTAGAGTTCATAGGGGCCCTCTTAAATACTCAGCAGTCAAGGGCATTTCTGCCCCAACTCTGCTGCGTTCATCTCAATTATGTCAGGCATGTCTCAAGAACTAGCTTACTGCTCAAGAAATGTTACAACGTCTGGTTCATATGGCATCAATGGTCCATGTAGTTCCATATGCCTGTTTACATATGTGCACAGCCCAATGGACACTGGCATCCCAGTGGTCTCAAGCATCAGGTCGCCTAGGGGACAAGATAAAAGTCTCTACCCTTCTGGTCTCGTCTTTCCAGTAGTGGTGTTCCCCAGAAAATCTCCTTGTAGGGTCACCTTTTCAGATGCCTGCACATCAATGTACCCAGATGATGGACACATCCAAACTGGGCTGGGGAGCCAATCTGGGATCTCTCTCTCCACTCAAGGCCTCTGATCTCAGCAGGAGTCACAACTTCATTTAAATCTGCTGGAGCTCAGAGCCATTCTCAATGCTCTCAAAGTATTCCAGGACCATCTTCATTGCCACAGAGTCCTAGCCCAAACGGACAATCAAGTGGCCATGTTCTACATGAACAAGCAAGGCGTAACAGGTTCTTGAACCCTGTGCAGCGAGGCTCTACACTCTGGTCCTTTGCCATACATCACCAAGCCCTTCCTGCTTCAAGCCGAGTCATTGCTGACCAGTCTACCTTCAGAAAGGCATTAAAGACTCACCTGTTCCAGCCAGCTTATGATCACATAACTTAATGAAGGGCTTTCAGAGTGCTGGCTTCCTCATTTACATACAAGAACAACCCCCCCCCCCCCCCACACACTCTACCCAATTAAATCACAAAAACAAAAATAGAGTGTAAACAGAGCAAAATAAAAAATGTGAAAAAATATTTTTTTGTCGGAAGGCAGCCCTGAGGATGAAACTAACCTCTTGAAGCTGTAACTTCCATTTTAATCAGAGTTCAATAAACCCTGTGAATAACTGAATAAGGGTTAACACTAAGGTAAAAACATCATAATAAGGTGTGACCTTAGACAATAATTTAAAATGTAAGAAGGTAGGAAAACTGTGGTACTTATCCAAACCCAGAAATCCAAAATCCTTGTGATGAAAGGCACATCGGCAGCAAATTTTCAAAAGGACACAGCACTGTGTTTCGGGTGTCTAAGGTCACGCCTTATTATGATGTTTTTACCTTAGTGTTAACCCTTATTCAGTTATTCACAGGGTTTATTGAACACTGATTAAAATGGAAGTTACAGCTTCAAGAGGTTAGTTTCATCCTCAGGGCTGCCTTCCGACAAAAAAATATTTTTTCACATTTTTTATTTTGCTCTGTTTACACTCTATTTTTGTTTTTGTGTGTTCCTCATTTACATAGCATATACCTTGAGGCTTGGCCGCATAACTTGTAACTAGTTCTCCCATCCCTCCCCTATTCCCCCACCCCTATTTCCCCTTCCTTTGTCCCTCCCCTATTCCCCCCTCCAAGTTTATATCCCCATGGAAGGTTGCCATAACCGCTTGTTTCTAATTACTTGTTCTATGTTAACTAGATTCGATGTTTAATGCCTGTTCTATGTAAAGTTGCTTGACTGTTCACATTCCATGTAAACCACGCTGATACTAAATAGTGCGGTATATAAAAGCAAATAAATAAATTCACCTCCGTGCGGTATATCTCCTGGGCAAGCACAATGTCTTATCAGACAGATTAAGTCAAATCCTTCTCCCCCACGAGTAGTCTCTTCATGTAGACACAATCTCCTACATTTTTCAAATCTGGGGGACTCTAGAGATAGACCTTTTCACAAGTCCTCAGAATTCCAAGCTCCCTTGCTTCTATACCAGGACCCCTGCCTCGGATAGCCAACAGATGGATGCTTTTCACTTCCACTAGGGACACAGCTTCCTATATGCCTTCCCTCCCATTCCCCTAATTCCCAAGACTCTTTTCAAACTCCAAGCGGACAGAGGCTTTATGATTTTTATAGCCAGCCCCATGCTGGCCACATCAGCTGTGGTACCCTCTCCTGCTACGTCTGTCAGACTCAGCCCATAGATCTGGGGTCTGCTCCAGATCTCCTCTCTCAGGAGGAGGGGATGCTGCTCCATCCCAGTCCTCACTCCATCTCACAGCATGGCTGCTGAAGGCATAACCTTCCAAGTCATTAACTTTCCCCAGGAGATTAAGAACATCCTCTTAGCTTCTAAAAAGCCATCCACCAGACGGTCCTATGCTTTCAAGTGGCGTAAGTTTTCTTTCTGGTGTTCTAAGAAGAAGAATTTTAATCCCTTCTCACCTCTGGTGGAGGTGCTGCTTGAGTATCTCCTCCGCCTGTCTTCTTCTGGACTCAAAAACAATTCGATAAGAGTGCACCTAAGTGCAATTGCGGCCTCTCACGTGCCCTTAGATGACCAACCCATCTCCTCTTAGCCGCTCGTAGCATGCTTCATGAGGGGTCTTTTATTAACCAAACCTCCCATTAAGCCACCACCAGTGGCATAGGACCTCAATGTTGTTCTAGGACAGCTTCTCAAGCTGCCCTTTGAACCTCTAGCCATTACATCATTTAAGTTTCTCACATAGAAGGTCATCTTCCTCATTGCCCTCACTTCAGCAAGGCGCATTAGTGAGCTCCAAGCCTTGGTGGCTGACTCACCTTACACTCGGTTCCATCGTTATAAGGTAGTCCTTAGGACTCATCCTCACTTCATGCCGAAGGTGGACTCACCCTTCCATTTGAACCAGTCAATCTACCGTCCAGCGTTCTTTCCTAGACCATATTCATCTAGGGCAGAAGCAACTATCCACACTCTGGATTGTAAGCGTGCCTTAGCTTTTTATCTTCAGAGGACTCGAGAGAACCAGAAGGCTTCTCAGCTGTTCATTTATTTATTTATTTTATTTATTTACATTCTCTTATATACCATGCTATTCTGCATCAGTGCGGTTTACATTGAACAAACTGAAATTACATTGAACAGGGCATTATAACTTGGAGATAACTATTTTACAGGGAACATGGGCTATGGAGGGTTAAGTGGCTTGCCCAAGACCACAAGGAGCACCTGTGGGACTAGAAACCCCAGTCCTTCCGGCCCAAGGTTGCTGTCCTCCTTGGCTTGCCAGTCTCCAACCGTACTCTCTCCAAGTGGATAGCAGACTGCATCACTTTTGCTTATGAGAAGGCTGGACTCTCCCACGAAGGTCATGTCACTGCCCATAATATTCAAGCCATGGCTGCTTTGATGGAAAATCTGCGATGTTTAGCTATTGACGAGATCTGCAAAGCAGCAACTTGGTCTTCGGTCCATACTTTTGCTGCTCACTACTGTCTGGACAAGGACTCCTGCTGGGATGCCATGTTTGGCAAAGCTGTTCTCCAGCATCTCTTTCAGACTTAGAGCAACTCCTACCCTCCATTCCGGACTTTGATACCAGACATCCATGGAGGATACATGACCAGATCATCTCTCTGGCATTTCTGAGCTAAGGAGTCCCATATGTGAAGACTACATTCCTGCTTGTTCCTGGAAATAGCGTAGTTACTCACCCGTAACAGGTGATCTCTCAGCATGAAAAGCCCATCTGTAAATCATGCCCACCTCACTTCTACATGTCACATTGCCTTTTAATTTTGACCTCTCGTTATGGAATTCCTACCCAGCCTATCTCCATACAGAATCAAATTTCAAAAAAATTCAAGAAAGGTCTTTAAACCTTTTCATTCATGAAGACCTTTGGTGAGCAGCCACTCCTCCAAACCAACCCCATTCCTTTCGTACTCCTCTCCTGGCCACCCTACCTCCCTCTACACTACTGCTCTTGTAAAGACTCCATCCACCCTTCACACTGACTACCTACTCTACTACTACTACTACTGAGCATTTGTATAACACTACAAGACGTACGCAGCGCTGCACAGACATGTAAGAGACAGTCCCTGCTCATCAGAGCTTACAATCTGGTCAAGACAGACAACACAGTAGGTGTAGACATGGGATATATCTAGGGGGAATGGTAAGGAAGCACAAAGGAGATAGGTGAGTCAAGAAAGTTGCAGCGAAGAGGTGAGTTTTTAGCCTGGATTTGAAAAGGGCTAGAAAAGGTGCCTGACGTACAGACTCAAGTAGTTTGTTCCAGGCATAAGGAGCAGCAAGGTGAAAGAAACGAAGTCTAGAATTAGTAATAGAAGAGAAAGGCACAGATAGAAGCAATTTGCCACAAGAGTGGAGTTCCCGAGGAGGGATGTAGGGAGAGATGAGAGGAAAGGTAGTGAGGAGCCACAGAGTGAATGCACTTATAGGTCAGCAGGAGAAGTTTGAACTGGATACGGAAACAGATAGGAAACTGATGAAGAGAAGAGGGGTAATATGAGCATGATGAGACTGGCAAAAGATTAGCCACGCAGCAGAGTGTTGAACAGATTGAAGGGGAGAGAAATGATTTGGTGGGAGACCAGCAAGGAGTACTACAGTCAAGACGGGAGGTGATTAAGGAATGGATAATTGCAAGGGGACATCCAATGAAGCTACAGGGTAAACTATTTAAGACTAATAAAGAAAATATTTTTTCACTCAACGTGTAATCAAACTCTGGAATTTGTTACCGGAGGATGTAGTAAAGGCTGTTAGTGTAGCTGGGTTTAAAAAAGGTTTGGACAAGTTCCTGGAGGAAAGGTCCATAAACCATTATTAAGAAGGTACCCAGGATATCAATGCTTGACCCAATACAAGCATTGTGGAACCTGTGTCTTTTGGGGAAATTGCTAGGTATGTATGACCTAGATTGGCCACTGTTGGAAACAGTATACTGGGCTTGATAGACCTTGGTCTGAACCAATATGGCATATCTTATGTTCTTAAGTGTCTTAGTAGTGTGTTCAGAAAGGAATGGGTGGATTTTGTTGATGTTATACAGAAAGAAGCGGCAGGTCTTAGTTATCAGAACAAACACTGAAAGTGGATGGGAGAAATAAGAGGAGAACCAGGATAGTACAGAGCCCTTAAAACCAAATGAGGGCAGGGTATCAAGAAGAAGGTTGTGGTCAACAGTGTCAAAAGCAGCAGAGAGGTCAAGAAGGATGAGGACCGAGTTAAAGGCTCTTGGATTTTGCTAGGAACAAGACACAGGAGACTGGCAAGAGCCGTTTCAGTAGAATGTAAAGGACAAAAGCTAGATTGTAAAGGATCCAGGAGGGCTTGAGAGAAGAGAAAGTCAAGGCCATGGCGGTGAACTACATGTTTAAGTAGTTAGAAACGAAGGGGAGGAGGGAGATGGGTCAATAGAAGGACAGGTAGGATTAAGTGAGGATTTCTTGATGAGAGGTGTAACTACAGCATGCTTGAAGGCTGCAGGGACAGTTGTAGTGGAGAGCGATAGGTCGAAAATATGAGAGATGGAAGGGACAATAGTAGAGGAGATGGGGCTTAGTTGACGGGTGGGCATAGGATCAGAGGAGCAGATAGTGAGTTTGAAGGAGGAAAGGAGGTATGCGGTTTCCTCCTCAGAAATCATAGAAAAGGAAGAAAGGGTAGCAGAGGTAGAGGGGGAAAGTTGGGGGTGAAGAGGGGGAGGACCACCCTACCTACTTCCACACTACTGCTCTTGTAAAGATTCTATCCACTCTTCACACTGACTACCCACTCCTCTCCTGGCCACCCTACCTCCTGCCACGCTACTGCTCTTGTAAAGACTTCATCCGTCCTTCACATTGAATACCCTTTCCTCCTCCTCCTCATTTGTATCCCAGTACATGGTACCCTATCATTCTCCTTTCTTAACTATTGTAAACCATTTTGATATGTCGTGGAAAGCAGTTTATCAAAAAATCCCAAAGTGAATAAATAAAACAATGCAGTTTTGTAAATTACTATAAATAATACATTATGGACCCAATTTTCAGTTAGGCAGGCTATGTGCCACGTCAGCGCATAGCCTGCCTGCTGGCCCCCTTAACTCGGATTTTCACTTCCATGGCGATGGAAATGAAAATCCTGGTTTGCTTGGACATAGCAGCAGCCACCGAGGCTAAGAGGGTAGCAGCGATTTTCAATGCTACCCACTTAGCCCCTGCGCCTTAAAGATAGGTAAGGAAAAACCTTGCTTATCTTCCGGGCACAGAGGGCTAAGCGGGTAGCATAGAAAATCGCTGCTACCTACTTAGCCCTTTCTTCCACCGTGGAACACCCCAACACGCCCCGATACTAACAGCATAGCAGCTGGGCACATTAGGGACCTAGTGAGATTTTCCAAAGGCACTACACTCCTGTGGGTGTCTTTGGAAAATCCCAGTTAAGACATTTACATATTTATTTATTTATATTCTCTTATATACCGCGCTATTCTGCATCAGTGCGGTTTACATTGAACAAACTGAAATTACATTGAACAGGGCATTATAACTTGGAGATAACTATTTACAGGGAACATGGGCTTTGGAGGGTTAAGTGGCTTGCCCAAGACCACAAGGAGCACCTGTGGGACTAGAAACCCCAGTCCTTCCAGCCCAAGGTTGCTGTCCTCTAGTGGGATTTGAACCCCTGACCTTCCAGCCTGAAGTACCTTGCACCAACCACTAGGCCACTCCTCCACTCCATATGTACACCTATGTAACTAGGGCAGTTACCAGTGTAAATGCCTTTGAAAATGCTGCCCTATAAACTTACAACTGCATATATGCAGTTATAGGGCATAGTTATATGCCCTATAGCTACAACTGCATGTAATAAAAGAGCTCTATTGTGTTGTAGTTAGAGCCAAAGTACTGAGGAAACAACCAAGTTTCATCTCTCGCATATCACTGGATAGAGTTTCAAATCCTATCCCAATTTGAGATGCATAATTTTGATTGTGCAGTGACTTATGGCCAACAGTTAGCCATATAAGTGGCAGAATTTTTAAAACAAAGCACTTCTGCGGCCAGGCTCTGCTGTCGAGTGCCTATGTTTTTTTGAATATCAAGCCCTCTACCCAATAAAAATGGTTTAAATGTGCAATCATAACCATAGTGTGGCAGATATGGACTAGTAAGACCAAGGGGATGTGTCTCTGTTATCAATATTTACATTTTTGAGGGGGGGGGAACAATTTGCCCATTCCTTAGTGAGAGTAAGGAGTACAGTTTAGTTGGGTTTTAGAATATTGTTTACTATTTTTTGGTACTTATGTATATAGAAAATTTGGTTTCCTCTACTGTTTCGACTCTCGACAGAGTCCCCAGTCCCTCTTGGGAGCTTCCCAGGAATTTTGACTCAGGAGGGAGGCTCGATCCTCCACCCCAACCTGGGCCCTTATCTCTAACTGCATTGCGTCTGGACGGGTCGCTTTAGCACCCCTCAACCTTCCCAGGGAGGTAGAGGAAATCCTCCTGGCCTCTCACAAGGCCTTTACAAGACAGGCTTATGCTTTTAAGTGGTGCAGGTTCTCTATATGGTGTACAGAGTAACGGGTAAACCTATTCTCTGCCTGGTGCCCACAGTGCTTCAATATTTGCTTCATCTCTCACAGTCTGGATATAGAAACATGACACAGAAAAAGACCACATGGCCTACCTAGTCTGCCCTTCCATATCAACCACTACAACAGTCCCGTTTTTTCCTTTAGAGATCCTCTGTGATTGTCACATGCTTTTTTTTTAAAATTCAGATACTGTCCTCATCTCTACCACCTCCACTGGGAGGAGACTATTCCAGGCATCTACCATTCTTTTCATAAAGAAATATTTCTACATATTACTCCTGAGGTTATCCCCTTTCAGCCTCATCCTATGTCCCCTCGTAGCAGAGCTTGCTTTCCATTGAAAGAAGCTCTCCTGTGCATTTATGGCACAGAAGTATTTAAACATCTCTATCATATCACCTCTATTCCGCCTTTCCTCTAAAGTATACATATTAAGATCCTTAAGTCGTTCCTCATATGCTTTATAATGAAGACCACTAACCATTTTAGTAGCCACCCTCTGTATGGACTCCAACCTGTTTAGATCCTTTTGAAGGTGTGGTTTCTAGAATTGCACACTATGCTCCAAATGAGGTCGCACCAAAGACCTATACATAGGCACTATCACCTCCTTTTTCCTGCTGGCCATTCCTTCCCTTTGCACCCAAGCATCCTTCTAGCTTTTCACTGTCACCATTTCTACCTGTTTAGCTACTTTGAGATCATCAAACACAATAACACCTAGGTCCCACTCTTTTGTGGACAGAAGTACTTCACCTCCTATACTATACCCCTCCCTTTGATTGCTGTAGTCCAAATGCATGACCTTGCATTTTTTTAACATTAAATCTCAGCTGCCAAATTCTAGACCATTCTTCAAGCTTAGCTAGATCCCTCCTCATGTTATCTACACCTTCCTGGGTGTCTATATTGCAGATTTTGGTATCATCCGCAAAAAGGCAAACCTTACCCGACAGCCCTTCCGCTATATCATTAACAAAGATGTTAAAAAGAATCGGACCAAGGACAGATCCCTGGGGCACACCACTGGTAACCTCCTTCTCCTCAAAACGTGCTCCATTTAACTGTACCCTTTGCCGCCTCCCACTCAACCAGTTTCTAATTCAAGCAATAACTTTAGGGTCCATCCTTAGGGTGCTCAGTTTGTTTATAAGTCACCTGTGAGGAACGGTGTCAAAGGCTTTACTGAAATCTTAAATACACCACATCTAGGGCTCTCCTTCGATCCAACTCCCTGGTCACCGAGTTGAAGAAATCAATCTGATTTGTCTGACAAGACCTGCCTCTGGTGAATTCATGCTGCCTCGGATCCGGTAATCCGTTGGATTCCAGAAACCTCACTATTTTCTCTTTTAGCAGCACCTCCAATAATTTACTCACCACCGAGGTTAAACTAACCGGCCTGTAGTTTTCAACCACATCCTTACTTCCGCTTTTGTGTAAAGGCACCACATGAGCTTCTCTCCAGTCCTCTAGCACCACTCCTGACTCCAACGAGGCATTGAAAAGGTCAGTCAGTGGAGCTGCTAGAACGTCCCCCTCAGTATTCTAGGGTGTATCCCAGCTCGTCCCATCGCTTTGTCTTCTTTAAATTTAGCTAGTTTCTCATGAACACAGTCTTCTGAAAATTATTCAAGATGCCCCTCGCTTCTGTTTGTGGGTGTTTTCTGAGGGTCCTGTTCCTGGTTCTTCATCTGTGAACACAGAACAGAAATATTTGTTAAGCAATTCCACTTTATCCTCATCAGCTTCTACATATTCCTGATTACTTTTCTAGTTTCTTTTAGCTTTTCCAAATATTGATGCTTGTCCTCCTTTTTCTGTGATCTCTTGTATATTATGAAGGCCACCATCTTTTTTCTTTTCCTGTTCAGCTACTTTAGTTTTGTCCACCACTTTTCTATACCCCCAGCTGTTCCCATCCACGATTCCTTAAAGTATTCGCCCACCTCTGACAAAGTTAGTTTTCCTAAAGTCTAGGACCCTCACTTTTAAATGAACTATCTCAACACTTGTCCTAATACTGAACCCACCTCATAAGGTGATCACTAGATGCAAGATGATCACCCGCTATTACATCAAAAATATTCTCCCCTTTTGGTAAGCACCAGGTTTCAGTAGGGCCCCCTCACATGTGTTTTCTGTTATAAATTGCCAGAATAGTTCTTCCTGTAGAGAATCCAGATCTCATTACTTCTAGATGACACTGCAACTGGAATGTCCCAGTCAACATCCGGCATATTGAAATCATCTATCACTAGCATTTCTTTTTCATAGCAGTACTGTGAATTTCTTCAATTAAATCTCTGTCCACTTTTTCTGCCTGTGAAGGAGCTCTGTATAAGAACATAAGATATGCCATACTGGGTGAGACCAAGGTCCATCAAGCCCAGTATCCTGTTTCCAACAGTGGCCAATCTAGGTCATACGTATCTAGCAGTTTCCCCAAAAGACACAGGTTCCACAATGATTGTACTGGGTCAAGCATTGATATCCTGGGTCCCTTCTTAATAATGGTTTATGGACCTTTCCTCCAGGAACTTGTCCAAACCTTTTTTAAACCCACCTACACTAAAAGCCTTTACTACATCCTCCGGTAACAAATTCCAGAGTTTGATTACACGTTGAGTGAAAAAATATTTTCTTTTATTAGTCTTAAATAGTTTACCCTGTAGCTTCATTGCATGCCCCCTAGTCTTTCTTTATTCTGATAACGTATTCTGATTGATTTCTTTGACTGGGTGACCAGGGAGTTGGACCGAGGGAGAGCTCTAGATGTGGTGTATTTAGATTTCAGTAAAGCCTTTGACACTGTTCCTCACAGGCGACTTATAAACAAACTGAGCACCCTAGGGATGGACCCTAAAGTTACTGCTTGGGTTAGAAATTGGTTGGGTGGGAGGCGACAAAGAGTACAAGTAAATGGAGCTCACTCTGAGGAGAAGGATGTTACCAGTGGTGTGCCCCAGGGATCTGTCCTTGGTCCGATTCTTTTTAACATCTTTGTTAGTGATATAGCGGAAGGGCTGTCTGGTAAGGTTTGCCTCTTTGCGGATGATACCAAAATCTGCAATAAAGTAGACACCCAGGAAGGTGTAGATAACATGAGGAGGGATCTAGCTAAGCTTGAAGAATGGTCTAGAATTTGGCAGCTGGGATTTAATGTTAAAAAATGTAAGGTCATGCATTTGGGCTGCAGCAATCCAAGGGAGCAATACAGCATAGGAGGTGAAGTACTTTTGTCCACTAAAGAAGAGCGGGACCTAGGCGTAGTTGTGTCCGATGATCTTAAAGTAGCTAAACAGGTAGAAAAGGCGACGGCAAAAGCTAGAAGGATGCTTGGGTGCATACGGAGAGGAATGGCTAGCAGAAAAAAGGAGGTGATAATGCCTCTGTATAAGTCTTTGGTGCGACCTCATTTGGAGTATGGTGTGCAATTCTGGAGACCGCACCTTCAAAAGGATGTGAACAGGATGGAGTCGGTGCAGAGGGTTGCTACTAAGATGATTAGTAGTCTTCATTATAAAGCATATGAGGACAGACTTAAGGATCTTAATATGTACACCTTAGAGGAAAGGCGGGATAGAGGTGATATGATTGAGATGTTTAAATACCTCCGTGGCATAAATGTTCAGGGAGAGAGCCTCTTTCAATTGAAAGCAAGTTCTGCGACGAGGGGACATGGGATGAGGGTGAAGGGAGATAGATTCAGGAGTGATATGCGGAAATATTTCTTTACGGAAAGAGTAGTGGATCCGTGGAATAGTCTCCCAGTGGAGGTGGTAGAGATGAGGACAGTAACTGAATTCAAAAAAGCATGGGACCAACACAGAGGATCTCTAAAGGTAAAAAGTGGACTGTTGTAGTTGTTGTTATGGAAGGACAGACTAGATGGGCCTTGTGGTCTTTTTCTGTCATCATGTTTCTATGTAAACAATCGATCTACATTTACCCATTCCACTCCATTCATTAATTTATAGACTTCTATCATATCTCCCCTCAGCTGTCTATTTTCCAGGTTAAAGAGCCCTAACCTTTTTAGCCTTTCTTCATAGGAGTATCCTTCCATCCCCTTTACCATTTTGGTGGCTCTTCTCTGAACCTTTTCTAATAACGCTATATCCTTTTTAAGACACGGCGACCAGAATTGCACACAATATTCAAGGTGCGGTCTCACCATGGAACAATATAGAGGCATTATAATATCTTTTGTTTTATTTTCCATTCCTTTCCTTATGATACCTAGCATTCTATTTGCTCTCTTGGCCACCGCTGCACACTGGACCAAGGGTTTTAACATGTTTATTTATTTATTTATTTTATTTATTTATTTAAAGTCTCTTTTATACCGTGCTATTCAGCATCAGCGCGGTTTACAATAAACAGTGAACATACACATTTCCAATAGTACTTTGTGTTTACATATGAACAGGATATTCAACTTGGTTAACAGGGTAACTATGTACAACAACAATATATACAATATATACAATTTGTAGGCTGATCATGTGTTTGTATGGTTTTAGACAGTGGTGATTTGGGTGGTTTCGGTCTTTTTCCTGGGTGGTGGTTCCTAATGTGGAACCTTGCATTGTGTTGCCATAGTTTGGGTTGTTCTTCCCTAGGTGCATAACTTTGCACTTGTCCACATTAAATTTCATCTGCCATTTTGATGCCCAGTCTTCCAATTTATCAAGATCTTCTTGCAATTTTCCACAATCCTCTTGGGTTCTAACAACTTTAAATAGTTTTGTGTCATCTGCAGATTTGATATCCTCACTCGTTATTACCTTTTGCAGGTCATTTATGAATATGTCAAAAAGCAGGGGGCATAGATGGAATTGTCCTGGAGGCAGATCCGTTATAGCCTGCAATCCCAATGAGAGGAAGGGTTCTTACCTGGGAGCCATCTCACAATGTGCCAAAGAAATGGAGGTTCAGAGTATTTGCTTTTAGGTGAGGACACTATGAAAATGCAAGAAACTAATATGCAGTATTTTTCTTTTTTTTACCAGCTTGCTACTGGAAATACAAGTAGGTAGCGTGACTTGGGGCTTGCTAATTATAGCTGTGAGGTCACCTCCCTACTGTATCTTGTTCTCTGACGCAGTGTTTAATGGAAAGAAAGTCTCCTGGGGAAAGACCGGTTTTGTTTTTTGCTTTGTTGGTCAGGAACTGTTAGGGGTTTTGAGATTTCAGGACTGAACTTGTGGCAGCCAAGTTCTCCAAGCAGGAAGTCAGTCCTCGCATATGGGTGATGTCGGTGTCCACACAGAGCATTTCTCCAGCTTTTAAAGAAAGTGGGAACGCTACCACGCATGTATGGTCCCCTTCCCGCTCAAGACTGCCATCTTGCTCAGTCTCCTTTTTTCCGCAGAGCCCAACGTTCCCCAGAAAAATTCCTTAAAAATTATCCTTAGTTGAGTTTTTCCCAGTTTGCATACCGGTTCCTCTTCCTGCTTCAAGCCAGCACCATCCCCGGCTCCCTTTTTCATCATGGTCTGCCTCGACCATCTCTCGCACCCTTTTTCGCCCAGGAATCGTCGATCCCATCCGGGTGTCATCCACACTGTCTCCCGGTAGCTTTAAAAAGTGTGATCATTGTAGTCAAATTATGTTTGTTACAAACACCCACGACTGCTGCTTGCACTGCCTTGGCCCGGACCACGACTACCTCCTGCGATCTGTGTCAGGCCATGACCCCTCGGACCAACAGGAAAAGGTTGGAGTTGCAGGAGAGGATGTTCCCGCAGTCCGGCTCAGCCCCAGCTTCCCTGACGCTGAGCCCAAAGACAAGCACCTCCCATAAGGCCCGGGCATCTTTGGGGTCCCACTGTGGTGGCTCCTCCGGAAAGACGCTGGACCCTGGCAAGAAAAAGAAAAATCCTGGAAGCCAGTTGAGGTTGCACCGGGGAAACACAGTAAAGTCCCATGGCGGGACTCGGGCGATTCTGAGCAGTGCCTCCCTAAGGTCTCTAGGAAGGAGTCCTTGGCCGGCGATGACCACGCAAGGCTCCCCGAGGCTATGGTTAAGGATGCGCTCGCTGGAGCGCTGGTGCTGGGCCTGAAACCCTCTGTGCCTGCTTTGAAAGCTGCGGAACCGTCTGTCATCAAAGCCAGAATGGTGGTCTTGGAACGCAGTATCTCTGCCATCCTGCCAATGCAGCAGGCGATGATGTCAGGTTCATCCGCATCATCTGCCCTAACAACCAGGCCCCCAACTGCAGTGGCGTCCCCGGGTGTCGAGCTGGGCCCCAAGCGCTATCGGCCCCGGGCTAGCCCTCGGCACTGATCAAGGTCCCAGTGCCAATCCTTGGGTGTCTGGTCCTCCCCAGCTAGTTTCCAGGAATCTCACCCGAGACCGGTCGGGGGGGGGATCCTGGTTCCCTGATATAGGCCTCGCAGCACGGGAGCTCCAAGCCTTGAGTCAGACTGAAAGACCAACATCAAAGCCTCTCGAGACCTCTCTTTGATGCAAAAGCTCAACAGCCAGAAGACTTATTCTTCTGTACCCCCAGGGCAGCAACGTGAACCAGGTCTGTCGAGGCCAGTGCGGGGCCACGAGAATCACCAAGGCCATGTCCTGCTGTAATTTGAGGAGGGTTTGCACTATGAGCGGAGTGGGGGGAAGCTTACAGGAGGCCATGTATCCATGACAGGAGGAAGGCATCGGGGGCTTCCCTATTCGGATGTGGAACTCGGCCGCAGAACAATGATAGCTGCGAGTTCTCTGGGCTGGCAAAGAGGTCTAGGACAGGAGTCCCCCAACGCAGAACAGTCGCTGCGCCCTCTGCGGGCAGAGGTGCCACTCATGCAGCTGGAGGAGCCAGCTTAACCTGTCAGCCAGGACGTTGTCCTGGCCTGGGAGAAAGGTGGCCTGTAGGATTATGCCCTGGTGAACCACGAAAGATCACAGGGGCTACCGCCTCCAGGCAGAGGCTGTAAGAGCTGGCACCCCCTTGCTTGTTTATATGGAACATTGCTACTCAGTTGTCTCTCTGGACAAGCACCACCAGTGGCGAACACAGTGCCTGAATGCCTGGAGGGCGAGAAGGTTGATCAGTTGCAGGGACTCCTCCAAGGTCCAAGTCCCCAGCGTGCAGAGCTCGCTGCAATCGTCTCCCCAGCCCATGAGTGAGGCATCCATGGTCAAGACCATGTCATGTTGTGGGGCCTGGAACGGCATGCCTCAGAGCAGGTTCTGAGCATCCCGCCACCAATTGAGGGACACGGTGAGTAGAGGAGTGACTGAGACGGCTTCTCGGAGGCGACCTGTTGCCTGAGACCACTGAACCCGAAGGCACCACTGCGCCACCCGCATATGCAGCTAGGTTTCGGGGACGACATAAACCATCGAGGCCATATGGCCGAGGAGATGGAGCATCGCTCAGGCTGATACCGCGTCGTGGCATTGGACCGTGGATGCAGGAGCAATGAAGTGGTCTGTCCTGTCTTGGGGGAGGAAGGCTGTCGCCTGCTGAGTGTTGAGGCATGTACCAATGAAGTTCAGGGATTGGGCTGGAGTGAGGTGAGACTTCAGGTAATTGACCACGAAGCTAAGATGCCGGAGGAGGTAGACGGTGCGGGCTGTCGTCCACTGCACCTAATCAGTTGTCCCCCCTGTAATGGAGCCAGTTGTCTAGATAGGGGTAGATGAAGGTGCCCTGCAATCAAAGATGGGCCGTGGCCACCACAAGGCATTTGGTTAACACTCGCGAGGCAGACACCAGGCCGAAAGGAAGCACTGTATATTGATAGTGGTTCCCTTGCACCCTGAAACGCAGGTATTTCCTGTGCTTGGGATGGATGAGGATATGAGTGTATGCATCCCAAAGGTCCAAGGAGCATAGCCAAATCGTCCTGCCGGAGGAAGGGCAGCAAAGCACCAAGGGAGAGCATTTTGAACCTCTCCCACACCAGGTATTTGTTGAAATTTCTTAAATCGAGGATGGGTCAGAAACCGCCCATCTGCTTTGGCACATGGAAGTAATGAGAATAGAACCCGTGACCTCTGAGGTACAGCAGGACCAGTTCTACTACTTGCTCCTCGAGGAAGTTGGCAAGCTCCTGTGCCAAGAAGGCCTGGTGCGCTGGGAGCTGAGGGGGTTCTGCGGCGCAGACGGTTGGAGGAAGCCAGTCCAGGTCACGGGGTAACCCTCGCAGACGACCTGGAGGACCCAGGTGTCTGAGATGACAAACACCCATCGGGGAGCAAAGTGGACGAGGCACCCCTTACCGGTAGCTGGATCGCCGGAGGGCGAGCGGCTACGCATCTGGCATCAAAAGCCCAGGGCCAACTGGACTGGTGCTGGGGTCTGGCTGTTGGGACCCTTTGGCTTATGCGGGTCCTGATGGCCACTCTTACTCTGTCTGCCTTGGGGCGGAGCCAGCGCCAGAGGGTAGGGTGGGTAGCCTCGGTAGGGGAGATTCTTCCTCTGGAAGAAAGGCTTTTTGCCTTTTTGCCTAGGTGCAAGGAGCTCTTTGTTCTCAGGGAGCGAGTCCGTTCTCTAGAGGCTAGAGTAGCAGACTTGGAAAACATAAAGACAGAGAGGTACATAGACGAGACCTACAGGAATATAGTCCTGAAGTCCCACCTCCAGTCTGGCAGCATCCCTGTTGCCATGGAGGAGAGAGGTCACGTGACAGGAGCACATCACCCTGGTGTGGCAGGAACTGATCCTGTAACTAGGACCTGTCCTCCAGGTGATGTAAAACCCTCTCGCACCGAAGAGGTTTCTCCAGGGCCATGTGCTCATAAGGGAAGGGTTAGGACAGTCGTTTTAGTTGGTGATTCGATCATTAGGCATGTAGATAGCTGGGTGGCTGGTGGATGTGAGGATCGCCTGGTAACATGCCTGCCAGGTGTGAAAGTAGCAGACCTCACGCGCCACCTAGATAAGGTCTTAGATAATGCTGGGGAGGAGTCTGCTGTCTTGGTACATGTCAGTACCAATGACATAGGAAAATGTGGTAGGGAGGTTCTGGAGGCTAAATTTAGGCTTTTAGGTAGGACGTTGAAATCCAGAACTTCCAGGTTAGCGTTCTCCGAAATGCTTCCTGTTCCACGTGCAGGACCCAGAAGGCAAGCAGAGCTCTGGAGTCTCAATGCGTGGATGAGACAGTGGTGCAGAGATGAGGGATTTGGATTTGTTAGGAACTGGGGAACATTCTGGGGAAAGGAGGGGCTCTTCCGAAGGGATGGGCTTCACCTTAACAGGGATGGAACAAGGCTGCTGGCATTAACCTTTAAAAAGGAGATAGAGCAGCTTTTAAACTAGATAATAGGGGAAAGCCGACAGTCGCCCAAGAGCGCATGGTTCGGAACAATGTATCCTTGAAGGATGGTTCCAAAAAAGAGTAAAGTAGCCCAAATGCCCTCGAGTGTGGAGCAGACAGAGCTTAAAGATCCCAAATTACCCATGTCTACCAATAGCCAGATTAATATGAATAAAATACAGTCTCTAAAATGCTTGTATGCAAATGCTAGAAGTCTAAAAAATAAGATGGGAGAGTTAGAATATATAGCACTAAATGAGAGGCTAGATATGATTGGAATATCAGAGACATGGTGGAAGGAGGACAACCAGTGGGACACTGTGATACCTGGGTACAAACTATATCGTAATGATAGAGCTGATCAAATTGGTGGAGGGGTTGCCCTCTATGTTAGAGAGGGCATTGAGTCAGAAAGGATTAAAGTTTTGCAGGAAACAAAATTTGCTGTAGAATCTCTATGGATTGAAATTCCATGTAAAAAGGGGAAGGTGATGGCAGTGGGGGTGTACTTTCGACCGCCTGGCCAGAATGAACAAATGGATGATGAAATGCTCAAAGAAATCAAGGAAGCTAACAAAAGTTACAGCACAGTAATAATAATGGGTGATTTCAATTACCCCGGTATCGACTGGGTCAGTGTAACGGCAGGACATGCTAGGGAGATAAAGTTCCTAGATGAAATAAATGGCAAAGGCAAGGCATTGATAAAGCAGGCAAAGGGAGAATTTGAGAAGAAGCTTGCTGCGGAAGCAAAAACACGAAATAAAGATTTTTTCAAGTACATTCGTAGCAAAAAACCTGTGAGAGAGTCAGTTGGTCCATTAGATGATAGAGGGGTTAAAGGGGCACTAAGAGGCAACAAGGTGTAGGCGGGTTCTTACCTACAAAAGCATCCTTAACATTTATCAAGATTGCCTGGAGCACATGGGACCCGTACACCAGGGGAAAAACCAAACAAAGGAGAACTCAGATCACAGTTTCTTGTCAGCAAAAAACCCTCTTTAGTTAAACAAGCAAACTCCATAAGCACAGGAACAAGGTCTGTCTTAGGGATCTGAGGGCGAGCAACATTCTCCCTCCCATGGGGGAAAGAGAAGGCCGCTGCAGCCTCGAGCTCTGTAGCTTGCTCTCTTATATATCCTTCTCTGTAGCAACTCTTGCACAGAGTCTTGCTCCGTGTGCACAAATAGTTGTAAAGCCATTTACAAAACTTAGAGCCTTCTGCAAAAAGTTAGAGTGCTGCTTGCAGAGGTTTGCTAAAGCTCTCCAGTTGGGACCCCCCTCCCTCATGATTATGTCTTAGGGTCTGCAGCTGTATTCCAAGGTCTTCCTTATCTGTGCTGTGGAGCGTATCTCTCCTGCATTCCTTGGGGCCCACTTATGGTCTTCTATTTCCTGGCACTGATTGCATTCATTCTTCAGGGCTAGAGAATTTTCTTTTAATTATTTTTCTGTTAATTATTTTCTGGCTTGGCCTGTATTTGCTTTCTGGGCCTAACACCGCATATTCCTATGCAGAGTAAGGTTACCTCCAGACTGTACTAGGCCACAGACACCTTCTTGTTCTTGGATAGCCCACTTGCTGTCTTCTCGTGCCATTCATACACGGTGCTCGTGCAAGCCGCAGACGGCAGGATTACAGTCACAAACAGCACATAAGGCAAAACCCAAGCAGACCTATTCCTAAGCCAGAATATCCCAACATTCTCCAATTTTTCTTTTTCTTTTCTCTTATGTACGGGCAAAGGTAGGGAACCCCATAATATGGGCCATGGACGACAACCAGTTGTGACAGAGAGGTACCATTCAAGAGGCAGCAACTCATACTGATCCCTTTTCTGTTAATTTATTTTCTGGCTTGGCCTGTATTTGCTTTCTGGGCCTAACACCACATATTCCTATGCAGAGTAAGGTTACTTCCAGACTGTACTGGGCCACGGACACCTTCTTGTTCCTGGTAAGCCAACTTGCTGTTTTCTCGTGCCATTCATACAGGGTGCTCGTGCAAGCCGCAGACGGCAGGATTACAGTCACAAACAGCACATAAGGCAAAACCCAAGCAGACCTATTCCTAAGCCAGAATATCCCAACAAAGGCGATAGCGGAGAGACTGAATGAATTCTTTGCTTCGGTCTTTACTGAGGAAGATGTAGGGATGTTACCCATGACTGAAGTGGTAATTAAAGGTGCGGAAGAATTGAAGGAAATATCGATACATCGGGAAGATTTATTACAATTATTAGATAAACTGAAGAGTAGGAAATCACCTGGGCCGGATGGTATACATCCAAGGGTGTTGAAAGAACTGAAATATGAGATTGCAGACCTCCTATTAGTAATCTGTGAATTTTCATTAAAATCATCTAAAATACCTGAAGATTGGAGGATCGCCAATGTAACGCCAATTTTTAAAAAGGGTTCCAGGGGTGATCCAGGAAACTACAGACGGGTGAGCCTGACATTAGTACTGGGAAAAATGGTAGAAACCATCATAAAGAACAAAATTACTCAGCATGTAGATAGTCATGGCCTAATGGGAGACAGCCAACATGGCTTTAGACAAGGAAGATCTTGTCTTACTAATCTGTTATGTTTTTTTTGAAGGTGTGAATAAACAGGTGGACAAAGGTGAGTCAGTTGATATAGTGTATCTGGACTTTCAGAAAGCCTTTGACAAGGTCCCTCATCAGAGACTTTTGGTAAAACTAAAGAGTCATGGGATAGGAGGCAGTGTACTATTGTGGATCAGGAACTGGTTAAAAGATAGAAAGCAGAGGGTAGGGCTAAATGGCCAATATTCCCAGTGGAGAAAGGTAAATAGTGGTGTACCCCAGGGATCTGTGCTGGGTCTGCTGCTTTTTGATATATTCATAAATGACCTGGGAAAGGGAATAATGAGTGAGGTTATCAAATTTGCAGATGACACAAAACTATTTAAAGTTGTTAAAACCCATGAGGACTGTGGAAAATTGCAAGAGGATCTTGGTAAATTGGAAGACTGGGCATCAAAATGGCTGATGAAATTTAATGTGGACAAGTGCAAAGTTATGCACCTAGGGAAGAACTACCCAAACTATGGTTACACGATGCAAGGTTCCACATTAGGAACCACCACCCAGGAAAGAGATTTAGGCGTCATTGTGGATAACATTTTAAAACCCTTGGCCCAGTGTGCAGTGGCGGCCAAGAGAGCAAATAGAATGCTAGGTATCATAAGGAAAGGAATGGAAAATAAAACAAAAGGTATTATAAGGCCTCTGTATTGTTCCATGGTGAGACCGCATCTTGAATATTGTGTGCAATTCTGGTAGCCATATCTTAAAAAGGATAAATCATTATTAGAAAAGGTTCCAAGAAGAGCCACCAAAATGGTAAAGGGGATGGAAGGATACTCCTATGAAGAAAGGTTAAAAAGGTTAGGGCTCTTTAACGTGGAAAAGACGGCTGAGGGGAGATATGATAGAAGTCTATAAATTAATGAATGGAGTGGAACGGGTAAACTTAGATCGATTGTTTACGTTATCAGAATAAAGAAAGACTAGGGGACATGCAATGAAGCTACAGGGTAAACTATTTAAGACTAATAAAAGAAAATATTTTTTCACTCAGCATGTAATCAAACTCTGGAATTTGTTACCGGAGGATGTAGTAAAGGCTGTTAGTGTAGCTGGGTTTAAAAATGGTCTGGACAAGTTCCTGGAGGAAAGGTCCATAAACCATATTAAAAAGGGATCCAGGATATCAATGCTTGACCCAATACAAGCATTGTGGAACCTGTGTCTTTTGGGGAAACTGCTAGGTACGCATGACCTAGATTGGCCACTGCTGGAAACAGGATACTGGGCTTGATGGACCTTGGTCTGACCCAGTATAGCATATCTTATGTTCTTATGCCCTGTTGCTTCTTCCATGGGAGGGAGGAAGTCTTCTATGTTTCTAAATACTATCTTGGAAGCCCAGAACAACTGTATTCCACAGTTTAAGAAAAGTGGAAGGAACTCCAAAAAACTGTCAGCATGGTTTACAGGTGAGGTCAGAGAGGCTGTTGTAGCCCAAAAAAGCATTTTTCAGGTAATGGAAAAAGGAGGCAAATGACGAAAACTGGAAACAACATAAGCACTAGCAAGTTAGATGTAAGGCATTGATAAGGTCGGCAAGGTGAGAAGAAGCTTGTTGTGGAAACAAAAACGGGTAATAAAGACTTTTTTCAAGTAGATTCTTAGCAAAAATCTTGTAGGAGAGTCAGTTGGACCATTAGATGATAGAGGGGTAAAAGGGGCACTAAGAGGGGACAAGGCGATAGCGGAGAGACTGAATGAATTTTTTGCTTTGGTCTTTACTAAGGAAGATATAGGGATGTTACCCATGACTGAAGTTGCATTTAAAGGTGATACTGCGGAAGAATTGAAAGAAATATCAATACACTGGAAAGATATATTACAAATATTTGATGAACTGAAGAGTAGCAAATCACCTGGACTGGATGGTATACATCCAAGGTTGTTGAAAGAACTGAAATATGAGGTTGCAGCCCTACTATTAGTAATCTGTGAACTATCATTAAAATAATCTGTAATACCTGAAAATTGGAGGAGGCCAATGTAACGCCAATTTTTAAGAAAGGTTCCAGGGGTGATCTGGGAAATTACATAATGGTGAGCCTTACGTAAGTTTCGGGAAAAATGGTAGAAACCATTATAAAGAACAAAATTACTGAAGATGTAGACAGTCATGGCTTTATGGGAGATAGCCAACATGGCTTTAGCAAAGGAAGGGCTTGTCTTATTTTAATCTATATTGTGCTTTTGAAGGTGTGAATAAACAGGTAGACAAAGGTGAGTTGGTTGATATAGTATATCTGGATTTTCAGAAAGCCTTTGACAAGGTCCCTCATGAGAGACTTTTGGCAAAATTAAAAAGTCATGGGATAGAAGGCAGTATATTGTTGATCAGGAACTGGTTAAAAGATAGAAAGAAGATGATAGAGCTAAATGGCCCATTTTCCCAATGGAGAAAAGTGAATGGAGTACTCTGGGGATCTGTGCTGGGTCCGCTGCTTTTTAACATATTCATAAATTACCTCACTCGTTATTCCCATTTTCAGGTTATCAAATTTGCAGATGACAAAATTATTCAAAGTTTTTAAAACCCATAATGATTGTGAAAAATTGCAAGAGGACCTTGATAAATTGGAAGACTGGGCATCCAAATGGCAGATGAAATTTAATGTGGACAAGTGCAAAGTTATGCATCTTGGAAACAACCACCCAAACTATGGTTACACGATGCAAGGTTCCACATTAAGAACCACCACCCAGGAAAACGATTTAGGCGTTATCGTGGATAACATGTTGAAACCCTCCGTCCAGTGTGCAGTGGCAGCCAAAAGAGCAAGTAGAATGCTGGGTATAAGGAAAGGAGAATAAAACAAAGGATATTATCCCTTTCGCGTCCACATAATTGTTTTGTAACTGAAATTTTTTTTTTCTGTTTTTTTAAATTAAGATTTGAGCTAAATGATGCAGAATATAAAGTTTTTTTTGAAAAAATCTTATTGCTAAGAAACAATATTTAGTGTTGCCATATGGCAACTATGGTCCTGAATGGCTGAAAATTAAAAACAGTCTTGGCATCAGTTTCATTTACTGCTGGGTGTGATAGTTTAAATAACAGTTTTTTTCAGATGTCAAGCACAGATACACATCACATTTCGCACACAGTGTGTGGATTTTCTGGAAATATAGAATCCGATGAAAAATTTTGGGGGAAAATTTGAAGGTTGCCATATGGCAACAACAGCCATGAAAGGATTATAAGGCCTCTGTATCGTTCCATGGTGTGACTGCATCTTGAATATTATGTGCAATTCTGGTCACCTTATCTTAAAAAGGATATAGTATTATTAGAAAAGGTACAGAGAAGAGCCACCAAAATGGTAAAGGGGATGGAAGGATACCCCTATGAAGATAGGCTAAAAATGTTAGGGCTCTTTAATCTGGAAGAGACTGCTGAGGGGAGATATGATTGAAGTCTATAAATTAATGAACAGAGTGGAACGGGTAAATGTAGATCGATTGTTTACATTATCAGAATATAGAAAGACTAGGGGACATGCAATGAAGCTACAGGGTAAACTATTTAAGACTAATAAAATAATTTTTTTTTTTCACTCAACGTGTAATCAAACTCTGGAATTTGTTACCGGAGGATGTGGTAAAGGATGTTAGTGTTGCTGGGTTTAAAAAAGGTTTGGACAAGTTCCTGGAGGAAAGGTCCATAAACCATTATTAAGAAGGGACCCAGGATATCAATGTTTGACCGAGTACAAGCATTGTGGAACCTGTGTCTTTTGGGGAAACTGCTAGGTACGTATGACCTAGATTGGCCACTGTTGGAAACAGGATACTGGGCTTGATGGACCTTGGTCTGACCCAGTATGGCATATCTTATGTTCTTATGATCTCTGTATTGCTCCATGGTGCGACTGCACCTTGAATACTGTGTCCATTTCTGGATATCATATCTAAAAAATGATATAGCAAAATTAGAAAAGATACAAAAAAGAGTGACCAAAATGATAAAGGGGATGGAAAGTTACTCCTACATTACTCACATCCCAACGATACAACTCCACCCACCATACCCCCTCCCACCTTGACAACACCACCAGCACACCCTAATCAGGTTGAGGCAACCACACTCATCAGCCCAACTATCTAAATTGTAAATAACTGACAATATAGTATATAGTTATTAGAGCACGCCATGTCTCTACAACAGCTCAGTGACACATTGCTCAGCTTGTATATAGTTAACCCAGTTCTAAATCCAAGTTGCAATACCTGTTCAATGTAAGTACAAAGCAGGTTCATCCTGCTTTGTATAAAGAAATGTTACTTGTAAACTGCACTGATTTTAAAGAGTGCGGTATAGAAAAGCTTTAAATAAATTAAATAAAAATAAATAAATAAGCCTAGATTTAGAAACAGAGAAAAATGACAACAGAAAAAGACCACATGGCCCATCTAGTCTTTCATTCCATATCAACAACTACAACAGTCCCCTTTTTTTCCTTTAGAGATCCTCTGTGTTTGTCCCATGCTTTTTTGAATTCAGATACTGTCCTCATCTCTACCACCTCCACTGGGAGACTAATCCACGTATCCACCACTCTTTGAAAAAGGCATAAGGAGCAGTAAGGTGAAAGAGAGGGGCATAGATAGAAGCAATTTGCCAGAAGAGTGGAATTTCCAGGGAGGTGTGTAGGGAGAGATAAAAGAGGAAAGGTAGGAGCTGCAGAATGAATGCACTTAAACGACAGCAAGAGAAGTTTGAACTAGATGCAAAAACGGATATGGAACCAATGAAGTGACTTGAGAAGAGGGGTAATATGGGCATGACGAGGCTGGCAGAAGATTAGCCGCACAGCAAAGTGCTGAACAGATTGAAGGGAAGAGAGATGATTCAGAGGGAGACCGGCAAGGACTAGTTTGCAATAGTCAAGATGGGAGGTGATTAAGGAGTGGATAAGTGTCTTAGTAAGATGTTCAGAAAGGAATGGGCTGATTTTGTTGATGTTATAGAGAGAAAAACGGCAGGTCTTAGTTATCAGATGGATGTGTGTGGAGAAGGAGAGAGAGGAGTCAAAGACGACCCCAAGGTTGTGAGCCGAGGAAACAGGGAGGAGTAGAGAGTTATCCACAGAGACTGAGAAAGGAGGAATGGGAGAGAAGGTTTTAAGGGGAAAAATAAGCAGCTCAGTTTTGGCTATGTTCAATTTCAAGTGGCAGTGAGACATCCAAGCAACAATGTCAGAAAGGCAAGCAGAGATCCGGGTCTGGATTGCTGGAGAGATTTCAGGTTTAGCGAGGTAGATCTGGGAGTCATCAGCATAAAGATGGTACTGAAAGCCATAGGAAGAGATGAGTGCACCAAGGGAGTGGGTATACCAGCTGAGAGCAGGATAGCAGCAGAGGAGGATCCACTAGAACAAACACTGAAAGAACGATGGGAGAAATAAGAGGAGAACCAGATAAGATGGGAGAGATAAGAGGAGAACAGAGTCCTTAAAACCAAGTGAGGACAGGGTATCAAGGAGAAGATTGTGGTCAACAGTGTCAAAAGCATCAGAGAGGTCAAGAAGGATGAGGACTTTGCCAGAAACAAAATCCAGATTGTAAAGGATCCAGGAAGGCTTGAGAGGAGAGAAATTCAAGGCAACGGCGGTGAACCACACGTTCAAGGAGTTTAGAAACAAAGGGGAGGAGGGAGATGGGTCGATAGTTAAAAGGACAGGTAGGATCAAGTGAGGGTTTCTTGAGGAGAGGTCTAACTACAGCATGCTTGATGGCTGCAGGTACAGTTGTAGTGGAGAGCGATAGGTTGAGAATATGAGAGATGGAAGGGACAACAGTGGAGAAGGGGCTTAGGAGACTGGTGGGAATAGAATCAGAGGAGCAGGTAGTGAGTTTGGAGGATGAATGAAGGTGTGCGGTTTCCTCCTCAGAGATCATAGAAAAGGAAGAAAGGGTAGTAGAATGTGGAGGGGAAAGTTGGGAGTGAAGAGAGGGAGGAGGGGAAGTAGCTGACTTTGTGGGGGAGGGTGATCTTATGGATTTTGTCATGGAAATAGTCAGCCAGGGTTTGGGCAGAAAGGGAGGGAGGGAGGGGTCAGAAGCAGAGGCCCTTGAGAGATTTGAGAGTAGTAAAGAGATGGCGAGGGTCAGAGGCAACAGAGTTAGATGGAGATAATAGTCTTGTTTGGCAAGTGCTATGGCTGACTGGAAAGAGATAAGCATGAATTTGAAGTGTAGAAATTCTTCAAGGGAGTGAGATTTGAGCCAAGCATGCTCAACTGAATGGGCACAGGAATGTAGATAGCAGATAGTGGAAGAAAGCCAGGGCTGGGGTATAGTACGCCTTACAGGACGTGGCATGGGTGAAGTGAGAGCATCTAGAGCCGGGGTCTCAAACATGTGGCCCGCGACGCATTTGGGGGCAGGGACAAACTCCTTCCGTGCAACAGAACACGCTGTTTGCAAGCGACTGTTTCTTCCTTTTCCAGCGTGTTAAGTAGCTATGGAGAGGAATTGGGTCTGTCTAGCAGCCTGAAGGGTAAGTTCAGCTTTTGTGTAGCAATGGGAGCAGCTGCTGCGATGTATGTTGTGTATGTGTGTGGTGATTTTGTGGCCCGTGGGTTACCTTATAAGTCCTCATTTGGCCCTCACAGCAATTTGAGTTTGAGACCCCTGATCTAGAGTAAAGGAGAGTGCAGCATTTTAGGAAGCCACTGCCTCATCAACAGATTTAGATGACATAGTAGAGGAAAGAGGTGGAGGAGAGAGCCAAAGG
This sequence comes from Ichthyophis bannanicus, assembly GCA_033557465.1. NCBI lineage: Eukaryota > Metazoa > Chordata > Amphibia > Gymnophiona > Ichthyophiidae > Ichthyophis > Ichthyophis bannanicus. The sequence continues at coordinate 1,902,209,707 of CM066031.1, forward strand.
GGCAATAACATGAAGATTTCTAAAGAGGTTGGAGGAGACAGAACAAGGTTGAGGCAGTGGGCGATGAAGAGTGAAGCTTAGCAGGTGGTGGTCAGATTAGGGAAGAACTGAGGTACAGAAGTTTGAGGGTAAGCAATTAGAGAAAAATACAAGGCCAAAGCAGTGGCCATGCTGGTGAGTGGGGCCAGTAGAGCAAAGCTGGAGGTTGAATGAGGAGGTAAGGGAAAGGAGCTTTAAAGCATCAACATGAATGTTTAAATCACAGAGAATAAGATTGGGAGAAGAGGAATCCAGAAAGAAGGAAAGCCATGAGTCAAAAAGTCAGCGAGAAAGGTAGAGGTGGACATCAGGTGGTCAATAAATAACAGGTACCCGGAGAGGTAGTGGAGTGAAAAGGCAGATGGAATGGACTTCAAAGGAGGGAAAGGTGTGAGACTGAGGCAGCAGGAAGGGTTGGAATTGACAGGAAGGAGAAAGTAGAAGCCCAACACCACCATCACGGCCAGTGGGAGGAGGCATGTGGGAGAACTGATACCACCATGACAGAGAGCAGTGACTGATGCCGTGTCTTCTGGGAGGAGCCAGGTCTCAGAGCAAGAAGATGGAGAGCATTTGAGATAAAGATCATGAGTAAAAGCAAGCTTATTTGAGATGGAGTCTGCGTTCAACAAGGCACATAAGAAAGGGAGAGAGGAAGGGGAAAGGAGAGGGATATGAATAAGATTAGAGGTATTACATGAAGATCTGTTCTGGGAGTGTGACAAAAGTGTAGGGGGACCAGGGTTGGGGTTGATATCTCTGGATGAGAGGAGGGGAAGGAGTAAAAGAGCATGGGGCAGAGAGGAGAGTACAGCGGAAATGAGGGTGAGGTTCTCAGAGAGAGGAGATGGTTGAATGAGAGGGAGAAAGTGATGAAGCTCAAGAGCTGAGGACAGAATGGAGGGGGAAGCGAGGATGGTAAAGGAGGGGAGGAGTGAAGGTGTTGGTAGGAGGGGCAAGAAGGAGTATGAAGAACAGGAAGACAAAGTGATGAGGAGCTATAGAAGAGAGATGGAGAGGAGAACAGAGGCCAGAAGAAATAAGGATAGGTGGGAGAGAGCCCACAGGGGATAAGGTGCACCTGTGAATAAGGGAGGTAGTGAGCAAACGATGGCTATAAGAGACTGAGTGCCACGGGGTGGGTGGGATAAATGTTATTCAGCTGAGAAAAGCTGAACAATGGTGCAACGGTAGAAATGAGGTAAAAGAGCACACTAACAATGATAAATAAATAAAAACATAGAGAGCGGCAGACAGGACTCACAAAAAGCAAACAGATTCAAAGTGCCAAGCAGAGCTTTTAATGGAGCGGTTCTCTTCCCAGAGAGGAGAGAAACAAACAGAGCTAAACACTCTCGGAAGACAGGAAAAGGGGCTATACAATACCTCAGCGGAAGGGGGGGGGGGGGAGGGATTAGTCAGGTAGATTAGAGCTGAGAAAGGAAAAAGTTTCAAACTCTGCAGCAATGGAGACAGAATTAGGACAGGTATTGAATTAAATGTTAACCTGGCCAACATAGACAGACCAGACAGGAGAAGGAAAGTTGCAGTTAGTTATGGAGAGGAGCAACAGAGAGCTGAGAAAAGCTGAATAGTGCAAAAGGATACAAATGAGGTAAAAGAGCCACTAGCATTGATAAATAAATATATAGAGGCAGGCAGACAGAACTGTGTGGAGGTACGCCCCTCCCCCTACAGCCACATCATCAAGCCGACCTCCTTGATGATAAACAGGGCAGCCCTCAGCACACCTGCACTTAGTGGGCCCTTGGGCGTGACCCTTAGGCGAGATTCAAGTCAACACTACTTCCAAACTGTTGGAGTGAATCTCCATCACCCTGGGAGTTGTCCTGCCTAGCACCATACCTAGCCCTGTGTGAGTGGTGCAGCCGCACATGGCGCAAAAGGATTAGGGGCACATGGGCTGCTGGCTCCAGCCCGCCCCCCCTCCCCCACATTGCCCTGCCGCCTCCACCACTTTTGTTTTCTCGGAGACGGCAGCGGTAGCAGCAGTGAGGCAGACCTGCTTTTGTAGGCAGGTTGGGTCCCCTTCTCTGATGTAGGTCGCATCACAGGGAGGGAGGGTCCAGCCAACCACTGAAATTCGAATCTCTGCAACTCAGCATTTGCATGCCTGACCTGGTCCCTCCCTCCTCTGACGCGACCTACATCAGAGAAGGGAAGGTGGGACCCAACTTGCCTACAGATGCGGGTCTGCCTCATTGCTGCTGCTGCCGCCGCTGTCGCTTCTAAGAAAACAAAAAAGCGGTGGTGGCAGGACAACGCGGGGGTGGGGGGGGGGGGCTGCGCTAGATGTGGAAATAACACAGAGCACAATTATGGCTTGGTTTGGCCCTGATCCTGCCCAACATCCAGGCAGTGCTGTTACCTAAAAAACCCCAGAAATACAAAGCTACCAAGAGCAAGTACAGCTGTCCAGCAGAGAGACCCAAGTCCAGAAAATCCATTCCTGCACACTGCTCATCACGACTCCACAGACCTGAGCCTTCCAAAGCTCTATAAAGGTATCAACTAAATCCAGACTCCCTACAAAAGCTAAGGAATACATTACCATACCAAGTAGGCTTACCACACAATGCAGTCCCAAAACCATGTTCATTTATGGCACATTCTCTGACAAAATGCAACACAATCTGTTTATACTACTAACCATAGCCTCCCTCATATGAACATTCATACTATCTGAATCGTTGTCACCAAGGGCCCAAAGCATTCCAATTATACATACATACAGAGACTATGCAACAAGACAGCCCTGCCAAATAATGCGATAAAAAACATATTTCCTGAAACCAGTGGAAATACAAAATCAAACACCACAAAAATGACAGTCCTACACAGCACTTTCTCTAGAAGATCTAAAGAGCAATTCTAGTCAACACTCAAGTCAGTCCGAAACAAGATACCACTCATAACAGATTACATCAAAGATGATGACCTTGACATTATATGCTGAACGGAAACATAGCTTACCATTCTTATAAATCTACTCAAACCACCAGAATATGACATCTTCAATAGTACTAGAATTGACCATAGAGGTGTTTTTTTCATTACATAGTAACATAGTATATGACAGCAGATAAAGACCAGTATGGTCCATCTAGTCTGCCCAGCAAGGCGGCAAGAGTAGGTGCATCTGCTCCTCCGTGGTCACCCCTCCCCTTGCCTTTGTTTAGGGGTGTACCCACCATTCCGTGTAGGTCACGCCTATTTGTTTAGATATAAGAGATATGTTTATTTTGATTTTATCCTGTTGCTATAAAGAGATCCACTGTGTCTGTCCCATTACATTTTGAATTCTGTCACTGTATTTGCCTCTACCACTTCCATTGGGAGGGCATTCCAAGCATCCACCATCCTTTCAGTGAAGAAGTATTTCCTGACATTGCCTTTCAGTTTACATCCTTGCAGCTTCATGTTTTGCCCCCTAGTTTTACAGCTTCCTCGTCTTTGGAAAAGGTTTGTTTGTTCATTCATTCTCTAAGTATTTAAAGGTCTGAATCATATCTTCCCTGTCCCTCCTCTCCTCCAGAGTGTACATATTTAAGTCTTCAAGTCTCCTCATAAGTCTTCTGATGCAGGCTACAAATCATTTTTGTCACCTTCCACTGAACTGCTTCCAGCCTTTTTATATCCTTTGCGAGATAGCGTCTCCAAAACACTACAATATTCCAAGTGAGGCCTCACCAATGACTTGTACAGTGGCATTAGTATCTCTTCTGCTGGTAATTCCTCTATGTATCCTACCCAGCATCCTTCTGGCTTTTGCCACCGCCTTGTCACACTCTTTCGCCACCTTGAAATACTCAGAAACAAATCACTCCAAGGTCCTTCTCCTGCACCGTGGACACCAAACTCTCGCCCCCTATCGCATACAAGTCCTTTGGATTTCTGCTTCCCAAATGCATGATACTGCATTTCTTCACATTACATCTTTTTTTTTTAAGAAGTTTATTTAAGCTTTTACAAGTATCAACCAAAAGACCAAAACAGTGCAAAATTACAATTATGAAAGAGACAAATACACTGCAAACCAAACAGACAAAACGGCAAACCAAAATCTACAAACAAAGACAAGACATCAAATCAAACCCCTCCCCCCCACCCCCCCGGTTCTCTGAGAGTCAATGCGGGACATCCATTACCGATTAAACTATAATGGAGGTTAACGAACTTAAAAAACCTAAAAGGAAATAAAATTCGCCACATATCTACCGGCTGTACACTATCCCAACTCAGGCGACAGAAGAACGGGCACAATATTGATCAAGAAGCGCCCATCTGTCCACACTTAACGACACTTTACTCGGATAGTGCAGTTGGCTGTACAATTTTTCAAGATTAGCATAAAAACAAACAAGATTCCACCAGCAATCAAAATGCAATGATCGAAAATGCTTCCAATGGGAAAGAATAAGTTTAAGTGCAATGGCTATCATAAAATTAAGTAGAAATGCCTGCTCCTTGGAAATATTCAGAGAGGGCTCCACAGCTCTTAACAACACCATGGTGCTTGAAAAGGAATTGGATAGACCTAAAATACTCTGTACCCGAGCCCAAACCCTTTGCCAGAAACCTTGGAGCAGGGGACAATCAAAAAACATATGCCTATAGGTAGCAAACTCAAGTTGGCAGGACCAGCATCTGCCAGCCGACAACTTGTCCCATTTGGATAATTTAATGGGGGTGATAAAAGCTCTATGCAGAAAAAAAAACATAGATTGCGTGAGTGCCGCTGAACGTGACACCCTCGTGACTGGGCCCCACAGGGACTTCCAAATTACGGGAGAAATCCCAGTAACCATATCCGCCTCCCACGTCTTAATGAGTCCCTGGTTGGTTATTGGGGAACACTCTCTGATTGATCTATAAAGGAAAGACATTGCGCCCCTTCGACCAAGAGACCCCTGAATGATGTGATAAGGGAACCCAGCAGGGGCCAGTTCCCCGCCCCTCACCCCCTTGGCATTTAAACAATGTTTGAGTTGTAACCACTGAAAATAACAGGAGTGGGGGAGAGCAAACTCCCTCTGTAGGGCTGAGAAATCTTTCCATCCCTGATCAGTATACAGCTGCCCTAACACCCAGATACCACAACACATCCATCTGCGCCAGGCAAACACTCGATTACGGATCTTAAACGATGGATTCCACCACAAAGGCGTTTGCTTAGAAAAAATAACTTGGGGGCCCCTGAGCCGAGCCAGCTGTAGAAAAGCCACCTGTGTGGCCGAAATGACCCCCCCTGCCTCGGCGTCGCGTGGAAATTGCATACCCAACAGATGCCGCAGGGGCCAAGGAGCCGCCAGCTGTTCCTCTACGGCTAACCAAATCGGTCTATGCTCAAGTTCCTTGGCCGCTGACCACATAGCCCCTTGCTTTAGCAAAAGGGCTTGATGATATCTTTGAAAATCGGGAAACAAAACGCCCCCTTCCTCTTTAGATGCCTTAAGCTTCTTAGTGGCTATTCTTGGGCATTTCCCGTTCCAGAGAAAGGCCAACAACGAACGCTCCAATTCAGCGTAGGCGCCACGAGGGAAGACAAAGGGGAGCATGCCCAACAGATAATTTATTTTGGGAGTAAGTACCATTTTGATGGTCTCCAGTCTACCCCACCATGAAAGATGTATGGGGGACCAGGATAGAGAGCGTTTACGGATCAGCAAAAGAAGATCTGTCAAATTGGAAGTAATGGTATCTTCCCGGGAGGCGCAATATTGGGTACCTAAGTAAGTAATTTTGTCGGCAACCCACCGAAAGGGAAACTCCGCCATTAAGCTCGAATTAGAGACTTTGTTCAACGGGAATGCGACTGATTTGGACCAGTTTATTCTGTATCCGGAGATCGCGGAGTAGCTCTCGATTAATGTTAGGATTGCAGGAACCTCTGCCGGCTGGGTGAAAAGCAGTAAATCGTCCGCATAAGCAGAGAGCTTAACCTGTAAGTCTCCTAAACGGAAGCCAGCGATCTCCTTATGCTGCCTAAGAGCAATAGCCAGCGGCTCCAAGGCTAGGTTGAACAAAAGGGGAGAGAGGGGGCACCCCTGTCTTGTTCCTCTATGGAGTGAAAACAAGTTAGAAAGAATGCCATTGGCCAAGATACGAGCGCTGGTATCCTTATATAAGACTTTGACCATCTTGACAAACTCGGGTCCGAGTTCGAACCAATGTAGCACCTGAAAAAGAAAGGCCCACTCCAATCTATCAAACGCTTTCTCAGCGTCAAGCGAGAGGCCGATATAAGGTAGAGTACTAGTGGAGGCCCTCTCTAACAGGTTACATAGCAGCCGCGCGTTATCCGACGTGGCTCTCCCAGGGACAAAGCCACATTGATCCGGATGGATGAGATCCCCAATTACCTTGGTGAGCCTCTGTGCCAGAACGCTTGCATAAACCTTATAGTCGGAATTTAGCAGGGAAATCGGCCGGTAATTCGTCACTAGCTCGGGGTCCTTTCCAGGCTTCTCCAAGACTACAATAGTAGCCTCCGAAAACTTCCCAGTGGCGCCCTGCTCTCTGATTAACTCTGTGAAATATATCAGGAGATATGGGAGTAGATCCTCACAAAATATCTGGTAAAATTCAACCAGGATTCCGTCGGGTCCGGTGGCTTTGCCCCTGGGCATTCCTCTAATAGCAGAACGCAATTCTTTACTAGAAAGCGCAGCGCCTAGATCCCTCGCCTGTTGAGTAGACGCTGAGGGGTGAGCAAGATCTCCCATAAAAGCTGAAAAAGCATTAACATCTGGGTTTATATCTGAGGAGTATAGCTTCCCGTAAAATTTAGAGAATTCGTCCAATATGCGCTCACTCACCGTTTGTTGTACTAATTTGTCGTCCAGCAAGGAGACAATTCTTTTCTTTTCATGCTGCCCTCTCAAAGCTGTAGCCAGAACCTTGCTTGCCCTGTTTCGCTCTACATGAAATCTAGCCGATTGCTGTAGCAAAGTTTGTTCCACCTCTGAAGAAACTACCTCATTATATTGATATCGTAGCCTTTGAAGCCTAAGCAAGATGCTAGAATTAGGGTGTGCTACCCATAATCTTTCCCCTGCCTTAATCTGGCTTTCGAGGGCCATTAAGTGGGTCTTATTCTTTTTACGCTCCCGAATCGCGTAGCTAGTAATTGCAGCCCGGAGGGTGGCCTTAAACGCCTCCCACCAGGCCCAGATCGTGGTGTCACCTATCTTATTGGTATCAAAATAGGATCTTATGACCTCCCGGATTTCTGACTGAAATAAAGGTGCGGCTAGCCAAGCCCTATTAAACGTCCAGGTCGATGCAGGACGGTCCAAGCCTTGCAGCTCAAATTGCAGCGTGACCGCAGCATGGTCTGATATACAAATACTTTCTATGCCGGCTGTACAACCCGAGGAGACCAAGGACTTTGACACCAAAAAAAAGTCGATACGCGAAGACTTATGAAAGGGGGAAAAATAAGTAAAATCCCTGCCCGTAGGATGGAGTACTCTCCATACATCCACCAAGCCAGAGGACTCGCAGAGAGCCTGAAAGGCTAAAGATGCTTTAGAAGGTTTTTCAACTCTCCCAGGGAAACGATCTACAAGCGAGTCACCCACTATGTTGAAATCACCCCCCACAATAATAGGTGCCCCAGTTTCCGACTGAAGACTGCCCGAGAGGGCACGAAAAAAGAGAGGATCATCGGAATTAGGGCCATAAACGTTAAAAATTAAGAGGGACTGATTTCCGACCTGAATAAGGGAGTTTGCCCATCTACCCCCTTCATCATGAGATGAACTGAGAACCTTGGCCCCCAGCGCTTTCCTAATTAATGTGACCACCCCATTTTTTTTGTGAATAGCAGGAGAGGAACCTATAACACTACATTTCTTATTTTCTAGTTTGCGCACTTCCGCGGGAATAAGGTGGGTTTCCTGTAAAAGAAATATATCGACCTTTTGTCTCCCACAATACGACAGGATTTTCTGTCGCTTGGCCGGGGACTGGAGACCCTTGACATTCAGGGACAACAATTTTAGATTAGTAGCCATTGCACCTTGAAAGAGAAAATAAGATAACCCCCAGCATATACAGAACCTCGGGAAAACATATATCTAAAACACATCCTCCCCACTGACCCCAGAGAACCAACATACAATTCCCACACCCATACCCAATCAATAGGTAAGTCACCATGACTTAAATAAAATATGGCTGACTCGACCCCCACCACCGTACCTAACCACAGACTAAGCATAAGAACTTTAACCATAACATCTCTAATATTTCACTACACAGCACACGATGAGCCAGGCATCCCTCGAGGAGGGACTGGAAGCAAAAAAAGGTACTTTCAACTGTCACCAGCGGTCCGAGCCCTGTTTACACTTCAAGGGCAAGACTGGTCATCTATGGCCAGGCCAGAGATAGGTCCAGAAAGCACCTGACATCCAGTACTCCTCTCCACACCACCAGATACTCCAATGCAGTGCTAGACCCACACGCAGCTAATTTTGATGCATCATGAGGGCTTCCTGGTCTTCTATGTAGCATTTGAGAGTCAGCGGATCATCAAAAGTCCTTGTCACATTATGTAAGGTAACTTTAAACCTCGCTGGATTCACTAGGCCATATCGGGCCTGAAGATGCTGTAGACGGGGCCTAAGCGCGAGGAAAGATTTCCTTTTCTCCACCGTGGGCTTGCTGTAGTCAGGGAAGAAGAATAATTTTTGCCCTTCAGGTAGCTGGAATTGTTTCCCTTTTGCCGCCGCCAGAATCTGCATTGCATGTTGATGGCGCAGGAGACAAAATATCAGCGGGCGCGGCCTACTACTTTGTACAGTGGTGAAGGATGGTATTCGATGCGCTCGCTCAATCTCCAGGGGCCGGGCAAGGTCAAGATGTAAAAACTCCGGTAACCATCCTTCCAAGTACCGGATCGGGTCCTTCCCTTCCAGACCCTCCGGGAGTCCAACGAGACGCAGATTATTGCGTCTAGCCCTGTTGTTCATATCCTCTATAGACCTCTCCAGGTATTCCACCTTACGGGTCGATTTTGCAAACTGTAGGGCTCCCTCCTCGCACTTAGTAATCGCCGCCTCAGCCTTTTCCATCCAGCAAGATAACGTTAGCATTTGAGACCGCATCTCTTTCATGTCGGCCTGCATCTCAGCCAGAGCGTCCCCGTTCAGGTCCACTCGCGTTCGAATCGCCCGCACTTCTTGCAGCAACTCCAACAAGCCTTCCGATTTCTCTTGCGGAGAGGCCTGCTTCTGAGGGGAGAGCGGGTCCGTTTTGGACCGTTTTGTACCCGAAGTAGGTGGGTTACTGAATTCCAGACGTGTTTGCTTGCTCCCAGCCATATTTAGAACCTCCGAATCGAGGCAGACCCTTGAGATCGAGGGATAATCCCGAAGATATACAGGAATGGTAGGTGGGGGTCGGAAGAGAAAAATCTCAAGCAGCCATATTGGAGTCCTGCTGGCTCCGCCTCCTTCACATTACATCTTAACTGCCAAGCATTAGACCATTCTTCCAGCTTTTGTAAATCTTTCCTCATGTTCTCCACTCCCTCAAGGGAGTCCACTCTGTTGCAAATTTTTGTGTCATCTGCAAAAAGACAGACTTTTCCATTCAGTCCGTCAGCAATATCACTCACAAATATATTGAACAGTACCGGTCCCAGGACTGAACCCTGAGGCACACTGCTAATCACCTTCCTTTCATCTGAGTGAGTTCTGTTTACTGTTACCTTCTGTTGCCTGTCAGTCAACCAATTTCTGATTCAGATCACCACCTTGGGACCCATCCCCAAGCTGTTGAGTTTATTGATAAGCCTCCAATGAGGAATAGTATCAAAGGCTTTGCTGAAATGTAGGTAGATCACATCTATCTCATGCCCTTGATCTAGTTCTCTGGTCACCCAGTCAAAGAACTCAATTAGATTTGTTTTGCAACATCATCCTTTGGTAAAACCATATTGCCTCAGATCATGCAACCTGTTGGTTTTGAGGAAGACCACTATTCACTCAGCAGCGCCTCCATTACTTTTCCTGCCGCGGCCTGTAGTTTGTCACTTCTTCCCAACTATCACTTTTGTGAAGAGGTACCACATCAGCCCTTCTCCATAAGAACATAAGATATGCCATACTGGGTCAGACCAAGGTCCATCAAGCCCAGTATTCTGTTTCCAACAGTGGCCAATCTAGGTCATATGTACCTAGCAGTTTCCCCAAGAGACACAAGTTCCACAATGCTTGTACTGGGTCAAGCATTGATATCTTCGGTCACTTCTTAATAATGGTTTATGGACCTTTCCTCCAGGAACTTGTCCAAACCTTTTTAAACCCAGCTACACTAACAGCCTTTACTACATCCTCCGGTAACAAATTCCAGAGTTTGATTAAACGTTGAGTGAAAAAATATTTTCTTTTATTAGTCTTAAATAGTTTACCCTGTAGCTTCATTGCATGTCCCCTAGTCTTTCTATATTCTGATAAGGTAAACAATCGATCTACGTTTACCCGTTCCACTCCGTTCATTAATTTATAGACTTCTATCATATCTCCCCTCAGCCGTCTCTTTTCCAGGTTAAAGAGCCCTAACCTTTTTAACCTTTCTTCATAGGAGTATCCTTCCATCCCCTTTACCATTTTGGTGGCTCTTCTCTGTACCTTTTCTAAAATCGCTATATCCTTTTTAAGATACGGTGACCAGAATTTCACACAATATTCAAGGTGCGGTCTCACCATGGAACGATATAGAGGCATTATAATATCTTTTGTTTTATTTTCCATTCCTTTCCTTATCATACCTAGCATTCTATTTGCTCTCTTGGCCGCCGCTGCACACTGGGCCGAGGGTTTTAACATGGTATCCACAATGACGCCTAAATCTTTTTCCTGGGTGGTGGTTCCTAATGTGGAACCTTGCATCGTGTAACCATAGTTTGGGTTGTTCTTTCCTAGGTGCATAACCTTGCACTTGTCCACATTAAATTTCATCTGCCATTTTGATGCCCAGTCTTCCAATTTATCAAGATCCTCTTGCAATTTTTCACAATCCTCTTGGGTTTTAACAACTTTAAATAGTTTTGTGTCATCTGCAAATTTGATAACCTCACTCGTTATTCCATTTTCCAGGTCATTTATGAATATGTCAAAAAGCAGCGGACCCAGCACAGATCCCTGGGGTACACCACTATTCACCTTTCTCCATTGGGAAAATTGGCCATTTAGCCCTACCCTCTGCTTTCTTTTAACCAGTTCCTGATCCACAATAGTACACTGCCTCCTATCCAGTCCTGTGGAACTTCTCCTGTCTCCAAGGATCTATTAAAAACATCCTTTAACGGCCCTGCAAGAACCTCTTTGAGTTCTTTCAGTATCCTGGAGTGTATCTCATCTGGTCCCATAGCCTTGTCCACTTTCAGTTTTGCAAGCTGTTCTAACACATCATCTTCTGTGAATGGTGTGGTGTCTACTTCATTCCCATTTGTATATTTGTCAATCACAGGGGTCCTTCTCCAGGATTTTCTTTAGTAAAAACAGAACAGAAGTATTTGGTTAGCATTTTCACTTTTTCAATGTCACTTTCCATGAATCAGTTCCCAGCACTTTTTGAGTCCTGCAATTTTACCTCTAATTTTCCTCCTCTTCCGAATAGAAACATGACAACAGAAAAAGACCACATGGCCTATCTAGTCTGTCCTTCCATATCAACCACTACAGCAGTCCCCTTTTTCCTTTAGAAATCCTCTGTATTTGTCCCATGCTTCTTTGAATTAGCACAGTTACTTACCTGTCACAGGTGATCTCCGGAACAGCAGGAATTAGTCTTCACATATGGGTACGTCGGCGCCGGCGGAGCCCGCATGGAAATGCTCCCCAGCATCCAATCAGAAGCCTTTGGGAGCATCCCTCGTGCCTGCGCGGTGACTTCCCGCCTTTCCCACTGCCTCTCCTCAGTTGAGTTTCATAGCTGAGACAGAAGGAGAGCAAGAGGAAAGGAAATAGATAGATACAACTCCTAGGGGAGGTGGGTGGGTTGTGAAGACTAATTCCTGCTGTTCCGGAGATCACCTGTTACAGGTAAGTAACTGTGCTATCTCCAGGAACAAGCAGGAATGAGTCTTCACATATGGGGACTCCCTAGCTGCGGGTGCCAGGGGAGATCCCATAAAATGCGTATCCCTGGAACAGGGCGGCATTTCCCAACCTGGATCTCCGGCATCCCCTGTGGGATGGGGGGTAGGAGTTGAATAGAGCAGAGCTGCAGAGGAACAGCGAGTCTAAAGACTACAGGGGAAAAAAGTCTTTAGAATGTATGTCAAGTATCAGTAGATATTTAATGAACTAGCACAATACAGAGCTTACCTACTGGATTGTAGGAAGTAGACAGGAGAGGCAGTAGCAGAATCTTCAAGGTAACTCCACTGCAGTGAGGAAGAAGTTCCAATCTGGAATGGGCAGGTGACCCAGGTGTCAACCAGGGCAGGAGAAGATCGGCAGGCCTCCAATGAAAAGCTTTATGGGAAAAGCTGAGAACTCTGGTAGGTACAGAGTCATAAACATTGAGGACTAACAAAAGAAAACTGACCGATCTGGAAAGTAGCCCAGTCCGGAGGGGAAGAGAGGGTATGGAAAAAAGACATTGACGTTTGAGACTGCATAGAAAAAGAAATGTATAACAAAATTAGAAGCTGTTGACGTCACAGCAGTAATTGTTAGTATAACCAGTCCCAGCTACTGAGCCGTATTATAATAGGCAAGTTGACTGCCTGGACCCCATAAGAAAATAAAAACCTAAGCACCGACAGTCAGGGAGATAGGTTAGGCATAGGGCGCTATGGACATCTCCCAATATGCGCATACCTATATATATATATATATATATATATATATATATATATATGTATATATATAAGGAAAGACATACATATCTATATGTATGAGAAGATATATGTCTAGACAAGTGTGATACATATAAATCTACATATAGAAATGCAGATAGATATATGTATAGATAGAGGCGGGATGGCTGATGCCCACCCAGGGTATAAAACCATGTATGCACAGGACACATACATACAGGAAAACAATTTTAAGAATGCATGCCTGCAACTGAGCCACAGAAACATTCACATGGGGAATGTGATGGGAAAAAATCCATCCCATAATAGGGGGTGAAACCCACCTGAAGAAATATAGTGGATCTATTTCTGTAGGTCAGTGGAAGAACCAGCATGGTTGTGTGAAAACCAGAGGATAACAGCAGTCTGGTAAGAGTACCTCAGCAGTACCTTAAGACTCTGATATGTCCGAAGGACAAGAAGAACGCAGAGACGAAGATACCAAAGTGACCCAGCCAAGGGGTTCAGGGGTATCACGTACGGTAAAAGAGTATGCGTTGTCCAAGTGGAGTAGAAAACATAATGCCAAGCTGGAAGGAACAGGAGTATATTCCGGTCAGATTGGAAACTCCGTGGACAGACACGTAGAAAAAACTTGTCCGCTGGATATGAAAGACCCTCAGAGACAGAGTTCAATGCTCTGTAGCAAGGGCCCATAGCAGAAAGCTTCTCTGAGGATTGCAGAGAGCATTGTGCAGGAGAATTATAGATAAAACTGACAGAAATCAGGTGTGTTGCCATATCCTAGGAAAAGATATGGCTAGAAGAAGATAAGCTGCAGCGAAGAGTATTATGCAAGCTAGTTGCAAGTAGCTTGCAATGAGCACTAAGGTAAACACTGGAACTCCTGCATATACAGCAACTGAACCAAACAACAGAGGGGATTCTCCTGTATGAAAACAGAGAGAAAACAGACAAAGGCAGTGGAGAAGATTTCCGTTCCTGTCTGATGAGGTGTTCAGAGCATGCATTGAAGGAAAACAACAGTCTACACTGTGTTTCAGTATGGCACCAACTCAAGCAGGGGAGACCCTGGAAGAGAGGGGGTCAGAAAGTGGCTTACCCTATGGAAGGTCAGCTGAGGGAAAAAATGTCCATATGGGGCAGAACTATCATGGGATAGTTGCAACCTCCCTTCGTTGTAGTAAGAATGGGAGAATTCAGTAACCCATGGACAAAAATACCCCAAGAGCACAGCATACTGGAAAAGAAAAACCAGTGTAGAGTTTGAAGAATAAACTTCCGCTGAGGAGAAGTTAACTGTAGAGTGCAATACACAGGAACCTATGGGTGCTGGTTACTGGGTAGAGTCTGGAGACTTCAGACTAGGATGAGATGTCCCTTGCTTGGGTACACAGGGAGGATGGGTAGAAGAAGAATGAAACTTTCTCTTCTTCGGGATAGAGGGTTTGGTAGGACATTGCCTACGTCCTGGGGAAAAAGAAGGCTTAGGATGGTTTCCAGAACCAGGGAAGTCGGTGGAGCAATGAGCAACCTGACGTAAAGCATCTTTATTGAAGAGATTTTCTCCAGTACAAGGAGAATTACCCAGTGTGTGTTGTGCCCATCTGCTCAAGTCTGAAGCCTGCAGCCACGCTGTACGGCGCGCTCCAATGGCAATAGCAGAGGATCTGCTAACAGACTCAAAAGAGTCTAGAGAAGCCCTGGAAAGAAACCAAGAGATATTCCTGCTATGATTAATAAGCAAGGAATAGTCAGAGGCCTTAGGTTTCGACAAAAAGGGAGACAAAAGAGATAACTTCTCTGTGACCTCCTGAAGCGTGAGACTCATATAAAAAATATATGAAATAATTCTTGAAGCCAACATAGAAGTTTGGAAGGTCTGCCGTCCAAAGGCATCAAAGTGCTTTAGATGCACGACCTGGTGGGAAAGAAGAATGCTTCTTCTTACTTCTGACCTTCCTCATTGCTGATTCCACTACAATGGAATGATGCGGAAGTTGGCTTTTCTGAAACCCCGGAGAGGGAGGCACCTGATACAGAACATTCATGGCTGTAGAAGGCGCAGGAACCTTTAAAGGTGATTCCCAAATCCTCAGAAGAAGGTCCTGCAAAGACTGATGCAAAGGAAGCATTATGGTTTCCTTTTCTGCAGGATCTTGGCCAAGAGTAGGACCAGGAATAGGGATGGAAAGAAAGGTTGCCATGTCAAGGAGAAATTCCTGAAAAGAAGGATCTCCCAGAGGAACTATTCCTGGGTAGGTTGAGGTTGAATGAGCAGAAGACCTACTGGACTGGTGCATAAAAGGAATCCTGCTAGATGGAAAACGATACTGACAGTTCTGATTCAAGGCAGTTAGTACTGCATTGTCGGTTCCCGGTATCGATTTCAAGCTAGGCATGGAAAAGATCGATGGCACCGATGGAACTGCAGGAAACGACATCGATACCGGTACCGGCATCGGGGACGGTAATGCCCTGGTAGCAGGCATCGGAGGTTGCCGAAGCGGTACTGAGGTAACCAGAGAGCTTTGGTGATTATCCCCAATACTGTGTAGTCGGAGGCGACAAGGATCGGCTCCAAAACGCGTCGGAACCAAGTCATCTAGACTGGATATGGATTCCAGACTGGGCATCGAGACGAGAGTTGATGGTGAAATCGGCGAAGCCGCCACATGAAGGCCAATCGGAATCGTATCGATCGGCACCGAAGGCACTGAGGACGTCCGAGGACGACGCCCGGTGAAGAGAGGAACACCCGACACCGGCGCCGATGTCGGGGTATCGGCACTGCACGAAGCCGGTACCCCCCCAAGCATGGCACCCAGGACACCCGATGACGATCCCCGGTGAAGAGTGGAACACTCGACACCGATGCCGATGCATCGACCCCGCGGTTGGCTGGGATACAGGAAAGCTAGACTGGGTCGTATCGATCGGCCCCGAAGGCACCAAGGACTCCAGACGACGATCCCTGGTGAGGAGCGGAGCACTCGACACAGGTGCCGATGCCGGGGGATCGGCACCGCTCAAAGCCGGTACCAACCCCGCGCATGGCTGGGAAGCAGGAAAACCAGTCTGGGTCGGGTCGATCGGTCCTGAAGGTACCGAGGATACCAGACGACGAGCCCTGGAGAAGAGTGGAGCACTCGACACCGGTGCCGATGCCGGGGAAGCGGTACCGCTCGAAGCCAGACCGCAATCCCTGGTGGCGAGTGGAGCACTTGACATCGGAGCCGATGCCAGGGGAGCGGTACCGCTCGAAGCCAGTACCAACCCCGCGCATGGCTGGGATGCAGGAAAGCCAGTCTGGGTCGTATCGATCGGCCCCGAAGGCACTGAGGACACCAGCTGACGATCCTTGGTGAAGAGTGGAGCACTCGACACAGGTGCCGATGCCGGGGAATCGGTACCGCCTGAAGCGGATACCACCCCCGAGCATGGCTCAGGTATGTTCTGTGAGGAGTGAACCCCAGGAACAACCTGAAACCCCGTAAATGCTTTGGAGCCCGAAGACTCCCGCCGGGGTCTTATTGCCAATGGGGTCTTGAGGGCAAGGCTGGAGCCGTCATCATGCTGGGCATGAGACTTGCCCTTCAAGAATTGGCTAGTCTTAACAGACTGTTTGTGGGTTACCTGATCCTGGAGAGAAGAGTATACCGAGGACCTCACCCGAGGAGGAAAAACGGCATCAAGGGATACCCGAAAAAGAGAAGGTCTTCTCCCGATGCTAAAGCCCCATGGACCCGGGGAAAAAGGGTCAGGACCCAAACAGGTTAGACACCAGGCATTGGAGTCTAAAAAGAAAACCAAGTCTCCACAGTGAGGGCACTTCTTAGGGCTGGGGTCACCAACCTCCAGAGGGCCGCGGGCCGCACAGCCGACTACCGGGAGCCTCGCGGGCCGCACCCCCCTTCTCCCCGCCCCCGCGAAAAAAAACAACAAACGCAAAATTATGAAAACAATGGCTGATCACCTTTATTGAATTTAATGAGATGGCCGATGATTCATGCTAGCAGACAAACGCTTAAAGTCCGGCTTCACAGATGACACTGACAGGAGAAGGGACGCTTGCAGGTGGTCGTCGGTGAGCTGCGAGCGCGTGGATACAATGGCGGGAATCCTTGGCGGGCCGCACGTAATGTTAACCGGGGTAGAGCCTCGTGGGCCGCACGAAGGGACCTCGTGGGCCGCAGGTTCGTGACCCCTGTCTTAGGGGAAGAAGGCTCCATGTTGGAAAGGCCTAGTAGGCCTCAAAAGATAAAAGAAAAAACTGACGGGGAAATTATTTCTCTAAAGGAAAAGAGAAGAATAAAGCACCGGCGGTACCGGTATCGGCGGGGAAGACAGCCGCGACCACACAAAACAACAAAATAAAGATTTTAAAGAAAAAAGTTTCTGTGGTGACAGGAGGTACGTCCTGTTGGCTCCGCGGAAAAAAGAAAACTGAGGAGAGGCAGTGGGAAAGGCGGGAAGTCACCGCGGAGGCGCGAGGGATGCTCCCAAAGGCTTCTGATTGGATGCTGGGGAGCATTTCCGTGCGGGCTCCGTCGGCGCCGACGTACCCATATGTGAAGACTCATTCCTGCTTGTTCCTGGAGATCAAATACTGTCCTCATCGCAACCACCTCCACTGGGAGACTATTCCACGGATCCACCACTGTTTCCGTAAAGAAATATTTCCGCATATCACTCCTGAATCTATGCCCTTTCACCCTCATCCTATGTCCCCTCGTAGCAGAGCTGGCTTTCAATGAAAAGAGGCTCTCCTTCTGTGCATTTATGCCACAGAGGTATTTAAACCTCTCAATCATATCACCTCTATCCAGCCTTTCCTCTACAGTGTACATATTAAGATTCTTAAGTCTGTCCTCATATGCTTTATAACGAAGATCACTAACCATTCTAGTAGCCACCCTCTGCACAGACTCCAACCTGATTATATCCTTTTGAAGTTGTGGTCTCCAGAATTGCACACAGTACTCCAAATGAGCTCGCACTAAAGGCTTATACAGAGGCACTATCACCTCCTTTCTTCTGCTGGCCATACCTCTCCCTCTACACCCAAGCATCCTTCTAGCTTTTGCTGTCGCCTTTCTACCTTTTATTGGTATGTCTTGTTGGTGGACCCATATGTCTCCAGGCCTTGGGAAAATGTCAGGTATCACACTACACACAGCCGGGTTGCAGCAATAGGTTCACCTATGGTGTGCATTGTCAGGGCCGGCCCGTCCATTGAGCGAGAATGTTTTTTGCACAGGGCCCCGCGTAAAGAACATTCTGCATAGGTAAATTTAAAAAAATTAAAAAAAAAAATAAAAAAGCTGGCTGCTGCTGCCATGGCAGCGGCAGGATCGAGTTTCCGTGGGGACCCCCACCCCCAACCTGCATCAGCTCCCTCTCGCACTGGCTTGCAGAGCCGCGACGGGAGTTTCCCTTTCGTGGCTCTGTTAAGCCTGCCAGGGCCTGGGGCTGATGGGAAACAGGAAATGCCTGTTTCCCATCAGCCCCAGCGGGCTTAACAGAGCCGCGAGGGAGAAACTCTCCCTTCGCGGCTCTGAAAGCCAGCACGAGAGGGAACGGATGCAGGGAGGGAGGGCTCTGCCGGGCAGGGGAGGGCCCCGTGGACACTCAATCCTGCCGCTGCTACGGCAGCAGCGGCAGCAGCCAGCTTTTTTTTTTTGTTTAATTTTGCTGATGGGGGAGGGGGGTTAGGGCTGGCTATGAGCTGATGGGGGGAGGGGGGGTTAGGACTGGTAATGGGCTATGGGGGGCTAAAACTGAAAATGAAGTGATGGGTTAGGACTGGTAATGGGCTATGGGGGGGGCTAATACTGAAAATGGGGTGATGGGGGTTAGGACTGGAAGTGGGCTGATGGGGGGAGGTAGGATTGGCAATGGGCTATGGTGGGGGCTAGGACTGGAAATGGGCTGATGGGGTTAGGACTGGTAATGGGCTATGGGGGGCTGACTGAAAATGGGGTGTTAGGGGATTAGGACTGGAAGTGGGTGATGGGGGCTTAGGACTGGTAATGGGTTGGGGAGGTTATTGGGAGAGTAAGTGGGGATTGAGGATGGAAGGGTAAAATTTGAGTGGATGAAATAGGAATGAGGAAAGAGCAAAAGGAGAAAGATTAGTATGTTAAAGCAGATGTAGAGAGAGAATGGAAAAAAACTAGAAGAGAGAAGAAAAGACAAATGGACAGCAGACGATGGAGAGTTAGCAGAAGACATGAAGAAACCAGAAGAAAGTGACTGGAGCAAAAGCAACTGAAAAAAAAAATGCACAAAAGGTAGAAAGATATCTCTTTATTTTGAATTTATTAACTGGAATATGTCAGCTCTGGGAAATGTGCATCATTAACGTCTGCGCTTTAGTACAAGAGGAAATTAATTAATAGTTTTATTTCTACAGTGTTGTTGGCTTTTGGGGTTCCCAGTTTAATTATTGTCTTCCTGTTTCTAAATTGTGATTCCTTGTTTGATGGTGTATGTTCTGCATGTGTAACTGAGCTGAGGTATTCTGTTTATGTAATTCCTATTTGACATTGCCACTTGTTCGCTTTCCCCAGTATTCTCTGAAATGTATTGGTTTAATATTTGCAGTGTTGCCTTTTGATAGGTAGGGTATGGTGCTTTGTGAGTCCTGGTAGTGCTGTTAGGATACAGCGGGTTTGCTATGAGTTCTAAATGGGCAGTGTTTGTAGTAGTTCCTAATGTGCCTGGCAGTTGGCACTGGATTATAGTAATGTAGAAATCTTTTAGTCTTTCTTTATCCATACACTCATTAAGAGGCATGTTTACTAAACGTTAGTGTATGGTAACATTATGCAAATGAGGCCCCGCAAGTCTCCACACATGGCCCCGCACCCCCTTGGGCCACCCCTGTGCATTGTTATTGAGGATGGTGGGGGAAGAGGTGTGGGGGGGGGGGGGGGACTCCATAATGGCAGACAGAGGAAATCCAGACACCCACAACAGCACAGGCTTGAATCTATCACTGAAGGTGGCAAGTGGTCCCTGACTCTGCTGCTTAGTCGGTTCACACCCATCACTACAGCTATGGCTGTCATCACCCTAATGCTGCAATCAGACACAGCTGGCACTGTCACTCTGCATGTCTCAGCAGACCCAGGGACATTAGTTGTGTGCACACCCCAGCTGTCCCAAAGCTTTCTGCACACAGAATATATGTGCTCTGCACAGTCATGTGCACCCTGCTTGTCTGAAATTCTCACCGACTTCAGACAGAAGGTGCAAGACCTGAGCTATCAGGGAGACAACTGCAGCTTCCTGAAAAATGTTTTGTCACCACACTTCACATCTTTAGCCACCTTTTCTTCTGCCTTTGATTTTGCTGTCCTTATTTCTCCTTTTGTCTCTTTTATTTGATCCTGTATTCTTTTCTGTGTTCCCCTGTTTGCGAGCTTCTGAATTCTGTGAAAGCTGTGATTTTTGCCTTTATTTGTGCAACCACTTCTTTCCTTTCCCTCATTTTTATTTACTTTCCTTACATATGTATCTGTTGCACCTTTTATTGCCTCCTTTAGTTCAGCCCATTGCAATTCCACTTCCCTAATCCCCTCCCATCATGCCAACCTCTCCTTCAGGTACTTGACCATTTTACTGAAGTCAATGTTTTTGAAGTCTAGGACTTCGAGCTTGCTGTGACTGGATTCTACCTTGGCTTTAAAATCAAATCACACTGTGTGATTGTTGCTGCTGCTCACCTGGGCACCCACCTGGATGTTCGACACACTATCTCCATTGGTGAGCACTAAATCCAGCACAGAGATCTTCCTGGTCGGTTCCATCACCATTTGTTTAAGTAATGCATCTTGGAAGGCATCCACAATTTTTTTTTACTTCTTTCCAGATTTGCAGAAAGAACACTCCAATCCACATTTGGTAGATTAAAGTCACCCAATATGATCACTTCCCCCTGCATGGCTATTTTTGCAATATCAACAATCAATTTGCTATCCATTTCTTTGGTTTGAGTGGGAGGCCTGTAGACCACACCAGTATGGATGACAGTGCCATCTCCTCTTTCCAACACAATCCATAGCGCTTCTTCTTTTCCCCACGTCCCCTGCATTTCAGCAACTTTAATATTGCTTTTGACATATATTTATTATTATTTTTTTTTTATTTAGACAGTTTTGTATACCGTCTTATCCTTCAATCAAAGCGGTCACAACACACTTGGGGGATACATTTAACACACGGGGATATGAGACACATACACTAATACTTACAGGGAACATGGGCAATGGAGGGTTACATAAGAACATAAGATATGCCATACTGGGTCAGACCAAGGTCCATCAAGCCCAGTATTCTGTTTCCAACAGTGGCCAATCTAGGTCATATGTACCTAGCAGTTTCCCCAAGAGACACAAGTTCCACAATGCTTGTACTGGGTCAAGCATTGATATCTTCGGTCACTTCTTAATAATGGTTTATGGACCTTTCCTCCAGGAACTTGTCCAAACCTTTTTTAAACCCAGCTACACTAACAGCCTTTACTACATCCTCCGGTAACAAATTCCAGAGTTTGATTAAACGTTGAGTGAAAAAATATTTTCTTTTATTAGTCTTAAATAGTTTACCCTGTAGCTTCATTGCATGTCCCCTAGTCTTTCTATATTCTGATAAGGTAAACAATCGATCTACGTTTACCCGTTCCACTCCGTTCATTAATTTATAGACTTCTATCATATCTCCCCTCAGCCGTCTCTTTTACAGGTTAAAGAGCCCTAACCTTTTTAGCCTTTCTTCATAGGAGTATCCTTCCATCCCCTTTACCATTTTGGTGGCTCTTCTCTGTACCTTTTCTAAAATCGCTATACCCTTTTTAAGATACGGCGACCAGAATTGCACACAATATTCAAGGTGCGGTCTCACCATGGAACGATATAGAGGCATTATAATATCTTTTGTTTTATTTTCCATTCCTTTCCTTATCATGCCTAGTATTCTATTTGCTCTCTTGGCTGCCGATGCACACTGGGCGGAGGGTTTCATCATGGTATCCACAATGACGCCTAAATCTTTTTCCTGGGTGGTGGTTCCTAATGTGGAACCTTGCATTGGTTAACTATAGTTTGGGTTGTTCTTCCCTAGGTGCATAACTTTGCACTTGTCCACATTCAATTTCATCTGCCATTTTGATGCCCAGTCTTCCAATTTATCAAGATCCTCTTGCAATTTTCCACAATCCTCTTGGGTTTTAACAACTTTAAATAGTTTTGTGTCATCTGCAAATTATTATTCCACTTTCCAGGTCATTTATGAATATGTCAAAAAGCAGCGGACCCAGCACAGATCCCTGGGGTACACCACTATTCACCTTTCTCCATTGGGAAAATTGGCCATTTAGCCCTACCCTCTGCTTTCTATCTTTTAACCAGTTCCTGATCCACAGTAGTACACTGCCTCCTATCCCATGACTCTTTAGTTTTGCCAAAAGTCTCTGATGAGGGACCTTGTCAAAGGCTTTCCGAAAGTCCAGATACACTATATCAACCGACTCACCTTTGTCCACCTATTTATTCACACTTTCAAAAAAACATAACAGATTAGTAAGACAAGATCTTCCTTGTCTAAAGCCATGTTGGCTGTCTCCCATTAGGCCATGGCTATCTACATGCTGAGTAATTTTATTCTTTTATGATGGTTTCTACCATTATTCCCGGTACTGACGTCAGGCTCACTGGTTTGTAGTTTCCCGGATCACCCCTGGAACCCTTTTTAAAAATTGGTGTTACATTGGCGATCTTCCAATCTTCAGGTATTAGAGATGATTTTAATGATAGTTCACAGATTACTAATAGCAGGTCTGCAATCTCATATTTCAGTTCTTTCAACACCCTTGGATGTATACCATCCGGTCCAGGTGATTTGCTACTCTTCAGTTTATATAATAGTTGCAATATATCTTCCTGATGTATCGATATTTCCTTCAATTCTTCCGCACCTTTAAATACCACTTCAGTCATGGGTAACATCCCTACATCTTCCTCAGTAAAGACCGAAGCAAAGAATTCATGCAGTCTCTCCGCTATCGCCTTGTCGCCTCTTAGCGCCCCTTTAACTCCTCTATCATCTAATGGTCCAACTGACTCTCTCACAGGTTTTTTGCTACGAATGTACTTGAAAAAATCTTTATTTCGTGTTTTTGCTTCCGCAGCAAGTTTCTTCTCAAATTATCCCTTTGCCTGCTTTATCAATGCCTTGCATTTGACCTGCCAGTGCTTGTGCTGTTTCCAGGTTTCGTTTAGCTTTTTTTTTTCCATTTCCTGAAAGATGCATTTTTGGCAACAACAGCCTCTCTGATCTCACCTTTAAACCATGCTGGCAGTTTTTTGCACTTCCTTCCACTTTTCTTAAAGCATGGAATACAGCTGGTCTGGGCTTCTAAGATAATATTTTTCAACAACACCCAAGCTTGATGTAAGTCTTTAACCTTTGCAACTGCTTTTAGTTTTTTCTTAACTATTTTCCTCATTTTATCATAGTCTCCCATTCGAAAGTTAAAAGGTAGTACTGTGGATTTCCTTACTATCCCTCCTCCACTAATTAAATCAAAGGTGATCATGTTATGATCACTATTGCCAAGTGGCCCCAACACCATTATCGCTTGCACTAGATCTGGTGTTCCACTAAGGACTAGGTCTAATATGGCTTCCCCTCTGGTCAGTTCATGAACCAGCTGCTCCAAGAAGCAGTCATTTATGTCATCTAGGAACTTTATCTCCCTAGCATGTCCTGCCGTGACACTGACCCAGTCGATACTGGGGTAATTGAAATCACCCATTATTATTACCGCGCTTTTACTTTTGTTAGCTTCCTTGATTTCTTTGAGCATTTCATCATCCATTTGTTCATTCTGGCCAGGCGGTCGATAGTACACCCCCCACTGCCATCGCCATCCCCTTTTTACATGGAATTTCAATCCATAGAGATTCTACAGCAAATTTAGTTTCCTGCAAAACTTTAATCCTTTCTGAGTCAATGCCCTCTCTAACACTGAGCGCAACCCCTCCACCAATTTGATCAGCTCTATCATTACGATATAATTTGTACCCAGGTATCACAGTGTCCCACTGGTTGTCCTCCTTCCACCATGTCTCTGATATTCCAATTCACATATTAAATAGCTTTAATAGAAAGAATTCCTTTCAGAAAATTCCCAGAAGCATATACTCACAATTGCAGATCTCTCTCCAGAAGTAACAGTCCCCTTTTCTAGTCCTTCAAGACTGAGGATCACAGAGCTCTGGTTGAGCTATTTATGCCTGTGCT
Organism: Ichthyophis bannanicus; assembly: GCA_033557465.1. Taxonomy (NCBI): domain Eukaryota; kingdom Metazoa; phylum Chordata; class Amphibia; order Gymnophiona; family Ichthyophiidae; genus Ichthyophis; species Ichthyophis bannanicus. The sequence continues at coordinate 1,902,233,912 of CM066031.1, forward strand.
GCTGAGGTAAGCTGTGACCAACTTCCTGGATGATTAACAGTCCTTGCTTGGATAGAAGGAGTCTTTCAAAATGGCCTTTTGAACTGCCACCTGGTGTTAACACCTATTGAAAATGTTTCACAGGTCTCTTGCCCCCTAGGTAAAAGGCCTCTTTGTAAAGGTCTCTAGAGGACTTCATTTGCTGCTCAAAGAGTACTGACCTGTTTTGCCTTTTGTGCTAATCTAGATTCTTATTTGATTTAAATTATAGCTCTTTGCTGCTGCTAGGTTCTAACTTATTATGAAATTTAAACTGCAAGCTCTCTTCTGTGTTTTAAATTTAAATGAAAAGTACTTTGCTGATGCTAAGCCCTGAGTGACTATTAAACTATAGCTCGGTGTAAGTACTTTGCTGATACTAGGCCCTGAGTGACTATTTAAATTAAAACTACAAGTTCTCTGCTGGGTATGAAATGTAACCAGAAAGTGCTCTTCTGTGTTTTAAATTTAAACTTAAACTGCTGCTACTAGGCCCTAACTGATTTAACAAAAAATAGTGGGTTCACAGATTAAATAGCTTTATTAGAAAGAATTCCTTTCAGAAAATTCCCAGAAGTATCTACTCACAATTGCAGATCTCTCTCCAGAAGTAACAGTCCCCTGTTCTAGTCCTTCAAGACATAAATATATGTTTCCTTACCATTCACTTAGACATATCCTAGTCCCCAGTTATTGTGTTGTCTGTCTTGACTAGAATGTAATCTCGGAAGAGTAGGGACCATCTCTTACATGTCTCTTTACAGCGCTGTGACAGTAGTAGCAGGAAGAGAGAGTGTTGAAGGGGGTGGGTGGAGGGCAGGGAACATACTTATGGTGGTGATTCTGTGGCAAACGGGAGGTGTGTAGGGAAGATGTGTTGGGGCCACCCCCCTGCTCCTATTGTTTTGACAGATAATGAGAGATGTGCTAGGGTTTCTGTGTATTGTATCTAAAATAATCAGGGAAAGCAGGCAGAGGCACAGTTTGAGAATACTTTCGAACATATATTTGTCAAAATTGTGGAGAGGGAGGTTGTAGTAGGGTTGTGTTTGGAGGAAATTTAGAGTGGAGGTAGGTTGGGTCAGGGGCAGCTCTATAATGAGGCCGAGTGAAGCGGTTGCCTCCGGTGGGAACATTTTGGGGGCGGCAAAAATTTCCCCCAAAAAGACCGCCTCACTCGGCCTTCAAAATCAAAAAAACAAAGAAAAAACAACCGGACGCAGAAGCTGCTGCAGAATGAAGTGCCCCGCGGTCCTCCACCGCCCCGGAAGAGCCTGATGATTTCTTCAGCTCTGTTAAAGCTGAGCCTGCCGGCGCAGGAAATGCGTTTCCAATCAGCACCAGCGGGCTCTGAAAAGCTGAGCCGGCGCGGGGGAAAGCAGATGTTCAGGCTCTTCTGGGGTAGCGGGGGGCTGCAGGCACTTCATTTTGCAGCGACAGTGGCAGCAGTTTCTGCGTCAGGTTATTTTTCATTCCAATGTCCCTTCAAAAGGTCTGGGACTGGGCTGGGGGAGGGGTAGCCCTGGAAATAGTAATGGGCTGATGGGGAGGGGGGGGGGGAGTAGCAGACCTGGAAATGGGCTGATGGGGGGGGGTTAGGACTGGTAATGGACTATCGGGGTGTTAGAACTGGAAATGGGCTGATGGGGGGTTAAGAATGGAAATGGGCTTATCAGAAGGGGGGCTAGGACTGGTAATGGGCTGATTGGTGGGGATAGGCCCGGAAATGGGCTGATTAGGGGAGCTAGGACAGGGAATGGTCTGATTGGGGGGCTAGGACTGGAAATGGACTTATTTGGGGGGTTAGGACTAGTAATGGACTAATGGGGGCTAGCATTTGAAATGAGCTAGGACTAGTAATGGGCTGATTGGGGGGCTAGGACTGGAGTGGGCTGATAAGGGGGATAGGACTGGAAATGGGCTAATGGGGGAGGGGAGGACAGTGCTGCTGGCCCTGGAAGAAAATTAGGGGCTAGGGCTACAAATGGGCTGATGCAGGGGGATGGGAGAATAGGTCTGGGAGGGAGCAGATACTGAGAGGGTCTGCCAGGGGAAGGAGGGGACAGGAAGGGAGCTGACACGGGGGAAGGAGGGGGCTGGAAAGGAGCTGATATGGCAGGGGAAGGAGGGGGCTGGAATGGAGCTGACAACTGGGATGTACTGAAGGGGGATTGGAAGGGAACTGACAGTTGGGGATGGGAGTGGTAGGTGGCTGAATAATGGGGAGGCAGTTGGAAGGGAGCTGACATGTGCACTGGAAGGGGGATGGACAGAGGGTAGGGCGACTGGAAGGGAGCTGACGGGGGGAGGGGGTGGCACTGATAGTGGACGTGAGCTGACACCTGGGATGGCATTTAGACTAGAAGGGGCTGGACAGTGAGGAAGGAGGGGGACTGGAAGGGAATGGACACCAGTGGCAGCCATGGGAATACAAGGCGGTTGACACTGGAAGGTACTGGGAGGGGAGGACTGGAAAGAGGGCTGATACTGGGGAGGGTTACTGGAACTGGGCTGATGGAAGGAAGAAGTGAAGAAAACAAAAGAAGAGATAAGAAATGGCAGATGGACCATAGACCACAGAAAGAGAGCTAAGAGAAGACAGGAAAGCAGAAGCCTCAGATCAGGACCAGCATGATCAGAGAATAAAATTGTCAGACAACAAAGGTAGAAAAAATTATTTTATTTAATTTTAGTGATTGGACTTTGTGCTTTCTTTATATTTTACACAGTATGGGGGAACTGCATATATTTATCTGATGTTGCACTGCATGCAGAGTCTGGCTTCTTAGGTTTCAGTTTAAATTTTGTCTACATATTTTTATTTTTACTTTAGCTTGTGGTTACTTATTCTGTACTTGGTGAGGGTCTGTGCTCTGAGTGTGTGACTGAGGTCAGGTGTTCTGTTAACATGGAGTCTATACATAAAGATCTAAACTGTACTGTAGTAATTTGACTTGTTCAGCTTTTCAAATAGGTGTTGGATGTTCCAGGGCCCACTGTAGTATTTACAGTGGTGCTTTTTTTAGATGGGCTTCTCATGTGAGTTTTGGAAGTTTGTGCTGATATGGTATGGTATGGTAGATTTGCTCTTTGTTGTAGGGTTTTGTATTAGTTCACAATATGACTGGTACTGGAGAATATTTGTTGTTGTTAGTGAGATGATCAGAATCAGATTTTTAAGATATTGAGTTCTGTGGGTGAATGTCCTGGTTCTGCTCTGTACCACTGTGGATGCAAAATATATGTTGAAAAAGAAAAAGCAAGAACCATAACACAGTTTATAATTCATTTTTATTTTGTTGTTATAATTTAGTTTTATAAACTGTGCTGTTGGTTCTCGTTCTCTTTTACTTCCTTGGTGTGCAAACATCTTGCTTTTCCTCCATATAATCAAATCGGCTTTTTGGTTTGGTTCAGTCCCTGATTGGAGTTCTGAAAGGCCTGCCCCCTCTACAGGGGGGGGGGAGGGGGTGCCATCTTATCCTTCGCCTCAGGCAGCAGATTGCCTTGAGCCGCCCCTGGGTTGGGTGCCAGTGTTTGTGCAGGCTAAGAGCTTGGAAAATGAAAATTTAATTTAAAGGAAGAAGGGCTATTCACTTACAATGTATCATTCAATCTGCATGGTTTTTGTAATACAATTTAAACTTAAAAACTTAAGGAAAAAAGGACGGCTGTCTGAATCATCTTGTGGAGATTTTGCTTAAGGCTAAAGGGGGTGGGAATTACACTTTTAAAATATGCACTGCAACTGGAGCAGACCACTATTGGGCTATTGCCCCATTAACCTGCATGCACACTAAGACAGACTTGGGGTAGGAGGGGGAAGATGTTAACCTGTCTAACTAAGTCCTGCCACTGCAACAAGTGTCCTTCGCCAGAAGCCAGAGACACCACATCCATCCAGAACTTGGCTAATGTCTGGCCGTGAGTTGCTGCTGATGCACAATGGCTGAGTCTTCTCCCCCCCACCCCTCCGACAGAACATGTACTTGGCCCACAAATTCTGGTCGTACAGAAAATCTAAAGGACTCCATTTCCCCTCTGCCCAAAAGCATCCTCACCTTTCATATTTATTTATTTATTTAGAAATAATTTTTTATTCATACAAAACATGATATCACAAATATTAAGAGAACATAGAAGCAGCTTCACATGTTTCGCTGCATCCTCTGAGGCCATCAGTCTGGAAGCAGCCGTGGTGAGCGATACTGTTGAGAAACCCTCTAGAAATGGGCAGTGACTCGATCGATTTCTAACAGATCATCCAAAATCTAAAGGAAAAAGCAAAAAGGTTCAGTCAAAGGGTTTCAATACGATAACTAAGTGGGTGAGATGCCTATGTGACAAGTCCCAAAAGGCATTCATTTGATAAGTGCAACCTAGGTGCTTATATATCTTTATAAAATAGGTACACAGAAGCAGCACCAACAGCATAAATGCCAACCTACACATGTCTGTGCTGTGACGGTGGATACAGCGTAGTTACTCACCTATAACAGGTGTTCTCTGGGGACAGCAGGAATCAGTCCTCACATATGGGTGACGTCGGCACCGACAGAGCCCTCGCGGAAGCATCTCCCCAACTTTCAAAGAAAGCCTGTGCGGTCCCCTTCCCCCCAAAGAAAGCATGTGCGGTCCCCTTCCCCCCCAAGGGTGCCATCTTGCTCAGTCAAATAACATAGCTACAGTTAGCAAAATAAAAGATGGTAAAGGAGCAACTCCAAGGGGAGGATTGTGAGGACTGACTCCTACTGTCCCCAGAGAACACCTGTTACAGGGGAGTAACTACGCTTTCTCAGAGTATAAGCAGGAAGTCAGTCCTCACATATGAGACTCCCCAGCTACAGGCTGCTGGGAGACCCGTAGCAAAAATTGGGTCCCCTCAAGGGGAGCCGCAAGTAGCAGCAATTCAGTCTGGTGTACAGACTACAGTAGGACCCCTGTGTCCGATGAACCAGCACTCCAGTAACCTGGTCAGAGGGTAGGAGCTGCCTAGACCCTGAAAAGATTACGGAGCACAGCCTGGCCGAAGGCGTTATCCTGTCGGGATAATCTTTTCAGGCAGTAATGGGCTGCGAAGGTATGGACTGAAGACCAGGTGGCGGCCCGCAGATGTCCACCATCGGGACAGAGCGCAGATTTGCCACCAAAGCCGCCATGGCACGGACACAGTGTGCTGTGATGCAACCGTCCAGTGGGAGCTTCGCCTGCTCATAAGCGAGGGAAATACAGTCCGCCACCCATGTGGACAGCGTACGCTTAGTCACCGCTTCCCCCAGCCTGCTGGGTTCGTAGGAGACGAAGAGCTGGGAGGCTTTGCAGTGGTCCCGAGTGCGTTGGATATAAAAGGACAAGGTCCTCTTACAGTCCAAGATGTGGAGGACCGACTCCACCCGACTGGTGTGAGGTCTCGGAAAGAAGATAGGGAGTACCACCTCCTGGTTGAGATGGAATGAGGATACCACCTTCAGAAGGAATTTGGGGTGCGCGCGGAGTAGAACCTGGTGTAGGGTGCTTCAACCACGAAAGCTTGGAGCTCACTAACCCTGTGAGCGGAAGTGAGTGCAATCAGGAAAGAGTAGTTACTCAGATGTAACAGGTGTTCTCCAGGAGCAGCAGGAATCAGTCCTCACATATGGGTGACGTCAGCGCCGACGGAGCCCTCGTGCGGAGCATTTCCCCAGCTTTCAAAGAAAGCCTTTGGGAATTGCAGCGCGCATGCGCGGTCCCCTTCCCGCCCCAGGGTGCCATCTTGCTCAGTCTGATGACATAGCTAAAAGACAGCAAAAAATTAGCAAAATAAATCATATGACTGCAGCTCCAAGGGGAGGAGGGAGGGTTGTGAGGACTGATTCCTGCTGCTCCTGGAGAACACCTGTTACAGGTGAGTAACTACTCTTTCTCCAGGACCAAGCAGGAAGTCAGTCCTCACATATGGGACTCCCCAGCTTAAGGCTACCGGAGACCTCAAGCCGAAAAAATGAGCTCCCTCTAGCTCGGCAGCACGTAAGGAAGGAATCTTCTCTGAGAACGCCCCCGACCGGTAGCCCAACACCAGGGCCGGAGGGTAGGAGTTGCCTAAACCCCAAAGAGATTATGGAGTACTGCCTGTCCGAAAGCACTGTCCCTGCGGGACTCCTTCTCAAGGCAGTAATGGGCCGCAAAAGTCTGTCTTGAAGACCAAGTAGCGGCCCGGCAGATGTCTGCCAACGGAACAGAGCGGAGATGAGCCACTGACGCAGCCTTCGCCCTGACACGATGAGCCGTGACTCGACCCTCCAACGAGAGGCCGGCTGCCCCATAAGCCCAGGCGATACAGTCAGCGACCCAAATGGACAAAGTACGCTTGGAGACAGGTAGCCCCAACTTATTGGGGTCAAAAGAAACGAAGAGTTGAACAGCCCTCCGATGCTCCCGCGTACGGTCAAGGTAGAAGGACAACGCCCTCCTACAGTCCAGGGTATGCAGGACCATCTCAGCCCGGTTGGCATGCGGCCTGGGAAAGAAGGTCGGAAGAACCACCTCCTGATTGAGGTGAAAAGGGGAGACAACCTTAGGAAGAAACTTAGAGTGAGTCCGTAAGACTACCCTATTCCTGTAGAACCTAGTGTAAGGGGGATCAGACACTAGTGCCTGCAGTTCACTCACTCGCCTAGCAGAGGTAAGAGCTACCAAAAACAAGGTTTTCCAGGAGAGAAAACGGAGAGGGCAGGTAGCCATAGGTTCAAAGGGCGGACAAGTAATCCGCTGTAAGACCACATTCAGATCCCACTCAGGGGCTGGTGGACGCAAAGGAGGCTTAAGCAGGAGGCCTCTGAGAAAACGAGCCACCAAAGGGTGGTTGGAAAGAGGCCTTCCGTCCACCGGTGAGTGGTGCGCTGAGAGAGCACTGAGGTGAACCCTGACAGAGTTGGACTTAAGGCCTAGATTGGAGAGGTAAAGCAAATAGTTTAGACCAGCCATCAAAAGAATTAGATAAAGGCTAAGCAGTTCTTGTCTAATAGCTTACTATAATAGAAAAAGATAACCCCCATCTTCACCTGAACTACTCATTACGAACAAACCCAATTAAGACGTACATGTAAATAATGTATATAATGTATATAATGTTGCACGGTTCTGTGCTAATCTGTTCAACATGTTTGGTTTTCTTTATATTGTTTATTGTTATATGACGTTATATGTAAAACAAACCATGCTTTGTTGACTGTTGTTATTTGTGAACCGCATCTGATCTCTGGAAGCTGCGGTATATAAGTGCTTGTTAAATAAATAAATAAATAATAAATAAATAAATAAATATTGCAATACTACCGCTACCAAGCACGAGAAGGGATTCTCGCCGTGCTGAGCACACCATGCGGAGAATCTACACCACTTAAGAGCGTAGGATTTCCTAGTGGATTGCCGTCTATAGGCTAAGACTACATCTTCCACCTCTCGAGGCAGTAGTAGAGGAGTCAAGACTACCCTTTCAGCAGCCAGGCCATCAGATGAAGGGACTGGAGGTTGGGGTGCAAGAGAGTCCCCTGATCCTGAGACAGGAGATCGGGCTGAAACCCCAGAGGAAGAGGGGTGTCCACCGCCAGTTGCAGCAGAAGCGGGAAACACGGTTGCCTCGGCCACCTGGGGGCTATCAGGATCATTGAGGCTCCGTCCTTGAGGACTTTGAACAGTGTTCGGGACACTAGTGGCGTGGGAGGAAACGCATACAGTAGGCCTGTGGACCACGAGATCAGAAACGCATCCGCTGCTACTCTGAGAGGATGCGGTTGTCTGGAGCAGAATCTCGGGAGTTGCCAGTTCAGAGGACTGGCGAAAAGATCCATGGTGGGGAGAAAGATCTGCTGAACCACCAACGGGTTCAATCTCCATTCGTGTGGTTGCAGGATCCTGCTCAGTCTGTCCGCCAGGTAATTTTCTTGACCTGGGAGGTAGACAGCCTTGAGGAGGATTCCGTGATCGACGGCCCAAGAGCACAGCCGTCGTGCCTCCTGACATAGAAGGAAGGAGCCTGTGCCTCCTTGTTTGTTCACGTAGAACATGGCAACTTGATTGTCCGTCTGGACTAGTACAGACTGGTGAGAGGCGAGGTGGGAGAAGGCTCTCAGAGCTAGGCGTATTGCCCGTAGCTCCAGGAAGTGTATCTGTTGAGCAGCCTCCCAAGTGGTCCAGAGACCCTGAGTACATGTCCCTTGGCAATGCGCTCCCCAACCTAGAAGAGAAGCATCTGTCGTCAGCACTTGAGAATGCGGAGGGGATTGAAAAAACCACTCAGAGTACCAGATTCGGAAGATGAAGCCACCATTGCAGAGAGGAGACGAGCAGGTCGGATATTCTTACTGAGTCCGCTAGGCTCCCTGTGGCCTGATGCCACTGAGTGCGAAGGCTCCACTGAGCAGGCCGCATGTGCAGGCGGGCATTGGGGTTACAAGAACCATGGAAGCCATATGGCCGAGTAGTCTCAGGAATTGCCTGGCAGAGACCAGGGAATTGCTGTGAAACTGCCTGGCTAGATCCATCAGCCTGCGGGCTCTGTCCATTGGCAGAAAAGCCCTCGCCTGAAGAGTGTCCAGCCTTGCTCCTATGAATTCTAAGTTCTGGGACTGGAGCAAAGTGGACTTTGCAAAGTTTATGACAAACCCCAAGTGCTGAAGCAGAGCCACAGTACGAAGGGTGGCTTGATTGGCATCCTGGGAAGACTGGCCCCTTATGAGCCAGTCGTCCAGGTACGGAAACACAAAAAGACCTTGAAGCCTTAGGTAGGCCGCCACCACTGCCAGGCACTTGGTGAACACCCTGGGAGCGGAGGTCAGGCCAAAGGGTAGTACTCTGTACTGATAGTGGTTTCCTCCCACAACAAATCTGAGATATTGTCTGTGGTCTGGATGAATAAGGATGTGAGTATAAGCATCCTTGAGACCTAAGGAGCATAGCCAATCTCCCTGCTGGAGGTAGGGCAGCAGGATTCCAAGGGTAAGCATCTTGAACTTTTCCCTCTCCAGGAACTTGTTGAGGTTGCGCAAGTCTAGGATGGGTCTGAAGCCTCCTGTTCTTTTTGGTACCAGTAAGTACCTGGAATAAAAGCCGTGACCTCTCAGGTGGTGGGGCACCGGTTCCACAGCCTGTTCCTTTAGTAGACTTGCTAACTCCTGAAGAAGTGGGTCCCTGTGCAGAGGGAGTCTTGGAGGCTCCCCTGGAAAATAGGAGGGAGGTACCTGGTGAAAACGGAGAAGATAGCCCTTTTGGACTATATGAAGAACCCAGGTATCTGATGTGACGGCTGACCACCTGTGGGCAAAGTGGGCCAGCCGGCCTCCTGTGCTGAGAGAAGCCAGCTGAGGAGAAGAGGCTATGCTTTCCGAGTCAAAAACCCCCACCCTGCTGAGCAGGGGCCGGTGTTGGTGGCTTGGGGGCCTTCTGCCTACGGGGCCCATGACCCTGCCCCTTGGTCTGCTGACCCTGTTGGGGAGCTGCAGAGGCCTGATAATGAGGGTTTTGTTTATAGGCAGATGACTTCCTCGGGTAAAATGTCTTTTTTCCCGAGCCCTTCTTCTGAGAAGGGGCAGAGGTTTTTCTGGACAGCCTAGTCCTGGTCAGAGTCTCGGTCTCGAATTCTGCAGCCTTTTCAGCCATGGGCTTGCCAAAGAGGTTTTCACCTCGGCAGGGGACATCGACCAACTTGTCCTGTACCCATGGCTCGAGGTCGGATGACTGTAGCCCAGCCTGTTGGCGGGCACCGATGCCGGCCCCGGCTACCTGGGCCGAAGCCTCAAAGCCATCGTAGGCTGCTCGAGAGATAAACTTCGAGCACTCTCGAATACCAGTGGACAAGGCCTGGAACCTCTGCAAAGGTTCCTCGGAGAGACCAGCAGAGAACCCGGCAATCTCCTTTGCCAGGTCTCGGATATACATGCCCATGTAGAGCTGGTATGTCTGGACACGGCAAGCAAGCATAGAGCCCTGGAAGCACTTCTTACCGAGGGCATCCAGGTTCCGGGCCTCCCAGCCGGGAGGCACCGAGGAGTGCATCTTCTGACTTTTCAGTCGATGCATGGCCGATTCCACAACCATGGAGTGGTGCGGTAATTGTGCCTTTTGGAACCAGGGGCTCTTGCGGACTCGATAGATGGAATCGACCCGCTTGCTTAACACCGGCGTCGAGGCCGGGGTTTCCCACATGCGGAAGAGCAGCCGCTCCAGCATCGGAGGAACCGGTACAGTAAAGGCCTCCTTCGGGGGAGAGTCATACTGGAGGGTCTCGAGCTCTTCGGCTCCTCCTCGGGATCCGCGGGGAAGGCCAAGGCCTTGGCCATATCCCGCACGAAGTCCGAGAACCGGGTATCCTCCGGTGGGGATTGTCTCCGAGGTTCGGACTCCGGCGAGTCCGATGGGACACACCGAGTCCGACAGGTGTCGGGTGACTCTTCGTCCTCCGTCTCCCAGCCCGACTCCTCGGAGGAGGTGTCGAGCGGCTCCGGTCTGGCGGGCACCGATGCCTTCCGCCCCGACGCCGAGGGTACCGGCGTCGACGACCTCGGTCCTGAACAGGAGGCCGAGGGAGACCATGGCAGAGGATCGACTCGAGGATCGGCTCGGCCTCCAGGGTCGACTTGGACGTCGATGTCCCGGTGGTCGGGGCAGATGCACCGGTGAGACCGGTGATCAATGCCCGCTGCTGTTCCATGAAGGCAGCAAGGCTGCTCTCCAAGGCCGTCAACCTGAGTCAGAGCTCAGGAGACCCAGCAGCCCCCGACTCGGGCCCCGACGGTGTCTTGACGGACTGGAAAGGGGGGCTGTTACTTCTGGAGAGAAATCTGAAATTGTGAGTATATACTTCTGGGAATTTTTCTGAAAGGAATTGTTTTTCTTTTAAAGCTAATTAATCTGTGAACCCACTATTTTTTTTGTTAAATCAGTCAGGGCCTAGTAGCAACAGTTTAAGATTCAATTTAAAAACACAGAAGAGAACTTTCTGGTTACCTTTCATACCCAGTAGACAGCTGTAGTTTAAATTTCATAGTCACTCAGGGCCTAGCATCAGCAAAGTACTTTTAGTTTCAAATTAAAACACAGAAGAGAGCTTTCTGGTTAAATTTAGAATCCAGCAGAGAGCTTGTAGTTTAAATTTCATAATAGGTTAGAGCCTAGTAGCAGCAAAGAGCTATAATTTAAATCAAATCAGAATATAGTTTTCCTCAGCAGCACAGGACAAGGTACTGTGTAGCAGCCCTTTTTTAATAAGTGTTATATCCCTCCCTCCCTCCCCACACCCACCCTCCCCTGGGAATTTCACAGCTTTATAGGTACTTGCACAACATAAAAGACAGGAGGTGCTCTCAGGTGAAGCTCATTACCCAAATCAGTCATACACCAAGGACCTGAGATTAATTAAGCTTCAGGTGAACAAGGTATATTAAACTTCTTAGGTACAGTTTTAGTGGTATAAATATCCATTGCACCCTTTAGTACATATAGAACTTAAAGATCTAAACACAAACTTAAAACTAAGATGCAGACAGCAGTCCAGCAGCGGGATGTGGGCTTTCCAGTCTTTTGCATTGAGTGTCACATGTATGATTTTCTCCCAGCTGGTGAGAGGTCTTACGTGTGCACTAGGTGCAAGGAGCTCTCTGCTCTCAGGGAACAAGTCCGTTCTCTAGAGGCTAGAGTAGCAGACTTGGAAAACATAAGACAGACAGAGAGGTACATAGACGAGACCTACAGGGATATAGTCCTGAAGTCCCACCTCCAGTCTGGCAGCATCCCTGTTGCCATGGAGGAGAGAGGTCACGTGACAGGAGAGCATCACCCTGGTGTGGCAGGAAGTGATCCTGTAACTAGGACCTGTCCTCCAGGTGATGTAAACCCCTCTTGCACCGAGGAGGTTTCTCCAGGGCCAAGTGCCCATGCGGGAAGGGTTAGGACAGCAGTTATAGTTGGTGATTCGATCATTAGGCATGTAGATAGCTGGGTGGCTGGTGGACGTGAGGATCGCCTGGTAACATGCCTGCCTGGTGCGAAGGTAGCGGACCTCACACGCCACCTAGATAAGGTCTTAGATAGTGCTGGGGAGGAGTCTGCTGTCTTGGTACATGTTGGTACCAATGACATAGGAAAATGTGGTAGGGAGGTTCTGGAAGCTAAATTTAGGCTTTTAGGTAGGAAGTTGAAATCCAGAACTTCCAGGGTAGCGTTCTCCGAAATGCTTCCCGTTCCACGCGCAGGACCCAATAGGCAGGCAGAGCTCCGGACTCTCAATGCGTGGATGAGACAATGGTGCAGAGATGAGGGGTTCGGATTTGTTAGGAACTGGGGAACATTCTGGGGAAAGGAGGGGCTCTTCCGAAGGGATGGGCTTCACCTTAACCGGGATGGAACCAGGCTGCTGGCATTAACCTTTAAAAAGGAGATAGAGCAGCTTTTAAACTAGATAATAGGGGAAAGCCGACAGTCGCCCAAGAGCGCATGGTTCGGAAGAATGTATCCTTGAAGGATACTACAAAAAGCAGAGAGGTTCCAAAAAAGAGTAAAGTAGCCCAAATGCCCTCGAGTATGGAGCAGACAGAACTTAAAGATCCCAAATTACCCATGTCTACCAATAGCCAAATTAATATGAATAAAATACAGTCTCTAAAATGCTTGTATGCAAATGCTAGAAGTCTACAAAACAAGATGGGAGAGTTAGAATATATAGCACTAAACGAGAGGTTAGATATGATTGGAATATCAGAGACATGGTGGAAGGAGGACAACCAGTGGGACACTGTGATACCTGGGTACAAACTATATCGAAATGATAGAGCTGATCAAATTGGTGGAGGGGTTGCGCTCTATGTTAGAGAGGGCATTGAGTCAGAAAGGATTAAAGTTTTGCAAGAAACAAAATTTGCTGTAGAATCTCTATGGATTGAAATTCCATGTAAAAAGGGGAAGGCGATGGCAGTGGGGGTGTACTATCGTCCGCCTGGCCAGAATGAACAAATGGATGATGAAATGCTCAAAGAAATCAAGGAAGCTAGCAAAAGTTACAGTGCAGTAATAATAATGGGTGATTTCAATTACCCCGGCATCGACTGGGTCAGTGTCACAACAGGACATGCTAGGGAGATAAAGTTCCTAGATGAAATAAATGACTGCTTCTTGGAGCAGCTGGTTCATGAACCGACCAGAGGGGAAGCAATATTAGACCTAGTCCTTAGTGGAACACCAGATGTAGTGCAAGAGATAAGGGTGTTGGGGCCACTTGGCAATAGTGATCATAGCATGATCGCCTTTGATTTAATTAGTGGAGGAGGGATAGTAAGGAAATCCACAGTACTACCCTTTAACTTTCGAAAGGGAGACTATGATAGAATGAGGAAAACAGTTAAGAAAAAACTAAAAGGAGCAGTTGCAAAGGTTAAAGACGTACATCAAGCTTGGGTGTTGTTGAAAAATACTATCTTGGAAGCCCAGACCAGCTGTATTCCACGCTTTAAGAAAAGTGGAAGGAAGTCCAAAAAATTGCCAGCATGGTTTAAAGCTGAGGTCAGAGAGGCTGTTGTTGCCAAAAAAGCATCTTTCAAGAAATGGAAAAAAGAGCCAAATGATGAAACCTGGAAACAGCACAAGCACTGGCAAGTCAAATGCAAGGCATTGATAAGGCAGGCAAAGAGAGAATTTGAGAAGAAGCTTGCTGCGGAAGCAAAAACGCGAAATAAAGACCTTTTCAAGTACATTCGTAGCAAAAAAACCCGTGAGAGAGTCAGTTGGTCCATTAGATGATAAAGGGGTTAAAGGAGCACTAAGAGGCGACAAGGCGATAGCGGAGAGACTGAATGAATTCTTTGCTTCGGTCTTTACTGAGGAAGATGTAGGGATGTTACCCACGACTGAAGTGGTATTTAAAGGTGTGGAAGAATTGAAGGAAATATCGATACATCGGGAAGATGTCCTACAACTATTAGATAAACTGAAGAGTAGCAAATCACCTGGGCCGGATGGTATACATCCAAGGGTGTTGAAAGAACTGAAATTTGAGATTGCAGACCTGCTATCAGTAATCTGTGAACTATCATTAAAATCATCTCTAATACCTGAGGATTGGAGGATCGCCAATGTAACACCAATTTTTAAAAAGGGTTCCAGGGGTGATCCGGGAAACTACAGACCGGTGAGCCTGACATCAGTACCGGGAAAAATGGTAGAAACCATCATAAAGAATAAAATTACTCAGCATATAGATAGTCATGACCTAATGGGAGACAGCCAACATGGCTTTAGACAAGGAAGATCTTGTCTTACTAATCTGTTATGTTTTTTTGAAGGAGTGAATAAACAGGTGGACAAAGGTGAGTCGGTTGATATTGTGTATCTGGACTTTCAGAAAGCCTTTGACAAGGTCCCTCATGAGAGACTTTTGGCAAAACTAAAGAGTCATGGGATAGGAGGCAGTGTACTACTGTGGATCAGGAACTGGTTAAAAGATAGAAAGCAGAGGGTAGGGCTAAATGGCCAATTTTCCCAATGGAGAAAGGTGAATAGTGGTGTACCCCAGGGATCTGTGCTGGGTCCGCTGCTTTTTGACATATTCATAAATGACCTGGAAAGTGGAATAACGAGTGAGGTTATCAAATTTGCTGATGACACAAAACTATTTAAAGTTGTTAAAACCCAGGAGGATTGTGGAAAATTGCAAGAGGATCTTGATAAATTGGAAGACTGGGCATCAAAATGGCAGATGAAATTTAATGTGGAGAAGTGCAAGGTTATGCACCTAGGGAAGAACAACCCAAACTATGGTTACACGATGCAAGGTTCCACATTAGGAACCACCACCCAAGAAAAAGATTTAGGCGTCCTTGTGGATACCATGTTAAAACCCTCGGCCCAGTGTGCAGCGGCGGCCAAGAGAGCAAATAGAATGCTAGGTATGATAAGGAAAGGAATGGAAAATAAAACAAAAGATATTATAATGCCTCTATATCGTTCCATGGTGAGACCGCACCTTGAATATTGTGTGCAATTCTGGTCGCCATATCTTAAAAAGGATATAGCAATTTTAGAAAAGGTTCAGAGAAGAGCCACCAAAATGGTAAAGGGGATGGAAGGCTACTCCTATGAAGAAAGGCTAAAAAGGTTGGGGCTCTTTAACCTGGAAAAGAGACGGCTGAGGGGAGATATGATAGAAGTCTATAAATTAATGAACGGAGTGGAACGGGTAAACGTAGATCGATTGTTTACCTTATCAGAATATAGAAAGACTAGGGGACATGCAATGAAGCTACAGGGTAAACTATTTAAGACTAATAAAAGAAAATATTTTTTCACTCAACGTGTAATCAAACTCTGGAATTTGTTACCAGAGGATGTAGTAAAGGCTGTTAGTGTAGCTGGGTTTAAAAAAGGTTTGGACAAGTTCCTGGAGGAAAGGTCCATAAACCATTATTAAGAAGGGACCCAGGATATCAATGCTTGAACCAATACAAGCATTGTGGAACCTGTGTCCCTTGGGGAAACTGCTAGGTACGTATGACCTAGATTGGCCACTGTTGGAAACAGAATACTGGGCTTGATGGACCTTGGTCTGACCCAGTATGGCATATCTTATGTTCTTATGTTCTTATGTCGGCTCCCTGGGAGGAGAGTCCACGAGGACTACAGCACTCACGTGTCCAGGAGACTCCATCTCGAGACGAGGTTGCCTGGCAGGCCTCTCCGACTCCGAAGACCCGGGACGGCTATCGGGGCTATGCGACCTGGCTCTCGAGGAACCAGAAGCGTCCACCGACTCCGCCCTCGCGGGTTTCTTCTTCCTGCGCTGTTCCCGCGAAGGAAACCCCCCGCTCAAAGGAACCTCGACGCTGCTCGGGGCCGGAGTCCCGAGACGTCGAGGCCTCTTACGAGGTCCGGGCCAGTCTGGACGCGGAGTCAGAGAAGATCTTATCCTTCTGGTGCTGCCGACTCCTCAACGCCTTCGAGGACATTTTGCCACATGGACCACAAATCATCGGGTCATGATCGGGTCCAAGGCAGCGGAGGCAGCAGTCGTGTGTGTCGGTAAGAGACATAAGTTTCTTACACCGATCACACTTTTTAAACCCGCTGGCAGCCATCGGGGGAAGAAGGGCTCCTGCGAGGTCAAAAGACAGGGCTGCCAGTGAAAAAAGAAAAAATGGCGCGAACGCTAGTCACAAAGGACAAAAACCAAAAAAGGAGAGAGTGGGCTCGATACCGGTGTATCGGGCCCAGGCAGGAAAAAGATCCGGGTCGAACCGAAGGAGAAGTACAAAAAATAGGGAAATCAACTTTTTCCTCGGCGAAAAACGAACTACGTCCGTCGGGCTCCGCACCCTTGGGTGGGAAGGGGACCGCGCATGCGCGCTGCAATTCCCAAAGGCTTTCTTTGAAAGCTGGGGAAATGCTCCGCACGAGGGCTCCGTCGGCGCCGACGTCACCCATATGTGAGGACTGACTTCCTGCTTGGTCCTGGAGAAAATCACCTTCCACAAAAGACAGCGAAGGTGGCAAGTAGCCAAGGGCTCGAATGGTGGACTGGTGAGCTGCCCCAACACCACACTGAGGTCCCATTCGGTTGCTGGAGGGCGAATCAGGGGCTTAGATAAGAGCAGGCCCCGTAGGAAGTGGCCCACCAGAGGTTGGGCCGAAAGGGGCTTACTATCCACTGGGTGGCGGTGAGCCGCCAGGTCACTGAGGTGCACCCTAATGGAATTAGACCTGATCCCGGAGTGAGAAAGGTGGATAAGGTATTGCAACACCATAGCCACTCGGCAGGAGAAAGGGTCACCCTTCCCTCAGCACACCAAGCTGAGAACCTAAGCCATTTGAAGGCATATGCCTTCCTCGTGGAGGCCTTATGAGAGGTCAGCAGAACATCCTCTACCTCAATGGGAAGGTGGAGATGGGCCAGGGCTACCCTCTCAGCAGCCAAGCCGTGAGCGAAAGAGACCCCAGGTTGGGGTGTAGGAGAGAGTCCCCCTCCTGAGATAGAAGCCCTGGGGTGGTCCCCAAGGGGATGGGAGCCTCCACCGCCAACTGCAGAAGCAGAGGAAACCATGGCTGCTTGGGCCATCAGGGGGCTATCAAGATGAGCGAGACCCTGTTGCGGAGGGTCCTGAACAAGGTCTTGGCAATCATCAGTGTGAGAGGGAAGGCGTACATGAGGCCTCCCGACCATGGGACCAGAAACGTGTCTGTGGCCACCCTGGAGGAGTGAGCCTGCTGAGAGCAAAAGTGGTTTAGGCAGTGTGCTGCCCCTGTGATTTATTAAATATAGGAAAAACTATAAGACCCTTTAAAATACGTATGGCAGAACATAAAAGCCGGTTAAAATGTAAAATCACATCGGCACTGATGGTTTAACATTGTATAGAGCAAAATCATACCTTTGAAGATTTACGATGTTTCTGTGTTGAGAGGGTTGTTTCAGGAACAAATGGAAAATCACAAGAACAAACTCTTTTAGTAAAAGAACAACACTGGATATTCCATTTGCAAACATTGGCATCTAAGGGTCTGAACACGTATATTGATTGGGGAGCGTGTCTTTGAAATCACAGATGACGTAGGACACGAAAGGGAGTTCGATACATCACATAGTGACGTCATCAAAGAAGGGTATAATAAGGGAGTCTTAAGGATAACTCGCATGCGCGGCGTTTTTTTGAACATTTACTGATCTACAAAACCTCGGCGAGGGTAGCGTCTGCAGCACAGGTTTGGAAGTTTTTCAATGGCATGTGGAAATAGTTTTAAAATGAGTAAAGTTTTAAGGATTTCTAAAGACAGTAAACGTGGAGAAATAATGATTGTTTTTATAATTCTTTTTGCTGTGTCGGGTTGGCTGTTAATTTGATTGAATAAAGTGTTTTTCCACCCTATCACGTTTTTGGACTGTGTGCACATAAGAGCAGAGGGCCAGCGCCTCCTGACAGAGGGCACGGGACCCCTGTGCCCCCTTGCTTGTTCACATAGAACATGGCCACCTGGTTGTCCGTCTGGAATAGGACCGGCCAATGGTGGAGAAGATGGCCGAAGACACTCAGGGAGAGGTGAATGGCTCAAAGCTCCAGGAGATTGATTTGCTAGGTGCTCTCGTCCGGAGACCAGCTGCCCTAGGTGCGGAGACCCTCATAATGGACTCCCCAGCTGAGTAGGGAGGCATAGGTGATGAGGACCATCAATTGTCTGGGGGCCTGGAAAGGCATGCCCATTTCTAGGTGCTGAAATGACTACCACCAGACTAGGGGAGTCTGCCAACTGGCAGGTCACCCGAACTAGCCTGCTCTGTGTTAAACTTTTTTTCCTGTCCTAGTCTGCCTGAGTGAATCCTCCCCCTCCCCCCCCCCCCGCTGAGGTATTGTGTAGCCTTCTTCCTGTTTCCCCCACGTGTGCATAGTCTGTTTTAGTCTGCTTTTCTCTGATCAGAGAAGAGCAGTGCTTTTTACAGTGCTCTGCTAAAGAAGTGGATATTGCCTCCTGTGACACCTTGCTGTGAGTTCTCGCTGTTTATTAATTATTGATTGTCTAACTGTTTATTTAATTATTTATTGTTTGTCTTAGTGGTGTGCTAGTTCAGCCTTCTCAGTTATAACTTACCTTGCCTCTCTCAACTAACTGGGCTTTGTGTGGTAGCCAGGTTAACTGTCCTTTTTACATTAAATCTCTCTCCCCAGAGCCTGCTCTGTGTTAAACTTTTTTCCTGTCCTAGCCTGCCTGAGTGAATCCTCCCCCTCCCCCCCCCCTGCTGAGGTATTGTGTAGCCTTCTTCCTGTTTCCCCCACGTGTGCATAGTCTGTTTTAGTCTGCTTTTCTCTGATCAGAGAAGAGCAGTGCTTTTTACAGTGCTCTGCTAAAGAAGTGGATATTGCCTCCTGTGACACCTTGCTGTGAGTTCTCGCTGTTTATTAATTATTGATTGTTTGTCTAACTGTTTATTTAATTATTTATTGTTTGTCTTAGTGGTGTGCTAGTTCAGCCTTCTCAGTTATAACTTACCTCGCCTCTCTCAACTAACTGGGCTTTGTGTGGTACCCCCCTCCCCCCTGCTGAGGGTTCAGGACAGGGTACCTTGTAACTGCACTCTTTAATAGGACTTATCTCCCTCCCCAGCACCCACCCACCCCTGGGGTAATTGTAGTTTTATAGGTACTTGCACATCATTGAGGAAAAGGGCTGCTCTCAGGTGCAGCTCGTTATCCAAATCAGTCATACACAGAGGACCTGAGATTAATTACTTAAGCTTCAGGTACACAAGGTGTATTAGGGGTATTAGATACACTTTTATTGGTATAAGCATCTACACCAATCCTTATTATATACAGAATTTAAAAGACCTAAACACAAGCTTTAAACTAAGATGCAGACAGAAGTCCAGCAATGAGATGGGGGTTCTCCGGTCTTTTGCATTGAGTGTCACATGTATGATTTTCTCCCAGTTGGTGAGAGGTCTTACGTATGCACTAAGTGCAAAGAACTCTTTGCTCTCAGGGAACGAGTCCGTTCTCTAGAGGCTAGAGTAGCAGACCTGGAAGACGTAAGAAAGACAGAGAAGTACATGGACGAGACCTACAGGGATACAGTCCTGAAGTCCCACCTCCAGTCTGGCAGCATCCCTGTTGCCATGGAGGAGAGAGGTCACGTGACAGGAGAGCATCACCCTGATGTGGCAGGAAGTAATCCTGTAACTAGGACCTGTCCTCCAAGTGATGTAAAACCCTCTTGCACCGAGGACGTTTCTCCAGGGCCATGTCCCCACGAGGGGAGGGTCAGGACAGCTGTTATAGTTGGTGATTCAATCATTAGGAATGTAGATAGCTGGGTGGCGGGTGGACGTGAGGATCGCCTGGTAACATGCCTGCCTGGTGCGAAGGTAGCGGACCTCACGCACCGCCTAGATAAGATCATAGATAGTGCTGGGGAGGAGTCTGCTGTCTTGGTACATGTTGGTACCAATGACATAGGAAAATGTGGTAGGGAAGTTCTGGAGGCTAAATTTAAGCTTTTAGGTAGGAAGTTGAAATCCAGAACTTCCAGGATAGCGTTCTCCGAAATGCTTCCTGTTCCACGTGCAGGACCCAAAAGACAGGCAGAGCTCCGGAGTCTCAATGCGTGGATGAGACAATGGTGCAAGGATGAGGGTTTTGGATTTTTTAGGAACTGGGGAACATTCTGGGGAAAGGGGGGGCTCTTCCGAAGGGATGGGCTTCACCTTAATCAGGATGGGACCAGACTGCTGGCATTAACCTTTAAAAAAGAGATAGAGAAGCTTTTAAACTAGAAAATAGGGGAAAGCCGACAGTCACCCAGGAGTGCATGGTTCGGACGAAGGTATCCTTGAAGGATATTACCAAAAGCAGTGAGGTTCCAAAAGGGAGTATAGTAGCCCAAATGCCCTTGAGTAAGGAGCAGACAGAGCATAAAGATTCCAAATTACCCCTGCCTACCAATAGCCAGATTAATATGAATAAAATACAGTCTCTAAAATGCTTGTATGCCAATGCTAGAAGTCTAAACAATAAGATGGGAGAGTTAGAATATATAGCACTAAATGAGAGGTTAGATATGATTGCACTCTCAGAGACATGGTGGAAGGAGGATAACCAGTGGGACACTGTGATACCTGGATACAAACTATATCGTAATGACAGAGCTGATCAAATTGGTGGAGGGGTTGCGCTCTATGTTAGAGAGGGCATTGAGTCAGAAAGGATTAAAGTTTTGCAGGGAACAAAATTTGCTGTAGAATCTCTATGGATTGAAATTCCATTTATGAAGGGGAAGGTGATGGCAGTGGGAGTATACAATCGACCACCTGGCCAGAATGAACAAATAGATGATGAAATGCTCAAAGAAATCAAGGAAGCTAACAAAAGTCACAACAGAGTAGTAATAATGGGTGATTTCAATTACCCCGGTATCGACTGGGTCAGTGTCACAGCAGGACAAGCTAAAGAGATAAAGTTTCTAGATGGAATAAATGACTGCTTCTTGGAGCAGCTGGTTCATGAACCGACCAGAGGGGAAGCCATACTGGACCTAGTCCTTAGTGGAACGCCAGATCTGGTGCAAGAAATAAGGGTGTTGGGACCACTTGGCAATAGTGATCATAGTATGATCATGTTTGATTTAATTAGTGGAGGACAGATAGTAAAGGCATCCACAGTACTACCTTTTAACTTTCAAAAGGGAGACTATGATAGAATGAGGAATATAGTTAGGAAAAAACTAAAAGGAGCGGTTCCAAAGGTTAAAGACTTACAGCAAGCTTGGGTGTTATTTAAAAATACTATCCTCGAAGCCCAGACCAGCTGTATTCCACGCATTAAGAAAAGTGGAAGAAAGTCCAAAAAACTGCCAGCATGGTTTAAAGGTGAGGTCAGAGAGGCTGTTGCTGCCAAAAAAGCAACCTTCAGGAAATGGAAAAAAGAGCCAAATGATGAAAACTGGAAACAGCACAAGCACTGGCAAGTTAAATGCAAAGCATTGATAAGGCAGGCAAAACGGGAATTTGAGAAGAAACTTGCTACGGAAGCAAAAACACGAAATAAAGACCTTTTCAAGTACATTCGTAGCAAAAGGCCTGTGAGAGAGTCAATTGGACCATTAGATGATAGAGGGGTAAAAGGGGCAGTAAGAGGAAACAAGGCTATAGCAGAGAGACTGAATGAATTCTTTGCTTCGGTCTTTACTGAGGAAGATGTAGGGATGTTACCCAAGACTGAAGTGGTATTTAAAGGTGATACTGCAGAAGAATTGAGAGAAATATCGCTACACACCGGGAAGATATATTACAACTATTTGATAAACTGAATAGTAGCAAATCACCTGGACCGGATGATATACATCCCAGAGTGTTGAAAGAACTGAAATATGAGATTGCAGACCTGCTATTGGTAATCTGTGAACTTTCATTAAAATCATCTGTAATACCTGAAGATTAGAGGGTCGCCAACGTAACACCAATTTTTAAAAAGGGTTCCAGGGGTGACCCAGGAAATTACAGACCGGTGAGCCTGACGTCACTACCAGGGAAAATGGTAGAAACCATCATAAAGAACAAAATTACGCAGCATGTAAATAGTCATGGCCTAATGGGAGACAGCCAACATGGCTTTAGACAAGGAAGATCTTGTCTTACTAATCTGATATGTTTTTTGAAGGTGTGCATAAACAGGTAGACAAAGGTGAGTCGGTTGATATAGTGTATCTGGACTTTCAGAAAGCTTTTGACAAAGTCCCCCATCAGAGACTTTTGGCGAAGCTAAAAAGCCATGGGATAGGAGGCAGTGTACTATTGTGGATCGGGAACTGGTTAAAAGATAGAAAGCAGAGGGTAGGGCTAAATGGCCAATATTCCCAATGGAAAAAGGTGAATAGTGGAGTACCCCAGGGATCTGTACTGGGTCCGCTGCTTTTTGACATATTCATAAATGACCTGGAAAAGGGAATAACTAGTGAGGTTATCAAATTTGCAGATGACACAAAACTGTTTAAAGTTGTTAAAACCCAAGAGGATTGTGGAAAACTGCAGGAGGATCTGGATAAATTGGAAGACTGGGCATCCAAATGGCAGATGAAATTTAATGTGGACAAGTGCAAAGTTATGCACCTAGGAAAGAACAACCCACACTATAGTTACACGATGCAAGGCTCCACATTAGAAACCACCACCCAGGAAAAAGATTTAGGAGTCATTGTGGATAACATGTTAAAACCCTCCGCCCAGTGTGCAGCGGCGGCCAAGAAAGCAAATAGAATGCTAGGTATCATAAGGAAAGGGATGGAGAACAAAACAAAGGATATTATAATGCCTCTGTATCGCTCCATGGTACGACCGCACCTTGAATATTGTGTGCAATTCTGGTCAACGTATCTTAAAAAGGACATAGCATTATTAGAAAAAGTACAGAGAAGAGCCACCAAATTGGTGAAGGGGATGGAAGGCTACTCCTATGAAGAGAGGCTAAGAAGGTTAGGGCTCTTTAGCCTGGAGAAGAGACGGCTGAGGGGAGATATGATAGAGGTCTATAAATTAATGAATGGAGTGGAACGGATAAACGTGGATCAATTGTTTACGCTATCAGAGTATAGAAAGACTAGGGGACATGTAATGAAGCTACAGGGTAAACTATTTAAGACAAATAAGAGAAAATATTTTTTCACTCAACGTGTAATCAAACTCTGGAATCTGTTACCGGAGGATGTAGTAAGGGCTGTTAGTATAGCTGGGTTTAAAAAAGGTTTGGACAAGTTCCTGGAGGAAAGGTCCATAAACCACTATTAAAAAGGGACCCAGGATATCAATGCTTGACCCAGTACAAGCATTGTGGAACCTGTCTTTTGGGGATATTGCTAGGTACGTATAACCTAGATTGGCCACTGTTGGAAACAGGATACTGGGCTTGATGGACCTCGGTCTGACCCAGTATGGCATGTTTTATGTTCTTATGTTCTCTGTCCCGGAGGTAGTCCATTGCCTGGGACCACTGGTCCCGGAGACACCACTTTGCCGTTCTCATGTGGAGATGGGCATCTGGAGTAACGTGGACTGTGAAGGCCGTGTGCCCGAGGAGACGCAGAAGATGACGGTTAGACACCGAGAGACGGTGTTGTATGTCCCGGGCCAGAGATCTGAGGCGATCTGCCCGGTTCATGGGCAAGAAATCCTTTGACTGGCAGGTGTTGATCTTTGCTCCGATGAATTCCAGGCACTCTGTCGGAAGAAGGTGGGACTTGGGGTAGTTTATGATGAAGCCCAAGTGCTGTAGAACTTGGATGGTGCGTGCGGTGGCCTGCTGCACCTCGGATGCCGTGTCCCCTTTTACGAGCCAGTCGTCCAGGTAGGGAAACACGAAGATCCCCTGGAGCCTGAGGAAGGCAGCCACGACTGCCAGGCATTTTGTGAACTCTCTTGAGGCAGAGGAGACCGAATGGGAGCACCCTATACCGAAAAGTGCCTGCCCCCTACTACGAATGGCAGGTACTGCCTGTGGTCTGGGTGGATTAGGATGTGAGTATAAGCATCCTTGAGGTCTAAGGAGCATAGCCAGTCTCCCTGATAGAGGTAGGGCAGCAATGTTCCAAAGGAGAGCATCTTGAACTTCTCCCGCACCAGGAATTTGTTGAGGTTGTGCAGGTCGAGGATGGGCCTTAGGCCCCCTGTCCTCTTTGGGATGAGGAAGTATCTAGAGTAGAACCACTTGCCCTGGAGGTGGTGGGTCACTGGTTCCACCACATTGTTCTCGAGAAGACCTACCAGTTCCTTCAGAAGAAGATCCCGGTGGAGGGGAGACCTGGGGGGCTCTCCCGGAAAATAAGGAGGTATCTGAGTCAAGTGGAGGTGGTAACCTTCCCTGACCACCCTCAGTGTCCAGGCATTTGTAGTGATGTTTACCCACCTCGGGGCATAGAGGGTCAGTTGTCCCCCTGTGGGCTGCTGACCTCCTTGGTGTAGAGAGGCTATGCTGGAGTAGTCAAAAACTCACCCTGGCTGGGCTGGAGCCGGTGCCTGGGGCTTTTGAGTCTTCTGCTTACGCGGGCCATGCCCTTGTCGGGCAGCCAGGCAGGCCTGATAAGACGGGTAGTTTTGGTAAGCAGCTCCCTTCCTCGGGTAAAAGGGCTTTTTACCCGAGCCCTTCCATCAGGGAGGGGCAGTGGTCTCCTTGGAGAGCCTGGTCCTCGTCATGGACTCGGTATCCAGCTCAGCAGCCTTGTTGGTCATGGGCTTGCCAAAGAGGCTTTCTCCCTGGCACGGGACATCAACCAACTTGTCTTGGACCCATTGCTTGAGGTCAGATGACTGGAGCAAAGCTTCACGACGTGCACCGATGCCTGATGCGGCTATCCAGGCCGTTGACTCGAACCCATCATAGGCCGCTCAAGAGAAACTTGGAGCACTCATTGACTGCCTTGGAGAGGCTCTTGAAGTGCTGCAAGGATTCCTTGGAGAGACCAGCTGAGAAACTGGCGAATTCCTGACTCCACCACCATGGAGTTGTGCGATAGTTGCGACTTCTGGAAGCCAGGGCTCGGGCAGTTTCGATACATCAAGTCGAGCCACTTGCTTACCACTGGCACCGATGCTGGCGTTTCCCACATGCGGAACATGAACCATTCCAGGATGGGAGGAATGGGCACTATGAGAAATTCCGGAGAGGGAGCCTCATACTGATCAGCTCGAGGGTCCTCCTCTGACTTGGTCGGGAACG
The DNA here is from genome assembly GCA_033557465.1 of Ichthyophis bannanicus. Taxonomy (NCBI): domain Eukaryota; kingdom Metazoa; phylum Chordata; class Amphibia; order Gymnophiona; family Ichthyophiidae; genus Ichthyophis; species Ichthyophis bannanicus. The sequence goes on from CM066031.1 coordinate 1,902,259,141, forward strand.
CTAGGGCCTTACACATGTCTTTGACAGAGTCTAAGAATCCCATGTCCTCCGGCAGGGACCTTCTCCGAGGTTCCGAGACTGGGGCGTCCAAGGGGATGTCATGGTGTTGACGGATATCCGGGGACTCATCATCCTCCGTCTCCCACTCGGAGTAGTCAGAGGAAGACTCGAGGGTGGGCTGCTCCGCGGGCATCGCGGGGCCCGATGCCCCATGGTCCAACCCTCAGGGGCATCATCGGGGATGACCTGGCCCCGTAGAGCGGGACATTGACCGCGACCTTGGCCGAGGATCGACTCGAGGCCGCAGGACCTGAGGATCGGCTCAGCCTCTGGGGACGTCTTTGATGTAGAATGCCCGGTGGTTGGGGCGGAGGAACTGGACATGCCGGACAACAGCACCCGCTGCTGGTCCAAGAAGGCAGACACACTGCACTCCAAGGCCGCAATTCTGGACTCCAGGCCAGAAGGCTCTGCAGCCTTCCGCGCGGGCACCGAGGAACGTGGGCCCGATGCCGGCTCCCCCGAAGGGGAATCATCAACTAGGATAACTTCTGGGGATCTAGGCCAGTTCGCCGCCAGATCCTTCCGGAGGACCTTCGATGGCCGCTCCTTCTCCAACGCCTTTGGGGGGGGGGGGTGCCTGGGGCTGCGAGACCAGGTCCGGAAGGAACCCTGTCTGTCGGAGCCATCCAAGGATGCCGCCTTCGAGGGTTTCTTCTTCCTCCTGTGTTCCCTCGAGGGGGACCCCCCTCTCTGAGGACCCACGAAGGTGCTCTGGTTCGGAGAACTCTTCCCGAAATGTTGGGGCCTCAGATGAGGCCCTTGCCTTCAGAGGCATCGGGCAATCGGGGAAAAACTTATCGTGCTGCTGCTGGCGGCTCTTCAGGGCCTTGCTAGACATCCGTTTGCACAGGCTGCAGGCCGCTGGGTCGTAGTCCGGCCAAGGCAACAGAGACAGCAGTCGTGTGTGTCGGTTAAGGACATTAGCTTAGAACACCGATCACACTTTTTAAAACCACTGGTACCATAGGGGAAAAAAGAACCCCTGCGAGGTCGAAAACCTTCCGAGCTGCCAGCGGGGAAAAAAGGCGCGAAGGCACCAAAAAGAACAAAAACACAAAAATGAACCGAACTCGATGCCGAGGCACCAAGATCGGTAGGTGGGAAGAGTACCAGTGTGATACCAGAGATGAGTTAAGAACTCAAGAAGAAAAAAATCAACTTTTTCCGTGGGAAAGATAGACTACGTCTGAAGGGCTCTGTAGAAAAAAGGAGACTGAGCAAGATGGCACCCTTGGGCGGGAAGGGGACCACGCTTGAGTGGTGGCATCTCCCAAAGGTTTTCTTTGAAAGCTGGGTAGATGCTTCCGCAAGGGCTCCATCGGTGCCAATGTCACACATGTGTGAGGATGACTTCCTGCTTGTTCCTGGAGAAATGAGCATGCCTGCTATCTTCAGCTTCTGCTCTGCCCAAACTATGTCCCCGTGAATGCCTGCGTGTGGTCTCGTGCAGAACTATGTGTGATCTTTCAGCACAACTTTATGAAAGCCCTTCCTGCATGTGCATAGAAAAAGCTTTATAAATTCCCCCTTAATGACAGATTTTATCCCAGATACAGGAAAAAGGCATTTTGGAAGAGCTGCACTTTGCACATACCTGGGAGCTGGGTCTTTTCAGGCAGAAGCTTCCCCCACATATTGCACCTAAAAACATCTCCCCCACCTCCCGAAAACATCACACTGGAATCATTCCATAAAAAGGAAAGCCTCAGAGCTTCAAAGCACACTGCATTCCACGTCCACGCAGGGATAATCAACACTGCAAAAATGAGGCAGTGCTGACTCCTGGCAACCCAGGAAGTACTGGCAGTGTGACCAGAAGTAGATTGCCAGGCCTTTCTTCCAAGGCAATGGAGGGTTAAGTGACTTGCCCAAGGCCACAAGGAGTGCTAGAGGGAATTGAACCCTGGTCTCTTGGTTCCCACACCAGTGCTCTAACCACTAGGTTACTCCTCCACTAAAAAAACAGCACTGCACTCCGGGGAAAACAGTGGCATGGGGCAGAGAGAATCCTGCATTGCAGAGTTTTGGTCCCATCTATTTTATAAAAATGATTGATGTCAATTTGATTTTTCACCATCATATCACTTAATGCAAAGTAGATTATAAAAAATACAAATAAGCAATCTGAACACCAAAATGCATTTTCATTAATACAGTATCTGTGCAGCACAATGGACAACAGGTATAAAATAGTGCGGTGCTCTATCACAGCCCCTTTGGTTTTGGTCCTCTCCTCTTTAGAGTTTTTGATTATCTTTATTGAATTCCTCCTTTTTGGAACAATTTCAGCAACCACTGAGCAGCATCTCTCGAAACCTTTACCATCAAACTCTGCAATTTGGCATTGATTATTTTTCTTTAGATGTCAAACAAACAGGGGGGCACTAGCGGTTTCATGGTGCAAGGAAGAGGGTTTTGGATTTGTTAGGAACTGGACAACATTCTGGGGAAAGTAGGGGCTCCACCTTAACCGGTATGGAACTAGGTTGCTGGCATTTACCTTTAAAAAGGAGATAGAGCAGCTTTTAAACTAGAAAATAGGGGAAAGCCGACAGTAGTCCAAGAGCGCATGGTTCGGAACAATGTATCCTTGAAGGATACTAGCAAAAGGCTGAAGTTAGAGCATATCGACAGGGAGGTTCCAATGAAGACAAGAGTAGCCCAAATGCCTTTGAGTACAGAGCAGACATAGCTTAAAGATTCAAAATTACCCCTGCCTACCGATAGCCAGAGTAATATGAATAAAATACAGCCTCTAAAATGCTTGTATGCAAATGCCAGAAGTCTAAAAAATAAGATGGGAGAGTTAGAATATATAGCACTAAATGAGAGATTCGATATGATTGGTATCTCAGAGACATGGTGGAAGGAGGACAACCAGTGGGACACTGTGATACCTGGGTACTAACTATATCGTAATGATAGAGCTGATCAAATTGGTGGAGGGGTTGCAATCTATGTTAGAGAGGGTGTCAAATCACAAAGGATTAAAGTTTTGCAGGAAACAAAACACACTGTAGAATTTCTGTGAATTGACATTCCATGTAAAAAGAAGGCGGCGATGGCAGTGGGAGTATACTATAGACCGCCTGGCCAGAATGAACAAATGGATGATGAAATGATCCAAGAAATCAGGGAAGCAAACAAAAGTTACAACACAGTAATAATAATGGGTGATTTCAATTAACCCAATATCGACTGGGTAAGTGTCAAGGCTGGGCATGGTAGAGAGATAAAGTTTCTAATGAAATAAATGACTGCTTGTTGGAACAGCTGGTTCATGAACAGACAAGAGGGGAAGCCATTTTGGACCTAGTCCTTAGTGGAACACAATATCTGCTGCAAGAGATAAGGGTTTTGGGGCCACTTGGCAATAGTAATCACAGCATGATCGCGTTTGATTTAATAAATGGAGGAAGGATGGCAAGGAAATCCACAGTAGAGTACACAACGAGCAGAAGCAATAGATGACCCAGTGGCTCCGTGATATCTCTCCATTGATTCGATGATGGTAGCCACGCCCCTTTTGGCACGAAAATTAGCGTCTTCAAAAATAGCACTTTCTAGTAGCATTTTGATCCGTTTGGAAGAACGCACTTCGCACTACCCTTGCCATCACTAGTAAGTAAAGAATAGTCTCAATTCATGTTAAAGAAACGATTCTATTCAAACACAATTATTCACGGCACATGTCTTTGATGTGTTCTCTGCAGTTCACTAGTACAGCGTCTAGCTCCTAAAACAAGGTTCATTCCGATTGTACAGTCTAACAGGTATTTAAAACATTTCGTTTCTTAGAGCTTTTTATTTTTTAGTACTATCTTCAGTTTTAATATGTGACCTTTTTATTTTACACAGTGCCAAAACACAACCTCACTAAAGTCCTCAGTGTCTTTTCAATTAAACGGCACTTCGGTGCACGTTTCATTTGCCAGCACAGCGCCTTGTTTCTTGAAATAAGGTTTGCTTTGATTGTGCAGTCAAACAGGTATTTAAAACACTTTGTTTCTTAAAGTACTTACAAGAGTTTTATTTTCAGCACTATTTTTAGTTTCAAATGTGATCCGTTTGGTACAATACCACCTCACTAAAAGACCTCAGTGTCCCTTTATTTTAAACAGCACTGTGGTGCACGATTTAGTGAGTAGTTTATATATGAATAACTTTGTTTGTTTAAATGAGTTTGTCTCTGCCCTACATTTCATATGAGCAGTTTTCATTCATTTTGCTTGAATGAATACCTCTCTGCCCTGCGTCTATCTTTTCATGGTGTTTTAATGTGTTTTGATATGTTTTTTACTTATTTATTGATTCAATATGAATGTTATTTTTAATTCCTTATTGTATATTTATTATTTTTAACAGTTTTACTTTTGTTTTAATTTTATTTTAAGGTTAATTTTATTATGTTTTTTAATAATATGTAAATGTGTTCCGGTTGCCTTTTAATGATGTGTTGATGCATGTATTTAATATATTCATATTTATTTTCTCTTTGTAAGCATCTCTCCCCTTGAAAAAGGCGTCAGCCGAAACGCGTCGGGAACCTTCAATAAAGTATTTTTTAAGCTATTTTGAGCCACTGGGTCATCTATTGCTTCTGCTCGTTGTGTACTCTACTGTTGTCTGCAGGAGCCCTGCTCTCCTGTGTTCTGAAGGAAATCCACAGTACCACCTTTTAACTTTCAAAAGGGAGACTATGATAAAATGAGGAAAATAGTTAAGAAAAAATTAAAAGGAGCAGTTGCAAAGGTTAAAGATTTATATCAAACATGGGTGTTGTTTAGAACTACTATCTTGGAAGCCCAGACCAGCTGTATTCCACGCTTTGAGAAAAGTGGAACGAAGTCCAAAAAACTGCCAGCATGGTTTAAAGATGAGATCAGAGAGGCTGTTGTTGCCAAAAAGGGATCTTTCAGGCAACAGAAAAAGGAGTTAAATTAAAAAACTGGAAATAGCACAAGCACTGACAAGTTAGATGCAAAGCATTGAAAAGGCAGACAAAGAGAGAATTTGAGAAGAAGCTTGCTGTAGAAGCAAAAGCGCATAATAAAGACTTTTTCAAGTACATTTGTAGCAAAAGAATCTGTGAATCAATCAGTTGGACCATTAGATGATAGAGGGGGTAAAAGGGGCACTAAGAGGAGACAAGGCCATAGCGGAGAGACTGAATGAATTCTTTGCTTTGGTCTTTACTGAGGAAGATGTAGGGATGTTACCCATGACTGAAAGTGTAGTTACTCACCTGTAACAAGTTTTCTCCAGGGACAGCAGGAATCAGTCCTCACTTATGGGTAACGTCGGCACCGACGGAGCCCGCACAGAGCAATTCCCCAGCTTTCGAAGAAAGCCTTTGGGATTGCTACCATGGATGCATGGTCCTTTTCCTGCCCAAGGGTGCCAACTTGCTCAGTCAGGTCACTTAGCTCAAGGGCTACCAAGCAGATGGCAAGGGAAGGACAAAAATTTAGCAACTCAGAGGAGGTTGGAGGGTAGTGAGGGCTGATTCCTGCTGTCCCTGGAGAACACCTGTTACAGGTGAGTAACTACACTTTCTCCAGGAACAAGCAGGAAGTCAGTCCTCACTTATGAGACTCCCTAGCTGCAGGCTACCAAACCTGTAACCAAAAAACGTCTCCATGAGGCCGTAAGCAGAAGCTGAAGCCTGAAGGAGCCCGATTCCTTGGGTCCTCGGGGTGAAGCCCTCGGTAGTTGTGAGAAGGGTCGGAGGGCAGGAGTTGCTTATACCCCCAACAGATTACGGAGAACAGCCTGGCTGAAGGCACTGTTCCGGCGGGACTCCCTCTCCAGGCAGTAGTGGGCAGCGAAGGTATTCGTGGAAGACCAGGTCGCTGCCCGGCAGATGTCCAACAGGGGCACAGAGCGCAGCGAGGCCACCGAGGTTGCTTTGGCTCGGACCGCCTGTGCGGTGACTCGACGATCCTGAGGGACGCCTGTCTTCGCATGGGCAAAAGTGTTGCAGTCCGCCACCCAAATCGAGAGGGTGCGCTTGGTGACTGCTTGCCCCTGTCTATTGGGATCGTAGGTCATGAAAAGTCTGTCAGACTTGCAATGAGTCTGGGTATGCTGCAAATAGAAGGCGAGGGCCCGCTTGCAGTCGAGGGTGTGGAGAGCCGCCGACACCAGATCGGTGTGAGGCCTCGGGAAAAACGTCAGCAGCACTATCTCCTGGTTGAGAAGGAAGTCTGAAACTACCTTGGGTAGGAATTTAGGGTGGGTACGGAGGACCACCCTGTTCCGATATATTCTGGTGTAAGGGGCACCAGCCATGAGCGCCTGGAGGTCACTGACTCGGCGGGCTGAGGTAAGTGCCATCAGGAAGGCCACCTTCCAGGATAAGTGTCACAGCGAACACATCACCATCGACTCAAAAGATGGGCAGGAGAGCTGCGTGAGTACCACTTTTAAGTCCCACTCCGCCGGAGGGGGACGGATGGGCGGCTTGGATAGTAGAAGGCCCCGCATGAAGCGGGAGACCAACGGCTGCCCCGAGAGAGGCTCTCCCTCAATAAGAAGATGATTGGCCGAGATGGCACTCAAATGAACTCTGACAGAGTTCGACTTCAGCCCTTCCCTCGAGAGGTGGAGGAGATACTGGAGAACCCATCGAACTGGACACGAGAAGGGGTCGATCAGGTGCTCCGAGCACCAAACGGAGAAGCATTTCCACTTAAAGGCATAAGCCCGCCTAGTGGAGTCCTTCCTCGAGGCGAGGAGGATTTCCTCGACCTCCTCCGGAAGGACCAGAGAAGCTAGGGAGACCCGTTCAGCCACCAGGCCGTGAGGGATAGGGAGGTTAGGTTTGGGTGTAGCACCTCCTCCTGTGTTAACAGGCCCCTGGCAGAGCTCAGGGGAACCGGAGGCTCCGTTGATAGCCGGAGCAGAAGCGGGAACCAAGGCTGTCGTGGCCACGAGTATTAACAATGCCTTGTCCTGTTGAGCCTTTAACAGATTCCTCGCAATGAGGGGGAAAGGAGAGAATGCATATAGGAGACTGGAGGACCAATCCATGAGAAATTCATCGGGGCCCTCCCTGCCCGGGTGCAGCACCAGGCTGCAAAAGCGAGGAAGCTGGGTGTTTTGGAGGCTGGCAAAGAGGTCTATCGCCGGCATCCCCCAGTGTAGAAACAGCCAGCCCCCTCCAGCCACCATTCGTGGGGGCGAAAGATCCTGCTGAGCCTGTCCGCCAGGCCATTCTCCTGACCCGAGAGATACGCAGCCCTGAGGGATATTCTCCGTCGGGCAGCAAAAGAACAGATTAGGACCGCTTCCCGACAGAGGAAGCACGATCCCGTGCCTCCCTTCTTGTTGATGTAGAACATAGCTACACAGTTGTCGGTCTGTACTAAAACCGACTTCCCGATGATGTGATCCTCAAAGGCCCTCAGGGCCCGCCGAATAACCCGGAGCTTGAGCAGGTTTATCTGCTGCTGAGACTCCTTGGGTGACCATTGCCCCTGCGTGCAGAGGGGCCAGCAATGGGCTCCCCACCATAACAGGGAAGCGTCCATCGTCAGCACCGCATCGTGCCGTGGGCCTGAAAGGACGATCCCCGCAGAAAGTTGTGGAGGTTTTGCCACCAGTTCAGGGACAAGGGGAGGTTGGGCTCTGATAGGGTCCCTGAGGGACTGGCTCCATTGGGTGCTGAGACACCACTAAGCCATTTGCATGTGCAGGCAGAAGTGAGGAACCACATGCACGGTTGAGGCCATGTGGCCCAGGAGACTAGCATGGACCGAACGGTGACCTGGTGGGTGCTTTGGACGCGAGCCGCCAGAGCTCGGAGGCGGGTGGAGCGATCCACTAGCAAGAAAGCAGTGGCCTGCTGAGTATCGAGGCACACCTCGATGAACTCAAGGGCCTGCATCGGCTCGAGGTGAGACTTCGGGTAGTTGACCAAGAACCCCAAACTTTCCAGGAGGAGGATGGTGCGCAACATCGCTTGCCGGGCCTCCTCGGCAGATGAGCCCGTAACGAGCCAGTCATCGAGGTAGGGGAAGACCGGCATGCTCCGGCACCGAAGGTGAGCAGCGACCACGACGAGGCACTTCGTGAAGACCTGTGGGGCAGACACAAGGCCAAAGGGGAGCACCCTGTATTGGAAGTGTTCTCCCTGTACCCTGAAACGTAGGTACTGCCTGTGTTGGGGGTAGATTAAGATATGGGCGTAAGCATCCTTCAGATCCAAGGAGCATAGCCAGTCACCCTGACAGAGGAAGGGTAGCAGCATGCCAAGACATAACATCTTGAATTTCTCCCGCACCAGGAATTTGTTTAGCCTGTGAAGATCGAGGATGGGCCACAGACTCCCTGTCTTTTTCAGGATGAGGAAGTACTGGGAATAGAAGCCCCAACCCTCAAAGGTGGGGAGGGACCTTCTCGACTGCCTGTTGGGCAAGGAGGGAGTGCAATTCCCGCTGCAGCAGAAGCTGGTGTGAGGGGAGTCGAGGAGGCTCCACCGGGGAGTAAGGGGGTAGAAGCCTGCTGAAGTGGAGGCGACAGCCCTCCCGGATGACCTGGAGAACCCAAGTGTTCAAGATGATGAGTGCCCACGATGGGGCGAAGCAGGACAGGCGTCCCTCCACTGGCTGTTGCATCGCCGGAGGGCGAGGGGCCATGCCGCTGGCGTCGAAACCCCTGAGTGGGTTGCAGGGGCAGCCGGTGTTTGGGCCTTCGAGCCCTTTGGTTTATGGTGCTCCTGGCCAGGCTTTCCCTGCGCCGGAGTGGTTGGCGTGGGGGTAGCCAGATATGGCGGATAGCTGCTGTACTGGAGACCTTTTCTGAGGAAGAAGGGCTTCTTGGTTGGCTGCTTCTTCCGAGGTAGGGTAGAGGTCTTGCAGGAGAGCCGGGTCCTGGTAACGAACTCAGTCTCGATCTCCGCAGCCTTCTCTTCTATCGGCTTACCAAACAGCTGTTCACCAAGGCATGGCATGACCAGGAGCTTCTTCTGTACCCACTGCTCCAAATCCAAGGATTGGAGCCATGCCTGGCGACGGGCTCCAATGCCTGCGGCCACCACCTGAGCTGATGTCTTGAAGTCATCATAGGAGGCTTGTGAGATGTACTTGGAGCAGTCGGCCACAGAATTCAGCAAGGCGTGGAATCTGTCGAGGGGCTTCCCTTCGAGGCCCGTGGAGAAACCCCCTTTGCCAAATCGCGCAGGAACATACCAATGTAAAGTTGATATGCCTGGACGTGACAAGAGAGCATGGAACCTTGATATGCCTTGCGGCCCAGGTCATCAATGGCTCGCATCTCTCAGCCTGGTGGTACCGAGGAAGGGTTTCGGGCTCTTCTGCTTCCGCATGGCTGATTCCACCACCATTGAGGTGCGTGGGAGCTGGTTCTTTCGGAAGCCTGGCCCCCGCTGCACCTTGTAGATTGTATCAAGGTGCTTGCTCACGATGGGGACCGAAGCTGGGGCCTCCCACATGCGGAGCAGCAGCCGAGATAGAATCGGCGGTACAGGCACAGTGAGGGATTCCCTGGGCGGGGACTCGTACTGAAGAATGTTGAGTTCTTCAGCACAAGGGTCCTCCTTGGCCTGGGTGACCAGGTTGAGGGCCCGAGCCATGTCCCAGATAAACACCAAGAAAGAGGTGTCTTCGGGTGGTGAACGCCGCTGTAATGCAGGTGGCGAGGGGTCCGACGGAAGATCCCGGTGGGTACGGGTCTCCGGGGAGGTATCCCCATTGGATTCCTAGTTTGAAAAATCAGTTGAGAGATTCGAGCCGGACGGGTTGTCCTGTCCGATGGCCGGTGGCCTGGAGCCGGAGGCCCAGGACGATCTCGCCTCCGAGGAAAGGGAGAGCGAGCGAGACCGATGTCGAGAACCCTCACGAGGCCCGCGGCTCTCAGGGGTTTCTTGGACAGATTTGGGTGTCCCACACAAGGGACCCGGGGTCTCTGGGCACAAGTCAGCAAAGCTGGCCATAAGCACCTGCTAGGAAGCAATGAACGCAGAAATGCTACGTTCAAGTGCTAGCATACGGGACTCCCATGCGGGCATGGGACCCTGAGACGCCGATACCAGGGTCACCCAATCAGGCATCGAGGAGCAGAGGGGGTTCTCACCAGGACAACCCTCAGGAGACTGGGTGCCTTCACCAGAGGCCTCCGTTTCTCTGCAAGGTACCTTGCGGGGCCGTTCCTTATCGGACTCTCGGGAACGCTGAAGAGGGCTAAGCGACCGGGCGCGGGAACGCTCGCACTTGTCAGGAGCCCCGGACAGTGACTTTGAGGCTTTCTTCTTCTTGCACCATTCCACCTTGTGGGACCTCTGGTCGGAGTGCTGCCGGGAACGTGGAGCCGCAGGGGGGGAACCCATCGGGGGAGAGACGACCGAGGACGCCACCGGGGATTCCAAGGCAGCCTTTTGGAAAATGTCTTCGTACTTCTGCTTACGGCTGAGCAGAGCCTTAGAGGACATTTTCTTACAAAGCGAACAGACCTCTAGGTTATGGCTGGCTCCCAGGCACTGCAGACAACAGTCATGAGTGTCTCTAAGCGACATGTTCCTAGAGCATCTATCGCATTTTTTAAATCCGGTGGCCATTGGGGCAAAAATGGCCCCTGCGAAGACCCTCGCGGCCAGCAGTTAGAAAGAAAAAAGGGCGCGAAGCCGGAAAAGAAAAATTAGGAAAAAAGAAAATGTATCCCCGAGAGCTCCAAAGGAGAGCAGGGGAAGGATAGGTAGAGGACTGGTGCAGCCAGAAAACAGAAAGAGTCTGTTAAAGTGTGAAAAAACTAAACTTTTTCCGAGGGACGAGGACGTGCGTCTGAAGGGCTCCGCAGAAAAAGGGAGACTGAGAAAGATGGCACTCTTGGGCGGTAAGAGGACCACACATGCGTGGTAGCAATCCCAAAGGCTTTCTTTGAAAGCTGGGGAATTGCTCCACGCGAGCTCCATGGGTGCCGACGTCACCCATAAGTGAGGACTGACTTCCTGCTTATTCCTGGAGAAATGATATTTTAAGGTGATGCCGTGGAAGAAATGAAAGAAATATCAATACACTGGGAAGATGTATTACAACTATTTGATAAACGGAAAAGTAGCAAATCACCTGGACAGGATGGTATACATCCAAGGGTGTTGAAAGAATTGAAATATGAGATTGCAGACCTACTATTAGTAATCTGTGAACTATCATTAAAATCATCTGTAGTAGCTGAAGATTGGAGGATGGCCAATTTTTAAAAAGGGCTCCAATGGTGAACCGGGAAACTACAGATTGGTGAGCCTGTTGTCAGTACCGGGAAAAATGGCAGAAACCATTATAAAGAACAAAATTACTGAACATGTAGATAGTCGGCTTAATGGGAGACAGCTGAATTGGCTTTAGACAAGGAAGATCTTGTCTTACTAATCTGTTATGTTTTTTTGAAGGTATGACAAAACAGGTAGACAAAGGTGAGTCGGTTGATACAGCGTATCTGGATTTTTAGAAAGCCTTTGACAAGTTCCCTCATGAGAGACGTTTGGCAAAATTAAAAAGTCATGGAATAGGAGGCAGTGTACTATTGTGGATCAGGAACTGGTTAAAAGATAGAAAGCAGAGGGTAGGGCTAAATGGCCAATTTTCCCACTGGAGAAAGGTGAATAGTGGAGTAGTCCAGGGATCTGAGCTGGGTCCACTGCTTTTTCACATATTCATAAATGACCTGGAAATGAAATTGAAGAGTGAGATGGTGAAATTTCACTTACCGTTAATTTCCTTTCCTGGAATACTGCTAGACCAGTCCAAACGGGTTATGCACCCCTGCCAGCAGATCTTGGAGACAGAGAATTCCACCAGAGCTCTGATTGGGTGGAGTCTGGTGATATACAGCTACCCCTAGGGGTCCCTGTCAGTAACGTATAAAAGCAACTGAAACTTAACCGCACCCCGAGGGTCCTAAGGAACTATATACAAGGGAGCCGAAGGACTCCCCAGAACTGAAGTCAGCATGCACCAACGCACTCATGGATCGCCCATGGCGAGGCAGACTGAAAAGGAAGGACAGCGGTCGGTGGCTGCCCAGTGCCAGCAGCAGTGCACCATACAGCAGGGCGGGTCCTGGACTGGTCTAGCAGTATTCCAGGAAAGGAAATTAACGGTAAGTGAAATTTCACCTTCCAAGTCATATTGCTAGACCAGTCCAGACAAACGGGCAGTACCCAAGCTACCTGCTCTCAAGGGGGGGTCAAGGCCGCCGACAGTACTGCAGCTCCAAAGCAGCCGTCCTGACGAGCCTGAACGTCCAACCTATAGTGACGTACAAAGGTGGACAGCGAAGACCAAGTCGCCGCCCGACAAATATCCAGCGGAGTCACAAGAGACCGCTCGGCCCACGAAGCCGCTTGTGCTCGAGTAGAATGAGCACGGAGCCCCACCGGAACTGGCTTCCCCCGAAGAATGTAAGCTGCTTCAATGACCCCTCGGAGCCACCTAGAAATTGTAGACTTAGAGGCCGCGGAGCCCCGACGAGGTCCCGCGAACAGGACGAAAAGATGATCAGAAGTACAAAACGAGTTTGTGACCTTCAGGTATTGGAAAAGCACTCTCTTAAGGTCCACCGCCCGTAACGGAGACCGACTACCCTCACACTGAGCCCTGGTAAAGGCTGGTAGGAAGAGAGGCTGGTTAACATGGAACGGCGTCAGCACCTTTGGCAAAAAGGAAGGAACAGTGCGAAGAGACACACCTTCCGCTGAGAAAGAGAGATAGGGATCACGACAGGAGAGAGCCTGCAGTTCGGAAATACGGCGCGCCGACGTAATAGCCACTAAGAACACAGTCTTCAGAGTCAAGTCTTTGAGCGAACAGGCCTTCAGGGGCTCAAAGGGAGGAGCAACGAGAGCCCGAAGAACGAGAGCAAGATCCCACGTAGGCACCGGCGGACGTAGCGGAGGTCTTAAGGACTTAACCCCGCGAAGGAAGCGAGACACGTCCGCATGCGAAGCTAGCGACCACCCCGCTATGCGCCCACGAAAACAAGTCAATGCAGCGACCTGCACTCGCAAGGAACCTAGCGCCAAACCTTTGTCCACACCGGACTGGAGAAAGGCTAAGATGTCCGGGATACGGGCACGCCAGGGAGATAAGCTATGCTGGGAACACCAACTGTGAAAAAGCCGCCAGACCCTAGCATAGGCCATGGACGTGGACGTCCGCCGCGCTTTAAGCAGAGTAGCGACCACACCAGGCGAATAGCCCTTGCGTACTAACCTGCGGCGTTCAATAGCCAAGCCGTAAGCGAGTATGGAGCCGGGTCTTCCATTTCCACCGGCCCCTGAGTCAGGAGACCGGGAAAGGCTCCGAGATGGAGTGGCGACTCTCGAGACAGTTGGACTAGATCCGCATACCACGGCCGGCGAGGCCAATTGGGAGCCACCAAGATCACTGGACCGCGATGCTCCCGGAGTCGTTGGAGAATCTTGCCTATCATGGACCACGGAGGAAAGACATACAGAAGAAGGTGTGCCGGCCACGGCTGAGAGAGAGCATCAATTCCGCACGACCCCTCCTCCCTCCAATGGCTGAAGTACAAGGGCGCCTTGGCATTCTGCGCTGTGGCCATGAGATCCATCGCCGGCAGCCCCCATAGTTGAACAATGGAACGAAACGTTTCCGGCTGCAGGGACCATTCCCCTGGATCCAGGGAGTGCCGGCTGAGAAAATCGGCTTTCACATTGTCCACGCCGGCGATGTGTTGCGCCGAGAGAGCCAGAAGATGCTCCTCCGCCCACGGGAGGAGCAAGCGCAGTTCCTGGGAGACTCCCGGACACTTTGTACCGCCCTGGCGGTTGAGGTAAGCCACCGTCGTGGCGTTGTCGGACAACACCCGAACTGCACGGCGCCGCAGAAGTGGCTGGAACTGAATCAGAGCCAAACGCACCGCGCGCGTCTCGAGACGATTGATGGACCAACGGGCTTCGCGAGGAGACCAAACCCCCTGTGCTGAAGTGGAGCCGCAATGAGCTCCCCAACCGGAGAGGCTGGCGTCTGTCGTGAGCAGTAGCCAGCGCGGAGACTCCAGAGACACTCCCCGAAGAAGATTGCGCGCCCGAAGCCACCAAAGAAGGTCGTGGCGCACTTGCGAAGGCAGAGGTAAGCGAACCTGATAATCCTCCGAAACCGGCGACCAACGAGACAGAAGCGCCACCTGTAAGCTGCGCATGTGCGCTCTCGCCCACGGGACTAGATCTATCGTAGCTGCCATGGACCCCAACAGTTGCAGGTAGTCCCACATCCGAGGTGCCGCTTGGTCCAAGAAGCGGTGAAGCTGAAGAGAGATCTTCTGAACCCGCTCCTGCGTTAGAAAGACGCGTCCCTGACGAGTGTCGAACCGCGCTCCGAGAAAGTTCAGAACCTGAGTCGGTCGAAGACTGCTTTTTGCGCGGTTGATCACCCAACCGAGCTGTTCCAAGAAGAGGACCACACGAGCGACGGTCTCGCGAGCTTCGGACCGGGAGTCGGCCCGGATAAGCCAGTCGTCGAGATAGGGATGAACCCGTATGCCCTGCCTGCGCAAGGCCGCTGCCACGACAATCATGATCTTGGAAAAAGTCTGCGGAGCCGTCGCCAACCCGAAGGGCATAGCGCGAAATTGAAAATGCTGACCCAGCACCGAGAACCAGAGATACTGCTGATGGTTGGCCTGGATTGGTACATGAAAGTAGGCCTCTGCTAAATCGAGAGACGCCAGGAACTCGCCCTTGCGCACGGCTTGAATCACCGAGCGAAGGGTCTCCATGCGAAAATGAGGAACGCGAAGGTCGCGGTTCACGCCCTTGAGATCCAGGATAGGACGGAAGGACCCATCTTTCTTGGGCACCACGAAATAGATGGAGTAGCGACCTCGACCTCTTTCGCAAGGAGGCACAGGGCAAATGGCGTTCAAGGACAGAAGGTGTCGAAGGGTCTCGTGGATGACACGCCGCTTCTCGGGGGAGGCTGCTGGAGAGACGACGAAGGTTTCCGGGATGGGTCGAACTCACTCGAGAGAATAACCCCGAGAAATACTGTCGAGCACCCAATGATCGGTGGTGATGCGTGCCCACTCCTGCGCGAACAAGGCCAACCGACCCCCTATCGGTGGCCCCGTCCCGAGTGGGCTTCCCGCCCCGTCAGCGGGAGGAGCGCCCGGCTGCAGAGAACTTCCCTGCGGAGGAGGAAGGCTCCGCGCCACTACGGGCTCCTCGAAAGGACTGCGACTGCGCCCCATAGCGATTGGCCGGAGCAGCCCCCTGGGAGGTTTTAAAAGAGCGAAACTTCCGGGTGTCGCGAGACCGGGAATAGCGCCGAAAATTCTGTGACCGTGACGAACGGCGATAGGACGCCTTAGGTCTGTCCTCCGGCAAGCGTTGAGGCTTAACTTCCCCCAGGTCCTTCACCAGCTTATCGAGCTCCTCGCCGAAGAGAAGGCGACCCTTAAAGGGCAACCTAGAAAGCCTTGCCTTGGATACCACATCTGCCGCCCATTGGCGGAGCCACAGCCACCGCCTAGCCACCGTGACGGCAGCCAGCGAGCGAGCCGAAAGGCGCAACAAGTCATAGAAGGAATCCGCGATAAACGCCGTAGACGACTCAAGGCGGGTGTGGGACGGGTCCTCCGGCAACCTCTGAAGCCAGCGGAGCAATGCCCGCGCCGTCAAGCCCCCACACACCGACGCCTGGAGAGCTAGGGACGACGAAGCAAAGGCGGTCCTGAGAAGATTTTCCACCTTACGATCCTGCGAATCTTTAAGCGCTGCTCCGCCCTCCACCGGGATGGTGGTGTGCTTTGTCACTCCCGTGACTAAGGCATCCACCTTAGGGTATGCCAGCCACTGCTCTAGAGCTTCAGGAGACCAGACATAAAGCTGATTAAGCCGACGAGAGTTACGCAGCGGCACATCAGGGGAATCCCACTCCCTGGAAACCATCTGCTGCAACTCCGGAGGAAAGGGGAAGGATTTGGAGGGCTTGCGAATGCCCTGCAAAATAGGATCAGCCTGGGATTGACCCGGAGCCGTCTGGGGCTCTTCCAAAGTCGTAAGGCGGAGCGCATCGGACACCTGGGCAATCAGGGCAGACAACTCTTCCTTCCGGAAAAGCCGAATGTCTTGGGAATCATCCTGGGTAGGCAAGGACGAATCTGAGGGCGAAAATTCACCATCTTCCCAATCCGAGGAAGCCGCAGAGTCCTCTTCCGACGCTCTGTCCTCAGGACAGCTGAAAACCTCTTCAGGAAGAAATTGAGACGCTCTGAGGGTGCGGGACTTTTTATGTCCTGCAGCAGTCTGTTTCTGCATGCCTGCAGAAGGCAGAGAAGTGCTCCCCGGAGCTATAGGCAGATGCGCAGTCCCTGTCACCGCAGACTCCGCTCGCCAAAGGGACCACGCCTGGCGAAAAAGGGAAAGGAGATGTTCCTCAGATGGCAGCGCTGCCGGAGTGGACAGCGGTGGAATCTGAGAGGCTGCGGGAGAGGCTGCCCGTGGCTCCACAGGCAGCAGGGAAGGCAGCTGACCATCCACAACAGGTAGAGGAAAAACTGAAGAGTCTGGGCAAAACAGCAGCCGAGGATTCGCCCGGGTGAGACAAGCAAGCAGTGCACAGGTGATTCTGGAGGTCTTTGTGCTTTTTCTGACACCCCAGGCAGCGTTGGCCTGAAGAAGGCATAATGAAAGATAAATCCTGCCCTTCAGTACAAGACAGGAAAAAAAGATGCCCTCACACTCTGCTGAAAACTGTTGTCCCTGTCTTAGAAAAAATCTCCTTTTATTTATTTATATATATATATATTTTTTTTTAACACCACAGGAAAGACAACAACACTCCCAGCATCCAGCTAGGAATCTTTGGAAAAAACAAGCAGTAGGAAAGCTGCCATGAAGAATATATGCAGAGGAGAGCAAGCTGGCTTCCCGCCAAAAAACAGCTTTTCAGTGATTCAAAATGGCCGCCGGCAAAATAAAAGGAGTAAAAAAGAAGAAACTAAACCCCCAAAAATTCAAATAACCCCAGAAAAGAGTGAGGGAGGGCAGGGGGACACTGTCCACACCAGAAAATCACTGAAATTCATCAAAAACGGCACCAACAAAAATCGGGCTGCCAGGAAACTGCCGGCACTGAGAGGAGAGAGACAGAAGCTGTACTCACAATACCGATGGCGCAGGGAAGCCACAAAGCGCTGCACAAACCTCAGTCAGCTGTCTCACCACTAAAATTAGCCCCAGGGACTAGATTTTAGGAGGGTATCATCCAGCGAACTAGCTCACAGGACTAGTGCTTGGGAGCCTTCTCATCAGTGATCACCACTGTGAACAGGGGATAGGGTTGCCAACTGGCCGGTTTTCAGCCGGCCTGGCCGGTTTTTCCACGGCCAGGCCGGCTGCCGGCGCAGAGGCAAAACCGGCCCTTTAAAAGCCGGTTTTTTTGCTCTGGCCGCAAGATCGGGAGCGGCCTGAGCAAAAAACCCGGCTTTTCTCCGCTTCAGAGGGAGTCAGGGAAGCCCGCGCGAGGCCCCGGCTCCCTCTGAACAGCCACCAGCGTGAAGAGCCTTTACCTTCACGCTGGCGGCTGTTCCTGTGAAGCCGCGAATGCTGGGAAAGGTTAAAGGGCAACCTTTAACCTTTCCCAGCAGTCGCGGCTTCACAGGAACAGACGCCAGCGTGAAGGAAAAGGCTCTTCACGCTGGTGGCTGTTCAGATGGAGCCGGGGCCTCGCGCGGGCTTCCCCGGCTCCCTCTGAAGCCTCAGACAGCCGCAATGCTCGTCGGGGGGGGGGGGGGGCCAGGGCTGCATGGGCGGTGATGGGGGGGGACCTGGACTGGAAAAGGGTTAAGGGGGGGGGGACTTGGACTGGAAAAGGGCTAAGGGGGGGGGACTTGGACTGGAAAATGGCTAAGGGGGGGGGGGACATGGACTGGAAAAGGGCTAAAGGGGGGGGACTTGGACTGGAAAAGGGCTAAGGGGGGGACGGACTGGAAAAGGGCTAAAGGGGGGGACTTGGACTGGAAAAGGGCTAAGGGGGGGGGGAATTGGACTGGAAAAGGGCTAAGGGGGGGGACTTGGACTGGAAAAGGGCTAAAGGGGGGGACTTGGACTGGAAAAGGGCTAAGGGGGTGGGACTTGGACTGGAAAAGGGCTAAGGGGGGGGGACTTGGACTGGAAATAGGCTGTGATGGGGGGGGGGACCTGGACTGTAAAAGGGTTATGGGGGGGGGGGGACATGGACTGGAAATGGGTTGTGATTTATTTATTTATTTTTTATTTAACTATTTCTTTTATACCGCCCCTTCCAGAGATCAAGGGCGGTTTACATATAACAGGTTAACAGTCTTGTACACAGTTTGTATACATTTTACATAGAACAATAGAATTCAACTATTTACATTGTGATGGGGGTGGAGGGGACCTGGACTGGAAAAGGGCTATGGGGGGGGGGGGGGAACTTGGACTGGAAATGGGCTATGGTGGAGGAAGGGGGATCTTGGACTGGAAATAGGCTGTGATTAGGGGGGCTAGGACTGCAAATGGGCTGTGATGGTGCGGGGGGACTCGGACTGCAAATGGGATGTGATGGTGGGGGGGCCTAGGACTGGAAATAGGCTGTGATGGGGGACTTGGACTGGAAATGGGCTGTGATTGGGGGGGGGGGGAGCTAGGACTGGAAATGGCCTGTGATGTGAGGGCTAGCACTGGAAATGGGCTGATGAAGAGCTGGAATAGGACTGGAAATGGGCTGATGTGGGGCATGGGAGAATGGGATTAGAAGGGAGTGGATGCTGGGTGGGTCTAGAACTATAAGGGAATTGATTTGGGGGGAGGACTAGAATGGATGGGGAATGAGAATGGAGAGGGGAAAAAATATTTTGTGTGGAAGAAAAGTCTATGATGGGCCGGTATTGGGAGAGTAAGAGGGGCTTGAGAATGGAAGGGTGAAATTTAAACGGATGATAAAGGAATAAGGAAAGAATTGGGGGAAAGAGCAAAAGGGAAACAATCAGTATGTTAAAGCAGAAATAGAGAGAGAATGGAAAACATCTGAAAGAGAAGAAAGGACAAATGGATAGCTCGCAGAAGACACGAAGAAGAAACCAGAAGAAAGTGACTGGAGCAATTGCAACTGAAAAATAAAACGCCCAAACAGAAGGTAGAAAAATACTTTTTATTTTGAATTTATTAACTGGAATATGTCTGGTCTGGGAAGTGTGTATTGCTAACATCTTTGCGTTTTTGTTTAGTGCAAGAGGAAATTACTTTATAGTTTTATTTCTCCAGTGTTGTACATTTCATGTTTGGATTTTGGGGTTCCCAGTTTAATTATTATCTGACCAAGGAAGTTAGCCTACACGTATCCTCGGTAATTTTTGTGGGTGGGGCTGGGGGCGGGGCAGGGGTGGGACTAGGGGCGGAGAATGGGTGGAGCATGGCGAGCCACAGGTGTCGGGTTTTTCTCTGTGAAAAAGTTGGCAACCCTAACGGGATCAGCTGGAAAACCTCTCCCTGGTGCCTAGAAATTAATCTGGCAACAACAGGGGGCAGAAGGAATCAAAGGAAATCCCAGAATGTAAAGCAGATGAATTTTGAAGGAGTAAAACAAAAAAGCACCCAGATCTGCTGGAGACAGAGAAATACTGACAGGGACCCCTAGGGGTAGCTGTATATTACCAGACTCCACCCAATCAGAGCTCTGGTGGAATTCTGTGTCTCCAAGATCTGCTGGCAGGGGTGCATAACCAGTTTGTCTGGACTGGTCTAGCAGTATGACTTGGAAAATCAAATTTGCAGATGATACAAAATTATTCAAAGTTGTTAAAACCCTTGAGGTCTGTGGAAAATTGCAAGAGAATATTGATAAATTGGAAGACTGGGCATCAAAATGGCAGATGAAATTTAATATGGACAAGTGCAAAGTTATGTACCTAGGAAAGAACAACCCAAACTATGATTACACGATGTAAGGTTCCACATTAGGAACCACCACTCAGGAAAAAGATTTAGGCAGCATCGTGGATACCCTCCGCCCAGTGTGCAACTGCATTCAAGAGAGCAATAGAATTCTAGGTATCATAAGGAAAGGAATTTGGCAGCTGGGATTTAATGTTAAAAAATGTAAGGTCATGCATTTGGGCTGCAGGAATCCAAGGGAGCAATATAGTATAGAGGGTGAAGTACTTTTGTCCACTAAAGAAGAGCGGGACCTAGGCGTGGTTGTGTCTGATGATCTTAAAGTAGCTAAACAGGTAGAAAAGGCGACGGCAAAAGCTAGAAGGATGTTTGGGTGCATACGGAGAGGAATGGCTAGCAGAAAAAAGGAGGTGATAATGCCTCTGTATGTCTTTGGTGCGATCTCATTTGGAATATAGTGTGCAATTCTGGAGATCAGACCTTCAAAAGGATATAAACAGGCTGGAGTCTGTACAGAGGGTGACTACTAAAGTGGTCTTTGTAAGTGTGGGTTATTCCTTTCCCAGCACTATATACCACTTACCCTCGGGACATCCGTTAATCCCCTGGGCCGAGGAATCACCTTACCTTCTCTGTCTGGAATTCCAGAGGAACAAACACACACACTCGCACATAAATAGTATGTAAGTTTATTCCACAGGTTAGAGGGCTGTCTGTCTTTTAAACATTAACAGAAACATATATCAACTCATCCCCTGAGGCCCACCACAGCTTATCAGTAACTTCACAGATCTTAGTCGTCTCCGTGTAGAACAATCAATTTGTCTTAGCACAGCACATTCCTTTCCATATATAGATATGTAGAGGATTCTCATTTTCCCCTGCGGGCCTCTTAGTCCTGCTGCACACTTTAAGTTTTATTTTTCCCCTATCAGTCTTCATTATAAAAGCATATGAGAACAGACTGAAGGATCTTAATTTGTACACCTTAGAGGAAAGGTGGGATAGAGGTGATATGATTGAGATGTTTAAATACCTCCGTGGCATAAATGTTCAGGGAGAGAGCCTCTTTCAATTGAAAGCAAGTTCTGCTACGAGGGGACATGGGATGAGGGTGAAGGGAGATAGATTCAGGAGTGATATGCAGAAATATTTCTTCCAGCACCTCTCCTACCTACCCCCACAGCTTCTTCCAGCACTGCCCCTCTCCTCCTACCCCACAGTTCCTTCCAGCACCGCCACTCCCCCCTCCTACCCCACAGCTCCTGCCAGCACTGCCCCTCCCCCTCATACCCCACAGTTCCTTCCAGTGACAAATACCATTCTACTAAGGAAACAAACAACACAACTAGTTACTTAATTTGTTTGCATTACTGTGCAGCGCTCTCTCTGCTGATATTCCAGGGCACTCAAATAACTCCTCTCCAGTTGTCCACGTAGCTTATAATCCATGTCCCCCATCATGTATCAAATACCTCACTTAGTCCCTATTCTGCTTATCGCATTGATCCCTATCCTAACACTTGCCCTAGACCCTGGCATTAAGCAGATCCCTATCCTTTATAGCATGGGAAGGTGCTCAACGGAATATCCCTGCCACTCCACCATGAGAACCAGAATACCCTATTCACACCTCCTACATATCCCGTTGCTGCTCTCTGAC
The DNA here is from genome assembly GCA_033557465.1 of Ichthyophis bannanicus. Lineage (NCBI taxonomy): Eukaryota > Metazoa > Chordata > Amphibia > Gymnophiona > Ichthyophiidae > Ichthyophis > Ichthyophis bannanicus. The sequence goes on from CM066031.1 coordinate 1,902,280,764, forward strand.
AAGGATCCTACTGAGAAACACAAGACCAATCGTCCACTCAAGTGCGCCTTAATAAATGCTAGATCTATACACTCCAAATGGCCTGCAGCCATTGATCTGATAACAGCACATAATCTGGACATACTGCTGATAACTGAGACATGGCTAACCGACAACGACAACGTCCTCATCAACCAGATGATCCCACCAGAATTTTCCATCTACGCCTGCCACAGATCTAACCAGAGAGGCGGTGGCACACTCATTCTCGCCAAATCGGACCTCCAATTCAAACTGAACAATACCTCCAGCACACCACACCTTGATGCTCTTTCCATATCTAATAGGATCTGTACGATCAACCTTCTCTATCGTGCACCATCATCCTCCCCTGAGGATCTCCCATCAATAATCAACATTGCATGTAACTCTCCTAACCCACGATCCCCTAACTGGTTAGTGGGTGACTTTAACCTACCCTCGTTACAAACCTCACACTCCTCAGCATTCCTTGAAGCCATGGGCCAACTAGGATTTGAACAACTTATTGACGCTCCCACCCATATCAAAGGAAGCACACTGGATTTAATTTTCGCTCCTCTGAAGGTACTCAACTCATCTCAGAAGCCCCTGATCTCCATAACCCCTGTACCTTGGTCTGATCACAATTTACTCCTCTTTTACATCCCTACTGAACACCTTACTACCGACAGCAACAAATCAGGTCGACCACCAAGTGCCCTTGAAACACGCTTCCGTCCTTTCAATAAGATCGAAGTCTTAGAGAAAATCCTACCTGCACTCCGCAAGGATTTACCTTCTCAAGATGACTTAGTAACCAACTGGGACAACACATTGAAAGCCGCTGCCTGCATCCCTGCTACTGACAGGATGAAGACCAAGGGCAAACATAAACCATGGTTCTCCTCTGAACTACAAGAATCTCTCCTCCACCTGCGTAGACTTGAGACACACTGGCGTTCCTCCCGGTCTCCTGATGCACTCTGCACATACAATTCATACCTACAAACTCACCGTAGGATGACGATGGAGAGAAGAAAGAAATACCATTCTGAAACACTAATGCGGTCATTAAACAAGCCACATGACCTCTTCAATATTGTTAAATCCTTAACAGGTGATCCAACCACAACCCAACCACCTATGCCACACCCTCAAGACTATGCTGAATACCTACAATCGAAAATGATACAGACTAGTTTGACACTCACAGCATCAGGACCTTTCACCCCACAGTCTATGTCCCAACTAACCACGCTTAACAATTTCTCTCAGGTATCCAAAAAAGAGATCGAAGAAATCATAGCAACTATTAATTTAACTACCGCACCGAATGATCCCTGCCCAGCCAGGTGGATCAAAGAACTACGACATGAACTTAGCCCAACTATAAGCAAGATTATCAACTATTCCTTCTCAACTGGATCTTTCCCACAGAGCCTGAAGCATTCATCCATCCGACCGCTCCTGAAAAACAGCAAGCTAGACCCAACAAAAGTTGAATCTTTCAGACCTATATCAAGCATCCCTCTACTAGAAAAAATCATGGAAAAAGTAGTCCAGCGACAAATACAACACCATGTTGACTCCGAAGCTCCTCTGGACCCCTCACAACATGGATTCAGAGAAGAACATGGTGTTGACACCCTCCTCACAACCCTCTTCAATAACCTAATCATAAACATTGACAACATCCATCAAGGGTTCATTCTCATATTTCTTGACATAGCCGCAGCATTCGATTCAGTAAATCACACAACTCTACTACAGCGCCTCCAAGATAAGGGTATTCAAGCCTAGCCCTGAACTGGTGCAAATCTTACCTATCTGATAGACAGCAGCAAGTCAGAACAGGAGTAGCAACATCTGATTCATTCCCCCTCAAACAAGGTGTCCCTCAGGGATCCTCCTTGTCCGCATTAATGTTCAATATCTATATGCAGCCAATCTGTGAGTTGATACGTACCTTCAACATTCAATGTCTAGCATATGCTGATGACATCCTGATGTATGCTCCATTCAACGTAAAACAACCAGATTTTGCACCAATAGTTCGTTGCTTTGAAGCAGTATCAAACTGGTTCCTCAAACAGAATCTTCGCATAAATCACAGCAAAACAGACGTTCTATTCGTTACATGGCATACAACATTCATACCCCCTGCCTCATTACAAGTAAACAACATTGAGCTGAAGGCACAACCCATAATCCGATACTTAGGGATTACATTAGACCAGCGGCTTGATATGTCAGCACACATCAAGAAAACAACGAACGCAATCTACCACAAGATTCGATCCCTACGTAATCTCCGACCCCTACTTGACTACTCCGACTTCCGCACTATTTTCCAAGCCCTGGTATTACCTCACCTGGATTTTGCCAATATCATTCTACATGGTCTCCTGCAATCTTCTATAAACCCCCTTCGTCTAGCCATGAATGCAGCCGCGAGAATTCTCGTTGGTGCCCCACGCTCAGAGCACATAACTCCAATACTGAAAAGCCTACACTGGTTACCCCTCCAGGCCAGAACCCTATATAAAACCCTGGTCATGACTTTTAAAGCCTCAAAGAGCCCATATCTATCACCTATCAGCAATATGATACATGTCACTCCAGCAAACAGATCCAGGAGATCTATTACATTGAATTCCATCGACCTTCCGAAACTCCTTACGAAATGCTCCAAATCAACAGCCTCTAGAGCCTTCTCACTGTTTGCGCCCAAAGCCTGGAATGCCCTTCCACCCGAAATCAGAGCCATCACAAGTCTAATGACGTTCAGAAAAGCCTTAAAATATCATTTGTTCCTAACATACTACCCTGAAACTTCTCCGAACGAACATAGCCCTCATGCTAGCCTTTCCCACTTGACCCCGGTAGAAAATAGTTAATCATTATGGTCCATACTTGTATACTCTACACATACCGTATTTATACTGTACTTGAAATTTAATTTCCACCACTATGTTACAGTAATTTACTTACCACTACCTTGTAATTATCCAAAATACCATGTATATAGTTAACCCTGTTTTACCCCAATGTTTATTTATAGTTAACCTTGTTGAACGCCAAGTTTTTGTACCCTGTTCATTGTAAAAAACCAATGCTGAATGTATCATTGCGTTTAAATTTGTTCATATGTAAACCGCACTGATTAAAAGAGCGCGGTATATAAGAAGTAAAAATAAATAAATAAACTGCCCCCCCCTCCTACTCCACAGCTTCTTCCAGCACCGCCCCTCCCCCTCCTACCCCACAGCTCCTGCCAGCACCGTCACTCCCCTTTCATCTCTTTCCAGCACCATCCCTCCCCTACATCTCCTTCCAGCAGCGCCCCTCCCTCCTACCCACCCCACAGCTTCTTCCCTCCCTCTTAACTATCCCACAGCTTCTTCCAGCACCACCCCTCCCCCTCCTATCCACTGCTTCTTCCAGCAGCACCCCTCCCCCTCCTACCCCACAGCTCCTGCCAGCATCATCCCTCCCCCTCATCTCCTTCCAGCACCATCCCTCCCCTACATCTCCTTCCAGGAGCGCCCCTCCCTCCTACCCACCCCACAGCTTCTTCCCTCCCTCCTAACTATCCCACAGCTTCTTCCAGCACCGCCCCTCCCCTACATCTCCTTCCAGCATTGTCCCTCCTTCCTACCGACCCCAAAGCTTCTTCCAACACCGCCCCACCCTCCTAACTACCCCACAGCTTCTTCCAGCACCACCCCTCCCTCTCCTATCCACAGCTTCTTCCAGCACCTCCCCTCCCTCCTACCCATCTCACAGCTTTTTCCTGCACCATCCCTCCCCCTCATCTTCCAGCACTGTCCCTCCCCTACATCTCCTTCTAGCACCGCCCCTCCCTCCTACCCACTCCACAGCTTCTTCCAACACTGCTCCTCTCCCTTCACACCCTATAGCTTCTTCCACCAGCTCCACCTCTCCCCTCATACCCAGCCCAAATCTTTATCCAGCACCGTCCCTCCCCCTTCTACCCCACAGTTCCTTCCAGCTCCGCCACTCCCCCTTCTACCCCACAGCTTCTTCCAGCACCGTCCCTCCTCCTCCTACCCCACAGTTGCTTCCAGCACCAAAACTCCCCCAGCTTCTTCCAGCACCTCTCCTACCTTCCCCCACAGCTTCTTCCAGCACCGCCCCTCCCCTCCTACACACCACAGCTTCTTCCAGCACCGCCCCTCCCCCTACTATACCATAGTTCCTTCCAGAACCACCCCTCCCCCTTCTACTCCACAGTTCCTTCCAGCACTGCCCCTCCCCTCCAACCCACCCCACAGCTTCTCTTAGCACCATCCCTCCCCCTCCTACCTACCCCCACAGCTCCTTCCAGCACTGGCCCTCCCCTCCTACCTACCCCACAGCTCCTTCCAGCACCACCGCTCCTGCCCTACCACACAGATTCTTCAGCACTGCCCCTCCCCTCCTACCCAGCCCAACGTTATCCAGCACCATCCCTCCCCTCCTACCCCACAGCTTCTTCCAGCACCGCCCCTCCCCCTCCTACCTCAGCCTTCCAGAACTGCCCCTCCCCCTTTTACCCCACAGTTCCTTCCAGCACCGCCACTCCCCCCTCTTAACCCCCAGTTTCTTCCAACAATCCCCTCCCCCCACAGCTTCTTCCAGCACTGCCCCCTCCCTTTCTACCCACCCCACAGCTTCTCTCAGCACCGTCCCTCCCCCTCATACCTACCCCCACAGCTTCTCCCAGCACTGCCCCTCCCTTTCTACCCACCACACAGCTTCTCCCAGCACATCCCCTCCCCTCCTACCCACCCCACAAGCTCCTTCCAGCACCACCCCTCCTGCCCTACCACACAGATTCTTCAGCACTGCCCCTCCCCTCCTACATGCCCCACAGCTTCTGACAGAACCGCTCCTCCCCCTCCTACCTACCCCACAGCATCTTCCAGCACCGCCCCTCCCCTGCTCCCTATACCACAGCTTCTTCCAGCACCTCCTCTCCATTTCTTTCTACGCCACAGCTTCTTCTATAGCACCTTTCCTACCTACCCCACAGCTTCTTACAGCACCGCCCCTCCCCTCCTACCCACCCCCACAGCTTTTTCCAGCACCAGCCCTGGCCCCTCATACCTACCCCGCACAGCTTCTTCCAGCATCGCCTCTCCCATCCTACCTACTCCATAGCTTCTTCCAACACAGCCTCTCCCCTCCTACCTACCCCACAGCTTCTTCCAGCATCTCCTCTCCCTACTACCTACACCACAGCCTCTTCCAGCACCTCCTCTCCCTACTACCTACACCACAGCCTCTTCCAGCACAGCCTCTCCCCCTACCCACCCACAGCTTATTGCAGCACCACGCCTCCCCTCCTACCCACCCCACAGCTTCTTCCAGCACCTCCTTTCCCTACCTACCCCACAGCTTCTTCCAGCACTGTCCCTCCCCTCCTACTCACCCCACAGCTTCTTCCAGCACTGCCCCTCCCCTCCTACTCACCCCACAGCTTCTTCCAGCACTGCCCCTCCCCTCCTACTCACCCCACAGCTTCTTCCAGCACTGTCCCTCCCCCTACCTATACCACAGCTTTGTCCAGTGCTACTGTTTGCTGATTCGTACCTAACAGTTTCATCCAGCTCCATCCCTTCCTGATACCCATCACATTGTTTCCTTTTTTGTGATATTCTTTTACTATGTCAGGAGTTTGTAAGAGAATAGCTTCCTGTAGGCATATTAGCTTGTATAGCTAAGAGCTGGGGTATCTCCTGAATCCACTAGGTAAGGACATGGGCAGGCTGGGTGGGCTGCAAAGATGATTGTGTTCCTGTGATACTCTGTGAGAAATCGCAGTACTCACTATATCTGATGTGGTACCAATCTTCTTGGCGAGCTCGCTACGCTCCATGGTGCTGAGGTAGAGGAAGCGATTCAGGAGTTCTCCATCTAGGATATTGCGCACTGCGTTCTGCAGGATGCGGCGGTCCATGTGCAGCATTCTGGAAAGGGACAGAAAATAACATGACATGAAAGCCCCCAGACCCCTGCATTGTAGAAAAGGAGCTGCATGTAATTTTCAGTCTGCTCTACGATAGAAGCATGCATGACCCACTGAAGGAAGAGTGCTCACTACATTGCGTTTCAGTTCTTTTTATTAGATCATTCAATACTATGTCTAGAAAAAATTAACAGTACACTAATGTATCTTCCTGCTAGGTTGTTGTTTGTACAAGGTTACAGCAAAGACATTATAATATAATCCTAACCCATCCCTTCTCCCACTAAAAATGGAATGATACAACACTAGAATTATAATGAGGCTCAAAGAGGACTGCATATCTCAAAATCCTAGAACACCTACCTGTTCTTATATCGACTAAAGGTCTGCTGAAAATCCTTTCTTTCTTACATGTAAGCATAGTTACTCACCTGTAACAGGTAATCTCCGGGAACAACAGGAATTTAGTCTTCACATATGGCTACCGACAGAGCCTGCGCGGAACCGCTCCCCAGCGTCCAATAGGAAAACTTTTGGGAGCATCCCACAGCGTCTGCGTGCTGCCTTCCCGCCTTTCCAACTGTCCCTCTCCAGACGAGAGAGAGAGAGAGAGAGAGATACAACTCCCAAGGGAGGTGGGTGGGTTGTGAAGATTAAATTCCTGCTGTTCCTGGAGATCACCTGTTACAGGTGAGTAATTACGCTATCTCCAAGAACAAGCAGGTATGCAGTCTTCACATATGGGGACTCCCTAGCTGCAGATGCCAGGGAGATGGCCCCAGGAAGTTGTCAGCCCTTGTGAAAGGGCCCCACTTCCCCCCATGGATCTCTGGCATCCTACCAGGGACGGTGGGTAGGAGTTGATTAAGTCTGAAAAAGGTGTTGAAGAACAGCTTGGCCAAACAAGGCATCCCGGCGGGAAGCAGTAGTGGGCTGTGAAGGTATGTACCGAAGCCCAAGTAGCCGCTCGACAGAGGTCGTCAATAGACACAGAGTGAAGATGAGCCATTGAGGCTGCCATGGCTCTCACATTGTGAGCGGTGACATGGCCTTCAAGAGGAAGGTTCTTACTCTCATAGGCAAAGGATATGCACTGTGCGATCCAGTTGGACAGTGTTCTTTTGGAAACTAGAAGTCCAAAATGACTAGGATCAAAAGCAACAAAGAGTTGAGAAGATTTTCTATGTTGCTGTGTCCTTTGCAAGTAAAAGGCCAAAGCTCTTTTACAGTCCAAGATATGAAGTTTCCTTTCTGCACTGGAGGCATGAAGCCTTGGAAAGAATACAGGAAGGTAAAACGCTTGGTTTAAATGGAAAGGTGAAACCATCTTTGGCATAAAGTGTGGATGAGTCCTAAGAACTACCTTATCATGGTGAAACCTTGTATAAGGAGGATCAGCCACTAACACCTGCAATTCACTGATGCGACGTGCTGATGTGATTGCAATGAGGAAGATGACTTTCCAGGAAAGGAATTTCAAAGATGTAGTGGCTAATGGTTCAAAAGGCGGTGTTATGTGCTGCCCGAGCACCAGATTTAAGTCCCATGCCACCGGTGGTGGCTTAATGGGAGGCTTTGTTAAAAGAAGGCCTCTCATAAATCTCGCTATGAGAGGATGAGAGGAAATAGATTGTCCACTTAGAGGCTGCAATAGTACTAAGATGGACTCTTACTGAATTAGAGTAGTTACTCACCTGTAACAGGTGTTCTCCAGGAGCAGCAGGAATCAGTCCTCACATATGGGTGTCATTGGCGCCGATGAAGCCCCAGCGGAGCATTTCCCCAGCTTTCCATGAAAACCTTTGGGAATGCTGGCACGCATGCGCGGTTCCCTTCCTGCCTACAGGTGCCATCTTACCTCAGTCAAATGACATAGCTAAGAAGAGCACACAAAAATGTAAAAACACAAACTATGTACAACTGCAAGGGGAGGAGGGAGGGTTGTGAGGACTGATTCCTGCTGCTCCTGGAGAACACCTGTTACAGGTGAGTAACTACTCTTTCTCCAGAACCAAGCAGGAAGTCAGTCCTCACATATGGGTGACTCCCTAGCTCTGGGCTACCGAGTAACCCAGGCTGAAAAAGAGAACTCCCTCTAGTCCCAGCAGCAAAGAAAGGCTTTTCAAGGACACAACCACCACCGGTAGCCCAACAGAGGGCAGGAGGGCAGGAGTTGCCTAAACCTCAAAGAGATTCCAGAGTACTGCTTGGCCAAAAGCACTGTCCCTACGGGACTCCCTTTCCAGACAGTAGTGGGCTGCAAAGTCTGGCTTGAAGACCAAGTTGCAGCCCTGCAGATGTCTACCAAGGGCACAGAGCGGAGATGAGCCACTGAGGCAGCCATTGCCCTGACACGATGGGCCGTGACCCTACCCTGCAAAGGAAGGTCAGCCGCCTTGTAAGCCCAGGTGATACAGTCAGCCACCCAGATAGACAAGGTACGCTTGGACACAGCTAACCCCAACATATTGGGGTCAAAGAATATGAAGAGCTGAGTAGCCCTTCTATGCCCCTGCGTACGGTCAAGGTAGAAGGATAAGGCCCTCCTACAGTCCAGGGTATGCAGGACTACTTCAGCATGGCTAGCATGAGGCCTAGGGAAGAATGTTGGAAGAACCACCTCCTGATTGAGGTGGAAAGAGGAGACAACCTTAGGGAGGAACTTGGGATGAGTCCTGAGGACTACCCTGTTCCTATAAATCCTGGTGTAAGGCCTATCACAGACCAGGGCCTGAAGCTCACTCACTCGCCTAGCCGAGGTAAGGGCTATCAGGAAGAGTGTCTTCCAGGAGAGGAAGCGCAGTGGACAAGTAGCCATCGGCTCAAAGGGTGGGCGAGTCAGTTGCTGCAAGACCACATTCAGCTCCCACTCAGGAGCAGGAGGACGGATGGGGGGCTTGAGCAAAAGCAAGCCCCTGAGAAAGCGGGACACCAAGGGGTGACCTGACAAAGAATGTTCCTCCACCAGTGAGTGGTGAGCTGCTAAAGCTGAGAGGTGGACCCGAACAGAATTGGACTTAAGTCCCTGATTTGATAAGTGCAGTAAGTACTGAAGCACTACTGGCACAGTACAGGAGAAGGGATCCTCTGTACGTAGCTGACACCACACAGAAAACCTCTTCCATTTGAGAGCATAGGCTTTCCTAGTGGACTGTTTTCTAGAGGCTAGGACAACCTCCTCAACTTCCTGAGGCAGGCCCCAGGGAGCCAAGACTACCCTTGCAGCCTCCAGGCCATCAAATTGAGAGTCTTGAGATTGGGGTGTAGTAAGGAACCCTGCTCCTGAGAGAGAAGGTCGGGTTGCAACCCCAGAGGCAGTGGGGGATCCACCGCCAGTTGAAGCAGAAGAGGAAACCAAGGCTGTCTCGGCCATCTGGGAGCTACCAGCAGGATCGAGGTCTTGTCCCGAAGAATCTTGAACAGAGTTCGGGCTACCAAGGGCGTGGGAGGAAACGCATACAGGAGGCCCTGAGACCAGGACATCAGAAAAGCATCTGGTGCGATCCTCAAAGGATGTGGTTGCCTGGAGCAGAACTTGGGTAGCTGCTTGTTTAGTGGACTGGCAAAGAGATCTATCCAAGGGAGACCCCACTTCAGGAAGATCTTTTGAACCACCCAGGGATGCAGCTGCCACTCGTGGGGCTGCAGAATCCTGCTCAACCGGTCGGCCAGGCAGTTCTCCTGGCCTGGGAGGTACACCGCCTTGAGAAGCATGTGGTGCTTCAGGGCAAAGGAACAAAGGTCCTGAGTCTCTAGACAAAGGATCTGGGACCCAGTGCCGCCCTGCTTGTTCACATAAAACATGGCCACCTGGTTGTCTGTTTGAATCAAGACTGAGCGGTGAGCCAGGGCTGGAGAAAAAACTCTGAGAGCCAGGCGGATAGCTCGAAGTTCCAGCAGATTGATCTGTTGGGCTGCCTCCCAGGGAGACCAGAGGCCTTGGGTGCACTTGTCCAGACAATGAGCACCCCAGCCCTTCAGAGAGGCGTCGGTGGTGAGGACCACTGAGTATTCTGGCATTAGGAAGGGCATGCCTTTGAGGAGATTGGGTGGATGTAGCCACCAGCTGAGGGAGGCCAAAAGGGGTTTGGACACCTTTATCTTGTCTCGTAAGTGGCCTATGGCTTGAGACCACTGAGTCCGAAGGCACCACTGTGCAGGCCTCATATGGAGCCTGGCATTGGGAGTCACATGTACTGTTGAAGCCATGTGACCCAGAAGCCTGAGGCAGAGTCTGGCGGAGACCAGGGACTTGTCCAGAAACTGCTTTGCCACGTCTATCAGCCTTTGAGCCCTGTCTTCTGGCAAGAAGATCTTTGCCAGTTGAGAATCCAACCAAGTTCTGGGATGGGAGCAAAGTGGACTTTGCAAAATTTATGACAAAGCCCACCTTTTGAAGCAGAGCAATGGTGTTGAGAGTGGCTTGTCTGGCCTCCAGGGACGTCTGACCCCTGATGAGCCAGTTGTCCAGATAGGGAAAGACAAAGATGCCTTGATTTCTTAGGTAGGCCGCAACCACTGCCAGGCACTTGGTAAAGACCCTGGGAGCGGAGGATAGGCCAAAAGGTAGTACTCTGTACTGATAATGGTTCCCTCCCACAATGAACCTGAGGTACTTTCTGTGGTCTGGATGAATGAGGATGTGAGTGTATGCATCCTTTAGATCTAAGGAGCATAGCCAATCTCCCTGCTGGAGGTAGGGCAGAAGTGTTCCAAGAGTAAGCATCTTGAACTTTTCTTTGTCTAGGAACTTTTTGAGGTTTCTGAGGTCCAGAATGGGTCGAAGGCCACCGGTTCGTTTGGGTATCAGGATATACCTGGAGTAGAATCCGTGATCTTGCAAGTGGGGAGGCACAGGCTCCACCGCCCTGTCCACCAACAGCCCATGAAGCTCTTTTAGAAGGAGGTCTGTGTGCAGGGGAGGCCTTGGAGGCTCCCCTGGAAAATATGGTGGAGGCAGTTGGTGAAAACGGAGGGCATAGCCATTGTGGACTATGTCCAGCACCCAACTGTCCCCGGTGATAAGGGGCCACTGGTGGGCAAAGAGGGCGAGGCGACCTCCTGTGCAGGGTGGGGAGAGCAGTGGAGGAGAGGCTACGCTCAAGGAGTCAAAACCCCACCCTGCTGAGTTGGAGCAGGGGCCTGAGGCTTGGGGGTCTTCTGCCTACGGGGCCCATTACCCTGGCCCTTGGCTTGCTGACCCTGGGGGGCAGCTTGGGCAGCCTGATACTGAGGGTACTGTTTGTAGGCAGTGCCCTTCTTCGGGTAAAAGGACTTTTTACCCGACCCCTTCTTCTTATGTGAAGGGGCAGAGGTCTTCCTCGACAGCCTTGTCCTGGTAAGGTGCTCTGTCTCGAGCTGAGCGGCCTTCTCGGTCACGGGTTTGCCAAAAAGGTTCTCACCTCGGCAGGGGACATCGACCAACTTGTCCTGAACCCATGGCTCGAGGTCCGATGACTGCAGCCACGCCTGGCGTCGAGCCACAATGCCGGCAGCCGCTACTCGTGCCGAAGTCTCGAAGCCATCGTAGGCGGCGCGGGAAGTGAACTTCGAGCATTCCCGAATCCCCGAGGACAAGGTCTGAAATCTCTGCAAGGGTTCCCCGGAGAGACCAGCAGAGAAGCCGGCCAGTTCTTTGGCCAGGTCCCGCAAGTACATGCCCATGTACAGCTGGTAAGACTGGACACGGCAAGCAAGCATCGACCCCTGGAAGCACTTCCTACCGACGCCATCGAGGTTGCGGGCCTCCCTGCCGGGGGGGCACCACGGAGTGCATCTTCTGGCTCTTCAGACGATGCATGGCCGATTCCACAACCATGGAATGGTGTGGTAGCTGTGCTTTCTGGAAACCAGGGCTCTTGCGGTGTCGATAAATGGAATCGACTCGCTTACTTAGAACCGGCGCTGAGGCCGGGGCCTCCCACATTCGGAAGAGGAGACGTTCCAGCATCGGAGGAACCGGGACAGTAAAGGCCTCCTTCGGAGGAGAGTCGTACTGTACAGCATCGAGCTCCTCGGCTCGAGGCTCTTCCTCGGGATCGGCAGGGATAGCCAAGGCAGCGGCCATATCCCGGACGAACTCCGAGAAGCTAGTGTCCTCTGGAGGGGATCTACTCCGGGGATCAGACTGCGGTGAGTCCGACGGGACGCACCGAGTCTTAAAAGTATCGGGAGACTCCTCGTCCTCCGTCTCCCAGGCGGACTCGTCCGAGGAGTCGTCAGGGTCCGAACCCGCGGAGCCCCGAGGCACCCGCCCTGACGCCGGGGGCACCGGCGTCGACACCCTCTGTCCCAAACGGGAGGTCGAAGGAGACCTCGACCGAGGACGACTTCGAGCCACGAGGGTCTCGAGTATCGGCTTGGTCTCCAGGGTTGACTTCGAAGTCGACGTCCCGGTGGTTGGGACAGATGCACCAGACAGGCTGGCCATCAGTGCCCGCTGCTGCTCCATGAAGGCAGACAGTCTGCACTCCAAGGCTGTCATCCTGAGACAGCTCGGGAGACGCAGCAGCCACCGACTCCGGTCCCGGCGGTGCTGGACCCGACATCGGCTCTCTGGGAGGAGAGTCCACGAGGACTACGGGGCTTACGTGTCCAGCAGACTCCGGCTCAAAGCGAGGAACATTGGCAGGCTTCTCTTGGTCCACGGGCCCGGGACGGCGGTCGGGGGTCTTAGACCTGGCGCTCGAGGGACCAGGGACCTCCTCCAACGCCGCCCTCGCGAGCCGCTTCTTCCTCTTACGTTCCCGGTCGGGGGACCCCCTGTCCGAGGAGCTTCGACGGCGCTCGGGATCGGAATCCCGAGATGTCGAGGCCTCAGAAAAGGTCCGGGCCCGGCCGGAGGCAGAGTCCGAGAAAAACCTTTCCTTTTGATGCTGTCGACTCTTTAGTGCCTTGGAAGACATCTTCCCACATGGCCCACACAACTTTGGGTCGTGGTCAGGGCCGAGGCACCGAAGGCAGCAGTCGCGTGTGTCGGTGAGAGACATAATTTTCTTACACCGATCACACTTTTTGAAACCACTGGAAGCCATCGGGAAAAAATAGCCCCAGCGAGGTCAAAAGACCGGCCTTCCAGTGAAAAATGAAAAAAGGGCGCGAACGCCAGCCACGAAGGGCATAAACCGAAAAATGAAGAAAACTGGCTCGATACCGGTGTACCGAACCCGGCGGGAGGGGAACCGTCGTCGAACCGGAGAAAAAATAGCGAAAATCGCCGAAGAAAAAAATCACTTTTATCCGGGAGAACAGGACACACGTCCGATGGGCTTCTCGGAAAAAAAGAGACTGAGGTAACATGGCACCTTTAGGCGGGAAGGTAACCGCGCATGTGTGCCGGCATTCGCAAAGGCTTTCAAGGAAAGCTGGGAAATGCTCCTCTGGGGCTTCATCGGCGCCAATGACACCCATATGTGAGGACTGACTTCCTGCTTGGTCCTGGAGAATGTCTTGAGACCCACATTTGACAAATGAAGGAGATATTCCAGTATCGATTCCAAAGGTATCGCAAGAGAGTTAAGACCCTTCTTTGAGCACCATATGGTAAACCTTTTCCACTTAAAGGCATACGAGCGTCTTGTGGATGGTTTCCTAGAAGCATGAAGGATATCCTTTACCTGTTGGGAAAGGTTAAGAACCTGAAGCTCTAGGCTTTCAGTAACCAGGCCCTGAGATGCAGAGACTGGGGACTGGGATGCCACAGCATCCCGTCCTCTTGGGAGAAATCTGGAGCGGATCCCAACTCCACAGGCGGAGCTTGAGAGAGATGGAGGAGCAGAGGGTACCACGTTTGCCGTGACCAACATGGAGCTATGAGGATCATATGACCTCTGTCTCTCTGAAGCTTGAATAGGGTTTTGGGGATGAGGGGAATGGATGGGAAGGCATATATGATTTTCTCCCAGTTGGTGAGAGGTCTTACATGTGCACTAGGTGCAAGGAGCTCTTTGCTCTCAGGGAACGAGTCCGTTCTCTAGAGGCTAGAGTAGCAGACTTGGAAAACATAAGACAGACAGAGAGGTACATAGACGAGACCTACAGGGATATAGTCCTGAAGTCCCACCTCCAGTGTGGCAGCATCCCTGTTGCCATGGAGGAGAGAGGTTACGTGACAGGAGAGCATCACCCTGGTGTGGCAGGAAGTGATCCTGTAACTAGGACCTGTCCTCCAGGTGATGTAAAACCCTCTCGCACCGAGGAGGTTTCTCCAGGGCCACGTGCCCATGAGGGAAGGGTTAGGACAGCCGTTATAGTTGGTGATTCAATCATTAGGCATGTAGATAGCTGGGTGGCTGGTGGACGTGAGGATCGCCTGGTAACATGCCTGCCTGGTGCGAAGATAGCGGACCTCACACGCCACCTAGATAAGGTCTTAGATAGTGCTGGGGAGGAGTCTGCTGTCTTGGTACATGTCGGTACCAATGACATAGGAAAATGTGGTAGGGAGGTTCTGGAAGCTAAATTTAGGCTTTTAGGTAGGAAGTTGAAATCCAGAACTTCCAGGGTAGCATTCTCCGAAATGCTTCCCGTTCCACGTGTAGGACCCAAAAGGCAGGCAGAGCTCCTGAGTCTCAATGCGTGGATGAGACAATGGTGCAGAGATGAGGGTTTTGGATTTGTTATGAACTGGGGAACATTCTGGGGAAAGGAGGGGCTCTTCCGAAGGGATGTGCTTCACCTTAACCGGGATGGAACCAGGCTGCTGGTATTAACCTTTAAAAAGGAGATAGAGCAGCTTTTAAACTAGATAATAGGGGAAAGCCGACAGTCGCCCAAGAGCGGATGGTTCGGAAGAATGTATCCTTGAAGGATACTACCAAAAGCAGAGAGGTTCCAAAAAAGACTAAAGTAGCCCAAATGCCCTCAAGTATGGAGCAGACAGAGCTTAAAGATCCCAAATTACCCATGTCTACCAATAGCCAAATTAATATGAATAAAATGCAGTCTCTAAAATGCTTGTATGCAAATGCTAGAACTCTAAAAAATAAGATGGGAGAGTTAGAATATATAGCACTAAATGAGAGATTAGATATGATTGGAATATCACAGACATGGTGGAAGGAGGACAACCAGTGGGACACTGTGATACCTGGGTACAAACTATATCGTAATGATAGAGCTGATCAAATTGGTGGAGGGGTTGCACTCTATGTTAGAGAGGGCACTGAGTCACAAAGGATCAAAGTTTTGCAGGAAACAAAATTTGCTATAGAATCTCTATGGATTGAAATTCCATGTAAAAAGGGGAAGGCGATGGCAGTGGGGGTGTACTATCGACCACCGGGCCAGAATGAACAAATGGATGATGAAATGCTCAAAGAAATCAAGGAAGCTAACAAAAGTTACAGTGCAGTAATAATAATGGGGGATTTCAATTACCCCGGTATCGACTGGGTCAGTGTCACGGCAGGACATGCTAGGGAGATAAAGTTCCTAGATGACATAAATGACTGCTTCTTGGAGCAGCTGGTTCATGAACTGACCATAGGGGAAGCCATATTAGATCGGGTCCTTAGTGGAACACCAGATCTAGTGCAAGAGATAAGGGTGTTGGGGCCACTTGGCAATAGTGATTATAGCATGATCGCCTTTGATTTAATTAGTGGAGGAGGGATAGTACGGAAATCCACAGTACTACCTTTTAACTTTCGAAAGGGAGACTATGCTAAAATGAGGAAAATAGTTAAGAAAAAACTAAAAGGAGCAGTTGCAAAGGTTAAAGACTTACATCAAGCTTGGGTGTTGTTGAAAAATACTATCTTGGCAGCCCAGACCAGCTGTATTCCACGCTTTAAGAAAAGTGGAAGGAAGTCCAAAAAACTGCCAGCATGGTTTAAAGGTAAGGTCAGAGAGGCTGTTGTTGCCAAAAAAGCATCTTTCAGGAATTGGAAAAAAGAGCCAAACAACGAAACCTGGAAACAGCACAAGCACTGGGAAACCAAATCCAAGGCATTGATAAAGCAGGCAAAGGGAGAATTTGAGAAGAAGCTTGCTCTGGAAGCAAAAACAAGAAATAAAGATTTTTTCAAGTACATTCGCAGGAAAAAAACTGTGAGAGAGTCAGTTGGTCCATTAGATGATAGAGGAGTTAAAGGGGCACTAAGAGGCGACAAGGCGATAGCGGAGAGACTGAATGAATTCTTTGCTTCGGTCTTTACTGAGGAAGATGTAGGGATGTTACCCATGACTGAAGTGGTATTTAAAGGTGCGGAAGAATTGAAGGAAATATCGATACATCAGGAAGATGTATTACAACTATTAGATAAACTGAAGAGTAGCAAATCACCTGGGCCGGATGGTATACATCCAAGGGTGTTGAAAGAACTGAAATATGAGATTGCAGACCTGCTATTAGTAATCTGTGAACTATCATTAAAATCATCTCTAATACCTGAAGACTGGAGGATCGCCAATGTAACACCAATTTTTAAAAAGGGTTCCAGGGGTGATCCGGGAAACTACAGACCGGTGAGCCTCACGTCAGTACCGGGAAAAATGGTAGAAACCATCATAAAGAATAAAATTACTCAGTATGTAGATAGTCATGGCCTAATGGGAGACAGCCAACATGGCTTTAGACAAGGAAGATCTTGTCTTACTAATCTGTTATGTTTTTTTGAAAGTGTGAATAAACAGGTGGACAAGGGTGAGTCGGTTGATATAGTGTATCTGGACTTTCAGAAAGCCTTTGACAAGGTCCCTCATCAGAGACTTTTGGCAAAACTAAAGAGTCATGGGATAGGAGGCAGTGTACTACTGTGGATCAAGAACTGGTTAAAAGACAGAAAGCAGAGGGGGTTGGGCTAAATGGCCAATTTTCCCAATGTAAAAGGTGAATAGTGGTGTACCCCAGGGATCTGTGCTGGGTCCGCTGCTTTTTGACATATTCATAAATGACCTGGAAAGTGGAACAACGAGTGAGGTTATCAAATTTGCAGATGACACAAAACTATTTAAAGTTTTTAAAACCCAAGAGGATTGTGGAAAATTGCAAGAGGATCTTGATAAATTAGAAGACTGGGCATCCAAATGGCAGATGAAATTTAATGTGGACAAGTGCAAGGTTATGCACCTAGGGAAGAACAACCCAAACTATGGTTACACGATGCAAGGTTCCATATTAGGAACCACCACCCAGGAAAAAGATTTAGGCGTCATTGTGGATAACATGTTAAAACCCTCGGTCCAGTGTGCAGCGGCAGCCAAGAGAGCAAATAGAATGCTAGGTATCATAAGGAAAGGAATGGAAAATAAAACAAAAGATATTATAATGCCTCTATATCGTTCCATGGTGAGACCGCACTTTGAATATTGTGTGCAATTCTGGTCGCCGTATCTTAAAAAGGATATAGAGTTATTAGAAAAGGTTCAGAGAAGAGCCACCAAAATGGTAAAGGGGATGGAAGGATACTCCTATGAAGAAAGGCTAAAAAGGTTAGGGCTCTTTAACCTGGAAAAGTGACAGCTGAGGAGAGATATGATAGAAGTCTATAAATTAATGAACGGAGTGGAACGTGTGATGAGGTAACTAGGACAGAGCCTATGTTATATGAGGAAATGGCTAGCTCAGAGCCTATGGTAATAGGAAAAGAGGAAGAGCTTACCTCACAAACACATAGGCAGCAAACATATTCAGCTTTCAAAAAGCCTAAGTATAGTGGAGAAAACTTTCCATTCAGCAAAGGTGACGCAGCAGAAAGCCAAAAGGCTAATCAAGCTCACCTGAGTGGAAGGACACGTACAACGTGCAGAGAACAGGAGCATAAAAACTACAGGGAAAGCCCAGTAGTGGAGCAAAGGGAGGGGCTGGAGCCAAGGCAGCAAAGGCAGGAGTAGAAGCCAAAGGGTGGAGCAGGCTGTAGATGCAGAGGAGTCTCCCAAGACAGAGGGGGCCTCGGTCACTGGAGAGTGAGTAACCGAGAGGAAGGAAGTCCTCTCAACCAGCAGACCTTGCTAGGACCAGGAAGTAAAGGAAGTGTCCCGGTAGCAAGAGGCAGCAGACACAGACTCTCTTCAGAAATTGTTTTTAGCTTGGACCCGGCTACAGAGACGTGGAAGTCTTGGAGAGGAGCCAGCCAAAGCCCAGAGAGAGAAGCTCATTACCAAGGGACAAAAGCTAAGTACCCTGTTGTAGCTAGAGGGAAAAAGCGAGGCATTGCCAGCAGAGCAAAGCCCAGTAATTGGGAGGAAAATCCCTATTGGAGAAGGAACCGGAGAGATACAGTTCCTAGCACAGGACTCTTGAACCCTGTTGATGTAGAGCACTTACCAAATAGAATAACCAGTGTCATTCAAGGGAAGAGCTGTGAGGATTTCAGTTGTAAAGATTGTTATGTGCCTCCAGATACAGACTACGAGCAGATGCAATGGGAAAACCAGGAGGGTGATATAGAACTGCATTCCATGGATTGCACGCTTTGTCTGTCTGATGAAATTACATCCCTGTGTTAGCCAGGCAAGCAAGAGTTCTGTGATACATTGTGCTGGCGAAGAGTTTATTTTCTATACTGTGAAGAAACTGTTTTCTTTTGTGTTCCTTTATGCTGCTCATAAAGAATCCTATGTGGGACGGGGAATAAAACCCAAATTATTTCTTTTGCCTTAATTACACGGCTACTGACTATTTCTTTAATAAGGCAACCCACACCTCACGGCCCTAGGCGGGCGCCTAACAGGACCAAAACGGGGTGCTGGTGACAAACGGGTAAACGTAGATCGATTGTTTACGTTATCAGAATATAGAAAGACTAGGGGACATGCAATGAAACTACAGTGTAAACTATTTAAGACTAATAAAAGAAAATATTTTTTCACTCAACGTGTAATCAAACTCTGGAATTTGTTACCGGAGGATGTAGTAAAGGCTGTTAGTATAGCTGGGTTTAAAAAAGGTTTGGACAAGTTTCTGGAGGAAAGGTCCATAAACCATTATTAAGAAGGGACCCAGGATATCAATGCTTGATCCAGTACAAGCATTGTGGAACCTGTGTCTTTTGGGAAAACTGCTAGGTACGTATGACCTAGATTGGCCACTGTTGGAAACAGGATACTGGGCTTGATGGACCTTGGTCTGACCCAGTATGGCATATCTTATGTTCTTAGGAAGTCCTGACCGCAGTGAAGGAGAATGGTGTCCCTTGCCTGACAACCTCGAGCCGGAATTCTGGAACAGAACCGGGGAACTTTAGCATTCAGCGGACTTGCAAAGAGGTCTATGTCCGGGGTTCCCCAAATCTGAAATATTTGAGCAACCTGGTCTGCATGGAGAGACCATTCGTATGGAAGCAGAACTCGATTGAGTTTGTCTGCTCAAGAATTTTGAATGCTTAGAATATACACCGCAAGGAGATGAATCTGATGCTCTCTGGCGAGGGCCCATAGTCACAAAGCTTTGTTGCATAGCGACAGAGAGCCTGTTCCGCCCTGCTTGTTCACAAAGAACATGGATACCTGATTGTCCGTTTGAACTAGGACTGTCTTGTAGCTGAGCTGGGAGTGAAATACTCGAAGAGCAAGGAGGATTGCTCTGAGTTCCAGGAGGTTGATGTTAAGACAGGCCTCCTGTGGAGTCCAGGTACCCTGGGTAGAGAGATCGTGCAGGTGTGCTCCCCATCCCACCTGTGAAGCATCTGTTGTTAGGGTCGCTTGGGATAGGGGTTGCTGGAAAGGAGAGCCCACCAGAAAGTTTCTGGGTGATTGCCACCATTGGAGGGATGAAATAAGACGATCTGAGTTTGTTATTTTGTCCGACAGGCAACCTGAGGCCTGTGTTCACTGGGCTGCTCGCATATGGAGGCGAGCATAAGGAACCACATGCATGGTGGATGCCATGTGGCCTAGCAATTGTAGCATTTCCCAAGCAGTGAGACAAGGTTTGAGCACTGCTTGGGAAGCTAGTTGTACTATGTGAAGACAGCGGGGCTGCGGAAGGAAAGCCCTTGTCTGCCTGGTATCCAGATGAGCTCCTATGAACTCTAGGGACTGAGTGGGGAGAAAGATTGGATTTTGGGAGGTTTATGACCAGTCCCAAATACTGAAGGATTTGCATTGTGCGAGATAGAGCAGAGCTGGCTTCTGGCACTGTAGGGGCTCAAATGAGCCAGTCGTCTAAGGGAAGATGAATATTCCCAGAGTGCGGAGAAATGCTGCTACCACAGCCATGTATTTTGTGAACACTCTTGGTGCAGATGCCAGGCCAAAGGGAAGAACCTTGTATTGGTAGTGCTTTCCTTGAAACAGAATCGGAGGAATCTCCTGTGATTTGGATGGATGAGAATATGAGTATACGCATCCTTGAGATCTGGAGAACAAAACCAATCCTTTCTTTGAAGGTATGGCAGCAGAGGTTCCTAGAGAGACCATTTTGAACTTCTCTCGGAACAGAAATTTGTTCAATTCTCTGAGGTCTAAAATGGGTCTGTGTCCTCCTGTTTTCTTTTGAATAAGGAAATAGAGGTGGAGTAGAACCCTGTACCCTGATGGGAAATGGGTACTTCCTCTACTGCTCCTTGAGCAAGGAGCACTGTGACTTCTTGACCTAAGAGAATGTCGAGAGAGGTCTGAGAATCGAACTGTCTTATAAGTGTAGGAGGGGGCAGGCTGTGAAAATGAAGCTTGTACCCCCTCTCGTATAATGGACAGAGTCCAATTTTCTGCTATTATTTGGTACCATCTGTGGGCAAAATGACATAACCTGCCTGGGATGGTTAAGGGTTCTGGACTCTTCAGGGGCAGGAAGGCGAAGTTCTCTAGAAAGGAGTCAAAGCCCCTGAGGAGGCTGAGACTGCTGAGCTGGCTGAGGTTTCGCAGCTTTTGGCGTCTTTTGTTGCCTAGGTTGTTGCTGCTGTCCCTTTTGGGCAGTCTGACCTGGACGGTGTCCCTGTTGGGTATAGTAAGGATAAAACTTCTTTTTCTTATTGAAAAACGGTTTCTTAGATGATCTTTTCTTTGCAGGATCGGCTGTAGATTTGGACATCTATCCAGTGTGATATTGTCAGCATCTATTTCATTAGCCTTCTCCTGCCAATTCTTGCCAAAGAGATTTTCTCCTGTGAAAGGAATGTTTCCTAATTTATCCTGTACCCAAATTTCCAAGTCAGATGCCTGAAGCCAGGTGATCCCACGTGCACCAATGGCAATAGCAGAGGTTCTGCTTATGCACTCAAAACAGTCAAAGGCTGCACGATTAACAAACTTGGAAACATCCTGAGCATGTCTAACAAGAGTGAGATAGTCTTGTCTTTTGTCATCAGGAAAAAGGGTATCAATGATACCCACTAACAAGACGCTTACAAGATAAGTTATAGTTTCTTACTGCATTCAACTACATACCATAGTAAAGTATCGAGGAAATCTTCCCAATTCTAATGCTGCGAGTATCAACATGGCACGAATGCAAGTATTATGAAACTTGAAATGAGCTGTGGTCATTGATGCGAAGTTAGTACCAAGGGGAGATTCATCCCATAATAAGTACTGAAAAAAGTCTGAGACCCAGTTCTACTCAACATTTGATTGTAAGCTAATGAAAGAAAATGTCAATTAATGCTTAAATGTATGATAAGGAATGTAAGTGGTTAAGAAGATTCACAACTACTTCAGTAAATAGCCTTTGATATTGTTGAGGATTTGACATATATATTTCGCAATCAGGAAAAAGGGGGCTCATAAGCTCCAAGTCTCCTGTGACCTCTTTAAGGAACGTTCCCATATACAAGATATAGGAACTGATCCTAGCTGACAGCATGGAAGCATCGACGCCCAAAGGCATCGAGAGTCCTCCATTCACGACCTGGAGGATTGGATGCATGTCTCTTTGCACTTTTCATCCTTCTCATGGCTGATTCCAACACTATTGAATGGTGTGGTAATTGAGTTTTTTGAAAGCCGGGACAAGGTGGAACGCGATACATGGTAACGAGTCTTCGAGAATGAGGAGATATGGTTAAAGGTGTTTCCCACATCCTTAGCATAAGATCATGTAAGATCTCATGAATAGGCAGAGTAGCTGCCTCTTTGGGAGCCTTAGGGTATTGGAGGATTTCCAACTCCTTAGCCCTAGGCTCTTTTTCAGGAGCTACTGTGATGGAAAGGCCTTGGGCCACATCACGGATAAAGTCCTTAAAGGACATATCCTCTGGCAGAGACATTCTGCGCTGAGGAGAAGAGGAATCCTTGGGGAGAAGTACTCTGGTATCGGCAGAGTCTTCGGAGTCTTCAGTCTCATCCGAGGATTCAAAATATCTCCGATCCCGGTGATCGTGCAAAGCACGGTACCGGTATCAAAGTCGGTATCGGGTTGTTTAGGTACTGATCTGTCAATGCCGGAGAGAGACGCATGACTCGGTACGGGTGGCATACCCGCCGATGTCGATGTAGTCGGTACCGGTACTGGTGTCGGTACAGGTTGAGGTGTCTGAAGCGGTTTCAACGGTACCGAAGCCGTGAGAAGAGCCGCTAGACTGCATTCAATAGCAAGGAATCTTTGGTCTATCTTCGCTGACGATGCTTGGGTGTCAGTACCGGTAGAAGCGGCCGGGACACAGAGCATTTATTTATTTATTTAACAATCATTTATATCCCGCATCTTCCAGAGTTCAGTTGCGGTTTACAATAAAACAAAATCCACAAAGCATGAGCTTGGTTTTACATCGAACATTACGTAACAATAAACAATATATTGGTTAACAGCATAAGCTAATACATAACAGCATAAAACTTGCTTTTAAACTATGTACAATAAACTATATACAGATACAAGTAGTGGTACTTTAGGGTTTAATCATAGTGTTTTTAGTTCAGTGGTTTTTCTGTTAAATTGTAGGATTTAGTATTACTCAGTCAGGTGATTTTAGCCGTTATCTGAGTAAATCTAAGGATTATCTATGTTGCCGTAGTGCATGGAGAATAGATAGGTTTTTAGTTTTTTACGGAGTTCCATAATTTCGTTTATAGATCGTAGGTCCTCTGGAAGGGAATTCCAGGTGGATGGGGCTGCATGAGAGAAAGCTCTGTTGTTAGTTAATTTATTTGCTTTTATGAAATCATGAGGAGAGTTTAGTTTATTTGAGTGTCCTTTTCTGTGCGTAGTTTTTTGAGGTTCCATACTGATTAGGTTGTTTAGTGGGATTGGGGCCATGTGATTTAATGCTTTAAAAGTAGTTATTGTAGTTTTATATATTATCCTGCTTTGAATTGGCAACCAATGAAGGGAAGCTAGTATTGGTGTTATGTGCTGGAATGAGTGTGCTTTCATTATAATTCTAGCATGGCGCCAGTAGTTCTGCCGAGAGAACATCCTGGAGCCCGTTAATGCTTTGGAAGCTGAAGCCTTCTGCCGGGGCAGTTTTGCCGGTGAAAATTCCTCAAGGGCAACACCAGGGGCATCTCGATACTTAGAAGGAGATCTACCCTTTGAGGACCGGCTAGATTTATGTTTAATTACCTGAGATCCATGGGAGGAAGATGAAGCCCTGGAGGATGTCGATGCAACAGACGCCACGTCTGAGGGGAAAAAGGGTGCTAAGTTTAGCAGCTCGATTCTGCCTTCCCCTTTTTGACATCATTCCACAGGAGAGGCACTCTGAAATAGAGTGGTCAGGACCTAAACATTTGAGACACCAATCATGGGTGTCGGTGACGGAAATGGTACCGCCACATTTAGAACATTTCTTAAAACCTGAAGCAGATTTTTCCATTTTTAAGGAAAAATTGGGCCTAATGCCCAAAATGGTGCCTAGCACCAAGGAAAAAAAAATTTCTGAAGTAAACCGCTTCAGAAACTATTGTTTTGTTTTGTTTTTTTTAGAAGAAGAAAGAAAGAAAGAACCGGCAGTACTGGTATAGCGTTGAGGGAAGGCAGACGTGACCACAAAAACAAAGATGGAATTTTCTGTGGTGACAGGGTATGCGACCTGTCGGCTCCGCGGAAAACGAAGAACTGGAAAGGGACAGTTGGAAAGGCGGGAAGGCAGCACGCAGGCGCTGTGGGATGCTCCCAAAAGCTTTCCTATTGGATGCTGGGGAGCGTTCCTGCACAGGCTCCGTCGGTACCGAAGATACCCATATGTGAAGACTACATTCCTGCTTGTTCCTGGAGAACTGTATGTCCACGGTTCTAATTAACCACTAACTGGGATGGGAGTGCACACTCTTTCCAACGCCTAGCCGCCATACATCTTGCTATGAAACAAGAGGCTCTATATGTTTGGCAGCCTACACCAACCCCTCCCTACCCAACAGTAAAGTAGCGTATTTCAGTGATTACTGCAATTATATTGTGAACCTCTGTCCAATAGGATTGTATAGTTGGGTACACAATGTGCGCCTTCAAGTAACTGCTGACTCCTGGTGACCCAGCAGTTTCTGGGTTTTCTTGGCAGAGTGACCGGAAGTAGACTGTCAGGCCTTTCTTCCGAGGCAATGGAGGGTTCAGTGACTTGCCCAAGGCCACAAGGAGTGCTAGTGGGAATCCAGCCCTAGTCAATCAGTACTCTAACTATTAAGCTACTCCTCCACTCCCACCACATATGATTATAGTCCCCTACCCAGAACCACAACCTTTCCACTTCAAAATCAACAAAATGGGTAGAGAAGATCTCACTAGTATTTTCAATTGTACTGCAACCAGGTCCAGTGCTATAGATATTTTGAATGTTTAATTTGACATATTAGTCCAAAAGTCCTTCTCTTGATCACCTAGTATTTATTTATTTCAATTTTTTATATACCGCGCTATTTACAATCAGCGCGGTCTACAGAGAACCAAAGACCAGAACAACAGGCTGTATCCTTTCCCACCGATTCGGGATCTATGCGGATCGGGGTGCATACTTCCATAACAGCAGCATATAAACGTGAGATAAGAAGCTTCAGACTCCCTATCCTGTATAAGACCTTCTCAACCATGGAAGCAAGATATTGGATCAGAAAATACTAAAAGTAGGATATATGCCACAAATTTCTTCAGATTTTGATTTAGATATAATAGCTTCTTTCTCAAAAAGGGTCAAAAAGCAAAGGGGACCCAATGATCGATCTAACAGAGGGATTTTCAACACAATCCTTAGGACACAGCTAGCCGGTCATATTTTCAGAAAGCACAGTTACTTACCTGTAACAGGTGATCTCTGGGAACAGCAGGAATAAGTCTTCACATATGGGTACATCGGTACCAACGGAGCCTGCGCGGGAACGCTCCCCAGCTTCCCAAAAAGGAAAGCTTTTGGGAGCATCCCACAGCGCCTGCGCGCTGCCTTCCCGCCTTTCCTAACCGCCTCTCCTCAGTTCGGTTTTAAAGCTGAGACAAAGAGAGAGAGAGGAAAGGAAAGACAGATAGAGAGATACAACTCCTAGGGGAGGTGGGTGGGTTGTGAAGACTTATTCCTGCTGTTCCCAGAGATCACCTGTTACAGGTAAGTAAGTGTGCTATCTCCAGGAACAAGCAGGAATGAGTTTTCACATATGGGGACTCCCTAGCTAGAGATGCCTGGGAGATCCCTGAGGTTATGAAACCCTGGGAAGGGCTCTACTTCCTCCTATGGACCTCAGGCATCCATTCTGGGAAGGAGGGCAGGAGTTGATTAAGAATGGAACAGGTGTTTGAGAACAGCCTGACCAAACAAGGCATCCGGTGGGAGTCCTTGTCCAAGCAGTAATGGGCTGTGAAGGTATGAACCGAGGCCCAGGTGGCCGCTCGACAGATTTGGTCGATGGACACAGAATTTAGATGAGCCATAGAGGTGGCCATGGCCCTCACATTATGAGCTGTGACATGGCCCTCCAGAGAAAGGTTCTTACTCTGGTAGGCGAAAGAAATACACTGAGCAATCCAATTGGACAGTGTTCTCTTAGAGACTGGAAGTCTCAAATGAGAGGGATCAAAAGCAACAAAGAGTTGAGAAGACTTCCTATGTTGCTGTGTCCTTTGTAAGTAAAAGGCAAGAGCTCTCTTACAATCCAGAGTATGAAGATTCCTCTCTGCACTTGATGCATGAGGAGCTGGAAAAAAGACAGGTAAATATACCTCTTGATTAAGATGAAAAGGTGAGACCACTTTAGGCATAAAGTGTGGATTGGTCCTAAGGACTACCTTATCATGATGGAATCTTGTATAAGGTGGATTAGCCACTAAGGCCTGCAATTCACTGATGCGGCGAGCTGAGGTGACTGCAATAAGGAAAATAACCTTCCAGGAAAGAAATTTCAGGGAGGTAGTAGCTAAGGGTTCAAAAGGTGGCTTCATAAGCTGACCAAGAACCAGATTTAAGTCCCATGCCACCGGAGGAGGACTAATGGGAGGTTTAGTTAAAGTTAGGCCTCTCATGAATCTTGCAATAAGAGGATGAGAGGAAATTGGGTGTCCATTGATAGGCTTAAGGGATGCTGCAATAGCACTTAAATGGACCCTTACTGATTTCGTCTTAAGGCCTGCATTGGAAAGATGCAGGAGATATTCCAATAGAGAATTCAAAGATAGTGCTAGAGGGTCAAGACCCTTCTTAGTACACCAAATGGAAAACCTTTTCCATTTAAAAGCATAGGAACGTCTAGTAGAAGGTTTCCTGGAAGCATGAAGGATATTCCTTCACCTGCTGAGAAAGATTACAATCCTGAAGGTCTAGGCCTTCAGTAACCAAGCTCTGAGGTGAAGGGACTTGGGGTTTGGGTGCCACAAAGTCCCCTCCTCCTGGGACAGAAGGTCTGGAGCAGCTCCCAAGTCCAGGGAGGGGGCTTGGGAGAGATGCAGAAGTAGAGGGTACCACACTTGGTGTGGCCAGCGTGGAGCTATGAGGATCATAGATCCTTGATCCCTCTGGAGTTTGAAAAGAGTCTTGGAAATTAAAGGAATGGGTGGAAAGGCATACAGGAAGTCTTGACCCCAATGAAGGAGGAAGGCATCCTTGGCCTGAACTCCCTGACACGGAATTCTGGAACAGAACCGGGGAAGTTTGGCATTCCACGGACTTGCAAAGAGGTCTATGTCCGGGGTTCCCCATTCTTGGAAGATTCTGAGTACCTGATCCATGTGCAGGGACCATTCGTGTGGGAGCAGAACTCGACTGAGTCTGTCTGCCCAAGAGTTTTGGATTCCTGGGAGGTATACTGCCAGGAGATGGATTTGATGCTCTCTGGCGAAGGCCCACAATCTTAAAGCTTCGTTGCAAAGCGACAGAGAGCCAGTTCCTCCTTGCTTGTTTATGTAAAACATGGCTACTTGATTGTCCGTATGAATGAGGACTGTCTTGTAGCTGAGCAGGGTATGAAAGACCTTGAGAGCTAGAAAGACTGCTCGAAGCTCCAAGTGGTTGATATGAAGAAAGGTCTCCTGTGGGGACCAAGTGCCTTGAGTGGAGAGGTCTTGTAGATGAGCTCCCCAACCTGTTTGGGAGGCATCTGTTGTGAGGGTTGCTTGGGGCAACAACTGTTGAAAGGGGGACCCCAGCAACAGATTTTGAGTGGACATCCACCATTGGAGAGACCAAAAGAGACGTTTGGAGGTTGCTATTTGGTCTGAGAGAGCACCTGATGCTTGAGTCCACTGGGTGGACAAAGTCCTTTGGGCTGCTCTCATGTGTAGGCGAGCATAGGGTACCACATGCACTGTGGAAGCACATGTGGCCTAGCAGTTGTAGCATCTCCCGGGCAGTTAAGTGGCTCTTTCACTGAATCTGGGAGGCTAACTGCACTAGACGTTGGCAACGGGCCTGAGGAAGGTAGGCCCGTGCAGTGGTAGTATCCAACCAGGCCCCTATGAATTCTAGGGTCTGAGTAGGGGTGAGCTGAGACTTTGGGAGGTTTACCACAAGTCCCAGATACTGCAGAATGCATCTTGTGCGGTCCAGGGAAATCTGGGCCTCTGACTGAGATGGAGCTCGGATGAGCCAGTCGTCCAGGTATAGGAATACAAATATTCCCAGAGTGCGTAGAAATGCAGCTACTGTTGCCATGCATTTGGTGAACACTCTTGGAGCAGAGGCCAGACCAAAAGGGAGCACCCTGTATTGATAATGTTTTCCTTGGAAAAGAAAACGGAGGAATCTTCTGTGAGATGGATGGATGAGGACATGTGTGCACGCATCCTTGAGATCTAGAGAACAAAGCCAATCCTGACTTTGAAGGTATGGAAGGAGAGTGCACAGAGAAAGCATCTTGAACTTCTCCTTGCATAGAAATTTGTTCAATTCCCTAAGATCTAATATGGGTCTGTATCCCCCTGTCTTCTTAGAAATGAGAAAATAGGGGGAGTAAAACCCTGACCCTTGTCGAAGAAGGGGAACTTCTTCTATTGCCCCTTGGGCAAGAAGGGTAGCCACCTCTTGACCTAGAAGGTCGAGAAGAGATGTGGGAGAATTGAAGTGTCTCACCATGGTGTGGGGAGGAAGGTCTGAGAAATGAAGTTTGTAGCCCTCTCTTATGATGGAGAGGGTCCACTGCTCTGATGTAATCTGCTCCCATCTGGGAGCAAAATGAGCTAACCTTCCTGGAATGGTGAGAGGTTCTGGCTGTTTTAAAGCCAGAAAGGCTAAGTTCTCTAGCATCAAGTCAAAAACCCTGAGGAGGTTGGGTCTGCTGAGTTGCAGCAGCCCCTGTAGTCTTAGGCCTGGCCTGTTTAGGTTGCTGACGCTTAGTAGCAAAGTGACCTGTAGAGGATTGTTGGCCAGAAGCAGAAGGGAATCTGCTCTTTTTGAAAAAAGACTTCTTGAAGGGTTTTTTCTTGGCAGGAATGGAGGTTGACTTTGAAAGTCTATCCAGAGCAGAATTTTCTGCATCCATTTGAGTGGCTTTTATTTGCCATTCTTTGCCAAACAGGTTTTCACCTGTACAGGGAAGATCTCCTAAGCCATCTTGGACCCAGGGTTCTAAATCAGAAGCTTGGAGTCAAGCAATTCTGCGAGCAGCTATGGCAATGCCAGAAGCTCTCCTGGCAGCTTCAAAGGAGTCAAAGGCTGCCCGGTTGGAAAACTTTGAAATGTCTTGAGTATGCTTAAGCCAAATGAGGAATTCATCCCTTTTATCCTCTGGCAGAAAAGGGAGGAAAGTGTGCAGCTTATCTGCAACCTCCTTTAGAAACATACCCATGTAAAGACTATAGGAGTTGATTCTGGCAACAAGCATACTGGCTTGGAAGAATTTTCTACCAAAAGCATCCAAGGTCCTGCATTCTCTTTCTGGAGGAGTAGAAGAGTGTCTCTTTGTACTCTTTATCCTCTTCATAGCTGACTGCACAACAGTGGAATGGTGAGGAACCTGTGTTTTATGAAAACCAGGACAGGGAGGGACACGATACATAGTGTCCAATCTGCGAGAATGAGGAGAGATAGTGAGAGGAGTCTCCCATAAATCAATCATGTGTTCATAAAGAATCTCATGAATTGGTAAGGTGACTGCCTCTTTAGGAGCCTTAGAATAACCCAAAATATCTAATTTTTTTGCTCTAGGCTCTGATTCAGAGGTTACTGAAATAGAAAGTCCTTTAGCTACTTCTCTTATGAAGTCTTGAAAGGACAAGTCCTCTGGAGGAGACATTTTTCTTTTTGGAGAAGAAGGCTCTTCAGGAAGGGCTATGGATACTTCAGGAGACTCCTCTGATGTATCAGAATCACCAGAGGAATCAAAGTACCGTCTGTCAGGGTGCTCTTCTAACGCTTGGTACGCGTATCGAGCAGTATCAACATCGGGCGTCATCGGTACCGGATCGGTACCGATGAGCAGCCCTGGACATGCAACCGCTGCAGTCGGTATCCTGGTCGATTCCGATGCAGTCGGTACCGGTATCGGCGCTGGTGCCGGTACCCGAGTCGATACCGACAACGGAGTTTGTTGTGGTATCAACGGCGTCGCAGCTTGAATGAAGGCACTGATAGCCTGCTGCATGGACAGAACATTCTGATCCATCGACGCCATGAATGTCTAGAACTTGGTACCGGAAGGTTGTGCCGGTATCCCAGAGCATTCTAACAGGTGATCGGTCGAGGCCGTGCCATCGATGTCAACCTGTAACCCCATAGGTGGAGCTTTGGAAGCCAGAGCTTCCCGCCGGGGTTGTTTTGCCGGTGCAGGATCCTCGAGGGCAAGCCCGGAGGCATCTCGATGCTTAGAGGGAGATCTACCCTTCGAGGACCGGCTGGATTTATGTTTGGTTACCTGAGATCCATTGGGGGAAGAAGCAGCCCTGGAAGACGTCGATGCCACCGAAGCTGCATCAGCGGGAAACAGCACATGGAGCTTTGCTCGGTTCTGTAAACCCCGTTTAGACATCAAAGAGCAGGACGGACAATCCGAAATGGAGTGTTCAGGACCCAAACATTTAAGACACCATTCATGGGTGTCCGTAACAGAAATCGTACCGCTGCACTTAGTGCATTTCTTAAACCCGGAGGCTGATTTTTCCATGAGGAAAAATTTCTTCTGAGGCCTAAGGCCCAAAGAGAAAAAATACACTAAGTGAGGGAAAAATATATAGTTTTTTTTTTTTTTTTTAAAGAAAAGAAAGAAAAGACCGGCGGTACCGGTCCAGAGTCGGGGGAGGCAGACACGCGACCAAAGAAATAAAATAAAACAAAGAACTTCTTCAGCGGTGACAGGGCTTGACCTGCTGGCTCCGCGGCAAAGAAGAACTGAGGAGAGGCGGTTAGGAAAGGTGGGAAGGCAGCGCGCAGGCGCTGTGGGATGCTCCCAAAAGCTTTCCTTTTTGGGAAGCTGGGGAGCGTTCCCGCGCAGGCTCCGTCGGTACCGATGTACCCATATGTGAAGACTCATTCCTGCTTGTTCCTGGAAATCATAAGATATGCCATACTGGGTCAGACCAAGTTGGTCCATCAAAAGCCCAGTATTTATTTTTATTTTATTTAAGCAGTTTTTCTATACCGCCCCTTCCAGAGATCAGGAGCAGTTTACATTAAACAAACCAGTTTACAAAGAATAGATATTACAAACCATAACACGGTATAACTATGTACAGTTACAGAAAAACCATTCAACTATGTACAAGGTGTCCTTCTGCCTCAGGTGAATTAGAAGGATAACAACCACTGTTTACATGTGCGCATGGGTTGGGCGAGATGGGAGTGAACAGTTATACTTCAATCATTGTCGTTAAAATATTCAGTAAAGCGAAGTGTTTTTAGCTCTTTCCGAAATGTCTGTAGGTCTTTTATTTGACCCGATGATGTCTGGCAGAGAGTTCCAGTGTGTCGGTGCCGTGTAAGTAAAGGCTCTATTGCTGGTTATTTGCTTTATTTTATGGATTGATGATGGTATGTCAAGTGTGTTCTAGTTGCTCTTTCTTCTGTTCCTAGCATCAGTTTAAGTGTGAATTCTAGATGAGAGTCCGAAGGAGGGTGAGATGTTATTGAGTAGTCTGAACATGGTGATTATTGTTTTATATTTTATTCTGCTCATTATTGGAAGCCAATGTAGGTTCTTAAGTACTGGCGCAATATGGTCTGTTAGACGAGTTTTGGAAATAATTCTAGCGGTCACATTTTGGGCTAATTGTAAGGTATTGGTGGTCTTTTTGGGGAGACCCTGTAGTAGGCTGTTACAATAGTCCCAGTGTGGGGTTTTAAGGGCTTGGTCCATGGTTTGGAAATCGCTAGATTCTAGGAGAGGTCTGAGGTTCTGGATAGATCTTACTTTATAGAGTGGAGGAGTGGCCCAAGTGGTTGGGGCAAGGTACTCCAGGCCGTAAGGTCGGGGGTTCAAATCCCACTAGAGGACAGCAACCTTGGGCCGGAAGGACTGGGGTTTCTAGTCCCACAGGTGCTCCTTGTGGTCTTGGGCAAGCCACTTGACCCTCCATAGCCCATGTTCCCTGTAAAAAATAGTTACCTGGAGGAGAGTCAACAGTTGTTTCACTGGGCGGAATTGCATCTCGCGGCGCTTTCGGCGGCTCATGTGGCGGAGAAGGACAAAAAAACCAAATAGAGCTTATCTCTTAGCAAAGACACAAAAATTGTCTACAGGAAAAAGCACACGTACAGCAACCTTCTGTGTTACTCTTCCAGTTCTTTCAGGCCCACTGTTTAGTTTCGCATTGGTTTTGTTGTTTTTTCTTTCGGTTATAGCGGGTAGTTTTCTGCTTGATACCTTAAGACTGCCTTCTGACACCAGGGGAGAGCTGGGTAGCCTGGCAACAAGAATCAGTGTTCAGTCCTAATTTCAGTTTGTTCAATGTAAACCGCACTGATGCAGAATAGCGTGGTATATAAGAGAATGTAAATAAATAAATAAAATATTGTCCTGGACATTTGTTTTATATAAGACGACATACTGAGAGATTTGTCCAGAATAGATTCCCAGGTATTTCACCTCCTGTTTTACTGGAAGTGTGATGTTTCGTATGTTGAATACAAAAGGGGGAAGGAGGGTGAAGCCTGGGTTTGTTGTTGTGAACATAATTTCATTTTTTTAAAGTTGATTTGTAGGTTGTTTTTGCAGAGCCAGGCTTTGCCTTAAGAATGCAGTCAATCGGACTTCCGGTGACGACGTCAGACTGAATGGCGGAATAGCGTAGTAGCGTGCGAGCTCCGTCGCCAAGGCCTGTTAAAAGGGGGGAAAAGTACCCCAAAGTGTGCAAAATGAGCAGAGCAACGGAGGAGAGGCTGTAGAGGTGAACTCCGAGAGAATTTAAAAAACCTGAGTGTGCTGCTGAGAAAGAGTAGTTACTCACCTGTAACAGGTGTTCTCCAGGAGCAGCAGGAATGAGTCCTCACTTATGGGTGTCATCGACGCCGATGAAGCCCCAGTGGAGCATTTCCCCAGCTTTCCATGAAAGCCTTTGGGAATGCTGGCACGCATGCGCGGTTCCCTTCCCACCTAAAGGTGCCATCTTACCTCAGTCAAATGACATAGCTAAGAAAAGCACACAAAAATGTAAAAAGTAAACTATGTACAACTGCAACTCCAAGGGGAGGAGGGAGGGTAGTGAGGACTGATTCCTGCTGCTCCTGGAGAACACCTGTTACAGGTGAGTAACTACTCTTTCTCCAGGACCAAGCAGGAAGTCAGTCCTCACTTATGGGTGACTCCCCAGCTCTGGGCTACCAGGAATCCAGGCTGAACAAGAGAACTCCCTCTAGTCTCAGCAACACAATAAAGGCTTTGCAAGAACACACCCTCCACAGGTAGTCCAACCAGAGGGCAGGAGTTGCCTAGACCTCAAAGAGATTCCGGAGTACTGCTTGGCCAAAAGCACTGTCCCTACAGGACTCCCTCTCCAGACAGTAGTGGGCTGCAAAAGTCTGTTAGTGTAGCTGGGTTTAAAAAAGGTTTGGACAAGTTCCTGGAGGAAAGGTCCATAAACCATTATTAAGTGGGACCCAGGATATCAATGCTTGAACCAATACAAGCATTGTGGAACCTGTGTCTCTTGGGGAAACTGCTAGGTACGTATGACCTAGATTGGCCACTGTTGGAAACAGAATACTGGGCTTGATGGACCTTGGTCTGACCCAGTATGGCATATCTTATGTTCTTATGTTTTGGCTTGAAGACCAAGTAGCAGCCCTGCAGATGTCTTGCAATGGAACAGAGTGGAGGTGAGCCATTGATGCAGCCATTGCCCTCACACGGTGGGCCGTGACCCTACCCTGCAAAGGAAGGTCAGCTGCCTTGTAAGCCTAGGTGATACAGTCAGTCACCCAGATGGACAAGGTACGCTTGGACACAGGCCTCCCCAATTTATTGGGGTCAAAAGAAAGGAAGAGCTGAGAAGCCTTCCTGTGACCCTGCGTACGTTCAAGGTAGAAGGATAAGGCCCTCCTACAGTCCAGCCTGACTTGCATGAGGCCTAGGGAAGAAAGTAGGAAGAACCACCTCCTGGTTGAGGTGGAAAGAGGAGACAACCTTAGGAAGGAACTTAGGGTGAGTCCTGAAGACAACCCTGTTTTTATAGAACCTGGTGTAAGGTCTATCACAGACCAAGGCCTGAAGCTCACTTACTCTCCTAGCCGAAGTAAGGGCTATCAGAAAGAGAGTCTTTCAGGAAAGGAAGCGTAGAGGGCAAGTAGCCATAGGCTCAAAAGGTGGGCGAGTCAGTTGCTGCAAGACCACATTAAGCTCCCACTCAGGAGCAGGACGACGTATGGGAGGCTTGAGCAGAAGCAAGCCTCTGAGAAACCTAGACATCAAAGGGTGCACAGACAAGGAATGGCCCTCAACTAGGGAGTGGTGAGCTGTCAAAGCAGAGAGGTGGACCCGAACAGAGTTGGACTTGAGACCCTGATTGGACAAGTGCAGCAGGTACTGAAGCACTACTGACAGTACAGGAGAAAGGATCCTCAGCACGTAGCTGACACCACACAGAGAACCTTTTCCACTTGAGAGCATAGGTCTTCCTAGTGGATTGTTTCCTGGAGGCTAGGAGAACTTCCTCAACCTCGGGAGGCAGGCCCCAGGGAGCCAACACTACCCTTGCAGCCTCCATGCCATCAGATTGACAGCTTTGAGATTGGGATGCAGCAAGGAGCCCTGATCCTGAGAGAGAAGGTCGGGCTGCAATCCCAGAGGCAGAGGCAGATCCACTGCCAGTTGAAGCAGGAGGGGGAACCAAGGCTGCCTTGGCCACCTGGGAGCTACCAAGAGGACTGAGGCCCTGTCTCGGAGAATCTTGAACAGTGTTCGGGCCACCAGAGGGGTGGGAGGAAACGCATAGAGTAGGCCCTGAGTCCAGGGAATCAGAAAAGCATCTGCTGCTACTCTCAGAGGATGCGGTTGCCTGGAGCAGAACCTTGGCAGCTGGTTGTTCAGTGGACTCGCAAACAGGTCTATGGAGGGAAGCCCCCATTTCAAGAAAATCTTTTGAACCACCAAAGGATGTAACTGCCACTCGTGTGGTTGCAGAATCCTGCTCAATCTGTCGGCCAGGGAATTCTCCTGGCCTGGAAGATAGACTGCTTTGAGGAGCATGTTGTGCTTCAGGGCAAAGGAACAGAGGTCCTGGGCCTCCTGGCAAAGGGGCTGGGAACCAGTCCCGCCCTGTTTCTTTACATAGAACATGGCTACTTGATTGTCTGTCTGGATCAAGACAGACTGTTGTGCCAGGGAAGCAGTAAAGGCCTTGAGGGCCAAGCGAATAGCTCTGAGTTCCAGCAGATTGATCTGCTGGGACGCCTCCCAATGAGACCACAGGCCCTGGGTGCACTTGTCTAGGCAGTGTGCTCCCCAACCCTGCAGAGAGGCATCGGTGGTCAGTACCACTGTATGAGGTGGGATCTGAAAGGGCACCCCCATCAGCAGATTGGGGGGGTGTAACCACCAGTTGAGGGAGGCCAGGAAACGGTGGGACACTCTGATCCTGTCTCTGAGACTGCCTGAGGCTTGTGACCACTGAGTCCGAAGGCACCACTGGGCAGGCCTCATATTGAGCCTGGCATTGGGGGTCACCTGTACCGTCGACGCCATGTGGCCCAGAAGCCTGAGACAGAGTCTGGCGGAGACCAGGGACCTGTGCAGAAACTTGCTGGCGAGGTCCATGAGCCTTTGTGCTCGGTCCACTGGTAAGAATGCTCTTGCCAGCTGAGAATCCAACCTTGCCCCTATGAACTCCAAGTTCTGGGAGGGGAGAAAAGTGGACTTTGCGAAGTTGATGACAAAGCCCACCTGCTGGAGCAGTTCTATGGTCCTGTTGGCGGCCTGTTGAACTTCTAAGGAAGTCTGGCCTCTGATGAGCCAGTCGTCCAGGTAAGGAAACACAAAGATGCCCTGATTTCTCAGGTAGGCTGCCACCACCGCCAGGCACTTGGTAAACACCCTGGGAGCAGAGGTCAGTCCAAAAGGCAGTACTCTGTACTGATAATGGTTTCCTCCCACAATGAACCTAAGGTACTTTCTGTGGTCTGGATGAATAAGGATGTGAGTGTAAGCATCCTTTAGATCTAAAGAGCAAAGCCAATCTCCCTGCTGGAGGTAGGGCAGAAGTGTTCCAAGAGTAAGCATCTTGAACTTCTCTTTCACTAGAAACTTGTTCAGGGGGGGCGGAGCCTGATGTCCAGCGGGTAAGACGCTTCGCGCTGAAGCTCCCGAGAGGCCTACTTAGAATCCTGACATAATACCTATACAAACTTACTATTTCGCTCCGGGCTGACCGGGGTACCTCGGGGGGGATGGCGGCCCATAAACCAGCGCGCTTGGACTTTGGGTCTCCTTCTTCTTCCCACGGAAAACGCTCCAAAACAGAGGTGTCCTCCCCACAGAAGATGGTTCCATTTCGGGAGAACCCCGAAATGCACCTGGAGATTTTAGAGGAAATACGCGGCGTGAAGGAATTGGTGCAGTCCAATGGAGAAGCGCTTAGAGCCCTGCGAGAAGACTTTGGAGTGCTCCAGGACCGACTTGAAAGTCTCTCATTACGGCAGGACAATATGGCGGGGGTCCTCGACTCGCACGCGGTGCGCTTGGGCACACTGGACAAGGCTGAGCGCCAGATACAGAATCTTCAAAAGGAGTTAGAAGATAGCAATAATCGAGCCCGTCGCAACAATGTGAGGCTCATTGGAATACCGGAGGGGGTGGAAGCGGGAGATATGAGAGAATTCCTGCTTAAAACTCTTCCCTCCTTGCTGAAGATCACCTTTCATAAAGAACTGGAAATCGATCGTGCACACCGTGTTCCTACCCACATGGCGCTCAACCGAACGACCCCCCGGCCTATTATCTTTCGCTTGCTACGATATCAACAAGTGGAACAAATTTTAAATGCTGCCCGGGCGAACCATCATTTGGAATTTGAAGGTCACAAAGTCTCCTTCTTCCCTGATTTGGCAAAGCCTACAGTCGACCGACGGAAGAAACTCCTTGCTTTTCGCCCTCGACTTCAACAGCTACAGGCTCGCTTTGGCCTGTTGTATCCCGCGAAGCTCCGAGTGACTCTCCACAACCAAACCAGGACATTCGAAGATCCTGATCTACTATCAACATTTTTGGACTCCAAAGAAGCAGAGCAGATGCGCTAATCCAACGACTTGGACTTTTATTTGCCGGCTCTGTCCGCCATTTTGAAGGGCCCGATGCGGCGGTCATAGTTAAGCACAGAGACTACCTGGACTTTCTTTCTTTCTTTCTATGACTTTTGTTTTGTGGTCTCCTATCCCTCCATGATGTGTGCCTCGGTCGGATTCGGAGCACGCACAGTCCTACAGGTTATGTGTTTTTTCAATTTCGGCCTTCTCTGGGGCTTCTCCCCGCAGACACATGGTCGCCAGTAATTTTTGGGGTTCTGCTTCTTCTCTACCGCGCTGCGGTTTTTCTTTTTTAATGTGGGGCGCTTCATTGTATTATCTAAGCTTATTTTCTTTTATGCCATATGTACAGCCAGATACAGTCAATATGAGGGACATTGTGAAATTATGTGCGCTATCATGCTCAGAATTTTTAACTTGTCTGAATGGCTTTATGTAAAATCTTATCACTCAACGTAAAGGGCATTAATAGTCCAATCAAAAGAAAGAAAATCCTTAGCTATCTTAGCCATGAGCATGCTGATTTAGCGTTTCTTCAGGAAACGCACTTAAACTCTGCTGAAACACTGAAACTCAATGTTAAGCCTTACATGGTGGCTGCCTATTCTCCCGCCGTTTCCAAACGGTGCGGGGTAGCCATTCTGGTTAAGAAATCTTTGCAAGCTACTGTAATTGATACTAGCGCTGACAAGGAGGGTAGATGGGCCCGAGTACATCTTAAGGTTGGAGATAGTGAATTTACATGTATTTGCATTTATGCCCCGAATGTGGACAACCCTGCTTACTATGCAAGTATTGCGCAGTTGGCACAGGCCTCTGCCAATACTCCATTAATACTTGGTGGTGATTTTAATCAAGTGTTAGACCCTCTGATAGATAGACAGCCGCCTAGAACGAGTAATCCACCCAAGAGTCTTGCTACCCTTACAGCTCTGATGCAAGATCTTGCGCTGGTAGATATATGGAGGCTGCTTCACCCCTCCGACTTAGAGTTCACTTTCTTTTCTGCCCCCCATCACTCCCAATCTAGAATAGATTTCTTTCTCATTTCCAAAGCACTGATTTCTCAAGTAGACACGACTAGGACTCATCCTCTCCATATTTCAGATCATGCTGCCATATCTTTATCATTACGTGTCACTGCGAGGGACGATTCTCCCCGAGCTTGGTTTTTTGATAGATCCCTACTGGGTCAAAAAGATTTTCAGGTTGATATAAAGGCCGCTATCCAAGATTATTTTCATTTTAACTCACCCCAAGACACAGCGAGCTGGGCTTGGTGGGAGGGTTTTAAAGCATCTATCCGCGCCACTATAACTAGCTATCAAATTCGGCAGGGGAAACAAAGAAAGCAGCATTTACTGATTTTAGAGCAGCAGATACAAGCTGGGGAGCGTCTCCTCACGTCCCGTACTGACCCATGTATTTTACTCCGTTTACAACGCTTGCGTTTTCAATACAATCAGCTTTTGTACACTGCTGCTGTTAAAAATATTGAATCACAACAAGGGCTATATTATCGGGAAAATAATCGTGCTGGCAAATTATTAGCAAATGCCCTAAAAGGTCAAAAAGAAGCCAAGCGTGTTACCGCCCTCCGTAATCCGTCGGGGGGGGGGGGGCTTGGTCACTAAAGATACCGAAATCTTAGAACTCTTTCGTGATTTTTATACTCGGCTTTATCAATCTGAATGTGATTTTGAGCCAGATGTATTTGAACGCTTACTTTCAGGGGTACAAAGACCGACCCTATCTGACGAAGATAGAGTAGCCTTGGACACACCATTTACTGTCTCAGAAATTCATTCTGCTATTAAGAAATGTGCCTCAGGTCGAGCCGCAGGCCCAGACGGTCTCCCTGCTGAATTCTACAAAACCTTTTACGCTGACTTAGCTCCAGTTTTGAAAATTTATTTTTCTGCTCTGGCCGAGGAGGGTTCTCCTTCTGGGTCCTTTTCAATGGCAAATGTAGTAGTTTTTGAGAAAGAGGGGAGAGACCCGCAACTAACAGCTAATTATCGTCCAATTTCTCTTCTAAACGCGGACTATAAAATATTTGCCACCATTCTCTCTACCCGGCTCTCGGATAGGATGCCTACCTTAATACACCCAGATCAATGCGGTTTCATTCCTGGTAGATCAACTGCTGACAATGCTCGGACTCTATGCCATGTACTGACTACCGCAGTTAATCTTGATCGCCCTTTTGTTGGCCTCTCACTTGATGCTGAGAAGGCCTTTGATCGCTTAGAGTGGCCCTTCCTGTTTGCAGTCCTCCGCTGGTACGGATTCGGGGAAGGTTTTCTCCGTTGTCTTCGCACCATGTACGCACAGCCTACAGCCAGTATATGTGCCAATGCTTTAAAGTCTCAGCCTTTTCCCCTTCAACGCGGCACTCGCCAGGGATGCCCACTGTCTCCACTTCTCTTCGATCTTGCACTCGAACCCTTGGCTTTACTAATCCGGCAATCGGAGGAGATTCATGGAGTCCCCTTCACCCATAGGGAAATCAAACTTTCAGCGTATGCTGATGACCTTATGCTTTTTGTCTCTATAGACTCAGTACCGGCTGTCCTAGAGCAAATTGGTAAATACTCACAACTGTCTGGTTATAAGATAAATTGGACCAAGTCGGTAGCCTTTCCATTAAATCCTTTGCTTCATCAGGCAGATATGCAACCCTTCCCCTTTTTATGGCAACCTCGCATGGTCAAATACCTTGGGGTTCACTATTGTTCTCCTTTGGAAGACACTATCTCCTTCAATGCCAAAGACTTAACCTCTAAAGTCCGGGCGCTTACTCACCGCTGGACTCCTTTAACACTTACCTGGTGGGGTCGATTAGAAACCATAAAAATGATGATTGTTCCGAAAGTGAATTATATCTTAGAAATGTTGCCCTGTCTCTTCCCTCGACGTATATATAAAGATATCGAGGGCCTTTTGACTAGATACTTGTGGCAAAACAAGACACCTAGGATAGCGAAACATAAGCTGCAAGCAGATAAGGAAAATGGGGGTGTCAGATTCCCTGAAGTATCATCAATCTTTTCTTCTCAAACAAGGCGCCCGTTGGCTGGAAGATCCAGTACCGAGTAGACCTGTGTGGCTAGACATAGAAGAGGACCTTTGCAAACCGATTCCTCTTACTTTTCTCCCTGGTATGACTCTCCCATCAGACTCCCACTTTCCACCAATGCTTTTAGACACTTTAGGTGCCTTTAATAATCTTATGCACTCTTTAGACTCCCGACTCTGTCCGTTAGACAAGCTCCCACTTTGGTACAACACTCGATTTCGAATACAAAATAAGCCGATGGCGTGGAGCCCCTGGTACACTAGGGGCATTTGGATTCCTAGTCAGTTGTTCCATGAAGGTCGCTGGAAAACTTTTAGTGAATTGCAAATTGAATTTGGTCTCCCAGCGAAACACTACTTTCAGTTGGTGCAACTTCAGCATTGCCTTCGGAGTGCTAAGGTGCTCCCGCCATCGGCCTCCCCTACACAAGGTTGGTTGGAGACTATCCGATCTATCGGTAGTTCACCGGGTGTAGCATCCAATTTTTACAAAACCTTATGTAATGCTATAACTAGAGATACCCCTATAGCGCAGAAAGCATGGGAGAGAGAATTGCATGTGACTTTGACCCCGGAGCAATGGAGCCTTGTCTGGAGTAGAGTGACACGGGTCTCCCGATCCGCCTCACTCACTCAGACACTCTTCTTTCTAGCCCACCGGTGTTTTTACACTCCTGACAGATTAGCCAAATGGAACACTACTCAGGGCAATAGTTGTTGGACATGTCATGCGGCCATTGGTTCACTACCTCATGTTATGTATGAATGTCCCGCACTACAGTATTACTGGCGTCGGGTCTGGGGTCGTATCCAGTCTATTTTGCACTTTCAAGAGCCCCTTTCTTGGAGGATAGTGGGACTTCGCTCAGCTGCGGGGATCCCCTCTCTTCCAAAAACGGCTTACTTCCTTTTGGACTTTATGCTTGGCATTGCTATTTCCCTAATTACAAAATACTGGAAAAATAGCTCCCAGCTGAGCCCCAATGAATGGTGGAATCATGTCTGTCTCTACAGTAAATATGAACAACTACCTCGTATGTTTGCTTCCCCCATTCCGACTCCTCATCATCGGTCTAAATGGAAGATGCTCAATGACTATGTACATTCTGCTCAATGCTCTCATCTGACTGTCTAAATTTGTATATATCTTTGTCCCATGATTATTCTGTATCGCAGATACTCTTTTGATTGTTTTGATGTATAATCACGGTTGTTTGGAAGCGCTCACATGCTGACATAATCAGCTAGAGAAGAAGCGTGGGGGTGGGGGGTAACTGGGTT
This sequence comes from Ichthyophis bannanicus, assembly GCA_033557465.1. Classification (NCBI taxonomy): domain Eukaryota; kingdom Metazoa; phylum Chordata; class Amphibia; order Gymnophiona; family Ichthyophiidae; genus Ichthyophis; species Ichthyophis bannanicus. The sequence continues at coordinate 1,902,322,053 of CM066031.1, forward strand.
TACTTTTCTTTATTGTATACTTGTTTTGTCTCCTTTGGTGTGTTGTTTCTTTTGTTTGTTGCAAAATGAAAATAAAAGTTTAAAAAAAAAGAAACTTGTTCAGGTTTCTGAGATCCAAAATGGGTCGAAGACCACCGGTTCCTTTTGGCACCAGGAAATACCTGGAGTAAAACCCGTGACCTTGGAAGTGGGGAGGCACAGGCTCCACCGCCTTGTCCAGCAAAAGACCTGTATGCAGGGGAGGCCGGAAAGGTTCCCCTGGGAAGTGTGGCGGAGGCAGTTGGTGAAAGTGCAGGGCATAGCCTTGATGGACTATGTCCAGCACCCAACTGTCTTGGGTTATCAAGGGCCACTTGTGGGCGAACAAGGCTAGGCGGCCTCCTGTGCAGGGCTGGGTCTGCAAGAAAGGAATGGCTATACTCAAGGAGTCAAAAAACCCCACCCTGCTGAGTGGGAGCAGGGGCTGCAGGCTTGGGGGTCCTCTGCCTACGAGGCCCATTACCCTGGCCCTTGGCTTGCTGACCCTGGGGGGCAGCTTGGGCAGCCGGATATTGTGGGTACTGTTTGTAGGCAGTGCCCTTCCTCGGGTAAAAGGACTTTTTTACCCGAGCCCTTCTTCTTATGAGAAGGGGCAGAGGTCTTCCTCGACAGCCTTGTCCTCATGAGGTGCTCTGTCTCGAGCTGAGCGGCCTTCTCGGCCACAGGCTTGCCAAAAAGGTTTTCACCTCGGCAAGGGACATCGACCAACTTGTCCTGAACCCATGGCTCGAGGTCCGATGACTGCAGCCATGCCTGGCGTCGGGCCGCGATGCCGGCTGCTGCTACCCGGGCGGAAGCCTCGAAGCCATCGTAGGCGGCGCGGGACATGAACTTAGAGCATTCCCGGATCCTCAAAGACAAGGACTTAAAACTCTGCAAGGGTTCCCAGGAGAGACCAGCAGAGAATCCAGCCAACTCCTTGGCCAGGTCTCGTAAATACATGCCCATGTACAGCTGGTAAGTCTGGACACGGCAAGCAAGCATCGAGCCCTGAAAGCACTTTCTACAGACGCCATCAAGGCTTCGGGCTTCCCTTCCAGGAGGCACCGCGGAGTGCATCTTCTGACTCTTCAGACGATGCATGGCCGATTCCACAAACATGGAATGGTGTGGTAGCTGTGCTTTCTGGAAGCCAGGACTCTTTCGGAGCCGATAGATGGAATTGACTCGCTTGCTCAAAACCGGCGCCGAGGCCGGTGCCTCCCAAATCCGGAAGAGGAGCCGTTCCAGCATCGGAGGAAACGGGACAGTAAAGGCCTCCTTCAGAGGAGAGTCATACTGCAGAGCATCGAGCTCTTCGGCTCAAGGCTCCTCCTCGGGGTCAGCCGAGATAGCCAGGGCAGCGGCCATATCACGGACAAACTCCTAGTATCCTCCGGAGGGGATCTACTCCGGGGCTCAGACTCAGGTGAGTCCGAAGGGACACACCGAGTCTTGAAGGTGTCAGGAGACTCCTCGTCTTCGGTCTCCCAAGCAGACTCGTCCGATGTCGAGTCGAGGTCCGACCCTGCGGGGCCTCTAGGCACCCGCCCCGACGTCGGTGGCACAGGCGTCGAGACCCTCGGTCCCGAACGGGAGGTCGAGGGAGACCTCGACCGAGGATGACCTCGAGCCGCAAGGGACTCGAGTATCGGCTCGGTCTCCAGGGTCGACTTCGAAGTCGATGTCCCGGTGGTCGGGGCAGATGTGCCAGACAGGCTGGCCATCAGTGCCCGCTGCTGATCCATGAAGGCAGACATTCTGCTCTCCAAGGCTGTCAACCTGAGACTCAGCTCGGGTGACGCAGCAGCCCCCGACTCGGGCCCCGGTGGCGCTGGGCCCGACGTCGGTACTCGGGGAGGCGAGTCCACGAGGACAACAGGACTTACGTGTCCAGCAGACTCCGGCTCCATGCGAGGAACTTTAGTTGGCTTCTCCTGGTCCACGGGCCCGGGACGACGGTCGTGGGTCTGAGACCTGGCCCTCGAAGGCTCAGGGACCTCCTCCGACGCCGCCCTCACGAGCCGCTTCTTCATCTTACGTTCCCGGTCGGGGGACCCCCTGTCCGAGGAGCTCCGACGCCTCTCGGGATCGGAATCCCGAGATGTCGAGGCCTCAGACGAGATACGGGCCCGGGCAGAGGCCGAGTCCGAGAAAAGCCTTTCACTTTGTTGCTGACGACGTCGGAGGGCCTTGGAAGACATTTTTCCACATGGCCCGCACGTTTTTGAATCGTGGTCCAGGCCAAGGCACCGAAGGTAGCAGTCGTGTGTGTCGGTGAGAGACATTATCTTCTTACACCGATCACACTTTTTAAAACCACTGGAAGCCATCGGGGAGAAAAGGGTCCCCGTGAGGTCAAAGGACCGGCCTTCCAGGGAAAAAGAAAAAGAATTGGCGCGAGCGCCTAGCCACTAAGGGCAAAAACCGAAAAAAGAAAAAAGGGATTCGATACCGGTGTACCGAACCCAGCGGGAGGGGAACCGACGTCGAATCCGAGGAAAAAAACGAAATAACGCCAAGAAAAAACTTCTCTTTTCTGGGAAAAAAAGGACACACGTCCGATGGGCTTCACGGAAAAAAAGAGACTGAGGTAAGATGGCACCTTTAGGCGGGAAGGGAACCGCGCATGCGTGCCAGCATTCCCAAAGGCTTTCATGGAAAGCTGGGGAAATGCTCCGCAGGGGCTTCATCGGCATCGATGACACCCATAAGTGAGGACTGACTTCCTGCTTGGTCCTGGAGAACAGCCGGGCCGGAGGACCACGTGGTGCAGTGGCGATTAAAGGACGGCAAGAGGCCTGGTAAATGCCAGAATGGGGAACAGTGGGCCGAGCAGGCAGCAGAGACAGAGGCCAGAGGGGAAGGAGAGCCAGAGACAGTTCGACTGCTGGATCCTACCTGCGCTGTATTGCCAGACGGTGAGGAGCGAAGGAGAAAGGGAGCCATGTGGTGGGCTGAGGCGGCCGGAGTGAGGAGCAGTGGCGAAAAGGAGCGTGGTACGAAGGCCTGGGAGAGACGGAGACCGAAAAACACAAAGAGGACAGTGAGAGGGGACCGTAGAGCCGGAGCAGAGAAAATAACAATACCGCTGTGTAGCAGAGGATGAGAAAACAAAGGAGTAAGGAGGGTGAGAGCTGCCACAGTGCAACAGGCTATAATAAAATATAATATAGCCAGCTAGAAGAACAGTGGTGAACAACGTAGCCCTGAATACAAATGAACATCAGAAGTAATAAAGTAAGAGGGCGCAGCAACAGGAACAGAAACTGATAAGTAATTGGAAAAAGATATAGGGTAAAGCAAGCAACCCTAAAGGAGGAATAGTTGGAATACAGCAGCCGAGGAATTAATAGGGGGAAGGGAACTCATAACAACCCCCAGAAGATCGGGCAACCCACTTAGAGGGGTTTTAAAATAACAAAACAGACTATGGATAAAATAAAAGGGGGGGCAGTCAGCAAAGAAGAAACTGGTGGAATTCAGTTCATCATAGGTGTCACCCAGAGGAGGAAAAGAAGGGGAGAAACAAAATCGGAGAGGGTATATCGGAGCGATTTTAGAGCCCGGGGAGACATGCGGGCACAGGCAGGGCAGTCCTCCACGAGGTGATCTTTCCCCAGGCACCGGAGGCAAAGCTGGTGGCTATCCGAATTAGCCATTTTCCGGGAACAACCAGGGCATTTTTTTGAATCCTGGCTTCTTCATGCTGGTCGATTGTAAGGAGAGTAAAATAAAAAAACGTCTTGCTGGCAAGGCGGAAGACGAAGACTGGCCAGCTAGGGGCGGATCTGGAGGTGGGGCTACTGGTCAGGCCCAGAGGGCTAAAGCCTTCTGGGCTACTGAGAGTACGTCCGTCTTGGCGCCGTGGGATGACCATTGGCTGACTCATCCTGCTTGTCCTGGGAGAAACAGATACTACGTATGAAATGCAAGCCTCTGGCCACGGAGGTAGTGGAGAGCACACTGCACTGTGCACTGTGGTGAAGTTACATGATGGCCAAGGTGTATAAGGAAGCAGGAGTGAGGGCAATAAGAGGAGGCAAATCCCTCAAGGATTTGGGGTATAAGGAGGAGAGGGGCAATAAGTGTAGGCCATCATGCAGTTCCCTTAAAGACATGGGACATAAGGAAACAGGAGAGCAGAAAGTGGAGATAGCATGTATTTCCTGAAAGAATTGGGATATAAGCAAGCAGGGAGTGAGAGAGGCAGGAGCACTAAGCATAAACATTCTGCAGTGCTCTAAAAGATTTGAGGTATATTGGAGGAGGAGGGCAGTAAGCAGAGGCACTGTGCAATGTCCTGAAGGATTCGGGCTACAGGGGCAGTGTGCAGGTCAATGAAGGATTTGGGCTATAGGAGCAGTGTGTAGTTCCGAAAAGGATTAGGGTTATAGTAGCAGTGTGCAATGCTCTGAAGGATTCAGGCTATAGTAGCAGAGTGCAGAGCCCTGAAGGATTCAGGCTATAGTAGCAGAGTGCAGTACCATGAAGGATTCGGGCACAGCTAGGGATCTCCTCAGTACTTCCTCTGTCTCAGCAGATATTGGACTCCTATGAAATTTCTCCTTACTTCCTTCTGGACTTCTCTGACTGAGCCGCTTGGATCCTGTGGGAGTTCAACACTTCCTGGCTGGCTGATCCTTCTGGGCTAGCTCCTGGCTATGAGAGCCAGTGCAGCTTGGTGGCGGGCATTGGGTCAGGACCAACCCTGGAGAGACCCTAGCCTACTTTTGCCCTTACTTTGCTCTCAGGGAACAGGTTTGATCTCTAGAGGCAAGAGTAGCAGACTTGGAAGACATAAGGAAGACAGAGAGGTACATAGACAAGACCTACAGGGATATAGTCCTGAAGTCCCACCTCCAGTGTGGCAGCATCCCTGTTGCCATGGAGGAGAGAGGTTACGTGACAGGAGAGCATCACCCTGGTGTGGCAGGAAGTGATCCTGTAACTAGGACCAGCGCTGTACAACCATACATACAAGAGACGGTCCCTGCTCGTCCGAGCTTATAATCTAGTCAAGACAGTACAAACATTAATCATGTAAAACCCTCTCGCATCGAGGAAGTTTCTCGAGGGCCAAGTACTCATGAGGGAAGGGTTATAGTTATAGTTGGTGATTCGATCATTACGCATGTAGATAGCTGGGTGGCTGGTGGACATGAGGATCGCTTGGTGACATGCCTGCCTGGTGCGAAGGCAGCGGACCTCACGCGCCACATAGATAAGGTCTTAGATAGTGCTGGGGAGGAGTCTGCTGTCTTGGTTAATGTCGCTACCAATGAGATAGGAAAATGTGGTAGGGAGGTTCTGGAGTCTAAATTTAGGCTTTTAAGTAGGAAGTTGAAATCCAGAACTTCCAGGGTAGCTTTCTCCGAAATACTTCCAAATACACGCGCAGGACCAAAAAGCAGGCAGAGCTCCGGAGTCTCAATGCGTGGATGAGACCATGGTGCAAGGATGAGGGTTTTGGATTTGTTAGGAACTGGGGAACATTCTGGGGAAAGGAGGGGCTCTTCCGAAGGGATAGGCTTCACCTTAACTGGGATGGAACCAGGCTGCTGGCATTAACCTTTAAAAAGGAAATAGAGCAGCTTTTAAACTAGATAATAGGGGAAAGCCGACAATCGCCCAAGAGCGCATGGTTCGGAACAATGTATCCTTGAAGGATATTACCAAAAGCAGAGAGGTTCCAAAAAAGAGTAAAGTAGCCCAAATGCCCTTGAGTACGGAGCAGACAGAGCTTAAAGATTCCAAATTACCCATGCCTACCAATAGCCAGATTAATATGAATAAAATACAGTCTCTAAAATGCTTGTATGAAAATGCTAGAAGTCTAAAAACTAAGATTGGAGAGTTAGAATATATAGCACTAAATGAGAGGTTAGATATGACAGGAATCTCAGAGACATGGTGGAAGGAGGACAACCAGTGGGACACTGTGATACCTGGGTACAAACTATATCGTAATGATAGAGCTGATCAAATTGGTGGAGGGGTTGCGCTCTATGTTAGAGAGGGCATTGAGTCAGAAAGGATTAAAGTTTTGCAGGAAACAAAATTTGCTGTAGAATCTCTATGGATTGAAATTCCATGTAAAAAGGGGAAGGCAATGGTGGTGGGGGTGTAGTATCGATCGCCTGGCCAGAATGAACAAATGGATGATGAAATGCTCAAAAAAATCAAGGAAGCTAACAAAAGTTACAGCATAATGGATGATTTCAATTATCCTGGTATTGACTGGGTCAGTGTCACGGCAGGACATGCTAGGGAGATAAAGTTCCTAGATGAAATAAATGACTACTACTTGGGGCAGCTGGTTCATGAACTGATCAGAGCAGAAGCCATATTGGACCTAGACCTTAGTGGAACACCAGATCTGGTGCAAGAGATAAGGGTGTTGGGGCCACTTGGCAATAGTGGTCATAGCATGATCGCGTTTTATTTAATTAATGGAGGAGGGATGGTAAGGAAATCCACAGTACTACCTTTTAACTTTCGAAAGGGAGACTATGATAAAATGAGGAAAATAATTAAGAAAAAACTAAAAGGAGCAGTTGCAAACATTAAAGACTTACATCAAGCTTGAGTGGTGTTTAAAAATACTATCTTGGAAGCCCAGATCAACTGTATTCCACGCTTTAAGAAAAGTGGAAGTCCATAAAACTGCCAGCATGGTTTAAAGGTGAGGTCAGAGAGGCTGTTGTTGCCAAAAAAGCAACTTTCAGAAAATGGAAAAAAGAGCAAAATGAGGAAAACTGGAAACAGCACAAGCACTGGCAAGTTAAATGCAAGGTGTTGATAAGGTAGGCAGAGAGAATTTGAGAAGAAACTTGCTGTGGAAGCAAAAACGCATAATAAAGGCTTTTTTAAGTACATTCGTAGCAAAAATCTTGTGAGAGAGTCAGTTGGTCCATTAGATGATAGAGGGGTAAAAGGGCAGTAAGAGGGGACAAGGCTATAGCGGAGAGACTGAATGAATTCTTTGCTTTGGTCTTTACTGAAGAAGATGTAGGGATGTTACCTATGAATGAAGTGGTATTTAAAGGTGATACTGCAGAAAAATTGAAAGAAAAATCGCTACACCGGGAAGATTTATTACAACTATTTGATAAACTGAAGAATAGCAAATCACCTGGACCGGATGGTATACATCCAAGGGTGTTGAAAAACTGAAATATGAGATTGCAGACCTGCTATTAGTAATCTGTGAACTATCATTAAAATCATCTGTAATACCTGAAGACTGGAGGATCGCCAATGTAACGCCAATTTTATAAAGGGTTCCAGGGGTGATCCAGGAAACTACAGACTGGTGAGCCTGACGTCAGTACCGGGAAAAATGCTAGAAACCATCATAAAGAACAAAATTACTCATCATGTAGGTAGTCATGGCCTAATGGGAGACAGCCAACATTTTATTTATTTATTTATTTAATTTATTTACATTCTCTTATATACCGCGCTATTCTGCATCAGTGCGGTTTACATTGAAGAAACTGAAATTACATTGAACAGGGCATTATAACTTGGAGATAACTATTTTACAGAGAACATGGCTTTAGACAAGGAAGATCTTGTCTTACTAATCTGTTATGTTTTTTTGAAGGTATGAATAAAGAGGTAGACAAAGGTGAGTCAGTTGATATAGTGTATTTGGACTTTCAGAAAGCCTTTGACAAAGTCCCTCATCAGAGACTTTTGGCAAAACTAAAAAGTCATGGGATAGGAGGCAGTGTACTATTATGGATCAGGAACTGGTTCGATAGAAAGCAGAGGGTAGGGCTAAATGGCTAGTTTTCCCAATGGAGAAAGGTGAATAGTGGTGTACCCCAGGATCTGTGCTGGGTCCGCTGCTTTTTGACATATTCATAAATGACCCGGAAAAGGGAATAACGAATGAGGTTATCAAATTTGCAGATGACACAAAACTATTTAAAGTTGTTAAAACCCATGAGGATTGTGGAAATTTGCAAGAGGATCTTGATAAATTGGAAGACTGGGCATCAAAATGGCAGATGAAATTTAATGTGGACAAGTGCAAAGTTATGCACCTAGGGAAGAACAACCCAAACTATGGTTACACGATGTAAGGTTCCACATTAGGAACTACCACCCAGGAAAAAGATTTATGCTTCATTGTGGATAACATGTTAAAACCCTCTGCCCAGTGTGCAGTGGCGGCCAGGAGAGCAAATAGAATGCTAGGTATCATAAGGAAAGGAATGGAAAATAAAACAAAGGATATTATAATGCCCCTGTATTGTTCCATGGTGCGACCGCACCTTGAATATTGTGTGCAAGTCTGGTCGCCGTATCTTAAAAAGGACATAGCGTTATTAGAAAAAGTACAGAGAAGGGCCACCAAAATGGTAAAGGGGATGGAAGGATACTCCTATAAAGAGAGGCTAAAAAGGTTAGGGGTCTTTAGCCTGGAAAAGAGACGGCTGAGGGGAGATATGATAGAAGTCTATAAATTAATGAACGGAGTGGAACGGGTAAACGTAGATCGATTGTTTACTTTATCAGAATATAGGAAGACTAGGGGACATGCAATGAAGCTACAGGGTAAAAGACTAATAAGAGAAAATATTTTTCACTCAACGTGTAATCAAACTCCTGAATTTGTTACCGGAGGATACAGTAAAAGCTGTTAGTGCAGCTGGGTTTAAAAAAGGTTTGGACAAGTTCCTGGAGGAAAGGTCCATAAACCATTATTAAAAAGGGACACAGGATATCAATGCTTGACCCAGTACAAGCATTGTGGAACCTGTGTCTTTTGGGGAAACTGCTAGGTATGTATAACGCAGATTGGCCACTGCTGGAAACAGGATACTGGGCTTGATGGACCTTGGTCTGATCCAGTATGGCATATCTTATGTTCTTACTTTTCTTTTTTTCCCTGTGCCTTTCTTTATTTAAAAAGAAGAAGAAAAAAAAAGGTTTCATCTCCCTTCCCATCCGGCTGCCTGAGGCTGCTTACTGGCTCTGCCTGCACAGACTGCCTCTGGGTCCTCTCCCCCTCCCCTCACCATTGCCCGCGTTCCTCTGCAGCTCTGGGAACATGAGTGTGCAGCGGAATGCCGCCTGACCTTTTTCCGGCCAAAGTGCTTCCTTCTCGACAGTGTCATTGGAACAGGAGCCACTACAGCATACTGTAAGTTTGCAGCTGCGGCCTGTTCTCTGCAGCCACGTTTTCTTCTTTTTCCCGCTCGCGCCTGTGTTGCCGCCTTTGCGCCTGTACTGTGGGTGTCATTTTAAAAGGTCCAGCTCCCACATGGCTCATCATGCTGGCCTCACACTCCAAATGCTTTGCATTTGCCAAAAATCTCAGTCTTGATCAATGGCCCTAAGGAGTCTTCCACAGTGTTAGCACCACCTGTGCATTATTCCATCTACTTTGTGGTCCCAAAGGAGGATGGCTCCTTCCGGCCTATTCTCAACCGGCAGGGTGTCAATTGTAATCTCAGGGTTCCCTCCTTCAGCATGGAGGACTCTTCGGTCTGTCATTCAGGCGGTCAGAGTGGGGAGTTTCTCGTCTCCTTGAACCTTGCCAAGGCCTACTTTTGCATTCCCATTCATCCAGATCAACAACGGTACTTCTACTTTGCAATCCTCAGTGCTCATTTTGTCTGCTGCCATGCCCTTCAGCCTCGTGACCGTTCCCTGCTCCTTCTCCAAGGTCATGTTTGTGGTCGCAGCAGCACTTTGGCGCCAGGAGGTCTGCGTCCATCCTCATCTGGACGACTGGCTGATTCACGGCAAGTCTTACCTCGAGATGCACAATGCTGTGCAGCAGGTAATACAGTTCCTCGAAAAACTCGGTTGGGTCAACAATGGCAAGAGTTGACTCACGCCGTTGGAAACCCTCGAGTTCGTTGGCGCATGGTTCGACACCGCCTCAGGCAGGGTCTTCCTCACACAGCACTGCTGGCTCAAGATCCGCAGTGAGTTATGCCACTTCCTGTCGCGTCCAGTTCCCACAGCTTGGGATTATCTCCAACTCCTGGGCATCATGGCCGCAACACTGGACCTGGTCCCGTGGGCAAGGGCGCACATGCGTCCGCTACATGGGTCCCTCTTATCTCGCTGGTCTCCAGTGCCTCAGAACTACCGTGTTCCGCTTCCAGCGGGTCTCCGCCACAGTCTTCGCTGATGGGCATCCAGTCGCAATATGAGGGGATGCTTCTTGAGTCTCTGTCGTGGACTCCCCTAATGACTGATGCCAGCCGGGCTGGGAAGCTCAGTGCTTGGGTCATACAGCACAAGGCCTGTGGGCTCTGCGGGAAGCACGCTGGCCCATCAATCACCTGGAGGCCCGGGCCATTCGCCTGGCCTTGTTCCACTTCTGGAATCTCTTACATGGTCGGGTGGTGCGGGTCCCCTTTGATAATGCAACAGCCATGTCCTACATCAATCGCCAGGGCGGCACCAAGTGCTCAGGAGTGGCTCGGGAGATGGCTCTGCTGTTCCCCTGGGCAGAGGTGCACCTCCAAGCTTTCTCGGCTCAGCATATTGCGGGCGAACTGAACATAGAGGCAGACTTCCTCGGTCATCACCTTCTGGATCCAGGCGAATGGGAGCTTGCCCCATGGGCCTTCAGCCGCATCGTTCGGTGCTAGGGACCGCCAGGCATGGATTTTATGGCGACGGGCAGCAATGTCATGGCTCATCGCTTTTCAGCTGCCGCCGGGTCCTAGCCTTCAGCGGTCTGGACGCACTGGTCCAACCATGGCCTACAGGCCTCTTTCTGTATGTCTTCACACCATGGGCTATGATTCTCGTCTGCTGCAAAGAATCGAGCACATGTCTCTCCTCATTCTGGTGGCTCCCAAATGGCCTCATCACCACTGATATGTGGACCAGCAACGTCTACTGACTGGAGCACCCCTGACTTGGCGAGATCTACTGCGTCAAGGCCCTGTCCTCATGGAGGTCCCCGCTCTGTTCTTGCTTACGGCATGGCCCTTGAGAGGTGATGCCTAGAGCAATGCGGCTACTCTGCTTCAGTCATTGGTACCTTGCTCAAAGCCTGAAGGGCATCCACTTCCTTGACTTACACCCACGTTTGGTTCCTTTTTGTCAAGTAGTGCAGACAACATATACTTTACCTGTGGTGAGCTTGAGTGCTGTCTATTCTCATCTTCTTTCAGGCAGGACTGGGCAAGGGCCTTGCGTGGAATTCCTTGTGCGTGCAGGTAGTGGTGCTGTCAGCGTTTCAGGGTCCTATCGCAGGCCATCCCTTGGCTACACATCGTAACGTCCAGCAGTTCCTTCAAGGGGCTCAGGTGTTACGGCCTTTGTCCGCCTGGTTGTTCCATCCTGGGACCTCGGTATCATCCTTCGTGCCCTTACACAGGCGCCCTTTGAGCCCCTTAAGCAGGCTACACTGAAGGACCTTACCCTTAAGGCAATTTTTCTGGTGACCATTACCTCCGCCAGACGTATCTCTGAGTTGCAAGCCTTGTCTTGTCATGACCCCTGCCTTTCTTTCTCACCTGAAGGGGTCACCTTGCGCACCATACCTTCCTTTCTACCAAAGATGCTCTCAGTGTTCCGTGTCAATCAGACCCTCTCCCTCTCAGCGTTCTCTCCTGAGCAGAGTGTGGGGGTGGACCCCGCTATTCGATATGTGGATGTCCGGAGCATTTTGTTGCAATACCTGAAAGTAACAAATCCCTTCCGCCTTTCTGACCATCTCTTTGTCCTCTTTTCAGGACCCCAGAAGGGTTATGCAGCGTCCAAGCTGATGCTTGGCCGGTGAATCCAGGACACCGTGATCTCGGCCTACGTGTTAGCCCACCAGCCTCCTCCCACAGGTCTTAAGGCCCATTTGACCCGCGCACAAGCAAAGTCGTGGGCCGAGTCTGCCTTGACAACTCCCCTAGACATTTGTCGAGTGGCAACTTGATCATCCTGGTCTACACCTTTGCATGCCACTACCACCTCGACATCCGGGCCCAAGCGACTGCTCGGTTTGGGTCACTGGTGCTATCCTCATCACTCTCGTCCCGTCCAAATGGGGAGTTGCTTTGGTACATCCCACTTGTCTGGACTGGTCTAGCTGGACGACCTGAAAGGCAAACTTTTCCTTACCATTAATTTCCTTTCCTGGAATCCTGCTAGACCAGTCCAGCTCCCACCCCTCAGTCTGTGTATATGGTGCTCACAGCAGTCTAGGGTATTTCAATGATCGAGGTATACATAGTATTGATTTTACATAGTTCTGTTCCTATTTATTTGAACCAGGGTCTCCGTAGTGGTGTTCTGCATCCAGTGCTTTCTACAAGTGGTACTGAGGAGACCCATAGCTGTGCCTGGGACTTAGGCCAGGGGCGAGGTCACAGCTTGGATTAGCTCTTTTGACTTTCTCTGTCACAACATCTGCTGGCAGGGGACTTAACTCACTTGTCTGGACTAGTCTAGCAGGACTCCAGGAAAGGAAATTAACGGTAAGGAAAATTTCACTATCCCTTAAGGATTCGGGATAAAGAAGCAGTGTGCAGTGTCCTGAAGGATTTGGGTTATAAGAGCAATGCCCTGAAGGATTTGGCCAATAAGGGCAGTGTGCAGTGTCCTGAAGGATTGGGGCTAGAGGGGCAGTGTGCAGTGTCCTGAAGGATTCGGGCTTCAGGAGCAGTGTGCAGTTCCCTAACGGATTCGGGCTACAGGGGCAGTGTGCAGTGTCCTGAAGGATTGGGGCTAGAGGGGCAGTGTGCAGTGTCCTGAAGGATTCGGGCTTCAGGAGCAGTGTGCAGTTCCCTAACGGATTCGGGCTACAGGGGCAGTGTGCAGTGTCCTGAAGGATGCGGGCTACAGGGGCAGTGTGCAGTTCCCTAAAGGATTTGGGCTACAGAGGCAGTGCGCAGTGTCCTGAAGGATTCAGGCTACAGGGGCAGTGCGCAGTGTCCTGAAGGATTCAGGCTACAGGGGCAGTGTGCAGTGTCCTGAAGGATTCGGGCTACAGGGGCAGTGTGCAATGTCCTGAAGGATTCGGGCTACAGGGGCAGTGTGCAGTGTCCTGAAGGATTTGGGCTACAGTTGCAGTGTGCAGTGTCCTGAAGGATTTGGGCTGCAGGGGCAGTGTGCCGTGTCCTGAAGGTTTCGTACTATAGGGGCAGTGTGCAGTGTCCTGAAGGATTCGGGCTACAGGGGCAGTGTGCAGTGTCCTGAAGGATTTGGGCTACAGTTGCAGTGTGCCGTGACCTGAAGGATTTGGGCTGCAGGGGCAGTGTGCCGTGTCCTGAAGGATTCGGGCTACAGGGGCAGTGCGCAGTGTCCTGAAGGATTCGGGCTACAGGGGCAGTGCGCAGTGTCCTGAAGGATTCGGGCTGCAGGGGCAGTGCGCAGTGTCCTGAAGGATTCGGGCTGCAGGGGCAGTGCGTAGTGTCCTGAAGGATTCGGGCTGCAGGGGCAGTTTGCAGTGTCCTGAAGGATTCGGGCTACAGGGGCAGTGTGTAGTGTCCTGAAGGATTCGGGCTACAGGGGCAGTGTGCAGATCCCAGAAGGATTCGGGCTACAGGGGCAGTGTGCAGATCCCAGAAGGATTCGGGCTACAGGGGCAGTGTGCAGTGTCCTGAAGGATTCAGGCTACAGGGGCAGTGTGCAGTGTCCTGAAGAATTCGGGCTACAGGGACAGTGTGCAGTGTCCTGAAGGATTCGGGCTACAGGGGCAGTGTGCAGTGTCCTGAAGGATTCGGGCTACAGGGACAGTGTGCAGTGTCCTGAAGGATTCGGGCTACAGGGGCAGTGTGTAGTGTCCTGAAGGATTCGGGCTACAGGGGCAGTGTGTAGTGTCCTGAAGGATTCGGGCTACAGGGGCAGTGTGCAGATCCCAGAAGGATTCGGGCTACAGGGGCAGTGTGCAGTGTCCTGAAGGATTTGGAACAGGGGCAGTGTGCAGTGTCCAGAAGGATTCGGAACAGGGGCAGTGTGCAGTGTCCAGAAGGATTCGGAACAGGGGCAGTGTGCAGTGTCCTGAAGTTTCGGACTACAGGGGCAGTGTGCAGTGTCCTGAAGGATTTGGAACAGGGGCAGTGTGCAGTGTCCTGAAGGATTTGGGCTACAAGGGCAGTGTGCAGTGTCCTGAAAGATTCGGGCTGCAGGGGCAGTGTGCCGTGTCCTGAAGGATTCGGGCTGCAGGGGTAGTGTGCAGTTCCCTGCAGGATTTGGATTAAAGAAGCAGTATGCAGTTCCCTGAAGGACATGAGATGAGGAGTTACCTGAAAGCCTTGGGGTTTAAGCCGGCATGATGAGGTAACATAGTGGTGAGTGCATTCTGCAACATGAGTAAGCGGCGATAAGTCTTCTCCTGCATGGGTAAGAGAAGACCCACACCTCCATCCAGGGTAGCTGCAAGGAGAACAGACACACAAATAAGGGAACACAACCAAAATACAATTCTGACAATCTAAATAATAGTCTGTGAGAGCTATGAATCCCTTCTTCACAAGAACGAAGCAAATCTCCCCTCTTCCCACATCTCCAGTATAAACTGTATTGTCTCCTTCCCCCCCATCACCCCTTCGCATGCTGCAACCAAATGTACAGGGCCTGCACAAACCACACTGCTTCACTTCCTCTCATCTAGAGCAGTCATACATCACCCTCTTTGCATGACTAATGTGTGGCTCTCTCCCACCCAACATGCACAGCACCCCATTCTCCCTAGGATGTACAGTGCACCCTAAACAATGTATGGCTCTCTCCCACCCAACATGCACAGCTCCCCATTCTCCCTAGGATGTACAGTGCACCTTAAACAATGTATGGCTCTCTCCTACCCAACATGCACAGCACCCCATTCTCCCTAGGATGTACAGTGCACCCTAAACAATGTATGGCTCTCTCCCACCCAACATGCACAGCACCCCATTCTCCCTAGGATGTACAGTGCACCCTAAACAATGTATGGCTCTCTCCCACCCAACATGCACAGCTCCCCATTCTCCCTAGGATGTACAGTGCACCTTAAACAATGTATGGCTCTCTCCCACCCAACATGCACAGCACCCCATTCTCCCTAGGATGTACAGTGCACCCTAAACAATGTATGGCTCTCTCCCACCCAACATGCACAGCTCCCCATTCTCCCTAGGATGTACAGTGCACCTTAAACAATGTATGGCTCTCTCCCACCCAACATGCACAGCACCCCATTCTCCCTAGGATGTACAGTGCACCTTAAACAATGTATGGCTCTCTCCCACCCAACATGCACAGCACCCCATTCTCCCTAGGATGTACAGTGCACCCTAAACAATGTATGGCTCTCTCCCACCCAACATGCACAGCTCCCCATTCTCCCTAGGATGTACAGTGCACCTTAAACAATGTATGGCTCTCTCCCACCCAACATGCACAGCACCCCATTCTCCCTAGGATGTACAGTGCACCTTAAACAATGTATGGCTCTCTCCCACCCAACATGCACAGCACCCCATTCTCCCTAGGATGTACAGTGCACCCTAAACAATGTATGGCTCTCTCCCACCCAACATGCACAGCACCCCATTCTCCCTAGGATGTACAGTGCACCTTAAACAATGAGCAAGCATAGGCTGTGCCACACCTCCCATCGCACACTGAAATTCCCATGCACTACTCTCTCCCAGGACTATGCCCAAATTCTTTTGGCTTTTTTAACAATGTTTATCTTCTGCTCTCTGATCAGTAAAATGATTGAAAAAGTGGATTATAAATTATTATATGTTATATTCCATAACATGAGATAATCGTCCAGCAACTTCAGTCTTTAAAACACTGCTTCAGGAAGAACCAAGGGCCCAGTAATCAAAACAAATTATCTAGTCAACAGAATCTGCCAATTGGATAAAATCAACCAAGTCCAATATTCAGTGACATTATCCAGATAGTGCTACCAAATATTTCCCTTAACCGCCCCTGCTCTATCCGGATAGTGCGCTGAATATTTCCCCTAACCGCCCCTGCTCTATCCGCATAGTGCGCTGAATATTTTCCTTAACCGCCCCTGCTTTATCCGGATAATGCCGCTGAATATTTCCGCTACCCCCCCCCCCCCGCTCTATCCGGATAGTGCCCTGAATATTTCCCCTAACCACCCCTGCTCTATCCGCATAGTGCGCTGAATATTTCTCCTAACCAGCCCCCCCGCTCTATCCGCATACTGCGCTGAATATTTCCCCTAACCGCCCCTGCTCTATCCGCATACTGCGCTGAATATTTCCCCTAACCGCCCCTGCTCTATCCGCATAGTGCGCTGAATATTTCCCCTAACCGCCCCTGCTCTATCCGCATAGTGCGCTGAATATTTCCCCTAACCGCCCCTGCTCTATCCGCATAGTGCGCTGAATATTTCCCCTAACCGCCCCTGCTCTATCCGCATAGTGCGCTGAATATTTCCCCCAACCGCCCCTGCTCTATCCGCATAGTGCGCTGAATATTTCCCCCACCGCCCTGCTCTATCCGCATAGTGCGCTGAATATTTCCCTTAACCGCCCCTGCTCTATCCGCATAGTGCGCTGAATATTTCCCTTAACCGCCCCTGCTCTATCCGCATAGTGCGCTGAATATTTCCCCTAACCCCCCCTGCTCTATCCGCATAGTGCGCTGAATATTTCCCCTAACCCCCCCTGCTCTATCCGCATAGTGCGCTGAATATTTCCCCCACCACTCCTGCTCTATCCGCATAGTGCGCTGAATATTTCCCCCACACCCCCTGCGCGATCCGCATAGTGCGCTGAATATTTCCCCTAACCGCCCCTGCTCTATCCGCATAGTGCGCTGAATATTTCCCCCAACCGCCCCTGCTCTATCCGCATAGTGCGCTGAATATTTCCCCCACCGCCCCTGCTCTATCCGCATAGTGCGCTGAATATTTCCCTTAACCGCTCCTGCTCTATCCGCATAGTGCGCTGAATATTTCCCTTAACCGCCCCTGCTCTATCCGCATAGTGCGCTGAATATTTCCCCTAACCCCCCCTGCTCTATCCGCATAGTGCGCTGAATATTTCCCCTAACCTCCCCTGCTCTATCCGCATAGTGTGCTGAATATTTCCCCCACCCCCCTGCTCTATCCGCATAGTGCGCTGAATATTTCCCCCACCCCCCTGCTCTATCCGCATAGTGCGCTGAATATTTCCCCAAACCGCCCCTGCACTAACCGCATAGTGCGCTGAATATTTCCCCTAACCCCCCCCGCTCTATCCGCATACTGCGCTGAATATTTCCCCCACCCCCCCCGCTCTATCCGCATAGTGCGCTGAATATTTCCCCTAACCGCCCCTGCTCTATCCGCATAGTGCGCTGAATATTTCCCCTAACCGCCCCTGCTCTATCCGCATAGTGCGCTGAATATTTCCCCCACCCCCCCTGCTCTATCCGCATAGTGCGCTGAATATTTCCCCTAACCGCCCCTGCTCTATCCGCATAGTGCGCTGAATATTTCCCCCCCACCCCCCTGCTCTATCCGCATAGTGCGCTGAATATTTCCCCTAACCGCCCCTGCTCTATCCGCATAGTGCGCTGAATATTTCCCCTAACCGCCCCTGCTCTATCCGCATAGTGCGCTGAATATTTCCCCTAACCGCCCCTGCTCTATCCGCATAGTGCGCTGAATATTTCCCCTAACCGCCCCTGCTCTATCCGCATAGTGCGCTGAATATTTCCCCCACCGCCCCTGCTGTATCCGCATAGTGCGCTGAATATTTCCCCTAACCACCCCTGCTCTATCCGCATAGTGCGCTGAATATTTCCCCCACCGCCCCTGCTCTATCCGCATAGTGCGCTGAATATTTCCCCCACCGCCCCTGCTCTATCCGCATACTGCGCTGAATATTTCTCCTAACCGCCCCTGCTCTATCCGCATAGTTTTTATTATTTTTATTTTATTTATTTCAACTTCTTATATACCGCACTCTTTGACATCAGCGCGGTTTACAAATAACAGAAAGGAACCAGAACAACAGGCTGTTTGGTATTACATATAACAGGAGTATCAACTTGGATAACATGGGAGAACTATTTACATGGAGTATATAATCTATTAGCTAGATAGCATGCTCGAACTATTTACAAAAAATTAGCAGTGATGCTTGGAACAAGAGGGATATTGTAGATTATACTAGGGTGAGGCTGTTATGTTACGGTTCATGTAGGGTAGTATTTGATGAAAAGGTGCAGTTTAAGGGCCTTTCTGAACTGGGTTAGGTCGGTTATGGCGCGGAGATCAGGTGGGAGAGCATTCCAGTATTTTGGTGCGCTAAACATGAAAGCTCTGTTTGATGTTGATAGGCTGCACGTTGTTATAGCCTTTGGGGTTGTTAGTGAGTTTAATGCTGCATGTCTCCTATTTCTATTTGATGGGACGGATTGGATGAGTTTGGTAAGTGATGTGGACGATAAACCATTTAAGGCCTTGAATGTGAGAAGGAGGGTTTTGAATGTAAGTCTTCCGTGTATAGGGAGCCAATGGAGCTCTTTGAGGATAGGTGTAATGTGTTCACTTCTGGCCGCTCCTAGAAGAACCCTGGCAGCGGTGTTCATTGCGAGTTGCAAGGAGCTTATTGTGGATTGTGGGAGTCCTTGTAGAATGGAATTGGCGAAGTCGAAGTGCGGCAGTATCAGTGCTTGGTAGATGGTTCTGAAGTCTTCGTGGTCTAGTAGGGGACGCAGGTGTCTAAGAGTGCGTATTTTGAAGTATACAGATTTTACGATATTGTTTATGTGTGATTTCATGTCGAGCCTATGGTCTAGTGTGACTCCGAGGTATTTTATTGTATCCTTGGTGCCTAGGTCAGCTCCCTTGACACTTATATGTGGTGGTGGGGTGAAGTTGGGGTCTCTTGTGATAAAGAGAACCTCAGTTTTCTTATGCTGAATGCGGAGGTTCTGTGACAGGAGCCATTGTGATACTGCATCGAAGCAGTTTGTTATAGGCAGTAAGTCCATTTGCATTGTGGAAAATGGCATGTAGAGTAGGATATCGTCAGCGTATATCATACATTTCACATTGAAGGACCTGATGATATCGCAGATAGGCTGCATATAGACGTTGAACAAGAGGGATGAGAGTGAGGACCCCTGCGGAACGCCTTGTCTTTGATGGAAGAGTTTTGATTCTCCTGTTGCGGATTTGACGTATTGCATTCTGGTGTCGAGGTATGATTTACACCATTCAAGTGCTGAGTTGCAAATGCCTTTTCCTTCCAGTCGACCGAGGAGAATCTCGTGATTTACCGAGTCAAACGCTGCTGCTATATCCAAGAAGATTAGCACGACGCCTTGTCGGATGTTGTCTATGGTATTGAGAATATCATTGAAGAGTGTGGTAAGCAGTGTCTCGACGCCGTGGAATTCTCTGAAACCGTGTTGAGAATAGTCTAGAGGGGCTGCGGAGTCGATGTGGTCTTGGATTTGGCGCTGTGCCTCTTTCTCAAAGATCTTTGCTAAGAGGGGGATACTGGCTATTGGCCTGTAGGAGTCTGGCCGTTTTGGATCCAGTTTAGCATTTTTTAGTAGTGGCCTGATGGATGTGAGTTTTAATGCAGATGGGAAGGCGCCAGTAGTGAAAGAGAGGTTCATGATTCTTGCAATGAAGGTGCTAAAGTCACCCCGCAGGTCCTTTATCCAAAAGGCTGGGCAGGGATCGGTTTGTGCACTGAATATTTCCCGTATCTGCCCCTGCTCTATCCGCATAGTGCGCTGAATATTTAACGTATCCGCCCCTGCTCTATCCGCATAGTGCGCTGAATATTTCCCCCTAACCGCCCCTGCTCTATCCGCATAGTGCGCTGAATATTTCCCCTAACCCCCCCTGCTCTATCCGCATATTGCGCTGAATATTTCCCCTAACCCCCCTGCTCTATCCGCATAGTGCGCTGAATATTTCCCCCACCGCCCCTGCTCTATCCGCATAGTGCGCTGAATATTTCCTCCACCGCCCCTGCTCTATCCGTATAGTGCGCTGAATATTTCCCCTAAGCGCCACTGCTCTATCCGCATAGTGCGCTGAATATTTCCCCTAACCGCCCCTGCTCTATCCGCATAGTGCGCTGAATATTTCCCCTAACCGCCCCTGCTCTATCCGCATAGTGCGCTGAATATTTCCCCTAACCGCCCCTGCTCTATCCGCATAGTGCGCTGAATATTTCCCCTAACCGCCCCTGCTCTATCCGCATAATGCGCTGAATATTTCCCCCACCGCCCCTGCTCTATCCGCATAGTGCGCTGAATATTTCCCGTATCTGCCCCTGCTCTATCCGCATAGTGCGCTGAATATTTCCCCCACCGCCCTGCTCTATCCGCATAGTGCGCTGAATATTTCCCCTAACCGCCCCTGCTCTATCCGCATAGTGCGCTGAATATTTCCCCTAACCGCCCCTGCTCTATCCGCATAGTGCGCTGAATATTTCCCCCACCCCCCCTGCTCTATCCGCATAGTGCGCTGAATATTTCCCCTAACCGCCCCTGCTCTATCCGCATAGTGCGCTGAATATTTCCCCTAACCGCCCCTGCTCTATCCGCATAGTGCGCTGAATATTTCCCCTAACCGCCCCTGCTCTATCCGCATAGTGCGCTGAATATTTCCCCTAACCGCCCCTGCTCTATCCGCATAGTGCGCTGAATATTTCCCCCACCGCCCCTGCTGTATCCGCATAGTGCGCTGAATATTTCCCCCACCGCCCCTGCTCTATCCGCATAGTGCGCTGAATATTTCCCCCACCGCCCCTGCTCTATCCGCATACTGCGCTGAATATTTCTCCTAACCGCCCCTGCTCTATCCGCATAGTGCGCTGAATATTTCCCCTACCCGCCCCTGCTCTATCCGCCTAGTGCTCTATTTCCCTTAACCGCCCCTGCTCTATCCGCATAGTGCGCTGAATATTTCCCCCACCGCCCCTGCTGTATCCGCATAGTGCGCTGAATATTTCCCCTAACCACCCCTGCTCTATCCGCATAGTGCGCTGAATATTTCCCCCACCGCCCCTGCTCTATCCGCATAGTGCGCTGAATATTTCCCCCACCGCCCCTGCTCTATCCGCATACTGCGCTGAATATTTCTCCTAACCGCCCCTGCTCTATCCGCATAGTGCGCTGAATATTTCCCCTAACCGCCCCTGCTCTATCCGCATAGTGCTCTATTTCCCTTAACCGCCCCTGCTCTATCCGCATAGTGCGCTGAATATTTCCCGTATCTGCCCCTGCTCTATCCGCATAGTGCGCTGAATATTTAACGTATCCGCCCCTGCTCTATCCGCATAGTGCGCTGAATATTTCCCCTAACCCGCCCTGCTCTATCCACATACTGCGCTGAATATTTCCCCTAACCCCCCTGCTCTATCCGCATAGTGCGCTGAATATTTCCCCCACCGCCCCTGCTCTATCCGCATAGTGCGCTGAATATTTCCTCCACCGCCCCTGCTCTATCCGTATAGTGCGCTGAATATTTCCCCTAAGCGCCACTGCTCTATCCGCATAGTGCGCTGAATATTTCCCCTAACCGCCCCTGCTCTATCCGCATAGTGCGCTGAATATTTCCCCTAACCGCCCCTGCTCTATCCGCATAGTGCGCTGAATATTTCCCCTAACCGCCCCTGCTCTATCCGCATAGTGCGCTGAATATTTCCCCTAACCGCCCCTGCTCTATCCGCATAATGCGCTGAATATTTCCCCCACCGCCCCTGCTCTATCCGCATAGTGCGCTATTTCCCTTAACCGCCCCTGCTCTATCCGCATAGTGCGCTGAATATTTCCCATATCTGCCCCTGCTCTATCCGCATAGTGCGCTGAATATTTCCCGAATCCGCCCCTGCTCTATCCGCATAGTGCGCTGAATATTTCCCCTAACCACCCCAGCTCTGTCCAGATAGTGCGCTGAATATTTCCCCTAACCGCCCCCGCTCTAGCCGGATAGTGCGCTGAATATTTCCCCTAAACCCCCCCAGCTCTATCCGCATACTGCGCTGAATATTTCCCCTAACTGCCCCCCCCCGCTCTATCCGCATAGTGCGCTGAATATTTCCCCTAACCCCCCCTGCTCTATCCGCATAGTGCGCTGAATATTTCCCCCACCGCCCCTGCTCTATCCGCATAGTGCGCTGAATATTTCCCCTAACCACCCCTGCTCTATCCGCATAGTGCGCTGAATATTTCCCCCACCGCCCCTGCTCTATCCGCATAGTGCGCTGAATATTTCCCCCAACCGCCCCTGCTCTATCCGCATAGTGCGCTGAATATTTCCCCCAACCGCCCCTGCTCTATCCGCATAGTGCGCTGAATATTTCCCCTAACCGCCCCTGCTCTATCCGCATAGTGCGCTGAATATTTCCCCTAACCGCCCCTGCTCTATCCGCATAGTGCTCTGAATATATCCCCTAACCGCACCTGCTCTATCCGCATAGTGCGCTGAATATTTCCCCCACCCGCCCCTGCTCTATCCGCATAGTGCGCTGAATATTTCCCCTAACCGCCCCTGCTCTATCCGGATAGTGCGCTGAATATTTTCCCTAACCGCCCCTGCTCTATCCGCATAGTGCGCTGAATATTTCCCCTAACCGCCCCTGCTCTATCCGCATAGTGCGCTGAATATTTCCCCTAACCGCCCCTGCTCTATCCGCATAGTGCGCTGAATATTTCCCCTAACCGCCCCTGCTCTATCCGCATAGTGCGCTGAATATTTCCCCTAACCGCCCCTGCTCTATCCGCATAGTGCGCTGAATATTTCCCCCACCGCCCCTGCTCTATCCGCATAGTGCGCTGAATATTTCCCCTAACCGCCCCTGCTCTATCCGCATAGTGCGCTGAATATTTCCCCTAACCGCCCCTGCTCTATCCGCATAGTGCGCTGAATATTTCCCCCACCGCCCTGCTCTATCCGCATAGTGCGCTGAATATTTCCCCCACCGCCCCTGCTCTATCCGCATAGTGCGCTGAATATTTCCCCCACCGCCCCTGCTCTATCCGCATAGTGCGCTGAATATTTCCCCTAACCGCCCCTGCTCTATAAGCATAGTGCGCTGAATATTTCCCCTAACCGCCCCTGCTCTATCCGCATAGTGCGCTGAATATTTCCCCCACCGCCCCTGCTCTATCCGCATAGTGCGCTGAATATTTCCCCCACCGCCCCTGCTCTATCCGCATAGTGCGCTGAATATTTCCCCCCCCGCCCCTGCTCTATCCGCATACTGCGCTGAATATTTCTCCTAACCGCCCCTGCTCTATCCGCATAGTGCGTTGAATATTTCCCCTAACCGCCCCTGCACTATCCGGATAGTGCGCTGAATATTTCCCCTAACCGCCCCTGCTCTATCCGCATAGTGCGCTGAATATTTCCCCTAACCGCCCCTGCTCTATCCGCATAGTGCGCTGAATATTTCCCCTAACCGCCCCTGCTCTATCCGCATAGTGCGCTGAATATTTCCCCCACCGCCCCTGCTCTATCCGCATAGTGCGCTGAATATTTCCCCCACCGCCCCTGCTCTATCCGCATACTGCGCTGAATATTTCTCCTAACCGCCCCTGCTCTATCCGCATAGTGCGCTGAATATTTCCCCTAACCGCCCCTGCTCTATCCGCATAGTGCGCTGAATATTTCCCTTAACCGCCCCTGCTCTATCCGCATAGTGCGCTGAATATTTCCCCTAACCACCCCTGATCTATCCGCATAGTGCGCTGAATATTTCCCCTAACAGCCCCTGCTATATCCGCATAGTGCGCTGAATATTTCCCCCACCGCCCCTGCTCTATCCGCATAGTGCGCTCAATATTTCCCCCACCGCCCCTGCTCTATCCGCATAGTGCGCTGAATATTTCCCCCACCGCCCCTGCTCTATCCGCATAGTGTGCTGAATATTTCCCCCACCGCCCCTGCTCTATCCGCATAGTGCGCTGAATATTTCCCCTAACCCCCCCTGCTCTATCCGCATAGTGCGCTGAATATTTCCCCTAACCGCCCCTGCTCTATCCGCATAGTGCGCTGAATATTTCCACTAACCACCCCTGCTCTATCCGCATAGTGCGCTGAATATTTCCCCCTAACCGCCCCTGCTCTATCCGCATAGTGCGCTGAATATTTCCACTAACCACCCCTGCTCTATCCGCATAGTGCGCTGAATATTTCCACTAACCACCCCTGCTCTATCCGCATAGTGCGCTGAATATTTCCACTAACCACCCCTGCTCTATCCGCATAGTGCGCTGAATATTTTCCCCTAACCACCCCTGCTCTATCCGCATAGTGCACTGAATATTTCCCCTAACCACCCCTGCTCTATCCGCATAGTGCGCTGAATATTTCCCCCACCACTCCTGCTCTATCCGCATAGTGCGCTGAAGATTTCCCCTAACCGCCCCTGCTCTATCCACATAGTGCGCTGAATATTTCCCCTAACCGCCCCTGCTCTATCCGCATAGTGCGCTGAATATTTCCCCTAACCGCCCCTGCTCTATCCGCATAGTGCGCTGAATATTTCCCCTAACCGCCACTGCTCTATCCACATAGTGCGCTGAATATTTCCCCCACCGCCCCTGCTCTATCCGCATAGTGCGCTGAATATTTCCCCCACCGCCCCTGCTCTATCCGCATAGTGCGCTGAATATTTCCCCCACCGCCCCTGCTCTATCCGCATACTGCGCTGAATATTTCTCCTAACCGCCCCTGCTCTATCTGCATAGTGCGCTGAATATTTCCCCTAACCGCCCCTGCTCTATCCGCATAGTGCGCTGAATATTTCCCCCACCGCCCCTGCTCTATCCGCATAGTGCGCTGAATATTTCCCCTAACCGCCCCTGCTCTATCCGCATAGTGCGCTGAATATTTCCCCCCCCGCCCCTGCTCTATCCGCATAGTGCGCTGAATATTTCCCCCACCGCCCCTGCTCTATCCGCATAGTGCGCTGAATATTTCCCCCACCGCCCCTGCTCTATCCGCATACTGCGCTGAATATTTCTCCTAACCGCCCCTGCTCTATCTGTATAGTGCGCTGAATATTTCCCCTAACCGCCCCTGCTCTATCCGGATAGTGCGCTGAATATTTCCCCTAACCGCCCCTGCTCTATCCGCAAAGTGCGCTGAATATTTCCCCTACCCCCCCCTGCTCTATCCGCATAGTGCGCTGAATATTTCCCCTACCCCCCCCTGCTCTATCCGCATAGTGCGCTGAATATTTCCCCTAACTGCCCCTGCTCAATCCGCATAGTGCGCTGAATATTTCCCCCACCGCCCCTGCTCTATCCGCATAGTGCGCTGAATATTTCTCCTAACCGTCCCTGCTCTATCCGCATAGTGCGCTGAATATTTCCCCCACCGCCCCTGCTCTATCCGCATAGTGCGCTGAATATTTCCCCTAACCGCCCCTGCTCTATCCGCATAGTGCGCTGAATATTTCCCTTAACCGCCCCTGCTCTATCCGCATAGTGTGCTGAATATTTCCCCTAACCACCCCTGATCTATCCGCATAGTGCGCTGAATATTTCCCCTAACAGCCCCTGCTATATCCGGATAGTGCGCTGAATATTTCCCCCACCGCCCCTGCTCTATCCGCATAGTGCGCTGAATATTTCCCCCACCGCCCCTGCTCTATCCGCATAGTGCGCTGAATATTTCCCCCACCGCCCCTGCTCTATCCGCATAGTGCGCTGAATATTTCCCCCACCGCCCCTGCTCTATCCGCATAGTGCGCTGAATATTTCCCCTAACCCCCCCTGCTCTATCCACATAGTGCACTGAATATTTCCCCTAACCGCCCCTGCTCTATCCGCATAGTGCGCTGAATATTTCCACTAACCACCCCTGCTCTATCCGCATAGTGCGCTGAATATTTCCCCTAACCGCCCCTGCTCTATCCGCATAGTGCGCTGAATATTTCCACTAACCACCCCTGCTCTATCCGCATAGTGCGCTGAATATTTCCACTAACCACCCCTGCTCTATCCGCATAGTGCGCTGAATATTTCCACTAACCGCCCCTGCTCTATCCGCATAGTGCGCTGAATATTTTCCCCTAACCGCCCCTGCTCTATCCGCATAGTGCGCTGAATATTTCCCCTAACCACCCCTGCTCTATCCGCATAGTGCGCTGAATATTTCCCCCACCACTCCTGCTCTATCCGCATAGTGCGCTGAAGATTTCCCCTAACCGCCCCTGCTCTATCCGCATAGTGCGCTGAATATTTCCCCTAACCGCCCCTGCTCTATCCGCATAGTGCGCTGAATATTTCCCCTACCCCCCCCGCTCTATCCACATAGTGCGCTGAATATTTCCCCTAACCGCCCCTGCTCTATCCGCATAGTGCGCTGAATATTTCCCCTAACCGCCCCTGCTCTATCCGCATAGTGCGCTGAATATTTCACCTAACAGCCACTGATCTATCCACATAGAGCGCTGAATATATACCCCAACGCACCTGCTCTATCCACATAGTGCGCTGAATATATCCCCCACCGCCCCTGCTCTATCCGCATAGTGCGCTGAATATTTCCCTATCCGCCCCTGCTATATCTAGATAGTGCTCTGAATATTTCCCGTATCAGCCCCTGTGCTATCCAGATAGTGCCGCTGAATATTTCCTCACCGCCCCTGCTCTATCCGCATAGTGCGCTGAATATTTCCTCTAACCACCACTGCTCTATCCGCATAGTGCGCTGAATATTTCTCCCACCACCCCTGCTCTATCCGCATAGTGCGCTGAATATTTCCCCCACCGCCCCTGCTCTATCCGCATAGTGCGCTGAATATTTCCCCTAACCGCCCCTGCTCTATCCGCATAGTGCGCTGAATATTTCCCTTAACCCCCTGCTCTATCCGCATAGTGCGCTGAATATTTCCCCCACCGCCCCTGCTCTATCCGCATAGTGCGCTGAATATTTCCCCCACCGCCCCTGCTCTATCCGCATAGTGCGCTGAATATTTCCCCTAACCCCCTGCTCTATGCGGATAGTGCGCTGAATATTTCCCCTGCTCTTGCGCTGAATATTTCCCCTAACCGCCCCTGCTCTATCCGCATAGTGCGCTGAATATTTCCCCTAACCGCCACTGCTCTATCCACATAGTGCGCTGAATATATCCCCCACCGCCTCTGCTCTATCCACATAGTGCGCTGAATATTTCCCCCACCGCCCCTGCTCTATCCGCATAGTGCGCTGAATATTTCCTGTATCCGCCCCTGCTATATCTAGATAGTGCTCTGAATATTTCCCGTATCAGCCCCTGTGCTATCCAGATAGTGCCGCTGAATATTTCCTCCACCGCCCCTGCTCTATCCGCATAGTGCGCTGAATATTTCCTCTAACCACCACTGCTCTATCCGCATAGTGCGCTGAATATTTCTCCCACCACCCCTGCTCTATCCGCATAGTGCGCTGAATATTTCCCCCACCGCCCCTGCTCTATCCGCATAGTGCGCTGAATATTTCCCCTAACCGCCCCTGCTCTATCCGCATAGTGCGCTGAATATTTCCCTTAACCCCCCTGCTCTATCCGCATAGTGCGCTGAATATTTCCCCCACCGCCCCTGCTCTATCCGCATAGTGCGCTGAATATTTCCCCCACCGCCCCTGCTCTATCCGCATAGTGCGCTGAATATTTCCCCTAACCCCCCTGCTCTATGCGGATAGTGCGCTGAATATTTCCCCCACCGCCCCTGCTCTATGCGGATAGTGCGCTGAATATTTCCCCCACCGCCCCTGCTCTATCCGCATAGTGCGCTGAATATTTCCCCCACCACCCCTGCTCTATCCGCATAGTGCGCTGAATATTTCCCCTAACCCCCCTGCTCTATGCGGATAGTGCGCTGAATATTTCTCCCACCGCCCCTGCTCTATCCGCATAGTGCGCTGAATATATCCCCTAACCGCCCCTGCTCTATCCGCATAGTGCGCTGAATATTTCCCCCACCGCCCCTGCTCTATCCGCATAGTGCGCTGAATATTTCCCCCACCACCCCTGCTCTATCCGCATAGTGTGCTGAATATTTCCCCTAACCGCCCCTGCTCTATCCGCATAGTGCGCTGAATATTTCCCCTACCCCCCCCGCTCTATCCACATAGTGCGCTGAATATTTCCCCTAACCGCCCCTGCTCTATCCGCATAGTGCGCTGAATATTTCCCCTAACCGCCCCTGCTCTATCCGCATAGTGCGCTGAATATTTCCCCTAACCGCCACTGCTCTATCCACATAGTGCACTGAATATATCCCCCACCGCCCCTGCTCTATCCACATAGTGCGCTGAATATTTCCCCCACCGCCCCTGCTGTATCCGCATAGTGCGCTGAATATTTCCTGTATCCGCCCCTGCTATATCTAGATAGTGCGCTGAATATTTCCCGTATCAGCCCCTGTGCTATCCAGATAGTGCCGCTGAATATTTCCTCCACCGCCCCTGCTCTATCCGCATAGTGCGCTGAATATTTCCTCTAACCACCACTGCTCTATCCGCATAGTGCGCTGAATATTTCTCCCACCACCCCTGCTCTATCCGCATAGTGCGCTGAATATTTCCCCCACCGCCCCTGCTCTATCCGCATAGTGCGCTGAATATTTCCCCTAACCGCCCCTGCTCTATCCGCATAGTGCGCTGAATATTTCCCTTAACCCCCCTGCTCTATCCGCATAGTGCGCTGAATATTTCCCCCACCGCCCCTGCTCTATCCGCATAGTGCGCTGAATATTTCCCCCACCGCCCCTGCTCTATCCGCATAGTGCGCTGAATATTTCCCGTAACCCCCCTGCTCTATGCGGATAGTGCGCTGAATATTTCCCCCACCGCCCCTGCTCTATGCGGATAGTGCGCTGAATATTTCCCCCACCGCCCCTGCTCTATCCGCATAGTGCGCTGAATATTTCCCCCACCACACCTGCTCTATCCGCATAGTGCGCTGAATATTTCCCCTAACCCCCCTGCTCTATGCGGATAGTGCGCTGAATATTTCTCCCACCGCCCCTGCTCTATCCGCATAGTGCGCTGAATATATCCCCTAACCGCCCCTGCTCTATCCGCATAGTGCGCTGAATATTTCCCCCACTGCCCCTGCTCTATCCGCATAGTGCGCTGAATATTTCCCCCACCACCCCTGCTCTATCTGCATAGTGCGCTGAATATTTCCCCTAACCGCCCCTGCTCTATCCGCATAGTGCGCTGAATATTTCTCCTAACCGCCCCTGCTCTATCCGCATAGTGCGCTGAATATTTCCCCTAACCGCCCCTGCTCTATCCGCATAGTGCGCTGAATATTTCCCCTAACCACCCGTGCTCTATCCGCATAGTGCGCTGAATATTTCTCCCACCGCCCCTGCTCTATCCGCATAGTGCGCTGAATATTTCCCCTAACCGCCCCTGCTCTATCCGCATAGTGCGCTGAATATTTCCCCCACCACCCCTGCTCTATCCGCATAGTGCGCTGAATATTTCCCCTAACCGCCCCTGCTCTATCCGCATAGTGCGCTGAATATTTCCCCTAACCATCCCTGCTCTATCCGCATAGTGCGCTGAATATTTCCCCTAACCGCCCCTGCTCTATCCGGATAGTGCGCTGAATATTTCCCCTAACCACCCCTGCTCTATCCGCATAGTGCGCTAAATATTTCCTGTATCCGCCCCTGCTCTATCCGCATAGTGCGCTGAATATTTCCCCTAACCGCCCCTGCTCTATCCGGATAGTGCGCTGAATATTTCCCCTAACCACCCCTGCTCTATCCGCATAGTGCGCTAAATATTTCCTGTATCCGCCCCTGCTATATCTAGATAGTGCGCTGAATATTTCCCGTATCAGCCCCTGTGCTATCCAGATAGTGCCGCTGAATATTTCCTCTAACCACTCCTGCTCTATCCAGATAGTGCCGCTGAATATTTCCCGTATCCGCCCCTGCTCTATCCAGATAGTGCCGCTGAATACCGTATTTTCCTTTACACCCCTGTCCTATCTGGATAATACCGCTGAATATTTCCCATATCCGCCCCTGCTCTATCCGGATAGTGCGCTGAATATTTCCCGTATCAGCCCCTGTGCTATCCAGATAGTGCCGTTGAATATTTCCACTAACCACTCCTGCTCTATCCAGATAGTGCGCTGAAAATTTCCCATATCCACCCCTGTGCTATCCAGATAGTGCCGCTAAATATGTCCCCTAACCGCCCCTGCTCTATCCGGATAGTGCCGCTGAATATTTCCCCTAACCCACCCTGCTCTATCCGGATAGTGCCGCTGAATATTTCCCGTATCCGCCCCTGCTCTATCCGGATAGTGCAGCTGAATATTTTCCGTTACACCTCTACTCTATCTGGATAATACCGCTGAATATTTCCCGTATCCGCCCCTGCTCTATCCAGATAGTGCCGCTGAATATTTTTCGTTACACCCCTGTCCTATCTGGATAATACCGCTGAATATTTCCCATATCCGCCCCTGCTCTATCCGGATAGTGTGCTGAATATTTCCCGTAACCACTCCTGCTCTATCCGGATAGTGCGCTGAATATTTCCCGTATCCGCCCTTGCTCTATCCGGATAGTGCGCTGAATATTTCCCGTAACCCCCCATGTCTATCTGGATTGTACCGCTGAATATTTCCCGTACCGCCCCTGCGCTATCCGGATAGTGTCGCTGAATATTTCCCGTATCTGTCCCTGCTCTATTTGGATAGTACTGCTGAGTATTTCTTCTAAACACTCCTACCCTGCTCTATTTGGGGCAGTCCAATAAGCATAGTTACTCACCTGTAACAGATGATCTTCCGTCTTCCCAACTCTGCTTCCTCAGTTGAGTTTGTAGCTGAAATTAAAGGAGAGTAAACATAAATCCTAGAACTCCTAGGGGAAGGAGGGTAGGTTGTGAAGACTACATTCCTGCTGTTCCCGGAGATCACCTGTTACAGGTGAGTAACTACGCTATCTCCAGGAACAAGCAGGAATGTAGTCTTCACATATGGGACTCCCTAGCTCCTAGATGCCAGAGAAGTGACCTCAGAACCGGTGAAGGTGTGCCTCAGGGTAGGCCTCAAGAGGTCATGAATCCTTCATGGATGTCTGGTAACATTAAGGTCTGGAACAGAGGGTAGGATTTGTCCTTAAATCTGAAAGAGGTGCTGGAGAACAGCTTGACCAAACATGGCATCCCAAAGGGAATTTTTGTCTAGACAGTAATAAGCAGCAAAAGTATGGACTGAAGACCAAGTTGCTGATTTGCAGATTTCATGAATGGCTACAGAGCGTAGATGCGCCATTGAGGTAGCCATGGCATGAACATTATGAGCAGTGACGTGACCTTCAAGGAATAGTCCTGCTTGATCATAAGCAAATGAGATGCAATCTGCTATCCATCTAGAGAGGGTAATGTTTAGATACTGGCAAGCCCAGGTGACTATGATCAAAGGAAATGAATAAGTGCAAGGCTTTACACTGCTCTCATGTCCTCTGGAGATAAAAAGCCAAGGCACGCTTGCAGTCAAAAGTATGCAGGGTTGCCTCTACTCTAGACACATGTGGTCTAGGAAACAATACAGGAAGGTTAACTGACTGATTCAAATGAAAAGGAAACACCACCTTTGACATGAAATGTGGGTGAGTCCTAAGGACGACCTTGTCGTGGTGGAACATGTAAGTTGGGTCCACCACCAAAGCTTGAAGCTCACTAATGCGTCTAGCTGAAGTGAGGGCAATGAGGATTCCCTTATCGCTTCTCCGGGCCAGTCCAGGGAAAGGTAAGGTAGGGTTGTCAATCCCCTATAGCAGCTGAGGACTGAAGACTTCAAGTTTTCTTGAGAGGTGAAGCCACTCCCCCTGAGGGTAAACCAGCAGTCTTTCAGTCCTTAGCAGCTAAGGAGGATCGAATCCCTCTTTCTCCCTCATGGACAGACTTTTCTTTCTTTGTTTTTGATTAAACACTTGTCTTGGCTATAGCAGAGCTGATTGATTTTATAGCCCTATTATTTTTTTTTTGACTGGGGTGCACTTTCCCTTTAAGGAAATCTGAGACGTGGAGAGCTACTGCATTTGCGGTGTGAGGTAGAGCCTGCCTCGTTCACCGCCTCCGTCTCTGATATCGGAGTGAGCCTGGGAGCCCCAGGTGTTCCTCTGCACTTTTCTGGGCCGGTGTCTGATGTTCCGCTAGCAGCGGAACTGTTTTTGAAGTGTCCGCCTTTTTATCCTCTCAGCTCCGGTGAGTCTCTGCCTTACTTTTCTTTTTCACCGGGCGCGCTCCCGTCGGCGCGTTCAGCGCAGGCTCTCAGCGTTTTTTTTTTTTCCCCTTCGCGGTGTTTTTTCAGAGTGCCGGTTTTTATTGCGAGCGTCTGTTTGTCAGCGCGGCTTCGCTTCTCTCATGTCAGACAAGCCGGCCATTAACTCAAATGAGCCCTCTTTGCCTGCGGAAAAGGCGGGAAAGGCGGCCATTTTGGTACCCTCTGCCAGTGTGCCGACGGATCAGTCCCGGCCACATAAGAAGAGGACAAAGTCTTCTAAAGACCCAGTTCCTCCAGAACAGCTTTCACCATCGGTTGGTGCTCCGCGGGAGAGCATGAGCTCCTTTTTTTCCCCCGAATTTATTTTAGCGCTGCACAAGGCATTTTTGCTTCGCTCCTCTCAGCCTGATATCTGTTCAGCGGTGCAGAG
Organism: Ichthyophis bannanicus; assembly: GCA_033557465.1. NCBI lineage: Eukaryota > Metazoa > Chordata > Amphibia > Gymnophiona > Ichthyophiidae > Ichthyophis > Ichthyophis bannanicus. The sequence goes on from CM066031.1 coordinate 1,902,354,654, forward strand.
TCCTGGACCTGTTTCTCTTTCTTGTCAGCTGCCAGAGGATCCTGGGGAAGGGTCTTCCCATGCGCCTAATGTTATTAAGGACCCTTTAGATCCACTGCCTTCTCTGTCTTCGGTTCTTCTAGGTCAGGGGGTCACAGACTTTTTGGCTGAGCCTGATTTGGAGCTGGAGACAGATGACTTGGAAGAAGGGGAGATTGCTCCTGGTGAAGATCCAAATATTTTTAGGGTCTTTCGTAAAGAAGAGCTGTCGGCGCTTATTTCCCAATCCTTGGCAGCACTTCACTTACTTCTTCCTTCTGCCTCTCAAGAACCTTTGGAGGATCCGCTATTGCAGGGCTTTAAGGCTGAGCAATGGTGTTTCCCAATGCACAGAGTTATTAAACAGATGATTGAATCTGAATGGGAGTGCCCAGAGGCCACCCTTCGGGGAAGTCGCGCGTTAGCTCGCTTGTACCCCCTGCCACAGGAGGAGAAGGATTTGTTACGCATGCCAAAGGTGGATGCTATCATCTCGGCAGTGACTAAGAAAACTACTATTCCTGTAGAGGGAGCGGCGGCTCTCAAAGACCTGCAGGATAGAAAATTGGAAATACTCCTTAAGCAGGCTTTTGATTCTAGTGCTTTGGCGCTGCAGACGGCAATCTGTGGAGCGTATGTGTCTCGGGCGTCCATTAGATGGTTGCAAGGCGATGCTTCCGGGGACTCTGCTTCGGAAGCTGCAGATTCTGCAAAATTGGAATCCGCCGCTGCTTATATGACAGATGCTTTTTATGATTTGCTGCGTATTGCGGCTAAGACCATGGCGTCTCTTGTGGCGGCACGACGTTTTCTCTGGTTACGTAACTGGTCTGCAGATGTATCTTCGAAGTTGCGGCTCAGTAAATTGCCCTATAAAGGGAAATTGCTCTTCGGAGAGGCTTTGGAAAAGATTGTAAAGGATTTGGGCGAATCCAAAGGGGGTCGTTTGCCTGAAGATAAGCCTAAGCCTTCTAGAGGTACGGGTGGTTTTCGAGGCTCCGGTCGCGACTCCCGTAGATTTCGCGGGGCGCGCTTTGCTCCCTATTCCAGAGGCCGTTCGAGTTTTCGTGGGCAGTCCTTTCGTGGAGTCAGAGGTTTTGCCCGCTCCTACTTCAGTACCTCTCAACCTTCCGTCAAAAAGCCGCAATGAAGTTTGGCTGGTCCAGGCTTTAGTGCCCGTAGGCGGTCGCCTGGGGGAATTTCTGGCAGCCTGGGCCAACATCACTTCCGACAAATGGGTGTTAGAGATAATTCAGAAAGGGTATGCTCTCGACTTCGCATGCCCTTTGACGCCCGCCTTTGTAATGTCTCCCTCTGCGCCCGGGCGCAAGACCCAAGCAATTGCGGACACGCTCTACCGCCTTCTACAGCTGCGAGCGATCATTCCGGTGCCTCTAGACCAATACGGGTGCGGTCGATACTTGATCTACTTTGTGGTTCCCAAAAAGGAAGGTTCCTTTCGGCTCGTGCTCGATCTCAAAGAAGTAAACCGTACTTTGCGAGTTCCTCACTTTCGGATGGAAACGCTACGTACGGTAATTCGAGCGGTACAGCCGAGCGAGTTTCTCTCGTCCATCGATCTCACGGAGGCCTACCTTCATATTCCCATCAGACCGTCTCATCAGAAATTTTTGCGGTTTGCTCTCCCGGCGGGACATTTCCAGTTTCGAGCGTTGCCCTTCGGGCTCGCTACGGCCCCGCGGACTTTCACGAAGCTGATGGTGGTTGTAGCAGCGGCACTTCGCAAGGAAGGTATCAGAGTGCATCCTTATCTCAACGATTGGTTGATCAGAGCCGACTCTCACTCGGCTTCGGTGGCAGCGACCGCTCGTGTGGTTCAACTTCTCGAACAGCTCGGTTGGGTGATCAATCGAGCCAAGAGTCGTCTCGAACCAGTGCAACAGCTCACTTATCTCGGGGCCTTCTTCGACACCGAGCACGGGAAAGTTTTTTTACCAGAGGAACGAGTCGCGAAGCTGCTCCACCAGGTGCAGGCTTTTCTACGTCTCACGACGCCGTCAGCGTGGACCTATTTACAGCTCTTAGGGTCCATGGCGGCAGCTCTGGATCTGGTTCCGTGGGCCAAGGCTCACATGCGACCTTTGCAGCAAGCGTTGCTTTCCCAATGGTCACCGCAGCTTCACCCACTTTCGCAGCGTCTGCCCTATCCGGATCTCGTATGCCACAGTCTACAATGGTGGTTGGTTCGAGATCATCTGACCGCGGGGATGCCCTTACACGAGCCCTCGTGGGTGTTGGTTACCACGGATGCCAGTCTCTCGGGCTGGGGAGCTCATTGTCAGACACACATTGCGCAGGGGGCTTGGCCCCCAGAGGAGAGCTCGTGGTCGATCAACCGGCTGGAACTCCGGGCGGCTCATCTGGCTCTTCTGCACTTTGCGCCCTTCCTCAGCGGATCGGCGGTCAAGATTTTCTCCGACAATGCCGTGACGGTCGCATATATCAATCGTCAAGGGGGAACCAAGATTCCTTCTCTCCTCGCCGAATGTCAGGAACTGATGGTTTGGGCGGAAGCCAATCTCTTGGCGATTTCAGCGGCTCATGTGGCGGGCAAGGAAAATGTGCACGCCGATTAGCTCAGCCGTCATCTACTCGATCCAGGCGAATGGGAATTGAACGCGGCAGTTTATCACGAACTGACGTTGCGTTGGGGGCAGCCGATCATGGATTTGATGGCGTCCTGCAGCAATGCCAAGTCCAGCCGTTTTTTCAGCAGGCGCAGAGAACACATGTCCGAGGGGCTCGATGCTCTCGTGTAGCCCTGGCCACAAGACTCTCTCTTGTACGTTTTCCCGCCTTGGCCGATGTTGAGTCGGGTTCTTCAGCACATAACGCAGCACCGGGGGGTGGTGATTCTCATAGCTCCGGATTGGCCTCGTCGACCTTGGTATGCCGATCTCATTCGACTCCTCGTAGCTCCACCTTGGCCTCTACCGGTCCGTATCAATCTGTTGCATCAGGGGCCGATTCTCATGCCTCGGGTGGATCGATTCTTACTTACGGCTTGGCTCTTGAAAGGGCTCGCTTAGAGCGTAAAGGATATGACAGTTCCGTGGTAGCCACTTTACTCCAGTCTAGGAGGCCTGGGACTTCATTGGCGTATGTAAGAGTTTGGCGTCTTTTCGAAACTTGGTGTTCTCAACACCATATTTCTCCGATGGCGTCTTCCTTGCCTCAGTTGCTCCTCTTTCTGCAGCGCGGCTTGGACAAGGGTTTGGCGCTTAGTACCCTTAAGGTTCACATAGCCACCCTTTCTTGTTTTCGGGAATCTGTAAACTGTCGCCGTCTTTCGGCGCATCCGGATGTACATCGCTTTTTACGCGCAGCGAAGATTCTCCGACCTCCAGTGCGTCCCATTGTACCTCCTTGGGATTTGAATATAGTGCTGGGGGCTTTCTCCCGGTCGCCGTTGACTTCCCTTTACTCTCGGAGTCTTCCTGGAAGACGGCTTTTCTTGTAGCTTTATGTTCGGCGCGCCGCATTTCGGATTTGCAGGCCCTGTCTTGTCAAGAGCCTTATCTTCAATTTCTTCCTGAACGAATTTTGCTTCGGACGGTGCCCTCTTTTTTGCCGAAAGTGCTCTCGGTTTTCCATGTTAACCAATCTGTGGCATTACCGTTTTTTTCTGATACCTCAACTTCTCCTATGGATCGTGCTCTAAAGCATTTGGATCTGGAGCGGGTCTTAAAGACTTATCTTCGGGTATCGAAACCCTTTTGGAAAATGGATAGGCTTTTTGTCCAGTTTGCCGGTCCTCGGAAGGGTCAAGTAGCGTCTAAGTCCACCATTGCTCGTTGGGTTCGATGCGCTATTGGAGCAGCTTACGCTGCTCAGGACATTCCACTGCCGGTCGGTTTGCGGGCTCATTCAACTCGAGCTCTAGCGACGTCCTGGGCGGAATATGCTTTCGTGCCGCCCGTAGATATTTGCAGAGCAGCGACGTGGTCTTCGTTGCATACTTTTACAAAGCATTACCAGTTAGATGTACAGGCCAGAGATGATGCGAAAGTAGGAGCCTCGGCTCTTGTTGCAGGCCTGGCGGGTCCCTCCTGAGTATAGGTACTGCCCTACCTTTCCCTGGACTGGCCCGGAGAAGCGATAAGGGAAAAAGAAATTAGGTCTTACCTGCTAATTGTCTTTCCTTGAGCTTTCTCCGGGCCAGTCCAGGGTCCCACCCCTTTCGTGTTTCCGGCGCTTTCGTCAAGAACGGTAAGAATTTCTCTGTATCTGCGTCGTCGCCTGAGAGGGGACGGGCGTGGGGCTTCTAGGTTTCACTCCGTGCCGATCTTCTCGGTATCTCAAAAAATAGTTAAAGAGAGAAAGAAAAAAACCCCCAAAAAACCCTAGGGAGCGAATTTCGAGCTTCCGAGTTTTTGAGGGCTATAGAATGTTATCAGTTTTTCAAGGGTTAATTTGCGGTTTGTCAGTTCTTTCGTTTTAGTTGCTTTGTCAGAAGGAGACTGCTGGTTTACCCTCAGGGGGAGTGGCTTCACCTCTCAAGAAAACTTGAAGTCTTCAGTCCTCAGCTGCTATAGGGGATTGACAACCCTACCTTACCTTTCCCTGGACTGGCCCGGAGAAAGCTCAAGGAAAGACAATTAGCAGGTAAGACCTAATTTCTTTTTATGACCTTCCATGAAAGAAACTTTAGTGAGGTCGTAGCCAGGGGTTCAAAGGGCAGCTTGAGAAGTTGCGTAGAACAACATTGAGATCCCAAGTCACCGGGGGGGGAGGTTTGATGGGACGCTTGGTCAGTAAAAGGCCTCTCATGAAGCACGCAACAAGCAGTTGTGAGGAGATGGGCTGTCCATCCAAGAGATGACGAGAAGCAGCAATAGCACTGAGGTGAACTCTCATCGAGTTGGTCTTGAAACCAGATGAGGAGAGGTGGAGAAGATACTGGAGGATTGCCTCCACTGGAGCCGAGAGCTGGAGCTGTTTAAAGTTGTTAAAACCCAAGAGGATTGTGGAAAACTGCAGGAGGATCTGGATAAATTGGAAGACTGGGCATCCAAATGGCAGATGAAATTTAATGTGGACAAGTGCAAAGTTATGCACCTAGGAAAGAACAACCCACACTATAGTTACACGATGCAAGGCTCCACATTAGAAACCACCACCCAGGAAAAAGATTTAGGAGTCATTGTGGATAACATGTTAAAACCCTCCGCCCAGTGTGCAGCGGCGGCCAAGAAAGCAAATAGAATGCTAGGTATCATAAGGAAAGGGATGGAGAACAAAACAAAGGATATTATAATGCCTCTGTATCGCTCCATGGTACGACCGCACCTTGAATATTGTGTGCAATTCTGGTCACCGTATCTTAAAAAGGACATAGCGTTATTAGAAAAAGTACAGAGAAGAGCCACCAAATTGGTGAAGGGGATGGAAGGCTACTCCTATGAAGAGAGGCTAAGAAGGTTAGGGCTCTTTAGCCTGGAGAAGAGACGGCTGAGGGGAGATATGATAGAGGTCTATAAATTAATGAATGGAGTGGAACGGATAAACGTGGATCAATTGTTTACGCTATCAGAGTATAGAAAGACTAGGGGACATGTAATGAAGCTACAGGGTAAACTATTTAAGACAAATAAGAGAAAATATTTTTTCACTCAACGTGTAATCAAACTCTGGAATCTGTTACCGGAGGATGTAGTAAGGGCTGTTAGTATAGCTGGGTTTAAAAAAGGTTTGGACAAGTTCCTGGAGAAAAGGTCCATAAACCACTATTAAAAAGGGACCCAGGATATCAATGCTTGACCCAGTACAAGCATTGTGGAACCTGTGTCTTTGGGGATATTGCTAGGTACGTATAACCTAGATTGGCCACTGTTGGAAACAGGATACTGGGCTTGATGGACCTCGGTCTGACCCAGTATGGCATGTCTTATGTTCTTATGCTCTTATGGGATTGAGATTCTTCTGGGAACACCAGGTAGAGAACGTCTTGTGGATGGCTTCCTGGAAGCTAACAGGATGTCCTTTACCTCCTGAGTAAGGTTAAGATCTTGTAATGCTATGCTTTCAGCAACCAAGCCGTGAGGTGGAGAGACTGCGAGTTTGAATGGAGCAGTGTCCCTTCTTCTTGAGAGAGGAGATTAGGAGCAGATCCGAGTCGTAGAGGTTCAGTCTGAGACAGATGTAGCAGGCGAGGAAACCACAGTTGACGTGGCCAGCGCAGGGCTATGAGCATCATGAAGTCCCTGTCTGCCTAGAGCTTGAAAAATGTCTTGGGAACGAGGGGAATGGGGGAGGGGAAGGCATACAGGAGATCTCAACCCCAGTGGAGGTGAAAAGCATTCACCAGCTGGTTGCTGGACATGGGAGTCCTGGTGCAGGAACGTGGGAGCCTGGCATTCTGCGGAGTGGCAAACAGATCTATTTCTGGAGTCCCCCCAGTCTGAAAGATGTAGGAGGTTGTATCCGGATGGAGAGACCATTCGTGGGGAAGAAGGATATGACTCAATTTGTCTGCAAGATATTTTGCTCCCCTGGGAAATACACCGCTTGGAGGTGTATTTGATGAGCAATGGTGAAGGACCAGAGATGATCAAGGGCCTCCCTGCAGAGGGGCCAAGAGCCTGTTCCTCTCTGACTGTCTGTCTGGACCAGGACCCTGAGGGATCGAAGGTGATCCTGAAACACCCTCAGGACGTTGGAGATAGCATGAAGCTCCAGCAGATTTATCTAGAGATGCGATTCCTGTCCTGTCCAGACACCCTGTGTGGAGAGAAAGCCCAAATGTGCCCCCCACCCCAGTTTGGAGGCATCCGTCGTCAGGGTGCATTGATGTGGTGGCATCTGAAAAGGTGACCCTACGAGGAGATTTTCTGGGGAACACTCCATTGAAGGGATATTGAAAGAAGGGCAGTGACTTGGATCTTGTCCCTGAGATGGCCCGAGGTTTGTTTCCATTGGGAGGCAAGTGCCCATTGGGCAGAGCGCATATAAAGAGGGGCATAAGGAACCACATGCATTGTTGAAGCCATATGACCTAGAAGCTGCAGCATTTCCCGGGCAGACAAATGGTCTCTGGTTAGCACTTGAGATGACAGCTTAATGAGATGAGAACAACGAGGCTGGAGTAGAAATGCCCTTGACTGTTGAATGTCTGGGAGAGCTCCTATGAATTCTAGTCTTTGAATTGGAGTGAGATGGGATTTTGGAAGATTTATGGCTAAACCCAAGTTTTGGAGTACCTGCATGGTACGAGAGAGAGACAAGCAGGCCTCCTGGGAGGTGCCTGCCTTTATGAGCCAGTCGTCTAAGTAAGAGAAGACAAAATATCCCTAGAGATCTTAGATATGTGGCTACAACCACCATGCACTTTGTGAAGACTCTTGGGGCAGAGGCGAGTCGGAAAGGAAGGACTCTGTATTGATATTGTCATTCATCCAGAACACAGGAAATATCTATGCTTCATCTTTCAAGGAAGACACTATGTGGGTACGCTTCCTTTAGATCTAGAGAACAGAGCCAGTCCTGACTGGAGGTAGGGAAGAAGGGTCCCTAGGGAGACCATCTTGAACTTCTCACAGACCAGGAAGTTTAGGTTTCTGACGTCCAGGATGTGCCTATACCCTCCGCTCTTCTTTGGTATGAGAAAATATGTAAAGTAGAAACTCATTCCCTGCTGAGGTGTGGGAACTTCTTCTATGGCACCCTGTGATAGAAGAGAAGTCACCTCTTGCAGCAGGAGGGCAGCGAGAGGGGGCTGAGTATGATATTCTCCTACCAGGGTGGAGGGGGGGGGGG